>JALIGW010000012.1:0-1412500 GCA_023053685.1 Diadophis punctatus similis
AGAATTCTGCTTCCATAGTGGATAAACTAATATGTTGTTGCCTAATAGATTTCCACCCTATTAAAGCATTACCCAACATTACCACTATACCTGATGTTGATTTGCGAGTCATTGCATCAGTAGCAAAACTTGCATCAGCATATGCAGTTAACATTAATTCATTTCTTGGTTCTAAATATAAAGAATAATGTATTGTGTGCTTTAGGTATCTAAGTATTCGTTTAGCTGCTTGCCAATGCCTTTCATTTGGTTCAGCATTATATCTAGCCAGTTGATTTACGCTGTAAGATATATCTGGTCTAGACCAATTACTCAAATATGAGAGACTACCAATTAGAGACTGATATATCTCCTTATCAAACACAGGACATTTAGTATCACTATTTGTAAATCCCTGATCCATTGGTGTCTTAGCAGTTTTACAATTCTCCAGGTTATATCTTTTTAACAATTGGCTAATCTTCTTAGCTTGCGAAATTTTGAATCCTCTATTTGTCTTCATTATATCAAGACCCAAATAATGTTTAATTTCTCCTAAATTTCTAATCTTGAACTTTCTTTGTAATTCAGAAACAATATCATTTGCTTCTTGTTCAGTCTTTGTTATAATCGCTATATCATCTGTAAATAATAGCAACAGAGAAATCAAACCATCTTTCTCTCTCCTAAATAAACAAGGATCAGCTATACCAGCTTTAAAATCCATGGAAACTAATTCTTTTACAATGCATTTATTCCATTCATAACCTGATTGCTTTAAACCATAAAGACTTTTCTTTAATTTCCAATAATTATTTTTTCCATCATCTTTTAAACTTAATGGCTTTCTCATATAAATGGTATGTTGTAAAGGTGCATGTAGATATGCAGTTTCGACATCTACATGATTAATTATGCATTTATTTTTAGCTGCCCAAACTAATGCTCCTCTCAATGTATTTGCTCTCAGACTAGGTGCAAATACCTCATCATAATCCTTATCTGATTGAGCAAATCCCTGAGCAACTAATCTTGCTTTATGGGTAACAGTGCCATCCACACCAGTCTTTAATTTATACACCCATCTGCAACCTATTGCACGCTCACCTGGTGGTAACCTTACATCTTCATATACCTCAAGATCCTTTAAAGATTTTAATTCCTTATTCATAGCTTCCTGCCAAGCTACCTGTTCCTTTGTTGGATACAGCTTAAGTTCATTATAATTAGACGGTTCCACATTAATCTGGCATACAATACTTGCCTGATATCTATCAGGTGGACGTCTCTCCCTAGTTGACCTCCTAGGCAATTTAGTACAAGTTGTTGGAATTTCCTCTTCCTTTTCCTCCCCTATCGAAGTATCTTCTACATCATCCATAGATGGTTCCTCTATTGAGGATTCTTTCACTATCCTATCATCAGTACTTTTCTTATCAGAATCATCAGGAAACAATGGATCCTCAACAACGATACTATCTTGTTCCTTGTATTCCTGTTCCAGTTTACTCCATCCAACATGCTCAAGGAATTTAGCACTTGCACTACAATATACTCTAGTAGTACCTGGCTCCCAGAATCTAAATGATCTATGATTAGATTCATACCCTACAAAACATAATTTCCGTGCTCTGTGTTGTCCCTTTCGCCTTACTTGTGTGGGAATATGCACCCATGCTGGTGCACCAAATGTATGCAAATAACTAAGATTTGGTTTCCTACCATACCAATGGGTAAATGGCAATTCACCAGTTGTTGCATTCACTACATTGTTCAAAACATGGTTAGCACACATTATAGCTTCACCCCAGAGCCTCTCTGGTAAACCAGAATCTGAAATCATGGTTCTAGACATAGCCTGTAATGTCTGACCTCTACGTTCAATATGCGCATTATGTTGTGGCCGAAAAGGAGCAGAACGCTTATGTTCAATACCAGCTCTCTTTAGCATATCTTCAAATCTCTTATTGGTAAACTCAGTACCATTATCTGTTACTAAACTAACCAGTTTCTTTTTCATTTTTCGTTCAACAAACCTTAACCAGTTTACAAAATGCTGATATGTTTCTGTTTTTGTTTTCATCAGATAACAGAAACCATATCTAGAAAAATGATCAACTATGCTCAATATATAACAGGCTCCACCTAAACTGGGTTTCTTAGGTCCAATGAGATCAGCAAATACAACCTCTAATGGTTCCTTGGTTTTAAATCCATTTAACCTGTTTGCAGGAATTACCTTACTCTTTTCCTGATTGCAAGCATTACAATTTAAATATCTTGCACAAGGTTTTAATTTTATACCATTAGATAACTCAACAGTTTTCTTTAAAATTTTGAAATTTAAATGTCCCATACGTCTATGGAGCAAATGAATACATTCGTCATGAGGCTTTCTATTTTCATAAACTGAATTGGCCTTATTTAATGGACTATCATGGATAATGTATAAGCCATCATGCAATCTTGCAGTAACTCTTTTACCTTGCTTTTCAATTAAACATTTATCTCCCTGAAAAGTTACCACAAACCCTGCTTTTACCAATTCTCTCACAGATAGTAAGTTATATATAAGGTTAGGTACATATAACATTGGTAAACTTTCATTAATACATGAACAATATGCATTACCTTCTCCAGATACTTTCAATTTCCAGCCATTTGCTAATGATACATGTTGGTTACTTTTAGTCATATTAACAAATCTCTCTTTACTTTTAGTTATACACTGAGATGCTCCACTGTCTATTATCCAAATATCATGGCTTACATTTTTATTTGTACTTGATATAGCTACACTAACATCATTATAAGCTCTCTGCATATTACTAGCATTCTGCTTTTTACCCATTTTACAGAATCTGGCTATATGACCCTTAGCCCCACAAGAATAACATTTCCTAACAATATAGGCAGTTGAAGATTGTGGTTGTTTCTCTCTCTGTGGTTCTTCCTGTGGTTGTTTCTCTCTCAGTTGTTTTCTATCTTGCCTTCTTCTAGACTCTTCTAACAGTCTTCCTATTATGCCAGTCAATGTCAGTTCATCTCTGGTTAAAACTTCCAGTGAAGACACATAATCATCATAAGAGTCATCCAAAGAAGAAAGAATAATATAAACTTGATGCAACTCTGAGAAAATCAGTTTCTTTTCATGTAGCTCTTGTAATGTTCTCTTCATAAACTCCAAATGAGCTAACATGTCACCACCTTTTAACAAACGTGCTCTGAACAGTTTACGTGTAAGGTGTATGTGCGCACCAACACTATCTCGAACATAAAGTCTCTTTAAGGTACTCCAACACTTGGCAGCAGAATCTTCATCATGAATATGGACCAGTTGCTGATCACTCAGTGTCAGTCCAATAATACTAAGAGCCTTTTCATTATCCCGGTTAAAGGCAGCTATTTTCTTCTTATCTTCATCATTTGTTGGATCCCAAGCTGTTATATCAGGTGGATTATTAACCACAGTCCATAATCCTTCTTTACGCAAAAGTAAGCTGCACTTCATAGACCAGGAAACATAGTTAGTTCCATCTAACCTGGTTATCAGGGATAAGCTAGTTGACTGTTCTTGTGCCATTGTTAATTTAACAGTAAACCACAAGTTAGCTGTCTGAGTATGAAACTGAATATTCACACTAACTCTCAATATCTCTCTGGGCCCATAACCAGTGTTAATGTATTAGCAGAGTATTCCTTGTGTTACCAAGGTTGTGCATACAGAAACGTTTAGATTGAGATCAGTTGTGAATAAGTACTCAGCCACACACAGATACACTAACTTGAATTAAACGTTTACTTTAAGAAATAGCATTTTCCTATAAACAGTCCAAAGTCATACACTTAATAGTCATAATGACAATCCAAGTATTATCCAGTACAAGTACATTTTAGCTATAATACATAACTACAACACAGAGAGAAATGCAGAGCATACATACTCTAGGCCTTGCTCTAATAAGAAGCAGAGAACACACACTGAGTAGCAGAGACTACACTAAGTAGTAGAGACCAAAGACAAACAGAGAGGGACTCCCATAGAAATAAGCTGTGAACTCTAGCTCCCTCTTGTGGCAGTCTGCAACACCTAAGCTAAACAGACTTATAGCTGTTAAAAACTAGACATATATTATCTATCCAATCAGTTATGGTCAGAGACCTAACAATGTGTTTCATTTTCATTTCTGAGGTGTTTGTCAAAAGTCATGTTTTTTGGCTGTATTGAGTCCTAAGGCGAATGCTGTGTTAGACTTTGGGCTACCTCTTCAGGGTAGGATCGGAATCGAAAATCAAGCGAGAATTCAACTTTCCAGCCCGTGGGGAACAGGAATATGTGTTTCATTTT
Organism: Diadophis punctatus similis; assembly: GCA_023053685.1. NCBI lineage: Eukaryota > Metazoa > Chordata > Lepidosauria > Squamata > Dipsadidae > Diadophis > Diadophis punctatus. The sequence goes on from JALIGW010000012.1 coordinate 4,328, forward strand.
CATTTCTGAGGTGTTTGTCAAAAGTCATGTTTTTGGGCTGAATTGAGAAATAAGGTGAATGCTGTGTTAGACCGTGAGCTAGCTCTTCAGGGTAGGCTCGGAATCGAAAATCAAGCGAGAATTCGGCTTTCCAGCCTGTGGGGAACAGGAATATGTGTTTCATTTTCATTTCTGAGGTGTTTGTCAAAAGTCATGTTTTTTGGCTGTATTGAGTCCTAAGGCGAATGCAGTGTTAGACTTTGGGCTAGCTCTTCAGGGTAGGCTCGGAATCGAAAATCAAGCGAGAATTCGGCTTTCCAGCCCGTGGGGAACAGGAATATGTATTTCTTTTTCATTTCTGAGGTGTTTGTCAAAAGTCATGTTTTTGGGCTGAATTGAGAAATAAGGCGAATGCTGTGTTAGACCTTGAGCTAGCTCTTCAGGGTAGGCTCGGAATCGAAAATCAAGCGAGAATTCGGCTTTCCAGCACGTGGGGAACAGGAATATGTGTTTCATTTTCATTTCTGAGGTGTTTGTCAAAAGTCATGTTTTTTGGCTGTATTGAGTCCTAAGGCGAATGCAGTGTTAGACTTTGGGCTAGCTCTTCAGGGTAGGCTCGGAATCGAAAATCAAGCGAGAATTCGGCTTTCCAGCCCGTGGGGAACAGGAATATGTATTTCTTTTTCATTTCTGAGGTGTTTGTCAAAAGTGATGTTTTTGGGATGAATTGAGAAATAAGGCGAATGCTGTGTTAGACTTTGGGCTAGCTCTTCAGGGAAAGCTCGGAATCGAAAATCAAGCAAGAAATCGGCTTTTCAGCACGTGGGGAACAGGAATATATGACTATTTTTCATTTCTGAGGTTTTTCTGAAAAGTCATCTTTTTCGCTGAATTGAGTCCGAATTGTGTGTGAAAACTTGGGCTAGCTCTTCAGGGAAAGCTCGGAATCGAAAATCAAGCAAGAAATCGGCTTTTCAGCACGTGGGGAACAGGAATATGTGACTATTTTTCATTTCTGAGGTTTTTCTGAAAAGTCATCTTTTTCGCTGAATTGAGTCCGAATTGTGTGTGAAAACTTGGGCTAGCTCTTCAGGGAAAGCTCGGATATGAAAATCAAACGGGAATTCGGCTTTCCTGGACATGCGAACAGGAATATGACTTTCTTTTTCATTTCTGAGCTCTTTGTCAAAAGTGATGTTTTTGATGTTTTCAGGAAAAGCTCTGAATTGAAAACCAAGCGAGAATTCGCCTTTCCAGGCCGTGGGGAAAAGGGGTTTGTGTTTCTTTTTCATTTCTGAGTTCTTTGTCAAAAGTGATGTTTTGAGGCTGAATTGAGTCCTAAGGCGAATGCTGTGTTAGACCTTGGGCTAGCTGTTCAGGAAAAGCTCAGAATCGAAAATCAAGCGAGAATTCGACTTTCCAGCCCGTGGAGAACAGAAATATGTTTCCTTTTCATTTCTGAGGTGTTTGTCAAAAGTGTTTTTTTTGGCGCTGAATTGATTTAACCCAGCAATGACCTTTGGACTCAATTCAGCCCAAAAACATCACTTTTGACAAAGAGCTCAGAAATGAAAAAGAAAAACATATTCCTGTTCCCATGTCCAGGAAAGCCGAATTCCCACTTGATTTTCATATCCGAGCTTTCCCTAAAGAGATAGCCCAAGGTTTAACACACAATTCGGACTCAATTCAGCGAAAAAGATCACTTTTCAGAAAAACCTCAGAAATGAAAAAGAAACACATATTCCTGTTCCCCACAGGCTGGAAAGCCGATTTCTAGGTTGATTTTCGATTTCAACCATTCCCTAAAGAGCTAGCCCAAGGTCTAACACAGCATTCACCTTAGGACTCAAATAAGCCCAAAAACATCACTTTTGAGAAAGACCTCAGAAATGAAAAAGAAACAAATATTCCTGTTCCTCACGGTGTAGAAAGCCGAATTCTTACATTTTCCATTCCGAGCTTTTCCTGAACAGCTAGCCCAAGGTTTAACACACAATTTGCCTTCGGACTCAATTCAGCCCAAAAACATCACTTTTGACAAACACCTCAGAAATTAAAAAGAAACATATTCCTTTTCCCCATGTCCAGGAAAGCCGAATTCCCGCTTGATATTCATATCTGAGCTTTCCCTGAAGAGCTAGCCCAAGGTTTAACACACAATTCGGACTCAATTCAGCGTAAAAGATCACTTTTCAGAAAAACCTCAGAAATGAAAAAGAAACACATATTCCTGTTCCCCACGGGCTGGAAAGCCGATTTCTAGGTCGATTTTGGATTCCAACCTTTCCCTAAAGAGCTAGCCCAAGGTCTAACACAGGATTCACCTTAGGACTCAAATAAGCCCAAAAACATCACTTTTGACAAAGACGTCAGAAATGAAAAAGAAACAAATATTCCTGTTCCTCACGGTGTAGAAAGCTGAATTCTTACATTTTCCATTCTGAGCTTTTCCTGAACAGCTAGCCCAAGGTTTAACACACAATTTGCCTTCGGACTCAATTCAGCCCAAAAATATCACTTTTGACAAACACCTCAGAAATTAAAAAGAAACATATTCCTTTTCCCCATGTCCACGAAAGCCGAATTCCCGCTTGATTTTCATATCTGAGCTTTCCCTGAAGAGGTAGCCCAAGGTTTAACACACAATTCGGACTCAATTCAGCGTAAAAGATCACTTTTCAGAAAAACCTCAGAAATGAAAAAGAAACACATATTCCTGTTCCCCACGGGCTGGAAAGCCGATTTCTAGGTTGATTTTGGATTCCAACCTTTCCCTAAAGAGCTAGCCCAAGGTCTAACACAGGATTCACCTTAGGACTCTATTCAGCCCAAAAACATCACTTTTGACAAAGAGCTCAGAAATGAAAAAGAAACACACATTCCTGTTCCGCACGGTCTAGAAAGCCGAATTTTCGCTTCATTTTCAAATTCGAGTTTTCCCTGAAGAGCTAGTCCAAGGTATAACATAGCATTCTCCTTTGGACTCAAATCAGCCCAAAACCATCACTTTTGATCCCAACTTGACCTTTGACCCCAACTTGACCTTTGACCTTTGACCTCAACTTGACCTTTGACCCCAACTTGACCTTTGACCTTTGACCCCAACTTGACCTTTGACCCCATCTTTACCTTTGACCTTTGACCCCAACTTGACCTTTGACCTTTGATTCCAACTTGACCTTTGACATTTGAACCCCCAACTTGACCTTTGACCCCAACTTGACCTTTGACCTTTGATGCCAACTTGACCTTTGACGCCAACTTTACCTTTGATTCCAACTTGACCGTTGACCTTTGATGCCAACTTGACCTTTGACCTTTGACCCCAACTTGACCTTTGACCCCAACTTGACCTTTGACCTTTGACCCCAACTTGACCTTTGACGCCAACATGACCTTTGATGCCAACTTGACCTTTGACCTTTGACCCCATCTTGACATTTAACATTTCACTCCATCTTGACCTTTGACCTTTCACCCCAACTTGACATTTGACCTTTGACCCCAACTTGACCTTTGACACCATCTTGACCTTTGACCCCAACTTGACCTTTGATGCCAACTTGACCTTTGACCTTTGATGCCAACTTGACCTTTGACCTTTGATGCCAACTTGACCTTTGACCTTTGACCCCAACTTGACCTTTGACGCCAACTTGACCTTTGATCCGAACTTGACCTTTGACCCCATCTTGACCTTTGACCTTTGATGCCATCTTGACCTTTGACCTTTGACCCAAACTTGACCTTTGACCTTTGACCCCAACTTGACCTTTGACCTTTGATTCCAACTTGACCTTTGACATTTGAACCCCCAACTTGACCTTTGACGCCAACTTGACCTTTGACCATTGATGCCAACTTGACCTTTGACCCAACTTGACCTTTGACGCCAACTTGACCTTTGACCTTTGACACCAACTTGACCTTTGACCTTTGACACCAACTTGACCTTTGACCCCAACTTGACCTTTGACCTTTGACGCCAACTTGACCTTTGATGCCAACTTGACCTTTGATGCCAACTTGACATTTGACCTTTGACCCCATCTTGACCTTTGACATTTCACTCCATCTTGACCTTTGACCTTTCACCCCAACTTGACCTTTGACCTTTCACCCCAACTTGACCTTTGACCCCATCTTGACCTTTGACCCCAACTTGACCTTTGATGCCAACTTGACCTTTGACCTTTGACCCCAACTTGACCTTTGACCCTTGACCCCAACTTGACCTTTGACCCCAACTTGACCTTTGACCTTTGACGACAACTTAACCTTTGATGCCAACTTGACCTTTGACCTTTGACCCCAACTTGACCTTTGACCTTTGACCCCAACTTGACCTTTGACCCCAACTTGACCTTTGACCTTTGACCCCAAATTGAACTTTTACCCCAACTTGACCGTTGACCGTTGACCCCAACTTGACCTTTGCCCCCAACTTGACCTTTGACCTTTGACCTTTGACCCCCAACTTGACCTTTGACCTTTGAACCCCCAACTTGAACTTTGACGCCAACTTGACCTTTGACCCCAACTTGACGTTTGACCCCAAGTTGACCTTTGACCTTTGACCCCAACTTGACCTTTGACCTTTGACCCCAACTTGACCTTTGACCTTTGACCCCAGCTTGACCTTTGACCTTTGACCTTTGACCCCAACTTGACCTTTGACCTTTGACCCCCAACTTGACCTTTGACCTTTGATTCCAACTTGACCTTTGACCTTTGAACCCCCAACTTGACCTTTGACGCCAACTTGACCTTTGATGCCGACTTGACCTTTGACCTTTGACCCCAACTTGACCTTTGACCTTTGATGCCATCTTGACCTTTGACCTTTGACCCCAGCTTGACCTTTGACCTTTGAACCCAGCTTGACCTTTGACCTTTGACCCCAACTTGACCTTTGACCTTTGACCCCAACTTGACCTTTGACCTTTGACCCCCAACTTGACCTTTGACATTTGAACCCCCAACTTGACCTTTGACATTTGAACCCCCAACTTGACCTTTGATGCCAACTTGACCTTTGATGCCAACTTGACCTTTGACCTTTCACCCCAACTTGACCTTTGACCTTTGACGCCAACGTGACCTTTTACCTTTGACCCCATCTTGACCTTTGACCCCAACTTGACCTTTGATGCCAACTTGACCTTTTACCTTTGACCCCAACTTGACCTTTGACCTTTGACACCAACTTGACCTTTGACACCAACTTGACCATTGACCTTTGACCCCAACTTGACCTTTGACCTTTGACCCCCAACTTGACCTTTGACCTTTGACCCCAACTTGACCTTTGTCCTTTGATTCCAACTTGACCTTTGACCTTTGAACCCCCAACTTGACCTTTGACGCCAACTTGACCTTTGACCCCAACTTGACCTTTGACCCCAACTTGACCTTTGACCCCAACTTGACCGTTGACCGTTGACCCCAATTCGACCTTTGACCCCAACTTGACCCTTGAGTCAGACTTTGAACTTTGACTCAGACCAAAAACATCACTTTTGACAGAGCTCAGAAATGGTATATTCCTGTTCCTCACGGTCTGGATAGCCGAATTCTCGCTTGATTTTCGATTCCGAACTTTCCCTGAAGAGCTAGCCCAAGGTTTAACACACAATTCGGACAATTCAGCCCAAAAACATCACTTTTGAAAAAGAGCTGAATTGAGTCCAGGGTTAAATCTTGGGCTAGCTCTTTAGGGAAAGCTCGGATTTGAAAATGAAGCAAGAATTCGGCTTTCTAGACCGTGAGGAACAGTGTTTATTTTTCATTTCTGAGCTCTTTGTCAAAAGTGATGTTCCTGGGCTGAGGAGAATGCTATGTTAAACCTTTATGTTTCCCTGAAATGCTGTTCAGGGAAAGCTCGGAATCGAAAATCAAGCGAGAATTTGGCTTTCCTGGCCATGGGGAATACGTTTCTCTTTTTCATTTCTGAGTTCTTTGTCTAAAGTGATGTTCTTGGGCTGATTTGAGTCCTAAGGAGAATGCTCTGTTAGACCTTGGGCTAGCTCTTCAGGGAAAGGTTGGAATCGAAAATCGACCTAGAAATCGGCTTTCCAGCCCGTGGGGAAAAGGAATATGTGTTTCTTTTTCATTTCTGATGTTTTTCTGAAAAGTGATCTTTTTCGCTGAATTGAGTCCGAATTGTGTCTTAAATCTTGGGCTATCTCTTCAGGGAAAGCTCAGATATGAAAATCAAGCGGGAATTCGGCTTTCCTGGACATGGGGAACAGGAATATATGTTTCTTTTTCATTTCTGAGCTTTTTGTCAAAAGTGATGTTTTTGGGCTGAATTGAGTCCTAAGGAGAATGCTATGTTAGACCTTGGACTAGCTGTTCAGGGAAAGCTCGGAATCGAAAATCAAGCAAGAAATCGGCTTTTCAGCACGTGGGGAACAGGAATATGTGACTATTTTTCATTTCTGAGGTTTTTCTGAAAAGTCATCTTTTTCGCTGAATTGAGTCCGAATTGTGTGTGAAAACTTGGGCTAGCTGTTCAGGGAAAGCTCGGATATGAAAATCAAACGGGAATTCGGCTCTCCTGAACATGCGAACAGGAATATGACTTTCTTTTTCATTTCTGAGCTCTTTGTCAAAAGTGATGTTTTTGATGTTTTCAGGAAAAGCTCTGAATTGAAAACCAAGCGAGAATTCGCCTTTCCAGGCCGTGGGGAAAAGGGGTTTGTGTTTCTTTTTCATTTCTGAGTTCTTTGTCAAAAGTGATGTTTTGAGGCTGAATTGAGTCCTAAGGCGAATGCTGTGTTAGACCTTGGGCTAGCTGTTCAGGAAAAGCTCAGAATCGAAAATCAAGCAAGAATTCGACTTTCCAGCCCGTGGAGAACAGAAATATGTTTCCTTTTCATTTCTGAGGTGTTTGTCAAAAGTGTTTTTTTTTGCGCTGAATTGATTTAACCCAGCAATGACCTTTGGACTCAATTCAGCCCAAAAACATCACTTTTGACAAAGAGCTCAGAAATGAAAAAGAAAAACATATTCCTGTTCGCATGTCCAGGAAAGCCGAATTCCCGCTTGATTTTCATATCCGAGCTTTCCCTAAAGAGCTAGCCCAAGGTTTAACACACAATTCGGACTCAATTTAGCGAAAAAGATCACTTTTCAGAAAAACCTCAGAAATGAAAAAGAAACACATATTCCTGTTCCCCACGGGCTGGAAAGCCGATTTCTAGGTTGATTTTCGATTCCAACCATTCCCTAAAGAGCTAGCCCAAGGTCTAACACAGCATTCACCTTAGGACTCAAGCCCAAAAACATCACTTTTGACAAAGACGTCAGAAATGAAAAAGAAACAAATATTCCTGTTCCTCACGGTGTAGAAAGCCGAATTCTTACATTTTCCATTCCGAGGTTTTCCTGAACAGCTAGCCCAAGGTTTAACACACAATTTGCCTTCGGACTCAATTCAACCCAAAAACATAACTTTTGACAAACACCTCAGAAATTAAAAAGAAACACATATTCCTTTTCCGCATGTCCAGGAAAGCCGAATTCTCACTTGATTTTCATATCTGAGCTTTTCCTGAAGAGCTGGCCTAAGGTCTAACACAGCATTCGCCGTAAAACTCAATTCAGCGCAAAAACATCACTTTTGACAGAGAGCTCAGAAATGAAAAAGAAACTCATATTCCTGTTCCCCATGTCCAGGAAAGCCGAATTCCCGCTTGATTTTCATATCTGAGCTTTCCCTGAAGAGCTAGCCCAAGGTTTAACACACAATTCGGACTCAATTCAGCGAAAAAGATCACTTTTCAGAAAAATCTCAGAAATGAAAAAGAAACACATATTCCTGTTCCCCACGGGCTGGAAAGCCAGTTTCTAGGTTGATTTTCGATTCCAACAATTCCCTAAAGAGCTAGCCCAAGGTCTAACACAGCATTCACCTTAGGACTCAAATAAGCCCAAAAACATCACTTTTGACAAAGACGTCAGAAATGAAAAAGAAACAAATATTCCTGTTCCTCACGGTCTAGAAAGCCGAATTCTTACATTTTCAAATCCGAGCTTTTCCTGAAGAGCTAGCCCAAGGTTTAAAACACAATTCGGACTCAATTCAGCGAAAAAGATCAGTTTTCAGAAAAACCTCAGAAATGAAAATGATTTTCGATTCCAACCATTCCCCAAAGAGCTAGCCCAAGGTCTAACACAGCATTCGCCTTTGGACTGAATTCAGCCCAAAAACATCACTTTTGACAAAGAGCTCAGAAATGAAAAAGAAACAAATATTCCTGTTCCCCATGTCCAGGAAAGCCAAATTCGGACTCAATTCAGCGAAAAAGATCAATTTTCAGAAATTTCAGAAAAACCTCAGAAATGAAAAAGAAACACGTTCCTGTTTTTCACGGGCTGGAAAGCCGAATTCTCGCTTGATTTTCGATTCCGAGCTTTCCCTGAAGAGCTAGCCCAAGGTTTAACACACAATTCGGACAATTCAGCCCAAAAACATCACTTTTGAAAAAGAGCTGAATTGAGTCCTGGGTTAAATCTTGGGCTAGCTCTTTAGGGAGAGCTCAGATTTGAAAATGAAGCAAGAATTCGGCTTTCTAGACCGTGAGGAACAGGAATATGTGTTTATTTTTCATTTCTGAGCTCTTTGTCAAAAGTGATGTTCCTGGGCTGAGGAGAATGCTATGTTAAACCTTTATGTTTCCCTGAAATGATGTTCAGGGAAAGCTCGGAATCGAAAATCAAGCGAGAATTTGGCTTTCCTGGCCATGGGGAATATGTGTCTCGTTTTCATTTCTGAGCTCTTTGTCTAAAGTGATGTTCTTGGGCTGATTTGAGTCCTAAGGAGAATGCTCTGTTAGACCTTTGGCTAGCTCTTCAGGGAAAGGTTGGAATCGAAAATCGACCTAAAAATCGGCTTTCCAGCCCGTGGGGAAAAGGAATATGTGTTTCTTTTTCATTTCTGAGGTTTTTCTGAAAAGTCATCTTTTTCGGTGAATTGAGTCCGAATTGTGTGTTAAATCTTGGGCTATCTCTTCAGGGAAAGCTCAGATATGAAAATCAAACGGGAATTCGGCTTTCCTGGACATGCAAACAGGAATATGACTTTCTTTTTCATTTCTGAGCTCTTTGTCAAAAGTGATGTTTTTGATGTTTTCAGGAAAAGCTCTGAATTGAAAACCAAGCGAGAATTCACCTTTCCAGGCCGTGGGGAAAAGGGGTTTGTGTTTCTTTTTCATTTCTGAGTTCTTTGTCAAAAGTGATGTTTTGAGGCTGAATTGAGTCCTAAGGCGAATGCTGTGTTAGACCTTGGGCTAGCTGTTCAGGAAAAGCTCAGAATCGAAAATCAAGCGAGAATTCGACTTTCCAGCCCGTGGAGAACAGAAATATGTTTCCTTTTCATTTCTGAGGTGTTTGTCAAAAGTGTTTTTTTTTGCGCTGAATTGATTTAACCCAGCAATGACCTTTGGACTCAATTCAGCCCAAAAACATCACTTTTGACAAAGAGCTCAGAAATGAAAAAGAAAAACATATTCCTGTTCGCATGTCCAGGAAAGCCGAATTCCCGCTTGATTTTCATATCCGAGCTTTCCCTAAAGAGCTAGCCCAAGGTTTAACACACAATTCGGACTCAATTTAGCGAAAAAGATCACTTTTCAGAAAAACCTCAGAAATGAAAAAGAAACACATATTCCTGTTCCCCACGGGCTGGAAAGCCGATTTATAGGTTGATTTTCGATTCCAACCATTCCCTAAAGAGCTAGCCCAAGGTCTAACACAGCATTCACCTTAGGACTCAAGCCCAAAAACATCACTTTTGACAAAGACGTCAGAAATGAAAAAGAAACAAATATTCCTGTTCCTCACGGTGTAGAAAGCCGAATTCTTACATTTTCCATTCCGAGGTTTTCCTGAACAGCTAGCCCAAGGTTTAACACACAATTTGCCTTCGGACTCAATTCAGCCCAAAAACATCACTTTTGACAAACACCTCAGAAATTAAAAAGAAACACATATTCCTTTTCCGCATGTCCAGGAAATCCGAATTCTCACTTGATTTTCAAATCCGAGCTTTTCCTGAAGAGCTGGCCTAAGGTCTAACACAGCATTCGCCGTAAAACTCAATTCAGCGCAAAAACATCACTTTTGACAAAGAGCTCAGAAATGAAAAAGAAAAACATATTCCTGTTCGCATGTCCAGGAAAGCCGAATTCCCGCTTGATTTTCATATCCGAGCTTTCCCTAAAGAGCTAGCCCAAGGTTTAACACACAATTCGGACTCAATTCAGCGAAAAAGATCACTTTTCAGAAAAACCTCAGAAATGAAAAAGAAACACATATTCCTGTTCCCCATGGGCTGGAAAGCCGATTTCTAGGTTGATTTTCGATTCCAACCATTCCCTAAAGAGCTAGCCCAAGGTCTAACACAGCATTCACCTTAGGACTCAAATAAGCCCAAAAACATCACTTTTGACAAAGACGTCAGAAATGAAAAAGAAACAAATATTCCTGTTCCTCACGGTGTAGAAAGCCGAATTCTTACATTTTCCATTCCGAGCTTTTCCTGAACAGCTAGCCCAAGGTTTAACACACAATTTGCCTTCGGACTCAATTCAGCCCAAAAACATCACTTTTGACAAACACCTCAGAAATTAAAAAGAAACATATTCCTTTTCCCCATGTCCAGGAAAGCCGAATTCCCGTTTGATTTTCATATCTGAGCTTTCCCTGAAGAGCTAGCCCAAGGTTTAACACACAATTCGGACTCAATTCAGCGAAAAAGATCACTTTTCAGAAAAACCTCAGAAATGAAAAAGAAACACATATTCCTGTTCCCCACGTGCTGGAAAGCCGATTTCTAGGTTGATTTTCGATTCCAACCATTCCCTAAAGAGCTAGCCCAAGGTCTAACACAGCATTCACCTTAGGACTCAAATAAGCCCAAAAACATCACTTTTGACAAAGACGTCAGAAATGAAAAAGAAACAAATATTCCTGTTCCTCACGGTGTAGAAAGCCGAATTCTTACATTTTCAAATCCGAGCTTTTCCTGAAGAGCTAGCCCAAGGTTTAAAACACAATTCGGACTCAATTCAGCGAAAAAGATCAGTTTTCTGAAAAACCTCAGAAATGAAAATGATTTTCGATTCCAACCATTCCCCAAAGAGCTAGCCCAAGGTCTAACACAGCATTCGCCTTTGGACTGAATTCAGCCCAAAAACATCACTTTTGACAAAGAGCTCAGAAATGAAAAAGAAACAAATATTCCTGTTCCCCATGTCCAGGAAAGCCGAATTCGGACTCAATTCAGCAAAAAAGATCAATTTTCAGAAATTTCAGAAAAACCTCAGAAATGAAAAAGAAACACGTTCCTGTTTTTCACGGGCTGGAAAGCCGAATTCTCGCTTGATTTTCGATTCCGAGCTTTCCCTAAAGAGCTAGCCCAAGGTTTCACACACAATTCGGACTCAATTCAGCGAAAAAGATCAATTTTCAGAAAAACCTCAGAAATGAAAAAGAACACATATTTCTTTTCCCCATGTCCAGGAAAGCTGAATTCCCGCTTGATTTTCATACCTGAGCTTTCCCTGAAGAGCTAGCCCAAGGTTTAACACACAATTCGGACAATTCAGCCCAAAAACATCACTTTTGAAAAAGAGCTGAATTGAGTCCTGGGTTAAATCTTGGGCTAGCTCTTTAGGGAGAGCTCGGATTTGAAAATGAAGCAAGAATTCGGCTTTCTAGACCGTGAGGAACAGGAATATGTGTTTATTTTTCATTTCTGAGGTGTTTGTCAAAAGTGATGTTTTTGGGCTGAATTGAGAAATAAGGCGAATGCTGTTTTAGACCTTGGGCTAACTCTTCAGGGAAAGGTCAGAATCAAAAATCAAGCGAGAATTCGGTTTTCCAGCCTGTGGGGAACAGGAATATGTGTTTCTTTTTCATTTCTGAGGTGTTTGTCAAAAGCGATGTTTTTGGGCTGAATTGAGAAATAAGGCGAATGCTGTTTTAGACCTTGGGCTAGCTCTTCAGGGAAAGGTCGGAATCAAAAATCAAGCGAGAATTCGGCTTTCCAGCCTGTGGGGAACAGGAATATGTGTTTCATTTTCATTTCTGAGGTGTTTGTCAAAAGTCATGTTTTTTGGCTGAATTGAGAAATAAGGCGAATGCTGTGTTAGACCTTGGGCTAGCTCTTCAGGGAAAGGTCGGAATCAAAAATCAAACGAGAATTCAGCTTTCCAGCCCGTGGGGAACAGGTATATTTGTTTCATTTTCATTTCTTAGGTGTTTGTCAAAAGTGATGTTTTTGGGCTGAATTGAATCCTAAGGCGAATGCTGTGTTAGACTTTGGGCTAGCTCTTCAGGGTAGGCTCGGAATCGAAAATCAAGCGAGAATTCAGCTTTCCAGGCTGTGGGGAACAGGAATATGTGTTTTATTTTCATTTCTGAGGTGTTTGTCAAAAGTGATGTTTTTGGGCTGAATTGAGAAATAAGGCGAATGCTGTGTTAGACATTGAGCTAGCTCTTCAGGGTAGGCTCGGAATCGAAAATCAAGCGAGAATTCGGCTTTCCAGCCCATGGGGAACAGGAATATGTGTTTCATTTTCATTTCTGAGGTGTTTGTCAAAAGTGATGTTTTTGGGCTGAATTGAGAAATAAGGCGAATGCGGTGTTAGACCTTGGGCTAGGTCTTCAGGGAAAGGTCGGAATCAAAAATCAAGCGAGAATTCGGCTTTCCAGCCCGTGGGGAACAGGAATATGTGTTTCTTTTTCATTTCTGAGGTGTTTGTCAAAAGTGATGTTTTTGGCTGTATTGAGTCCTAAGGCGAATGCTGTGTTAGACCTTGGGCTAGCTCTTCAGGGAAAGGTCGGAATCAAAAATCAAGCGAGAATTCGGCTTTCCAGCCCGTGGGGAACAGGAATATGTGTTTCTTTTTCATTTCTGAGGTGTTTGTCAAAAGTGATGTTTTTGGGCTGAATTGAGAAATAAGCCGAATGCTGTGTTAGACCTTGAGCTAGCTCTTCAGGGTAAGCTTGGAATCGAAAATCAAGCGAGAATTCAGCTGTCCAGCCCATGGGGAATAGGGATATGTGTTTCTTTTTCATTTCTGAGGTGTTTGTCAAAAGTGATGTTTTTGGGCTGAATTCAATCCTAAGGCGAATGCTGTGTTAGACCTTGGGCTAGCTCTTCAGGGAAAGGTCGGAATCAAAAATCAAGCGAGAATTTGGCTTTCCAGCCTGTGGGAAACAGGAATATGTGTTTCATTTTCATTTCTGAGGTGTTTGTCAAAAGTGATGTTTTTTGGCTGTATTGAGTCCTAAGGCGAATGCAGTGTTAGACTTTGGGCTACCTCTTCAGGGTAGGCTCGGAATCGAAAATCAAGCGAGAATTCGGCTTTCCAGCCCATGGAGAACAGGAATATGTGTTTCATTTTCATTTCTGAGGTGTTTGTCAAAAGTCATGTTTTTTGGCTGAATTGAGAAATAAGGCGAATGCTGTGTTAGACCTTGGGCTAGCTCTTCAGGGAAAGGTCGGAATCAAAAATCAAGCGAGAATTCGGCTTTCCAGCCTGTGGGGAACAGGAATATGTGTTTCATTTTCATTTATGAGGTGTTTGTCAAAAATCATGTTTTTTGGCTGTATTGAGTCCTAAGACGACTGCTGTGTTAGACCTTGGGCTAGCTCTTCAGGGTAGGCTCGGAATCGAAAATCAAACGAGAATTCAGCTTTCCAGCCCGTGGGGAACAGGAATATGTGTTTCTTTTTCATTTCTGAGGTGTTTGTCAAAAGTGATGTTTTTGGCTGTATTGAGTCCTAAGGCGAATGCTGTGTTAGACTTTGGGCTAGCTCTTCAGGGTAGGCTCGGAATCGAAAATCAAGCGAGAATTCGGCTTTCCAGCCTGTGGGGAACAGGAATATGTGTTTCATTTTCATTTCTGAGGTGTTTGTCAAAAGTCATGTTTTTTGGCTGAATTGAGAAATAAGGTGAATGCTGTGTTAGACCTTGGGCTAGCTCTTCAGGGAAAGGTCGGAATCAAAAATCAAACGAGAATTCAGCTTTCCAGCCCGTGGGGAACAGGAATATTTGTTTCATTTTCATTTCTGAGGTGTTTGTCAAAAGTGATGTTTTTGGGCTGAATTGAGAATTAAGGCGAATGCTGTGTTAGACCTTGGGCTAGCTCTTCAGGGTAGGCTCGGAATCGAAAATCAAGCGAGAATTTGGCTTTCCAGCACGTGGGCAACAGGAATATGTGTTTCTTTTTCATTTCTGAGGTGTTTGTCAAAAGTGATGTTTTTGGGCTGAATTGAATCCTAAGGCGAATGCTGTGTTAGACTTTGGGCTAGCTCTTCAGGGTAGGCTCGGAATCGAAAATCAAGCGAGAATTCAGCTTTCCAGGCTGTGGGGAACAGGAATATGTGTTCTATTTTCATTTCTGAGGTGTTTGTCAAAAGTGATGTTTTTGGGCTGAATTGAGAAATAAGGCGAATGCTGTGTTAGACCTTGAGCTAGCTCTTCAGGGTAGGCTCGGAATCGAAAATCAAGCGAGAATTCGGCTTTCCAGCCCATGGGGAACAGGAATATGTGTTTCATTTTCATTTCTGAGGTGTTTGTCAAAAGTGATGTTTTTGGGCTGAATTGAGAAATAAGGCGAATGCGGTGTTAGACCTTGGGCTAGGTCTTCAGGGAAAGGTCGGAATCAAAAATCAAGCGAGAATTCGGCTTTCCAGCCTGTGGGGAACAGGAATATGTGTTTCATTTTCATTTCTGAGGTGTTTGTCAAAAGTGATGTTTTTGGCTGTATTGAGTCCTAAGGCCAATGCTGTGTTAGACTTTGGGCTAGCTCTTCAGGGTAGGCTCGGAATCGAAAATCAAGCGAGAATTTGGCTTTCCAGCCCATGGGGAACAGGAATATGTGTTTCATTTTCATTTCTGAGGTGTTTGTCAAAAGTCATGTTTTTTGGCTGAATTGAGAAATAAGGCGAATGCTGTGTTAGACCTTGGGCTAGCTCTTCAGGGAAAGGTCGGAATCAAAAATCAAGCGAGCATTCGGCTTTCCAGCCTGTGGGGAACAGGAAAATGTGTTTCATTTTCATTTCTGAGGTGTTTGTCAAAAGTCATGTTTTTTGGCTGTATTGAGTCCTAAGGCGAATGCTGTGTTAAACTTTGGGCTAGCTCTTCAGGGTAGGCTCGGAATCGAAAATCAAGCGAGAATTCAACTTTCCAGCCCGTGGGGAACAGGAATATGTGTTTCATTTTCATTTCTGAGGTGTTTGTCAAAAGTCATGTTTTTTGGCTGAATTGAGAAATAAGGCGAATGCTGTGTTAGACCTTGGGCTAGCTCTTCAGGGAAAGGTCGGAATCAAAAATCAAACGAGAATTCAGCTTTCCAGCCCGTGGGGAACAGGAATATTTGTTTCATTTTCATTTCTGAGGTGTTTGTCAAAAGTGATGTTTTTGGGCTGAATTGAGAATTAAGGCGAATGCTGTGTTAGACCTTGGGCTAGCTCTTCAGGGTAGGCTCGGAATCGAAAATCAAGCGAGAATTTGGCTTTCCAGCACGTGGGCAACAGGAATATGTGTTTCTTTTTCATTTCTGAGGTGTTTGTCAAAAGTGATGTTTTTGGGCTGAATTGAATCCTAAGGCGAATGCTGTGTTAGACTTTGGGCTAGCTCTTCAGGGTAGGCTCGGAATCGAAAATCAAGCGAGAATTCAGCTTTCCAGGCTGTGGGGAACAGGAATATGTGTTTTATTTTCATTTCTGAGGTGTTTGTCAAAAGTGATGTTTTTGGGCTGAATTGAGAAATAAGGCGAATGCTGTGTTAGACCTTGAGCTAGCTCTTCAGGGTAGTCTCGGAATCAAAAATCAAGCGAGAATTCGGCTTTCCAGCCCGTGGGGAACAGGAATATGTGTTTCTTTTTCATTTCTGAGGTGTTTGTCAAAAGTGATGTTTTTGGGCTGAATTGAGAAATAAGCCGAATGCTGTGTTAGACCTTGAGCTAGCTCTTCAGGGTAAGCTTGGAATCGAAAATCAAGCGAGAATTCAGCTGTCCAGCCCATGGGGAATAGGGATATGTGTTTCTTTTTCATTTCTGAGGTGTTTGTCAAAAGTGATGTTTTTGGGCTGAATTCAATCCTAAGGCGAATGCTGTGTTAGACCTTGGGCTAGCTCTTCAGGGAAAGGTCGGAATCAAAAATCAAGCGAGAATTTGGCTTTCCAGCCTGTGGGAAACAGGAATATGTGTTTCATTTTCATTTCTGAGGTGTTTGTCAAAAGTGATGTTTTTTGGCTGTATTGAGTCCTAAGGCGAATGCAGTGTTAGACTTTGGGCTAGCTCTTCAGGGTAGGCTCGGAATCGAAAATCAAGCGAGAATTCGGCTTTCCAGCCCATGGAGAACAGGAATATGTGTTTCATTTTCATTTCTGAGGTGTTTGTCAAAAGTCATGTTTTTTGGCTGAATTGAGAAATAAGGCGAATGCTGTGTTAGACCTTGGGCTAGCTCTTCAGGGAAAGGTCGGAATCAAAAATCAAGCGAGAATTCGGCTTTCCAGCCTGTGGGGAACAGGAATATGTGTTTCATTTTCATTTATGAGGTGTTTGTCAAAAATCATGTTTTTTGGCTGTATTGAGTCCTAAGACGACTGCTGTGTTAGACCTTGGGCTAGCTCTTCAGGGTAGGCTCGGAATCGAAAATCAAACGAGAATTCAGCTTTCCAGCCCGTGGGGAACAGGAATATGTGTTTCTTTTTCATTTCTGAGGTGTTTGTCAAAAGTGATGTTTTTGGCTGTATTGAGTCCTAAGGCGAATGCTGTGTTAGACTTTGGGCTAGCTCTTCAGGGTAGGCTCGGAATCGAAAATCAAGCGAGAATTCGGCTTTCCAGCCTGTGGGGAACAGGAATATGTGTTTCATTTTCATTTCTGAGGTGTTTGTCAAAAGTCATGTTTTTTGGCTGAATTGAGAAATAAGGTGAATGCTGTGTTAGACCTTGGGCTAGCTCTTCAGGGAAAGGTCGGAATCAAAAATCAAACGAGAATTCAGCTTTCCAGCCCGTGGGGAACAGGAATATTTGTTTCATTTTCATTTCTGAGGTGTTTGTCAAAAGTGATGTTTTTGGGCTGAATTGAGAATTAAGGCGAATGCTGTGTTAGACCTTGGGCTAGCTCTTCAGGGTAGGCTCGGAATCGAAAATCAAGCGAGAATTTGGCTTTCCAGCACGTGGGCAACAGGAATATGTGTTTCTTTTTCATTTCTGAGGTGTTTGTCAAAAGTGATGTTTTTGGGCTGAATTGAATCCTAAGGCGAATGCTGTGTTAGACTTTGGGCTAGCTCTTCAGGGTAGGCTCGGAATCGAAAATCAAGCGAGAATTCAGCTTTCCAGGCTGTGGGGAACAGGAATATGTGTTCTATTTTCATTTCTGAGGTGTTTGTCAAAAGTGATGTTTTTGGGCTGAATTGAGAAATAAGGCGAATGCTGTGTTAGACCTTGAGCTAGCTCTTCAGGGTAGGCTCGGAATCGAAAATCAAGCGAGAATTCGGCTTTCCAGCCCATGGGGAACAGGAATATGTGTTTCATTTTCATTTCTGAGGTGTTTGTCAAAAGTGATGTTTTTGGGCTGAATTGAGAAATAAGGCGAATGCGGTGTTAGACCTTGGGCTAGGTCTTCAGGGAAAGGTCGGAATCAAAAATCAAGCGAGAATTCGGCTTTCCAGCCTGTGGGGAACAGGAATATGTGTTTCATTTTCATTTCTGAGGTGTTTGTCAAAAGTGATGTTTTTGGCTGTATTGAGTCCTAAGGCCAATGCTGTGTTAGACTTTGGGCTAGCTCTTCAGGGTAGGCTCGGAATCGAAAATCAAGCGAGAATTTGGCTTTCCAGCCCATGGGGAACAGGAATATGTGTTTCATTTTCATTTCTGAGGTGTTTGTCAAAAGTCATGTTTTTTGGCTGAATTGAGAAATAAGGCGAATGCTGTGTTAGACCTTGGGCTAGCTCTTCAGGGAAAGGTCGGAATCAAAAATCAAGCGAGCATTCGGCTTTCCAGCCTGTGGGGAACAGGAAAATGTGTTTCATTTTCATTTCTGAGGTGTTTGTCAAAAGTCATGTTTTTTGGCTGTATTGAGTCCTAAGGCGAATGCTGTGTTAAACTTTGGGCTAGCTCTTCAGGGTAGGCTCGGAATCGAAAATCAAGCAAGAATTCAACTTTCCAGCCCGTGGGGAACAGGAATATTTGTTTCATTTTCATTTCTGAGGTGTTTGTCAAAAGTCATGTTTTTTGGCTGAATTGAGAAATAAGGCGAATGCTGTGTTAGACCTTGGGCTAGCTCTTCAGGGAAAGGTCGGAATCAAAAATCAAACGAGAATTCAGCTTTCCAGCCCGTGGGGAACAGGAATATTTGTTTCATTTTCATTTCTGAGGTGTTTGTCAAAAGTGATGTTTTTGGGCTGAATTGAGAATTAAGGCGAATGCTGTGTTAGACCTTGGGCTAGCTCTTCAGGGTAGGCTCGGAATCGAAAATCAAGCGAGAATTTGGCTTTCCAGCACGTGGGCAACAGGAATATGTGTTTCTTTTTCATTTCTGAGGTGTTTGTCAAAAGTGATGTTTTTGGGCTGAATTGAATCCTAAGGCGAATGCTGTGTTAGACTTTGGGCTAGCTCTTCAGGGTAGGCTCGGAATCGAAAATCAAGCGAGAATTCAGCTTTCCAGGCTGTGGGGAACAGGAATATGTGTTTTATTTTCATTTCTGAGGTGTTTGTCAAAAGTGATGTTTTTGGGCTGAATTGAGAAATAAGGCGAATGCTGTGTTAGACCTTGAGCTAGCTCTTCAGGGTAGTCTCGGAATCGAAAATCAAGCGAGAATTCGGCTTTCCAGCCCATGGGGAACAGGAATATGTGTTTCATTTTCATTTCTGAGGTGTTTATCAAAAGTGATGTTTTTGGGCTGAATTGAGAAATAAGGCGAATGCGGTGTTAGACCTTGGGCTAGGTCTTCAGGGAAAGGTCGGAATCAAAAATCAAATGAGAATTCGGCTTTCCAGCCCGTGGGGAACAGGAATATGTGTTTCTTTTTCATTTCTGAGGTGTTTGTCAAAAGTGATGTTTTTGGCTGTATTGAGTCCTAAGGCGAATGCTGTGTTAGACCTTGGGCTAGCTCTTCAGGGAAAGGTCGGAATAAAAAATCAAGCGAGAATTCGGCTTTCCAGCCCGTGGGGAACAGGAATATGTGTTTCTTTTTCATTTCTGAGGTGTTTGTCAAAAGTGATGTTTTTGGGCTGAATTGAGAAATAAGGCGAATGCTGTGTTAGACCTTGAGCTAGCTCTTCAGGGTAGGCTTGGAATCGAAAATCAAGCGAGAATTCAGCTGTCCAGCCCATGGGGAATAGGGATATGTGTTTCTTTTTCATTTCTGAGGTGTTTGTCAAAAGTGATGTTTTTGGGCTGAATTCAATCCTAAGGCGAATGCTGTGTTAGACCTTGGGCTAGCTCTTCAGGGAAAGGTCGGAATCAAAAATCAAGCGAGAATTTGGCTTTCCAGCCTGTGGGAAACAGGAATATGTGTTTCTTTTTCATTTCTGAGGTGTTTGTCAAAAGTGATGTTTTTGGGCTGAATTGAGAAATAAGGCGAATGCTGTGTTAGACTTTGGGCTAGCTCTTCAGGGTAGGCTCGGAATCGAAAATCAAGCGAGAATTCGGCTTTCCAGCCTGTGGGGAACAGGAATATGTGTTTCATTTTCATTTCTGAGGTGTTTGTCAAAAGTCATGTTTTTTGGCTGAATTGAGAAATAAGGCGAATGCTGTGTTAGACCTTGGGCTAGCTCTTCAGGGAAAGGTCGGAATCAAAAATCAAGCGAGAATTCAGCTTTCCAGCCCGTGGGGAACAGGAATATTTGTTTCATTTTCATTTCTGAGGTGTTTGTCAAAAGTGATGTTTTTGGGCTGAATTGAGAATTAAGGCGAATGCTGTGTTAGACCTTGGGCTAGCTCTTCAGGGTAGGCTCGGAATCGAAAATCAAGCGAGAATTTGGCTTTCCAGCACGTGGGCAACAGGAATATGTGTTTCTTTTTCATTTCTGAGGTGTTTGTCAAAAGTGATGTTTTTGGGCTGAATTGAATCCTAAGGCGAATGCTGTGTTAGACTTTGGGCTAGCTCTACAGGGTAGGCTCGGAATCGAAAATCAAGCGAGAATTCAGCTTTCCAGGCTGTGGGGAACAGGAATATGTGTTCTATTTTCATTTCTGAGGTGTTTGTCAAAAGTGATGTTTTTGGGCTGAATTGAGAAATAAGGCGAATGCTGTGTTAGACCTTGAGCTAGCTCTTCAGGGTAGGCTCGGAATCGAAAATCAAGCGAGAATTCGGCTTTCCAGCCCATGGGGAACAGGAATATGTGTTTCATTTTCATTTCTGAGGTGTTTGTCAAAAGTGATGTTTTTGGGCTGAATTGAGAAATAAGGCGAATGCGGTGTTAGACCTTGGGCTAGGTCTTCAGGGAAAGGTCGGAATCAAAAATCAAGCGAGAATTCGGCTTTCCAGCCCGTGGGGAACAGGAATATGTGTTTCTTTTTCATTTCTGAGGTGTTTGTCAAAAGTGATGTTTTTGGCTGTATTGAGTCCTAAGGCGAATGCTGTGTTAGACTTTGGGCTAGCTCTTCAGGGTAGGCTCGGAATCGAAAATCAAGCGAGAATTCGGCTTTCCAGCCCGTGGGGAACAGGAATATGTGTTTCTTTTTCATTTCTGAGGTGTTTGTCAAAAGTGATGTTTTTGGGCTGAATTGAGAAATAAGGCGAATGCTGTGTTAGACCTTGAGCTAGCTCTTCAGGGTAGGCTTGGAATCGAAAATCAAGCGAGAATTCAGCTGTCCAGCCCATGGGGAATAGGGATATGTGTTTCTTTTTCATTTCTGAGGTGTTTGTCAAAAGTGATGTTTTTGGGCTGAATTCAATCCTAAGGCGAATGCTGTGTTAGACCTTGGGCTAGCTCTTCAGGGAAAGGTCGGAATCAAAAATCAAGCGAGAATTTGGCTTTCCAGCCTGTGGGAAACAGGAATATGTGTTTCATTTTCATTTCTGAGGTGTTTGTCAAAAGTGATGTTTTTTGGCTGTATTGAGTCCTAAGGCGAATGCAGTGTTAGACTTTGGGCTAGCTCTTCAGGGTAGGCTCGGAATCGAAAATCAAGCGAGAATTCGGCTTTCCAGCCCATGGGGAACAGGAATATGTGTTTCATTTTCATTTCTGAGGTGTTTGTCAAAAGTCATGTTTTTTGGCTGAATTGAGTCCTAAGGCGAATGCTGTGTTAGACCTTGGGCTAGCTCTTCAGGAAAAGGTCGGAATCAAAAATCAAGCGAGAATTCAGCTGTCCAGCCCATGGGGAATAGGGATATGTGTTTCTTTTTCATTTCTGAGGTGTTTGTCAAAAGTGATGTTTTTGGGCTGAATTCAATCCTAAGGCGAATGCTGTGTTAGACCTTGGGCTAGCTCTTCAGGGAAAGGTCGGAATCAAAAATCAAGCGAGAATTTGGCTTTCCAGCCTGTGGGAAACAGGAATATTTGTTTCATTTTCATTTCTGAGGTGTTTGTCAAAAGTGATGTTTTTGGGCTGAATTGAGAATTAAGGCGAATGCTGTGTTAGACCTTGGGCTAGCTCTTCAGGGTAGGCTCGGAATCGAAAATCAAGCGAGAATTTGGCTTTCCAGCACGTGGGCAACAGGAATATGTGTTTCTTTTTCATTTCTGAGGTGTTTGTCAAAAGTGATGTTTTTGGGCTGAATTGAATCCTAAGGCGAATGCTGTGTTAGACTTTGGGCTAGCTCTTCAGGGTAGGCTCGGAATCGAAAATCAAGCGAGAATTCAGCTTTCCAGGCTGTGGGGAACAGGAATATGTGTTTTATTTTCATTTCTGAGGTGTTTGTCAAAAGTGATGTTTTTGGGCTGAATTGAGAAATAAGGCGAATGCTGTGTTAGACCTTGAGCTAGCTCTTCAGGGTAGGCTCGGAATCGAAAATCAAGCGAGAATTCGGCTTTCCAGCCCATGGGGAACAGGAATATGTGTTTCATTTTCATTTCTGAGGTGTTTATCAAAAGTGATGTTTTTGGGCTGAATTGAGAAATAAGGCGAATGCGGTGTTAGACCTTGGGCTAGGTCTTCAGGGAAAGGTCGGAATCAAAAATCAAATGAGAATTCGGCTTTCCAGCCCGTGGGGAACAGGAATATGTGTTTCATTTTCATTTCTGAGGTGTTTGTCAAAAGTGATGTTTTTTGGCTGTATTGAGTCCTAAGGCGAATGCAGTGTTAGACTTTGGGCTAGCTCTTCAGGGTAGGCTCGGAATCGAAAATCAAGCGAGAATTCGGCTTTCCAGCCCATGGGGAACAGGAATATGTGTTTCATTTTCATTTCTGAGGTGTTTGTCAAAAGTGATGTTTTTGGCTGTATTGAGTCCTAAGGCGAATGCTGTGTTAGACTTTGGGCTAGCTCTTCAGGGTAGGCTCAGAATCGAAAATCAAACGAGAATTCAGCTTTCCAGCCCGTGGGGAACAGGAATATGTGTTTCTTTTTCATTTCTGAGGTGTTTGTCAAAAGTGATGTTTTTGGGCTGAATTGAGAAATAAGGCGAATGCTGTGTTAGACTTTGGGCTAGCTCTTCAGAGTAGGCTCGGAATCGAAAATCAAGCGAGAATCCGGCTTTCCAGCCTGTGGGGAACAGGAATATGTGTTTCATTTTCATTTCTGAGGTGTTTGTCAAAAGTCATGTTTTTTGGCTGAATTGAGAAATAAGGCGAATGCTGTGTTAGACCTTGGGCTAGCTCTTCAGGGAAAGGTCGGAATCAAAAATCAAACGAGAATTCAGCTTTCCAGCCCGTGGGGAACAGGAATATTTGTTTCATTTTCATTTCTGAGGTGTTTGTCAAAAGTGATGTTTTTGGGCTGAATTGAGAATTAAGGCGAATGCTGTGTTAGACCTTGGGCTAGCTCTTCAGGGTAGGCTCGGAATCGAAAATCAAGCGAGAATTTGGCTTTCCAGCACGTGGGCAACAGGAATATGTGTTTCTTTTTCATTTCTGAGGTGTTTGTCAAAAGTGATGTTT
Organism: Diadophis punctatus similis; assembly: GCA_023053685.1. Classification (NCBI taxonomy): domain Eukaryota; kingdom Metazoa; phylum Chordata; class Lepidosauria; order Squamata; family Dipsadidae; genus Diadophis; species Diadophis punctatus. Next base: position 27,378 of record JALIGW010000012.1, read on the forward strand.
TTGGGCTGAATTGAATCCTAAGGCGAATGCTGTGTTAGACTTTGGGCTAGCTCTACAGGGTAGGCTCGGAATCGAAAATCAAGCGAGAATTCAGCTTTCCAGGCTGTGGGGAACAGGAATATGTGTTCTATTTTCATTTCTGAGGTGTTTGTCAAAAGTGATGTTTTTGGGCTGAATTGAGAAATAAGGCGAATGCTGTGTTAGACCTTGAGCTAGCTCTTCAGGGTAGGCTCGGAATCGAAAATCAAGCGAGAATTCGGCTTTCCAGCCCATGGGGAACAGGAATATGTGTTTCATTTTCATTTCTGAGGTGTTTGTCAAAAGTGATGTTTTTGGGCTGAATTGAGAAATAAGGCGAATGCGGTGTTAGACCTTGGGCTAGGTCTTCAGGGAAAGGTCGGAATCAAAAATCAAGCGAGAATTCGGCTTTCCAGCCCGTGGGGAACAGGAATATGTGTTTCTTTTTCATTTCTGAGGTGTTTGTCAAAAGTGATGTTTTTGGCTGTATTGAGTCCTAAGGCGAATGCTGTGTTAGACCTTGGGCTAGCTCTTCAGGGAAAGGTCGGAATCAAAAATCAAGTGAGAATTCGGCTTTCCAGCCTGTGGGGAACAGGAATATGTGTTTCATTTTCATTTCTGAGGTGTTTGTCAAAAGTGATGTTTTTGGCTGTATTGAGTCCTAAGGCGAATGCTGTGTTAGACTTTGGGCTAGCTCTTCAGGGTAGGCTCGGAATCGAAAATCAAGCGAGAATTCGGCTTTCCAGCCCGTGGGGAACAGGAATATGTGTTTCTTTTTCATTTCTGAGGTGTTTGTCAAAAGTGATGTTTTTGGGCTGAATTGAGAAATAAGGCGAATGCTGTGTTAGACCTTGAGCTAGCTCTTCAGGGTAGGCTTGGAATCGAAAATCAAGCGAGAATTCAGCTGTCCAGCCCATGGGGAATAGGGATATGTGTTTCTTTTTCATTTCTGAGGTGTTTGTCAAAAGTGATGTTTTTGGGCTGAATTCAATCCTAAGGCGAATGCTCTGTTAGACCTTGGGCTAGCTCTTCAGGGAAAGGTCGGAATCAAAAATCAAGCGAGAATTTGGCTTTCCAGCCTGTGGGAAACAGGAATATGTGTTTCATTTTCATTTCTGAGGTGTTTGTCAAAAGTGATGTTTTTTGGCTGTATTGAGTCCTAAGGCGAATGCAGTGTTAGACTTTGGGCTAGCTCTTCAGGGTAGGCTCGGAATCGAAAATCAAGCGAGAATTCGGCTTTCCAGCCCATGGGGAACAGGAATATGTGTTTCATTTTCATTTCTGAGGTGTTTGTCAAAAGTCATGTTTTTTGGCTGAATTGAGAAATAAGGCGAATGCTGTGTTAGACCTTGGGCTAGCTCTTCAGGAAAAGGTCGGAATCAAAAATCAAGCGAGAATTCGGCTTTCCAGCCTGTGGGGAACAGGAATATGTGTTTCATTTTCATTTATGAGGTGTTTGTCAAAAATCATGTTTTTTGGCTGTATTGAGTCCTAAGACGACTGCTGTGTTAGACTTTGGGCTACCTCTTCAGGGTAGGCTCGGAATCGAAAATCAAGCGAGAATTCAACTTTCCAGCCTGTGGGGAACAGGAATATGTGTTTCTTTTTCATTTCTGAGGTGTTTGTCAAAAGTGATGTTTTTGGGCTGAATTGAGAAATAAGGCGAATGCTGTGTTCGACTTTGGGCTAGCTCTTCAGGGTAGGCTCAGAATCGAAAATCAAGCGAGAATTCGGCTTTCCAGCCTGTGGGGAACAGGAATATGTGTTTCATTTTCATTTCTGAGGTGTTTGTCAAACGTCATGTTTTTTGGCTGTATTGAGTCTTAAGGCGAATGCTGTGTTAGACTTTGGGCTACCTCTTCAGGGTAGGCTCGGAATCGAAAATCAAGCGAGAATTCAACTTTCCAGCCCGTGGGGAACAGGAATATGTCTTTCATTTTCATTTCTGAGGTGTTTGTCAAAAGTCATATTTTTTGGCTGAATTGAGAAATAAGGCGAATGCTGTGTTAGACCTTGGGCTAGCTCTTCAGGGTAGGCTTGGAATCGAAAATCAAGCGAGAATTCAGCTGTCCAGCCCATGGGGAATAGGGATATGTGTTTCTTTTTCATTTCTGAGGTGTTTGTCAAAAGTGATGTTTTTGGGCTGAATTCAATCCTAAGGCGAATGCTGTGTTAGACCTTGGGCTAGCTCTTCAGGGAAAGGTCGGAATCAAAAATCAAGCGAGAATTCGGCTTTCCAGCCTGTGGGGAACAGGAATATGTGTTTCTTTTTCATTTCTGAGGTGTTTGTCAATAGTGATGTTTTTGGGCTGAATTGAGAAATAAGGCGAATGCTGTGTTAGACCTTGAGCTAGCTCTTCAGGGTAGGCTCGGAATCGAAAATCAAGCGAGAATTTGGCTTTCCAGCCTGTGGGAAACAGGAATATGTGTTTCATTTTCATTTCTGAGGTGTTTGTCAAAAGTCATGTTTTTTGGCTGTATTGAGTCCTAAGGCGAATGCAGTGTTAGACTTTGGGCTAGCTCTTCAGGGTAGGCTCGGAATCGAAAATCAAGCGAGAATTCGGCTTTCCAGCCCATGGGGAACAGGAATATGTTTTTCATTTTCATTTCTGAGGTGTTTGTCAAAAGTCATGTTTTTTGGCTGAATTGAGAAATAAGGCGAATGCTGTGTTAGACCTTGGGCTAGCTCTTCAGGGAAAGGTCGGAATCAAAAATCAAGTGAGAATTCGGCTTTCCAGCCTGTGGGGAACAGGAATATGTGTTTCATTTTCATTTATGAGGTGTTTGTCAAAAATCATGTTTTTTGGCTGTATTGAGTCCTAAGACGACTGCTGTGTTAGACCTTGGGCTAGCTCTTCAGGGTAGGCTCGGAATCGAAAATCAAACGAGAATTCAGCTTTCCAGCCCGTGGCGAACAGGAATATGTGTTTCTTTTTCATTTCTGAGGTGTTTGTCAAAAGTGATGTTTTTGGCTGTATTGAGTCCTAAGGCGAATGCTGTGTTAGACTTTGGGCTACCTCTTCAGGGTAGGCTCGGAATCGAAAATCAAGCGAGAATTCAACTTTCCAGCCTGTGGGGAACAGGAATATGTGTTTCTTTTTCATTTCTGAGGTGTTTGTCAAAAGTGATGTTTTTGGGCTGAATTGAGAAATAAGGCGAATGCTGTGTTAGACTTTGGGCTAGTTCTTCAGGGTAGGCTCGGAATCGAAAATCAAGCGAGAATTCGGCTTTCCAGCCTGTGGGGAACAGGAATATGTGTTTCATTTTCATTTCTGAGGTGTTTGTCAAAAGTCATGTTTTTTGGCTGTATTGAGTCTTAAGGCGAATGCTGTGTTAGACTTTGGGCTACCTCTTCAGGGTAGGCTCGGAATCGAAAATCAAGCGAGAATTCGGCTTTCCAGCCCATGGGGAACAGGAATATGTGTTTCATTTTCATTTCTGAGGTGTTTGTCAAAAGTGATGTTTTTGGGCTGAATTGAGAAATAAGGCGAATGCGGTGTTAGACCTTGGGCTAGGTCTTCAGGGAAAGGTCGGAATCAAAAATCAAGCGAGAATTCGGCTTTCCAGCCCGTGGGGAACAGGAATATGTGTTTCTTTTTCATTTCTGAGGTGTCAAAAGTGATGTTTTTGGCTGTAATGAGTCCTAAGGCGAATGCTGTGTTAGACCTTGGGCTAGCTCTTCAGGGAAAGGTCGGAATCAAAAATCAAGCGAGAATTCGGCTTTCCAGCCTGTGGGGAATAGGAATATGTGTTTCATTTTCATTTCTGAGGTGTTTGTCAAAAGTCATGTTTTTGGGCTGAATTGCATCCTAAGGCGAATGCTGTGTTAGACTTTGGGCTAGCTCTTCAGGGTAGGCTCGGAATCGAAAATCAAGCGAGAATTCGGCTTTCCAGCCCGTGGGGAACAGGAATATGTGTTTCTTTTTCATTTCTGAGGTGTTTGTCAAAAGTGATGTTTTGGGGCTGAATTGAGAAATAAGGCGAATGCTGTGTTAGACCTTGAGCTAGCTCTTCAGGGTAGGCTTGGAATCGAAAATCAAGCGAGAATTCAGCTGTCCAGCCCATGGGGAATAGGGATATGTTTCATTTCTGAGGTGTTTGTCAAAAGTGATGTTTTTGGGCTGAATTGAATCCTAAGGCGAATGCTGTGTTAGACCTTGGGCTAGCTCTTCAGGGAAAGGTCGGAATCAAAAATCAAACGAGAATTCAGCTTTCCAGCCCGTGGGGAACAGGAATATTTGTTTCATTTTCATTTCTGAGGTGTTTGTCAAAAGTGATGTTTTTGGGCTGAATTGAGAATTAAGGCGAATGCTGTGTTAGACCTTGGGCTAGCTCTTCAGGGTAGGCTCGGAATCGAAAATCAAGCGAGAATTTTGCTTTCCAGCACGTGGGCAACAGGAATATGTGTTTCTTTTTCATTTCTGAGGTGTTTGTCAAAAGTGATGTTTTTGGGCTGAATTGAATCCTAAGGCGAATGCTGTGTTAGACTTTGGGCTAGCTCTTCAGGGTAGGCTCGGAATCGAAAATCAAGCGAGAATTCAGCTTTCCAGGCTGTGGGGAACAGGAATATGTGTTTTATTTTCATTTCTGAGGTGTTTGTCAAAAGTGATGTTTTTGGGCTGAATTGAGAAATAAGGCGAATGCTGTGTTAGACCTTGGGCTAGCTCTTCAGGGAAAGGTCGGAATCAAAAATCAAGCGAGAATTCGGCTTTCCAGCCTGTGGGGAACAGGAATATGTGTTTCATTTTCATTTATGAGGTGTTTGTCAAAAATCATGTTTTTTGGCTGTATTGAGTCCTAAGACGACTGCTGTGTTAGACCTTGGGCTAGCTCTTCAGGGTAGGCTCGGAATCGAAAATCAAACGAGAATTCAGCTTTCCAGCCCGTGGGGAACAGGAATATGTGTTTCTTCTTCATTTCTGAGGTGTTTGTCAAAAGTGATGTTTTTGGCTGTATTGAGTCCTAAGGCGAATGCTGTGTTAGACTTTGGGCTACCTCTTCAGGGTAGGCTCGGAATCGAAAATCAAGCGAGAATTCAACTTTCCAGCCTGTGGGGAACAGGAATATGTGTTTTTTTTTTATTTCTGAGGTGTTTGTCAAAAGTGATGTTTTTGGGCTGAATTGAGAAATAAGGCGAATGCTGTGTTAGACTTTGGGCTAGCTCTTCAGGGTAGGCTCGGAATCGAAAATCAAGCGAGAATTTGGCTTTCCAGCACGTGGGCAACAGGAATATGTGTTTCTTTTTCATTTCTGAGGTGTTTGTCAAAAGTGATGTTTTTGGGCTGAATTGAATCCTAAGGCGAATGCTGTGTTAGACTTTGGGCTAGCTCTTCAGGGTAGGCTCGGAATCGAAAATCAAGCGAGAATTCAGCTTTCCAGGCTGTGGGGAACAGGAATATGTGTTTTATTTTCATTTCTGAGGTGTTTGTCAAAAGTGATGTTTTTGGGCTGAATTGAGAAATAAGGCGAATGCTGTGTTAGACCTTGAGCTAGGTCTTCAGGGAAAGGTCGGAATCAAAAATCAAATGAGAATTCGGCTTTCCAGCCTGTGGGGAACAGGAATATGTGTTTCATTTTCATTTCTGAGGTGTTTGTCAAAAGTGATGTTTTTGGGCTGAATTGAGAAATAAGGCGAATGCTGTGTTAGACCTTGGGCTAGGTCTTCAGGGAAAGGTCGGAATCAAAAATCAAATGAGAATTCGGCTTTCCAGCCCGTGGGGAACAGGAATATGTGTTTCATTTTCATTTCTGAGGTGTTTGTCAAAAGTGATGTTTTTTGGCTGTATTGAGTCCTAAGGCGAATGCAGTGTTAGACTTTGGGCTAGCTCTTCAGGGTAGGCTCGGAATCGAAAATCAAGCGAGAATTCGGCTTTCCAGCCCATGGGGAACAGGAATATGTGTTTCATTTTCATTTCTGAGGTGTTTGTCAAAAGTGATGTTTTTGGCTGTATTGAGTCCTAAGGCGAATGCTGTGTTAGACTTTGGGCTAGCTCTTCAGGGTAGGCTCAGAATCGAAAATCAAACGAGAATTCAGCTTTCCAGCCCGTGGGGAACAGGAATATGTGTTTCTTTTTCATTTCTGAGGTGTTTGTCAAAAGTGATGTTTTTGGGCTGAATTGAGAAATAAGGCGAATGCTGTGTTAGACTTTGGGCTAGCTCTTCAGGGTAGGCTCGGAATCGAAAATCAAGCGAGAATCCGGCTTTCCAGCCTGTGGGGAACAGGAATATGTGTTTCATTTTCATTTCTGAGGTGTTTGTCAAAAGTCATGTTTTTTGGCTGAATTGAGAAATAAGGCGAATGCTGTGTTAGACCTTGGGCTAGCTCTTCAGGGAAAGGTCGGAATCAAAAATCAAACGAGAATTCAGCTTTCCAGCCCGTGGGGAACAGGAATATTTGTTTCATTTTCATTTCTGAGGTGTTTGTCAAAAGTGATGTTTTTGGGCTGAATTGAGAATTAAGGCGAATGCTGTGTTAGACCTTGGGCTAGCTCTTCAGGGTAGGCTCGGAATCGAAAATCAAGCGAGAATTTGGCTTTCCAGCACGTGGGCAACAGGAATATGTGTTTCTTTTTCATTTCTGAGGTGTTTGTCAAAAGTGATGTTTTTGGGCTGAATTGAATCCTAAGGCGAATGCTGTGTTAGACTTTGGGCTAGCTCTACAGGGTAGGCTCGGAATCGAAAATCAAGCGAGAATTCAGCTTTCCAGGCTGTGGGGAACAGGAATATGTGTTCTATTTTCATTTCTGAGGTGTTTGTCAAAAGTGATGTTTTTGGGCTGAATTGAGAAATAAGGCGAATGCTGTGTTAGACCTTGAGCTAGCTCTTCAGGGTAGGCTCGGAATCGAAAATCAAGCGAGAATTCGGCTTTCCAGCCCATGGGGAACAGGAATATGTGTTTCATTTTCATTTCTGAGGTGTTTGTCAAAAGTGATGTTTTTGGGCTGAATTGAGAAATAAGGCGAATGCGGTGTTAGACCTTGGGCTAGGTCTTCAGGGAAAGGTCGGAATCAAAAATCAAGCGAGAATTCGGCTTTCCAGCCCGTGGGGAACAGGAATATGTGTTTCTTTTTCATTTCTGAGGTGTTTGTCAAAAGTGATGTTTTTGGCTGTATTGAGTCCTAAGGCGAATGCTGTGTTAGACCTTGGGCTAGCTCTTCAGGGAAAGGTCGGAATCAAAAATCAAGTGAGAATTCGGCTTTCCAGCCTGTGGGGAACAGGAATATGTGTTTCATTTTCATTTCTGAGGTGTTTGTCAAAAGTGATGTTTTTGGGCTGAATTGAGAAATAAGGCGAATGCTGTGTTAGACCTTGGGCTAGGTCTTCAGGGAAAGGTCGGAATCAAAAATCAAATGAGAATTCGGCTTTCCAGCCCGTGGGGAACAGGAATATGTGTTTCATTTTCATTTCTGAGGTGTTTGTCAAAAGTGATGTTTTTTGGCTGTATTGAGTCCTAAGGCGAATGCAGTGTTAGACTTTGGGCTAGCTCTTCAGGGTAGGCTCGGAATCGAAAATCAAGCGAGAATTCGGCTTTCCAGCCCATGGGGAACAGGAATATGTGTTTCATTTTCATTTCTGAGGTGTTTGTCAAAAGTGATGTTTTTGGCTGTATTGAGTCCTAAGGCGAATGCTGTGTTAGACTTTGGGCTAGCTCTTCAGGGTAGGCTCAGAATCGAAAATCAAACGAGAATTCAGCTTTCCAGCCCGTGGGGAACAGGAATATGTGTTTCTTTTTCATTTCTGAGGTGTTTGTCAAAAGTGATGTTTTTGGGCTGAATTGAGAAATAAGGCGAATGCTGTGTTAGACTTTGGGCTAGCTCTTCAGGGTAGGCTCGGAATCGAAAATCAAGCGAGAATCCGGCTTTCCAGCCTGTGGGGAACAGGAATATGTGTTTCATTTTCATTTCTGAGGTGTTTGTCAAAAGTCATGTTTTTTGGCTGAATTGAGAAATAAGGCGAATGCTGTGTTAGACCTTGGGCTAGCTCTTCAGGGAAAGGTCGGAATCAAAAATCAAACGAGAATTCAGCTTTCCAGCCCGTGGGGAACAGGAATATTTGTTTCATTTTCATTTCTGAGGTGTTTGTCAAAAGTGATGTTTTTGGGCTGAATTGAGAATTAAGGCGAATGCTGTGTTAGACCTTGGGCTAGCTCTTCAGGGTAGGCTCGGAATCGAAAATCAAGCGAGAATTTGGCTTTCCAGCACGTGGGCAACAGGAATATGTGTTTCTTTTTCATTTCTGAGGTGTTTGTCAAAAGTGATGTTTTTGGGCTGAATTGAATCCTAAGGCGAATGCTGTGTTAGACTTTGGGCTAGCTCTACAGGGTAGGCTCGGAATCGAAAATCAAGCGAGAATTCAGCTTTCCAGGCTGTGGGGAACAGGAATATGTGTTCTATTTTCATTTCTGAGGTGTTTGTCAAAAGTGATGTTTTTGGGCTGAATTGAGAAATAAGGCGAATGCTGTGTTAGACCTTGAGCTAGCTCTTCAGGGTAGGCTCGGAATCGAAAATCAAGCGAGAATTCGGCTTTCCAGCCCATGGGGAACAGGAATATGTGTTTCATTTTCATTTCTGAGGTGTTTGTCAAAAGTGATGTTTTTGGGCTGAATTGAGAAATAAGGCGAATGCGGTGTTAGACCTTGGGCTAGGTCTTCAGGGAAAGGTCGGAATCAAAAATCAAGCGAGAATTCGGCTTTCCAGCCCGTGGGGAACAGGAATATGTGTTTCTTTTTCATTTCTGAGGTGTTTGTCAAAAGTGATGTTTTTGGCTGTATTGAGTCCTAAGGCGAATGCTGTGTTAGACCTTGGGCTAGCTCTTCAGGGAAAGGTCGGAATCAAAAATCAAGTGAGAATTCGGCTTTCCAGCCTGTGGGGAACAGGAATATGTGTTTCATTTTCATTTCTGAGGTGTTTGTCAAAAGTGATGTTTTTGGCTGTATTGAGTCCTAAGGCGAATGCTGTGTTAGACTTTGGGCTAGCTCTTCAGGGTAGGCTCGGAATCGAAAATCAAGCGAGAATTCGGCTTTCCAGCCCGTGGGGAACAGGAATATGTGTTTCTTTTTCATTTCTGAGGTGTTTGTCAAAAGTGATGTTTTTGGGCTGAATTGAGAAATAAGGCGAATGCTGTGTTAGACCTTGAGCTAGCTCTTCAGGGTAGGCTTGGAATCGAAAATCAAGCGAGAATTCAGCTGTCCAGCCCATGGGGAATAGGGATATGTGTTTCTTTTTCATTTCTGAGGTGTTTGTCAAAAGTGATGTTTTTGGGCTGAATTCAATCCTAAGGCGAATGCTCTGTTAGACCTTGGGCTAGCTCTTCAGGGAAAGGTCGGAATCAAAAATCAAGCGAGAATTTGGCTTTCCAGCCTGTGGGAAACAGGAATATGTGTTTCATTTTCATTTCTGAGGTGTTTGTCAAAAGTGATGTTTTTTGGCTGTATTGAGTCCTAAGGCGAATGCAGTGTTAGACTTTGGGCTAGCTCTTCAGGGTAGGCTCGGAATTGAAAATCAAGCGAGAATTCGGCTTTCCAGCCCATGGGGAACAGGAATATGTGTTTCATTTTCATTTCTGAGGTGTTTGTCAAAAGTCATGTTTTTTGGCTGAATTGAGAAATAAGGCGAATGCTGTGTTAGACCTTGGGCTAGCTCTTCAGGAAAAGGTCGAAATCAAAAATCAAGCGAGAATTCGGCTTTCCAGCCTGTGGGGAACAGGAATATGTGTTTCATTTTCATTTATGAGGTGTTTGTCAAAAATCATGTTTTTTGGCTGTATTGAGTCCTAAGACGACTGCTGTGTTAGACTTTGGGCTACCTCTTCAGGGTAGGCTCGGAATCGAAAATCAAGCGAGAATTCAACTTTCCAGCCTGTGGGGAACAGGAATATGTGTTTCTTTTTCATTTCTGAGGTGTTTGTCAAAAGTGATGTTTTTGGGCTGAATTGAGAAATAAGGCGAATGCTGTGTTCGACTTTGGGCTAGCTCTTCAGGGTAGGCTCAGAATCGAAAATCAAGCGAGAATTCGGCTTTCCAGCCTGTGGGGAACAGGAATATGTGTTTCATTTTCATTTCTGAGGTGTTTGTCAAACGTCATGTTTTTTGGCTGTATTGAGTCTTAAGGCGAATGCTGTGTTAGACTTTGGGCTACCTCTTCAGGGTAGGCTCGGAATCGAAAATCAAGCGAGAATTCAACTTTCCAGCCCGTGGGGAACAGGAATATGTCTTTCATTTTCATTTCTGAGGTGTTTGTCAAAAGTCATGTTTTTTGGCTGAATTGAGAAATAAGGCGAATGCTGTGTTAGACCTTGGGCTAGCTCTTCAGGGTAGGCTTGGAATCGAAAATCAAGCGAGAATTCAGCTGTCCAGCCCATGGGGAATAGGGATATGTGTTTCTTTTTCATTTCTGAGGTGTTTGTCAAAAGTGATGTTTTTGGGCTGAATTCAATCCTAAGGCGAATGCTGTGTTAGACCTTGGGCTAGCTCTTCAGGGAAAGGTCAGAATCAAAAATCAAGCGAGAATTCGGCTTTCCAGCCTGTGGGGAACAGGAATATGTGTTTCTTTTTCATTTCTGAGGTGTTTGTCAATAGTGATGTTTTTGGGCTGAATTGAGAAATAAGGCGAATGCTGTGTTAGACCTTGAGCTAGCTCTTCAGGGTAGGCTCGGAATCGAAAATCAAGCGAGAATTTGGCTTTCCAGCCTGTGGGAAACAGGAATATGTGTTTCATTTTCATTTCTGAGGTGTTTGTCAAAAGTCATGTTTTTTGGCTGTATTGAGTCCTAAGGCGAATGCAGTGTTAGACTTTGGGCTAGCTCTTCAGGGTAGGCTCGGAATCGAAAATCAAGCGAGAATTCGGCTTTCCAGCCCATGGGGAACAGGAATATGTTTTTCATTTTCATTTCTGAGGTGTTTGTCAAAAGTCATGTTTTTTGGCTGAATTGAGAAATAAGGCGAATGCTGTGTTAGACCTTGGGCTAGCTCTTCAGGGAAAGGTCGGAATCAAAAATCAAGTGAGAATTCGGCTTTCCAGCCTGTGGGGAACAGGAATATGTGTTTCATTTTCATTTATGAGGTGTTTGTCAAAAATCATGTTTTTTGGCTGTATTGAGTCCTAAGACGACTGCTGTGTTAGACCTTGGGCTAGCTCTTCAGGGTAGGCTCGGAATCGAAAATCAAACGAGAATTCAGCTTTCCAGCCCGTGGGGAACAGGAATATGTGTTTCTTTTTCATTTCTGAGGTGTTTGTCAAAAGTGATGTTTTTGGCTGTATTGAGTCCTAAGGCGAATGCTGTGTTAGACTTTGGGCTACCTCTTCAGGGTAGGCTCGGAATCGAAAATCAAGCGAGAATTCAACTTTCCAGCCTGTGGGGAACAGGAATATGTGTTTCTTTTTCATTTCTGAGGTGTTTGTCAAAAGTGATGTTTTTGGGCTGAATTGAGAAATAAGGCGAATGCTGTGTTAGACTTTGGGCTAGTTCTTCAGGGTAGGCTCGGAATCGAAAATCAAGCGAGAATTCGGCTTTCCAGCCTGTGGGGAACAGGAATATGTGTTTCATTTTCATTTCTGAGGTGTTTGTCAAAAGTCATGTTTTTTGGCTGTATTGAGTCTTAAGGCGAATGCTGTGTTAGACTTTGGGCTACCTCTTCAGGGTAGGCTCGGAATCGAAAATCAAGCGAGAATTCGGCTTTCCAGCCCATGGGGAACAGGAATATGTGTTTCATTTTCATTTCTGAGGTGTTTGTCAAAAGTGATGTTTTTGGGCTGAATTGAGAAATAAGGCGAATGCGGTGTTAGACCTTGGGCTAGGTCTTCAGGGAAAGGTCGGAATCAAAAATCAAGCGAGAATTCGGCTTTCCAGCCCGTGGGGAACAGGAATATGTGTTTCTTTTTCATTTCTGAGGTGTCAAAAGTGATGTTTTTGGCTGTAATGAGTCCTAAGGCGAATGCTGTGTTAGACCTTGGGCTAGCTCTTCAGGGAAAGGTCGGAATCAAAAATCAAGCGAGAATTCGGCTTTCCAGCCTGTGGGGAATAGGAATATGTGTTTCATTTTCATTTCTGAGGTGTTTGTCAAAAGTCATGTTTTTGGGCTGAATTGCATCCTAAGGCGAATGCTGTGTTAGACTTTGGGCTAGCTCTTCAGGGTAGGCTCGGAATCGAAAATCAAGCGAGAATTCGGCTTTCCAGCCCGTGGGGAACAGGAATATGTGTTTCTTTTTCATTTCTGAGGTGTTTGTCAAAAGTGATGTTTTGGGGCTGAATTGAGAAATAAGGCGAATGCTGTGTTAGACCTTGAGCTAGCTCTTCAGGGTAGGCTTGGAATCGAAAATCAAGCGAGAATTCAGCTGTCCAGCCCATGGGGAATAGGGATATGTTTCATTTCTGAGGTGTTTGTCAAAAGTGATGTTTTTGGGCTGAATTGAATCCTAAGGCGAATGCTGTGTTAGACCTTGGGCTAGCTCTTCAGGGAAAGGTCGGAATCAAAAATCAAACGAGAATTCAGCTTTCCAGCCCGTGGGGAACAGGAATATTTGTTTCATTTTCATTTCTGAGGTGTTTGTCAAAAGTGATGTTTTTGGGCTGAATTGAGAATTAAGGCGAATGCTGTGTTAGACCTTGGGCTAGCTCTTCAGGGTAGGCTCGGAATCGAAAATCAAGCGAGAATTTTGCTTTCCAGCACGTGGGCAACAGGAATATGTGTTTCTTTTTCATTTCTGAGGTGTTTGTCAAAAGTGATGTTTTTGGGCTGAATTGAATCCTAAGGCGAATGCTGTGTTAGACTTTGGGCTAGCTCTTCAGGGTAGGCTCGGAATCGAAAATCAAGCGAGAATTCAGCTTTCCAGGCTGTGGGGAACAGGAATATGTGTTTTATTTTCATTTCTGAGGTGTTTGTCAAAAGTGATGTTTTTGGGCTGAATTGAGAAATAAGGCGAATGCTGTGTTAGACCTTGGGCTAGCTCTTCAGGGAAAGGTCGGAATCAAAAATCAAGCGAGAATTCGGCTTTCCAGCCTGTGGGGAACAGGAATATGTGTTTCATTTTCATTTATGAGGTGTTTGTCAAAAATCATGTTTTTTGGCTGTATTGAGTCCTAAGACGACTGCTGTGTTAGACCTTGGGCTAGCTCTTCAGGGTAGGCTCGGAATCGAAAATCAAACGAGAATTCAGCTTTCCAGCCCGTGGGGAACAGGAATATGTGTTTCTTCTTCATTTCTGAGGTGTTTGTCAAAAGTGATGTTTTTGGCTGTATTGAGTCCTAAGGCGAATGCTGTGTTAGACTTTGGGCTACCTCTTCAGGGTAGGCTCGGAATCGAAAATCAAGCGAGAATTCAACTTTCCAGCCTGTGGGGAACAGGAATATGTGTTTTTTTTTTATTTCTGAGGTGTTTGTCAAAAGTGATGTTTTTGGGCTGAATTGAGAAATAAGGCGAATGCTGTGTTAGACTTTGGGCTAGCTCTTCAGGGTAGGCTCGGAATCGAAAATCAAGCGAGAATTCGGCTTTCCAGCCTGTGGGGAACAGGAATATGTGTTTCATTTTCATTTCTGAGGTGTTTGTCAAAAGTCATGTTTTTTGGCTGTATTGAGTCTTAAGGCGAATGCTGTGTTAGACTTTGGGCTACCTCTTCAGGGTAGGCTCGGAATCGAAAATCAAGCGAGAATTCAACTTTCCAGCCCATGGGGAACAGGAATATGTGTTTCATTTTCATTTCTGAGGTGTTTGTCAAAAGTCATGTTTTTTGGCTGAATTGAGAAATAAGGCGAATGCTGTGTTAGACCTTGGGCTAGCTCTTCAGGGAAAGGTCAGAATCAAAAATCAAGCGAGAATTCGGCTTTCCAGCCCGTGGGGAACAGGAATATGTGTTTCTTTTTCATTTCTGAGGTGTTTGTCAAAAGTGATTTTTTTGGCTGTATTGAGTCCTAAGGCGAATGCTGTGTTAGACTTTGGGCTAGCTCTTCAGGGTAGGCTCGGAATCGAAAATCAAGCGAGAATTCGGCTTTCCAGCCCGTGGGGAACAGGAATATGTGTTTCTTTTTCATTTCTGAGGTGTTTGTCAAAAGTGATGTTTTTGGGCTGAATTGAGAAATAAGGCGAATGCTATGTTAGACTTTGGGCTAGCTCTTCAGGGTAGGCTCGGAATCGAAAATCAAGCGAGAATTCTGCTTTCCAGCCCATGGGGAACAGGAATATGTGTTTCATTTTCATTTCTGAGGTGTTTGTCAAAAGTCATGTTTTTTGGCTGTATTGAGAAATAAGGCGAATGCTGTGTTAGACTTTGGGCTACCTCTTCAGGGTAGGCTCGGAATCGAAAATCAAGTGAGAATTCAACTTTCCAGCCCGTGGGGAACAGGAATATGTGTTTCATTTTCATTTCTGAGGTGTTTGTCAAAAGTTATGTTTTTTGGCTGAATTGAGAAATAAGGCGAATGCTGTGTTAGACCTTGGGCTAGCTCTTCAGGGAAAGTTCAGAATCAAAAATCAAGCGAGAATTTGGCTTTCCAGCCCGTGGGGAACAGGAATATGTGTTTCTTTTTCATTTCTGAGGTGTTTGTCAAAAGTGATGTTTTTGGCTGTATTGAGTCCTAAGGCGAATGCTGTGTTAGACTTTGGGCTACCTCTTCAGGGTAGGCTCGGAATCGAAAACCAAGCGAGAATTCAACTTACCAGCCCATGGGGAACAGGAATATGTGTTTCTTTTTCATTTCTGAGGTGTTTGTCAAAAGTGATGTTTTTGGGCTGAATTGAGAAATAAGGCGAATGCTGTGTTAGACCTTGGGCTAGCTCTTCAGGGAAAGGTCGGAATCAAAAATCAAACGAGAATTCAGCTTTCCAGCCGTGGGGAACAGGAATATTTGTTTCATTTTCATTTCTGAGGTGTTTGTCAAAAGTGATGTTTTTGGGCTGAATTGAGAATTAAGGCGAATGCTGTGTTAGACCTTGGGCTAGCTCTTCAGGGAAGGCTCGGAATCGAAAATCAAGCGAGAATTTGGCTTTCCAGCACGTGGGCAACAGGAATATGTGTTTCTTTTTCATTTCTGAGGTGTTTGTCAAAAGTGATGTTTTTGGGCTGAATTGAATCCTAAGGCGAATGCTGTGTTAGACTTTGGGCTAGCTCTTCAGGGTAGGCTCGGAATCGAAAATCAAGCGAGAATTCAGCTTTCCAGGCTGTGGGGAACAGGAATATGTGTTTTATTTTCATTTCTGAGGTGTTTGTCAAAAGTGATGTTTTTGGGCTGAATTGAGAAATAAGGCGAATGCTGTGTTAGACCTTGAGCTAGCTCTTCAGGGTAGGCTCGGAATCGAAAATCAAGCGAGAATTTGGCTTTCCAGCCTGTGGGGAACAGGAATATGTGTTTCATTTTCATTTCTGAGGTGTTTGTCAAAAGTCATGTTTTTTGGCTGTATTGAGTCCTAAGGCGATTGCAGTGTTAGACCTTGGGCTAGCTCTTCAGGGAAAGGTCGGAATCAAAAATCAAGCGAGAATTCGGCTTTCCAGCCTGTGGGGAACAGGAATATGTGTTTCATTTTCATTTCTGAGGTGTTTGTCAAAAGTCATGTTTTTTGGCTGTATTCAGTCCTAAGGCGAATGCTGTGTTAGACTTTGGGCTAGCTCTTCAGGGTAGGCTCGGAATCGAAAATCAAGCGAGAATTAGGCTTTCCAGCCCGTGGGGAACAGGAATATGTGTTTCTTTTTCATTTCTGAGGTGTTTGTCAAAAGTGATGTTTTTGGGCTGAATTGAGAAATAAGGCGAATGCTGTGTTAGACCTTGAGCTAGCTCTTCAGGGTAGGCTTGGAATCGAAAATCAAGCGAGAATTCAGCTGTCCAGCCCATGGGGAATAGGGATATGTGTTTTATTTTCATTTCTGAGGTGTTTGTCAAAAGTGATGTTTTTGGGCTGAATTCAATCCTAAGGCGAATGCTGTGTTAGACCTTGAGCTAGCTCTTCAGGGAAAGGTCGGAATCGAAAATCAAGCGAGAATTTGGCTTTCCAGCCTGTGGGAAACAGGAATATGTGTTTCATTTTCATTTCTGAGGTGTTTGTCAAAAGTCATGTTTTTTGGCTGTATTGAGTCCTAAGGCGAATGCAGTGTTAGACTTTGGGCTAGCTCTTCAGGGTAGGCTCGGAATCGAAAATCAAGCGAGAATTTGGCTTTCCAGCCCATGGGGAACAGGAATATGTGTTTCATTTTCATTTCTGAGGTGTTTGTCAAAAGTCATGTTTTTTGGCTGAATTGAGAAATAAGGCGAATGCTGTGTTAGACCTTGGGCTAGCTCTTCAGGGAAAGGTCGGAATCAAAAATCAAGCGAGAATTCGGCTTTCCAGCCTGTGGGGAACAGGAATATGTGTTTCATTTTCATTTATGAGGTGTTTGTCAAAAATCATGTTTTTTGGCTGTATTGAGTCCTAAGACGACTGCTGTGTTAGACCTTGGGCTAGCTCTTCAGGGTAGGCTCGGAATCGAAAATCAAACGAGAATTCAGCTTTCCATCCCGTGGGGAACAGGAATATGTGTTTCTTTTTCATTTCTGAGGTGTTTTTCAAAAGTGATGTTTTTGGCTGTATTGAGTCCTAAGGCGAATGCTGTGTTAGACTTTGGGCTACCTCTTCAGGGTAGGCTCGGAATCGAAAATCAAGCGAGAATTCAACTTTCCAGCCTGTGGGGAACAGGAATATGTGTTTCATTTTCATTTCTGAGGTGTTTGTCAAAAGTCATGTTTTTTGGCTGTATTGAGTCTTAAGGCGAATGCTGTGTTAGACTTTGGGCTACCTCTTCAGGGTAGGCTCGGAATCGAAAATCAAGCGAGAATTCAACTTTCCAGCGCGTGGGGAACAGGAATATGTGTTTCATTTTCATTTCTGAGGTGTTTGTCAAAAGTCATGTTTTTTGGCTGAATTGAGAAATAAGGCGAATGCTGTGTTAGACCTTGGGCTAGCTCTTCAGGGAAAGGTCAGAATCAAAAATCAAGCGAGAATTCGGCTTTCCAGCCCATGGGGAACAGGAATATGTGTTTCTTTTTCATTTCTGAGGTGTTTGTCAAAAGTGATGTTTTTGGGCTGAATTGAGAAATAAGGCGAATGCTGTGTTAGACCTTGGGCTAGCTCTTCAGGGTAGGCTCACAATCGAAAATCAAGCGAGAATTCAACTTTCCAGCCCGTGGGGAACAGGAATATGTGTTTCTTTTTCATTTCTGAGGTGTTTGTCAAAAGTGATGTTTTTGGGCTGAATTTAGACTTTAGGCGAATGCTGTGTTAGACCTTGGGCTAGCTCTTCAGGGTAGGCTCGGAATCGAAAATCAAGTGAGAATTCGGCTTTCCAGCCCGTGGGGAACAGGAATATGTGTTTCTTTTTCATTTCTGAGGTTTTTGTCAAAAGTGATGTTTTTGGGCTGAATTGAGAAATAAGGCGAATGCTGTGTTAGACCTTGAGCTAGCTCTTCAGGGTATGCTTGGAATCGAAAATCAAGCGAGAATTCAGCTGTCCAGCCCGTGGGGAATAGGGATATGTGTTTCTTTTTCATTTCTGAGGTGTTTGTCAAAAGTGATGTTTTTGGGCTGAATTGAATCCAAAGGCGAATGCTGTGTTAGACTTTGGGCTAACTCTTCAGGGTAGGCTCGGAATCGAAAATCAAGCGAGAATTTGGCTTTCCAGCCTGTGGGAAACAGGAATATGTGTTTCATTTTCATTTCTGAGGTGTTTGTCAAAAGTCATGTTTTTTGGCTGTATTGAGTCCTAAGGCGAATGCAGTGTTAGACTTTGGGCTAGCTCTTCAGGGTAGGCTCGGAATCGAAAATCAAGCGAGAATTTGGCTTTCCAGCCCATGGGGAACAGGAATATGTGTTTCATTTTCATTTCTGAGGTGTTTGTCAAAAGTCATGTTTTTTGGCTGAATTGAGAAATAAGGCGAATGCTGTGTTAGACCTTGGGCTAGCTCTTCAGGGAAAGGTCGGAATCAAAAATCAAGCGAGAATTCGGCTTTCCAGCCTGTGGGGAACAGGAATATGTGTTTCATTTTCATTTATGAGGTGTTTGTCAAAAATCATGTTTTTTGGCTGTATTGAGTCCTAAGACGACTGCTGTGTTAGACCTTGGGCTAGCTCTTCAGGGTAGGCTCGGAATCGAAAATCAAACGAGAATTCAGCTTTCCATCCCGTGGGGAACAGGAATATGTGTTTCTTTTTCATTTCTGAGGTGTTTTTCAAAAGTGATGTTTTTGGCTGTATTGAGTCCTAAGGCGAATGCTGTGTTAGACTTTGGGCTACCTCTTCAGGGTAGGCTCGGAATCGAAAATCAAGCGAGAATTCAACTTTCCAGCCTGTGGGGAACAGGAATATGTGTTTCATTTTCATTTCTGAGGTGTTTGTCAAAAGTCATGTTTTTTGGCTGTATTGAGTCTTAAGGCGAATGCTGTGTTAGACTTTGGGCTACCTCTTCAGGGTAGGCTCGGAATCGAAAATCAAGCGAGAATTCAACTTTCCAGCGCGTGGGGAACAGGAATATGTGTTTCATTTTCATTTCTGAGGTGTTTGTCAAAAGTCATGTTTTTTGGCTGAATTGAGAAATAAGGCGAATGCTGTGTTAGACCTTGGGCTAGCTCTTCAGGGAAAGGTCAGAATCAAAAATCAAGCGAGAATTCGGCTTTCCAGCCCATGGGGAACAGGAATATGTGTTTCTTTTTCATTTCTGAGGTGTTTGTCAAAAGTGATGTTTTTGGGCTGAATTGAGAAATAAGGCGAATGCTGTGTTAGACCTTGGGCTAGCTCTTCAGGGTAGGCTCACAATCGAAAATCAAGCGAGAATTCAACTTTCCAGCCCGTGGGGAACAGGAATATGTGTTTCTTTTTCATTTCTGAGGTGTTTGTCAAAAGTGATGTTTTTGGGCTGAATTTAGACTTTAGGCGAATGCTGTGTTAGACCTTGGGCTAGCTCTTCAGGGTAGGCTCGGAATCGAAAATCAAGTGAGAATTCGGCTTTCCAGCCCGTGGGGAACAGGAATATGTGTTTCTTTTTCATTTCTGAGGTTTTTGTCAAAAGTGATGTTTTTGGGCTGAATTGAGAAATAAGGCGAATGCTGTGTTAGACCTTGAGCTAGCTCTTCAGGGTATGCTTGGAATCGAAAATCAAGCGAGAATTCAGCTGTCCAGCCCGTGGGGAATAGGGATATGTGTTTCTTTTTCATTTCTGAGGTGTTTGTCAAAAGTGATGTTTTTGGGCTGAATTGAATCCAAAGGCGAATGCTGTGTTAGACTTTGGGCTAACTCTTCAGGGTAGGCTCGGAATCGAAAATCAAGCGAGAATTTGGCTTTCCAGCCTGTGGGGAACAGGAATATGTGTTTCATTTTCATTTCTGAGGTGTTTGTCAAAAGTCATGTTTTTTGGCTGTATTGAGTCCTAAGGCGATTGCAGTGTTAGACCTTGGGCTAGCTCTTCAGGGAAAGGTCGGAATCAAAAATCAAGCGAGAATTCGGCTTTCCAGCCTGTGGGGAACAGGAATATGTGTTTCATTTTCATTTCTGAGGTGTTTGTCAAAAGTCATGTTTTTTGGCTGTATTCAGTCCTAAGGCGAATGCTGTGTTAGACTTTGGGCTAGCTCTTCAGGGTAGGCTCGGAATCGAAAATCAAGCGAGAATTAGGCTTTCCAGCCCGTGGGGAACAGGAATATGTGTTTCTTTTTCATTTCTGAGGTGTTTGTCAAAAGTGATGTTTTTGGGCTGAATTGAGAAATAAGGCGAATGCTGTGTTAGACCTTGAGCTAGCTCTTCAGGGTAGGCTTGGAATCGAAAATCAAGCGAGAATTCAGCTGTCCAGCCCATGGGGAATAGGGATATGTGTTTTATTTTCATTTCTGAGGTGTTTGTCAAAAGTGATGTTTTTGGGCTGAATTCAATCCTAAGGCGAATGCTGTGTTAGACCTTGAGCTAGCTCTTCAGGGAAAGGTCGGAATCGAAAATCAAGCGAGAATTTGGCTTTCCAGCCTGTGGGAAACAGGAATATGTGTTTCATTTTCATTTCTGAGGTGTTTGTCAAAAGTCATGTTTTTTGGCTGTATTGAGTCCTAAGGCGAATGCAGTGTTAGACTTTGGGCTAGCTCTTCAGGGTAGGCTCGGAATCGAAAATCAAGCGAGAATTTGGCTTTCCAGCCCATGGGGAACAGGAATATGTGTTTCATTTTCATTTCTGAGGTGTTTGTCAAAAGTCATGTTTTTTGGCTGAATTGAGAAATAAGGCGAATGCTGTGTTAGACCTTGGGCTAGCTCTTCAGGGAAAGGTCGGAATCAAAAATCAAGCGAGAATTCGGCTTTCCAGCCTGTGGGGAACAGGAATATGTGTTTCATTTTCATTTATGAGGTGTTTGTCAAAAATCATGTTTTTTGGCTGTATTGAGTCCTAAGACGACTGCTGTGTTAGACCTTGGGCTAGCTCTTCAGGGTAGGCTCGGAATCGAAAATCAAACGAGAATTCAGCTTTCCATCCCGTGGGGAACAGGAATATGTGTTTCTTTTTCATTTCTGAGGTGTTTTTCAAAAGTGATGTTTTTGGCTGTATTGAGTCCTAAGGCGAATGCTGTGTTAGACTTTGGGCTACCTCTTCAGGGTAGGCTCGGAATCGAAAATCAAGCGAGAATTCAACTTTCCAGCCTGTGGGGAACAGGAATATGTGTTTCATTTTCATTTCTGAGGTGTTTGTCAAAAGTCATGTTTTTTGGCTGTATTGAGTCTTAAGGCGAATGCTGTGTTAGACTTTGGGCTACCTCTTCAGGGTAGGCTCGGAATCGAAAATCAAGCGAGAATTCAACTTTCCAGCGCGTGGGGAACAGGAATATGTGTTTCATTTTCATTTCTGAGGTGTTTGTCAAAAGTCATGTTTTTTGGCTGAATTGAGAAATAAGGCGAATGCTGTGTTAGACCTTGGGCTAGCTCTTCAGGGAAAGGTCAGAATCAAAAATCAAGCGAGAATTCGGCTTTCCAGCCCATGGGGAACAGGAATATGTGTTTCTTTTTCATTTCTGAGGTGTTTGTCAAAAGTGATGTTTTTGGGCTGAATTGAGAAATAAGGCGAATGCTGTGTTAGACCTTGGGCTAGCTCTTCAGGGTAGGCTCACAATCGAAAATCAAGCGAGAATTCAACTTTCCAGCCCGTGGGGAACAGGAATATGTGTTTCTTTTTCATTTCTGAGGTGTTTGTCAAAAGTGATGTTTTTGGGCTGAATTTAGACTTTAGGCGAATGCTGTGTTAGACCTTGGGCTAGCTCTTCAGGGTAGGCTCGGAATCGAAAATCAAGTGAGAATTCGGCTTTCCAGCCCGTGGGGAACAGGAATATGTGTTTCTTTTTCATTTCTGAGGTTTTTGTCAAAAGTGATGTTTTTGGGCTGAATTGAGAAATAAGGCGAATGCTGTGTTAGACCTTGAGCTAGCTCTTCAGGGTATGCTTGGAATCGAAAATCAAGCGAGAATTCAGCTGTCCAGCCCGTGGGGAATAGGGATATGTGTTTCTTTTTCATTTCTGAGGTGTTTGTCAAAAGTGATGTTTTTGGGCTGAATTGAATCCAAAGGCGAATGCTGTGTTAGACTTTGGGCTAACTCTTCAGGGTAGGCTCGGAATCGAAAATCAAGTGAGAATTTGGCTTTCCAGCCCGTGGGGAACAGGAATATATGTTTCTTTTTCATTTCTGACGTGTTTGTCAAAAGTGATGTTTTTGGGCTGAATTGAGAAATAAGGCGAATTCTGTGTTAGACCTTGGGCTAGCTCTTCAGGGAAAGGTCGGAATCAAAAATCAAGCGAGAATTCAACTTTCCAGCCCGTGGGGAACAGGAATATGTGTTTCATTTTCATTTCTGAGGTGTTTGTCAAAAGTCATGTTTTTTGGCTGAATTGAGAAATAAGGCGAATGCTGTGTTAGACCTTGAGCTAGCTCTTCAGGGTATGCTTGGAATCGAAAATCAAGCGAGAATTCAGCTGTCCAGCCCATGGGGAATAGGGATACGTTTCTCTTTTTCATTTCTGAGTTCTTTGTCAAAAGTGATGTTTTTGGGCTGAATTGAATCCTAAGGCGAATGCTGTGTTAGACTTTGGGCTAGCTCTTCAGGGTAGGCTCGGAATCGAAAATCAAGCGAGAATTCAGCTTTCCAGCCTTTGGGGAACAGGAATATGTGTTTCATTTTCATTTCTGAGGTGTTTGTCAAAAGTGATGTTTTTGGGCTGAATTGAGAAATAAGGCGAATGCGGTGTTAGACCTTGGGCTAGCTCTTCAGGGAAAGGTCGGAATGAAAAATCAAGCGAGAATTCGGCTTTCCAGCCCGTGGGGAACAGGAATATGTGTTTCTTTTTCATTTCTGAGGTGTTTGTCAAAAGTGATGTTTTTGGGCTGAATTGAGAAATAAGGCGAATGCTGTGTTAGACCTTGGGCTAGCTCTTCAGGGAAAGGTCAGAATCAAAAATCAAGCAAGAATTCGGCTTTCCAGCCCGTGGAGAACAGGAAAATGTGTTTCATTTTCATTTCTGAGGTGTTTGTCAAAAGTGATGTTTTTGGGCTGAATTGAGAAATAAGGCGAATGCTGTGTTATACCTTGGGCTAGCTCTTCAGGGAAAGGTCGGAATCAAAAATCAAGCGAGAATTCGGCTTTCCAGCCTGTGGGGAACAGGAATATGTGTTTCATTTTCATTTCTGAGGTGTTTGTCAAAAGTCATGTTTTTTGGCTGTATTGAGTCCTAAGGTGAATGCTGTGTTAGACTTTGGGCTACCTCTTCAGGGTAGGATCGGAATCGAAAATCAAGCGAGAATTCAACTTTCCAGCCTGTGGGGAACAGGAATATGTGTTTCATTTTCATTTCTGAGGTGTTTGTCAAAAGTCATGTTTTTGGGCTGAATTGAGAAATAAGGTGAATGCTGTGTTAGACCGTGAGCTAGCTCTTCAGGGTAGGCTCGGAATCGAAAATCAAGTGAGAATTCGGCTTTCCAGCCTGTGGGGAACAGGAATATGTGTTTCATTTTCATTTCTGAGGTGTTTGTCAAAAGTCATGTTTTTTGGCTGTATTGAGTCCTAAGGCGAATGCAGTGTTAGACTTTGGGCTAGCTCTTCAGGGTAGGCTCGGAATCGAAAATCAAGCGAGAATTCGGCTTTCCAGCCCGTGGGGAACAGGAATATGTATTTCTTTTTCATTTCTGAGGTGTTTGTCAAAAGTCATGTTTTTGGGCTGAATTGAGAAATAAGGCGAATGCTGTGTTAGACCTTGGGCTAGCTCTTCAGGGTAGGCTCGGAATCGAAAATCAAGCGAGAATTCGGCTTTCCAGCACGTGGGGAACAGGAATATGTGTTTCATTTTCATTTCTGAGGTGTTTGTCAAAAGTCATGTTTTTTGGCTGTATTGAGTCCTAAGTCGAATGCAGTGTTAGACTTTGGGCTAGCTCTTCAGGGTAGGCTCGGAATCGAAAATCAAGCGAGAATTCGGCTTTCCAGCCCGTGGGGAACAGGAATATGTATTTCTTTTTCATTTCTGAGGTGTTTGTCAAAAGTGATGTTTTTGGGCTGAATTGAGAAATAAGGCGAATGCTGTGTTAGACCTTGGGCTAGCTCTTCAGGGAAAGCTCGGAATCGAAAATCAAGCAAGAAATCGGCTTTTCAGCACGTGGGGAACAGGAATATATGACTATTTTTCATTTCTGAGGTTTTTCTGAAAAGTCATCTTTTTCGCTGAATTGAGTCCGAATTGTGTGTGAAAACTTGGGCTAGCTCTTCAGGGAAAGCTCGGAATCGAAAATCAAGCAAGAAATCGGCTTTTCAGCACGTGGGGAACAGGAATATGTGACTATTTTTCATTCCTGAGGTTTTTCTGAAAAGTCATCTTTTTCGCTGAATTGAGTCCGAATTGTGTTTGAAAACTTGGGCTAGCTCTTCAGGGAAAGCTCGGATATGAAAATCAAACGGGAATTCGGCTTTCCTGGACATGCTAACAGGAATATGACTTTCTTTTTCATTTCTGAGCTCTTTGTCAAAAGTGATGTTTTTGATGTTTTCAGGAAAAGCTCTGAATTGAAAACCAAGCGAGAATTCGCCTTTCCAGGCCGTGGGGAAAAGGGGTTTGTGTTTCTTTTTCATTTCTGAGTTCTTTGTCAAAAGTGATGTTTTGAGGCTGAATTGAGTCCTAAGGCGAATGCTGTGTTAGACCTTGGGCTAGCTGTTCAGGAATAGCTCAGAATCGAAAATCAAGCGAGAATTCGACTTTCCAGCCCGTGGAGAACAGAAATATGTTTCCTTTTCATTTCTGAGGTGTTTGTCAAAAGTGTTTTTTTGGCGCTGAATTGATTTAACCCAGCAATGACCTTTGGACTCAATTCAGACCAAAAACATCACTTTTGACAAAGAGCTCAGAAATGAAAAAGAAAAACATATTCCTGTTCCCATGTCCAGGAAAGCCGAATTCCCGCTTGATTTTCATATCCGAGCTTTCCCTAAAGAGGTAGCCCAAGGTTTAACACACAATTCGGACTCAATTCAGCGAAAAAGATCACTTTTCAGAAAAACCTCAGAAATGAAAAAGAAACACATATTCCTGTTCCCCACAGGCTGGAAAGCCGATTTCTAGGTTGATTTTCGATTCCAACCATTCCCTAAAGAGCTAGCCCAAGGTCTAACACAGCATTCACCTTAGGACTCAAATAAGCCCAAAAACATCACTTTTGAGAAAGACCTCAGAAATGAAAAAGAAACAAATATTCCTGTTCCTCACGGTGTAGAAAGCCGAATTCTTACATTTTCCATTCCGAGCTTTTCCTGAACAGCTAGCCCAAGGTTTAACACACAATTTGCCTTCGGACTCAATTCAGCCCAAAAACATCACTTTTGACAAACACCTCAGAAATTAAAAAGAAACATATTCCTTTTCCCCATGTCCAGGAAAGCCGAATTCCCGCTTGATATTCATATCTGAGCTTTCCCTGAAGAGCTAGCCCAAGGTTTAACACACAATTCGGACTCAATTCAGCGTAAAAGATCACTTTTCAGAAAAACCTCAGAAATGAAAAAGAAACACATATTCCTGTTCCCCACGGGCTGGAAAGCCGATTTCTAGGTTGATTTTGGATTCCAACCTTTCCCTAAAGAGCTAGCCCAAGGTCTAACACAGGATTCACCTTAGGACTCTATTCAGCCCAAAAACATCACTTTTGACAAAGAGCTCAGAAATGAAAAAGAAACACACATTCCTGTTCCGCACGGTCTAGAAAGCCGAATTTTCGCTTCATTTTCAAATTCGAGCTTTCCCTGAAGAGCTAGTCCAAGGAATAACATAGCATTCTCCTTTGGACTCAAATCAGCCCAAAACCATCACTTTTGATCCCAACTTGACCTTTGACCCCAACTTGACCTTTGACCTTTGACCTCAACTTGAACTTTGACCCCAACTTGACCTTTGACCTTTGACCCCAACTTGACCTTTGACCCCATCTTTACCTTTGACCTTTGACCCCAACTTGACCTTTGACCTTTGATTCCAACTTGACCTTTGACCTTTGAACCCCCAACTTGACCTTTGACGCCAACTTGACCTTTGATGCCGACTTGACCTTTGGCCTTTGACCCCAACTTGACCTTTGGCCTTTGATGCCATCTTGACCTTTGACCTTTGACGCCATCTTGACCTTTGACCTTTGACGCCATCTTGACCTTTGACCTTTGACCCCAGCTTGACCTTTGACCTTTGACCCCAACTTGACCTTTGACCTTTGACCCCCCCAACTTGACCTTTGACCTTTGACCCCCAACTTGACCTTTGACATTTGAACCCCCAACTTGACCTTTGACATTTGAACCCCCAACTTGACCTTTGACATTTGAACCCCCAACTTGACCTTTGATGCCAACTTGACCTTTGACCCCAACTTGACCTTTGACCTTTCACCCCAACTTGACCTTTGACCTTTGACGCCAACATGACCTTTTACCTTTGACCCCATCTTGACCTTTGACCCCAACTTGACCTTTGATGCCAACTTGACCTTTTACCTTTGACCCCAACTTGACCTTTGACCTTTGACACCAACTTGACATTTGACCCCAACTTGACCTTTGACCTTTGACCCCAACTTGACCTTTGACCTTTGACCTTTGACCCCAACTTGACCTTTGACCTTTGACCCCCAACTTGACCTTTGACCTTTGATTCCAACTTGACCTTTGACCTTTGAACCCCCAACTTGACCTTTGACGCCAACTTGACCTTTGACCCCAACTTGACCTTTGACGCCAACTTGACCTTTGACGCCAACTTGACCATTGACCGTTGACCCCAACTCGACCTTTGACCCCAACTTGACCCTTGACTCAGACTTTGAACTTTGACTCAGACCAAAAACATCACTTTTGACAGAGCTCAGAAATGGTATATTCCTGTTCCTCACGGTCTGGATAGCCGAATTCTCGCTTGATTTTCGATTCCGAACTTTCCCTGAAGAGCTAGCCCAAGGTTTAACACACAATTCGGACAATTCAGCCCAAAAACATCACTTTTGAAAAAGAGCTGAATTGAGTCCAGGGTTAAATCTTGGGCTAGCTCTTTAGGGAAAGCTCGGATTTGAAAATGAAGCAAGAATTCGGCTTTCTAGACCGTGAGGAACAGGAATATGTGTTTATTTTTCATTTCTGAGCTCTTTGTCAAAAGTGATGTTCCTGGGCTGAGGAGAATGCTATGTTAAACCTTTATGTTTCCCTGAAATGCTGTTCAGGGAAAGCTCGGAATCGAAAATCAAGCGAGAATTTGGCTTTCCTGGCCATGGGGAATACGTTTCTCTTTTTCATTTCTGAGTTCTTTGTCTAAAGTGATGTTCTTGGGCTGATTTGAGTCCTAAGGAGAATGCTCTGTTAGACCTTGGGCTAGCTCTTCAGGGAAAGGTTGGAATCGAAAATCGACCTAGAAATCGGCTTTCCAGCCCGTGGGGAAAAGGAATATGTGTTTCTTTTTCATTTCTGATGTTTTTCTGAAAAGTGATCTTTTTCGCTGAATTGAGTCCGAATTGTGTGTTAAATCTTGGGCTATCTCTTCAGGGAAAGCTCATATATGAAAATCAAGCGGGAATTCGGCTTTCCTGGACATGGGGAAAAGGAATATGTTTCTTTTTAATTTCTGAGGTGTTTGTCAAAAGTGATGTTTTTGGGCTGAATTGAGTCCGAAGGCAAATTGTGTGTTAAACCTTGGGCTAGCTGTTCAGGAAAACCTCGGAATGGAAAATGTAAGAATTCGGCTTTCTAGACATGGGGAACAGGAATATATGTTTCTTTTTCATTTCTGAGCTTTTTGTCAAAAGTGATGTTTTTGGGCTGAATTGAGTCCTAAGGAGAATGCTATGTTAGACCTTGGACTAGCTGTTCAGGGAAAGCTCGGAATCGAAAATCAAGCGAGAATTCGGCTTTCCCGTGGAGAACAGGAGTATTTGTTTCTTTTTCATTTCTGAGGTGTTTGTCAAAAGTGATGTATTTGCGCTGAATTGAGTGTTACGGTGAATGCTGTGTTACACCTTAGGCCAGCTCTTCAGGGTAAGCTCGGAATCGAAAATCAAGCAAGAAATCGGCTTTTCAGCATGTGGGGAACAGGAATATGTGACTATTTTTCATTTCTGAGGTTTTTCTGAAAAGTGATCTTTTTCGCTGAATTGAGTCCGAATTGTGTGTTAAATCTTGGGCTATCTCTTCAGGGAAAGCTCAGATATGAAAATCAAGCGGGAATTCGGCTTTCCTGGACATGGGGAACAGGAATATATGTTTCTTTTTCATTTCTGAGCTTTTTGTCAAAAGTGATGTTTTTGGGCTGAATTGAGTCCTAAGGAGAATGCTATGTTAGACCTTGGACTAGCTGTTCAGGGAAAGCTCGGAATCGAAAATCAAGCAAGAAATCAGCTTTTCAGCACGTGGGGAACAGGAATATGTGACTATTTTTCATTTCTGAGGTTTTTCTGAAAAGTCATCTTTTTCGCTGAATTGAGTCCGAATTGTGTGTGAAAACTTGGGCTAGCTGTTCAGGGAAAGCTCGGATATGAAAATCAAACGGGAATTCGGCTTTCCTGAACATGCGAACAGGAATATGACTTTCTTTTTCATTTCTGAGCTCTTTGTCAAAAGTGATGTTTTTGATGTTTTCAGGAAAAGCTCTGAATTGAAAACCAAGCGAGAATTCGCCTTTCCAGGCCGTGGGGAAAAGGGGTTTGTGTTTCTTTTTCATTTCTGAGTTCTTTGTCAAAAGTGATGTTTTGAGGCTGAATTGAGTCCTAAGGCGAATGCTGTGTTAGACCTTGGGCTAGCTGTTCAGGAAAAGCTCAGAATCGAAAATCAAGCGAGAATTCGACTTTCCAGCCCGTGGAGAACAGAAATATGTTTCCTTTTCATTTCTGAGGTGTTTGTCAAAATTGTTTTTTTTGCGCTGAATTGATTTAACCCAGCAATGACCTTTGGACTCAATTCAGCCCAAAAACATCACTTTTGACAAAGAGCTCAGAAATGAAAAAGAAAAACATATTCCTGTTCGCATGTCCAGGAAAGCCGAATTCCCGCTTGATTTTCATATCCGAGCTTTCCCTAAAGAGGTAGCCCAAGGTTTAACACACAATTCGGACTCAATTCAGCGAAAAAGATCACTTTTCAGAAAAACCTCAGAAATGAAAAAGAAACACATATTCCTGTTCCCCACGGGCTGGAAAGCCGATTTCTAGGTTGATTTTCGATTCCAACCATTCCCTAAAGAGCTAGCCCAAGGTCTAACACAGCATTCACCTTAGGACTCAAATAAGCCCAAAAACATCACTTTTGACAAAGACGTCAGAAATGAAAAAGAAACAAATATTCCTGTTCCTCACGGTGTAGAAAGCCGAATTCTTACATTTTCCATTCCGAGCTTTTCCTGAACAGCTAGCCCAAGGTTTAACACACAATTTGCCTTCGGACTCAATTCAGCCCAAAAACATCACTTTTGACAAACACCTCAGAAATTAAAAAGAAACATATTCCTTTTCCCCATGTCCAGGAAAGCCGAATTCCCGCTTGATTTTCATATCTGAGCTTTCCCTGAAGAGCTAGCCCAAGGTTTAACACACAATTCGGACTCAATTCAGCGTAAAAGATCACTTTTCAGAAAAACCTCAGAAATGAAAAAGAAACACATATTCCTGTTCCCCACGGGCTGGAAAGCCGATTTCTAGGTTGATTTTCGATTCCAACCATTCCCTAAAGAGCTAGCCCAAGGTCTAACACAGCATTCACCTTAGGACTCAAATAAGCCCAAAAACATCACTTTTGACAAAGACGTCAGAAATGAAAAAGAAACAAATATTCCTGTTCCTCACGGTGTAGAAAGCCGAATTCTTACATTTTCCATTCCGAGCTTTTCCTGAACAGCTAGCCCAAGGTTTAACACACAATTTGCCTTCGGACTCAATTCAGCCCAAAAACATCACTTTTGACAAACACCTCAGAAATTAAAAAGAAACATATTCCTTTTCCCCATGTCCAGGAAAGCCGAATTCCCGCTTGATTTTCATATCTGAGCTTTCCCTGAAGAGCTAGCCCAAGGTTTAACACACAATTCGGACTCAATTCAGCGTAAAAGATCACTTTTCAGAAAAACCTCAGAAATGAAAAAGAAACACATATTCCTGTTCCCCACGGGCTGGAAAGCCGATTTCTAGGTCGATTTTGGATTCCAACCTTTCCCTAAAGAGCTAGCCCAAGGTGTAACACAGGATTCACCTTAGGACTCAAATAAGCCCAAAAACATCACTTTTGACAAAGACGTCAGAAATGAAAAAGGAACAAATATTCCTGGTCCTCAGGGTCTAGAAACCCGAATTCTGACATTTTCAAATCCGAGCTTTTCCTGAAGAGCTAGCCCAAGGTTTAACCCTGCATTGGCTTTAGGACTCAATTCAGCCCAAAAACATCACTTTTGACAGAGCTCAGAAATGGTATATTCCTGTTCCCCACGGGCTGGAAAGCCGAATTCTAGGTTGATTTTCGATTCCAAGCTTTCCCTAAAGAGCTAGCCCAAAGTGTAACACAGCAGTCGCCTTAGGACTCTATTCAGCCCAAAAACATCACTTTTGACAAAGAGCTCAGAAGTGAAAAAGAAACACACATTCCTGTTCCGCACGGTCTAGAAAGCCGAATTTTCACTTCATTTTCAAATTCGAGCTTTCCCTGAAGAGCTAGTCCAAGGTATAACATAGCATTCTCCTTTGGACTCAAATCAGCCCAAAACCATCACTTTTGATCCCAACTTGACCTTTGACCCCCCCCAACTTGACCTTTGACACCCAACTTGACCTTTGACCTTTGACCCCAACTTGGCCTTTGACCTTTGACACCATCTTGACCTTTGACCTTTCACTCCATCTTGACCTTTGACTCAGACTTTGAACTTTGACTCAGACCAAAAACATCACTTTTGACAGAGCTCAGAAATGGTATATTCCTGTTCCTCTCGGTCTGGATAGCCGAATTCTCGCTTGATTTTCGATTCCGTGCTTTCCCTGAGGAGCTAGCCCAAGATTTAACCCAGCATTGACCTTAGGACTCAATTCAGCCCAAAAACATCACTTTTGACAAAGAGCTCAGAAATGAAAAAGAAAAACATATTCCTGTTCGCATGTCCAGGAAAGCCGAATTCCTGCTTGATTTTCATATCCGAGCTTTCCCTAAAGAGCTAGCCCAAGGTTTAACACACAATTCGGACTCAATTTAGCGAAAAAGATCACTTTTCAGAAAAACCTCAGAAATGAAAAAGAAACACATATTCCTGTTCCCCACGGGCTGGAAAGCCGATTTCTAGGTTGATTTTCGATTCCAACCATTCCCTAAAAAGCTAGCCCAAGGTCTAACACAGCATTCACCTTAGGACTCAAATAAGCCCAAAAACATCACTTTTGACAAAGACGTCAGAAATGAAAAAGAAACAAATATTCCTGTTCCTCACGGTGTAGAAAGCCGAATTCTTACATTTTCCATTCCGAGGTTTTCCTGAACAGCTAGCCCAAGGTTTAACACACAATTTGCCTTCGGACACAATTCAGCCCAAAAACATCACTTTTGACAAACACCTCAGAAATTAAAAAGAAACACATATTCCTTTTCCGCATGTCCAGGAAAGCCGAATTCCCGCTTGATTTTCATATCTGAGCTTTCCCTGAAGAGCTAGCCCAAGGTTTAACACACAATTCGGACTCAATTCAGCGAAAAAGATCACTTTTCAGAAAAATCTCAGAAATGAAAAAGAAACACATATTCCTGTTCCCCACGGGCTGGAAAGCCAGTTTCTAGGTTGATTTTCGATTCCAACAATTCCCTAAAGAGCTAGCCCAAGGTCTAACACAGCATTCACCTTAGGACTCAAATAAGCCCAAAAACATCACTTTTGACAAAGACGTCAGAAATGAAAAAGAAACAAATATTCCTGTTCCTCACGGTCTAGAAAGCCGAATTCTTACATTTTCAAATCCGAGCTTTTCCTGAAGAGCTAGCCCAAGGTTTAAAACACAATTCGGACTCAATTCAGCGAAAAAGATCAGTTTTCAGAAAAACCTCAGAAATGAAAATGATTTTCGATTCCAACCATTCCCCAAAGAGCTAGCCCAAGGTCTAACACAGCATTCGCCTTTGGACTGAATTCAGCCCAAAAACATCACTTTTGACAAAGAGCTCAGAAATGAAAAAGAAACAAATATTCCTGTTCCCCATGTCCAGGAAAGCCGAATTCGGACTCAATTCAGTGAAAAAGATCAATTTTCAGAAATTTCAGAAAAACCTCAGAAATGAAAAAGAAACACGTTCCTGTTTTTCACGGCTGGAAAGCCGAATTCTCGCTTGATTTTCGATTCTGAGCTTTCCCTAAAGAGCTAGCCCAAGGTTTCACACACAATTCGGACTCAATTCAGCGAAAAAGATCAATTTTCAGAAAAACCTCAGAAATGAAAAAGAACACATATTTCTTTTCCCCATGTCCAGGAAAGCCGAATTCCCGCTTGATTTTCATACCTGAGCTTTCCCTGAAGAGCTAGCCCAAGGTTTAACACACAATTCGGACAATTCAGCCCAAAAACATCACTTTTGAAAAAGAGCTGAATTGAGTCCTGGGTTAAATCTTGGGCTAGCTCTTTAGGGAGAGCTCGGATTTGAAAATGAAGCAAGAATTCGGCTTTCTAGACCGTGAGGAACAGGAATATGTGTTTATTTTTCATTTCTTTTTTTTTTTTCCCCAAAAAGTTTTATTAGTACAAAATTACATAGATAATAGCTAAACATTAAATAGAAAGTACAAACATTTTTTTTAATTTTTCTCCCCCCTAACCCACCCCTTTCCCTCCCCCCTCCCCCCCGGACTTCCCAGAGAGAGTACAGGGCATAATATCAATAAAATAAATTTAAATTAAATTAAAAATTTTTGACTTCCACCTTATTTTTTTAAAACTTCAACTCCAAATTGTACACTAATAAAAATTCCTTCCTCCTCCTTTCAATCATCTACCCTTCACAACATTTCTTCACTGTTAACTAAGAATTAAATGATTATTACATAAATGATGACTAAGTATTAAATACAAAAACCTTAAACTTCATCATAAAATCAATCAGTATATAAATAACTTACTATTACTATATATCAGATTATAAGCACTAATTCCAAACTTTAAATAACCTTCCTCCCAAAAAAAAAAATGTTAAATCTAATTGTAATATTTTATAACTAGATAGATAACAATTCCAAATCTTTCTCACAATTAAATAAAACTTAAATTGATATTACACAAAAAATAACTAAATAATAATACAAAAACCTTAAACTTCATCATAAATTCTACCACTCTATTAGTAACAAAATGTTACTATGTATTAAATTATTAGGTTCAAAAAAGTTCTAAATCTTTAAAAAGAATTAATAATACTTTGAATAAGCCCCCCAAAAAAAACAAAAGAAAAAAAAAAGAATGCAAGAAGTAAAGAAAAGAAAAAAAAATTAAGGAAAGAAGGGAAAAAGAAAAGTACAGTCATAATGGCAACCATCTGTCCAATAAACTTCAACACTGCATCTTGTTGTATCTTGATGATGGTTGCATCTTTTTGTAACTTGATAATTTTGTAGTTGTCAGCTCGCCTCCCATCTGACCCCGATCTTCCATCTCCTTTTCCAGACTGTAGACATCTGTCTGGCTCTGCCAATCATTTAAATTTTGTAAATCTGTTTCGATTTGAAGAGGAAGGGATGGCTTTCCCTCCTCCTCCTCTTTTGTTTTCATACATCTTTCCTCTGGAATCTTGGATATATCAGCCTTTAAGACGTTGACATAAAATTCAGTAGCTTTCTTTGTTGTATTAAGCCGATATCTTTTTCCCAGAAATTTCACTGCAACTCCTGTTGGTGCTTCCCATTTGTAATGTAAATTTAACCTTTTAAATTCATCAATCAGAAAGGTATAATCTTTTCTGGCTTTGAGCATTTTAGAGGGAATTTCTTTCCATATCATCAGTTCCTGGCCATTCACCTGCAGGTTATTTTTAAACGTCGCCTGTATAATCCTATTCCGTAAGGCTCTTGTAGTAAAGTATATTACAATATCCCTTGGTAGGTGTTTTTGTTTTGCATACCAGGAGTTGATTCTATATATTTTATCAATTTGCCTGGCTAGTTCTTCTTTAGACAGTCCAGACACCTGCTCCAAAGCTTCCACCATCCTTCCTTTCAAATCTTCATATAATCCTTCTTTCAACCCCCTGACCCTTATGGCAAATTCCATGGATCTGAATTGCGTCATTAACACCTCTGTTTCAAAATTTGCAATGTCATTTTGTATTTTATCTATATATTCTACTGAAGTTGTCAAAACTTGTTTGTTTTCTTCAATGCGGTTTGCCAAAACTTCAATATTTGTTGCTAG
Source organism: Diadophis punctatus similis (assembly GCA_023053685.1). Taxonomy (NCBI): domain Eukaryota; kingdom Metazoa; phylum Chordata; class Lepidosauria; order Squamata; family Dipsadidae; genus Diadophis; species Diadophis punctatus. Next base: position 61,294 of record JALIGW010000012.1, read on the forward strand.
ACCTTTACATACCTCCAACACATCATTTCTAATTTGTTGGTCAATATTCTTTAAAGCAGCCTGCATTTTATTATCTATTTCACTATTTTTTTGGTTAAATTCAACAATAAGTTCATCTTTCATAATCTTTAAGGTACTTATTAAATTTTCAGGTGTTAAAGACTTTGGGGGTGTTAACTCAGTGGTAAGTTGCATTTTAGAAATATAACCAGATGAATAATCCATTCTTTTATTCAAAACAATCTTTCCAGATTTTGAAGCCATTTTAGTATTTCCAGTGGTGAACAAAGAAAAAGCCAAGCCTCTAGTTAAAGTTCTTTTAAATTTCTTTTAAAATTCTTTCAAATTCCAAAGCCAGATAGAATTTTATTTTTAAAAAATTGTCAGTTATTATTTAATCCAGAATCGGGAGACAGAGAGAGTAAAGCCAACTTTCAAAATCAAAAATTTCCATAAGAAAAAAAGCTGCTAGGGAAACGAAAGTTACTTTCACTTCTCCTCCCACTTTCTCCGATCGCCATGTTGTAGCCTAATAACTGTTACTTAGTTTCTTCCGAAGTGAAAATCAGCAGTGGAGTTGAAAGAAAAAAAAAATCTGTACTTGCCCTTTAAAATCCTGTCTCTCTCTGTCTGCTTGTTTAAACAATTAAGTAGTTGTAATCCCATTCACGAAGCAGCGGGTGGTCACAGCATCTTGCTCCGCAAAAGCGGAGGTTTCCAAGTCCCCGGAGCAAGAGACAGGCTGGCTGGGGAGCCCTCACCTTTCGCGCCCCTAGCTGACACTTGGGGCACTAGGGGGGGCTCTACCCCACCTGTCCGGCTCTCATCTCTCCCCTTTGCCCGGGGCAGAGACTTTCAAGCCGCCAGACAGCTGTTCTGGCGGCTTTAACGGGGAAAAGGAAAGGCGCTCAACGAGGAGCGTCCGCGATGCAGCGATCCGGAACCGGAAGTCTTTATTTTTCATTTCTGAGCTCTTTGTCAAAAGTGATGTTCCTGGGCTGAGGAGAATGCTATGTTAAACCTTTATGTTTCCCTGAAATGCTGTTCAGGGAAAGCTCGGAATCGAAAATCAAGCGAGAATTTGGCTTTCCTGGCCATGGGGAATATGTGTCTCGTTTTCATTTCTGAGCTCTTTGTCTAAAGTGATGTTCTTGGGCTGATTTGAGTCCTAAGGAGAATGCTCTGTTAGACCTTTGGCTAGCTCTTCAGGGAAAGGTTGGAATCGAAAATCGACCTAAAAATCGGCTTTCCAGCCCGTGGGGAAAAGGAATATGTGTTTCTTTTTCATTTCTGATGTTTTTCTGAAAAGTGATCTTTTTCGCTGAATTGAGTCCGAATTGTATGTTAAATCTTGGGCTATCTCCTCAGGGAAAGCTCAGATATGAAAATCAAGTGGGAATTCGGCTTTCCTGGACATGGGGAACAGGAATATATGTTTCTTTTTCATTTCTGAGCTTTTTGTCAAAAGTGATGTTTTTGGGCTGAATTGAGTCCTAAGGAGAATGCTATGTTAGACCTTGGACTAGCTGTTCAGGGAAAGCTCGGAATCGAAAATCAAGTGAGAATTCGGCTTTCCCGTGGAGAACAGGAGTATTTGTTTCTTTTTCATTTCTGAGGTGTTTGTCAAAAGTGATGTATTTGCGCTGAATTGAGTGTTACGGCGAATGCTGTGTTACACCTTAGGCCAGCTCTTCAGGGAAAGCTCAGAATCGAAAATCAAGCAAGAAATCGGCTTTTCAGCACGTGGGGAACAGGAATATGTGACTATTTTTCATTTCTGAGGTTTTTCTGAAAAGTCATCTTTTTCGGTGAATTGAATCCGAATTGTGTGTGAAAACTTGGGCTAGCTCTTCAGGGAAAGCTCGGATATGAAAATCAAACGGGAATTCGGCTTTTCTGGACATGCAAACAGGAATATGACTTTCTTTTTCATTTCTGAGCTCTTTGTCAAAAGTGATGTTTTTGATGTTTTCAGGAAAAGCTCTGAATTGAAAACCAAGCGAGAATTCGCCTTTCCAGGCCGTGGGGAAAAGGGGTTTGTGTTTCTTTTTCATTTCTGAGTTCTTTGTCAAAAGTGATGTTTTGAGGCTGAATTGAGTCCTAAGGCGAATGCTGTGTTAGACCTTGGGCTAGCTGTTCAGGAAAAGCTCAGAATCGAAAATCAAGCGAGAATTCGGCTTTCCAGCCCGTGGAGAACAGAAATATGTTTCCTTTTCATTTCTGAGGTGTTTGTCAAAAGTTTTTTTTTTGCGCTGAATTGAGTCCGAAGTCGAATGCTGTGTTAGACCTTGGGCTAGCTCTTTAGGGAAAGCTTGGAATCGAAAATCAACCTAGAATTCGGCTTTCCAGCCCGTGGGGAACAGGAATATACCATTTCTGAGCTCTTTGTCAAAAGTGATGTTTTTGGTCTGATTTGAGTCCTAAGGAGAATGCTATGTTAGATCTTAGACTAGCTCTTCTGGGAAAGCTCGGATTTGAAAATCAAGCGGGAATTCGGCTTTCCTGGATATGGGGAACAGGAACATGTGTTTCTTTTTCATTTCTGAGCTTTTTGTCTAAAGTGATGTTCCTGGGCTGAGAAGGAGAATATGTTAAACCTTGGGCGAGCTGTTCAGGGAAAGCTCGGAATCGAAAATCAAGCGAGAATTCACCTTTCCAGGCAGTGGGGAACAGGGGTTTGCGTTTCTTTTTCATTTCTGAGTTCTTTGCCAAAAGTGATGTTTTGGGGCTGAATTGAGTCCTAAGGCGAATGCGATGTTAGACCTTGGGCTAGCTGTTCAGCAATATGTTTCTTTGTGACTTCTGATCTCTTTGATTAAAGTGATATTTGAAAAAAAAAATTTCAAGTCAAATTCAAAAATGGATGCTAGGACGTGAATCAGGGTGTAATTCCATACTTAAAAATGGTTTTGCTTGCTGTTTTTGAAATTGAGTTTTTTTTGTCCCTGGGGGAAAATCGAGTGATGCCGGGGTCAGAAAAAATGGTGCCCAGAATCGGAAAAAAAAATTTCAAGTCAAATGCAAAAACGGATGCTAGGACGTGAATCAGGGTGGAATTCCATACTTAAAAATGGTTTTGCTTGCTGTTTTTAAAAATTGAGTGTTTTTGGTCCCTGGGGAAAAAACGCGTGATGCCGGGGTCAGAAAAAATGGTGCCCAGAAGTGAAAAAAAATTTTTCAAGTCAAATGCAAAAATGGATGCTAGGACGTGAATCAGGGTGTAATTCCATACTTAAAAATGGTTTTGCTTGCTGTTTTTGAAATTGAGAATTTTTTGTCCCTGGGGGAAAATCGAGTGATGCCGGGGTCAGAAAAAATGGTGCCCAGAATCGGAAAAAAAAATTTCAAGTCAAATGCAAAAACGGATGCTAGGACGTGAATCACGGTGGAATTCAATACTTAAAAATGGTATTGCTTGCTGTTTTTAAAAATTGAGTGTTTTTGGTACCTGGGGAAAAACGCGTGATGCCGGAATCAGAAAAAATGGTATTTTTATATTTTTATATTTTTATATTTTTATATTTTTTGATTTTTTATATTTTTATATTTTTATATTTTTTGATTTTTATATTTTATTATTTTTATATTTTTATATTATTTTTATATTTTTATATTATTTTTATATTTTTATATTATTTTTATATTTTTATATTTTTATATTTTTATATTTTTATATTTTTATATTATTTTTATATTTTTATATTTTTATATTTTTATATTTTTATATTATTTTTATATTTTTCAATTTTAAGTTTTTTAGTTTTTATATTTTTATATTTTTATATTTTTATATTTTTATATTTTTATATTTTTATATTTTTATATTTTTATATTATTTTTATATCTTTTGATTTTTTGATTTTTTGATTTTTTGATTTTTTGATTTTTATATTTTTATATTTTTATATTATTTTTATATTTTATATTTTTATATTTTTATATTTTTATATTTTTTATATTTTTATATTTTTATATTTTTATATTTTTTGATTTTTATATTTTTATATTTTTATATTTTTATATTATTTTTATATTTTTATATTTTTATATTTTTTGATTTTTTTATATTTTTATATTTTTATATTTTTATATTTTTATATTTTTATATTTTTTGATTTTTTGATTTTTATATTTTATATTTTATATTTTTTTATTTTTTTATTATTTTTTGATTTTTTGATTTTTTGATTTTTTGATTTTTATATTTTTATATTTTTATATTTTTTGATTTTTTGATTTTTTGATTTTTTGATTTTTTGATTTTTTTATATTTTTATATTTTTATATTTTTATATTATTATATTTTTATATTTTTATATTTTTTTATATTTTTATATTTTTATATTTTTATATTTTTATATTTTTATATTTTTATATTTTTATATTTTTATATTATTTTTATATTTTTTGATTTTTTGATTTTTTCATTTTTATATTTTTATATTTTTATATTTTTATATTTTTATATTTTTATATTTTTTGATTTTTTGATTTTTTGATTTTTTGATTTTTTGATTTTTATATTTTTATATTTTTATATTATTATTTTTATATTTTTATATTTTTATATTTTTATATTTTTATATTTTTATATTTTTATATTTTTATATTATTTTTATATTTTTATATTTTTATATTTTTATATTTTTATATTTTTATATTTTTATATATTATTATTTTTATATTTTTATATTTTTATATTTTTATATTTTTATATTTTTATATTTTTATATTTTTATATTTTTTGATTTTTTTATATTTTTATATTTTTATATTTTTATATTTTTATATTTTTATATTTTTATATTTTTATATTTTTTGATTTTTTTTATATTTTTATATTTTTATATTTTTATATTTTTATATTTTTATATTTTTATATTTTTATATTTTTATATTTTTATATTTTTATATTTTTATATTTTTATATTTTTATATTATTTTTTGATTTTTTGATTTTTTGATTTTTATATTTTTATATTTTTATATTTTTATATTTTTTGATTTTTATATTTTTATATTTTTATATTTTTATATTTTTATACTTTTATATTTTTATATTTTTATATTTTTATATTATTTTTATATTTTTATATTTTTATATTTTTATAATTTTATATTTTTATATTTTTATATTTTTATATTTTTTATATTTTTATATATTTTTATATTTTTATATTTTTATATTTTTATATTTTTATATTATTTTTATATTTTTTGATTTTTTGATTTTTTGATTTTTTGATTTTTTTTTTATATTTTTATATTTTTATATTTTTATATTTTTATATTTTTATATTTTTATATTTTTATATTTTTATATTATTTTTATATTTTTATATTTTTTTTTGATTTTTTGATTTTTTGATTTTTTGATTTTTATATTTTTATATTTTTATATTTTTATATTTTTATATTATTTTTATATTTTTATATTTTTATATTTTTATATTTTTATATTTTTATATTTTTATATTATTTTTATATTTTTATATTTTTTTTGATTTTTTGATTTTTTGATTTTTATATTTTTATATTTTTATATTTTTATATTTTTATATTATTTTTATATTTTTATATTTTTATATTTTTATATTTTTATATTTTTATATTTTTATATATTTTTATATTTTTATATTTTTTGATTTTTTTATATTTTTATATTTTTATATTTTTATATTTTTATATTTTTATATTTTTTGATTTTTTTATATTTTTATATATTTTTATACTTTTATATTTTTATATTTTTTGATTTTTTTATATTTTTATATATTTTTTTATTTTTATATTTTTATATTTTTATATTTTTATATTATTTTTATATTTTTATATTTTTATATTTTTATATTTTTATATTTTTATATTTTTATATATTTTTATATTTTTATATTTTTATATTTTTATATTTTTATATTTTTATATTTTTATATTTTTTGATTTTTATATTTTTATATTTTTATATTTTTATACTTTTATATTTTTATATTTTTATATTTTTATATTATTTTTATATTTTTATATTTTTATATTTTTATATTTTTATATTTTTATATTTTTATATTTTTATATTATTTTTATATCTTTTGATTTTTTGATTTTTTGATTTTTTGATTTTTTGATTTTTATATTTTTATATTTTTATATTATTTTTATATTTTTATATTTTTATATTTTTATATTTTTATATTTTTTATATTTTTATATTTTTATATTTTTATATTTTTTGATTTTTATATTTTTATATTTTTATATTTTTATATTATTTTTATATTTTTATATTTTTATATTTTTTGATTTTTTTATATTTTTATATTTTTATATTTTTATATTTTTATATTTTTATATTTTTATATTTTTTGATTTTTATATTTTATATTTTATATTTTTTGATTTTTTTATTATTTTTTGATTTTTTGATTTTTTGATTTTTTGATTTTTATATTTTTATATTTTTATATTTTTTGATTTTTTGATTTTTTGATTTTTTGATTTTTTTATATTTTTATATTTTTATATTTTTATATTATTATATTTTTATATTTTTATATTTTTATATATTTTTATATTTTTATATTTTTATATTTTTATATTTTTATATTTTTATATTTTTATATTTTTATATTATTTTTATATTTTTTGATTTTTTGATTTTTTCATTTTTATATTTTTATATTTTTATATTTTTATATTTTTATATTTTTATATTTTTTGATTTTTTGATTTTTTGATTTTTTGATTTTTTGATTTTTATATTTTTATATTTTTATATTATTTTTATATTTTTATATTTTTATATTTTTATATTTTTTGATTTTTTGATTTTTATATTTTTATATTTTTATATTTTTATATTTTTATATTTTTATATTTTTATATTTTTATATTTTTATATTTTTATATTTTTATATTTTTATATTTTTATATTTTTATATTTTTATATTTTTATATATTATTATTTTTATATTTTTATATTTTTATATTTTTATATTTTTATATTTTTATATTTTTATATTTTTTGATTTTTTGATTTTTTGATTTTTTTATATTTTTATATTTTTATATTTTTATATTTTTATATTTTTATATTTTTATATTTTTTGATTTTTTTTATATTTTTATATTTTTATATTTTTATATTTTTATATTTTTATATTTTTATATTTTTATATTTTTATATTTTTATATTATTTTTTGATTTTTTGATTTTTTGATTTTTTGATTTTTATATTTTTATATTTTTATATTTTTTGATTTTTATATTTTTATATTTTTATATTTTTATATTTTTATACTTTTATATTTTTATATTTTTATATTTTTATATTATTTTTATATTTTTATATTTTTATATTTTTATATTTTTATATTTTTATATTTTTATATTTTTTATATTTTTATATATTTTTATATTTTTATATTTTTATATTTTTATATTTTTATATTATTTTTATATTTTTTGATTTTTTGATTTTTTGATTTTTTGATTTTTTTTTTATATTTTTATATTTTTATATTTTTATATTTTTATATTTTTATATTTTTATATTTTTATATTTTTATATTATTTTTATATTTTTATATTTTTTTTTGATTTTTTGATTTTTTGATTTTTATATTTTTATATTTTTATATTTTTATATTTTTATATTATTTTTATATTTTTATATTTTTATATTTTTATATTTTTATATTTTTATATTTTTATATTATTTTTATATTTTTATATTTTTTTTGATTTTTTGATTTTTTGATTTTTTGATTTTTATATTTTTATATTTTTATATTTTTATATTTTTATATTATTTTTATATTTTTATATTTTTATATTTTTATATTTTTATATTTTTATATTTTTATATTTTTATATTTTTATATATTTTTATATTTTTATATTTTTATATTTTTTGATATTTTGATATTTTTATATTTTTATATTTTTATATTTTTATATTTTTTGATTTTTTTATATTTTTATATATTTTTATATTTTTATATTTTTATATTTTTATATTTTTATATTATTTTTATATTTTTATATTTTTATATTTTTATATTTTTATATTTTTATATTTTTATATATTTTTATATTTTTATATTTTTATATTTTTATATTTTTATATTTTTATATTTTTATATATTTTTATATTTTTATATTTTTATATTTTATATTTTTATATTTTTAGATTTTTAGATTTTTACATTTTTATATTTTTATATTTTTAGATTTTTTGATTTTTAGATTATTTTTAGATTTTTAGATTTTTTGATTTTTTGATTTTTTGATTTTTTGATTTTTTGATTTTTTGATTTTTATATTTTTATATTTTTATATTATTTTTATATTTTTAGATTTTTAGATTTTTATATATTTTTATATTTTTATATCTTTTTATTTTTATATTTTTATATTTTTATATTTTTTGATTTTTTGATTTTTTGATTTTTATATTTTTATATTTTTATATTTTATATTATTTTTATATTTTTATATTTTTATATTTTTATATTTTTATATTTTTATATTTTTATATATTTTTATATTTTTATATTTTTATATTTTTTGATTTTTATATTTTTATATTTTTATATTATTTTTATATTTTTCAATTTTAAGTTTTTTAGTTTTTATATTTTTATATTTTTATATTTTTATATTTTTATATTTTTTTATATTTTTTGATTTTTTGATTTTTTGATTTTTTGATTTTTTTATATTTTTAGATTTTTAGATTTTTAGATTTTTAGATTTTTAGATTTTTAGATTTTTGATTTTTTGATTTTTATATTTTTATATTTTTATATTTTTATATTTTTATATTTTTATATTTTTTTATATTTTTATATTTTTATATTTTTATATTATTTTTATATTTTTGAATTTTAAGTTTTTTAGTTTTTATATTTTTATATTTTTATATTTTTTGATTTTTATATTTTTATATTATTATATTTTTATATTTTTATATTATTTTTTTATTTTTTGATTTTTTGATTTTTTGATTCGTATGTTTTAGTGTCCAGTCCCCTTATCATCCTGGTTGCTCTTCTCTGCACGTTCTCTAGAGTCTAGAGCTTCAATGTCTTTTTTATAGTGTGGTGACCAGAACTGGGTGCAGTACTCTAGTTGTGGTCTAACTAAGGCTTTACAGTACCTCCCTAGTTCTAGATTGTATCCCTCTGTTAATGCAACTCAGGATTGCATTGGCTTTTTTGGTTGCCGCTGCACATTGCCAGCTTATATGTAGTTAGTTGTCCACCAAGACTCCTAGATCCCTCTCGCAGTCGCTGCTATTGAGTGTGGTTTCACCCAGTTTATATGCGTTTCTTTGGTTTTTCTTAGCTAGGTGTAGGATTTTACTCAATGCTATTGCTAAGGGACAGAAAACTGTGCCACGCAGACACAAAAAGAAGAAAAAACCCTTTAGACGGATTTTAAGTTTATTATTCTGTGTCTTCACTATTAAGCGCCTTATTATTAACATTCATGGGGCAACAGGAGGCCCAGGGGCTGCAACACAGGCACAGAAGGAATCCTGCTTCAAAAGAGTTAAACCGATTCAAAAAGGCCTATGATGGCTTCAGTGCTATTGCTAAGGGACAGAAAATTGTGCCATCGTGTGGTCCAAGCAGGTGCAGCAGCCAAAAAAATCCCCGAAGTGCAGAGCGGCAGGAAAAGCACCGCCCCTACGCTCCTCTTAAGGGGACGATCCGCTCCCGTTGCCCTTCTCCGCATGGCTGCCGATTTATGTGCCAGTGCTTCTTTGAGCGACCTTCCCAGTATGGCCGACTTCCGTTGTGCCCTTCTCCTGGCATCCCACCACAACTTCCTTTCACAGCGACCTTCCAAGCACGCCCGACTTCCTGTCCGTTTTCAGTTGCCGTCCCCCAGTTCTTTTGAAAACCGACCTTCCCATCATGGCTGACTTCCTGTACTTTCTTCTAAGTCTTCCCCCCCAACTTCCTTTCGCAGCGACCTGGTCACGGTGGGATTGTAAATTTATTATTCTGTATCATTATCGTTAAACGTCTCATTATTAACATTAATACGGCAACAGGAAGCCCAAGGGCCGCAACACAGGGAGAGAAGAAAGAATCCCACTTCAAAACCGACTTAAACCGAGTTAAAAAGGTGTACGATAGCTTCGACGCTAAGGGATAGTGCCCTCCTGTGGTCCAAGCAGGTATCGCAGACACCAAAAGAAACTTTTTAAATGGCATTTCAAGTTTGTTGTTTATTAATAACACCTTATTAACATTAATAGGGCAACTGGAGGTCTATTTGCTGCAACACAGGAACAGAAAAAAATCCTGCTTCAAATGTCTTAAAAAAACCCTTTTCAATGGCATTTTAAGAGGATTATTCTGCATCTGTTGAAGCTATCGTAGGCGTTTTTAACTCGGTTTAAGGCTTTTGAAAAAGGATTCGCGCGTGCCTGTTCTGCAGCCCCTGGGGAACGGAAAACCTTGTCATCCTGTGGTCCAAAAAGGAATAGCAGCCACAAAAAAACCCCAACCCTTTTTAATGGGATTTTGAGTTTATTATTCTGTATCTTTGTTATTAAACACTTATTGACATTAATAGTGCAACAGGAGGCCCAGGGGCTGTAACACAGGCACAGAAGAAGGAATCCAGTTTCAAAAGAGTTTAACCGAGTGAAAAAGGCGTACGATAGCTTCAATACTATAATGAAAATCCAAGGTCATTTCTTCAAAAGGTAAAAATTTGGCTCACTGTTAAAAAAACAACAACAAACGGTCTACGAGAACTCGCCTTTTATGCAAGTACACAATAGAAAGCGTATCACGAAAGTTCTCACATCTTCCAAGAAAGATGCAGCAGGACTGTTGCCGGCGAATCGGTAGTTCCGACCAGCAGCTGGCCTATCCCGTCCTATGTAATCGCTGTGTGTTTGATGCCGCGCGAAAAACAAAACAGGGAGGGCAACCCGATGACAATCGCTCATTCCCCCCCTGCTTTCACCCAGGATCGCGGAGGCCGAGAAGCGAAGCCCCGCAGTGCAGAACGGCAGGAAAAGCACCACCACTCTATGCTCCCCTTAAGGAGCCTGTTAATAGGCCATAATAGGCCTTAACTTGGTTTAAGGCTTTTGAAACAGGATTTCTTTTTCTGTTCCTGTGTTGCAGCAAGCGTGCCTCCTGTCGCCCTATTAATATTAATAAGGTTTTAATATAAGGTGACCAGACGTCCCGATTTTGGCGGGACACACCCGCTTTTTAATGCTTTGTCCCGCGTCCCGCCCGTCCTCTAAAAAGTCCCGAGTTTTTGAAAGAATGCAGACAAGCTAGGGCAGGGGTAGGCAAAGTTGGCTCTTCTATGACTCGTGGACTTCAACTCCCAGAATTCCTGAGCTAGCATGATTGGCTCAGAAAGTCTGGGAGTTGAAGTCCACGAGTCATAGAAGAGCCAACTTTGCCTACCCCTGAGCTAGGGCATTCTTTCCAAAAATCGGCTCTTTTTGAGGCGCTCGCTTCACTTTTTACAGAAATAGATGTGAACCGCAGAATCTAGCCCTTCTATTCCAGGCTGCTTTGCCATTGGCTGAAGAGAGACACGTGTACAAAGGAACCAGGAAGTGACTCCTAGAATTGGAGTATCGGCTGTATTTTGCAACGTCTGGGTGATCTTATTGAGTGTATGTAGTAAATTATTATTATTAAATAGAACGGGTTATTAATTTTTTTAAAAAATCCAGGAGAATACATTGAAAACAAACACCCAGGCAGGCAAAATTCTTGCTACATATAATATGGAAACTTGGAAAGACTGTAAAATTTGCTGCCTAACTGTTAGGGAGAAGCCATGCTATAAGTGATTTTATTTGCTGTATTGTGTGATATATTGTGTGTATAAGAATTTTTATTTAAATTTTGTCAGACTTCTTTTGTGAACATGTACTCTTTTTCCATTGCTGCAGTTTTTTCCTTTAATATTATGTCTGAAAAATATGTCTTAGTTATATCTGAAAAACAAAATTTATGCTTGTGATATTGTAAATTGTAATTAATATAGGGTGTATCTTTCCTTTTTTCTCTATAACTGATTACCAAATTATCTACACAATAGACTGTTCATAGCTTTAATTAATACTATATAAATATAATTGTATTGAAACTATAATGAACAATTAGAACAATGTAACATAAAAAGAAAACAAGAAATGCAAAATGCAAATAGTATAATAAACAGATTAAAATAATCGTTAATTTCAATTTTAAAAAGAGAGGAAATTAAACATAAAACAAAAAAATTATTTGAACAATTTAAAACAGCATTTTCACAAGGAAAATGAGAGAAGAAAGGTGCCTTTAAAGATGTAATTATAATCAGCTCAGGAATTTCAGGAAAGAGTGCACCATTGAGAAATTCTATGACAAGCCACAAGAATGTACAATGTGGTTCTTGGTCCAGCGACAAGGTTCTTTCCCAGCACTGACCCAGCCTATAACAAGAAAGGTAATACTTGTACACTGGGAAGTCCAGTTTAAGCCATGTATTGCCAAGGAAACCTTGTATTTAGTTCAACAGCTAATTATCCATTGGTGCTGCTGATGCTTCAGCAATAGTATCACATGAGCACTGCCAGGTGCGCCATTCTGCACCAGCTTTGGCCTCCAGACTAAATGCAAGGGCAGCTCCATAACACAAGAACATTATAGCAATCAAAATGTGAAGTGCCATGTGGTTAGCATGTTGTGCGCCTGTGCTTTGTAAATGAAAGTTATCACAGTGTGAGAAAGCCATCCATAATGTGGTGTAACTGAAACATTGTTTAATCAATGAAAGTATTATAGTTCGATTGGGGGGGGGGTTGTTTTCATAAGTGCATTTGTTCAATTTTTTAATGCAAGTTTATGTTTTGCACAGAGTTCTAAAAAAGTGAACAAAAATAACACATCCAACCTGCAATTGGACAGTTACATACAAATTTGAGCATATTATTTCATACCATTGTTAATGGAAATTTTTATAATCACCTACTGTCAGGTTAACATATACAGGTAGTCCTTATTAAGAGCTGAAGTGGTGCAGTGGTTAAATGCAGCCATTGCAGGCTGACTGCTAGTTCAACAGTTCAGCTGTTCAAATCTCACTAGGCTCAAGGTTGACTCAGCCTTCCATCCTTCCGAGGTCGGTAAAATGAGGACCCAGATTGTTGGGGGCAATATGCTGAACTCTGTAAACCGCTTAGAGAGGGCTGTAAAGCACTATGAAGCAGTATATAAGAAAAGTGCTATTGCTATTGCTATTAACTTACAACCACTATTGAACCCAAAATTTCTTTTGCTAAGTGAGATAGTTGTTAAGTGAGTTTTGCACCATGTTACGACTTTTGATGCCACAGTTGTTAAGTGAAGCACTGCAGTTGCTAAGTTACCGTATTTTTCGGAGTATAGGACGCACCTTTTTACCCCCAAAAAGAGGGTGAAAATTTGGGTGCGTCTTATACATCGAATGTAGCCCTACCCACCCACCAGCCCCCACCCTTCGGAGGTTTTCGGCCTCCGTGGTCCCCGCCGCTGCCACTGCCGCCACCGCCGCTTCCCCCCTGCTGCTTGCCTCCCCCATCCCCGCTGTTGCTTGCCGCTGCTGCCGCCGCCACCACCACTACTTGCCACCGCCACCCGCCGCCACCGTTTCTGCTGTCCCCGCTGTCCCACCGCCGCCGTTTCTGCTGTCCCCCCTGTCCCACCGCCGCCGTTTCTGCTGTCCCCGCTGTCCCACCGCCGCCGTTTCTGCTGTCCCCGCTGTCCCACCGCCGCCGTTTCCGCTGTCCCCGCTGTCCCCGCTGCCCCAGCCGGTGTCCCTGCCACTACCCGAAGTGAGCCGCCACCTCCGCTACAGCCCAAAACCCCCACCACCGCTTGAAGCCTGCTCCCGAGGCACCTGAGGAGCCGCTGCTGCTGTCCGAAGAAAGCCGACAGGTTAGAACTTTTTTAAAGGGTTTTTTTTAAGGGTTTTTTTTAAGGTTGCCAAGTGGAGGAGGAATTCTGGGAGTTGAAGTCCACAAGTTTGAAGACCCTTGCACCCCCTTGGCAAGTTTAAGACTTGTGGACTTCAACTCCCATTCCTGAGCTAGTATGACTGGAGGAGGAATTCTGGGAGTTGAAGTCCACAAGTCTTAAACTTGCCAAGGGGGTGCAAGGGTCTTCAAACTTGTGGACTTCAACTCCCAGAATTCCTCCTCCAGTCATACTAGCTCAGGAATTGGAGTTGAAGTCCACAAGTCTTAAAGCTGTCAAGTTTGAAGACCCCTGGGTTAGGGGTGCAAGGGTCTTCAAACTTGGCAAGACTTTTTACAACCATGTACACTTTTTACAAACTTCAAACTTGACAGCTTTAAGCCTTGTGGACTTCAACTCCCATTCCTGAGCTAGCATGACTGGAGGAGGAATTCTGGGAGTTGAAGTCCACAAGGCTTAAAGCTGTCAAGATTGAAGTTTGTAAAAAGTGTACATGGTTGTAAAAAGTTTACATGGTTGTAAAAAGTATTCTGCTACACTGGTATTTTATTAAATAATATATTACTACACCATTTGGTTCAGAATACTTTTTTCCTTGTTTTCCTCCTCTAAAATCTAGGTGCGTCCTATATTCCGGTGCGTCCTATACTCCGAAAAATACGGTAGTCACACGTTAAGTGAATCTGGCTTCCTCATTGACTTTGCTTGTAGAAGGTCACAAAAGGTGATCACATGACCCAGGAATACTGCAACTGTTATAAATATGAGTCAGTTGCCAAGTGTCTGAATTTTAATCCTGTGATCATGGGGATACTGCAACAATCATACGTACGAAAAATGGCCACAAGTCATTTTTTCAGTGCCATTGTAACTTTGAACGGTCACTAAATGAGCTATTGTATGTCAAGGATTAGGTGGTTTTATATTAAAAAACAAACAAACCGGAATTAGTACTTGGCGGGGGGGAACCGATCTAAACAATTTTTACTTGTCAATTTTATATCTTGGGATTTTCTACGGATTGATTATTTTAAAAATGGACCGCAAATCGTTTTTTTAAAAACAAAATATATTTTACGGTGTGGCAAACCGATTTACTCATTCATTTTGGTGCCTTTCACGTTTTGGGTGGGCTATCAAAGCTTTGCTTTGAATGAAAATGGCCCATACAGATGGATTAGATCCAGTGTGATTAAAATAGAGGAAATTTTAATTGTTTGCAAAGGTTAAATTGGCGACGATAAGATTATTATGGAACTTCATATAGACTGATTTAAGTTACAGTAACCTGGAGTTGTGCATCCCTGGGTTATATTAGAAAAGATCCTTCTAAAAACCTTTGAAAGTCATATTTATGATATCCAAAACCACATTTATCAACTGTAGCAATTAGATTTTATTTTAAAGGTATACATACATGACTATTGTGACTATCTTTAATCCATGTCCTGACATCTGGGACTACTCTTGAAAGGTTTCAGGAATTTGCAGTTGTTGCAAAAGGCAGTTGGTTCCTAACCAATGAAAGTGGTATGCTAAAATTGAAGGAGAAATTCCTTTTTTCGTGCTTCTTCTGTTAGCTTGAATTTTGGTGGACAGAAGAATTAACCAGTATGTGTTTACAGCAGCTTTCGTGATGATGCGTGAGTGGTATTTCGTGTATATATATATATATATATATATATATATATATATATATATATATATATATATATATATATATATATATATATATATATATATATATATATATATATATATATATATATATATATATATATATATATATATATATATATATATATATATATATATATATATATATATGAAATATATTACAATACTATTTTTGCGTTCTATGAAAATTTTTGTTGCTCCATATAGACCAAATTTTTAATCAGGAACCCACCCACACCCGGTCAATGGTGTCCCTCTTTACCAATGTTAAAATCTGGTCACCTTATTTTAATAATAAAGATACACGATAATAACCTTAAAATCCCATTTAAAAGGTTGGTTTCTTTTTGTGGCTGCAATGCCTGCTTTGACCACAGGATGGCAGTTTTCTATCCATAACATTGAGGCCATTATAGGCCTTTTTACATTAGATTACATTATTATTAGAGTTGGAAGGGACCTTGTAGTCCAACCACCACCACCCAACCTCGCCCCCCCCCCACTCAAGCAGGAGTCCCTACACCATTTTGGATAAATGGCAGTCCAATTTCCTTTTGAAAGTCTCAAGTGTTGGAGCTCTCACAACCTCCGCAGGCAAGCTGTTCCACCGGTCGATTGCTCTCACTGTCAGAAAGTTCCTCCTCATTTCCAGGTTGAATCTCTCTCTGGTCAGTTTCCATCCATTATTCCTTGTCTGGCCTTCTTGTGCCTTGGAAAACAGCCTAATCCCCTCCTCTCTGTGGCAGCCCCTCAAGTATTGGAACACTGTTATCATGTCACCCCTAGTCCTTCTCTTCGCCAGACTGGCCAAGCTCAGTTCCCCCAACCGTTCTTCGTATGTTTTAGTTTCCAGTCCCCTTATCATCCTGGTTGCTCTCCTCTGCACTTTCTCTAGAGCTTCAATGTCTTTTTTATAGTGTGGTGACCAGAACTGGGTGCAGTACTCTAGTTGTGGTCTAACTAAGGCTTTACAGTACCTCCCTAGTTCTAGATTGTATCCCTCTGTTAATGCAACTCAGGATTGCATTGGCTTTTTTGGTTGCCGCTGCACATTGCCAGCTTATATGTAGTTAGTTGTCCACCAAGACTCCTAGATCCCTCTCGCAGTCGCTGCTATTGAGTGTGGTTTCACCCAGTTTATATGCGTATCTTTGGTTTTTCTTAGCTAGGTGTAGGATTTTACTCAATGCTATTGCTAAGGGACAGAAAACTGTGCCACGCAGACACAAAAAGAAGAAAAAACCCTTTAGACGGATTTTAAGTTTATTATTCTGTGTCTTCACTATTAAGCGCCTTATTATTAACATTCATGGGGCAACAGGAGGCCCAGGGGCTGCAACACAGGCACAGAAGGAATCCTGCTTCAAAAGAGTTAAACCGATTCAAAAAGGCCTATGATGGCTTCAGTGCTATTGCTAAGGGACAGAAAATTGTGCCATCGTGTGGTCCAAGCAGGTGCAGCAGCCAAAAAAATCCCCGAAGTGCAGAGCGGCAGGAAAAGCACCGCCCCTACGCTCCTCTTAAGGGGACGATCCGCTCCCGTTGCCCTTCTCCGCATGGCTGCCGATTTATGTGCCAGTGCTTCTTTGAGCGACCTTCCCAGTATGGCCGACTTCCGTTGTGCCCTTCTCCTGGCATCCCACCACAACTTCCTTTCACAGCGACCTTCCAAGCACGCCCGACTTCCTGTCCGTTTTCAGTTGCCGTCCCCCAGTTCTTTTGAAAACCGACCTTCCCATCATGGCTGACTTCCTGTACTTTCTTCTAAGTCTTCCCCCCCAACTTCCTTTCGCAGCGACCTGGTCACGGTGGGATTGTAAATTTATTATTCTGTATCATTATCGTTAAACGTCTCATTATTAACATTAATACGGCAACAGGAAGCCCAAGGGCCGCAACACAGGGAGAGAAGAAAGAATCCCACTTCAAAACCGACTTAAACCGAGTTAAAAAGGTGTACGATAGCTTCGACGCTAAGGGATAGTGCCCTCCTGTGGTCCAAGCAGGTATCGCAGACACCAAAAGAAACTTTTTAAATGGCATTTCAAGTTTGTTGTTTATTAATAACACCTTATTAACATTAATAGGGCAACTGGAGGTCTATTTGCTGCAACACAGGAACAGAAAAAAATCCTGCTTCAAATGTCTTAAAAAAACCCTTTTCAATGGCATTTTAAGAGGATTATTCTGCATCTGTTGAAGCTATCGTAGGCGTTTTTAACTCGGTTTAAGGCTTTTGAAAAAGGATTCGCGCGTGCCTGTTCTGCAGCCCCTGGGGAACGGAAAACCTTGTCATCCTGTGGTCCAAAAAGGAATAGCAGCCACAAAAAAACCCCAACCCTTTTTAATGGGATTTTGAGTTTATTATTCTGTATCTTTGTTATTAAACACTTATTGACATTAATAGTGCAACAGGAGGCCCAGGGGCTGTAACACAGGCACAGAAGAAGGAATCCAGTTTCAAAAGAGTTTAACCGAGTGAAAAAGGCGTACGATAGCTTCAATACTATAATGAAAATCCAAGGTCATTTCTTCAAAAGGTAAAAATTTGGCTCACTGTTAAAAAAACAACAACAAACGGTCTACGAGAACTCGCCTTTTATGCAAGTACACAATAGAAAGCGTATCACGAAAGTTCTCACATCTTCCAAGAAAGATGCAGCAGGACTGTTGCCGGCGAATCGGTAGTTCCGACCAGCAGCTGGCCTATCCCGTCCTATGTAATCGCTGTGTGTTTGATGCCGCGCGAAAAACAAAACAGGGAGGGCAACCCGATGACAATCGCTCATTCCCCCCCTGCTTTCACCCAGGATCGCGGAGGCCGAGAAGCGAAGCCCCGCAGTGCAGAACGGCAGGAAAAGCACCACCACTCTATGCTCCCCTTAAGGAGCCTGTTAATAGGCCATAATAGGCCTTAACTTGGTTTAAGGCTTTTGAAACAGGATTTCTTTTTCTGTTCCTGTGTTGCAGCAAGCGTGCCTCCTGTCGCCCTATTAATATTAATAAGGTTTTAATATAAGGTGACCAGACGTCCCGATTTTGGCGGGACACACCCGCTTTTTAATGCTTTGTCCCGCGTCCCGCCCGTCCTCTAAAAAGTCCCGATTTTTTGAAAGAATGCAGACAAGCTAGGGCAGGGGTAGGCAAAGTTGGCTCTTCTATGACTCGTGGACTTCAACTCCCAGAATTCCTGAGCTAGCATGATTGGCTCAGAAAGTCTGGGAGTTGAAGTCCACGAGTCATAGAAGAGCCAACTTTGCCTACCCCTGAGCTAGGGCATTCTTTCCAAAAATCGGCTCTTTTTGAGGCGCTCGCTTCACTTTTTACAGAAATAGATGTGAACCGCAGAATCTAGCCCTTCTATTCCAGGCTGCTTTGCCATTGGCTGAAGAGAGACACGTGTACAAAGGAACCAGGAAGTGACTCCTAGAATTGGAGTATCGGCTGTATTTTGCAACGTCTGGGTGATCTTATTGAGTGTATGTAGTAAATTATTATTATTAAATAGAACGGGTTATTAATTTTTTTAAAAAATCCAGGAGAATACATTGAAAACAAACACCCAGGCAGGCAAAATTCTTGCTACATATAATATGGAAACTTGGAAAGACTGTAAAATTTGCTGCCTAACTGTTAGGGAGAAGCCATGCTATAAGTGATTTTATTTGCTGTATTGTGTGATATATTGTGTGTATAAGAATTTTTATTTAAATTTTGTCAGACTTCTTTTGTGAACATGTACTCTTTTTCCATTGCTGCAGTTTTTTCCTTTAATATTATGTCTGAAAAATATGTCTTAGTTATATCTGAAAAACAAAATTTATGCTTGTGATATTGTAAATTGTAATTAATATAGGGTGTATCTTTCCTTTTTTCTCTATAACTGATTACCAAATTATCTACACAATAGACTGTTCATAGCTTTAATTAATACTATATAAATATAATTGTATTGAAACTATAATGAACAATTAGAACAATGTAACATAAAAAGAAAACAAGAAATGCAAAATGCAAATAGTATAATAAACAGATTAAAATAATCGTTAATTTCAATTTTAAAAAGAGAGGAAATTAAACATAAAACAAAAAAATTATTTGAACAATTTAAAACAGCATTTTCACAAGGAAAATGAGAGAAGAAAGGTGCCTTTAAAGATGTAATTATAATCAGCTCAGGAATTTCAGGAAAGAGTGCACCATTGAGAAATTCTATGACAAGCCACAAGAATGTACAATGTGGTTCTTGGTCCAGCGACAAGGTTCTTTCCCAGCACTGACCCAGCCTATAACAAGAAAGGTAATACTTGTACACTGGGAAGTCCAGTTTAAGCCATGTATTGCCAAGGAAACCTTGTATTTAGTTCAACAGCTAATTATCCATTGGTGCTGCTGATGCTTCAGCAATAGTATCACATGAGCACTGCCAGGTGCGCCATTCTGCACCAGCTTTGGCCTCCAGACTAAATGCAAGGGCAGCTCCATAACACAAGAACATTATAGCAATCAAAATGTGAAGTGCCATGTGGTTAGCATGTTGTGCGCCTGTGCTTTGTAAATGAAAGTTATCACAGTGTGAGAAAGCCATCCATAATGTGGTGTAACTGAAACATTGTTTAATCAATGAAAGTATTATAGTTCGATGGGGGGGGGTTTGTTTTCATAAGTGCATTTGTTCAATTTTTTAATGCAAGTTTATGTTTTGCACAGAGTTCTAAAAAAGTGAACAAAAATAACACATCCAACCTGCAATTGGACAGTTACATACAAATTTGAGCATATTATTTCATACCATTGTTAATGGAAATTTTTATAATCACCTACTGTCAGGTTAACATATACAGGTAGTCCTTATTAAGAGCTGAAGTGGTGCAGTGGTTAAATGCAGCCATTGCAGGCTGACTGCTAGTTCAACAGTTCAGCTGTTCAAATCTCACTAGGCTCAAGGTTGACTCAGCCTTCCATCCTTCCGAGGTCGGTAAAATGAGGACCCAGATTATTGGGGGCAATATGCTGAACTCTGTAAACCGCTTAGAGAGGGCTGTAAAGCACTATGAAGCAGTATATAAGAAAAGTGCTATTGCTATTGCTATTAACTTACAACCACTATTGAACCCAAAATTTCTTTTGCTAAGTGAGATAGTTGTTAAGTGAGTTTTGCACCATGTTACGACTTTTGATGCCACAGTTGTTAAGTGAAGCACTGCAGTTGCTAAGTTACCGTATTTTTCGGAGTATAGGACGCACCTTTTTACCCCCAAAAAGAGGGTGAAAATTTGGGTGCGTCTTATACATCGAATGTAGCCCTACCCACCCACCAGCCCCCACCCTTCGGAGGTTTTCGGCCTCCGTGGTCCCCGCCGCTGCCACTGCCGCCACCGCCGCTTCCCCCCTGCTGCTTGCCTCCCCCATCCCCGCTGTTGCTTGCCGCTGCTGCCGCCGCCACCACCACTACTTGCCACCGCCGCCCGCCGCCACCGTTTCTGCTGTCCCCGCTGTCCCACCGCCGCCGTTTCTGCTGTCTCCGCTGTCCCACCGCCGCCGTTTCTGCTGTCCCCGCTGTCCCACCGCCGCCGTTTCTGCTGTCCCCGCTGTCCCACCGCCGCCGTTTCTGCTGTCCCCGCTGTCCCACCGCCGCCGTTTCCGCTGTCCCCGCTGTCCCGGCTGCCCCAGCCGGTGTCCCTGCCACTACCCGAAGTGAGCCGCCACCTCCGCTACAGCCCAAAACCCCCACCACCTCTTGAAGCCTGCTCCCGAGGCACCTGAGGAGCCGCTGCTGCTGTCCGAAGAAAGCCGACAGGTTAGAACTTTTTTAAAGGGTTTTTTTTAAGGGTTTTTTTTAAGGTTGCCAAGTGGAGGAGGAATTCTGGGAGTTGAAGTCCACAAGTTTGAAGACCCTTGCACCCCCTTGGCAAGTTTAAGACTTGTGGACTTCAACTCCCATTCCTGAGCTAGTATGACTGGAGGAGGAATTCTGGGAGTTGAAGTCCACAAGTCTTAAACTTGCCAAGGGGGTGCAAGGGTCTTCAAACTTGTGGACTTCAACTCCCAGAATTCCTCCTCCAGTCATACTAGCTCAGGAATTGGAGTTGAAGTCCACAAGTCTTAAAGCTGTCAAGTTTGAAGACCCCTGGGTTAGGGGTGCAAGGGTCTTCAAACTTGGCAAGACTTTTTACAACCATGTACACTTTTTACAAACTTCAAACTTGACAGCTTTAAGCCTTGTGGACTTCAACTCCCATTCCTGAGCTAGCATGACTGGAGGAGGAATTCTGGGAGTTGAAGTCCACAAGGCTTAAAGCTGTCAAGTTTGAAGTTTGTAAAAAGTGTACATGGTTGTAAAAAGTTTACATGGTTGTAAAAAGTATTCTGCTACACTGGTATTTTATTAAATAATATATTACTACACCATTTGGTTCAGAATACTTTTTTCCTTGTTTTCCTCCTCTAAAATCTAGGTGCGTCCTATATTCCGGTGCGTCCTATACTCCGAAAAACACGGTAGTCACACGTTAAGTGAATCTGGCTTCCTCATTGACTTTGCTTGTAGAAGGTCACAAAAGGTGATCACATGACCCAGGAATACTGCAACTGTTATAAATATGAGTCAGTTGCCAAGCGTCTGAATTTTAATCCTGTGATCATGGGGATACTGCAACAATCATACGTACGAAAAATGGCCACAAGTCATTTTTTCAGTGCCATTGTAACTCTGAACGGTCACTAAATGAGCTATTGTATGTCAAGGATTAGGTGGTTTTATATTAAAAAACAAACAAACCGGAATTAGTACTTGGCGGGGGGGAACCGATCTAAACAATTTTTACTTGTCAATTTTATATCTTGGGATTTTCTACGGATTGATTATTTTAAAAATGGACCGCAAATCGTTTTTTTAAAAACAAAATATATTTTACGGTGTGGCAAACCGATTTACTCATTCATTTTGGTGCCTTTCACGTTTTGGGTGGGCTATCAAAGCTTTGCTTTGAATGAAAATGGCCCATACAGATGGATTAGATCCAGTGTGATTAAAATAGAGGAAATTTTAATTGTTTGCAAAGGTTAAATTGGCGACGATAAGATTATTATGGAACTTCATATAGACTGATTTAAGTTACAGTAACCTGGAGTTGTGCATCCCTGGGTTATATTAGAAAAGATCCTTCTAAAAACCTTTGAAAGTCATATTTATGATATCCAAAACCACATTTATCAACTGTAGCAATTAGATTTTATTTTAAAGGTATACATACATGACTATTGTGACTATCTTTAATCCATGTCCTGACATCTGGGACTACTCTTGAAAGGTTTCAGGAATTTGCAGTTGTTGCAAAAGGCAGTTGGTTCCTAACCAATGAAAGTGGTATGCTAAAATTGAAGGAGAAATTCCTTTTTTCGTGCTTCTTCTGTTAGCTTGAATTTTGGTGGACAGAAGAATTAACCAGTATGTGTTTACAGCAGCTTTCGTGATGATGCGTGAGTGGTATTTCGTGTATATATATATATATATATATATATATATATATATATATATATATATATATATATATATATATATATATATATATATATATATATATATATATATATCTGAAATATATTACAATACTATTTTTGCGTTCTATGAAAATTTTTGTTGCTCCATATAGACCAAATTTTTAATCAGGAACCCACCCACACCCGGTCAATGGTGTCCCTCTTTACCAATGTTAAAATCTGGTCACCTTATTTTAATAATAAAGATACACGATAATAACCTTAAAATCCCATTTAAAAGGTTGGTTTCTTTTTGTGGCTGCAAAAAGCCACAGGATGGCAGTTTTCTATCCATAACATTGAGGCCATTATAGGCCTTTTTACATTAGATTACATTATTATTAGAGTTGGAAGGGACCTTGTAGTCCAACCACCACCACCCAACCTCGCCCCCCCCCCCACTCAAGCAGGAGTCCCTACACCATTTTGGATAAATGGCAGTCCAATTTCCTTTTGAAAGTCTCAAGTGTTGGAGCTCTCACAACCTCCGCAGGCAAGCTGTTCCACCGGTCGATTGCTCTCACTGTCAGAAAGTTCCTCCTCATTTCCAGGTTGAATCTCTCTCTGGTCAGTTTCCATCCATTATTCCTTGTCTGGCCTTCTTGTGCCTTGGAAAACAGCCTAATCCCCTCCTCTCTGTGGCAGCCCCTCAAGTATTGGAACACTGTTATCATGTCACCCCTAGTCCTTCTCTTCGCCAGACTGGCCAAGCTCAGTTCCCCCAACCGTTCTTCGTATGTTTTAGTTTCCAGTCCCCTTATCATCCTGGTTGCTCTTCTCTGCACTTTCTCTAGAGCTTCAATGTCTTTTTTATAGTGTGGTGACCAGAACTGGGTGCAGTACTCTAGTTGTGGTCTAACTAAGGCTTTACAGTACCTCCCTAGTTCTAGATTGTATCCCTCTGTTAATGCAACTCAGGATTGCATTGGCTTTTTTGGTTGCCGCTGCACATTGCCAGCTTATATGTAGTTAGTTGTCCACCAAGACTCCTAGATCCCTCTCGCAGTCGCTGCTATTGAGTGTGGTTTCACCCAGTTTATATGCGTTTCTTTGGTTTTTCTTAGCTAGGTGTAGGATTTTACTCAATGCTATTGCTAAGGGACAGAAAACTGTGCCACGCAGACACAAAAAGAAGAAAAAACCCTTTAGACGGATTTTAAGTTTATTATTCTGTGTCTTCACTATTAAACGCCTTATTATTAACATTCATGGGGCAACAGGAGGCCCAGGGGCTGCAACACAGGCACAGAAGGAATCCTGCTTCAAAAGAGTTAAACCGATTCAAAAAGGCCTATGATGGCTTCAGTGCTATTGCTAAGGGACAGAAAATTGTGCCATCGTGTGGTCCAAGCAGGTGCAGCAGCCAAAAAAATCCCCGAAGTGCAGAGCGGCAGGAAAAGCACCGCCCCTACGCTCCTCTTAAGGGGACGATCCGCTCCCGTTGCCCTTCTCCGCATGGCTGCCGATTTATGTGCCAGTGCTTCTTTGAGCGACCTTCCCAGTATGGCCGACTTCCGTTGTGCCCTTCTCCTGGCATCCCACCACAACTTCCTTTCACAGCGACCTTCCAAGCACGCCCGACTTCCTGTCCGTTTTCAGTTGCCGTCCCCCAGTTCTTTTGAAAACTGACCTTCCCATCATGGCTGACTTCCTGTACTTTCTTCTAAGTCTTCCCCCCCAACTTCCTTTCGCAGCGACCTGGTCACGGTGGGATTGTAAATTTATTATTCTGTATCATTATCGTTAAACGTCTCATTATTAACATTAATACGGCAACAGGAAGCCCAAGGGCCGCAACACAGGGAGAGAAGAAAGAATCCCACTTCAAAACCGACTTAAACCGAGTTAAAAAGGTGTACGATAGCTTCGACGCTAAGGGATAGTGCCCTCCTGTGGTCCAAGCAGGTATCGCAGACACCAAAAGAAACTTTTTAAATGGCATTTCAAGTTTGTTGTTTATTAATAACACCTTATTAACATTAATAGGGCAACTGGAGGTCTATTTGCTGCAACACAGGAACAGAAAAAAATCCTGCTTCAAATGTCTTAAAAAAACCCTTTTCAATGGCATTTTAAGAGGATTATTCTGCATCTGTTGAAGCTATCGTAGGCGTTTTTAACTCGGTTTAAGGCTTTTGAAAAAGGATTCGCGCGTGCCTGTTCTGCAGCCCCTGGGGAACGGAAAACCTTGTCATCCTGTGGTCCAAAAAGGAATAGCAGCCACAAAAAAACCCCAACCCTTTTTAATGGGATTTTGAGTTTATTATTCTGTATCTTTGTTATTAAACACTTATTGACATTAATAGTGCAACAGGAGGCCCAGGGGCTGTAACACAGGCACAGAAGAAGGAATCCAGTTTCAAAAGAGTTTAACCGAGTGAAAAAGGCGTACGATAGCTTCAATACTATAATGAAAATCCAAGGTCATTTCTTCAAAAGGTAAAAATTTGGCTCACTGTTAAAAAAACAACAACAAACGGTCTACGAGAACTCGCCTTTTATGCAAGTACACAATAGAAAGCGTATCACGAAAGTTCTCACATCTTCCAAGAAAGATGCAGCAGGACTGTTGCCGGCGAATCGGTAGTTCCGACCAGCAGCTGGCCTATCCCGTCCTATGTAATCGCTGTGTGTTTGATGCCGCGCGAAAAACAAAACAGGGAGGGCAACCCGATGACAATCGCTCATTCCCCCCCTGCTTTCACCCAGGATCGCGGAGGCCGAGAAGCGAAGCCCCGCAGTGCAGAACGGCAGGAAAAGCACCACCACTCTATGCTCCCCTTAAGGAGCCTGTTAATAGGCCATAATAGGCCTTAACTTGGTTTAAGGCTTTTGAAACAGGATTTCTTTTTCTGTTCCTGTGTTGCAGCAAGCGTGCCTCCTGTCGCCCTATTAATATTAATAAGGTTTTAATATAAGGTGACCAGACGTCCCGATTTTGGCGGGACACACCCGCTTTTTAATGCTTTGTCCCGCGTCCCGCCCGTCCTCTAAAAAGTCCCGAGTTTTTGAAAGAATGCAGACAAGCTAGGGCAGGGGTAGGCAAAGTTGGCTCTTCTATGACTCGTGGACTTCAACTCCCAGAATTCCTGAGCTAGCATGATTGGCTCAGAAAGTCTGGGAGTTGAAGTCCACGAGTCATAGAAGAGCCAACTTTGCCTACCCCTGAGCTAGGGCATTCTTTCCAAAAATCGGCTCTTTTTGAGGCGCTCGCTTCACTTTTTACAGAAATAGATGTGAACCGCAGAATCTAGCCCTTCTATTCCAGGCTGCTTTGCCATTGGCTGAAGAGAGACACGTGTACAAAGGAACCAGGAAGTGACTCCTAGAATTGGAGTATCGGCTGTATTTTGCAACGTCTGGGTGATCTTATTGAGTGTATGTAGTAAATTATTATTATTAAATAGAACGGGTTATTAATTTTTTTTAAAAATCCAGGAGAATACATTGAAAACAAACACCCAGGCAGGCAAAATTCTTGCTACATATAATATGGAAACTTGGAAAGACTGTAAAATTTGCTGCCTAACTGTTAGGGAGAAGCCATGCTATAAGTGATTTTATTTGCTGTATTGTGTGATATATTGTGTGTATAAGAATTTTTATTTAAATTTTGTCAGACTTCTTTTGTGAACATGTACTCTTTTTCCATTGCTGCAGTTTTTTCCTTTAATATTATGTCTGAAAAATATGTCTTAGTTATATCTGAAAAACAAAATTTATGCTTGTGATATTGTAAATTGTAATTAATATAGGGTGTATCTTTCCTTTTTTCTCTATAACTGATTACCAAATTATCTACACAATAGACTGTTCATAGCTTTAATTAATACTATATAAATATAATTGTATTGAAACTATAATGAACAATTAGAACAATGTAACATAAAAAGAAAACAAGAAATGCAAAATGCAAATAGTATAATAAACAGATTAAAATAATCGTTAATTTCAATTTTAAAAAGAGAGGAAATTAAACATAAAACAAAAAAATTATTTGAACAATTTAAAACAGCATTTTCACAAGGAAAATGAGAGAAGAAAGGTGCCTTTAAAGATGTAATTATAATCAGCTCAGGAATTTCAGGAAAGAGTGCACCATTGAGAAATTCTATGACAAGCCACAAGAATGTACAATGTGGTTCTTGGTCCAGCGACAAGGTTCTTTCCCAGCACTGACCCAGCCTATAACAAGAAAGGTAATACTTGTACACTGGGAAGTCCAGTTTAAGCCATGTATTGCCAAGGAAACCTTGTATTTAGTTCAACAGCTAATTATCCATTGGTGCTGCTGATGCTTCAGCAATAGTATCACATGAGCACTGCCAGGTGCGCCATTCTGCACCAGCTTTGGCCTCCAGACTAAATGCAAGGGCAGCTCCATAACACAAGAACATTATAGCAATCAAAATGTGAAGTGCCATGTGGTTAGCATGTTGTGCGCCTGTGCTTTGTAAATGAAAGTTATCACAGTGTGAGAAAGCCATCCATAATGTGGTGTAACTGAAACATTGTTTAATCAATGAAAGTATTATAGTTCGATTGGGGGGGGGGTTGTTTTCATAAGTGCATTTGTTCAATTTTTTAATGCAAGTTTATGTTTTGCACAGAGTTCTAACAAAGTGAACAAAAATAACACATCCAACCTGCAATTGGACAGTTACATACAAATTTGAGCATATTATTTCATACCATTGTTAATGGAAATTTTTATAATCACCTACTGTCAGGTTAACATATACAGGTAGTCCTTATTAAGAGCTGAAGTGGTGCAGTGGTTAAATGCAGCCATTGCAGGCTGACTGCTAGTTCAACAGTTCAGCTGTTCAAATCTCACTAGGCTCAAGGTTGACTCAGCCTTCCATCCTTCCGAGGTCGGTAAAATGAGGACCCAGATTATTGGGGGCAATATGCTGAACTCTGTAAACCGCTTAGAGAGGGCTGTAAAGCACTATGAAGCAGTATATAAGAAAAGTGCTATTGCTATTGCTATTAACTTACAACCACTATTGAACCCAAAATTTCTTTTGCTAAGTGAGATAGTTGTTAAGTGAGTTTTGCACCATGTTACGACTTTTGATGCCACAGTTGTTAAGTGAAGCACTGCAGTTGCTAAGTTACCGTATTTTTCGGAGTATAGGACGCACCTTTTTACCCCCAAAAAGAGGGTGAAAATTTGGGTGCGTCTTATACATCGAATGTAGCCCTACCCACCCACCAGCCCCCACCCTTCGGAGGTTTTCGGCCTCCGTGGTCCCCGCCGCTGCCACTGCCGCCACCGCCGCTTCCCCCCTGCTGCTTGCCTCCCCCATCCCCGCTGTTGCTTGCCGCTGCTGCCGCCGCCACCACCACTACTTGCCACCGCCGCCCGCCGCCACCGTTTCTGCTGTCCCCGCTGTCCCACCGCCGCCGTTTCTGCTGTCTCCGCTGTCCCACCGCCGCCGTTTCTGCTGTCCCCGCTGTCCCACCGCCGCCGTTTCTGCTGTCCCCGCTGTCCCACCGCCGCCGTTTCTGCTGTCCCCGCTGTCCCACCGCCGCCGTTTCCGCTGTCCCCGCTGTCCCGGCTGCCCCAGCCGGTGTCCCTGCCACTACCCGAAGTGAGCCGCCACCTCCGCTACAGCCCAAAACCCCCACCACCTCTTGAAGCCTGCTCCCGAGGCACCTGAGGAGCCGCTGCTGCTGTCCGAAGAAAGCCGACAGGTTAGAACTTTTTTAAAGGGTTTTTTTTAAGGGTTTTTTTTAAGGTTGCCAAGTGGAGGAGGAATTCTGGGAGTTGAAGTCCACAAGTTTGAAGACCCTTGCACCCCCTTGGCAAGTTTAAGACTTGTGGACTTCAACTCCCATTCCTGAGCTAGTATGACTGGAGGAGGAATTCTGGGAGTTGAAGTCCACAAGTCTTAAACTTGCCAAGGGGGTGCAAGGGTCTTCAAACTTGTGGACTTCAACTCCCAGAATTCCTCCTCCAGTCATACTAGCTCAGGAATTGGAGTTGAAGTCCACAAGTCTTAAAGCTGTCAAGTTTGAAGACCCCTGGGTTAGGGGTGCAAGGGTCTTCAAACTTGGCAAGACTTTTTACAACCATGTACACTTTTTACAAACTTCAAACTTGACAGCTTTAAGCCTTGTGGACTTCAACTCCCATTCCTGAGCTAGCATGACTGGAGGAGGAATTCTGGGAGTTGAAGTCCACAAGGCTTAAAGCTGTCAAGTTTGAAGTTTGTAAAAAGTGTACATGGTTGTAAAAAGTTTACATGGTTGTAAAAAGTATTCTGCTACACTGGTATTTTATTAAATAATATATTACTACACCATTTGGTTCAGAATACTTTTTTCCTTGTTTTCCTCCTCTAAAATCTAGGTGCGTCCTATATTCCGGTGCGTCCTATACTCCGAAAAACACGGTAGTCACACGTTAAGTGAATCTGGCTTCCTCATTGACTTTGCTTGTAGAAGGTCACAAAAGGTGATCACATGACCCAGGAATACTGCAACTGTTATAAATATGAGTCAGTTGCCAAGCGTCTGAATTTTAATCCTGTGATCATGGGGATACTGCAACAATCATACGTACGAAAAATGGCCACAAGTCATTTTTTCAGTGCCATTGTAACTCTGAACGGTCACTAAATGAGCTATTGTATGTCAAGGATTAGGTGGTTTTATATTAAAAAACAAACAAACCGGAATTAGTACTTGGCGGGGGGGAACCGATCTAAACAATTTTTACTTGTCAATTTTATATCTTGGGATTTTCTACGGATTGATTATTTTAAAAATGGACCGCAAATCGTTTTTTTAAAAACAAAATATATTTTACGGTGTGGCAAACCGATTTACTCATTCATTTTGGTGCCTTTCACGTTTTGGGTGGGCTATCAAAGCTTTGCTTTGAATGAAAATGGCCCATACAGATGGATTAGATCCAGTGTGATTAAAATAGAGGAAATTTTAATTGTTTGCAAAGGTTAAATTGGCGACGATAAGATTATTATGGAACTTCATATAGACTGATTTAAGTTACAGTAACCTGGAGTTGTGCATCCCTGGGTTATATTAGAAAAGATCCTTCTAAAAACCTTTGAAAGTCATATTTATGATATCCAAAACCACATTTATCAACTGTAGCAATTAGATTTTATTTTAAAGGTATACATACATGACTATTGTGACTATCTTTAATCCATGTCCTGACATCTGGGACTACTCTTGAAAGGTTTCAGGAATTTGCAGTTGTTGCAAAAGGCAGTTGGTTCCTAACCAATGAAAGTGGTATGCTAAAATTGAAGGAGAAATTCCTTTTTTCGTGCTTCTTCTGTTAGCTTGAATTTTGGTGGACAGAAGAATTAACCAGTATGTGTTTACAGCAGCTTTCGTGATGATGCGTGAGTGGTATTTCGTGTATATATATATATATATATATATATATATATATATATATATATATATATATATATATATATATATATATATATATATATATATATATATATATATATATATATATATCTGAAATATATTACAATACTATTTTTGCGTTCTATGAAAATTTTTGTTGCTCCATATAGACCAAATTTTTAATCAGGAACCCACCCACACCCGGTCAATGGTGTCCCTCTTTACCAATGTTAAAATCTGGTCACCTTATTTTAATAATAAAGATACACGATAATAACCTTAAAATCCCATTTAAAAGGTTGGTTTCTTTTTGTGGCTGCAAAAAGCCACAGGATGGCAGTTTTCTATCCATAACATTGAGGCCATTATAGGCCTTTTTACATTAGATTACATTATTATTAGAGTTGGAAGGGACCTTGTAGTCCAACCACCACCACCCAACCTCGCCCCCCCCCCCACTCAAGCAGGAGTCCCTACACCATTTTGGATAAATGGCAGTCCAATTTCCTTTTGAAAGTCTCAAGTGTTGGAGCTCTCACAACCTCCGCAGGCAAGCTGTTCCACCGGTCGATTGCTCTCACTGTCAGAAAGTTCCTCCTCATTTCCAGGTTGAATCTCTCTCTGGTCAGTTTCCATCCATTATTCCTTGTCTGGCCTTCTTGTGCCTTGGAAAACAGCCTAATCCCCTCCTCTCTGTGGCAGCCCCTCAAGTATTGGAACACTGTTATCATGTCACCCCTAGTCCTTCTCTTCGCCAGACTGGCCAAGCTCAGTTCCCCCAACCGTTCTTCGTATGTTTTAGTTTCCAGTCCCCTTATCATCCTGGTTGCTCTTCTCTGCACTTTCTCTAGAGCTTCAATGTCTTTTTTATAGTGTGGTGACCAGAACTGGGTGCAGTACTCTAGTTGTGGTCTAACTAAGGCTTTACAGTACCTCCCTAGTTCTAGATTGTATCCCTCTGTTAATGCAACTCAGGATTGCATTGGCTTTTTTGGTTGCCGCTGCACATTGCCAGCTTATATGTAGTTAGTTGTCCACCAAGACTCCTAGATCCCTCTCGCAGTCGCTGCTATTGAGTGTGGTTTCACCCAGTTTATATGCGTTTCTTTGGTTTTTCTTAGCTAGGTGTAGGATTTTACTCAATGCTATTGCTAAGGGACAGAAAACTGTGCCACGCAGACACAAAAAGAAGAAAAAACCCTTTAGACGGATTTTAAGTTTATTATTCTGTGTCTTCACTATTAAACGCCTTATTATTAACATTCATGGGGCAACAGGAGGCCCAGGGGCTGCAACACAGGCACAGAAGGAATCCTGCTTCAAAAGAGTTAAACCGATTCAAAAAGGCCTATGATGGCTTCAGTGCTATTGCTAAGGGACAGAAAATTGTGCCATCGTGTGGTCCAAGCAGGTGCAGCAGCCAAAAAAATCCCCGAAGTGCAGAGCGGCAGGAAAAGCACCGCCCCTACGCTCCTCTTAAGGGGACGATCCGCTCCCGTTGCCCTTCTCCGCATGGCTGCCGATTTATGTGCCAGTGCTTCTTTGAGCGACCTTCCCAGTATGGCCGACTTCCGTTGTGCCCTTCTCCTGGCATCCCACCACAACTTCCTTTCACAGCGACCTTCCAAGCACGCCCGACTTCCTGTCCGTTTTCAGTTGCCGTCCCCCAGTTCTTTTGAAAACCGACCTTCCCATCATGGCTGACTTCCTGTACTTTCTTCTAAGTCTTCCCCCCCAACTTCCTTTCGCAGCGACCTGGTCACGGTGGGATTGTAAATTTATTATTCTGTATCATTATCGTTAAACGTCTCATTATTAACATTAATACGGCAACAGGAAGCCCAAGGGCCGCAACACAGGGAGAGAAGAAAGAATCCCACTTCAAAACCGACTTAAACCGAGTTAAAAAGGTGTACGATAGCTTCGACGCTAAGGGATAGTGCCCTCCTGTGGTCAAAGCAGGTATCGCAGACACCAAAAGAAACTTTTTAAATGGCATTTCAAGTTTGTTGTTTATTAATAACACCTTATTAACATTAATAGGGCAACTGGAGGTCTATTTGCTGCAACACAGGAACAGAAAAAAATCCTGCTTCAAATGTCTTAAAAAAACCCTTTTCAATGGCATTTTAAGAGGATTATTCTGCATCTGTTGAAGCTATCGTAGGCGTTTTTAACTCGGTTTAAGGCTTTTGAAAAAGGATTCGCGCGTGCCTGTTCTGCAGCCCCTGGGGAACGGAAAACCTTGTCATCCTGTGGTCCAAAAAGGAATAGCAGCCACAAAAAAACCCCAACCCTTTTTAATGGGATTTTGAGTTTATTATTCTGTATCTTTGTTATTAAACACTTATTGACATTAATAGTGCAACAGGAGGCCCAGGGGCTGTAACACAGGCACAGAAGAAGGAATCCAGTTTCAAAAGAGTTTAACCGAGTGAAAAAGGCGTACGATAGCTTCAATACTATAATGAAAATCCAAGGTCATTTCTTCAAAAGGTAAAAATTTGGCTCACTGTTAAAAAAACAACAACAAACGGTCTACGAGAACTCGCCTTTTATGCAAGTACACAATAGAAAGCGTATCACGAAAGTTCTCACATCTTCCAAGAAAGATGCAGCAGGACTGTTGCCGGCGAATCGGTAGTTCCGACCAGCAGCTGGCCTATCCCGTCCTATGTAATCGCTGTGTGTTTGATGCCGCGCGAAAAACAAAACAGGGAGGGCAACCCGATGACAATCGCTCATTCCCCCCCTGCTTTCACCCAGGATCGCGGAGGCCGAGAAGCGAAGCCCCGCAGTGCAGAACGGCAGGAAAAGCACCACCACTCTATGCTCCCCTTAAGGAGCCTGTTAATAGGCCATAATAGGCCTTAACTTGGTTTAAGGCTTTTGAAACAGGATTTCTTTTTCTGTTCCTGTGTTGCAGCAAGCGTGCCTCCTGTCGCCCTATTAATATTAATAAGGTTTTAATATAAGGTGACCAGACGTCCCGATTTTGGCGGGACACACCCGCTTTTTAATGCTTTGTCCCGCGTCCCGCCCGTCCTCTAAAAAGTCCCGATTTTTTGAAAGAATGCAGACAAGCTAGGGCAGGGGTAGGCAAAGTTGGCTCTTCTATGACTCGTGGACTTCAACTCCCAGAATTCCTGAGCTAGCATGATTGGCTCAGAAAGTCTGGGAGTTGAAGTCCACGAGTCATAGAAGAGCCAACTTTGCCTACCCCTGAGCTAGGGCATTCTTTCCAAAAATCGGCTCTTTTTGAGGCGCTCGCTTCACTTTTTACAGAAATAGATGTGAACCGCAGAATCTAGCCCTTCTATTCCAGGCTGCTTTGCCATTGGCTGAAGAGAGACACGTGTACAAAGGAACCAGGAAGTGACTCCTAGAATTGGAGTATCGGCTGTATTTTGCAACGTCTGGGTGATCTTATTGAGTGTATGTAGTAAATTATTATTATTAAATAGAACGGGTTATTAATTTTTTTAAAAAATCCAGGAGAATACATTGAAAACAAACACCCAGGCAGGCAAAATTCTTGCTACATATAATATGGAAACTTGGAAAGACTGTAAAATTTGCTGCCTAACTGTTAGGGAGAAGCCATGCTATAAGTGATTTTATTTGCTGTATTGTGTGATATATTGTGTGTATAAGAATTTTTATTTAAATTTTGTCAGACTTCTTTTGTGAACATGTACTCTTTTTCCATTGCTGCAGTTTTTTCCTTTAATATTATGTCTGAAAAATATGTCTTAGTTATATCTGAAAAACAAAATTTATGCTTGTGATATTGTAAATTGTAATTAATATAGGGTGTATCTTTCCTTTTTTCTCTATAACTGATTACCAAATTATCTACACAATAGACTGTTCATAGCTTTAATTAATACTATATAAATATAATTGTATTGAAACTATAATGAACAATTAGAACAATGTAACATAAAAAGAAAACAAGAAATGCAAAATGCAAATAGTATAATAAACAGATTAAAATAATCGTTAATTTCAATTTTAAAAAGAGAGGAAATTAAACATAAAACAAAAAAATTATTTGAACAATTTAAAACAGCATTTTCACAAGGAAAATGAGAGAAGAAAGGTGCCTTTAAAGATGTAATTATAATCAGCTCAGGAATTTCAGGAAAGAGTGCACCATTGAGAAATTCTATGACAAGCCACAAGAATGTACAATGTGGTTCTTGGTCCAGCGACAAGGTTCTTTCCCAGCACTGACCCAGCCTATAACAAGAAAGGTAATACTTGTACACTGGGAAGTCCAGTTTAAGCCATGTATTGCCAAGGAAACCTTGTATTTAGTTCAACAGCTAATTATCCATTGGTGCTGCTGATGCTTCAGCAATAGTATCACATGAGCACTGCCAGGTGCGCCATTCTGCACCAGCTTTGGCCTCCAGACTAAATGCAAGGGCAGCTCCATAACACAAGAACATTATAGCAATCAAAATGTGAAGTGCCATGTGGTTAGCATGTTGTGCGCCTGTGCTTTGTAAATGAAAGTTATCACAGTGTGAGAAAGCCATCCATAATGTGGTGTAACTGAAACATTGTTTAATCAATGAAAGTATTATAGTTCGATGGGGGGGGGTTTGTTTTCATAAGTGCATTTGTTCAATTTTTTAATGCAAGTTTATGTTTTGCACAGAGTTCTAAAAAAGTGAACAAAAATAACACATCCAACCTGCAATTGGACAGTTACATACAAATTTGAGCATATTATTTCATACCATTGTTAATGGAAATTTTTATAATCACCTACTGTCAGGTTAACATATACAGGTAGTCCTTATTAAGAGCTGAAGTGGTGCAGTGGTTAAATGCAGCCATTGCAGGCTGACTGCTAGTTCAACAGTTCAGCTGTTCAAATCTCACTAGGCTCAAGGTTGACTCAGCCTTCCATCCTTCCGAGGTCGGTAAAATGAGGACCCAGATTGTTGGGGGCAATATGCTGAACTCTGTAAACCGCTTAGAGAGGGCTGTAAAGCACTATGAAGCAGTATATAAGAAAAGTGCTATTGCTATTGCTATTAACTTACAACCACTATTGAACCCAAAATTTCTTTTGCTAAGTGAGATAGTTGTTAAGTGAGTTTTGCACCATGTTACGACTTTTGATGCCACAGTTGTTAAGTGAAGCACTGCAGTTGCTAAGTTACCGTATTTTTCGGAGTATAGGACGCACCTTTTTACCCCCAAAAAGAGGCTGAAAATTTGGGTGCGTCTTATACATCGAATGTAGCCCTACCCACCCACCAGCCCCCACCCTTCGGAGGTTTTCGGCCTCCGTGGTCCCCGCCGCTGCCACTGCCGCCACCGCCGCTTCCCCCCTGCTGCTTGCCTCCCCCATCCCCGCTGTTGCTTGCCGCTGCTGCCGCCGCCACCACCACTACTTGCCACCGCCGCCCGCCGCCACCGTTTCTGCTGTCCCCGCTGTCCCACCGCCGCCGTTTCTGCTGTCTCCGCTGTCCCACCGCCGCCGTTTCTGCTGTCCCCGCTGTCCCACCGCCGCCGTTTCTGCTGTCCCCGCTGTCCCACCGCCGCCGTTTCTGCTTTCCCCGCTGTCCCACCGCCGCCGTTTCCGCTGTCCCCGCTGCCCCAGCCGGTGTCCCTGCCACTACCCGAAGTGAGCCGCCACCTCCGCTACAGCCCAAAACCCCCACCACCGCTTGAAGCCTGCTCCCGAGGCACCTGAGGAGCCGCTGCTGCTGTCCGAAGAAAGCCGACAGGTTAGAACTTTTTTAAAGGGTTTTTTTTAAGGGTTTTTTTTAAGGTTGCCAAGTGGAGGAGGAATTCTGGGAGTTGAAGTCCACAAGTTTGAAGACCCTTGCACCCCCTTGGCAAGTTTAAGACTTGTGGACTTCAACTCCCATTCCTGAGCTAGTATGACTGGAGGAGGAATTCTGGGAGTTGAAGTCCACAAGTCTTAAACTTGCCAAGGGGGTGCAAGGGTCTTCAAACTTGTGGACTTCAACTCCCAGAATTCCTCCTCCAGTCATACTAGCTCAGGAATTGGAGTTGAAGTCCACAAGTCTTAAAGCTGTCAAGTTTGAAGACCCCTGGGTTAGGGGTGCAAGGGTCTTCAAACTTGGCAAGACTTTTTACAACCATGTACACTTTTTACAAACTTCAAACTTGACAGCTTTAAGCCTTGTGGACTTCAACTCCCATTCCTGAGCTAGCATGACTGGAGGAGGAATTCTGGGAGTTGAAGTCCACAAGGCTTAAAGCTGTCAAGTTTGAAGTTTGTAAAAAGTGTACATGGTTGTAAAAAGTTTACATGGTTGTAAAAAGTATTCTGCTACACTGGTATTTTATTAAATAATATATTACTACACCATTTGGTTCAGAATACTTTTTTCCTTGTTTTCCTCCTCTAAAATCTAGGTGCGTCCTATATTCCGGTGCGTCCTATACTCCGAAAAATACGGTAGTCACACGTTAAGTGAATCTGGCTTCCTCATTGACTTTGCTTGTAGAAGGTCACAAAAGGTGATCACATGACCCAGGAATACTGCAACTGTTATAAATATGAGTCAGTTGCCAAGCGTCTGAATTTTAATCCTGTGATCATGGGGATACTGCAACAATCATACGTATGAAAAATGGCCACAAGTCATTTTTTCAGTGCCATTGTAACTTTGAACGGTCACTAAATGAGCTATTGTATGTCAAGGATTAGGTGGTTTTATATTAAAAAACAAACAAACCGGAATTAGTACTTGGCGGGGGGGAACCGATCTAAACAATTTTTACTTGTCAATTTTATATCTTGGGATTTTCTACGGATTGATTATTTTAAAAATGGACCGCAAATCGTTTTTTTAAAAACAAAATATATTTTACGGTGTGGCAAACCGATTTACTCATTCATTTTGGTGCCTTTCACGTTTTGGGTGGGCTATCAAAGCTTTGCTTTGAATGAAAATGGCCCATACAGATGGATTAGATCCAGTGTGATTAAAATAGAGGAAATTTTAATTGTTTGCAAAGGTTAAATTGGCGACGATAAGATTATTATGGAACTTCATATAGACTGATTTAAGTTACAGTAACCTGGAGTTGTGCATCCCTGGGTTATATTAGAAAAGATCCTTCTAAAAACCTTTGAAAGTCATATTTATGATATCCAAAACCACATTTATCAACTGTAGCAATTAGATTTTATTTTAAAGGTATACATACATGACTATTGTGACTATCTTTAATCCATGTCCTGACATCTGGGACTACTCTTGAAAGGTTTCAGGAATTTGCAGTTGTTGCAAAAGGCAGTTGGTTCCTAACCAATGAAAGTGGTATGCTAAAATTGAAGGAGAAATTCCTTTTTTCGTGCTTCTTCTGTTAGCTTGAATTTTGGTGGACAGAAGAATTAACCAGTATGTGTTTACAGCAGCTTTCGTGATGATGCGTGAGTGGTATTTCGTGTATATATATATATATATATATATATATATATATATATATATATATATATATATATATATATATATATATATATATATATATATATATATATATATATATATATATATATATATATATATATATATATATATATATATATATATATATATATATCTGAAATATATTACAATACTATTTTTGCGTTCTATGAAAATTTTTGTTGCTCCATATAGACCAAATTTTTAATCAGGAACCCACCCACACCCGGTCAATGGTGTCCCTCTTTACCAATGTTAAAATCTGGTCACCTTATTTTAATAATAAAGATACACGATAATAACCTTAAAATCCCATTTAAAAGGTTGGTTTCTTTTTGTGGCTGCAATGCCTGCTTTGACCACAGGATGGCAGTTTTCTATCCATAACATTGAGGCCATTATAGGCCTTTTTACATTAGATTACATTATTATTAGAGTTGGAAGGGACCTTGTAGTCCAACCACCACCACCCAACCTCGCCCCCCCCCCCCACTCAAGCAGGAGTCCCTACACCATTTTGGATAAATGGCAGTCCAATTTCCTTTTGAAAGTCTCAAGTGTTGGAGCTCTCACAACCTCCGCAGGCAAGCTGTTCCACCGGTCGATTGCTCTCACTGTCAGAAAGTTCCTCCTCATTTCCAGGTTGAATCTCTCTCTGGTCAGTTTCCATCCATTATTCCTTGTCTGGCCTTCTTGTGCCTTGGAAAACAGCCTAATCCCCTCCTCTCTGTGGCAGCCCCTCAAGTATTGGAACACTGTTATCATGTCACCCCTAGTCCTTCTCTTCGCCAGACTGGCCAAGCTCAGTTCCCCCAACCGTTCTTCGTATGTTTTAGTGTCCAGTCCCCTTATCATCCTGGTTGCTCT
This sequence comes from Diadophis punctatus similis, assembly GCA_023053685.1. Lineage (NCBI taxonomy): Eukaryota > Metazoa > Chordata > Lepidosauria > Squamata > Dipsadidae > Diadophis > Diadophis punctatus. The sequence continues at coordinate 100,224 of JALIGW010000012.1, forward strand.
TCTCTGCACTTTCTCTAGAGCTTCAATGTCTTTTTTATAGTGTGGTGACCAGAACTGGGTGCAGTACTCTAGTTGTGGTCTAACTAAGGCTTTACAGTACCTCCCTAGTTCTAGATTGTATCCCTCTGTTAATGCAACTCAGGATTGCATTGGCTTTTTTGGTTGCCGCTGCACATTGCCAGCTTATATGTAGTTAGTTGTCCACCAAGACTCCTAGATCCCTCTCGCAGTCGCTGCTATTGAGTGTGGTTTCACCCAGTTTATATGCGTATCTTTGGTTTTTCTTAGCTAGGTGTAGGATTTTACTCAATGCTATTGCTAAGGGACAGAAAACTGTGCCACGCAGACACAAAAAGAAGAAAAAACCCTTTAGACGGATTTTAAGTTTATTATTCTGTGTCTTCACTATTAAACGCCTTATTATTAACATTCATGGGGCAACAGGAGGCCCAGGGGCTGCAACACAGGCACAGAAGGAATCCTGCTTCAAAAGAGTTAAACCGATTCAAAAAGGCCTATGATGGCTTCAGTGCTATTGCTAAGGGACAGAAAATTGTGCCATCGTGTGGTCCAAGCAGGTGCAGCAGCCAAAAAAATCCCCGAAGTGCAGAGCGGCAGGAAAAGCACCGCCCCTACGCTCCTCTTAAGGGGACGATCCGCTCCCGTTGCCCTTCTCCGCATGGCTGCCGATTTATGTGCCAGTGCTTCTTTGAGCGACCTTCCCAGTATGGCCGACTTCCGTTGTGCCCTTCTCCTGGCATCCCACCACAACTTCCTTTCACAGCGACCTTCCAAGCACGCCCGACTTCCTGTCCGTTTTCAGTTGCCGTCCCCCAGTTCTTTTGAAAACCGACCTTCCCATCATGGCTGACTTCCTGTACTTTCTTCTAAGTCTTCCCCCCCAACTTCCTTTCGCAGCGACCTGGTCACGGTGGGATTGTAAATTTATTATTCTGTATCATTATCGTTAAACGTCTCATTATTAACATTAATACGGCAACAGGAAGCCCAAGGGCCGCAACACAGGGAGAGAAGAAAGAATCCCACTTCAAAACCGACTTAAACCGAGTTAAAAAGGTGTACGATAGCTTCGACGCTAAGCCCTCCTGTGGTCAAAGCAGGTATCGCAGACACCAAAAGAAACTTTTTAAATGGCATTTCAAGTTTGTTGTTTATTAATAACACCTTATTAACATTAATAGGGCAACTGGAGGTCTATTTGCTGCAACACAGGAACAGAAAAAAATCCTGCTTCAAATGTCTTAAAAAAACCCTTTTCAATGGCATTTTAAGAGGATTATTCTGCATCTGTTGAAGCTATCGTAGGCGTTTTTAACTCGGTTTAAGGCTTTTGAAAAAGGATTCGCGCGTGCCTGTTCTGCAGCCCCTGGGGAACGGAAAACCTTGTCATCCTGTGGTCCAAAAAGGAATAGCAGCCACAAAAAAACCCCAACCCTTTTTAATGGGATTTTGAGTTTATTATTCTGTATCTTTGTTATTAAACACTTATTGACATTAATAGTGCAACAGGAGGCCCAGGGGCTGTAACACAGGCACAGAAGAAGGAATCCAGTTTCAAAAGAGTTTAACCGAGTGAAAAAGGCGTACGATAGCTTCAATACTATAATGAAAATCCAAGGTCATTTCTTCAAAAGGTAAAAATTTGGCTCACTGTTAAAAAAACAACAACAAACGGTCTACGAGAACTCGCCTTTTATGCAAGTACACAATAGAAAGCGTATCACGAAAGTTCTCACATCTTCCAAGAAAGATGCAACAGGACTGTTGCCGGCGAATCGGTAGTTCCGACCAGCAGCTGGGCTATCCCGTCCTATGTAATCGCTGTGTGTTTGATGCCGCGCGAAAAACAAAACAGGGAGGGCAACCCGATGACAATCGCTCATTCCCCCCCTGCTTTCACCCAGGATCGCGGAGGCCGAGAAGCGAAGCCCCGCAGTGCAGAACGGCAGGAAAAGCACCACCACTCTATGCTCCCCTTAAGGAGCCTGTTAATAGGCCATAATAGGCCTTAACTTGGTTTAAGGCTTTTGAAACAGGATTTCTTTTTCTGTTCCTGTGTTGCAGCAAGCGTGCCTCCTGTCGCCCTATTAATATTAATAAGGTTTTAATAATAAAGATACACGATAATAACCTTAAAATCCCATTTAAAAGGTTGGTTTCTTTTTGTGGCTGCAATGCCTGCTTTGACCACAGGATGGCAGTTTTCTATCCATAACAGTGGTGGCGAACCTTTTTCGGCTCGCGTGCCGAAAAAGGGGGGGGGGCGCGCTCGCGCGCGCTCGCGTGCCAACACCCATTCCCTCCCCCCCCACGCATGCGCACAACACCACCACCGCTGCCCCCTGCGCATGCGCACACACCCCCACCCCCGCACAGGCCCACTTACCGGAGCCTGGAACGACGAAACGGAGCCTGGAACGATGAAACCGGCAAACCGGAAGTGCGAAAAAACGCACTTCCGGTTTGCCGGTATGCTGTTTTTTGCACTCCGGAGGGTTCAGGGAAGCTCCCTGAAGCTCCGGAATGCAAAAAACTACAAAACGGACAAAACGGAAGTGCGAAAAAGTGCACTTCCGGTTTGTCCGTTTTGTAGTTTTTTGCATTCCGGAGCTTCAGGGAGCTTCCCTGAACCCTCCGGAGTGCAAAAAACAGCACACCGGCAAACCGGAAGTGCGTTTTTTCGCACTTCCGGTTTGCCGGTGGGAACCCTCGCGTGCCGGCTTCTATGGCTCCGCGTGCCAGCTCTGGCACGCGTGCCATAGGTTCGCCACCACGGATCCATAACATTGAGGCCATTATAGGCCTTTTTACATTAGATTACATTATTCTTAGAGTTGGAAGGGACCTTGTAGTCCAACCACCACCACCCAACCTCGCCCCCCCCCCACTCAAGCAGGAGTCCCTACACTATTTCGGATAAATGGCAGTCCAATTTCCTTTTGAAAGTCTCAAGTGTTGGAGCTCTCACAACCTCCGCAGGCAAGCTGTTCCACCGGTCGATTGCTCTCACTGTCAGAAAGTTCCTCCTCATTTCCAGGTTGAATCTCTCTCTGGTCAGTTTCCATCCATTATTCCTTGTCTGGCCTTCTTGTGCCTTGGAAAACAGCCTAATCCCCTCCTCTCTGTGGCAGCCCCTCAAGTATTGGAACACTGTTATCATGTCACCCCTAGTCCTTCTCTTCGCCAGACTGGCCAAGCTCAGTTCCCCCAACCGTTCTTCGTATGTTTTAGTTTCCAGTCCCCTTATCATCCTGGTTGCTCTCCTCTGCACTTTCTCTAGAGCTTCAATGTCTTTTTTATAGTGTGGTGACCAGAACTGGGTGCAGTACTCTAGTTGTGGTCTAACTAAGGCTTTACAGTACCTCCCTAGTTCTAGATTGTATCCCTCTGTTAATGCAACTCAGGATTGCATTGGCTTTTTTGGTTGCCGCTGCACATTGCCAGCTTATATGTAGTTAGTTGTCCACCAAGACTCCTAGATCCCTCTCGCAGTCGCTGCTATTGAGTGTGGTTTCACCCAGTTTATATGCGTATCTTTGGTTTTTCTTAGCTAGGTGTAGGATTTTACTCAATGCTATTGCTAAGGGACAGAAAACTGTGCCACGCAGACACAAAAAGAAGAAAAAACCCTTTAGACGGATTTTAAGTTTATTATTCTGTGTCTTCACTATTAAACGCCTTATTATTAACATTCATGGGGCAACAGGAGGCCCAGGGGCTGCAACACAGGCACAGAAGGAATCCTGCTTCAAAAGAGTTAAACCGATTCAAAAAGGCCTATGATGGCTTCAGTGCTATTGCTAAGGGACAGAAAATTGTGCCATCGTGTGGTCCAAGCAGGTGCAGCAGCCAAAAAAATCCCCGAAGTGCAGAGCGGCAGGAAAAGCACCGCCCCTACGCTCCTCTTAAGGGGACGATCCGCTCCCGTTGCCCTTCTCCGCATGGCTGCCGATTTATGTGCCAGTGCTTCTTTGAGCGACCTTCCCAGTATGGCCGACTTCCGTTGTGCCCTTCTCCTGGCATCCCACCACAACTTCCTTTCACAGCGACCTTCCAAGCACGCCCGACTTCCTGTCCGTTTTCAGTTGCCGTCCCCCAGTTCTTTTGAAAACCGACCTTCCCATCATGGCTGACTTCCTGTACTTTCTTCTAAGTCTTCCCCCCCCCAACTTCCTTTCGCAGCGACCTGGTCACGGTGGGATTGTAAATTTATTATTCTGTATCATTATCGTTAAACGTCTCATTATTAACATTAATACGGCAACAGGAAGCCCAAGGGCCTCAACACAGGGAGAGAAGAAAGAATCCCACTTCAAAACCGACTTAAACCGAGTTAAAAAGGTGTACGATAGCTTCGACGCTAAGGGATAGTGCCCTCCTGTGGTCCAAGCAGGTATAGCAGCCACAAAAAGAAAAAAAGCCTTTTTAATGGCATTTATATTTTTATATTTTTATATTATTTTTTGATGTTTTGATTTTTTGATTTTTTGATTTTTTTGATTCGTATGTTTTAGTGTCCAGTCCCCTTATCATCCTGGTTGCTCTTCTCTGCACTTTCTCTAGAGCTTCAATGTCTTTTTTATAGTGTGGTGACCAGAACTGGGTGCAGTACTCTAGTTGTGGTCTAACTAAGGCTTTACAGTACCTCCCTAGTTCTAGATTGTATCCCTCTGTTAATGCAACTCAGGATTGCATTGGCTTTTTTGGTTGCCGCTGCACATTGCCAGCTTATATGTAGTTAGTTGTCCACCAAGACTCCTAGATCCCTCTCGCAGTCGCTGCTATTGAGTGTGGTTTCACCCAGTTTATATGCGTTTCTTTGGTTTTTCTTAGCTAGGTGTAGGATTTTACTCAATGCTATTGCTAAGGGACAGAAAACTGTGCCACGCAGACACAAAAAGAAGAAAAAACCCTTTAGACGGATTTTAAGTTTATTATTCTGTGTCTTCACTATTAAACGCCTTATTATTAACATTCATGGGGCAACAGGAGGCCCAGGGGCTGCAACACAGGCACAGAAGGAATCCTGCTTCAAAAGAGTTAAACCGATTCAAAAAGGCCTATGATGGCTTCAGTGCTATTGCTAAGGGACAGAAAATTGTGCCATCGTGTGGTCCAAGCAGGTGCAGCAGCCAAAAAAATCCCCGAAGTGCAGAGCGGCAGGAAAAGCACCGCCCCTACGCTCCTCTTAAGGGGACGATCCGCTCCCGTTGCCCTTCTCCGCATGGCTGCCGATTTATGTGCCAGTGCTTCTTTGAGCGACCTTCCCAGTATGGCCGACTTCCGTTGTGCCCTTCTCCTGGCATCCCACCACAACTTCCTTTCACAGCGACCTTCCAAGCACGCCCGACTTCCTGTCCGTTTTCAGTTGCCGTCCCCCAGTTCTTTTGAAAACCGACCTTCCCATCATGGCTGACTTCCTGTACTTTCTTCTAAGTCTTCCCCCCCAACTTCCTTTCGCAGCGACCTGGTCACGGTGGGATTGTAAATTTATTATTCTGTATCATTATCGTTAAACGTCTCATTATTAACATTAATACGGCAACAGGAAGCCCAAGGGCCGCAACACAGGGAGAGAAGAAAGAATCCCACTTCAAAACCGACTTAAACCGAGTTAAAAAGGTGTACGATAGCTTCGACGCTAAGGGATAGTGCCCTCCTGTGGTCAAAGCAGGTATCGCAGACACCAAAAGAAACTTTTTAAATGGCATTTCAAGTTTGTTGTTTATTAATAACACCTTATTAACATTAATAGGGCAACTGGAGGTCTATTTGCTGCAACACAGGAACAGAAAAAAATCCTGCTTCAAATGTCTTAAAAAAACCCTTTTCAATGGCATTTTAAGAGGATTATTCTGCATCTGTTGAAGCTATCGTAGGCGTTTTTAACTCGGTTTAAGGCTTTTGAAAAAGGATTCGCGCGTGCCTGTTCTGCAGCCCCTGGGGAACGGAAAACCTTGTCATCCTGTGGTCCAAAAAGGAATAGCAGCCACAAAAAAACCCCAACCCTTTTTAATGGGATTTTGAGTTTATTATTCTGTATCTTTGTTATTAAACACTTATTGACATTAATAGTGCAACAGGAGGCCCAGGGGCTGTAACACAGGCACAGAAGAAGGAATCCAGTTTCAAAAGAGTTTAACCGAGTGAAAAAGGCGTACGATAGCTTCAATACTATAATGAAAATCCAAGGTCATTTCTTCAAAAGGTAAAAATTTGGCTCACTGTTAAAAAAACAACAACAAACGGTCTACGAGAACTCGCCTTTTATGCAAGTACACAATAGAAAGCGTATCACGAAAGTTCTCACATCTTCCAAGAAAGATGCAACAGGACTGTTGCCGGCGAATCGGTAGTTCCGACCAGCAGCTGGGCTATCCCGTCCTATGTAATCGCTGTGTGTTTGATGCCGCGCGAAAAACAAAACAGGGAGGGCAACCCGATGACAATCGCTCATTCCCCCCCTGCTTTCACCCAGGATCGCGGAGGCCGAGAAGCGAAGCCCCGCAGTGCAGAACGGCAGGAAAAGCACCACCACTCTATGCTCCCCTTAAGGAGCCTGTTAATAGGCCATAATAGGCCTTAACTTGGTTTAAGGCTTTTGAAACAGGATTTCTTTTTCTGTTCCTGTGTTGCAGCAAGCGTGCCTCCTGTCGCCCTATTAATATTAATAAGGTTTTAATAATAAAGATACACGATAATAACCTTAAAATCCCATTTAAAAGGTTGGTTTCTTTTTGTGGCTGCAATGCCTGCTTTGACCACAGGATGGCAGTTTTCTATCCATAACAGTGGTGGCGAACCTTTTTCGGCTCGCGTGCCGAAAAAGGGGGGGGGGCGCGCTCGCGCGCGCTCGCGTGCCAACACCCATTCCCTCCCCCCCCACGCATGCGCACAACACCACCACCGCTGCCCCCTGCGCATGCGCACACACCCCCACCCCCGCACAGGCCCACTTACCGGAGCCTGGAACGACGAAACGGAGCCTGGAACGATGAAACCGGCAAACCGGAAGTGCGAAAAAACGCACTTCCGGTTTGCCGGTATGCTGTTTTTTGCACTCCGGAGGGTTCAGGGAAGCTCCCTGAAGCTCCGGAATGCAAAAAACTACAAAACGGACAAAACGGAAGTGCGAAAAAGTGCACTTCCGGTTTGTCCGTTTTGTAGTTTTTTGCATTCCGGAGCTTCAGGGAGCTTCCCTGAACCCTCCGGAGTGCAAAAAACAGCACACCGGCAAACCGGAAGTGCGTTTTTTCGCACTTCCGGTTTGCCGGTGGGAACCCTCGCGTGCCGGCTTCTATGGCTCCGCGTGCCAGCTCTGGCACGCGTGCCATAGGTTCGCCACCACGGATCCATAACATTGAGGCCATTATAGGCCTTTTTACATTAGATTACATTATTATTAGAGTTGGAAGGGACCTTGTAGTCCAACCACCACCACCCAACCTCGCCCCCCCCCCACTCAAGCAGGAGTCCCTACACTATTTCGGATAAATGGCAGTCCAATTTCCTTTTGAAAGTCTCAAGTGTTGGAGCTCTCACAACCTCCGCAGGCAAGCTGTTCCACCGGTCGATTGCTCTCACTGTCAGAAAGTTCCTCCTCATTTCCAGGTTGAATCTCTCTCTGGTCAGTTTCCATCCATTATTCCTTGTCTGGCCTTCTTGTGCCTTGGAAAACAGCCTAATCCCCTCCTCTCTGTGGCAGCCCCTCAAGTATTGGAACACTGTTATCATGTCACCCCTAGTCCTTCTCTTCGCCAGACTGGCCAAGCTCAGTTCCCCCAACCGTTCTTCGTATGTTTTAGTTTCCAGTCCCCTTATCATCCTGGTTGCTCTCCTCTGCACTTTCTCTAGAGCTTCAATGTCTTTTTTATAGTGTGGTGACCAGAACTGGGTGCAGTACTCTAGTTGTGGTCTAACTAAGGCTTTACAGTACCTCCCTAGTTCTAGATTGTATCCCTCTGTTAATGCAACTCAGGATTGCATTGGCTTTTTTGGTTGCCGCTGCACATTGCCAGCTTATATGTAGTTAGTTGTCCACCAAGACTCCTAGATCCCTCTCGCAGTCGCTGCTATTGAGTGTGGTTTCACCCAGTTTATATGCGTATCTTTGGTTTTTCTTAGCTAGGTGTAGGATTTTACTCAATGCTATTGCTAAGGGACAGAAAACTGTGCCACGCAGACACAAAAAGAAGAAAAAACCCTTTAGACGGATTTTAAGTTTATTATTCTGTGTCTTCACTATTAAACGCCTTATTATTAACATTCATGGGGCAACAGGAGGCCCAGGGGCTGCAACACAGGCACAGAAGGAATCCTGCTTCAAAAGAGTTAAACCGATTCAAAAAGGCCTATGATGGCTTCAGTGCTATTGCTAAGGGACAGAAAATTGTGCCATCGTGTGGTCCAAGCAGGTGCAGCAGCCAAAAAAATCCCCGAAGTGCAGAGCGGCAGGAAAAGCACCGCCCCTACGCTCCTCTTAAGGGGACGATCCGCTCCCGTTGCCCTTCTCCGCATGGCTGCCGATTTATGTGCCAGTGCTTCTTTGAGCGACCTTCCCAGTATGGCCGACTTCCGTTGTGCCCTTCTCCTGGCATCCCACCACAACTTCCTTTCACAGCGACCTTCCAAGCACGCCCGACTTCCTGTCCGTTTTCAGTTGCCGTCCCCCAGTTCTTTTGAAAACCGACCTTCCCATCATGGCTGACTTCCTGTACTTTCTTCTAAGTCTTCCCCCCCAACTTCCTTTCGCAGCGACCTGGTCACGGTGGGATTGTAAATTTATTATTCTGTATCATTATCGTTAAACGTCTCATTATTAACATTAATACGGTAACAGGAAGCCCAAGGGCCGCAACACAGGGAGAGAAGAAAGAATCCCACTTCAAAACCGACTTAAACCGAGTTAAAAAGGTGTACGATAGCTTCGACGCTAAGGGATAGTGCCCTCCTGTGGTCCAAGCAGGTATAGCAGCCACAAAAAGAAAAAAAGCCTTTTTAATGGCATTTATATTTTTATATTTTTATATTATTTTTTGATGTTTTGATTTTTTGATTTTTTGATTTTTTTGATTCGTATGTTTTAGTGTCCAGTCCCCTTATCATCCTGGTTGCTCTTCTCTGCACTTTCTCTAGAGCTTCAATGTCTTTTTTATAGTGTGGTGACCAGAACTGGGTGCAGTACTCTAGTTGTGGTCTAACTAAGGCTTTACAGTACCTCCCTAGTTCTAGATTGTATCCCTCTGTTAATGCAACTCAGGATTGCATTGGCTTTTTTGGTTGCCGCTGCACATTGCCAGCTTATATGTAGTTAGTTGTCCACCAAGACTCCTAGATCCCTCTCGCAGTCGCTGCTATTGAGTGTGGTTTCACCCAGTTTATATGCGTTTCTTTGGTTTTTCTTAGCTAGGTGTAGGATTTTACTCAATGCTATTGCTAAGGGACAGAAAACTGTGCCACGCAGACACAAAAAGAAGAAAAAACCCTTTAGACGGATTTTAAGTTTATTATTCTGTGTCTTCACTATTAAACGCCTTATTATTAACATTCATGGGGCAACAGGAGGCCCAGGGGCTGCAACACAGGCACAGAAGGAATCCTGCTTCAAAAGAGTTAAACCGATTCAAAAAGGCCTATGATGGCTTCAGTGCTATTGCTAAGGGACAGAAAATTGTGCCATCGTGTGGTCCAAGCAGGTGCAGCAGCCAAAAAAATCCCCGAAGTGCAGAGCGGCAGGAAAAGCACCGCCCCTACGCTCCTCTTAAGGGGACGATCCGCTCCCGTTGCCCTTCTCCGCATGGCTGCCGATTTATGTGCCAGTGCTTCTTTGAGCGACCTTCCCAGTATGGCCGACTTCCGTTGTGCCCTTCTCCTGGCATCCCACCACAACTTCCTTTCACAGCGACCTTCCAAGCACGCCCGACTTCCTGTCCGTTTTCAGTTGCCGTCCCCCAGTTCTTTTGAAAACCGACCTTCCCATCATGGCTGACTTCCTGTACTTTCTTCTAAGTCTTCCCCCCCAACTTCCTTTCGCAGCGACCTGGTCACGGTGGGATTGTAAATTTATTATTCTGTATCATTATCGTTAAACGTCTCATTATTAACATTAATACGGCAACAGGAAGCCCAAGGGCCGCAACACAGGGAGAGAAGAAAGAATCCCACTTCAAAACCGACTTAAAACGAGTTAAAAAGGTGTACGATAGCTTCGACGCTAAGGGATAGTGCCCTCCTGTGGTCCAAGCAGGTATAGCAGCAACAAAAAAAAAAAGCCTTTTAATGGCATTTACAGATTATTATCATGTATCTTTATTATTAAACGCCTTAGTATTAATATTAATAGCCCAACGGGACTCCCAGGAGCCGCACAACAGGCACAGAAGAAAGAATCCTATTGAAAAACTTTAAACCGAGTTAAAAAGTTCTACGATGGCCTCAGCGGTAACGCCAAGGGCCAAAAAATAGTGCCATCGTGTGGCATACGCAGGTATAGCAGCCACCAAGAGAAATAAACTTTTTTCATGACATTTTAAAGTTATTATTCATTATTATTAAAACCTTATTAATATTAATAGGCCATCTTAGGCCTTTATATGTCTGTTTAAGGCTGTTGAATCAGGATTTCTTTTCCAGTTCCTGTGTTGCAGCAAACGGGCCTCCCGTCGCCTTATTAATATTAATAAGGCATTAATAATAAAGATTTTTTGATTTTTTGATTTTTTGATTTTTATATTTTTATATTTTTATATTTTTATATTATTTTTATATTTTTATATTTTTATATTATTTTTATATTTTTATATTTTTATATTTTTATATTTTTATATTATTTTTATATTTTTATATATTTATATATTTTTATATTTTTATATTTTTATATTTTTATATTTTTATATTTTTATATTTTTATATTTTTATATTTTTTGATTTTTATATTTTTATATTTTTATATTATTTTTATATTTTTATATTTTTATATTTTTATATTATTTTTTGATTTTTTGATTTTTTGATTTTTTGATTCGTATGTTTTAGTTTCCAGTCATCCTGGTTGCTCTTCTCTGCACTTTCTCTAGAGCTTCAATGTCTTTTTTATAGTGTGGTGACCAGAACTGGGTGCAGTACTCTAGTTGTGGTCTAACTAAGGCTTTACAGTACCTCCCTAGTTCTAGATTGTATCCCTCTGTTAATGCAACTCAGGATTGCATTGGCTTTTTTGGTTGCCGCTGCACATTGCCAGCTTATATGTAGTTAGTTGTCCACCAAGACTCCTAGATCCCTCTCGCAGTCGCTGCTATTGAGTGTGGTTTCACCCAGTTTATATGCATATCTTTGGTTTTTCTTAGCTAGGTGTAGGATTTTACTCAATGCTATTGCTAAGGGACAGAAAACTGTGCCACGCAGACACATAAAGAAGAAAAAACCCTTTAGACGGATTTTAAGTTTATTATTCTGTGTCTTCACTATTAAACGCCTTATTATTAACATTCATGGGGCAACAGGAGGCCCAGGGGCTGCAACACAGGCACAGAAGGAATCCTGCTTCAAAAGAGTTAAACCGATTCAAAAAGGCCTATGATGGCTTCAGTGCTATTGCTAAGGGACAGAAAATTGTGCCATCGTGTGGTCCAAGCAGGTGCAGCAGCCAAAAAAATCCCCGAAGTGCAGAGCGGCAGGAAAAGCACCGCCCCTACGCTCCTCTTAAGGGGACGATCCGCTCCCGTTGCCCTTCTCCGCATGGCTGCCGATTTATGTGCCAGTGCTTCTTTGAGCGACCTTCCCAGTATGGCCGACTTCCGTTGTGCCCTTCTCCTGGCATCCCACCACAACTTCCTTTCACAGCGACCTTCCAAGCACGCCCGACTTCCTGTCCGTTTTCAGTTGCCGTCCCCCAGTTCTTTTGAAAACCGACCTTCCCATCATGGCTGACTTCCTGTACTTTCTTCTAAGTCTTCCCCCCCAACTTCCTTTCGCAGCGACCTGGTCACGGTGGGATTGTAAATTTATTATTCTGTATCATTATCGTTAAACGTCTCATTATTAACATTAATACGGCAACAGGAAGCCCAAGGGCCGCAACACAGGGAGAGAAGAAAGAATCCCACTTCAAAACCGACTTAAAACGAGTTAAAAAGGTGTACGATAGCTTCGACGCTAAGGGATAGTGCCCTCCTGTGGTCCAAGCAGGTATAGCAGCAACAACAAAAAAAAGCCTTTTAATGGCATTTACAGATTATTATCATGTATCTTTATTATTAAACGCCTTAGTATTAATATTAATAGCCCAACGGGACTCCCAGGAGCCGCACAACAGGCACAGAAGAAAGAATCCTATTGAAAAACTTTAAACCGAGTTAAAAAGTTCTACGATGGCCTCAGCGGTAAACCCAAGGGCCAAAAAATAGTGCCATTGTGTGGCATACGCAGGTATAGCAGCCACCAAGAGAAATAAACTTTTTTCATGACATTTTAAAGTTATTATTCATTATTATTAAAACCTTATTAATATTAATAGGCCATCTTAGGCCTTTATATGTCTGTTTAAGGCTGTTGAATCAGGATTTCTTTTCCAGTTCTTGTGTTGCAGCAAACGGGCCTCCCGTCGCCTTATTAATATTAATAAGGCATTAATAATAAAGATTTTTTGATTTTTTGATTTTTTGATTTTTATATTTTTATATTTTTATATATTTTTATTTTTTTATTTTTTTATATTTTTATATTTTTATATTTTTATATTTTTATATTTTTTGATTTTTATATTTTTATATTTTTATATTATTTTTATATTTTTATATTTTTATATTATTTTTATATTTTTATATTATTTTTATATTTTTATATTTTTTGATTTTTTAATATTTTTATATTTTTATGTTTTTATGTTTTTATGTTTTTATATTTTTATATTTTTATATTATTTTTATATTTTTATATTTTTTGATTTTTTGATTTTTTGATTTTTATATTTTTATATTTTTATATTTTTATATTTTTATATTTTTATATTTTTTGATTTTTATATTTTTATATTTTTATATTTTTATATTATTTTTATATTTTATATTATTTTTATATTTTTATATTTTTATATTTTTATATTTTTATATATTTTTATATTTTTATATTTTTATATTATTTTTATATTATTTTTATATTTTTATATTTTTATATTTTTATATTTTTATATTTTTATATTTTTATATTATTTTTATATTATTTTTATATTTTTTGATTTTTTGATTTTTTGATTTTTATATTTTTATATTTTTATATTTTTATATTTTTATATTTTTATATTTTTATATTTTTATTTTTATATTTTTATATTTTTATATTATTTTTATATTTTTCAATTTTAAGTTTTTTAGTTTTTATATTTTTATATTTTTATATTTTTATATTTTTTATATTTTTATTTTTTTTATATTTTTTGATTTTTTGATTTTTATATTTTTATATTTTTATATTTTTATATTATTTTTATATTTTTATATTATTTTTATATTTTTATATTTTTATATTTTTATATATTTATATATTTTTATATTTTTATATTTTTATATATTTTTAAATTATTTTTATATTTTTATATTTTTATATTATTTTTATATTTTTATATTTTTATATTTTTTGATTTTTAGATTTTTATATTTTTATATTTTTATATTTTTATATTTTTATATTTTTATATTTTTATATTTTTATATTTTTATATTTTTATATTTTTATATTTTTATATTTTTATATTTTTATATTTTTATATTATTTTTATATTTTTCAATTTTAAGTTTTTTAGTTTTTATATTTTTATATTTTTATATTTTTATATTTTTTATATTTTTATATTTTTATATTTTTATATTTTTTGATTTTTTGATTTTTTTATATTTTTATATTTTTATATTTTTATATTTTTATATTATTTTTATATTATTTTTATATTTTTATATTTTTATATTTTTATATTTTTATATTTTTTATATTTTTATATTTTTATATTATTTTTATATTTTTATATTTTTATATTTTTATATATTTTTATATTTTTATATTTTTATATTATTTTTATATTATTTTTATATTTTTATATTTTTATATTTTTATATTTTTATATTTTTATATTTTTATATTATTTTTATATTATTTTTATATTTTTATATTTTTATATTTTTATATTTTTATATTATTTTTATATTATTTTTATATTATTTTTATATTTTTATATTTTTATATTTTTATATTATTTTTATATTTTTATATTTTTATATTTTTATATTTTTATATTATTTTTATATTTTTATATTTTTATATTTTTATATTATTTTTATATTTTTCAATTTTAAGTTTTTTAGTTTTTATATTTTTATATTTTTATTTTTTTATATTTTTTGATTTTTTGATTTTTTGATTTTTTTATATTTTTATATTTTTATATTTTTATATTTTTATATTATTTTTATATTTTTATATTTTTATATTTTTATATTATTTTTATATTTTTATATTTTTATATTTTTATATATTTTTATATTTTTATATTATTTTTATATTATTTTTATATTTTTATATTTTTATATTTTTATATTATTTTTATATTTTTTTATATTTTTATATTTTTATATTTTTATATTTTTATATTTTTATATTTTTATATTATTTTTTTATTTTTATATTTTTATATTATTTTTATATTTTTATATTTTTATATTTTTATATTTTTATATTATTTTTATATTTTTATATTTTTATATATTTTTATATTTTTATATTTTTATATTATTTTTATATTTTTATATTTTTATATTTTTATATTTTTTGATTTTTATATTTTTATATTTTTATATTATTTTTATATTTTTATATTTTTATATTTTTATATTATTTTTATATTTTTATATTTTTATATTTTTATATTATTTTTTGATTTTTTGATTTTTTGATTTTTTGATTCGTATGTTTTAGTTTCCAGTCCCCTTATCATCCTGGTTGCTCTTCTCTGCACTTTCTCTAGAGCTTCAATGTCTTTTTTATAGTGTGGTGACCAGAACTGGGTGCAGTACTCTAGTTGTGGTCTAACTAAGGCTTTACAGTACCTCCCTAGTTCTGGATTGTATCCCTCTGTTAATGCAACTCAGGATTGCATTGGCTTTTTTGGTTGCCGCTGCACATTGCCAGCTTATATGTAGTTAGTTGTCCACCAAGACTCCTAGATCCCTCTCGCAGTCGCTGCTATTGAGTGTGGTTTCACCCAGTTTATATGCATATCTTTGGTTTTTCTTAGCTAGGTGTAGGATTTTACTCAATGCTATTGCTAAGGGACAGAAAACTGTGCCACGCAGACACAAAAAGAAGAAAAAACCCTTTAGACGGATTTTAAGTTTATTATTCTGTGTCTTCACTATTAAACGCCTTATTATTAACATTCATGGGGCAACAGGAGGCCCAGGGGCTGCAACACAGGCACAGAAGGAATCCTGCTTCAAAAGAGTTAAACCGATTCAAAAAGGCCTATGATGGCTTCAGTGCTATTGCTAAGGGACAGAAAATTGTGCCATCGTGTGGTCCAAGCAGGTGCAGCAGCCAAAAAAATCCCCGAAGTGCAGAGCGGCAGGAAAAGCACCGCCCCTACGCTCCTCTTAAGGGGACGATCCGCTCCCGTTGCCCTTCTCCGCATGGCTGCCGATTTATGTGCCAGTGCTTCTTTGAGCGACCTTCCCAGTATGGCCGACTTCCGTTGTGCCCTTCTCCTGGCATCCCACCACAACTTCCTTTCACAGCGACCTTCCAAGCACGCCCGACTTCCTGTCCGTTTTCAGTTGCCGTCCCCCAGTTCTTTTGAAAACCGACCTTCCCATCATGGCTGACTTCCTGTACTTTCTTCTAAGTCTTCCCCCCCAACTTCCTTTCGCAGCGACCTGGTCACGGTGGGATTGTAAATTTATTATTCTGTATCATTATCGTTAAACGTCTCATTATTAACATTAATACGGCAACAGGAAGCCCAAGGGCCGCAACACAGGGAGAGAAGAAAGAATCCCACTTCAAAACCGACTTAAACCGAGTTAAAAAGGTCTACGATAGCTTCGACGCTAAGGGATAGTGCCCTCCTGTGGTCCAAGCAGGTATAGCAGCAACAAAAAAAAAGCCTTTTAATGGCATTTACAGATTATTATCGTGTATCTTTATTATTAAACGCCTTAGTATTAATATTAATAGCCTAACGGGACTCCCAGGAGCCGCACAACAGGCACAGAAGAAAGAATCCTATTGAAAAACTTTAAACCGAGTTAAAAAGTTCTACGATGGCCTCAGCGGTAACGCCAAGGGCCAAAAAATAGTGCCATCGTGTGGCATACGCAGGTATAGCAGCCACCAAGAGAAATAAACTTTTTTCATGACATTTTAAAGTTATTATTCATTATTATTAAAACCTTATTAATATTAATAGGCCATCTTAGGCCTTTATATGTCTGTTTAAGGCTGTTGAATCAGGATTTCTTTTCCAGTTCCTGTGTTGCAGCAAACGGGCCTCCCGTTGCCTTATTAATATTAATAAGGCATTAATAATAAAGATTTTTTGATTTTTTGATTTTTTGATTTTTATATTTTTATATTTTTTTATATTTTTATATTTTTATATTTTTATATTTTTATATTTTTATATTTTTATATTTTTTTATATTTTTATATTTTTATATTTTTATATTTTTTGATTTTTATATTTTTATATTATTTTTATATTTTTATATTTTTATATTATTTTTATATTTTTATATTATTTTTATATTTTTATATTTTTATATTTTTTGATTTTTTAATATTTTTATATTTTTATATTTTTATATTTTTATGTTTTTATGTTTTTATGTTTTTATGTTTTTATATTTTTATATTATTTTTATATTTTTATATTTTTTGATTTTTTGATTTTTATATTTTTATATTTTTATATTTTTATATTTTATATTTTTATATTTTTATATTTTTATATTTTTTTATTTTTATATTTTTATATTTTTATATTTTTATATTATTTTTATATTTTTATATTTTTATATTTTTATATTATTTTTATATTTTTTGATTTTTTGATTTTTTGATATTTTTATATTTTTATATTTTTATATTTTTATATTTTTATATTATTTTTATATTTTTTGATTTTTTGATTTTTTGATTTTTTGATTTTTATATTTTTATATTTTTATATTTTTTGATTTTTTGATTTTTTTATATTTTTATATTTTTATATTTTTATATTTTTATATTTTTATATTTTTATATTTTTATATTATTTTTATATTTTTGAATTTTAAGTTTTTTAGTTTTTATATTTTTATATTTTTATATTATTTTTATATTTTTATATTTTTATATTTTTATATTATTTTTATATTATTTTTATATTTTTATATTTTTATATTTTTATATTTTTATATTTTTATATTTTTTGATTTTTTTATATTTTTATATTTTTATATTTTTATATTATTTTTATATTTTTATATTTTTATATTTTTATATTTTTATATTTTATATTTTTTTATTTTTATATTTTTATATTATTTTTATATTTTTATATTTTTATATTTTTATATTTTTTGATTTTTATATTTTTATATTTTTATATTTTTATATTATTTTTATATTTTTTGATTTTTTGATTTTTTGATTTTTTGATTTTTTTATATTTTTATATTTTTATATTTTTATATTTTTATATTTTTATATTTTTATATTTTTATATTTTTATATTTTTATATTTTTTGATTTTTATATTTTTATATTTTTATATTTTTATATTATTTTTATATTTTTATATTTTTATATTTTTATATTTTTATATTTTTATATTATTTTTATATTTTTTGATTTTTTGATTTTTTGATTTTTATATGTTTATATTTTTTGATTTTTTTATATTTTTATATTTTTATATTTTTATATTTTTATATTATTTTTATATTTTTGATTTTTTGATTTTTTGATTTTTTGATTTTTATATTTTTATATTTTTATATTTTTATATTTTTATATTTTTATATTTTTATATTTTTATATTTTTATATTATTTTTGATTTTTTGATTTTTTGATTTTTATATTTTTATATTTTTATATTTTTATATTTTTTGATTTTTTTATTTTTATATATTTTTTATATTTTTATATTTTTTGATTTTTTTATATTTTTATATTTTTATATTTTTATATTTTTATATTATTTTTATATTTTTGAATTTTAAGTTTTTTAGTTTTTATATTTTTATATTTTTATATTATTTTTATATTTTTATATTTTATATTTTTATATTATTTTTATATTTTTATTTTTTTGATTTTTTGATATTTTTATATTTTTATATTTTTATATTTTTATATTTTTATATTATTTTTTGATTTTTTGATTTTTTGATTCGTATGTTTTAGTTTCCAGTCCCCTTATCATCCTGGTTGCTCTTCTCTGCACTTTCTCTAGAGCTTCAATGTCTTTTTTATAGTGTGGTGACCAGAACTGGGTGCAGTACTCTAGTTGTGGTCTAACTAAGGCTTTACAGTACCTCCCTAGTTCTAGATTGTATCCCTCTGTTAATGCAACTCAGGATTGCATTGGCTTTTTTGGTTGCCGCTGCACATTGCCAGCTTATATGTAGTTAGTTGTCCACCAAGACTCCTAGATCCCTCTCGCAGTCGCTGCTATTGAGTGTGGTTTCACCCAGTTTTTATGCATTTCTTTGGTTTTTCTTAGCTAGGTGTAGGATTTTACTCAATGCTATTGCTAAGGGACAGAAAACTGTGCCACGCAGACACAAAAAGAAGAAAAAACCCTTTAGACGGATTTTAAGTTTATTATTCTGTGTCTTCACTATTAAACGCCTTATTATTAACATTCATGGGGCAACAGGAGGCCCAGGGGCTGCAACACAGGCACAGAAGGAATCCTGCTTCAAAAGAGTTAAACCGATTCAAAAAGGCCTATGATGGCTTCAGTGCTATTGCTAAGGGACAGAAAATTGTGCCATCGTGTGGTCCAAGCAGGTGCAGCAGCCAAAAAAATCCCCGAAGTGCAGAGCGGCAGGAAAAGCACCGCCCCTACGCTCCTCTTAAGGGGACGATCCGCTCCCGTTGCCCTTCTCCGCATGGCTGCCGATTTATGTGCCAGTGCTTCTTTGAGCGACCTTCCCAGTATGGCCGACTTCCGTTGTGCCCTTCTCCTGGCATCCCACCACAACTTCCTTTCACAGCGACCTTCCAAGCA
Source organism: Diadophis punctatus similis (assembly GCA_023053685.1). Taxonomy (NCBI): domain Eukaryota; kingdom Metazoa; phylum Chordata; class Lepidosauria; order Squamata; family Dipsadidae; genus Diadophis; species Diadophis punctatus. Next base: position 119,504 of record JALIGW010000012.1, read on the forward strand.
CGCCCGACTTCCTGTCCGTTTTCAGTTGCCGTCCCCCAGTTCTTTTGAAAACCGACCTTCCCATCATGGCTGACTTCCTGTACTTTCTTCTAAGTCTTCCCCCCCAACTTCCTTTCGCAGCGACCTGGTCACGGTGGGATTGTAAATTTATTATTCTGTATCATTATCGTTAAACGTCTCATTATTAACATTAATACGGCAACAGGAAGCCCAAGGGCCGCAACACAGGGAGAGAAGAAAGAATCCCACTTCAAAACCGACTTAAAACGAGTTAAAAAGGTGTACGATAGCTTCGACGCTAAGGGATAGGGCCCTCCTGTGGTCCAAGCAGGTATAGCAGCAACAAAAAAAAAAGCCTTTTAATGGCATTTACAGATTATTATCATGTATCTTTATTATTAAACGCCTTAGTATTAATATTAATAGCCCAACGGGACTCCCAGGAGCCGCACAACAGGCACAGAAGAAAGAATCCTATTGAAAAACTTTAAACCGAGTTAAAAAGTTCTACGATGGCCTCAGCGGTAACGCCAAGGGCCAAAAAATAGTGCCATCGTGTGGCATACGCAGGTATAGCAGCCACCAAGAGAAATAAACTTTTTTCATGACATTTTAAAGTTATTATTCATTATTATTAAAACCTTATTAATATTAATAGGCCATCTTAGGCCTTTATATGTCTGTTTAAGGCTGTTGAATCAGGATTTCTTTTCCAGTTCCTGTGTTGCAGCAAACGGGCCTCCCGTCGCCTTATTAATATTAATAAGGCATTAATAATAAAGATTTTTTGATTTTTTGATTTTTTGAATTTTTGATTTTTAGATTTTTATATTTTTATATTTTTATATTATTTTTATATTTTTATATTTTTATATTTTTATATTTTTATATTTTTATATTTTTATATTTTTATATTTTTATATTTTTATATTTTTTGATTTTTATATTTTTATATTTTTATATTTTTATATTATTTTTATATTTTTATATTTTTATATATTTTTATATTTTTATATTTTTATATTTTTATATTTTTATATTTTTATATTTTTATATTTTTATATTATTTTTTGATTTTTTGATTTTTTGATTCGTATGTTTTAGTTTCCAGTCCCCTTATCATCCTGGTTGCTCTTCTCTGCACTTTCTCTAGAGCTTCAATGTCTTTTTTATAGTGTGGTGACCAGAACTGGGTGCAGTACTCTAGTTGTGGTCTAACTAAGGCTTTACAGTACCTCCCTAGTTCTAGATTGTATCCCTCTGTTAATGCAACTCAGGATTGCATTGGCTTTTTTGGTTGCCGCTGCACATTGCCAGCTTATATGTAGTTAGTTGTCCACCAAGACTCCTAGATCCCTCTCGCAGTCGCTGCTATTGAGTGTGGTTTCACCCAGTTTATATGCATTTCTTTGGTTTTTCTTAGCTAGGTGTAGGATTTTACTCAATGCTATTGCTAAGGGACAGAAAACTGTGCCACGCAGACACAAAAAGAAGAAAAAACCCTTTAGACGGATTTTAAGTTTATTATTCTGTGTCTTCACTATTAAACGCCTTATTATTAACATTCATGGGGCAACAGGAGGCCCAGGGGCTGCAACACAGGCACAGAAGGAATCCTGCTTCAAAAGAGTTAAACCGATTCAAAAAGGCCTATGATGGCTTCAGTGCTATTGCTAAGGGACAGAAAATTGTGCCATCGTGTGGTCCAAGCAGGTGCAGCAGCCAAAAAAATCCCCGAAGTGCAGAGCGGCAGGAAAAGCACCGCCCCTACGCTCCTCTTAAGGGGACGATCCGCTCCCGTTGCCCTTCTCCGCATGGCTGCCGATTTATGTGCCAGTGCTTCTTTGAGCGACCTTCCCAGTATGGCCGACTTCCGTTGTGCCCTTCTCCTGGCATCCCACCACAACTTCCTTTCACAGCGACCTGTACTTTCTTCTAAGTCTTCCCCCCCAACTTCCTTTCGCAGCGACCTGGTCACGGTGGGATTGTAAATTTATTATTCTGTATCATTATCGTTAAACGTCTCATTATTAACATTAATACGGCAACAGGAAGCCCAAGGGCCGCAACACAGGGAGAGAAGAAAGAATCCCACTTCAAAACCGACTTAAAACGAGTTAAAAAGGTGTACGATAGCTTCGACGCTAAGGGATAGGGCCCTCCTGTGGTCCAAGCAGGTATAGCAGCAACAAAAAAAAAAAGCCTTTTAATGGCATTTACAGATTATTATCATGTATCTTTATTATTAAACGCCTTAGTATTAATATTAATAGCCCAACGGGACTCCCAGGAGCCGCACAACAGGCACAGAAGAAAGAATCCTATTGAAAAACTTTAAACCGAGTTAAAAAGTTCTACGATGGCCTCAGCGGTAACGCCAAGGGCCAAAAAATAGTGCCATCGTGTGGCATACGCAGGTATAGCAGCCACCAAGAGAAATAAACTTTTTTCATGACATTTTAAAGTTATTATTCATTATTATTAAAACCTTATTAATATTAATAGGCCATCTTAGGCCTTTATATGTCTGTTTAAGGCTGTTGAATCAGGATTTCTTTTCCAGTTCCTGTGTTGCAGCAAACGGGCCTCCCGTCGCCTTATTAATATTAATAAGGCATTAATAATAAAGATTTTTTGATTTTTTGATTTTTTGATTTTTATATTTTTATATTTTTTTATATTTTTATATTTTTATATTTTTATATTTTTTGATTTTTATATTTTTATATTATTTTTATATTTTTATATTTTTATATTATTTTTATATTTTTATATTATTTTTATATTTTTATATTTTTATATTTTTTGATTTTTTAATATTTTTATATTTTTATGTTTTTATGTTTTTATGTTTTTATGTTTTTATATTTTTATATTTTTATATTTTTATATTTTTATATTTTTATATTTTTATATTATTTTTTGATTTTTTGATTTTTTGATTCGTATGTTTTAGTTTCCAGTCCCCTTATCATCCTGGTTGCTCTTCTCTGCACTTTCTCTAGAGCTTCAATGTCTTTTTTATAGTGTGGTGACCAGAACTGGGTGCAGTACTCTAGTTGTGGTCTAACTAAGGCTTTACAGTACCTCCCTAGTTCTAGATTGTATCCCTCTGTTAATGCAACTCAGGATTGCATTGGCTTTTTTGGTTGCCGCTGCACATTGCCAGCTTATATGTAGTTAGTTGTCCACCAAGACTCCTAGATCCCTCTCGCAGTCGCTGCTATTGAGTGTGGTTTCACCCAGTTTTTATGCATTTCTTTGGTTTTTCTTAGCTAGGTGTAGGATTTTACTCAATGCTATTGCTAAGGGACAGAAAACTGTGCCACGCAGACACAAAAAGAAGAAAAAACCCTTTAGACGGATTTTAAGTTTATTATTCTGTGTCTTCACTATTAAACGCCTTATTATTAACATTCATGGGGCAACAGGAGGCCCAGGGGCTGCAACACAGGCACAGAAGGAATCCTGCTTCAAAAGAGTTAAACCGATTCAAAAAGGCCTATGATGGCTTCAGTGCTATTGCTAAGGGACAGAAAATTGTGCCATCGTGTGGTCCAAGCAGGTGCAGCAGCCAAAAAAATCCCCGAAGTGCAGAGCGGCAGGAAAAGCACCGCCCCTACGCTCCTCTTAAGGGGACGATCCGCTCCCGTTGCCCTTCTCCGCATGGCTGCCGATTTATGTGCCAGTGCTTCTTTGAGCGACCTTCCCAGTATGGCCGACTTCCGTTGTGCCCTTCTCCTGGCATCCCACCACAACTTCCTTTCACAGCGACCTTCCAAGCACGCCCGACTTCCTGTCCGTTTTCAGTTGCCGTCCCCCAGTTCTTTTGAAAACCGACCTTCCCATCATGGCTGACTTCCTGTACTTTCTTCTAAGTCTTCCCCCCCAACTTCCTTTCGCAGCGACCTGGTCACGGTGGGATTGTAAATTTATTATTCTGTATCATTATCGTTAAACGTCTCATTATTAACATTAATACGGCAACAGGAAGCCCAAGGGCCGCAACACAGGGAGAGAAGAAAGAATCCCACTTCAAAACCGACTTAAAACGAGTTAAAAAGGTGTACGATAGCTTCAACGCTAAGGGATAGGGCCCTCCTGTGGTCCAAGCAGGTATAGCAGCAACAAAAAAAAAAGCCTTTTAATGGCATTTACAGATTATTATCATGTATCTTTATTATTAAACGCCTTAGTATTAATATTAATAGCCCAACGGGACTCCCAGGAGCCGCACAACAGGCACAGAAGAAAGAATCCTATTGAAAAACTTTAAACCGAGTTAAAAAGTTCTACGATGGCCTCAGCGGTAACGCCAAGGGCCAAAAAATAGTGCCATCGTGTGGCATACGCAGGTATAGCAGCCACCAAGAGAAATAAACTTTTTTCATGACATTTTAAAGTTATTATTCATTATTATTAAAACCTTATTAATATTAATAGGCCATCTTAGGCCTTTATATGTCTGTTTAAGGCTGTTGAATCAGGATTTCTTTTCCAGTTCCTGTGTTGCAGCAAACGGGCCTCCCGTCGCCTTATTAATATTAATAAGGCATTAATAATAAAGATTTTTTGATTTTTTGATTTTTTGAATTTTTGATTTTTAGATTTTTAGATTTTTATATTTTTATATTATTTTTATATTTTTATATTTTTATATTTTTATATTTTTATATTTTTATATTTTTATATTATTTTTATATTTTTATATTTTTATATTTTTATATTTTTTGATTTTTATATTTTTATATTTTTATATTTTTATATTATTTTTATATTTTTATATTTTTATATATTTTTATATTTTTATATTTTTATATTTTTATATTTTTATATTTTTATATTTTTATATTATTTTTTGATTTTTTGATTTTTTGATTCGTATGTTTTAGTTTCCAGTCCCCTTATCATCCTGGTTGCTCTTCTCTGCACTTTCTCTAGAGCTTCAATGTCTTTTTTATAGTGTGGTGACCAGAACTGGGTGCAGTACTCTAGTTGTGGTCTAACTAAGGCTTTACAGTACCTCCCTAGTTCTAGATTGTATCCCTCTGTTAATGCAACTCAGGATTGCATTGGCTTTTTTGGTTGCCGCTGCACATTGCCAGCTTATATGTAGTTAGTTGTCCACCAAGACTCCTAGATCCCTCTCGCAGTCGCTGCTATTGAGTGTGGTTTCACCCAGTTTATATGCATTTCTTTGGTTTTTCTTAGCTAGGTGTAGGATTTTACTCAATGCTATTGCTAAGGGACAGAAAACTGTGCCACGCAGACACAAAAAGAAGAAAAAACCCTTTAGACGGATTTTAAGTTTATTATTCTGTGTCTTCACTATTAAACGCCTTATTATTAACATTCATGGGGCAACAGGAGGCCCAGGGGCTGCAACACAGGCACAGAAGGAATCCTGCTTCAAAAGAGTTAAACCGATTCAAAAAGGCCTATGATGGCTTCAGTGCTATTGCTAAGGGACAGAAAATTGTGCCATCGTGTGGTCCAAGCAGGTGCAGCAGCCAAAAAAATCCCCGAAGTGCAGAGCGGCAGGAAAAGCACCGCCCCTACGCTCCTCTTAAGGGGACGATCCGCTCCCGTTGCCCTTCTCCGCATGGCTGCCGATTTATGTGCCAGTGCTTCTTTGAGCGACCTTCCCAGTATGGCCGACTTCCGTTGTGCCCTTCTCCTGGCATCCCACCACAACTTCCTTTCACAGCGACCTTCCAAGCACGCCCGACTTCCTGTCCGTTTTCAGTTGCCGTCCCCCAGTTCTTTTGAAAACCGACCTTCCCATCATGGCTGACTTCCTGTACTTTCTTCTAAGTCTTCCCCCCCAACTTCCTTTCGCAGCGACCTGGTCACGGTGGGATTGTAAATTTATTATTCTGTATCATTATCGTTAAACGTCTCATTATTAACATTAATACGGCAACAGGAAGCCCAAGGGCCGCAACACAGGGAGAGAAGAAAGAATCCCACTTCAAAACCGACTTAAAACGAGTTAAAAAGGTGTACGATAGCTTCAACGCTAAGGGATAGGGCCCTCCTGTGGTCCAAGCAGGTATAGCAGCAACAAAAAAAAAAGCCTTTTAATGGCATTTACAGATTATTATCATGCATCTTTATTATTAAACGCCTTAGTATTAATATTAATAGCCCAACGGGACTCCCAGGAGCCGCACAACAGGCACAGAAGAAAGAATCCTATTGAAAAACTTTAAACCGAGTTAAAAAGTTCTACTATGGCCTCAGCGGTAACGCCAAGGGCCAAACAATAGTGCCATCGTGTGGCATACGCAGGTATAGCAGCCACCAAGAGAAATAAACTTTTTTCATGACATTTTAAAGTTATTATTCATTATTATTAAAACCTTATTAATATTAATAGGCCATCTTAGGCCTTTATATGTCTGTTTAAGGCTGTTGAATCAGGATTTCTTTTCCAGTTCCTGTGTTGCAGCAAACGGGCCTCCCGTCGCCTTATTAATATTAATAAGGCATTAATAATAAAGATTTTTTGATTTTTTGATTTTTTGAATTTTTGATTTTTATATTTTTATATTTTTATATTTTTATATTATTTTTATATTTTTATATTTTTATATTTTTATATTTTTATATTTTTATATTTTTATATTATTTTTATATTTTTATATTTTTATATTTTTTGATTTTTATATTTTTATATTTTTATATTTTTATATTATTTTTATATTTTTATATTTTTATATATTTTTATATTTTTATATTTTTATATTATTTTTATATTATTTTTATATTTTTATATTTTTATATTTTTATATTATTTTTATATTTTTATATTTTTATAATTTTATATTATTTTTATATTTTTATATTATTTTTATATTTTTATATTTTTATATTATTTTTATATTTTTATATTTTTATATTTTTATATTTTTATATTTTTATATTATTTTTATATTATTTTTATATTATTTTTATATTATTTTTATATTTTTATATTTTTATATTATTTTTATATTTTTATATTTTTATATTTTTATATTTTTATATTTTTATATTTTTATATTTTTATATTATTTTTATATTATTTGATTTTTTGATTTTTTGATTTTTTGATTTTTATATTTTTATATTTTTATATTTTTATATTTTTATATTTTTTGATATTTTTATATTTTTATATTTTTATATTTTTATATTTTTATATTTTTATATTTTTATATTATTTTTATATTTTTGAATTTTAAGTTTTTTAGTTTTTATATTTTTATATTTTTATATTTTTATATTATTTTTATATTTTTATATTTTTATATTTTTATATTTTTATATTATTTTTATATTTTTATATTTTTATATTTTTATATTTTTATATTTTTATATTTTTATATTTTTATATTTTTATTTTTATATTTTTATATTTTTATATTTTTATATTTTTATATTTTTATATTTTTTTTTTGATTTTTTGATTTTTTGATTCGTATGTTTTAGTTTCCAGTCCCCTTATCATCCTGGTTGCTCTTCTCTGCACTTTCTCTAGAGCTTCAATGTCTTTTTTATAGTGTGGTGACCAGAACTGGGTGCAGTACTCTAGTTGTGGTCTAACTAAGGCTTTACAGTACCTCCCTAGTTCTAGATTGTATCCCTCTGTTAATGCAACTCAGGATTGCATTGGCTTTTTTGGTTGCCGCTGCACATTGCCAGCTTATATGTAGTTAGTTGTCCACCAAGACTCCTAGATCCCTCTCGCAGTCGCTGCTATTGAGTGTGGTTTCACCCAGTTTATATGCATATCTTTGGTTTTTCTTAGCTAGGTGTAGGATTTTACTCAATGCTATTGCTAAGGGACAGAAAACTGTGCCACGCAGACACAAAAAGAAGAAAAAACCCTTTAGACGGATTTTAAGTTTATTATTCTGTGTCTTCACTATTAAACGCCTTATTATTAACATTCATGGGGCAACAGGAGGCCCAGGGGCTGCAACACAGGCACAGAAGGAATCCTGCTTCAAAAGAGTTAAACCGATTCAAAAAGGCCTATGATGGCTTCAGTGCTATTGCTAAGGGACAGAAAATTGTGCCATCGTGTGGTCCAAGCAGGTGCAGCAGCCAAAAAAATCCCCGAAGTGCAGAGCGGCAGGAAAAGCACCGCCCCTACGCTCCTCTTAAGGGGACGATCCGCTCCCGTTGCCCTTCTCCGCATGGCTGCCGATTTATGTGCCAGTGCTTCTTTGAGCGACCTTCCCAGTATGGCCGACTTCCGTTGTGCCCTTCTCCTGGCATCCCACCACAACTTCCTTTCACAGCGACCTGTACTTTCTTCTAAGTCTTCCCCCCCAACTTCCTTTCGCAGCGACCTGGTCACGGTGGGATTGTAAATTTATTATTCTGTATCATTATCGTTAAACGTCTCATTATTAACATTAATACGGCAACAGGAAGCCCAAGGGCCGCAACACAGGGAGAGAAGAAAGAATCCCACTTCAAAACCGACTTAAAACGAGTTAAAAAGGTGTACGATAGCTTCGACGCTAAGGGATAGGGCCCTCCTGTGGTCCAAGCAGGTATAGCAGCAACAAAAAAAAAAAGCCTTTTAATGGCATTTACAGATTATTATCATGTATCTTTATTATTAAACGCCTTAGTATTAATATTAATAGCCCAACGGGACTCCCAGGAGCCGCACAACAGGCACAGAAGAAAGAATCCTATTGAAAAACTTTAAACCGAGTTAAAAAGTTCTACGATGGCCTCAGCGGTAACGCCAAGGGCCAAAAAATAGTGCCATCGTGTGGCATACGCAGGTATAGCAGCCACCAAGAGAAATAAACTTTTTTCATGACATTTTAAAGTTATTATTCATTATTATTAAAACCTTATTAATATTAATAGGCCATCTTAGGCCTTTATATGTCTGTTTAAGGCTGTTGAATCAGGATTTCTTTTCCAGTTCCTGTGTTGCAGCAAACGGGCCTCCCGTCGCCTTATTAATATTAATAAGGCATTAATAATAAAGATTTTTTGATTTTTTGATTTTTTGATTTTTATATTTTTATATTTTTTTATATTTTTATATTTTTATATTTTTATATTTTTTGATTTTTATATTTTTATATTATTTTTATATTTTTATATTTTTATATTATTTTTATATTTTTATATTATTTTTATATTTTTATATTTTTATATTTTTTGATTTTTTAATATTTTTATATTTTTATGTTTTTATGTTTTTATGTTTTTATGTTTTTATATTTTTATATTTTTATATTTTTATATTTTTATATTTTTATATTATTTTTTGATTTTTTGATTTTTTGATTCGTATGTTTTAGTTTCCAGTCCCCTTATCATCCTGGTTGCTCTCCTCTGCACTTTCTCTAGAGCTTCAATGTCTTTTTTATAGTGTGGTGACCAGAACTGGGTGCAGTACTCTAGTTGTGGTCTAACTAAGGCTTTACAGTACCTCCCTAGTTCTAGATTGTATCCCTCTGTTAATGCAACTCAGGATTGCATTGGCTTTTTTGGTTGCCGCTGCACATTGCCAGCTTATATGTAGTTAGTTGTCCACCAAGACTCCTAGATCCCTCTCGCAGTCGCTGCTATTGAGTGTGGTTTCACCCAGTTTATATGCATATCTTTGGTTTTTCTTAGCTAGGTGTAGGATTTTACTCAATGCTATTGCTAAGGGACAGAAAACTGTGCCACGCAGACACATAAAGAAGAAAAAACCCTTTAGACGGATTTTAAGTTTATTATTCTGTGTCTTCACTATTAAACGCCTTATTATTAACATTCATGGGGCAACAGGAGGCCCAGGGGCTGCAACACAGGCACAGAAGGAATCCTGCTTCAAAAGAGTTAAACCGATTCAAAAAGGCCTATGATGGCTTCAGTGCTATTGCTAAGGGACAGAAAATTGTGCCATCGTGTGGTCCAAGCAGGTGCAGCAGCCAAAAAAATCCCCGAAGTGCAGAGCGGCAGGAAAAGCACCGCCCCTACGCTCCTCTTAAGGGGACGATCCGCTCCCGTTGCCCTTCTCCGCATGGCTGCCGATTTATGTGCCAGTGCTTCTTTGAGCGACCTTCCCAGTATGGCCGACTTCCGTTGTGCCCTTCTCCTGGAATCCCACCACAACTTCCTTTCACAGCGACCTTCCAAGCACGCCCGACTTCCTGTCCGTTTTCAGTTGCCGTCCCCCAGTTCTTTTGAAAACCGACCTTCCCATCATGGCTGACTTCCTGTACTTTCTTCTAAGTCTTCCCCCCCAACTTCCTTTCGCAGCGACCTGGTCACGGTGGGATTGTAAATTTATTATTCTGTATCATTATCGTTAAACGTCTCATTATTAACATTAATACGGCAACAGGAAGCCCAAGGGCCGCAACACAGGGAGAGAAGAAAGAATCCCACTTCAAAACCGACTTAAAACGAGTTAAAAAGGTGTACGATAGCTTCGACGCTAAGGGATAGTGCCCTCCTGTGGTCCAAGCAGGTATAGCAGCAACAACAAAAAAAAGCCTTTTAATGGCATTTACAGATTATTATCATGTATCTTTATTATTAAACGCCTTAGTATTAATATTAATAGCCCAACGGGACTCCCAGGAGCCGCACAACAGGCACAGAAGAAAGAATCCTATTGAAAAACTTTAAACCGAGTTAAAAAGTTCTACGATGGCCTCAGCGGTAAACCCAAGGGCCAAAAAATAGTGCCATTGTGTGGCATACGCAGGTATAGCAGCCACCAAGAGAAATAAACTTTTTTCATGACATTTTAAAGTTATTATTCATTATTATTAAAACCTTATTAATATTAATAGGCCATCTTAGGCCTTTATATGTCTGTTTAAGGCTGTTGAATCAGGATTTCTTTTCCAGTTCCTGTGTTGCAGCAAACGGGCCTCCCGTCGCCTTATTAATATTAATAAGGCATTAATAATAAAGATTTTTTGATTTTTTGATTTTTTGATTTTTATATTTTTATATTTTTATATATTTTTATTTTTTTATTTTTTTATATTTTTATATTTTTATATTTTTATATTTTTATATTTTTATATTTTTATATTTTTATATTTTTTGATTTTTATATTTTTATATTATTTTTATATTTTTATATTTTTATATTATTTTTATATTTTTATATTATTTTTATATTTTTATATTTTTTGATTTTTTAATATTTTTATATTTTTATATTTTTATATTTTTATGTTTTTATGTTTTTATATTTTTATATTTTTATATTATTTTTATATTTTTTGATTTTTTGATTTTTTGATTTTTTGATTTTTTGATTTTTATATTTTTATATTTTTATATTTTTATATTTTTATATTTTTATATTTTTATATTTTTTGATTTTTATATTTTTATATTTTTATATTTTTATATTATTTTTATATTTTATATTATTTTTATATTTTTATATTTTTATATTTTTATATTTTTATATATTTTTATATTTTTATATTTTTATATTATTTTTATATTATTTTTATATTTTTATATTTTTATATTTTTATATTTTTATATTTTTATATTTTTATATTATTTTTATATTATTTTTATTTTTTTTGATTTTTTGATTTTTTGATTTTTATATTTTTATATTTTTATATTTTTATATTTTTATATTTTTATATTTTTATTTTTATATTTTTATATTTTTATATTATTTTTATATTTTTCAATTTTAAGTTTTTTAGTTTTTATATTTTTATATTTTTATATTTTTATATTTTTTATATTTTTATATTTTTATATTTTTTGATTTTTTGATTTTTATATTTTTATATTTTTATATTTTTATATTTTTATATTTTTATATTTTTATATTATTTTTATATTTTTATATTTTTATATTTTTATATATTTTTATATTTTTATATTTTTATATTTTTATATATTTTTAAATTATTTTTATATTTTTATATTTTTATATTATTTTTATATTTTTATATTTTTATATTTTTATATTTTTATATTTTTATATTTTTATATTTTTATATTTTTATATTTTTATATTTTTATATTTTTATATTTTTATATTTTTATATTATTTTTATATTTTTCAATTTTAAGTTTTTTAGTTTTTATATTTTTATATTTTTATATTTTTATATTTTTATATTTTTATATTTTTATATTTTTTGATTTTTTGATTTTTTTATATTTTTATATTTTTATATTTTTATATTTTTATATTATTTTTATATTTTTATATTTTATATTTTTATATTATTTTTTGATTTTTTGATTTTTTGATTCGTATGTTTTAGTTTCCAGTCCCCTTATCATCCTGGTTGCTCTTCTCTGCACTTTCTCTAGAGCTTCAATGTCTTTTTTATAGTGTGGTGACCAGAACTGGGTGCAGTACTCTAGTTGTGGTCTAACTAAGGCTTTACAGTACCTCCCTAGTTCTAGATTGTATCCCTCTGTTAATGCAACTCAGGATTGCATTGGCTTTTTTGGTTGCCGCTGCACATTGCCAGCTTATATGTAGTTAGTTGTCCACCAAGACTCCTAGATCCCTCTCGCAGTCGCTGCTATTGAGTGTGGTTTCACCCAGTTTATATGCATATCTTTGGTTTTTCTTAGCTAGGTGTAGGATTTTACTCAATGCTATTGCTAAGGGACAGAAAACTGTGCCACGCAGACACATAAAGAAGAAAAAACCCTTTAGACGGATTTTAAGTTTATTATTCTGTGTCTTCACTATTAAACGCCTTATTATTAACATTCATGGGGCAACAGGAGGCCCAGGGGCTGCAACACAGGCACAGAAGGAATCCTGCTTCAAAAGAGTTAAACCGATTCAAAAAGGCCTATGATGGCTTCAGTGCTATTGCTAAGGGACAGAAAATTGTGCCATCGTGTGGTCCAAGCAGGTGCAGCAGCCAAAAAAATCCCCGAAGTGCAGAGCGGCAGGAAAAGCACCGCCCCTACGCTCCTCTTAAGGGGACGATCCGCTCCCGTTGCCCTTCTCCGCATGGCTGCCGATTTATGTGCCAGTGCTTCTTTGAGCGACCTTCCCAGTATGGCCGACTTCCGTTGTGCCCTTCTCCTGGCATCCCACCACAACTTCCTTTCACAGCGACCTTCCAAGCACGCCCGACTTCCTGTCCGTTTTCAGTTGCCGTCCCCCAGTTCTTTTGAAAACCGACCTTCCCATCATGGCTGACTTCCTGTACTTTCTTCTAAGTCTTCCCCCCCAACTTCCTTTCGCAGCGACCTGGTCACGGTGGGATTGTAAATTTATTATTCTGTATCATTATCGTTAAACGTCTCATTATTAACATTAATACGGTAACAGGAAGCCCAAGGGCCGCAACACAGGGAGAGAAGAAAGAATCCCACTTCAAAACCGACTTAAACCGAGTTAAAAAGGTGTACGATAGCTTCGACGCTAAGGGATAGTGCCCTCCTGTGGTCCAAGCAGGTATAGCAGCCACAAAAAGAAAAAAAGCCTTTTTAATGGCATTTATATTTTTATATTTTTATATTATTTTTTGATGTTTTGATTTTTTGATTTTTTGATTTTTTTGATTCGTATGTTTTAGTGTCCAGTCCCCTTATCATCCTGGTTGCTCTTCTCTGCACTTTCTCTAGAGCTTCAATGTCTTTTTTATAGTGTGGTGACCAGAACTGGGTGCAGTACTCTAGTTGTGGTCTAACTAAGGCTTTACAGTACCTCCCTAGTTCTAGATTGTATCCCTCTGTTAATGCAACTCAGGATTGCATTGGCTTTTTTGGTTGCCGCTGCACATTGCCAGCTTATATGTAGTTAGTTGTCCACCAAGACTCCTAGATCCCTCTCGCAGTCGCTGCTATTGAGTGTGGTTTCACCCAGTTTATATGCGTATCTTTGGTTTTTCTTAGCTAGGTGTAGGATTTTACTCAATGCTATTGCTAAGGGACAGAAAACTGTGCCACGCAGACACAAAAAGAAGAAAAAACCCTTTAGACGGATTTTAAGTTTATTATTCTGTGTCTTCACTATTAAACGCCTTATTATTAACATTCATGGGGCAACAGGAGGCCCAGGGGCTGCAACACAGGCACAGAAGGAATCCTGCTTCAAAAGAGTTAAACCGATTCAAAAAGGCCTATGATGGCTTCAGTGCTATTGCTAAGGGACAGAAAATTGTGCCATCGTGTGGTCCAAGCAGGTGCAGCAGCCAAAAAAATCCCCGAAGTGCAGAGCGGCAGGAAAAGCACCGCCCCTACGCTCCTCTTAAGGGGACGATCCGCTCCCGTTGCCCTTCTCCGCATGGCTGCCGATTTATGTGCCAGTGCTTCTTTGAGCGACCTTCCCAGTATGGCCGACTTCCGTTGTGCCCTTCTCCTGGCATCCCACCACAACTTCCTTTCACAGCGACCTTCCAAGCACGCCCGACTTCCTGTCCGTTTTCAGTTGCCGTCCCCCAGTTCTTTTGAAAACCGACCTTCCCATCATGGCTGACTTCCTGTACTTTCTTCTAAGTCTTCCCCCCCAACTTCCTTTCGCAGCGACCTGGTCACGGTGGGATTGTAAATTTATTATTCTGTATCATTATCGTTAAACGTCTCATTATTAACATTAATACGGCAACAGGAAGCCCAAGGGCCGCAACACAGGGAGAGAAGAAAGAATCCCACTTCAAAACCGACTTAAACCGAGTTAAAAAGGTGTACGATAGCTTCGACGCTAAGGGATAGTGCCCTCCTGTGGTCAAAGCAGGTATCGCAGACACCAAAAGAAACTTTTTAAATGGCATTTCAAGTTTGTTGTTTATTAATAACACCTTATTAACATTAATAGGGCAACTGGAGGTCTATTTGCTGCAACACAGGAACAGAAAAAAATCCTGCTTCAAATGTCTTAAAAAAACCCTTTTCAATGGCATTTTAAGAGGATTATTCTGCATCTGTTGAAGCTATCGTAGGCGTTTTTAACTCGGTTTAAGGCTTTTGAAAAAGGATTCGCGCGTGCCTGTTCTGCAGCCCCTGGGGAACGGAAAACCTTGTCATCCTGTGGTCCAAAAAGGAATAGCAGCCACAAAAAAACCCCAACCCTTTTTAATGGGATTTTGAGTTTATTATTCTGTATCTTTGTTATTAAACACTTATTGACATTAATAGTGCAACAGGAGGCCCAGGGGCTGTAACACAGGCACAGAAGAAGGAATCCAGTTTCAAAAGAGTTTAACCGAGTGAAAAAGGCGTACGATAGCTTCAATACTATAATGAAAATCCAAGGTCATTTCTTCAAAAGGTAAAAATTTGGCTCACTGTTAAAAAAACAACAACAAACGGTCTACGAGAACTCGCCTTTTATGCAAGTACACAATAGAAAGCGTATCACGAAAGTTCTCACATCTTCCAAGAAAGATGCAACAGGACTGTTGCCGGCGAATCGGTAGTTCCGACCAGCAGCTGGGCTATCCCGTCCTATGTAATCGCTGTGTGTTTGATGCCGCGCGAAAAACAAAACAGGGAGGGCAACCCGATGACAATCGCTCATTCCCCCCCTGCTTTCACCCAGGATCGCGGAGGCCGAGAAGCGAAGCCCCGCAGTGCAGAACGGCAGGAAAAGCACCACCACTCTATGCTCCCCTTAAGGAGCCTGTTAATAGGCCATAATAGGCCTTAACTTGGTTTAAGGCTTTTGAAACAGGATTTCTTTTTCTGTTCCTGTGTTGCAGCAAGCGTGCCTCCTGTCGCCCTATTAATATTAATAAGGTTTTAATAATAAAGATACACGATAATAACCTTAAAATCCCATTTAAAAGGTTGGTTTCTTTTTGTGGCTGCAATGCCTGCTTTGACCACAGGATGGCAGTTTTCTATCCATAACAGTGGTGGCGAACCTTTTTCGGCTCGCGTGCCGAAAAAGGGGGGGGGGCGCGCTCGCGCGCGCTCGCGTGCCAACACCCATTCCCTCCCCCCCCACGCATGCGCACAACACCACCACCGCTGCCCCCTGCGCATGCGCACACACCCCCACCCCCGCACAGGCCCACTTACCGGAGCCTGGAACGACGAAACGGAGCCTGGAACGATGAAACCGGCAAACCGGAAGTGCGAAAAAACGCACTTCCGGTTTGCCGGTATGCTGTTTTTTGCACTCCGGAGGGTTCAGGGAAGCTCCCTGAAGCTCCGGAATGCAAAAAACTACAAAACGGACAAAACGGAAGTGCGAAAAAGTGCACTTCCGGTTTGTCCGTTTTGTAGTTTTTTGCATTCCGGAGCTTCAGGGAGCTTCCCTGAACCCTCCGGAGTGCAAAAAACAGCACACCGGCAAACCGGAAGTGCGTTTTTTCGCACTTCCGGTTTGCCGGTGGGAACCCTCGCGTGCCGGCTTCTATGGCTCCGCGTGCCAGCTCTGGCACGCGTGCCATAGGTTCGCCACCACGGATCCATAACATTGAGGCCATTATAGGCCTTTTTACATTAGATTACATTATTATTAGAGTTGGAAGGGACCTTGTAGTCCAACCACCACCACCCAACCTCGCCCCCCCCCCACTCAAGCAGGAGTCCCTACACTATTTCGGATAAATGGCAGTCCAATTTCCTTTTGAAAGTCTCAAGTGTTGGAGCTCTCACAACCTCCGCAGGCAAGCTGTTCCACCGGTCGATTGCTCTCACTGTCAGAAAGTTCCTCCTCATTTCCAGGTTGAATCTCTCTCTGGTCAGTTTCCATCCATTATTCCTTGTCTGGCCTTCTTGTGCCTTGGAAAACAGCCTAATCCCCTCCTCTCTGTGGCAGCCCCTCAAGTATTGGAACACTGTTATCATGTCACCCCTAGTCCTTCTCTTCGCCAGACTGGCCAAGCTCAGTTCCCCCAACCGTTCTTCGTATGTTTTAGTTTCCAGTCCCCTTATCATCCTGGTTGCT
Source organism: Diadophis punctatus similis (assembly GCA_023053685.1). Classification (NCBI taxonomy): domain Eukaryota; kingdom Metazoa; phylum Chordata; class Lepidosauria; order Squamata; family Dipsadidae; genus Diadophis; species Diadophis punctatus. The sequence continues at coordinate 136,371 of JALIGW010000012.1, forward strand.
CTCCTCTGCACTTTCTCTAGAGCTTCAATGTCTTTTTTATAGTGTGGTGACCAGAACTGGGTGCAGTACTCTAGTTGTGGTCTAACTAAGGCTTTACAGTACCTCCCTAGTTCTAGATTGTATCCCTCTGTTAATGCAACTCAGGATTGCATTGGCTTTTTTGGTTGCCGCTGCACATTGCCAGCTTATATGTAGTTAGTTGTCCACCAAGACTCCTAGATCCCTCTCGCAGTCGCTGCTATTGAGTGTGGTTTCACCCAGTTTATATGCGTATCTTTGGTTTTTCTTAGCTAGGTGTAGGATTTTACTCAATGCTATTGCTAAGGGACAGAAAACTGTGCCACGCAGACACAAAAAGAAGAAAAAACCCTTTAGACGGATTTTAAGTTTATTATTCTGTGTCTTCACTATTAAACGCCTTATTATTAACATTCATGGGGCAACAGGAGGCCCAGGGGCTGCAACACAGGCACAGAAGGAATCCTGCTTCAAAAGAGTTAAACCGATTCAAAAAGGCCTATGATGGCTTCAGTGCTATTGCTAAGGGACAGAAAATTGTGCCATCGTGTGGTCCAAGCAGGTGCAGCAGCCAAAAAAATCCCCGAAGTGCAGAGCGGCAGGAAAAGCACCGCCCCTACGCTCCTCTTAAGGGGACGATCCGCTCCCGTTGCCCTTCTCCGCATGGCTGCCGATTTATGTGCCAGTGCTTCTTTGAGCGACCTTCCCAGTATGGCCGACTTCCGTTGTGCCCTTCTCCTGGCATCCCACCACAACTTCCTTTCACAGCGACCTTCCAAGCACGCCCGACTTCCTGTCCGTTTTCAGTTGCCGTCCCCCAGTTCTTTTGAAAACCGACCTTCCCATCATGGCTGACTTCCTGTACTTTCTTCTAAGTCTTCCCCCCCCCAACTTCCTTTCGCAGCGACCTGGTCACGGTGGGATTGTAAATTTATTATTCTGTATCATTATCGTTAAACGTCTCATTATTAACATTAATACGGCAACAGGAAGCCCAAGGGCCTCAACACAGGGAGAGAAGAAAGAATCCCACTTCAAAACCGACTTAAACCGAGTTAAAAAGGTGTACGATAGCTTCGACGCTAAGGGATAGTGCCCTCCTGTGGTCCAAGCAGGTATAGCAGCCACAAAAAGAAAAAAAGCCTTTTTAATGGCATTTATATTTTTATATTTTTATATTATTTTTTGATGTTTTGATTTTTTGATTTTTTGATTTTTTTGATTCGTATGTTTTAGTGTCCAGTCCCCTTATCATCCTGGTTGCTCTTCTCTGCACTTTCTCTAGAGCTTCAATGTCTTTTTTATAGTGTGGTGACCAGAACTGGGTGCAGTACTCTAGTTGTGGTCTAACTAAGGCTTTACAGTACCTCCCTAGTTCTAGATTGTATCCCTCTGTTAATGCAACTCAGGATTGCATTGGCTTTTTTGGTTGCCGCTGCACATTGCCAGCTTATATGTAGTTAGTTGTCCACCAAGACTCCTAGATCCCTCTCGCAGTCGCTGCTATTGAGTGTGGTTTCACCCAGTTTATATGCGTTTCTTTGGTTTTTCTTAGCTAGGTGTAGGATTTTACTCAATGCTATTGCTAAGGGACAGAAAACTGTGCCACGCAGACACAAAAAGAAGAAAAAACCCTTTAGACGGATTTTAAGTTTATTATTCTGTGTCTTCACTATTAAACGCCTTATTATTAACATTCATGGGGCAACAGGAGGCCCAGGGGCTGCAACACAGGCACAGAAGGAATCCTGCTTCAAAAGAGTTAAACCGATTCAAAAAGGCCTATGATGGCTTCAGTGCTATTGCTAAGGGACAGAAAATTGTGCCATCGTGTGGTCCAAGCAGGTGCAGCAGCCAAAAAAATCCCCGAAGTGCAGAGCGGCAGGAAAAGCACCGCCCCTACGCTCCTCTTAAGGGGACGATCCGCTCCCGTTGCCCTTCTCCGCATGGCTGCCGATTTATGTGCCAGTGCTTCTTTGAGCGACCTTCCCAGTATGGCCGACTTCCGTTGTGCCCTTCTCCTGGCATCCCACCACAACTTCCTTTCACAGCGACCTTCCAAGCACGCCCGACTTCCTGTCCGGTTTCAGTTGCCGTCCCCCAGTTCTTTTGAAAACCGACCTTCCCATCATGGCTGACTTCCTGTACTTTCTTCTAAGTCTTCCCCCCCAACTTCCTTTCGCAGCGACCTGGTCACGGTGGGATTGTAAATTTATTATTCTGTATCATTATCGTTAAACGTCTCATTATTAACATTAATACGGCAACAGGAAGCCCAAGGGCCGCAACACAGGGAGAGAAGAAAGAATCCCACTTCAAAACCGACTTAAACCGAGTTAAAAAGGTGTACGATAGCTTCGACGCTAAGGGATAGTGCCCTCCTGTGGTCAAAGCAGGTATCGCAGACACCAAAAGAAACTTTTTAAATGGCATTTCAAGTTTGTTGTTTATTAATAACACCTTATTAACATTAATAGGGCAACTGGAGGTCTATTTGCTGCAACACAGGAACAGAAAAAAATCCTGCTTCAAATGTCTTAAAAAAACCCTTTTCAATGGCATTTTAAGAGGATTATTCTGCATCTGTTGAAGCTATCGTAGGCGTTTTTAACTCGGTTTAAGGCTTTTGAAAAAGGATTCGCGCGTGCCTGTTCTGCAGCCCCTGGGGAACGGAAAACCTTGTCATCCTGTGGTCCAAAAAGGAATAGCAGCCACAAAAAAACCCCAACCCTTTTTAATGGGATTTTGAGTTTATTATTCTGTATCTTTGTTATTAAACACTTATTGACATTAATAGTGCAACAGGAGGCCCAGGGGCTGTAACACAGGCACAGAAGAAGGAATCCAGTTTCAAAAGAGTTTAACCGAGTGAAAAAGGCGTACGATAGCTTCAATACTATAATGAAAATCCAAGGTCATTTCTTCAAAAGGTAAAAATTTGGCTCACTGTTAAAAAAACAACAACAAACGGTCTACGAGAACTCGCCTTTTATGCAAGTACACAATAGAAAGCGTATCACGAAAGTTCTCACATCTTCCAAGAAAGATGCAACAGGACTGTTGCCGGCGAATCGGTAGTTCCGACCAGCAGCTGGGCTATCCCGTCCTATGTAATCGCTGTGTGTTTGATGCCGCGCGAAAAACAAAACAGGGAGGGCAACCCGATGACAATCGCTCATTCCCCCCCTGCTTTCACCCAGGATCGCGGAGGCCGAGAAGCGAAGCCCCGCAGTGCAGAACGGCAGGAAAAGCACCACCACTCTATGCTCCCCTTAAGGAGCCTGTTAATAGGCCATAATAGGCCTTAACTTGGTTTAAGGCTTTTGAAACAGGATTTCTTTTTCTGTTCCTGTGTTGCAGCAAGCGTGCCTCCTGTCGCCCTATTAATATTAATAAGGTTTTAATAATAAAGATACACGATAATAACCTTAAAATCCCATTTAAAAGGTTGGTTTCTTTTTGTGGCTGCAATGCCTGCTTTGACCACAGGATGGCAGTTTTCTATCCATAACAGTGGTGGCGAACCTTTTTCGGCTCGCGTGCCGAAAAAGGGGGGGGGGGCGCGCTCGCGCGCGCTCGCGTGCCAACACCCATTCCCTCCCCCCCCACGCATGCGCACAACACCACCACCGCTGCCCCCTGCGCATGCGCACACACCCCCACCCCCGCACAGGCCCACTTACCGGAGCCTGGAACGACGAAACGGAGCCTGGAACGATGAAACCGGCAAACCGGAAGTGCGAAAAAACGCACTTCCGGTTTGCCGGTATGCTGTTTTTTGCACTCCGGAGGGTTCAGGGAAGCTCCCTGAAGCTCCGGAATGCAAAAAACTACAAAACGGACAAAACGGAAGTGCGAAAAAGTGCACTTCCGGTTTGTCCGTTTTGTAGTTTTTTGCATTCCGGAGCTTCAGGGAGCTTCCCTGAACCCTCCGGAGTGCAAAAAACAGCACACCGGCAAACCGGAAGTGCGTTTTTTCGCACTTCCGGTTTGCCGGTGGGAACCCTCGCGTGCCGGCTTCTATGGCTCCGCGTGCCAGCTCTGGCACGCGTGCCATAGGTTCGCCACCACGGATCCATAACATTGAGGCCATTATAGGCCTTTTTACATTAGATTACATTATTATTAGAGTTGGAAGGGACCTTGTAGTCCAACCACCACCACCCAACCTCGCCCCCCCCCCACTCAAGCAGGAGTCCCTACACTATTTCGGATAAATGGCAGTCCAATTTCCTTTTGAAAGTCTCAAGTGTTGGAGCTCTCACAACCTCCGCAGGCAAGCTGTTCCACCGGTCGATTGCTCTCACTGTCAGAAAGTTCCTCCTCATTTCCAGGTTGAATCTCTCTCTGGTCAGTTTCCATCCATTATTCCTTGTCTGGCCTTCTTGTGCCTTGGAAAACAGCCTAATCCCCTCCTCTCTGTGGCAGCCCCTCAAGTATTGGAACACTGTTATCATGTCACCCCTAGTCCTTCTCTTCGCCAGACTGGCCAAGCTCAGTTCCCCCAACCGTTCTTCGTATGTTTTAGTTTCCAGTCCCCTTATCATCCTGGTTGCTCTCCTCTGCACTTTCTCTAGAGCTTCAATGTCTTTTTTATAGTGTGGTGACCAGAACTGGGTGCAGTACTCTAGTTGTGGTCTAACTAAGGCTTTACAGTACCTCCCTAGTTCTAGATTGTATCCCTCTGTTAATGCAACTCAGGATTGCATTGGCTTTTTTGGTTGCCGCTGCACATTGCCAGCTTATATGTAGTTAGTTGTCCACCAAGACTCCTAGATCCCTCTCGCAGTCGCTGCTATTGAGTGTGGTTTCACCCAGTTTATATGCGTATCTTTGGTTTTTCTTAGCTAGGTGTAGGATTTTACTCAATGCTATTGCTAAGGGACAGAAAACTGTGCCACGCAGACACAAAAAGAAGAAAAAACCCTTTAGACGGATTTTAAGTTTATTATTCTGTGTCTTCACTATTAAACGCCTTATTATTAACATTCATGGGGCAACAGGAGGCCCAGGGGCTGCAACACAGGCACAGAAGGAATCCTGCTTCAAAAGAGTTAAACCGATTCAAAAAGGCCTATGATGGCTTCAGTGCTATTGCTAAGGGACAGAAAATTGTGCCATCGTGTGGTCCAAGCAGGTGCAGCAGCCAAAAAAATCCCCGAAGTGCAGAGCGGCAGGAAAAGCACCGCCCCTACGCTCCTCTTAAGGGGACGATCCGCTCCCGTTGCCCTTCTCCGCATGGCTGCCGATTTATGTGCCAGTGCTTCTTTGAGCGACCTTCCCAGTATGGCCGACTTCCGTTGTGCCCTTCTCCTGGCATCCCACCACAACTTCCTTTCACAGCGACCTTCCAAGCACGCCCGACTTCCTGTCCGTTTTCAGTTGCCGTCCCCCAGTTCTTTTGAAAACCGACCTTCCCATCATGGCTGACTTCCTGTACTTTCTTCTAAGTCTTCCCCCCCAACTTCCTTTCGCAGCGACCTGGTCACGGTGGGATTGTAAATTTATTATTCTGTATCATTATCGTTAAACGTCTCATTATTAACATTAATACGGTAACAGGAAGCCCAAGGGCCGCAACACAGGGAGAGAAGAAAGAATCCCACTTCAAAACCGACTTAAACCGAGTTAAAAAGGTGTACGATAGCTTCGACGCTAAGGGATAGTGCCCTCCTGTGGTCCAAGCAGGTATAGCAGCCACAAAAAGAAAAAAAGCCTTTTTAATGGCATTTATATTTTTATATTTTTATATTATTTTTTGATGTTTTGATTTTTTGATTTTTTGATTTTTTTGATTCGTATGTTTTAGTGTCCAGTCCCCTTATCATCCTGGTTGCTCTTCTCTGCACTTTCTCTAGAGCTTCAATGTCTTTTTTATAGTGTGGTGACCAGAACTGGGTGCAGTACTCTAGTTGTGGTCTAACTAAGGCTTTACAGTACCTCCCTAGTTCTAGATTGTATCCCTCTGTTAATGCAACTCAGGATTGCATTGGCTTTTTTGGTTGCCGCTGCACATTGCCAGCTTATATGTAGTTAGTTGTCCACCAAGACTCCTAGATCCCTCTCGCAGTCGCTGCTATTGAGTGTGGTTTCACCCAGTTTATATGCGTTTCTTTGGTTTTTCTTAGCTAGGTGTAGGATTTTACTCAATGCTATTGCTAAGGGACAGAAAACTGTGCCACGCAGACACAAAAAGAAGAAAAAACCCTTTAGACGGATTTTAAGTTTATTATTCTGTGTCTTCACTATTAAACGCCTTATTATTAACATTCATGGGGCAACAGGAGGCCCAGGGGCTGCAACACAGGCACAGAAGGAATCCTGCTTCAAAAGAGTTAAACCGATTCAAAAAGGCCTATGATGGCTTCAGTGCTATTGCTAAGGGACAGAAAATTGTGCCATCGTGTGGTCCAAGCAGGTGCAGCAGCCAAAAAAATCCCCGAAGTGCAGAGCGGCAGGAAAAGCACCGCCCCTACGCTCCTCTTAAGGGGACGATCCGCTCCCGTTGCCCTTCTCCGCATGGCTGCCGATTTATGTGCCAGTGCTTCTTTGAGCGACCTTCCCAGTATGGCCGACTTCCGTTGTGCCCTTCTCCTGGCATCCCACCACAACTTCCTTTCACAGCGACCTTCCAAGCACGCCCGACTTCCTGTCCGTTTTCAGTTGCCGTCCCCCAGTTCTTTTGAAAACCGACCTTCCCATCATGGCTGACTTCCTGTACTTTCTTCTAAGTCTTCCCCCCCAACTTCCTTTCGCAGCGACCTGGTCACGGTGGGATTGTAAATTTATTATTCTGTATCATTATCGTTAAACGTCTCATTATTAACATTAATACGGCAACAGGAAGCCCAAGGGCCGCAACACAGGGAGAGAAGAAAGAATCCCACTTCAAAACCGACTTAAAACGAGTTAAAAAGGTGTACGATAGCTTCGACGCTAAGGGATAGTGCCCTCCTGTGGTCCAAGCAGGTATAGCAGCAACAAAAAAAAAAAGCCTTTTAATGGCATTTACAGATTATTATCATGTATCTTTATTATTAAACGCCTTAGTATTAATATTAATAGCCCAACGGGACTCCCAGGAGCCGCACAACAGGCACAGAAGAAAGAATCCTATTGAAAAACTTTAAACCGAGTTAAAAAGTTCTACGATGGCCTCAGCGGTAACGCCAAGGGCCAAAAAATAGTGCCATCGTGTGGCATACGCAGGTATAGCAGCCACCAAGAGAAATAAACTTTTTTCATGACATTTTAAAGTTATTATTCATTATTATTAAAACCTTATTAATATTAATAGGCCATCTTAGGCCTTTATATGTCTGTTTAAGGCTGTTGAATCAGGATTTCTTTTCCAGTTCCTGTGTTGCAGCAAACGGGCCTCCCGTCGCCTTATTAATATTAATAAGGCATTAATAATAAAGATTTTTTGATTTTTTGATTTTTTGATTTTTATATTTTTATATTTTTATATTTTTATATTATTTTTATATTTTTATATTTTTATATTATTTTTATATTTTTATATTTTTATATTTTTATATTTTTATATTATTTTTATATTTTTATATATTTATATATTTTTATATTTTTATATTTTTATATTTTTATATTTTTATATTTTTATATTTTTATATTTTTATATTTTTTGATTTTTATATTTTTATATTTTTATATTATTTTTATATTTTTATATTTTTATATTTTTATATTATTTTTTGATTTTTTGATTTTTTGATTTTTTGATTCGTATGTTTTAGTTTCCAGTCATCCTGGTTGCTCTTCTCTGCACTTTCTCTAGAGCTTCAATGTCTTTTTTATAGTGTGGTGACCAGAACTGGGTGCAGTACTCTAGTTGTGGTCTAACTAAGGCTTTACAGTACCTCCCTAGTTCTAGATTGTATCCCTCTGTTAATGCAACTCAGGATTGCATTGGCTTTTTTGGTTGCCGCTGCACATTGCCAGCTTATATGTAGTTAGTTGTCCACCAAGACTCCTAGATCCCTCTCGCAGTCGCTGCTATTGAGTGTGGTTTCACCCAGTTTATATGCATATCTTTGGTTTTTCTTAGCTAGGTGTAGGATTTTACTCAATGCTATTGCTAAGGGACAGAAAACTGTGCCACGCAGACACATAAAGAAGAAAAAACCCTTTAGACGGATTTTAAGTTTATTATTCTGTGTCTTCACTATTAAACGCCTTATTATTAACATTCATGGGGCAACAGGAGGCCCAGGGGCTGCAACACAGGCACAGAAGGAATCCTGCTTCAAAAGAGTTAAACCGATTCAAAAAGGCCTATGATGGCTTCAGTGCTATTGCTAAGGGACAGAAAATTGTGCCATCGTGTGGTCCAAGCAGGTGCAGCAGCCAAAAAAATCCCCGAAGTGCAGAGCGGCAGGAAAAGCACCGCCCCTACGCTCCTCTTAAGGGGACGATCCGCTCCCGTTGCCCTTCTCCGCATGGCTGCCGATTTATGTGCCAGTGCTTCTTTGAGCGACCTTCCCAGTATGGCCGACTTCCGTTGTGCCCTTCTCCTGGCATCCCACCACAACTTCCTTTCACAGCGACCTTCCAAGCACGCCCGACTTCCTGTCCGTTTTCAGTTGCCGTCCCCCAGTTCTTTTGAAAACCGACCTTCCCATCATGGCTGACTTCCTGTACTTTCTTCTAAGTCTTCCCCCCCAACTTCCTTTCGCAGCGACCTGGTCACGGTGGGATTGTAAATTTATTATTCTGTATCATTATCGTTAAACGTCTCATTATTAACATTAATACGGCAACAGGAAGCCCAAGGGCCGCAACACAGGGAGAGAAGAAAGAATCCCACTTCAAAACCGACTTAAAACGAGTTAAAAAGGTGTACGATAGCTTCGACGCTAAGGGATAGTGCCCTCCTGTGGTCCAAGCAGGTATAGCAGCAACAACAAAAAAAAGCCTTTTAATGGCATTTACAGATTATTATCATGTATCTTTATTATTAAACGCCTTAGTATTAATATTAATAGCCCAACGGGACTCCCAGGAGCCGCACAACAGGCACAGAAGAAAGAATCCTATTGAAAAACTTTAAACCGAGTTAAAAAGTTCTACGATGGCCTCAGCGGTAAACCCAAGGGCCAAAAAATAGTGCCATTGTGTGGCATACGCAGGTATAGCAGCCACCAAGAGAAATAAACTTTTTTCATGACATTTTAAAGTTATTATTCATTATTATTAAAACCTTATTAATATTAATAGGCCATCTTAGGCCTTTATATGTCTGTTTAAGGCTGTTGAATCAGGATTTCTTTTCCAGTTCTTGTGTTGCAGCAAACGGGCCTCCCGTCGCCTTATTAATATTAATAAGGCATTAATAATAAAGATTTTTTGATTTTTTGATTTTTTGATTTTTATATTTTTATATTTTTATATATTTTTATTTTTTTATTTTTTTATATTTTTATATTTTTATATTTTTATATTTTTATATTTTTATATTTTTTGATTTTTATATTTTTATATTATTTTTATATTTTTATATTTTTATATTATTTTTATATTTTTATATTATTTTTATATTTTTATATTTTTTGATTTTTTAATATTTTTATATTTTTATATTTTTATATTTTTATGTTTTTATGTTTTTATATTTTTATATTTTTATATTATTTTTATATTTTTATATTTTTTGATTTTTTGATTTTTTGATTTTTATATTTTTATATTTTTATATTTTTATATTTTTATATTTTTATATTTTTTGATTTTTATATTTTTATATTTTTATATTTTTATATTATTTTTATATTTTATATTATTTTTATATTTTTATATTTTTATATTTTTATATTTTTATATATTTTTATATTTTTATATTTTTATATTATTTTTATATTATTTTTATATTTTTATATTTTTATATTTTTATATTTTTATATTTTTATATTATTTTTATATTATTTTTATATTTTTTGATTTTTTGATTTTTTGATTTTTATATTTTTATATTTTTATATTTTTATATTTTTATATTTTTATATTTTTATATTTTTATATTTTTATTTTTATATTTTTATATTTTTATATTATTTTTATATTTTTCAATTTTAAGTTTTTTAGTTTTTATATTTTTATATTTTTATATTTTTATATTTTTTATATTTTTATTTTTTTTATATTTTTTGATTTTTTGATTTTTATATTTTTATATTTTTATATTTTTATATTATTTTTATATTTTTATATTATTTTTATATTTTTATATTTTTATATTTTTATATATTTATATATTTTTATATTTTTATATTTTTATATATTTTTAAATTATTTTTATATTTTTATATTTTTATATTATTTTTATATTTTTATATTTTTATATTTTTTGATTTTTTGATTTTTATATTTTTATATTTTTATATTTTTATATTTTTATATTTTTATATTTTTATATTTTTATATTTTTATATTTTTATATTTTTATATTTTTATATTTTTATATTATTTTTATATTTTTCAATTTTAAGTTTTTTAGTTTTTATATTTTTATATTTTTATATTTTTATATTTTTTATATTTTTATATTTTTATATTTTTATATTTTTTGATTTTTTGATTTTTTTATATTTTTATATTTTTATATTTTTATATTTTTATATTATTTTTATATTATTTTTATATTTTTATATTTTTATATTTTTATATTTTTATATTTTTTATATTTTTATATTTTTATATTATTTTTATATTTTTATATTTTTATATTTTTATATATTTTTATATTTTTATATTTTTATATTATTTTTATATTATTTTTATATTTTTATATTTTTATATTTTTATATTTTTATATTTTTATATTTTTATATTATTTTTATATTATTTTTATATTTTTATATTTTTATATTTTTATATTTTTATATTTTTATATTATTTTTATATTATTTTTATATTATTTTTATATTTTTATATTTTTATATTTTTATATTATTTTTATATTTTTATATTTTTATATTTTTATATTTTTATATTATTTTTATATTTTTATATTTTTATATTTTTATATTATTTTTATATTTTTCAATTTTAAGTTTTTTAGTTTTTATATTTTTATATTTTTATTTTTTTATATTTTTTGATTTTTTGATTTTTTGATTTTTTTATATTTTTATATTTTTATATTTTTATATTTTTATATTATTTTTATATTTTTATATTTTTATATTTTTATATTATTTTTATATTTTTATATTTTTATATTTTTATATATTTTTATATTTTTATATTATTTTTATATTATTTTTATATTTTTATATTTTTATATTTTTATATTATTTTTATATTTTTTTATATTTTTATATTTTTATATTTTTATATTTTTATATTTTTATATTTTTATATTATTTTTTTATTTTTATATTTTTATATTATTTTTATATTTTTATATTTTTATATTTTTATATTTTTATATTATTTTTATATTTTTATATTTTTATATATTTTTATATTTTTATATTTTTATATTATTTTTATATTTTTATATTTTTATATTTTTATATTTTTTGATTTTTATATTTTTATATTTTTATATTATTTTTATATTTTTATATTTTTATATTTTTATATTATTTTTATATTTTTATATTTTTATATTTTTATATTATTTTTTGATTTTTTGATTTTTTGATTTTTTGATTCGTATGTTTTAGTTTCCAGTCCCCTTATCATCCTGGTTGCTCTTCTCTGCACTTTCTCTAGAGCTTCAATGTCTTTTTTATAGTGTGGTGACCAGAACTGGGTGCAGTACTCTAGTTGTGGTCTAACTAAGGCTTTACAGTACCTCCCTAGTTCTGGATTGTATCCCTCTGTTAATGCAACTCAGGATTGCATTGGCTTTTTTGGTTGCCGCTGCACATTGCCAGCTTATATGTAGTTAGTTGTCCACCAAGACTCCTAGATCCCTCTCGCAGTCGCTGCTATTGAGTGTGGTTTCACCCAGTTTATATGCATATCTTTGGTTTTTCTTAGCTAGGTGTAGGATTTTACTCAATGCTATTGCTAAGGGACAGAAAACTGTGCCACGCAGACACAAAAAGAAGAAAAAACCCTTTAGACGGATTTTAAGTTTATTATTCTGTGTCTTCACTATTAAACGCCTTATTATTAACATTCATGGGGCAACAGGAGGCCCAGGGGCTGCAACACAGGCACAGAAGGAATCCTGCTTCAAAAGAGTTAAACCGATTCAAAAAGGCCTATGATGGCTTCAGTGCTATTGCTAAGGGACAGAAAATTGTGCCATCGTGTGGTCCAAGCAGGTGCAGCAGCCAAAAAAATCCCCGAAGTGCAGAGCGGCAGGAAAAGCACCGCCCCTACGCTCCTCTTAAGGGGACGATCCGCTCCCGTTGCCCTTCTCCGCATGGCTGCCGATTTATGTGCCAGTGCTTCTTTGAGCGACCTTCCCAGTATGGCCGACTTCCGTTGTGCCCTTCTCCTGGCATCCCACCACAACTTCCTTTCACAGCGACCTTCCAAGCACGCCCGACTTCCTGTCCGTTTTCAGTTGCCGTCCCCCAGTTCTTTTGAAAACCGACCTTCCCATCATGGCTGACTTCCTGTACTTTCTTCTAAGTCTTCCCCCCCAACTTCCTTTCGCAGCGACCTGGTCACGGTGGGATTGTAAATTTATTATTCTGTATCATTATCGTTAAACGTCTCATTATTAACATTAATACGGCAACAGGAAGCCCAAGGGCCGCAACACAGGGAGAGAAGAAAGAATCCCACTTCAAAACCGACTTAAACCGAGTTAAAAAGGTCTACGATAGCTTCGACGCTAAGGGATAGTGCCCTCCTGTGGTCCAAGCAGGTATAGCAGCAACAAAAAAAAAGCCTTTTAATGGCATTTACAGATTATTATCGTGTATCTTTATTATTAAACGCCTTAGTATTAATATTAATAGCCTAACGGGACTCCCAGGAGCCGCACAACAGGCACAGAAGAAAGAATCCTATTGAAAAACTTTAAACCGAGTTAAAAAGTTCTACGATGGCCTCAGCGGTAACGCCAAGGGCCAAAAAATAGTGCCATCGTGTGGCATACGCAGGTATAGCAGCCACCAAGAGAAATAAACTTTTTTCATGACATTTTAAAGTTATTATTCATTATTATTAAAACCTTATTAATATTAATAGGCCATCTTAGGCCTTTATATGTCTGTTTAAGGCTGTTGAATCAGGATTTCTTTTCCAGTTCCTGTGTTGCAGCAAACGGGCCTCCCGTTGCCTTATTAATATTAATAAGGCATTAATAATAAAGATTTTTTGATTTTTTGATTTTTTGATTTTTATATTTTTATATTTTTATATTTTTTTATATTTTTATATTTTTATATTTTTATATTTTTATATTTTTATATTTTTATATTTTTTTATATTTTTATATTTTTATATTTTTATATTTTTTGATTTTTATATTTTTATATTATTTTTATATTTTTATATTTTTATATTATTTTTATATTTTTATATTATTTTTATATTTTTATATTTTTATATTTTTTGATTTTTTAATATTTTTATATTTTTATATTTTTATATTTTTATGTTTTTATGTTTTTATGTTTTTATGTTTTTATATTTTTATATTATTTTTATATTTTTATATTTTTTGATTTTTTGATTTTTATATTTTTATATTTTTATATTTTTATATTTTATATTTTTATATTTTTATATTTTTATATTTTTTTATTTTTATATTTTTATATTTTTATATTTTTATATTATTTTTATATTTTTATATTTTTATATTTTTATATTATTTTTATATTTTTTGATTTTTTGATTTTTTGATTTTTTGATATTTTTATATTTTTATATTTTTATATTTTTATATTTTTATATTATTTTTATATTTTTTGATTTTTTGATTTTTTGATTTTTTGATTTTTATATTTTTATATTTTTATATTTTTTGATTTTTTGATTTTTTTATATTTTTATATTTTTATATTTTTATATTTTTATATTTTTATATTTTTATATTTTTATATTTTTATATTATTTTTATATTTTTGAATTTTAAGTTTTTTAGTTTTTATATTTTTATATTTTTATATTATTTTTATATTTTTATATTTTTATATTTTTATATTATTTTTATATTATTTTTATATTTTTATATTTTTATATTTTTATATTTTTATATTTTTATATTTTTTGATTTTTTTATATTTTTATATTTTTATATTTTTATATTATTTTTATATTTTTATATTTTTATATTTTTATATTTTTATATTTTATATTTTTTTATTTTTATATTTTTATATTATTTTTATATTTTTATATTTTTATATTTTTATATTTTTTGATTTTTATATTTTTATATTTTTATATTTTTATATTATTTTTATATTTTTTGATTTTTTGATTTTTTGATTTTTTGATTTTTTTATATTTTTATATTTTTATATTTTTATATTTTTATATTTTTATATTTTTATATTTTTATATTTTTATATTTTTATATTTTTTGATTTTTATATTTTTATATTTTTATATTTTTATATTATTTTTATATTTTTATATTTTTATATTTTTATATTTTTATATTTTTATATTATTTTTATATTTTTTGATTTTTTGATTTTTTGATTTTTATATGTTTATATTTTTTGATTTTTTTATATTTTTATATTTTTATATTTTTATATTTTTATATTATTTTTATATTTTTGATTTTTTGATTTTTTGATTTTTTGATTTTTATATTTTTATATTTTTATATTTTTATATTTTTATATTTTTATATTTTTATATTTTTATATTTTTATATTTTTATATTTTTATATTATTTTTGATTTTTTGATTTTTTGATTTTTATATTTTTATATTTTTATATTTTTATATTTTTTGATTTTTTTATTTTTATATATTTTTTATATTTTTATATTTTTTGATTTTTTTATATTTTTATATTTTTATATTTTTATATTTTTATATTATTTTTATATTTTTGAATTTTAAGTTTTTTAGTTTTTATATTTTTATATTTTTATATTATTTTTATATTTTTATATTTTATATTTTTATATTATTTTTATATTTTTATATTTTTATATTTTTATTTTTTTGATTTTTTGATATTTTTATATTTTTATATTTTTATATTTTTATATTTTTATATTATTTTTTGATTTTTTGATTTTTTGATTCGTATGTTTTAGTTTCCAGTCCCCTTATCATCCTGGTTGCTCTTCTCTGCACTTTCTCTAGAGCTTCAATGTCTTTTTTATAGTGTGGTGACCAGAACTGGGTGCAGTACTCTAGTTGTGGTCTAACTAAGGCTTTACAGTACCTCCCTAGTTCTAGATTGTATCCCTCTGTTAATGCAACTCAGGATTGCATTGGCTTTTTTGGTTGCCGCTGCACATTGCCAGCTTATATGTAGTTAGTTGTCCACCAAGACTCCTAGATCCCTCTCGCAGTCGCTGCTATTGAGTGTGGTTTCACCCAGTTTTTATGCATTTCTTTGGTTTTTCTTAGCTAGGTGTAGGATTTTACTCAATGCTATTGCTAAGGGACAGAAAACTGTGCCACGCAGACACAAAAAGAAGAAAAAACCCTTTAGACGGATTTTAAGTTTATTATTCTGTGTCTTCACTATTAAACGCCTTATTATTAACATTCATGGGGCAACAGGAGGCCCAGGGGCTGCAACACAGGCACAGAAGGAATCCTGCTTCAAAAGAGTTAAACCGATTCAAAAAGGCCTATGATGGCTTCAGTGCTATTGCTAAGGGACAGAAAATTGTGCCATCGTGTGGTCCAAGCAGGTGCAGCAGCCAAAAAAATCCCCGAAGTGCAGAGCGGCAGGAAAAGCACCGCCCCTACGCTCCTCTTAAGGGGACGATCCGCTCCCGTTGCCCTTCTCCGCATGGCTGCCGATTTATGTGCCAGTGCTTCTTTGAGCGACCTTCCCAGTATGGCCGACTTCCGTTGTGCCCTTCTCCTGGCATCCCACCACAACTTCCTTTCACAGCGACCTTCCAAGCACGCCCGACTTCCTGTCCGTTTTCAGTTGCCGTCCCCCAGTTCTTTTGAAAACCGACCTTCCCATCATGGCTGACTTCCTGTACTTTCTTCTAAGTCTTCCCCCCCAACTTCCTTTCGCAGCGACCTGGTCACGGTGGGATTGTAAATTTATTATTCTGTATCATTATCGTTAAACGTCTCATTATTAACATTAATACGGCAACAGGAAGCCCAAGGGCCGCAACACAGGGAGAGAAGAAAGAATCCCACTTCAAAACCGACTTAAAACGAGTTAAAAAGGTGTACGATAGCTTCGACGCTAAGGGATAGGGCCCTCCTGTGGTCCAAGCAGGTATAGCAGCAACAAAAAAAAAAGCCTTTTAATGGCATTTACAGATTATTATCATGTATCTTTATTATTAAACGCCTTAGTATTAATATTAATAGCCCAACGGGACTCCCAGGAGCCGCACAACAGGCACAGAAGAAAGAATCCTATTGAAAAACTTTAAACCGAGTTAAAAAGTTCTACGATGGCCTCAGCGGTAACGCCAAGGGCCAAAAAATAGTGCCATCGTGTGGCATACGCAGGTATAGCAGCCACCAAGAGAAATAAACTTTTTTCATGACATTTTAAAGTTATTATTCATTATTATTAAAACCTTATTAATATTAATAGGCCATCTTAGGCCTTTATATGTCTGTTTAAGGCTGTTGAATCAGGATTTCTTTTCCAGTTCCTGTGTTGCAGCAAACGGGCCTCCCGTCGCCTTATTAATATTAATAAGGCATTAATAATAAAGATTTTTTGATTTTTTGATTTTTTGAATTTTTGATTTTTAGATTTTTATATTTTTATATTTTTATATTATTTTTATATTTTTATATTTTTATATTTTTATATTTTTATATTTTTATATTTTTATATTTTTATATTTTTATATTTTTATATTTTTATATTTTTTGATTTTTATATTTTTATATTTTTATATTTTTATATTATTTTTATATTTTTATATTTTTATATATTTTTATATTTTTATATTTTTATATTTTTATATTTTTATATTTTTATATTTTTATATTTTTATATTATTTTTTGATTTTTTGATTTTTTGATTCGTATGTTTTAGTTTCCAGTCCCCTTATCATCCTGGTTGCTCTTCTCTGCACTTTCTCTAGAGCTTCAATGTCTTTTTTATAGTGTGGTGACCAGAACTGGGTGCAGTACTCTAGTTGTGGTCTAACTAAGGCTTTACAGTACCTCCCTAGTTCTAGATTGTATCCCTCTGTTAATGCAACTCAGGATTGCATTGGCTTTTTTGGTTGCCGCTGCACATTGCCAGCTTATATGTAGTTAGTTGTCCACCAAGACTCCTAGATCCCTCTCGCAGTCGCTGCTATTGAGTGTGGTTTCACCCAGTTTATATGCATTTCTTTGGTTTTTCTTAGCTAGGTGTAGGATTTTACTCAATGCTATTGCTAAGGGACAGAAAACTGTGCCACGCAGACACAAAAAGAAGAAAAAACCCTTTAGACGGATTTTAAGTTTATTATTCTGTGTCTTCACTATTAAACGCCTTATTATTAACATTCATGGGGCAACAGGAGGCCCAGGGGCTGCAACACAGGCACAGAAGGAATCCTGCTTCAAAAGAGTTAAACCGATTCAAAAAGGCCTATGATGGCTTCAGTGCTATTGCTAAGGGACAGAAAATTGTGCCATCGTGTGGTCCAAGCAGGTGCAGCAGCCAAAAAAATCCCCGAAGTGCAGAGCGGCAGGAAAAGCACCGCCCCTACGCTCCTCTTAAGGGGACGATCCGCTCCCGTTGCCCTTCTCCGCATGGCTGCCGATTTATGTGCCAGTGCTTCTTTGAGCGACCTTCCCAGTATGGCCGACTTCCGTTGTGCCCTTCTCCTGGCATCCCACCACAACTTCCTTTCACAGCGACCTTCCAAGCACGCCCGACTTCCTGTCCGTTTTCAGTTGCCGTCCCCCAGTTCTTTTGAAAACCGACCTTCCCATCATGGCTGACTTCCTGTACTTTCTTCTAAGTCTTCCCCCCCAACTTCCTTTCGCAGCGACCTGGTCACGGTGGGATTGTAAATTTATTATTCTGTATCATTATCGTTAAACGTCTCATTATTAACATTAATACGGCAACAGGAAGCCCAAGGGCCGCAACACAGGGAGAGAAGAAAGAATCCCACTTCAAAACCGACTTAAAACGAGTTAAAAAGGTGTACGATAGCTTCAACGCTAAGGGATAGGGCCCTCCTGTGGTCCAAGCAGGTATAGCAGCAACAAAAAAAAAAGCCTTTTAATGGCATTTACAGATTATTATCATGCATCTTTATTATTAAACGCCTTAGTATTAATATTAATAGCCCAACGGGACTCCCAGGAGCCGCACAACAGGCACAGAAGAAAGAATCCTATTGAAAAACTTTAAACCGAGTTAAAAAGTTCTACTATGGCCTCAGCGGTAACGCCAAGGGCCAAACAATAGTGCCATCGTGTGGCATACGCAGGTATAGCAGCCACCAAGAGAAATAAACTTTTTTCATGACATTTTAAAGTTATTATTCATTATTATTAAAACCTTATTAATATTAATAGGCCATCTTAGGCCTTTATATGTCTGTTTAAGGCTGTTGAATCAGGATTTCTTTTCCAGTTCCTGTGTTGCAGCAAACGGGCCTCCCGTCGCCTTATTAATATTAATAAGGCATTAATAATAAAGATTTTTTGATTTTTTGATTTTTTGAATTTTTGATTTTTATATTTTTATATTTTTATATTTTTATATTATTTTTATATTTTTATATTTTTATATTTTTATATTTTTATATTTTTATATTTTTATATTATTTTTATATTTTTATATTTTTATATTTTTTGATTTTTATATTTTTATATTTTTATATTTTTATATTATTTTTATATTTTTATATTTTTATATATTTTTATATTTTTATATTTTTATATTATTTTTATATTATTTTTATATTTTTATATTTTTATATTTTTATATTTTTATATTATTTTTATATTTTTATATTTTTATAATTTTATATTATTTTTATATTTTTATATTATTTTTATATTTTTATATTTTTATATTATTTTTATATTTTTATATTTTTATATTTTTATATTTTTATATTTTTATATTATTTTTATATTATTTTTATATTATTTTTATATTATTTTTATATTTTTATATTTTTATATTATTTTTATATTTTTATATTTTTATATTTTTATATTTTTATATTTTTATATTTTTATATTATTTTTATATTATTTGATTTTTTGATTTTTTGATTTTTTGATTTTTATATTTTTATATTTTTATATTTTTATATTTTTATATTTTTTGATATTTTTATATTTTTATATTTTTATATTTTTATATTTTTATATTTTTATATTTTTATATTATTTTTATATTTTTGAATTTTAAGTTTTTTAGTTTTTATATTTTTATATTTTTATATTTTTATATTATTTTTATATTTTTATATTTTTATATTTTTATATTTTTATATTATTTTTATATTTTTATATTTTTATATTTTTATATTTTTATATTTTTATATTTTTATATTTTTATATTTTTATTTTTATATTTTTATATTTTTATATTTTTATATTTTTATATTTTTATATTTTTTTTTTGATTTTTTGATTTTTTGATTCGTATGTTTTAGTTTCCAGTCCCCTTATCATCCTGGTTGCTCTTCTCTGCACTTTCTCTAGAGCTTCAATGTCTTTTTTATAGTGTGGTGACCAGAACTGGGTGCAGTACTCTAGTTGTGGTCTAACTAAGGCTTTACAGTACCTCCCTAGTTCTAGATTGTATCCCTCTGTTAATGCAACTCAGGATTGCATTGGCTTTTTTGGTTGCCGCTGCACATTGCCAGCTTATATGTAGTTAGTTGTCCACCAAGACTCCTAGATCCCTCTCGCAGTCGCTGCTATTGAGTGTGGTTTCACCCAGTTTATATGCATATCTTTGGTTTTTCTTAGCTAGGTGTAGGATTTTACTCAATGCTATTGCTAAGGGACAGAAAACTGTGCCACGCAGACACAAAAAGAAGAAAAAACCCTTTAGACGGATTTTAAGTTTATTATTCTGTGTCTTCACTATTAAACGCCTTATTATTAACATTCATGGGGCAACAGGAGGCCCAGGGGCTGCAACACAGGCACAGAAGGAATCCTGCTTCAAAAGAGTTAAACCGATTCAAAAAGGCCTATGATGGCTTCAGTGCTATTGCTAAGGGACAGAAAATTGTGCCATCGTGTGGTCCAAGCAGGTGCAGCAGCCAAAAAAATCCCCGAAGTGCAGAGCGGCAGGAAAAGCACCGCCCCTACGCTCCTCTTAAGGGGACGATCCGCTCCCGTTGCCCTTCTCCGCATGGCTGCCGATTTATGTGCCAGTGCTTCTTTGAGCGACCTTCCCAGTATGGCCGACTTCCGTTGTGCCCTTCTCCTGGCATCCCACCACAACTTCCTTTCACAGCGACCTGTACTTTCTTCTAAGTCTTCCCCCCCAACTTCCTTTCGCAGCGACCTGGTCACGGTGGGATTGTAAATTTATTATTCTGTATCATTATCGTTAAACGTCTCATTATTAACATTAATACGGCAACAGGAAGCCCAAGGGCCGCAACACAGGGAGAGAAGAAAGAATCCCACTTCAAAACCGACTTAAAACGAGTTAAAAAGGTGTACGATAGCTTCGACGCTAAGGGATAGGGCCCTCCTGTGGTCCAAGCAGGTATAGCAGCAACAAAAAAAAAAAGCCTTTTAATGGCATTTACAGATTATTATCATGTATCTTTATTATTAAACGCCTTAGTATTAATATTAATAGCCCAACGGGACTCCCAGGAGCCGCACAACAGGCACAGAAGAAAGAATCCTATTGAAAAACTTTAAACCGAGTTAAAAAGTTCTACGATGGCCTCAGCGGTAACGCCAAGGGCCAAAAAATAGTGCCATCGTGTGGCATACGCAGGTATAGCAGCCACCAAGAGAAATAAACTTTTTTCATGACATTTTAAAGTTATTATTCATTATTATTAAAACCTTATTAATATTAATAGGCCATCTTAGGCCTTTATATGTCTGTTTAAGGCTGTTGAATCAGGATTTCTTTTCCAGTTCCTGTGTTGCAGCAAACGGGCCTCCCGTCGCCTTATTAATATTAATAAGGCATTAATAATAAAGATTTTTTGATTTTTTGATTTTTTGATTTTTATATTTTTATATTTTTTTATATTTTTATATTTTTATATTTTTATATTTTTTGATTTTTATATTTTTATATTATTTTTATATTTTTATATTTTTATATTATTTTTATATTTTTATATTATTTTTATATTTTTATATTTTTATATTTTTTGATTTTTTAATATTTTTATATTTTTATGTTTTTATGTTTTTATGTTTTTATGTTTTTATATTTTTATATTTTTATATTTTTATATTTTTATATTTTTATATTTTTATATTATTTTTTGATTTTTTGATTTTTTGATTCGTATGTTTTAGTTTCCAGTCCCCTTATCATCCTGGTTGCTCTTCTCTGCACTTTCTCTAGAGCTTCAATGTCTTTTTTATAGTGTGGTGACCAGAACTGGGTGCAGTACTCTAGTTGTGGTCTAACTAAGGCTTTACAGTACCTCCCTAGTTCTAGATTGTATCCCTCTGTTAATGCAACTCAGGATTGCATTGGCTTTTTTGGTTGCCGCTGCACATTGCCAGCTTATATGTAGTTAGTTGTCCACCAAGACTCCTAGATCCCTCTCGCAGTCGCTGCTATTGAGTGTGGTTTCACCCAGTTTTTATGCATTTCTTTGGTTTTTCTTAGCTAGGTGTAGGATTTTACTCAATGCTATTGCTAAGGGACAGAAAACTGTGCCACGCAGACACAAAAAGAAGAAAAAACCCTTTAGACGGATTTTAAGTTTATTATTCTGTGTCTTCACTATTAAACGCCTTATTATTAACATTCATGGGGCAACAGGAGGCCCAGGGGCTGCAACACAGGCACAGAAGGAATCCTGCTTCAAAAGAGTTAAACCGATTCAAAAAGGCCTATGATGGCTTCAGTGCTATTGCTAAGGGACAGAAAATTGTGCCATCGTGTGGTCCAAGCAGGTGCAGCAGCCAAAAAAATCCCCGAAGTGCAGAGCGGCAGGAAAAGCACCGCCCCTACGCTCCTCTTAAGGGGACGATCCGCTCCCGTTGCCCTTCTCCGCATGGCTGCCGATTTATGTGCCAGTGCTTCTTTGAGCGACCTTCCCAGTATGGCCGACTTCCGTTGTGCCCTTCTCCTGGCATCCCACCACAACTTCCTTTCACAGCGACCTTCCAAGCACGCCCGACTTCCTGTCCGTTTTCAGTTGCCGTCCCCCAGTTCTTTTGAAAACCGACCTTCCCATCATGGCTGACTTCCTGTACTTTCTTCTAAGTCTTCCCCCCCAACTTCCTTTCGCAGCGACCTGGTCACGGTGGGATTGTAAATTTATTATTCTGTATCATTATCGTTAAACGTCTCATTATTAACATTAATACGGCAACAGGAAGCCCAAGGGCCGCAACACAGGGAGAGAAGAAAGAATCCCACTTCAAAACCGACTTAAAACGAGTTAAAAAGGTGTACGATAGCTTCGACGCTAAGGGATAGGGCCCTCCTGTGGTCCAAGCAGGTATAGCAGCAACAAAAAAAAAAGCCTTTTAATGGCATTTACAGATTATTATCATGTATCTTTATTATTAAACGCCTTAGTATTAATATTAATAGCCCAACGGGACTCCCAGGAGCCGCACAACAGGCACAGAAGAAAGAATCCTATTGAAAAACTTTAAACCGAGTTAAAAAGTTCTACGATGGCCTCAGCGGTAACGCCAAGGGCCAAAAAATAGTGCCATCGTGTGGCATACGCAGGTATAGCAGCCACCAAGAGAAATAAACTTTTTTCATGACATTTTAAAGTTATTATTCATTATTATTAAAACCTTATTAATATTAATAGGCCATCTTAGGCCTTTATATGTCTGTTTAAGGCTGTTGAATCAGGATTTCTTTTCCAGTTCCTGTGTTGCAGCAAACGGGCCTCCCGTCGCCTTATTAATATTAATAAGGCATTAATAATAAAGATTTTTTGATTTTTTGATTTTTTGAATTTTTGATTTTTAGATTTTTAGATTTTTATATTTTTATATTATTTTTATATTTTTATATTTTTATATTTTTATATTTTTATATTTTTATATTTTTATATTATTTTTATATTTTTATATTTTTATATTTTTATATTTTTTGATTTTTATATTTTTATATTTTTATATTTTTATATTATTTTTATATTTTTATATTTTTATATATTTTTATATTTTTATATTTTTATATTTTTATATTTTTATATTTTTATATTTTTATATTATTTTTTGATTTTTTGATTTTTTGATTCGTATGTTTTAGTTTCCAGTCCCCTTATCATCCTGGTTGCTCTTCTCTGCACTTTCTCTAGAGCTTCAATGTCTTTTTTATAGTGTGGTGACCAGAACTGGGTGCAGTACTCTAGTTGTGGTCTAACTAAGGCTTTACAGTACCTCCCTAGTTCTAGATTGTATCCCTCTGTTAATGCAACTCAGGATTGCATTGGCTTTTTTGGTTGCCGCTGCACATTGCCAGCTTATATGTAGTTAGTTGTCCACCAAGACTCCTAGATCCCTCTCGCAGTCGCTGCTATTGAGTGTGGTTTCACCCAGTTTATATGCATTTCTTTGGTTTTTCTTAGCTAGGTGTAGGATTTTACTCAATGCTATTGCTAAGGGACAGAAAACTGTGCCACGCAGACACAAAAAGAAGAAAAAACCCTTTAGACGGATTTTAAGTTTATTATTCTGTGTCTTCACTATTAAACGCCTTATTATTAACATTCATGGGGCAACAGGAGGCCCAGGGGCTGCAACACAGGCACAGAAGGAATCCTGCTTCAAAAGAGTTAAACCGATTCAAAAAGGCCTATGATGGCTTCAGTGCTATTGCTAAGGGACAGAAAATTGTGCCATCGTGTGGTCCAAGCAGGTGCAGCAGCCAAAAAAATCCCCGAAGTGCAGAGCGGCAGGAAAAGCACCGCCCCTACGCTCCTCTTAAGGGGACGATCCGCTCCCGTTGCCCTTCTCCGCATGGCTGCCGATTTATGTGCCAGTGCTTCTTTGAGCGACCTTCCCAGTATGGCCGACTTCCGTTGTGCCCTTCTCCTGGCATCCCACCACAACTTCCTTTCACAGCGACCTTCCAAGCACGCCCGACTTCCTGTCCGTTTTCAGTTGCCGTCCCCCAGTTCTTTTGAAAACCGACCTTCCCATCATGGCTGACTTCCTGTACTTTCTTCTAAGTCTTCCCCCCCAACTTCCTTTCGCAGCGACCTGGTCACGGTGGGATTGTAAATTTATTATTCTGTATCATTATCGTTAAACGTCTCATTATTAACATTAATACGGCAACAGGAAGCCCAAGGGCCGCAACACAGGGAGAGAAGAAAGAATCCCACTTCAAAACCGACTTAAAACGAGTTAAAAAGGTGTACGATAGCTTCAACGCTAAGGGATAGGGCCCTCCTGTGGTCCAAGCAGGTATAGCAGCAACAAAAAAAAAAGCCTTTTAATGGCATTTACAGATTATTATCATGCATCTTTATTATTAAACGCCTTAGTATTAATATTAATAGCCCAACGGGACTCCCAGGAGCCGCACAACAGGCACAGAAGAAAGAATCCTATTGAAAAACTTTAAACCGAGTTAAAAAGTTCTACTATGGCCTCAGCGGTAACGCCAAGGGCCAAACAATAGTGCCATCGTGTGGCATACGCAGGTATAGCAGCCACCAAGAGAAATAAACTTTTTTCATGACATTTTAAAGTTATTATTCATTATTATTAAAACCTTATTAATATTAATAGGCCATCTTAGGCCTTTATATGTCTGTTTAAGGCTGTTGAATCAGGATTTCTTTTCCAGTTCCTGTGTTGCAGCAAACGGGCCTCCCGTCGCCTTATTAATATTAATAAGGCATTAATAATAAAGATTTTTTGATTTTTTGATTTTTTGAATTTTTGATTTTTATATTTTTATATTTTTATATTTTTATATTATTTTTATATTTTTATATTTTTATATTTTTATATTTTTATATTTTTATATTTTTATATTATTTTTATATTTTTATATTTTTATATTTTTTGATTTTTATATTTTTATATTTTTATATTTTTATATTATTTTTATATTTTTATATTTTTATATATTTTTATATTTTTATATTTTTATATTATTTTTATATTATTTTTATATTTTTATATTTTTATATTTTTATATTATTTTTATATTTTTATATTTTTATAATTTTATATTATTTTTATATTTTTATATTATTTTTATATTTTTATATTTTTATATTATTTTTATATTTTTATATTTTTATATTTTTATATTTTTATATTTTTATATTATTTTTATATTATTTTTATATTATTTTTATATTATTTTTATATTTTTATATTTTTATATTATTTTTATATTTTTATATTTTTATATTTTTATATTTTTATATTTTTATATTTTTATATTTTTATATTATTTTTATATTATTTGATTTTTTGATTTTTTGATTTTTTGATTTTTATATTTTTATATTTTTATATTTTTATATTTTTATATTTTTTGATATTTTTATATTTTTATATTTTTATATTTTTATATTTTTATATTTTTATATTTTTATATTATTTTTATATTTTTGAATTTTAAGTTTTTTAGTTTTTATATTTTTATATTTTTATATTTTTATATTATTTTTATATTTTTATATTTTTATATTTTTATATTTTTATATTATTTTTATATTTTTATATTTTTATATTTTTATATTTTTATATTTTTATATTTTTATATTTTTATATTTTTATTTTTATATTTTTATATTTTTATATTTTTATATTTTTATATTTTTATATTTTTTTTTTGATTTTTTGATTTTTTGATTCGTATGTTTTAGTTTCCAGTCCCCTTATCATCCTGGTTGCTCTTCTCTGCACTTTCTCTAGAGCTTCAATGTCTTTTTTATAGTGTGGTGACCAGAACTGGGTGCAGTACTCTAGTTGTGGTCTAACTAAGGCTTTACAGTACCTCCCTAGTTCTAGATTGTATCCCTCTGTTAATGCAACTCAGGATTGCATTGGCTTTTTTGGTTGCCGCTGCACATTGCCAGCTTATATGTAGTTAGTTGTCCACCAAGACTCCTAGATCCCTCTCGCAGTCGCTGCTATTGAGTGTGGTTTCACCCAGTTTATATGCATATCTTTGGTTTTTCTTAGCTAGGTGTAGGATTTTACTCAATGCTATTGCTAAGGGACAGAAAACTGTGCCACGCAGACACAAAAAGAAGAAAAAACCCTTTAGACGGATTTTAAGTTTATTATTCTGTGTCTTCACTATTAAACGCCTTATTATTAACATTCATGGGGCAACAGGAGGCCCAGGGGCTGCAACACAGGCACAGAAGGAATCCTGCTTCAAAAGAGTTAAACCGATTCAAAAAGGCCTATGATGGCTTCAGTGCTATTGCTAAGGGACAGAAAATTGTGCCATCGTGTGGTCCAAGCAGGTGCAGCAGCCAAAAAAATCCCCGAAGTGCAGAGCGGCAGGAAAAGCACCGCCCCTACGCTCCTCTTAAGGGGACGATCCGCTCCCGTTGCCCTTCTCCGCATGGCTGCCGATTTATGTGCCAGTGCTTCTTTGAGCGACCTTCCCAGTATGGCCGACTTCCGTTGTGCCCTTCTCCTGGCATCCCACCACAACTTCCTTTCACAGCGACCTGTACTTTCTTCTAAGTCTTCCCCCCCAACTTCCTTTCGCAGCGACCTGGTCACGGTGGGATTGTAAATTTATTATTCTGTATCATTATCGTTAAACGTCTCATTATTAACATTAATACGGCAACAGGAAGCCCAAGGGCCGCAACACAGGGAGAGAAGAAAGAATCCCACTTCAAAACCGACTTAAAACGAGTTAAAAAGGTGTACGATAGCTTCGACGCTAAGGGATAGGGCCCTCCTGTGGTCCAAGCAGGTATAGCAGCAACAAAAAAAAAAAGCCTTTTAATGGCATTTACAGATTATTATCATGTATCTTTATTATTAAACGCCTTAGTATTAATATTAATAGCCCAACGGGACTCCCAGGAGCCGCACAACAGGCACAGAAGAAAGAATCCTATTGAAAAACTTTAAACCGAGTTAAAAAGTTCTACGATGGCCTCAGCGGTAACGCCAAGGGCCAAAAAATAGTGCCATCGTGTGGCATACGCAGGTATAGCAGCCACCAAGAGAAATAAACTTTTTTCATGACATTTTAAAGTTATTATTCATTATTATTAAAACCTTATTAATATTAATAGGCCATCTTAGGCCTTTATATGTCTGTTTAAGGCTGTTGAATCAGGATTTCTTTTCCAGTTCCTGTGTTGCAGCAAACGGGCCTCCCGTCGCCTTATTAATATTAATAAGGCATTAATAATAAAGATTTTTTGATTTTTTGATTTTTTGATTTTTATATTTTTATATTTTTTTATATTTTTATATTTTTATATTTTTATATTTTTTGATTTTTATATTTTTATATTATTTTTATATTTTTATATTTTTATATTATTTTTATATTTTTATATTATTTTTATATTTTTATATTTTTATATTTTTTGATTTTTTAATATTTTTATATTTTTATGTTTTTATGTTTTTATGTTTTTATGTTTTTATATTTTTATATTTTTATATTTTTATATTTTTATATTTTTATATTTTTATATTATTTTTTGATTTTTTGATTTTTTGATTCGTATGTTTTAGTTTCCAGTCCCCTTATCATCCTGGTTGCTCTCCTCTGCACTTTCTCTAGAGCTTCAATGTCTTTTTTATAGTGTGGTGACCAGAACTGGGTGCAGTACTCTAGTTGTGGTCTAACTAAGGCTTTACAGTACCTCCCTAGTTCTAGATTGTATCCCTCTGTTAATGCAACTCAGGATTGCATTGGCTTTTTTGGTTGCCGCTGCACATTGCCAGCTTATATGTAGTTAGTTGTCCACCAAGACTCCTAGATCCCTCTCGCAGTCGCTGCTATTGAGTGTGGTTTCACCCAGTTTATATGCATATCTTTGGTTTTTCTTAGCTAGGTGTAGGATTTTACTCAATGCTATTGCTAAGGGACAGAAAACTGTGCCACGCAGACACATAAAGAAGAAAAAACCCTTTAGACGGATTTTAAGTTTATTATTCTGTGTCTTCACTATTAAACGCCTTATTATTAACATTCATGGGGCAACAGGAGGCCCAGGGGCTGCAACACAGGCACAGAAGGAATCCTGCTTCAAAAGAGTTAAACCGATTCAAAAAGGCCTATGATGGCTTCAGTGCTATTGCTAAGGGACAGAAAATTGTGCCATCGTGTGGTCCAAGCAGGTGCAGCAGCCAAAAAAATCCCCGAAGTGCAGAGCGGCAGGAAAAGCACCGCCCCTACGCTCCTCTTAAGGGGACGATCCGCTCCCGTTGCCCTTCTCCGCATGGCTGCCGATTTATGTGCCAGTGCTTCTTTGAGCGACCTTCCCAGTATGGCCGACTTCCGTTGTGCCCTTCTCCTGGCATCCCACCACAACTTCCTTTCACAGCGACCTTCCAAGCACGCCCGACTTCCTGTCCGTTTTCAGTTGCCGTCCCCCAGTTCTTTTGAAAACCGACCTTCCCATCATGGCTGACTTCCTGTACTTTCTTCTAAGTCTTCCCCCCCAACTTCCTTTCGCAGCGACCTGGTCACGGTGGGATTGTAAATTTATTATTCTGTATCATTATCGTTAAACGTCTCATTATTAACATTAATACGGCAACAGGAAGCCCAAGGGCCGCAACACAGGGAGAGAAGAAAGAATCCCACTTCAAAACCGACTTAAAACGAGTTAAAAAGGTGTACGATAGCTTCGACGCTAAGGGATAGTGCCCTCCTGTGGTCCAAGCAGGTATAGCAGCAACAACAAAAAAAAGCCTTTTAATGGCATTTACAGATTATTATCATGTATCTTTATTATTAAACGCCTTAGTATTAATATTAATAGCCCAACGGGACTCCCAGGAGCCGCACAACAGGCACAGAAGAAAGAATCCTATTGAAAAACTTTAAACCGAGTTAAAAAGTTCTACGATGGCCTCAGCGGTAACGCCAAGGGCCAAAAAATAGTGCCATCGTGTGGCATATGCAGGTATAGCAGCCACCAAGAGAAATAAACTTTTTTCATGACATTTTAAAGTTATTATTCATTATTATTAAAACCTTATTAATATTAATAGGCCATCTTAGGCCTTTATATGTCTGTTTAAGGCTGTTGAATCAGGATTTCTTTTCCAGTTCTTGTGTTGCAGCAAACGGGCCTCCCGTCGCCTTATTAATATTAATAAGGCATTAATAATAAAGATTTTTTGATTTTTTGATTTTTTGATTTTTATATTTTTATATTTTTATATTTTTATATTATTTTTATATTTTTATATTTTTATATTATTTTTATATTTTTATATTTTTATATTTTTATATTTTTATATTTTTATATTATTTTTATATTTTTATATTTTTATATATTTTTATATTTTTATATTTTTATATTATTTTTATATTTTTATATTTTTATATTTTTATATTTTTATATTTTTTGATTTTTATATTTTTATATTTTTATATTATTTTTATATTTTTATATTTTTATATTATTTTTATATTTTTATATTTTTATATTTTTATATTTTTATATTATTTTTTGATTTTTTGATTTTTTGATTTTTTGATTCGTATGTTTTAGTTTCCAGTCCCCTTATCATCCTGGTTGCTCTTCTCTGCACTTTCTCTAGAGCTTCAATGTCTTTTTTATAGTGTGGTGACCAGAACTGGGTGCAGTACTCTAGTTGTGGTCTAACTAAGGCTTTACAGTACCTCCCTAGTTCTGGATTGTATCCCTCTGTTAATGCAACTCAGGATTGCATTGGCTTTTTTGGTTGCCGCTGCACATTGCCAGCTTATATGTAGTTAGTTGTCCACCAAGACTCCTAGATCCCTCTCGCAGTCGCTGCTATTGAGTGTGGTTTCACCCAGTTTATATGCATATCTTTGGTTTTTCTTAGCTAGGTGTAGGATTTTACTCAATGCTATTGCTAAGGGACAGAAAACTGTGCCACGCAGACACAAAAAGAAGAAAAAACCCTTTAGACGGATTTTAAGTTTATTATTCTGTGTCTTCACTATTAAACGCCTTATTATTAACATTCATGGGGCAACAGGAGGCCCAGGGGCTGCAACACAGGCACAGAAGGAATCCTGCTTCAAAAGAGTTAAACCGATTCAAAAAGGCCTATGATGGCTTCAGTGCTATTGCTAAGGGACAGAAAATTGTGCCATCGTGTGGTCCAAGCAGGTGCAGCAGCCAAAAAAATCCCCGAAGTGCAGAGCGGCAGGAAAAGCACCGCCCCTACGCTCCTCTTAAGGGGACGATCCGCTCCCGTTGCCCTTCTCCGCATGGCTGCCGATTTATGTGCCAGTGCTTCTTTGAGCGACCTTCCCAGTATGGCCGACTTCCGTTGTGCCCTTCTCCTGGCATCCCACCACAACTTCCTTTCACAGCGACCTTCCAAGCACGCCCGACTTCCTGTCCGTTTTCAGTTGCCGTCCCCCAGTTCTTTTGAAAACCGACCTTCCCATCATGGCTGACTTCCTGTACTTTCTTCTAAGTCTTCCCCCCCAACTTCCTTTCGCAGCGACCTGGTCACGGTGGGATTGTAAATTTATTATTCTGTATCATTATCGTTAAACGTCTCATTATTAACATTAATACGGCAACAGGAAGCCCAAGGGCCGCAACACAGGGAGAGAAGAAAGAATCCCACTTCAAAACCGACTTAAACCGAGTTAAAAAGGTCTACGATAGCTTCGACGCTAAGGGATAGTGCCCTCCTGTGGTCCAAGCAGGTATAGCAGCAACAAAAAAAAAGCCTTTTAATGGCATTTACAGATTTTTATCGTGTATCTTTATTATTAAACGCCTTAGTATTAATATTAATAGCCTAACGGGACTCCCAGGAGCCGCACAACAGGCACAGAAGAAAGAATCCTATTGAAAAACTTTAAACCGAGTTAAAAAGTTCTACGATGGCCTCAGCGGTAACGCCAAGGGCCAAAAAATAGTGCCATCGTGTGGCATACGCAGGTATAGCAGCCACCAAGAGAAATAAACTTTTTTCATGACATTTTAAAGTTATTATTCATTATTATTAAAACCTTATTAATATTAATAGGCCATCTTAGGCCTTAATATGTCTGTTTAAGGCTGTTGAATCAGGATTTCTTTTCCAGTTCCTGTGTTGCAGCAAACGGGCCTCCCGTCGCCTTATTAATATTAATAAGGCATTAATAATAAAGATTTTTTGATTTTTTGATTTTTTGATTTTTATATTTTTATATTTTTATATTATTTTTATATTTTTATATTTTTATATTATTTTTATATTATTTTTATATTTTTATATTTTTATATTTTTATATTATTTTTATATTTTTATATTTTTATATATTTTTATATTTTTATATTTTTATATTTTTATATTATTTTTATATTTTTATATTTTTATATTTTTATATTTTTATATTTTTATATTTTTATATTTTTTGATTTTTATATTTTTATATTTTTATATTATTTTTATATTTTTATATTTTTATATTTTTATATTATTTTTATATTTTTATATTTTTATATTTTTATATTTTTATATTATTTTTATATTTTTATATTTTTTGATTTTTTGATTTTTATATTTTTATATTTTTATATTTTTATATTTTTATATTTTTATATTTTTATATTATTTTTATATTTTTATATTTTTATATTTTTTGATTTTTTGATTTTTTGATTTTTATATTTTTATATTTTTATATTTTTATATTTTTATATATTTTTATATATTTTTATATTTTTATATTATTTTTATATTATTTTTATATTATTTTTATATTTTTATATTATTTTTATATTTTTATATTATTTTTATATTTTTATATTATTTTTATATTATTTTTATATTTTTATATTATTTTTATATTTTTATATTTTTATATTATTTTTATATTATTTTTATATTATTTTTATATTTTTATATTTTTATATTTTTTGATTTTTTGATTTTTTGATTTTTATATTTTTATATTTTTATATTTTTATATTTTTATATTTTAAGTTTTTTATATTTTTATATTTTTATATTTTTATATTATTTTTATATTTTATATTATTTTTATATTTTTATATTTTTATATATTTTTATATTTTTATATTTTTATATTTTTATATTATTTTTATATTATTTTTATATTTTTATATTTTTATATTTTTATATTTTTATATTATTTTTATTTTTTTATATTTTTATATTATTTTTATTTTTTTATATTTTTATATTATTTTTATATTTTTTGATTTTTTGATTTTTTGATTTTTTGATTTTTTGATTTTTTTATATTTTTATATTTTTATATTATTATTATATTTTTATATTTTTATATTTTTATATTATTTTTATATTTTTATATTTTTATATATTTTTATATTTTTATATTATTTTTATATTATTTTTATATTTTTATATTTTTATATTTTTATATTATTTTTATATTATTTTTATATTTTTATATTTTTATATTTTTATATTTTTATATTATTTTTATATTTTTATATTTTTTATATTATTATATTTTTATATTTTTATATTTTTATATTTTTATATTATTTTTATATTTTTATATTTTTATATTTTTATATTTTTATATTTTTTATATTTTTATATTTTTATATTTTTATATTTTTATATTTTTATATTATTTTTATATTTTTATATTTTTATATTTTTATATTTTTATATTATTTTTATATTTTTAGATTTTTAGATTTTTTGATTTTTATATTTTTATATTTTTATATTATTTTTATATTTTTATATTTTTATATTATTTTTTGATTTTTTGATTTTTTGATTTTTTGATTCTTATGTTTTACTTTCCAGTCCCCTTATCATCCTGGTTGCTCTTCTCTGCACTTTCTCTAGAGCTTCAATGTCTTTTTTATAGTGTGGTGACCAGAACTGGGTGCAGTACTCTAGTTGTGGTCTAACTAAGGCTTTACAGTACCTCCCTAGTTCTAGATTGTATCCCTCTGTTAATGCAACTCAGGATTGCATTGGCTTTTTTGGTTGCCGCTGCACATTGCCAGCTTATATGTAGTTAGTTGTCCACCAAGACTCCTAGATCCCTCTCGCAGTCGCTGCTATTGAGTGTGGTTTCACCCAGTTTATATGCATATCTTTGGTTTTTCTTAGCTAGGTGTAGGATTTTACTCAATGCTATTGCTAAGGGACAGAAAACTGTGCCACGCAGACACAAAAAGAAGAAAAAACCCTTTAGACGGATTTTAAGTTTATTATTCTGTGTCTTCACTATTAAACGCCTTATTATTAACATTCATGGGGCAACAGGAGGCCCAGGGGCTGCAACACAGGCACAGAAGGAATCCTGCTTCAAAAGAGTTAAACCGATTCAAAAAGGCCTATGATGGCTTCAGTGCTATTGCTAAGGGACAGAAAATTGTGCCATCGTGTGGTCCAAGCAGGTGCAGCAGCCAAAAAAATCCCCGAAGTGCAGAGCGGCAGGAAAAGCACCGCCCCTACGCTCCTCTTAAGGGGACGATCCGCTCCCGTTGCCCTTCTCCGCATGGCTGCCGATTTATGTGCCAGTGCTTCTTTGAGCGACCTTCCCAGTATGGCCGACTTCCGTTGTGCCCTTCTCCTGGCATCCCACCACAACTTCCTTTCACAGCGACCTTCCAAGCACGCCCGACTTCCTGTCCGTTTTCAGTTGCCGTCCCCCAGTTCTTTTGAAAACCGACCTTCCCATCATGGCTGACTTCCTGTACTTTCTTCTAAGTCTTCCCCCCCAACTTCCTTTCGCAGCGACCTGGTCACGGTGGGATTGTAAATTTATTATTCTGTATCATTATCGTTAAACGTCTCATTATTAACATTAATACGGCAACAGGAAGCCCAAGGGCCGCAACACAGGGAGAGAAGAAAGAATCCCACTTCAAAACCGACTTAAAACGAGTTAAAAAGGTGTACGATAGCTTCGACGCTAAGGGATAGTGCCCTCCTGTGGTCCAAGCAGGTATAGCAGCAACAAAAAAAAAAAGCCTTTTAATGGCATTTACAGATTATTATCATGTATCTTTATTATTAAACGCCTTAGTATTAATATTAATAGCCCAACGGGACTCCCAGGAGCCGCACAACAGGCACAGAAGAAAGAATCCTATTGAAAAACTTTAAACCGAGTTAAAAAGTTCTACGATGGCCTCAGCGGTAACGCCAAGGGCCAAAAAATAGTGCCATCGTGTGGCATACGCAGGTATAGCAGCCACCAAGAGAAATAAACTTTTTTCATGACATTTTAAAGTTATTATTCATTATTATTAAAACCTTATTAATATTAATAGGCCATCTTAGGCCTTTATATGTCTGTTTAAGGCTGTTGAATCAGGATTTCTTTTCCAGTTCCTGTGTTGCAGCAAACGGGCCTCCCGTCGCCTTATTAATATTAATAAGGCATTAATAATAAAGATTTTTTGATTTTTTGATTTTTATATTTTTATATTTTTATATTTTTATATTATTTTTATATTTTTATATTTTTATATTATTTTTATATTTTTATATTTTTATATTTTTATATTTTTATATTATTTTTATATATTTATATATTTATATATTTTTATATTTTTATATTTTTATATTTTTATATTTTTATATTTTTATATTTTTATATTTTTATATTTTTATATTTTTATATTTTTTGATTTTTATATTTTTATATTTTTATATTATTTTTATATTTTTATATTTTTATATTTTTATATTATTTTTTGATTTTTTGATTTTTTGATTTTTTGATTCGTATGTTTTAGTTTCCAGTCATCCTGGTTGCTCTTCTCTGCACTTTCTCTAGAGCTTCAATGTCTTTTTTATAGTGTGGTGACCAGAACTGGGTGCAGTACTCTAGTTGTGGTCTAACTAAGGCTTTACAGTACCTCCCTAGTTCTAGATTGTATCCCTCTGTTAATGCAACTCAGGATTGCATTGGCTTTTTTGGTTGCCGCTGCACATTGCCAGCTTATATGTAGTTAGTTGTCCACCAAGACTCCTAGATCCCTCTCGCAGTCGCTGCTATTGAGTGTGGTTTCACCCAGTTTATATGCATATCTTTGGTTTTTCTTAGCTAGGTGTAGGATTTTACTCAATGCTATTGCTAAGGGACAGAAAACTGTGCCACGCAGACACAAAAAGAAGAAAAAACCCTTTAGACGGATTTTAAGTTTATTATTCTGTGTCTTCACTATTAAACGCCTTATTATTAACATTCATGGGGCAACAGGAGGCCCAGGGGCTGCAACACAGGCACAGAAGGAATCCTGCTTCAAAAGAGTTAAACCGATTCAAAAAGGCCTATGATGGCTTCAGTGCTATTGCTAAGGGACAGAAAATTGTGCCATCGTGTGGTCCAAGCAGGTGCAGCAGCCAAAAAAATCCCCGAAGTGCAGAGCGGCAGGAAAAGCACCGCCCCTACGCTCCTCTTAAGGGGACGATCCGCTCCCGTTGCCCTTCTCCGCATGGCTGCCGATTTATGTGCCAGTGCTTCTTTGAGCGACCTTCCCAGTATGGCCGACTTCCGTTGTGCCCTTCTCCTGGCATCCCACCACAACTTCCTTTCACAGCGACCTTCCAAGCACGCCCGACTTCCTGTCCGTTTTCAGTTGCCGTCCCCCAGTTCTTTTGAAAACCGACCTTCCCATCATGGCTGACTTCCTGTACTTTCTTCTAAGTCTTCCCCCCCAACTTCCTTTCGCAGCGACCTGGTCACGGTGGGATTGTAAATTTATTATTCTGTATCATTATCGTTAAACGTCTCATTATTAACATTAATACGGCAACAGGAAGCCCAAGGGCCGCAACACAGGGAGAGAAGAAAGAATCCCACTTCAAAACCGACTTAAAACGAGTTAAAAAGGTGTACGATAGCTTCGACGCTAAGGGATAGTGCCCTCCTGTGGTCCAAGCAGGTATAGCAGCAACAAAAAAAAAAGCCTTTTAATGGCATTTACAGATTATTATCATGTATCTTTATTATTAAACGCCTTAGTATTAATATTAATAGCCCAACGGGACTCCCAGGAGCCGCACAACAGGCACAGAAGAAAGAATCCTATTGAAAAACTTTAAACCGAGTTAAAAAGTTCTACGATGGCCTCAGCGGTAACGCCAAGGGCCAAAAAATAGTGCCATCGTGTGGCATACGCAGGTATAGCAGCCACCAAGAGAAATAAACTTTTTTCATGACATTTTAAAGTTATTATTCATTATTATTAAAACCTTATTAATATTAATAGGCCATCTTAGGCCTTTATATGTCTGTTTAAGGCTGTTGAATCAGGATTTCTTTTCCAGTTCCTGTGTTGCAGCAAACGGGCCTCCCGTCGCCTTATTAATATTAATAAGGCATTAATAATAAAGATTTTTTGATTTTTTGATTTTTTGATTTTTATATTTTTATATTTTTATATTTTTATATTATTTTTATATTTTTATATTTTTATATTATTTTTATATTTTTATATTTTTATATTTTCATATTATTTTTATATTTTTATATATTTATATATTTATATATTTATATATTTTTATATTTTTATATTTTTATATTTTTATATTTTTATATTTTTATATTTTTATATTTTTATATTTTTTGATTTTTATATTTTTATATTTTTATATTATTTTTATATTTTTATATTTTTATATTTTTATATTATTTTTTGATTTTTTGATTTTTTGATTTTTTGATTCGTATGTTTTAGTTTCCAGTCATCCTGGTTGCTCTTCTCTGCACTTTCTCTAGAGCTTCAATGTCTTTTTTATAGTGTGGTGA
This sequence comes from Diadophis punctatus similis, assembly GCA_023053685.1. NCBI lineage: Eukaryota > Metazoa > Chordata > Lepidosauria > Squamata > Dipsadidae > Diadophis > Diadophis punctatus. Next base: position 173,552 of record JALIGW010000012.1, read on the forward strand.
CCAGAACTGGGTGCAGTACTCTAGTTGTGGTCTAACTAAGGCTTTACAGTACCTCCCTAGTTCTAGATTGTATCCCTCTGTTAATGCAACTCAGGATTGCATTGGCTTTTTTGGTTGCCGCTGCACATTGCCAGCTTATATGTAGTTAGTTGTCCACCAAGACTCCTAGATCCCTCTCGCAGTCGCTGCTATTGAGTGTGGTTTCACCCAGTTTATATGCATATCTTTGGTTTTTCTTAGCTAGGTGTAGGATTTTACTCAATGCTATTGCTAAGGGACAGAAAACTGTGCCACGCAGACACAAAAAGAAGAAAAAACCCTTTAGACGGATTTTAAGTTTATTATTCTGTGTCTTCACTATTAAACGCCTTATTATTAACATTCATGGGGCAACAGGAGGCCCAGGGGCTGCAACACAGGCACAGAAGGAATCCTGCTTCAAAAGAGTTAAACCGATTCAAAAAGGCCTATGATGGCTTCAGTGCTATTGCTAAGGGACAGAAAATTGTGCCATCGTGTGGTCCAAGCAGGTGCAGCAGCCAAAAAAATCCCCGAAGTGCAGAGCGGCAGGAAAAGCACCGCCCCTACGCTCCTCTTAAGGGGACGATCCGCTCCCGTTGCCCTTCTCCGCATGGCTGCCGATTTATGTGCCAGTGCTTCTTTGAGCGACCTTCCCAGTATGGCCGACTTCCGTTGTGCCCTTCTCCTGGCATCCCACCACAACTTCCTTTCACAGCGACCTTCCAAGCACGCCCGACTTCCTGTCCGTTTTCAGTTGCCGTCCCCCAGTTCTTTTGAAAACCGACCTTCCCATCATGGCAGACTTCCTGTACTTTCTTCTAAGTCTTCCCCCCCAACTTCCTTTCGCAGCGACCTGGTCACGGTGGGATTGTAAATTTATTATTCTGTATCATTATCGTTAAACGTCTCATTATTAACATTAATACGGCAACAGGAAGCCCAAGGGCCGCAACACAGGGAGAGAAGAAAGAATCCCACTTCAAAACCGACTTAAAACGAGTTAAAAAGGTGTACGATAGCTTCGACGCTAAGGGATAGTGCCCTCCTGTGGTCCAAGCAGGTATAGCAGCAACAAAAAAAAAAAGCCTTTTAATGGCATTTACAGATTATTATCATGTATCTTTATTATTAAACGCCTTAGTATTAATATTAATAGCCCAACGGGACTCCCAGGAGCCGCACAACAGGCACAGAAGAAAGAATCCTATTGAAAAACTTTAAACCGAGTTAAAAAGTTCTACGATGGCCTCAGCGGTAACGCCAAGGGCCAAAAAATAGTGCCATCGTGTGGCATACGCAGGTATAGCAGCCACCAAGAGAAATAAACTTTTTTCATGACATTTTAAAGTTATTATTCATTATTATTAAAACCTTATTAATATTAATAGGCCATCTTAGGCCTTTATATGTCTGTTTAAGGCTGTTGAATCAGGATTTCTTTTCCAGTTCCTGTGTTGCAGCAAACGGGCCTCCCGTCGCCTTATTAATATTAATAAGGCATTAATAATAAAGATTTTTTGATTTTTTGATTTTTTGATTTTTATATTTTTATATTTTTATATTATTTTTATATTTTTATATTTTTATATTATTTTTATATTTTTATATTTTTATATTTTTATATTTTTATATTATTTTTATATTTTTATATATTTTTATATTTTTATATTTTTATATTTTTATATTTTTATATTTTTATATTTTTATATTTTTATATTTTTATATTTTTTGATTTTTATATTTTTATATTTTTATATTATTTTTATATTTTTATATTTTTATATTATTTTTTGATTTTTTGATTTTTTGATTTTTTGATTCGTATGTTTTAGTTTCCAGTCATCCTGGTTGCTCTTCTCTGCACTTTCTCTAGAGCTTCAATGTCTTTTTTATAGTGTGGTGACCAGAACTGGGTGCAGTACTCTAGTTGTGGTCTAACTAAGGCTTTACAGTACCTCCCTAGTTCTGGATTGTATCCCTCTGTTAATGCAACTCAGGATTGCATTGGCTTTTTTGGTTGCCGCTGCACATTGCCAGCTTATATGTAGTTAGTTGTCCACCAAGACTCCTAGATCCCTCTCGCAGTCGCTGCTATTGAGTGTGGTTTCACCCAGTTTATATGCATATCTTTGGTTTTTCTTAGCTAGGTGTAGGATTTTACTCAATGCTATTGCTAAGGGACAGAAAACTGTGCCACGCAGACACAAAAAGAAGAAAAAACCCTTTAGACGGATTTTAAGTTTATTATTCTGTGTCTTCACTATTAAACGCCTTATTATTAACATTCATTGGGCAACAGGAGGCCCAGGGGCTGCAACACAGGCACAGAAGGAATCCTGCTTCAAAAGAGTTAAACCGATTCAAAAAGGCCTATGATGGCTTCAGTGCTATTGCTAAGGGACAGAAAATTGTGCCATCGTGTGGTCCAAGCAGGTGCAGCAGCCAAAAAAATCCCCGAAGTGCAGAGCGGCAGGAAAAGCACCGCCCCTACGCTCCTCTTAAGGGGACGATCCGCTCCCGTTGCCCTTCTCCGCATGGCTGCCGATTTATGTGCCAGTGCTTCTTTGAGCGACCTTCCCAGTATGGCCGACTTCCGTTGTGCCCTTCTCCTGGCATCCCACCACAACTTCCTTTCACAGCGACCTTCCAAGCACGCCCGACTTCCTGTCCGTTTTCAGTTGCCGTCCCCCAGTTCTTTTGAAAACCGACCTTCCCATCATGGCTGACTTCCTGTACTTTCTTCTAAGTCTTCCCCCCCAACTTCCTTTCGCAGCGACCTGGTCACGGTGGGATTGTAAATTTATTATTCTGTATCATTATCGTTAAACGTCTCATTATTAACATTAATACGGCAACAGGAAGCCCAAGGGCCGCAACACAGGGAGAGAAGAAAGAATCCCACTTCAAAACCGACTTAAACCGAGTTAAAAAGGTGTACGATAGCTTCGACGCTAAGGGATAGTGCCCTCCTGTGGTCCAAGCAGGTATAGCAGCAACAAAAAAAAAGCCTTTTAATGGCATTTACAGATTATTATCGTGTATCTTTATTATTAAACGCCTTAGTATTAATATTAATAGCCTAACGGGACTCCCAGGAGCCGCATAACAGGCACAGAAGAAAGAATCCTATTGAAAAACTTTAAACCGAGTTAAAAAGTTCTACGATGGCCTCAGCGGTAACGCCAAGGGCCAAAAAATAGTGCCATCGTGTGGCATACGCAGGTATAGCAGCCACCAAGAGAAATAAACTTTTTTCATGACATTTTAAAGTTATTATTCATTATTATTAAAACCTTATTAATATTAATAGGCCATCTTAGGCCTTTATATGTCTGTTTAAGGCTGTTGAATCAGGATTTCTTTTCCAGTTCCTGTGTTGCAGCAAACGGGCCTCCCGTCGCCTTATTAATATTAATAAGGCATTAATAATAAAGATTTTTTGATTTTTTGATTTTTTGAATTTTTGATTTTTATATTTTTATATTTTTATATTTTTATATTATTTTTATATTTTTATATTTTTATATTTTTATATTTTTATATTTTTATATTATTTTTATATTTTTATATTTTTATATTTTTATATTTTTATATTTTTTGATTTTTATATTTTTATATTTTTATATTTTTATATTATTTTTATATTTTTATATTTTTATATATTTTTATATTTTTATATTTTTATATTATTTTTATATTATTTTTATATTTTTATATTTTTATATTTTTATATTTTTATATTTTTATATTATTTTTATATTTTTATATTTTTATAATTTTATATTATTTTTATATTTTTATATTATTTTTATATTTTTATATTTTTATATTATTTTTATATTTTTATATTTTTATATTTTTATATTTTTATATTTTTATATTATTTTTATATTATTTTTATATTATTTTTATATTATTTTTATATTTTTATATTTTTATATTATTTTTATATTTTTATATTTTTATATTTTTATATTTTTATATTTTTATATTTTTATATTATTTTTATATTATTTGATTTTTTGATTTTTTGATTTTTTGATTTTTATATTTTTATATTTTTATATTTTTATATTTTTATATTTTTATATTTTTATATTTTTTGATATTTTGATATTTTTATATTTTTATATTTTTATATTTTTATATTTTTATATTATTTTTATATTTTTGAATTTTAAGTTTTTTAGTTTTTATATTTTTATATTTTTATATTTTTATATTATTTTTATATTTTTATATTTTTCTATTTTTATATTTTTCTATTATTTTTATATTTTTATATTTTTATATTTTTATATTTTTATATTTTTATATTTTTATATTTTTATATTTTTATATTTTTATATTTTTATATTTTTATATTTTTTTTTGATTTTTTGATTTTTTGATTCGTATGTTTTAGTTTCCAGTCCCCTTATCATCCTGGTTGCTCTTCTCTGCACTTTCTCTAGAGCTTCAATGTCTTTTTTATAGTGTGGTGACCAGAACTGGGTGCAGTACTCTAGTTGTGGTCTAACTAAGGCTTTACAGTACCTCCCTAGTTCTAGATTGTATCCCTCTGTTAATGCAACTCAGGATTGCATTGGCTTTTTTGGTTGCCGCTGCACATTGCCAGCTTATATGTAGTTAGTTGTCCACCAAGACTCCTAGATCCCTCTCGCAGTCGCTGCTATTGAGTGTGGTTTCACCCAGTTTATATGCATATCTTTGGTTTTTCTTAGCTAGGTGTAGGATTTTACTCAATGCTATTGCTAAGGGACAGAAAACTGTGCCACGCAGACACAAAAAGAAGAAAAAACCCTTTAGACGGATTTTAAGTTTATTATTCTGTGTCTTCACTATTAAACGCCTTATTATTAACATTCATGGGGCAACAGGAGGCCCAGGGGCTGCAACACAGGCACAGAAGGAATCCTGCTTCAAAAGAGTTAAACCGATTCAAAAAGGCCTATGATGGCTTCAGTGCTATTGCTAAGGGACAGAAAATTGTGCCATCGTGTGGTCCAAGCAGGTGCAGCAGCCAAAAAAATCCCCGAAGTGCAGAGCGGCAGGAAAAGCACCGCCCCTACGCTCCTCTTAAGGGGACGATCCGCTCCCGTTGCCCTTCTCCGCATGGCTGCCGATTTATGTGCCAGTGCTTCTTTGAGCGACCTTCCCAGTATGGCCGACTTCCGTTGTGCCCTTCTCCTGGCATCCCACCACAACTTCCTTTCACAGCGACCTGTACTTTCTTCTAAGTCTTCCCCCCCAACTTCCTTTCGCAGCGACCTGGTCACGGTGGGATTGTAAATTTATTATTCTGTATCATTATCGTTAAACGTCTCATTATTAACATTAATACGGCAACAGGAAGCCCAAGGGCCGCAACACAGGGAGAGAAGAAAGAATCCCACTTCAAAACCGACTTAAAACGAGTTAAAAAGGTGTACGATAGCTTCGACGCTAAGGGATAGGGCCCTCCTGTGGTCCAAGCAGGTATAGCAGCAACAACAAAAAAAAGCCTTTTAATGGCATTTACAGATTATTATCATGTATCTTTATTATTAAACGCCTTAGTATTAATATTAATAGCCCAACGGGACTCCCAGGAGCCGCACAACAGGCACAGAAGAAAGAATCCTATTGAAAAACTTTAAACCGAGTTAAAAAGTTCTACGATGGCCTCAGCGGTAACGCCAAGGGCCAAAAAATAGTGCCATCGTGTGGCATACGCAGGTATAGCAGCCACCAAGAGAAATAAACTTTTTTCATGACATTTTAAAGTTATTATTCATTATTATTAAAACCTTATTAATATTAATAGGCCATCTTAGGCCTTTATATGTCTGTTTAAGGCTGTTGAATCAGGATTTCTTTTCCAGTTCCTGTGTTGCAGCAAACGGGCCTCCCGTCGCCTTATTAATATTAATAAGGCATTAATAATAAAGATTTTTTGATTTTTTGATTTTTTGATTTTTATATTTTTATATTTTTTTATATTTTTATATTTTTATATTTTTATATTTTTTGATTTTTATATTTTTATATTATTTTTATATTTTTATATTTTTATATTATTTTTATATTTTTATATTATTTTTATATTTTTATATTTTTATATTTTTTGATTTTTTAATATTTTTATATTTTTATGTTTTTATGTTTTTATGTTTTTATGTTTTTATATTTTTATATTATTTTTATATTTTTATATTTTTTGATTTTTTGATTTTTATATTTTTATATTATTTTTATATTTTTATATTTTTATATTTTTATATTATTTTTATATTTTTTGATTTTTTGATTTTTTGATTTTTTGATATTTTTATATTTTTATATTTTTATATTTTTATATTATTTTTATATTTTTTGATTTTTTGATTTTTTGATTTTTATATTTTTATATTTTTATATTTTTTGATTTTTTTATATTTTTATATTTTTATATTTTTATATTATTTTTATATTTTTATATTTTTTGATTTTTTTATATTTTTATATTTTTATATTTTTATATTTTTATATTTTTATATTTTTATATTTTTATATTTTTATATTATTTTTATATTTTTGAATTTTAAGTTTTTTAGTTTTTATATTTTTATATTTTTATATTATTTTTATATTTTTATATTTTTATATTTTTATATTATTTTTATATTTTTATATTTTTATATTTTTATTTTTTTTGATTTTTTTATATTTTTATATTTTTATATTTTTATATTATTTTTTGATTTTTTGATTTTTTGATTCGTATGTTTTAGTTTCCAGTCCCCTTATCATCCTGGTTGCTCTTCTCTGCACTTTCTCTAGAGCTTCAATGTCTTTTTTATAGTGTGGTGACCAGAACTGGGTGCAGTACTCTAGTTGTGGTCTAACTAAGGCTTTACAGTACCTCCCTAGTTCTAGATTGTATCCCTCTGTTAATGCAACTCAGGATTGCATTGGCTTTTTTGGTTGCCGCTGCACATTGCCAGCTTATATTTACGATCTTTGCTGAAGGGACAAAGCAAGTTACGATCTTTGCTGAAAGATTTACGATCTTTGCTGAAGGGACAAAGCAAGTTACGATCTTTACTGAAGGGACAAATTGATATCAGCTTCTCTGGAGAATATCTGTTAATAAAGGAGCCGGGATATTGGGATAGCACGCTTAGGACGGACTGTTTAAACTGTGCCTGGTGGAAATTGGAAGAGCTACGTGGCAAGGTGGACTCCGGCTCTTTTAACAGCTCTTTTAAAGACAAGAGCTAGGGCTGGGACTTTCTGCAGATGAGTCTGACAAGATTGGCTCCTTGGACGGCCATCTCGATGTCGCTGCGTGTCATCTTGGCGACGAGAGGCCCTTTGGAAAGAACTCCCCAGAGACTGGATCAGCCTGGTTTCCAGGCGGGCCGCCAGAACCTCAGACTAACAACAAACGGCGTTTGGATTTTAGATCTCCAACTCTCCCGTTATAACCTGCAGGATTGGCGGCGACCAATCCTGGGGCAACAGTCTTCTAGGCGAGGGAATGGGCCTGGCTTCCAAGCGATCCCCCTTAGTGCTAAACGGGACTCAGTCCCCCCACTATCATCACGGGGGCAGCTGTTGGACATTGTTATTGCTGCAGCAGAGGCAATAGATCTTGGATACACAGAAAGCAAAAAGACTGAGATTAAGGCAATATTAAGAACTAAGCTATATCGGGTTTGGAGGTTGCCTGCATCTGCCTCCTATTGTTTCTATTGATTTTAACCCCCGGAAGTATTGTGATTTTTATTAATGGTCTGGGTTATGAATGTGTTATGATTGGTTGATAGAGACTGGGTGGCTGTTAGTGGCTGAATGAGTGAGCTGGGGATTGGGTCTCTACCCCCCTCTGCTGAGTGTGTAAACAGAAGCGGAGGGGGGTTCCAGTCCTCCCCCAGGCTCAGTATGACTGGGATGCATGGCCTGCTGGGAGAGAGGGGGACCAGTGGGGGAGAGGAGGGGATCTCTGGTGTGAGGGGGGACGGGAGTATTAAGGTCATAACAGGGAGAGGTAGGTATGGCGGGAGCAGGGGGGTAGGCCGCTCTCGGGGAACGAGAATTCGCTATCTTCAAGCGATTCCTTGTTCTGGCCCCTCTGGTTTGGTTCCATCTAGCTCAGCCCGAGTACCTGGTAACCAGGGATGTCAGGGCCCTGGGCTCAAGCTGCTGCTGTTGAATGCCAGGTCGATTACTAACAAGGCCCCCCTTGTACGGGATTTAATCCTGGAAGAGGGGGCGGACCTGGCATGTATTACTGAGACCTGGCTAGGCCAGGAGGGGGGGGGTTCCCCTCTCCGAGATGTGCCCGGACGGGTTCTCAGTTCAGCATCAGCCGCGACCCCAGGGAAGGGGTGGAGGAGTGGCAATTATAGCTCGCCAGAACCTAAATCCTCGAAGGAGCCCTGCCCCGGAGATTGTTGGGTGTGAGACGCTCCTTCTGAAGCTGGACTTAGGGGTTCAGGTGGGCCTTCTGCTAACGTACTTGCCTCCTAGCTGCGTTGCAAAGGCCCTGCCTGTTCTGCTCGAGGCGGTAGCAGGGCTGGCGATTGAGTTCCCCAGGTTGATGGTGCTGGGGGACTTCAACCTGCCATCGCCCGGTGAAACCTCAGAGGCAGTCCAGGAGTTCATGGCTTCCATGACAACCATGGACCTGACCCAAGTAGTTCAGGGTCCGACTCATGAGGGAGGTCACACGCTTGACCTTGTGTTTCTCTCGGGGCAGTGGAGAGATGATCTGAGGCTGAGGGGTTTAGTCACAGTACCCTTGTCGTGGTCAGATCATTTCCTTCTGAGGTTGGATTTCATGGCGCCACTCCTCCACCGCAAGGAGGCGGGACCGATTAAGTGGTTCCGCCCCAGGCGCCTAATGGAATCCGAAGGATTTCAGAGGGAACTTGGGGAAATACCGGACTCCCTGGTACACGATTCATCTGAGGCTCTAGTGACTGCCTGGAATCAGGCGGCAACAGGGGCTTTAGATCGGATTGCGCCTTTGCGGCCTCTCCGTGGCAGCGGATCCCGGAGGGCTCCTTGGTTTACTGAGGAGCTCCGGGAGATGAAGCGCCTAAAGAGACGCCTAGAGCGACGATGGAGAGCCAGTAAAGCTGAGTCTGACCGGACACTTTTAAGAACTTGCATTAAGTCTTACTTAGTGGCGATACGGGCGGCAAAATGTGCGCATTTTTCCGCCCTTATTGCGTCCGCCGACTCCCGCCCAGCCGCCCTGTTTAGGGTGACGCGCTCCCTCCTCGCAAAGGGGGGGGGGCGAAGAACCCTTGCAGGGTAGAGCTGAGGAATTTTCCCAGTTCCTGGCGGATAAAATCACTCAGATTCGGACAGACCTGGACTCCATTTGGACAGGGCAGGCCGAGATGACAGGGGCGAGTCTTAGTCCTGTTATTTGGGAGGAGTTTGAGCCTATCACTCCTGAGGATGTGGACAAGGCCATAGGAGCGATGAGCGCCTCCACTTGTTTATTGGACCCGTGTCCCTCCTGGCTGGTTTCGGCCAGCAGGGAGGTGACACGCGGCTGGCTCCAGGCTGTTGTGATCGCATCTTTGAGAGAGGGGTCCGTCCCGCAGCCCTTAAAAGCTGCGGTGGTGAGGCCCCTCCTCAAGAAGCCTTCCCTGGACCCAGCGGATTTAAAGAACTTCCGTCCAGTCTCCAACTTACCCTTCTTGGGTAAAGTTGTAGAGAAAGTGGTGTCGCTCCAACTCCTGCGGCTATTGGAGGATACTGATTATCTGGATCCCTTTCAATCGGGTTTCAGGCGCGGCTACAGTACGGAGACTGCTTTGGTCGCACTGATGGATGATCTCTGGCGAGCACGGGATGGGGGTCATTCCTCCATCCTGGTGTTACTTGACCTCTCAGCGGCTTTCGATACCATCGACCATGGTATCCTTCTGCGTCGTCTTGGGGAGGTGGGAGTGGGAGGCACTGTTTTACGGTGGTTCTCCTCCTACCTCTCTGACAGGACGCAGTCGGTGTTGACAGGAGGGCAGAGGTCGGCCCCTAGGCCCCTGGTTTGCGGGGTGCCACAGGGTTCGGTCCTCTCGCCCATCCTGTTTAACATTTACATGAAACCGCTGGGTGAGATCATCCGACGACACGGGGTGAGGTATCAGCAGTATGCTGACGATACCCAGTTGTACATCTCCACCCCGTGTCAGTTCAGTGAAGCAGTTGATGTAATGTGCCGCTGCCTGGACGATGTGAGGGTCTGGATGGGAGTGAACAGACTCAGGCTCAACCCAGACAAGACTGAGTGGCTCTGGATTTTGCCTCCCAAGGATTATGTCGACTGTCCCTCCCTGGTTCTCGGGGGAGAAAAATTGACTCCCTCGGAACAGGTCCGCAATTTGGGTGTCCTCCTAGATCCACAGCTAAAATTGGAGCAACATCTTTCAGCTGTGGCTAGGGGGACCTTTGCACAGATTCGTCTTGTGCACCAATTGCGACCTTACTTGGAGAGGGAGGCTTTGCTCACAGTCACTCATGCCCTTGTCACCTCACGGCTAGACTACTGTAACGCGCTCTACATGGGGCTACCCTCAAAGAGCATCCGGAGACTCCAACTGGTACAGAATGCAGCTGCGCGAGCTGTAGTGGGTGTACCGAGATACACCCACGTAACACCTATTCTTCGCCAGCTGCATTGGCTGCCAATTAGTCTCCGGTCGCAATTTAAGGTGTTGGTCGTTACCTTTAAAGCCCTACATGGCTCAGGGCCAGGTTACCTTCGGGACCGCATCCTACCACATACCTCCCTACGACCGGTTAGGTCCCATAGAGAGGGCCTCCTCCGGGTCCCATCGGCCAAACAATGTCGGTTGGCGGGGCCATGGGGGAGGGCCTTCTCTGTGGGAGCCCCGTCCCTCTGGAACCAACTCCCACCAGAGATCCGGACTATCCCCACCCTGCTGGCCTTCCGTAAAGCCATAAAAACTTGGCTCTTCCGGCAGGCGGGGTGAATAGGAAGATCAGATTCCCCCCTTGAATGTTGTTTTTATAATTGTTTTAACTATGCCTTTTAATTTTAAATTATGATAATTGTTTTTATTGTACGCTTCTTATTCTGTTGTACGCCGCCCTGAGTCCCACGGGATTGGGCGGCCTATAAGAACGTCTATTAAATTAAATTAAATTAAATTAAAATTATATGTAGTTAGTTGTCCACCAAGACTCCTAGATCCCTCTCGCAGTCGCTGCTATTGAGTGTGGTTTCACCCAGTTTATATGCGTTTCTTTGGTTTTTCTTAGCTAGGTGTAGGATTTTACTCAATGCTATTGCTAAGGGACAGAAAACTGTGCCACGCAGACACAAAAAGAAGAAAAAACCCTTTAGACGGATTTTAAGTTTATTATTCTGTGTCTTCACTATTAAACGCCTTATTATTAACATTCATGGGGCAACAGGAGGCCCAGGGGCTGCAACACAGGCACAGAAGGAATCCTGCTTCAAAAGAGTTAAACCGATTCAAAAAGGCCTATGATGGCTTCAGTGCTATTGCTAAGGGACAGAAAATTGTGCCATCGTGTGGTCCAAGCAGGTGCAGCAGCCAAAAAAATCCCCGAAGTGCAGAGCGGCAGGAAAAGCACCGCCCCTACGCTCCTCTTAAGGGGACGATCCGCTCCCGTTGCCCTTCTCCGCATGGCTGCCGATTTATGTGCCAGTGCTTCTTTGAGCGACCTTCCCAGTATGGCCGACTTCCGTTGTGCCCTTCTCCTGGCATCCCACCACAACTTCCTTTCACAGCGACCTTCCAAGCACGCCCGACTTCCTGTCCGGTTTCAGTTGCCGTCCCCCAGTTCTTTTGAAAACCGACCTTCCCATCATGGCTGACTTCCTGTACTTTCTTCTAAGTCTTCCCCCCCAACTTCCTTTCGCAGCGACCTGGTCACGGTGGGATTGTAAATTTATTATTCTGTATCATTATCGTTAAACGTCTCATTATTAACATTAATACGGCAACAGGAAGCCCAAGGGCCGCAACACAGGGAGAGAAGAAAGAATCCCACTTCAAAACCGACTTAAACCGAGTTAAAAAGGTGTACGATAGCTTCGACGCTAAGGGATAGTGCCCTCCTGTGGTCCAAGCAGGTATAGCAGCAACAAAAAAAAAAGCCTTTTAATGGCATTTACAGATTATTATCGTGTATCTTTATTATTAAACGCCTTAGTATTAATATTAATAGCCCAACGGGACTCCAAGGAGCCGCACAACAGGCACAGAAGAAAGAATCCTATTGAAAAACTTTAAACCGAGTTAAAAAGTTCTACGATGGCCTCAGCCAAGGGCCAAAAAATAGTGCCATCGTGTGGCATACGCAGGTATAGCAGCCACCAAGAGAAATAAACTTTTTTCATGACATTTTAAAGTTATTATTCATTATTATTAAAACCTTATTAATATTAATAGGCCATCTTAGGCCTTTATATGTCTGTTTAAGGCTGTTGAATCAGGATTTCTTTTCCAGTTCCTGTGTTGCAGCAAACGGGCCTCCCGTCGCCTTATTAATATTAATAAGGCATTAATAATAAAGATTTTTTGATTTTTTGATTTTTATATTTTTATATTTTTATATTTTTATATTATTTTTATATTTTTATATTTTTATATTATTTTTATATTTTTATATTTTTATATTTTTATATTTTTATATTTTTATATTATTTTTATATTTTTATATTTTTATATTTTTATATATTTTTATATTTTTATATTTTTATATTTTTATATTATTTTTATATTTTTATATGTTTATATTTTTATATTTTTATATTTTTTGATTTTTTGATTTTTTGATTTTTTGATTTTTTGATTTTTATATTTTTATATTTTTATATTTTTATATTTTTATATTTTTATATTTTTATATTATTTTTATATTATTTTTATATTTTTATATTTTTATATTTTTATATTTTTATATTATTTTTATATTTTTTGATTTTTTGATTTTTTGATTTTTATATTTTTATATTTTTTGATTTTTTGATTTTTTTATATTTTTATATTTTTATATTTTTATATTTTTATATTTTTATATTATTTTTATATTTTTGATTTTTTGATTTTTTGATTTTTTGATTTTTATATTTTTATATTTTTATATTTTTATATTTTTATATTTTTATATTTTTTGATTTTTATATTTTTTGATTTTTATATTATTTTTATATTTTTATATTTTTATATTTTTATATTTTTATATTTTTATATTTTTATATTTTTTGATTTTTGATATTTTTATATTTTTATATTTTTTGATTTTTTGATTTTTTGATTTTTTGATTTTTTGATTTTTTGATTTTTATATTTTTATATTTTTATATTTTTATATTTTTATATTTTTATATTTTTATATTTTTTGATGTTTTTATTTTTATATTTTTTGATTTTTATATTATTTTTATATTTTTACATTTTTATATTTTTATATTTTTATATTTTTATATTATTTTTATATTATTTTTATATTTTTATATTTTTATATTTTTATATTTTTATATTTTTATATTTTTATATTTTTTGATTTTTTGATTTTTTTATATTTTTATATTTTTATATTTTTATATTTTTATATTTTTATATTTTTATATTTTTATATTTTTATATTTTTATATTTTTATATTTTTATATTTTTATATTTTTATATTATTTTTTGATTTTTTGATTTTTTGATTTTTTGATTCGTATGTTTTACTTTCCAGTCCCCTTATCATCCTGGTTGCTCTTCTCTGCACTTTCTCTAGAGCTTCAATGTCTTTTTTATAGTGTGGTGACCAGAACTGGGTGCAGTACTCTAGTTGTGGTCTAACTAAGGCTTTACAGTACCTCCCTAGTTCTAGATTGTATCCCTCTGTTAATGCAACTCAGGATTGCATTGGCTTTTTTGGTTGCCGCTGAACATTGCCAGCTTATATGTAGTTAGTTGTCCACCAAGACTCCTAGATCCCTCTCGCAGTCGCTGCTATTGAGTGTGGTTTCACCCAGTTTATATGCATATCTTTGGTTTTTCTTAGCTAGGTGTAGGATTTTACTCAATGCTATTGCTAAGGGACAGAAAACTGTGCCACGCAGACACAAAAAGAAGAAAAAACCCTTTAGACGGATTTTAAGTTTATTATTCTGTGTCTTCACTATTAAACGCCTTATTATTAACATTCATGGGGCAACAGGAGGCCCAGGGGCTGCAACACAGGCACAGAAGGAATCCTGCTTCAAAAGAGTTAAACCGATTCAAAAAGGCCTATGATGGCTTCAGTGCTATTGCTAAGGGACAGAAAATTGTGCCATCGTGTGGTCCAAGCAGGTGCAGCAGCCAAAAAAATCCCCGAAGTGCAGAGCGGCAGGAAAAACACCGCCCCTACGCTCCTCTTAAGGGGACGATCCGCTCCCGTTGCCCTTCTCCGCATGGCTGCCGATTTATGTGCCAGTGCTTCTTTGAGCGACCTTCCCAGTATGGCCGACTTCCGTTGTGCCCTTCTCCTGGCATCCCACCACAACTTCCTTTCACAGCGACCTTCCAAGCACGCCCGACTTCCTGTCCGTTTTCAGTTGCCGTCCCCCAGTTCTTTTGAAAACCGACCTTCCCATCATGGCTGACTTCCTGTACTTTCTTCTAAGTCTTCCCCCCCAACTTCCTTTCGCAGCGACCTGGTCACGGTGGGATTGTAAATTTATTATTCTGTATCATTATCGTTAAACGTCTCATTATTAACATTAATACGGCAACAGGAAGCCCAAGGGCCGCAACACAGGGAGAGAAGAAAGAATCCCACTTCAAAACCGACTTAAACCGAGTTAAAAAGGTCTACGATAGCTTCGACGCTAAGGGATAGTGCCCTCCTGTGGTCCAAGCAGGTATAGCAGCAACAAAAAAAAAAGCCTTTTAATGGCATTTACAGATTATTATCGTGTATCTTTATTATTAAACGCCTTAGTATTAATATTAATAGCCCAACGGGACTCCCAAGAGCCGCACAACAGGCACAGAAGAAAGAATCCTATTGAAAAACTTTAAACCGAGTTAAAAAGTTCTACGATGGCCTCAGCGGTAACGCCAAGGGCCAAAAAATAGTGCCATCGTGTGGCATACGCAGGTATAGCAGCCACCAAGAGAAATAAACTTTTTTCATGACATTTTAAAGTTATTATTCATTATTATTAAAACCTTATTAATATTAATAGGCCATCTTAGGCCTTTATATGTCTGTTTAAGGCTGTTGAATCAGGATTTCTTTTCCAGTTCCTGTGTTGCAGCAAACGGGCCTCCCGTCGCCTTATTAATATTAATAAGGCATTAATAATAAAGATTTTTTGATTTTTTGATTTTTTGAATTTTTGATTTTTATATTTTTATATTTTTATATTTTTATATTATTTTTATATTTTTATATTTTTATATTTTTATATTTTTATATTATTTTTATATTTTTATATTTTTTGATTTTTATATTTTTTGATTTTTATATTTTTATATTTTTATATTTTTATATTTTTATATTATTTTTATATTTTTATATTTTTATATTTTTATATTCTTATATTATTTTTATATTTTTATATTTTTATATATTTTTATATTTTTATATTTTTATATATTTTTATATTTTTATATTTTTATATTTTTATATTATTTTTATATTATTTTTATATTTTTATATTTTTATATTTTTATATTTTTATATTATTTTTATATTATTTTTATATTTTTATATTTTTATATTTTTATATTTTTATATTTTTATATTATTTTTATATTATTTTTATATTATTTTTATATTATTTTTATATTTTTATATTATTTTTATATTATTTTTATATTATTTTTATATTTTTATATTTTTATATTTTTATATTTTTATATTATTTTTATATTTTTATATTTTTATATTTTTATATTATTTTTATATTTTTATATTTTATATTTTTATATTATTTTTTGATTTTTTGATTTTTT
This sequence comes from Diadophis punctatus similis, assembly GCA_023053685.1. NCBI lineage: Eukaryota > Metazoa > Chordata > Lepidosauria > Squamata > Dipsadidae > Diadophis > Diadophis punctatus. Next base: position 189,542 of record JALIGW010000012.1, read on the forward strand.
GATTTTTTGATTCGTATGTTTTAGTTTCCAGTCCCCTTATCATCCTGGTTGCTCTTCTCTGCACTTTCTCTAGAGCTTCAATGTCTTTTTTATAGTGTGGTGACCAGAACTGGGTGCAGTACTCTAGTTGTGGTCTAACTAAGGCTTTACAGTACCTCCCTAGTTCTAGATTGTATCCCTCTGTTAATGTAACTCAGGATTGCATTGGCTTTTTTGGTTGCCGCTGCACATTGCCAGCTTATATGTAGTTAGTTGTCCACCAAGACTCCTAGATCCCTCTCGCAGTCGCTGCTATTGAGTGTGGTTTCACCCAGTTTATATGCATATCTTTGGTTTTTCTTAGCTAGGTGTAGGATTTTACTCAATGCTATTGCTAAGGGACAGAAAACTGTGCCACGCAGACACAAAAAGAAGAAAAAACCCTTTAGACGGATTTTAAGTTTATTATTCTGTGTCTTCACTATTAAACGCCTTATTATTAACATTCATGGGGCAACAGGAGGCCCAGGGGCTGCAACACAGGCACAGAAGGAATCCTGCTTCAAAAGAGTTAAACCGATTCAAAAAGGCCTATGATGGCTTCAGTGCTATTGCTAAGGGACAGAAAATTGTGCCATCGTGTGGTCCAAGCAGGTGCAGCAGCCAAAAATATCCCCGAAGTGCAGAGCGGCAGGAAAAGCACCGCCCCTACGCTCCTCTTAAGGGGACGATCCGCTCCCGTTGCCCTTCTCCGCATGGCTGCCGATTTATGTGCCAGTGCTTCTTTGAGCGACCTTCCCAGTATGGCCGACTTCCGTTGTGCCCTTCTCCTGGCATCCCACCACAACTTCCTTTCACAGCGACCTTCCAAGCACGCCCGACTTCCTGTCCGTTTTCAGTTGCCGTCCCCCAGTTCTTTTGAAAACCGACCTTCCCATCATGGCTGACTTCCTGTACTTTCTTCTAAGTCTTCCCCCCCAACTTCCTTTCGCAGCGACCTGGTCACGGTGGGATTGTAAATTTATTATTCTGTATCATTATCGTTAAACGTCTCATTATTAACATTAATACGGCAACAGGAAGCCCAAGGGCCGCAACACAGGGAGAGAAGAAAGAATCCCACTTCAAAACCGACTTAAACCGAGTTAAAAAGGTGTACGATAGCTTCGACGCTAAGGGATAGTGCCCTCCTGTGGTCCAAGCAGGTATAGCAGCAACAAAAAAAAAAGCCTTTTAATGGCATTTTCAGATTATTATCGTGTATCTTTATTATTAAACGCCTTAGTATTAATATTAATAGCCCAACGGGACTCCCAGGAGCCGCACAACAGGCACAGAAGAAAGAATCCTATTGAAAAACTTTAAACCGAGTTAAAAAGTTCTACGATGGCCTCAGCGGTAACGCCAAGGGCCAAAAAATAGTGCCATCGTGTGGCATACGCAGGTATAGCAGCCACCAAGAGAAATAAACTTTTTTCATGACATTTTAAAGTTATTATTCATTATTATTAAAACCTTATTAATATTAATAGGCCATCTTAGGCCTTTATATGTCTGTTTAAGGCTGTTGAATCAGGATTTCTTTTCCAGTTCCTGTGTTGCAGCAAACGGGCCTCCCGTCGCCTTATTAATATTAATAAGGCATTAATAATAAAGATTTTTTGATTTTTTGATTTTTTGAATTTTTGATTTTTATATTTTTATATTTTTATATTTTTATATTATTTTTATATTTTTATATTTTTATATTTTTATATTTTTATATTATTTTTATATTTTTATATTTTTATATTTTTATATTTTTTGATTTTTATATTTTTATATTTTTATATTTTTATATTTTTATATTTTTATATTTTTATATTATTTTTATATTTTTATATTTTTATATATTTTTATATTTTTATATTATTTTTATATTATTTTTATATTTTTATATTTTTATATTTTTATATTTTTATATTATTTTTATATTTTTATATTTTTATAATTTTATATTATTTTTATATTTTTATATTTTTATATTTTTATATTATTTTTATATTATTTTTATATTTTTATATTTTTATATTTTTATATTTTTATATTATTTTTATATTTTTATATTATTTTTTTATTATTTTTATATTTTTATATTTTTATATTTTTATATTTTTATATTATTTTTATATTTTTTGATTTTTTGATTTTTTGATTTTTATATTTTTATATTTTTATATTTTTTGATTTTTTTATATTTTTATATTTTTATATTTTTATATTTTTATATTTTTATATTTTTATATTTTTATATTTTTATATTTTTATATTTTTATATTTTTATATTTTTATATTTTTATATTTTTATATTTTTATATTTTTATATTATTTTTATATTTTTGAATTTTAAGTTTTTTAGTTTTTATATTTTTATATTTTTATATTTTTATATTTTTTTATTATTTTTATATTTTTATATTTTTATATTTTTATATTATTTTTATATTTTTATATTTTTATATTTTTATATTTTTATATTTTTATATTTTTATATTATTTTTATATTTTTATATTTTTATATTTTTATATTATTTTTTGATTTTTTGATTTTTTGATTTTTTTGATTTTTTGATTCGTATGTTTTAGTTTCCAGTCCCCTTATCATCCTGGTTGCTCTTCTCTGCACTTTCTCTAGAGCTTCAATGTCTTTTTTATAGTGTGGTGACCAGAACTGGGTGCAGTACTCTAGTTGTGGTCTAACTAAGGCTTTACAGTACCTCCCTAGTTCTAGATTGTATCCCTCTGTTAATGCAACTCAGGATTGCATTGGCTTTTTTGGTTGCCGCTGCACATTGCCAGCTTATATGTAGTTAGTTGTCCACCAAGACTCCTAGATCCCTCTCGCAGTCGCTGCTATTGAGTGTGGTTTCACCCAGTTTATATGCATATCTTTGGTTTTTCTTAGCTAGGTGTAGGATTTTACTCAATGCTATTGCTAAGGGACAGAAAACTGTGCCACGCAGACACAAAAAGAAGAAAAAACCCTTTAGACGGATTTTAAGTTTATTATTCTGTGTCTTCACTATTAAACGCCTTATTATTAACATTCATGGGGCAACAGGAGGCCCAGGGGCTGCAACACAGGCACAGAAGGAATCCTGCTTCAAAAGAGTTAAACCGATTCAAAAAGGCCTATGATGGCTTCAGTGCTATTGCTAAGGGACAGAAAATTGTGCCATCGTGTGGTCCAAGCAGGTGCAGCAGCCAAAAAAATCCCCGAAGTGCAGAGCGGCAGGAAAAGCACCGCCCCTACGCTCCTCTTAAGGGGACGATCCGCTCCCGTTGCCCTTCTCCGCATGGCTGCCGATTTATGTGCCAGTGCTTCTTTGAGCGACCTTCCCAGTATGGCCGACTTCCGTTGTGCCCTTCTCCTGGCATCCCACCACAACTTCCTTTCACAGCGACCTTCCAAGCACGCCCGACTTCCTGTCCGTTTTCAGTTGCCGTCCCCCAGTTCTTTTGAAAACCGACCTTCCCATCATGGCTGACTTCCTGTACTTTCTTCTAAGTCTTCCCCCCCAACTTCCTTTCGCAGCGACCTGGTCACGGTGGGATTGTAAATTTATTATTCTGTATCATTATCGTTAAACGTCTCATTATTAACATTAATACGGCAACAGGAAGCCCAAGGGCCGCAACACAGGGAGAGAAGAAAGAATCCCACTTCAAAACCGACTTAAACCGAGTTAAAAAGGTGTACGATAGCTTCGACGCTAAGGGATAGTGCCCTCCTGTGGTCCAAGCAGGTATAGCAGCAACAAAAAAAAAAGCCTTTTAATGGCATTTACAGATTATTATCGTGTATCTTTATTATTAAACGCCTTAGTATTAATATTAATAGCCCAACGGGACTCCCAAGAGCCGCACAACAGGCACAGAAGAAAGAATCCTATTGAAAAACTTTAAACCGAGTTAAAAAGTTCTACGATGGCCTCAGCGGTAACGCCAAGGGCCAAAAAATAGTGCCATCGTGTGGCATACGCAGGTATAGCAGCCACCAAGAGAAATAAACTTTTTTCATGACATTTTAAAGTTATTATTCATTATTATTAAAACCTTATTAATATTAATAGGCCATCTTAGGCCTTTATATGTCTGTTTAAGGCTGTTGAATCAGGATTTCTTTTCCAGTTCCTGTGTTGCAGCAAACGGGCCTCCCGTCGCCTTATTAATATTAATAAGGCATTAATAATAAAGATTTTTTGATTTTTTGATTTTTTGAATTTTTGATTTTTATATTTTTATATTTTTATATTTTTATATTATTTTTATATTTTTATATTTTTATATTTTTATATTTTTATATTATTTTTATATTTTTATATTTTTTGATTTTTATATTTTTTGATTTTTATATTTTTATATTTTTATATTTTTATATTTTTATATTATTTTTATATTTTTATATTTTTATATTTTTATATTCTTATATTATTTTTATATTTTTATATTTTTATATATTTTTATATTTTTATATTTTTATATATTTTTATATTTTTATATTTTTATATTTTTATATTATTTTTATATTATTTTTATATTTTTATATTTTTATATTTTTATATTTTTATATTATTTTTATATTATTTTTATATTTTTATATTTTTATATTTTTATATTTTTATATTTTTATATTATTTTTATATTATTTTTATATTATTTTTATATTATTTTTATATTTTTATATTATTTTTATATTATTTTTATATTATTTTTATATTTTTATATTTTTATATTTTTATATTTTTATATTATTTTTATATTTTTATATTTTTATATTTTTATATTATTTTTATATTTTTATATTTTATATTTTTATATTATTTTTTGATTTTTTGATTTTTTGATTTTTTGATTCGTATGTTTTAGTTTCCAGTCCCCTTATCATCCTGGTTGCTCTTCTCTGCACTTTCTCTAGAGCTTCAATGTCTTTTTTATAGTGTGGTGACCAGAACTGGGTGCAGTACTCTAGTTGTGGTCTAACTAAGGCTTTACAGTACCTCCCTAGTTCTAGATTGTATCCCTCTGTTAATGTAACTCAGGATTGCATTGGCTTTTTTGGTTGCCGCTGCACATTGCCAGCTTATATGTAGTTAGTTGTCCACCAAGACTCCTAGATCCCTCTCGCAGTCGCTGCTATTGAGTGTGGTTTCACCCAGTTTATATGCATATCTTTGGTTTTTCTTAGCTAGGTGTAGGATTTTACTCAATGCTATTGCTAAGGGACAGAAAACTGTGCCACGCAGACACAAAAAGAAGAAAAAACCCTTTAGACGGATTTTAAGTTTATTATTCTGTGTCTTCACTATTAAACGCCTTATTATTAACATTCATGGGGCAACAGGAGGCCCAGGGGCTGCAACACAGGCACAGAAGGAATCCTGCTTCAAAAGAGTTAAACCGATTCAAAAAGGCCTATGATGGCTTCAGTGCTATTGCTAAGGGACAGAAAATTGTGCCATCGTGTGGTCCAAGCAGGTGCAGCAGCCAAAAATATCCCCGAAGTGCAGAGCGGCAGGAAAAGCACCGCCCCTACGCTCCTCTTAAGGGGACGATCCGCTCCCGTTGCCCTTCTCCGCATGGCTGCCGATTTATGTGCCAGTGCTTCTTTGAGCGACCTTCCCAGTATGGCCGACTTCCGTTGTGCCCTTCTCCTGGCATCCCACCACAACTTCCTTTCACAGCGACCTTCCAAGCACGCCCGACTTCCTGTCCGTTTTCAGTTGCCGTCCCCCAGTTCTTTTGAAAACCGACCTTCCCATCATGGCTGACTTCCTGTACTTTCTTCTAAGTCTTCCCCCCCAACTTCCTTTCGCAGCGACCTGGTCACGGTGGGATTGTAAATTTATTATTCTGTATCATTATCGTTAAACGTCTCATTATTAACATTAATACGGCAACAGGAAGCCCAAGGGCCGCAACACAGGGAGAGAAGAAAGAATCCCACTTCAAAACCGACTTAAACCGAGTTAAAAAGGTGTACGATAGCTTCGACGCTAAGGGATAGTGCCCTCCTGTGGTCCAAGCAGGTATAGCAGCAACAAAAAAAAAAGCCTTTTAATGGCATTTTCAGATTATTATCGTGTATCTTTATTATTAAACGCCTTAGTATTAATATTAATAGCCCAACGGGACTCCCAGGAGCCGCACAACAGGCACAGAAGAAAGAATCCTATTGAAAAACTTTAAACCGAGTTAAAAAGTTCTACGATGGCCTCAGCGGTAACGCCAAGGGCCAAAAAATAGTGCCATCGTGTGGCATACGCAGGTATAGCAGCCACCAAGAGAAATAAACTTTTTTCATGACATTTTAAAGTTATTATTCATTATTATTAAAACCTTATTAATATTAATAGGCCATCTTAGGCCTTTATATGTCTGTTTAAGGCTGTTGAATCAGGATTTCTTTTCCAGTTCCTGTGTTGCAGCAAACGGGCCTCCCGTCGCCTTATTAATATTAATAAGGCATTAATAATAAAGATTTTTTGATTTTTTGATTTTTTGAATTTTTGATTTTTATATTTTTATATTTTTATATTTTTATATTATTTTTATATTTTTATATTTTTATATTTTTATATTTTTATATTATTTTTATATTTTTATATTTTTATATTTTTATATTTTTTGATTTTTATATTTTTATATTTTTATATTTTTATATTTTTATATTTTTATATTTTTATATTATTTTTATATTTTTATATTTTTATATATTTTTATATTTTTATATTATTTTTATATTATTTTTATATTTTTATATTTTTATATTTTTATATTTTTATATTATTTTTATATTTTTATATTTTTATAATTTTATATTATTTTTATATTTTTATATTTTTATATTTTTATATTATTTTTATATTATTTTTATATTTTTATATTTTTATATTTTTATATTTTTATATTATTTTTATATTTTTATATTATTTTTTTATTATTTTTATATTTTTATATTTTTATATTTTTATATTTTTATATTATTTTTATATTTTTTGATTTTTTGATTTTTTGATTTTTATATTTTTATATTTTTATATTTTTTGATTTTTTTATATTTTTATATTTTTATATTTTTATATTTTTATATTTTTATATTTTTATATTTTTATATTTTTATATTTTTATATTTTTATATTTTTATATTTTTATATTTTTATATTTTTATATTTTTATATTTTTATATTATTTTTATATTTTTGAATTTTAAGTTTTTTAGTTTTTATATTTTTATATTTTTATATTTTTATATTTTTTTATTATTTTTATATTTTTATATTTTTATATTTTTATATTATTTTTATATTTTTATATTTTTATATTTTTATATTTTTATATTTTTATATTTTTATATTATTTTTATATTTTTATATTTTTATATTTTTATATTATTTTTTGATTTTTTGATTTTTTGATTTTTTTGATTTTTTGATTCGTATGTTTTAGTTTCCAGTCCCCTTATCATCCTGGTTGCTCTTCTCTGCACTTTCTCTAGAGCTTCAATGTCTTTTTTATAGTGTGGTGACCAGAACTGGGTGCAGTACTCTAGTTGTGGTCTAACTAAGGCTTTACAGTACCTCCCTAGTTCTAGATTGTATCCCTCTGTTAATGCAACTCAGGATTGCATTGGCTTTTTTGGTTGCCGCTGCACATTGCCAGCTTATATGTAGTTAGTTGTCCACCAAGACTCCTAGATCCCTCTCGCAGTCGCTGCTATTGAGTGTGGTTTCACCCAGTTTATATGCATATCTTTGGTTTTTCTTAGCTAGGTGTAGGATTTTACTCAATGCTATTGCTAAGGGACAGAAAACTGTGCCACGCAGACACAAAAAGAAGAAAAAACCCTTTAGACGGATTTTAAGTTTATTATTCTGTGTCTTCACTATTAAACGCCTTATTATTAACATTCATGGGGCAACAGGAGGCCCAGGGGCTGCAACACAGGCACAGAAGGAATCCTGCTTCAAAAGAGTTAAACCGATTCAAAAAGGCCTATGATGGCTTCAGTGCTATTGCTAAGGGACAGAAAATTGTGCCATCGTGTGGTCCAAGCAGGTGCAGCAGCCAAAAAAATCCCCGAAGTGCAGAGCGGCAGGAAAAGCACCGCCCCTACGCTCCTCTTAAGGGGACGATCCGCTCCCGTTGCCCTTCTCCGCATGGCTGCCGATTTATGTGCCAGTGCTTCTTTGAGCGACCTTCCCAGTATGGCCGACTTCCGTTGTGCCCTTCTCCTGGCATCCCACCACAACTTCCTTTCACAGCGACCTTCCAAGCACGCCCGACTTCCTGTCCGTTTTCAGTTGCCGTCCCCCAGTTCTTTTGAAAACCGACCTTCCCATCATGGCTGACTTCCTGTACTTTCTTCTAAGTCTTCCCCCCCAACTTCCTTTCGCAGCGACCTGGTCACGGTGGGATTGTAAATTTATTATTCTGTATCATTATCGTTAAACGTCTCATTATTAACATTAATACGGCAACAGGAAGCCCAAGGGCCGCAACACAGGGAGAGAAGAAAGAATCCCACTTCAAAACCGACTTAAACCGAGTTAAAAAGGTGTACGATAGCTTCGACGCTAAGGGATAGTGCCCTCCTGTGGTCCAAGCAGGTATAGCAGCAACAAAAAAAAAAGCCTTTTAATGGCATTTACAGATTATTATCGTGTATCTTTATTATTAAACGCCTTAGTATTAATATTAATAGCCCAACGGGACTCCCAGGAGCCGCACAACAGGCACAGAAGAAAGAATCCTATTGAAAAACTTTAAACCGAGTTAAAAAGTTCTACGATGGCCTCAGCGGTAACGCCAAGGGCCAAAAAATAGTGCCATCGTGTGGCATACGCAGGTATAGCAGCCACCAAGAGAAATAAACTTTTTTCATGACATTTTAAAGTTATTATTCATTATTATTAAAACCTTATTAATATTAATAGGCCATCTTAGGCCTTTATATGTCTGTTTAAGGCTGTTGAATCAGGATTTCTTTTCCAGTTCCTGTGTTGCAGCAAACGGGCCTCCCGTCGCCTTATTAATATTAATAAGGCATTAATAATAAAGATTTTTTGATTTTTTGATTTTTTGAATTTTTGATTTTTATATTTTTATATTTTTATATTTTTATATTATTTTTATATTTTTATATTTTTATATTTTTATATTTTTATATTATTTTTATATTTTTATATTTTTTGATTTTTATATTTTTTGATTTTTATATTTTTATATTTTTATATTTTTATATTTTTATATTATTTTTATATTTTTATATTTTTATATTTTTATATTCTTATATTATTTTTATATTTTTATATTTTTATATATTTTTATATTTTTATATTTTTATATTTTTATATTATTTTTATATTTTTATATTTTTATATTTTTATATTTTTATATTATTTTTATATTTTTATATTTTTATATTTTTATATTTTTATATTTTTATATTTTTATATTATTTTTATATTATTTTTATATTTTTATATTTTTATATTTTTATATTTTTATATTATTTTTATATTATTTTTATATTTTTATATTTTTATATTTTTATATTTTTATATTATTTTTATATTTTTATATTTTTATATTTTTATATTATTTTTATATTTTTATATTTTATATTTTTATATTATTTTTTGATTTTTTGATTTTTTGATTCGTATGTTTTAGTTTCCAGTCCCCTTATCATCCTGGTTGCTCTTCTCTGCACTTTCTCTAGAGCTTCAATGTCTTTTTTATAGTGTGGTGACCAGAACTGGGTGCAGTACTCTAGTTGTGGTCTAACTAAGGCTTTACAGTACCTCCCTAGTTCTAGATTGTATCCCTCTGTTAATGCAACTCAGGATTGCATTGGCTTTTTTGGTTGCCGCTGCACATTGCCAGCTTATATGTAGTTAGTTGTCCACCAAGACTCCTAGATCCCTCTCGCAGTCGCTGCTATTGAGTGTGGTTTCACCCAGTTTATATGCATATCTTTGGTTTTTCTTAGCTAGGTGTAGGATTTTACTCAATGCTATTGCTAAGGGACAGAAAACTGTGCCACGCAGACACAAAAAGAAGAAAAAACCCTTTAGACGGATTTTAAGTTTATTATTCTGTGTCTTCACTATTAAACGCCTTATTATTAACATTCATGGGGCAACAGGAGGCCCAGGGGCTGCAACACAGGCACAGAAGGAATCCTGCTTCAAAAGAGTTAAACCGATTCAAAAAGGCCTATGATGGCTTCAGTGCTATTGCTAAGGGACAGAAAATTGTGCCATCGTGTGGTCCAAGCAGGTGCAGCAGCCAAAAATATCCCCGAAGTGCAGAGCGGCAGGAAAAACACCGCCCCTACGCTCCTCTTAAGGGGACGATCCGCTCCCGTTGCCCTTCTCCGCATGGCTGCCGATTTATGTGCCAGTGCTTCTTTGAGCGACCTTCCCAGTATGGCCGACTTCCGTTGTGCCCTTCTCCTGGCATCCCACCACAACTTCCTTTCACAGCGACCTTCCAAGCACGCCCGACTTCCTGTCCGTTTTCAGTTGCCGTCCCCCAGTTCTTTTGAAAACCGACCTTCCCATCATGGCTGACTTCCTGTACTTTCTTCTAAGTCTTCCCCCCCAACTTCCTTTCGCAGCGACCTGGTCACGGTGGGATTGTAAATTTATTATTCTGTATCATTATCGTTAAACGTCTCATTATTAACATTAATACGGCAACAGGAAGCCCAAGGGCCGCAACACAGGGAGAGAAGAAAGAATCCCACTTCAAAACCGACTTAAACCGAGTTAAAAAGGTGTACGATAGCTTCGACGCTAAGGGATAGTGCCCTCCTGTGGTCCAAGCAGGTATAGCAGCAACAAAAAAAAAAGCCTTTTAATGGCATTTACAGATTATTATCGTGTATCTTTATTATTAAACGCCTTAGTATTAATATTAATAGCCCAACGGGACTCCCAGGAGCCGCACAACAGGCACAGAAGAAAGAATCCTATTGAAAAACTTTAAACCGAGTTAAAAAGTTCTACGATGGCCTCAGCGGTAACGCCAAGGGCCAAAAAATAGTGCCATCGTGTGGCATACGCAGGTATAGCAGCCACCAAGAGAAATAAACTTTTTTCATGACATTTTAAAGTTATTATTCATTATTATTAAAACCTTATTAATATTAATAGGCCATCTTAGGCCTTTATATGTCTGTTTAAGGCTGTTGAATCAGGATTTCTTTTCCAGTTCCTGTGTTGCAGCAAACAGGCCTCCCGTCGCCTTATTAATATTAATAAGGCATTAATAATAAAGATTTTTTGATTTTTTGATTTTTTGAATTTTTGATTTTTATATTTTTATATTTTTATATTTTTATATTATTTTTATATTTTTATATTTTTATATTTTTATATTTTTATATTTTTATATTATTTTTATATTTTTATATTTTTATATTTTTATATTTTTTGATTTTTATATTTTTATATTTTTATATTTTTATATTTTTATATTTTTATATTTTTATATTTTTATATTTTTATATTATTATATTATTTTTATATTTTTATATTTTTATATATCTTTATATTTTTATATTATTTTTATATTATTTTTATATTTTTATATTTTTATATTTTTATATTATTTTTATATTTTTATATTTTTATATTTTTATAATTTTATATTATTTTTATATTTTTATATTTTTATATTTTTATATTTTTATATTATTTTTATATTTTTATATTTTTATATTTTTATATTTTTATATTTTTATATTATTTTTATATTTTTATATTATTTTTATATTATTTTTATATTTTTATATTTTTATATTTTTATATTTTTATATTTTTATATTATTTTTATATTTTTTGATTTTTTGATTTTTTGATTTTTTGATTTTTATATTTTTATATTTTTATATTTTTTGATTTTTTGATTTTTTGATTTTTTGATTTTTTGATTTTTTGATTTTTTTATATTTTTATATTTTTATATTTTTATATTTTTATATTTTTATATTTTTATATTTTTATATTTTTATATTTTTATATTATTTTTATATTTTTGAATTTTAAGTTTTTTAGTTTTTATATTTTTATATTTTTATATTTTTATATTATTTTTATATTTTTATATTTTTATATTTTTATATTTTTATATTTTTATATTATTTTTATATTTTTATATTTTATATTTTTATATTATTTTTTGATTTTTTGATTTTTTGATTCGTATGTTTTAGTTTCCAGTCCCCTTATCATCCTGGTTGCTCTTCTCTGCACTTTCTCTAGAGCTTCAATGTCTTTTTTATAGTGTGGTGACCAGAACTGGGTGCAGTACTGTAGTTGTGGTCTAACTAAGGCTTTACAGTACCTCCCTAGTTCTAGATTGTATCCCTCTGTTAATGCAACTCAGGATTGCATTGGCTTTTTTGGTTGCCGCTGCACATTGCCAGCTTATATGTAGTTAGTTGTCCACCAAGACTCCTAGATCCCTCTCGCAGTCGCTGCTATTGAGTGTGGTTTCACCCAGTTTATATGCATATCTTTGGTTTTTCTTAGCTAGGTGTAGGATTTTACTCAATGCTATTGCTAAGGGACAGAAAACTGTGCCACGCAGACACAAAAAGAAGAAAAAACCCTTTAGACGGATTTTAAGTTTATTATTCTGTGTCTTCACTATTAAACGCCTTATTATTAACATTCATGGGGCAACAGGAGGCCCAGGGGCTGCAACACAGGCACAGAAGGAATCCTGCTTCAAAAGAGTTAAACCGATTCAAAAAGGCCTATGATGGCTTCAGTGCTATTGCTAAGGGACAGAAAATTGTGCCATCGTGTGGTCCAAGCAGGTGCAGCAGCCAAAAAAATCCCCGAAGTGCAGAGCGGCAGGAAAAGCACCGCCCCTACGCTCCTCTTAAGGGGACGATCCGCTCCCGTTGCCCTTCTCCGCATGGCTGCCGATTTATGTGCCAGTGCTTCTTTGAGCGACCTTCCCAGTATGGCCGACTTCCGTTGTGCCCTTCTCCTGGCATCCCACCACAACTTCCTTTCACAGCGACCTTCCAAGCACGCCCGACTTCCTGTCCGTTTTCAGTTGCCGTCCCCCAGTTCTTTTGAAAACCGACCTTCCCATCATGGCTGACTTCCTGTACTTTCTTCTAAGTCTTCCCCCCCAACTTCCTTTCGCAGCGACCTGGTCACGGTGGGATTGTAAATTTATTATTCTGTATCATTATCGTTAAACGTCTCATTATTAACATTAATACGGCAACAGGAAGCCCAAGGGCCGCAACACAGGGAGAGAAGAAAGAATCCCACTTCAAAACCGACTTAAACCGAGTTAAAAAGGTCTACGATAGCTTCGACGCTAAGGGATAGTGCCCTCCTGTGGTCCAAGCAGGTATAGCAGCAACAAAAAAAAAGCCTTTTAATGGCATTTACAGATTATTATCGTGTATCTTTATTATTAAACGCCTTAGTATTAATATTAATAGCCTAACGGGACTCCCAGGAGCCGCACAACAGGCACAGAAGAAAGAATCCTATTGAAAAACTTTAAACCGAGTTAAAAAGTTCTACGATGGCCTCAGCGGTAACGCCAAGGGCCAAAAAATAGTGCCATCGTGTGGCATACGCAGGTATAGCAGCCACCAAGAGAAATAAACTTTTTTCATGACATTTTAAAGTTATTATTCATTATTATTAAAACCTTATTAATATTAATAGGCCATCTTAGGCCTTTATATGTCTGTTTAAGGCTGTTGAATCAGGATTTCTTTTCCAGTTCCTGTGTTGCAGCAAACGGGCCTCCCGTCGCCTTATTAATATTAATAAGGCATTAATAATAAAGATTTTTTGATTTTTTGATTTTTTGAATTTTTGATTTTTATATTTTTATATTTTTATATTTTTATATTATTTTTATATTTTTATATTTTTATATTTTTATATTTTTATATTATTTTTATATTTTTATATTTTTTGATTTTTATATTTTTTGATTTTTATATTTTTTGATTTTTATATTTTTATATTTTTATATTATTTTTATATTTTTATATTTTTATATTTTTATATTCTTATATTATTTTTATATTTTTATATTTTTATATATTTTTATATTTTTATATTTTTATATTATTTTTATATTATTTTTATATTTTTATATTTTTATATTTTTATATTATTTTTATATTATTTTTATATTTTTATATTTTTATATTTTTATATTTTTATATTTTTATATTTTTATATTATTTTTATATTATTTTTATATTTTTATATTTTTATATTTTTATATTTTTATATTATTTTTATATTATTTTTATATTTTTATATTTTTATATTTTTATATTTTTATATTATTTTTATATTTTTATATTTTTATATTTTTATATTATTTTTATATTTTTATATTTTATATTTTTATATTATTTTTTGATTTTTTGATTTTTTGATTCGTATGTTTTAGTTTCCAGTCCCCTTATCATCCTGGTTGCTCTTCTCTGCACTTTCTCTAGAGCTTCAATGTCTTTTTTATAGTGTGGTGACCAGAACTGGGTGCAGTACTCTAGTTGTGGTCTAACTAAGGCTTTACAGTACCTCCCTAGTTCTAGATTGTATCCCTCTGTTAATGCAACTCAGGATTGCATTGGCTTTTTTGGTTGCCGCTGCACATTGCCAGCTTATATGTAGTTAGTTGTCCACCAAGACTCCTAGATCCCTCTCGCAGTCGCTGCTATTGAGTGTGGTTTCACCCAGTTTATATGCATATCTTTGGTTTTTCTTAGCTAGGTGTAGGATTTTACTCAATGCTATTGCTAAGGGACAGAAAACTGTGCCACGCAGACACAAAAAGAAGAAAAAACCCTTTAGACGGATTTTAAGTTTATTATTCTGTGTCTTCACTATTAAACGCCTTATTATTAACATTCATGGGGCAACAGGAGGCCCAGGGGCTGCAACACAGGCACAGAAGGAATCCTGCTTCAAAAGAGTTAAACCGATTCAAAAAGGCCTATGATGGCTTCAGTGCTATTGCTAAGGGACAGAAAATTGTGCCATCGTGTGGTCCAAGCAGGTGCAGCAGCCAAAAAAATCCCCGAAGTGCAGAGCGGCAGGAAAAGCACCGCCCCTACGCTCCTCTTAAGGGGACGATCCGCTCCCGTTGCCCTTCTCCGCATGGCTGCCGATTTATGTGCCAGTGCTTCTTTGAGCGACCTTCCCAGTATGGCCAACTTCCGTTGTGCCCTTCTCCTGGCATCCCACCACAACTTCCTTTCACAGCGACCTTCCAAGCACGCCCGACTTCCTGTCCCCCAGTTCTTTTGAAACTCAGTTGCCGTCCCCCAGTTCTTTTGAAAACCGACCTTCCCATCATGGCTGACTTCCTGTACTTTCTTCTAAGTCTTCCCCCCCAACTTCCTTTCGCAGCGACCTGGTCACGGTGGGATTGTAAATTTATTATTCTGTATCATTATCGTTAAACGTCTCATTATTAACATTAATACGGCAACAGGAAGCCCAAGGGCCGCAACACAGGGAGAGAAGAAAGAATCCCACTTCAAAACCGACTTAAACCGAGTTAAAAAGGTGTACGATAGCTTCGACGCTAAGGGATAGTGCCCTCCTGTGGTCCAAGCAGGTATAGCAGCAACAAAAAAAAAAGCCTTTTAATGGCATTTACAGATTATTATCGTGTATCTTTATTATTAAACGCCTTAGTATTAATATTAATAGCCCAACGGGACTCCCAGGAGCCGCACAACAGGCACAGAAGAAAGAATCCTATTGAAAAACTTTAAACCGAGTTAAAAAGTTCTACGATGGCCTCAGCGGTAACGCCAAGGGCCAAAAAATAGTGCCATCGTGTGGCATACGCAGGTATAGCAGCCACCAAGAGAAATAAACTTTTTTCATGACATTTTAAAGTTATTATTATTCATTATTATTAAAACCTTATTAATATTAATAGGCCATCTTAGGCCTTTATATGTCTGTTTAAGGCTGTTGAATCAGGATTTCTTTTCCAGTTCCTGTGTTGCAGCAAACGGGCCTCCCGTCGCCTTATTAATATTAATAAGGCATTAATAATAAAGATTTTTTGATTTTTTGATTTTTTGAATTTTTGATTTTTATATTTTTATATTTTTATATTTTTATATTATTTTTATATTTTTATATTTTTATATTTTTATATTTTTATATTATTTTTATATTTTTATATTTTTTGATTTTTATATTTTTTGATTTTTATATTTTTATATTTTTATATTTTTATATTTTTATATTATTTTTATATTTTTATATTTTTATATTTTTATATTCTTATATTATTTTTATATTTTTATATTTTTATATATTTTTATATTTTTATATTTTTATATTTTTATATTATTTTTATATTATTTTTATATTTTTATATTTTTATATTTTTATATTTTTATATTATTTTTATATTTTTATATTTTTATATTTTTATATTATTTTTATATTTTTATATTTTATATTTTTATATTATTTTTTGATTTTTTGATTTTTTGATTCGTATGTTTTAGTTTCCAGTCCCCTTATCATCCTGGTTGCTCTTCTCTGCACTTTCTCTAGAGCTTCAATGTCTTTTTTATAGTGTGGTGACCAGAACTGGGTGCAGTACTCTAGTTGTGGTCTAACTAAGGCTTTACAGTACCTCCCTAGTTCTAGATTGTATCCCTCTGTTAATGCAACTCAGGATTGCATTGGCTTTTTTGGTTGCCGCTGCACATTGCCAGCTTATATGTAGTTAGTTGTCCACCAAGACTCCTAGATCCCTCTCGCAGTCGCTGCTATTGAGTGTGGTTTCACCCAGTTTATATGCATATCTTTGGTTTTTCTTAGCTAGGTGTAGGATTTTACTCAATGCTATTGCTAAGGGACAGAAAACTGTTCCACGCAGACACAAAAAGAAGAAAAAACCCTTTAGACGGATTTTAAGTTTATTATTCTGTGTCTTCACTATTAAACGCCTTATTATTAACATTCATGGGGCAACAGGAGGCCCAGGGGCTGCAACACAGGCACAGAAGGAATCCTGCTTCAAAAGAGTTAAACCGATTCAAAAAGGCCTATGATGGCTTCAGTGCTATTGCTAAGGGACAGAAAATTGTGCCATCGTGTGGTCCAAGCAGGTGCAGCAGCCAAAAAAATCCCCGAAGTGCAGAGCGGCAGGAAAAGCACCCTACGCTCCTCTTAAGGGGACGATCCGCTCCCGTTGCCCTTCTCCGCATGGCTGCCGATTTATGTGCCAGTGCTTCTTTGAGCGACCTTCCCAGTATGGCCGACTTCCGTTGTGCCCTTCTCCTGGCATCCCACCACAACTTCCTTTCACAGCGACCTTCCAAGCACGCCCGACTTCCTGTCCGTTTTCAGTTGCCGTCCCCCAGTTCTTTTGAAAACCGACCTTCCCATCATGGCTGACTTCCTGTACTTTCTTCTAAGTCTTCCCCCCCAACTTCCTTTCGCAGCGACCTGGTCACGGTGGGATTGTAAATTTATTATTCTGTATCATTATCGTTAAACGTCTCATTATTAACATTAATACGGCAACAGGAAGCCCAAGGGCCGCAACACAGGGAGAGAAGAAAGAATCCCACTTCAAAACCGACTTAAACCGAGTTAAAAAGGTCTACGATAGCTTCGACGCTAAGGGATAGTGCCCTCCTGTGGTCCAAGCAGGTATAGCAGCAACAAAAAAAAAAGCCTTTTAATGGCATTTACAGATTATTATCGTGTATCTTTATTATTAAACGCCTTAGTATTAATATTAATAGCCCAACGGGACTCCCAGGAGCCGCACAACAGGCACAGAAGAAAGAATCCTATTGAAAAACTTTAAACCGAGTTAAAAAGTTCTACGATGGCCTCAGCGGTAACGCCAAGGGCCAAAAAATAGTGCCATCGTGTGGCATACGCAGGTATAGCAGCCACCAAGAGAAATAAACTTTTTTCATGACATTTTAAAGTTATTATTCATTATTATTAAAACCTTATTAATATTAATAGGCCATCTTAGGCCTTTATATGTCTGTTTAAGGCTGTTGAATCAGGATTTCTTTTCCAGTTCCTGTGTTGCAGCAAACGGGCCTCCCGTCGCCTTATTAATATTAATAAGGCATTAATAATAAAGATTTTTTGATTTTTTGATTTTTTGAATTTTTGATTTTTATATTTTTATATTTTTATATTTTTATATTATTTTTATATTTTTATATTTTTATATTTTTATATTTTTATATTTTTATATTATTTTTATATTTTTATATTTTTTGATTTTTATATTTTTTGATTTTTATATTTTTATATTTTTATATTTTTATATTTTTATATTATTTTTATATTTTTATATTTTTATATTTTTATATTCTTATATTATTTTTATATTTTTATATTTTTATATATTTTTATATTTTTATATTTTTATATTTTTATATTTTTATATTTTTATATTTTTATATTTTTATATTATTTTTATATTTTTGAATTTTAAGTTTTTTAGTTTTTATATTTTTATATTTTTATATTTTTATATTTTTATATTATTTTTATATTTTTATATTTTTTTATTTTTATATTATTTTTATATTTTTATATTTTTATATTTTTATATTTTTATATTTTTATATTTTTATATTTTTATATTTTTATATTTTTATATTTTTATATTTTTATATTTTTATATTTTTATATTTTTATATTTTTATATTTTTATATTATTTTTTGATTTTTTGATTTTTTGATTTTTTTGATTTTTTGATTCGTATGTTTTAGTTTCCAGTCCCCTTATCATCCTGGTTGCTCTTCTCTGCACTTTCTCTAGAGCTTCAATGTCTTTTTTATAGTGTGGTGACCAGAACTGGGTGCAGTACTCTAGTTGTGGTCTAACTAAGGCTTTACAGTACCTCCCTAGTTCTAGATTGTATCCCTCTGTTAATGCAACTCAGGATTGCATTGGCTTTTTTGGTTGCCGCTGCACATTGCCAGCTTATATGTAGTTAGTTGTCCACCAAGACTCCTAGATCCCTCTCGCAGTCGCTGCTATTGAGTGTGGTTTCACCCAGTTTATATGCATATCTTTGGTTTTTCTTAGCTAGGTGTAGGATTTTACTCAATGCTATTGCTAAGGGACAGAAAACTGTGCCACGCAGACACAAAAAGAAGAAAAAACCCTTTAGACGGATTTTAAGTTTATTATTCTGTGTCTTCACTATTAAACGCCTTATTATTAACATTCATGGGGCAACAGGAGGCCCAGGGGCTGCAACACAGGCACAGAAGGAATCCTGCTTCAAAAGAGTTAAACCGATTCAAAAAGGCCTATGATGGCTTCAGTGCTATTGCTAAGGGACAGAAAATTGTGCCATCGTGTGGTCCAAGCAGGTGCAGCAGCCAAAAATATCCCCGAAGTGCAGAGCGGCAGGAAAAGCACCGCCCCTACGCTCCTCTTAAGGGGACGATCCGCTCCCGTTGCCCTTCTCCGCATGGCTGCCGATTTATGTGCCAGTGCTTCTTTGAGCGACCTTCCCAGTATGGCCGACTTCCGTTGTGCCCTTCTCCTGGCATCCCACCACAACTTCCTTTCACAGCGACCTTCCAAGCACGCCCGACTTCCTGTCCGTTTTCAGTTGCCGTCCCCCAGTTCTTTTGAAAACCGACCTTCCCATCATGGCTGACTTCCTGTACTTTCTTCTAAGTCTTCCCCCCCAACTTCCTTTCGCAGCGACCTGGTCACGGTGGGATTGTAAATTTATTATTCTGTATCATTATCGTTAAACGTCTCATTATTAACATTAATACGGCAACAGGAAGCCCAAGGGCCGCAACACAGGGAGAGAAGAAAGAATCCCACTTCAAAACCGACTTAAACCGAGTTAAAAAGGTGTACGATAGCTTCGACGCTAAGGGATAGTGCCCTCCTGTGGTCCAAGCAGGTATAGCAGCAACAAAAAAAAAAGCCTTTTAATGGCATTTACAGATTATTATCGTGTATCTTTATTATTAAACGCCTTAGTATTAATATTAATAGCCCAACGGGACTCCCAGGAGCCGCACAACAGGCACAGAAGAAAGAATCCTATTGAAAAACTTTAAACCGAGTTAAAAAGTTCTACGATGGCCTCAGCGGTAACGCCAAGGGCCAAAAAATAGTGCCATCGTGTGGCATACGCAGGTATAGCAGCCACCAAGAGAAATAAACTTTTTTCATGACATTTTAAAGTTATTATTCATTATTATTAAAACCTTATTAATATTAATAGGCCATCTTAGGCCTTTATATGTCTGTTTAAGGCTGTTGAATCAGGATTTCTTTTCCAGTTCCTGTGTTGCAGCAAACGGGCCTCCCGTCGCCTTATTAATATTAATAAGGCATTAATAATAAAGATTTTTTGATTTTTTGATTTTTTGATTTTTTGATTTTTTGAATTTTTGATTTTTATATTTTTATATTTTTATATTTTTATATTATTTTTATATTTTTATATTTTTATATTTTTATATTTTTATATTTTTATATTATTTTTATATTTTTATATTTTTATATTTTTATATTTTTTGATTTTTATATTTTTATATTTTTATATTTTTATATTTTTATATTTTTATATTTTTATATTTTTATATTTTTATATTTTTATATTTTTATATTTTTATATTATTTTTATATTTTTATATATTTTTATATTTTTATATTTTTATATTTTTATATTATTTTTATATTATTTTTATATTTTTATATTTTTATATTTTTATATTTTTATATTATTTTTATATTTTTATATTTTTATAATTTTATATTATTTTTATATTTTTATATTTTTATATTTTTATATTATTTTTATATTTTTATATTTTTATATTTTTATATTTTTATATTTTTATATTATTTTTATATTTTTATATTATTTTTATATTATTTTTATATTTTTATATTTTTATATTTTTATATTTTTATATTTTTATATTTTTATATTATTTTTATATTTTTTGATTTTTTGATTTTTTGATTTTTATATTTTTATATTTTTATATTTTTTGATTTTTTGATTTTTTGATTTTTTGATTTTTTGATTTTTTGATTTTTTTATATTTTTATATTTTTATATTTTTATATTTTTATATTTTTATATTTTTATATTTTTATATTTTTATATTTTTATATTTTTATATTTTTATATTATTTTTATATTTTTGAATTTTAAGTTTTTTAGTTTTTATATTTTTATATTTTTATATTTTTATATTATTTTTATATTTTTTTATTTTTATATTTTTATATTATTTTTATATTTTTATATTTTTATATTTTTATATTTTTATATTTTTATATTTTTATATTATTTTTATATTTTTATATTTTTATATTTTTATATTTTTATATTATTTTTTGATTTTTTGATTTTTTGATTTTTTTGATTTTTTGATTCGTATGTTTTAGTTTCCAGTCCCCTTATCATCCTGGTTGCTCTTCTCTGCACTTTCTCTAGAGCTTCAATGTCTTTTTTATAGTGTGGTGACCAGAACTGGGTGCAGTACTCTAGTTGTGGTCTAACTAAGGCTTTACAGTACCTCCCTAGTTCTAGATTGTATCCCTCTGTTAATGCAACTCAGGATTGCATTGGCTTTTTTGGTTGCCGCTGCACATTGCCAGCTTATATGTAGTTAGTTGTCCACCAAGACTCCTAGATCCCTCTCGCAGTCGCTGCTATTGAGTGTGGTTTCACCCAGTTTATATGCATATCTTTGGTTTTTCTTAGCTAGGTGTAGGATTTTACTCAATGCTATTGCTAAGGGACAGAAAACTGTGCCACGCAGACACAAAAAGAAGAAAAAACCCTTTAGACGGATTTTAAGTTTATTATTCTGTGTCTTCACTATTAAACGCCTTATTATTAACATTCATGGGGCAACAGGAGGCCCAGGGGCTGCAACACAGGCACAGAAGGAATCCTGCTTCAAAAGAGTTAAACCGATTCAAAAAGGCCTATGATGGCTTCAGTGCTATTGCTAAGGGACAGAAAATTGTGCCATCGTGTGGTCCAAGCAGGTGCAGCAGCCAAAAAAATCCCCGAAGTGCAGAGCGGCAGGAAAAGCACCCTACGCTCCTCTTAAGGGGACGATCCGCTCCCGTTGCCCTTCTCCGCATGGCTGCCGATTTATGTGCCAGTGCTTCTTTGAGCGACCTTCCCAGTATGGCCGACTTCCGTTGTGCCCTTCTCCTGGCATCCCACCACAACTTCCTTTCACAGCGACCTTCCAAGCACGCCCGACTTCCTGTCCGTTTTCAGTTGCCGTCCCCCAGTTCTTTTGAAAACCGACCTTCCCATCATGGCTGACTTCCTGTACTTTCTTCTAAGTCTTCCCCCCCAACTTCCTTTCGCAGCGACCTGGTCACGGTGGGATTGTAAATTTATTATTCTGTATCATTATCGTTAAACGTCTCATTATTAACATTAATACGGCAACAGGAAGCCCAAGGGCCGCAACACAGGGAGAGAAGAAAGAATCCCACTTCAAAACCGACTTAAACCGAGTTAAAAAGGTCTACGATAGCTTCGACGCTAAGGGATAGTGCCCTCCTGTGGTCCAAGCAGGTATAGCAGCAACAAAAAAAAAAGCCTTTTAATGGCATTTACAGATTATTATCGTGTATCTTTATTATTAAACGCCTTAGTATTAATATTAATAGCCCAACGGGACTCCCAGGAGCCGCACAACAGGCACAGAAGAAAGAATCCTATTGAAAAACTTTAAACCGAGTTAAAAAGTTCTACGATGGCCTCAGCGGTAACGCCAAGGGCCAAAAAATAGTGCCATCGTGTGGCATACGCAGGTATAGCAGCCACCAAGAGAAATAAACTTTTTTCATGACATTTTAAAGTTATTATTCATTATTATTAAAACCTTATTAATATTAATAGGCCATCTTAGGCCTTTATATGTCTGTTTAAGGCTGTTGAATCAGGATTTCTTTTCCAGTTCCTGTGTTGCAGCAAACGGGCCTCCCGTCGCCTTATTAATATTAATAAGGCATTAATAATAAAGATTTTTTGATTTTTTGATTTTTTGAATTTTTGATTTTTATATTTTTATATTTTTATATTTTTATATTATTTTTATATTTTTATATTTTTATATTTTTATATTTTTATATTATTTTTATATTTTTATATTTTTTGATTTTTATATTTTTTGATTTTTATATTTTTATATTTTTATATTTTTATATTTTTATATTATTTTTATATTTTTATATTTTTATATTTTTATATTCTTATATTATTTTTATATTTTTATATTTTTATATATTTTTATATTTTTATATTTTTATATTTTTATATTTTTATATTTTTATATTTTTATATTTTTATATTATTTTTATATTTTTGAATTTTAAGTTTTTTAGTTTTTATATTTTTATATTTTTATATTTTTATATTATTTTTATATTTTTTTATTTTTATATTTTTATATTATTTTTATATTTTTATATTTTTATATTTTTATATTTTTATATTTTTATATTTTTATATTTTTATATTTTTATATTTTTATATTATTTTTATATTTTTATATTTTTATATTTTTATATTTTTATATTATTTTTTGATTTTTTGATTTTTTGATTTTTTTGATTTTTTGATTCGTATGTTTTAGTTTCCAGTCCCCTTATCATCCTGGTTGCTCTTCTCTGCACTTTCTCTAGAGCTTCAATGTCTTTTTTATAGTGTGGTGACCAGAACTGGGTGCAGTACTCTAGTTGTGGTCTAACTAAGGCTTTACAGTACCTCCCTAGTTCTAGATTGTATCCCTCTGTTAATGCAACTCAGGATTGCATTGGCTTTTTTGGTTGCCGCTGCACATTGCCAGCTTATATGTAGTTAGTTGTCCACCAAGACTCCTAGATCCCTCTCGCAGTCGCTGCTATTGAGTGTGGTTTCACCCAGTTTATATGCATATCTTTGGTTTTTCTTAGCTAGGTGTAGGATTTTACTCAATGCTATTGCTAAGGGACAGAAAACTGTGCCACGCAGACACAAAAAGAAGAAAAAACCCTTTAGACGGATTTTAAGTTTATTATTCTGTGTCTTCACTATTAAACGCCTTATTATTAACATTCATGGGGCAACAGGAGGCCCAGGGGCTGCAACACAGGCACAGAAGGAATCCTGCTTCAAAAGAGTTAAACCGATTCAAAAAGGCCTATGATGGCTTCAGTGCTATTGCTAAGGGACAGAAAATTGTGCCATCGTGTGGTCCAAGCAGGTGCAGCAGCCAAAAATATCCCCGAAGTGCAGAGCGGCAGGAAAAGCACCGCCCCTACGCTCCTCTTAAGGGGACGATCCGCTCCCGTTGCCCTTCTCCGCATGGCTGCCGATTTATGTGCCAGTGCTTCTTTGAGCGACCTTCCCAGTATGGCCGACTTCCGTTGTGCCCTTCTCCTGGCATCCCACCACAACTTCCTTTCACAGCGACCTTCCAAGCACGCCCGACTTCCTGTCCGTTTTCAGTTGCCGTCCCCCAGTTCTTTTGAAAACCGACCTTCCCATCATGGCTGACTTCCTGTACTTTCTTCTAAGTCTTCCCCCCCAACTTCCTTTCGCAGCGACCTGGTCACGGTGGGATTGTAAATTTATTATTCTGTATCATTATCGTTAAACGTCTCATTATTAACATTAATACGGCAACAGGAAGCCCAAGGGCCGCAACACAGGGAGAGAAGAAAGAATCCCACTTCAAAACCGACTTAAACCGAGTTAAAAAGGTCTACGATAGCTTCGACGCTAAGGGATAGTGCCCTCCTGTGGTCCAAGCAGGTATAGCAGCAACAAAAAAAAAAGCCTTTTAATGGCATTTACAGATTATTATCGTGTATCTTTATTATTAAACGCCTTAGTATTAATATTAATAGCCCAACGGGACTCCCAGGAGCCGCACAACAGGCACAGAAGAAAGAATCCTATTGAAAAACTTTAAACCGAGTTAAAAAGTTCTACGATGGCCTCAGCGGTAACGCCAAGGGCCAAAAAATAGTGCCATCGTGTGGCATACGCAGGTATAGCAGCCACCAAGAGAAATAAACTTTTTTCATGACATTTTAAAGTTATTATTCATTATTATTAAAACCTTATTAATATTAATAGGCCATCTTAGGCCTTTATATGTCTGTTTAAGGCTGTTGAATCAGGATTTCTTTTCCAGTTCCTGTGTTGCAGCAAACGGGCCTCCCGTCGCCTTATTAATATTAATAAGGCATTAATAATAAAGATTTTTTGATTTTTTGATTTTTTGATTTTTTGATTTTTTGAATTTTTGATTTTTATATTTTTATATTTTTATATTTTTATATTATTTTTATATTTTTATATTTTTATATTTTTATATTTTTATATTTTTATATTATTTTTATATTTTTATATTTTTATATTTTTATATTTTTTGATTTTTATATTTTTATATTTTTATATTTTTATATTTTTATATTTTTATATTTTTATATTTTTATATTTTTATATTTTTATATTTTTATATTTTTATATTTTTATATATTTTTATATTTTTATATTTTTATATTTTTATATTATTTTTATATTATTTTTATATTTTTATATTTTTATATTTTTATATTATTTTTATATTTTTATATTTTTATAATTTTATATTATTTTTATATTTTTATATTTTTATATTTTTATATTATTTTTATATTTTTATATTTTTATATTTTTATATTTTTATATTTTTATATTATTTTTATATTTTTATATTATTTTTATATTATTTTTATATTTTTATATTTTTATATTTTTATATTTTTATATTTTTATATTTTTATATTTTTATATTATTTTTATATTTTTTGATTTTTTGATTTTTTGATTTTTATATTTTTATATTTTTATATTTTTTGATTTTTTGATTTTTTGATTTTTTGATTTTTTGATTTTTTGATTTTTTTATATTTTTATATTTTTATATTTTTATATTTTTATATTTTTATATTTTTATATTTTTATATTTTTATATTTTTATATTTTTATATTATTTTTATATTTTTGAATTTTAAGTTTTTTAGTTTTTATATTTTTATATTTTTATATTTTTATATTATTTTTATATTTTTTTATTTTTATATTTTTATATTATTTTTATATTTTTATATTTTTATATTTTTATATTTTTATATTTTTATATTTTTATATTTTTATATTTTTATATTATTTTTATATTTTTATATTTTTATATTATTTTTTGATTTTTTGATTTTTTGATTTTTTTGATTTTTTGATTCGTATGTTTTAGTTTCCAGTCCCCTTATCATCCTGGTTGCTCTTCTCTGCACTTTCTCTAGAGCTTCAATGTCTTTTTTATAGTGTGGTGACCAGAACTGGGTGCAGTACTCTAGTTGTGGTCTAACTAAGGCTTTACAGTACCTCCCTAGTTCTAGATTGTATCCCTCTGTTAATGCAACTCAGGATTGCATTGGCTTTTTTGGTTGCCGCTGCACATTGCCAGCTTATATGTAGTTAGTTGTCCACCAAGACTCCTAGATCCCTCTCGCAGTCGCTGCTATTGAGTGTGGTTTCACCCAGTTTATATGCATATCTTTGGTTTTTCTTAGCTAGGTGTAGGATTTTACTCAATGCTATTGCTAAGGGACAGAAAACTGTGCCACGCAGACACAAAAAGAAGAAAAAACCCTTTAGACGGATTTTAAGTTTATTATTCTGTGTCTTCACTATTAAACGCCTTATTATTAACATTCATGGGGCAACAGGAGGCCCAGGGGCTGCAACACAGGCACAGAAGGAATCCTGCTTCAAAAGAGTTAAACCGATTCAAAAAGGCCTATGATGGCTTCAGTGCTATTGCTAAGGGACAGAAAATTGTGCCATCGTGTGGTCCAAGCAGGTGCAGCAGCCAAAAATATCCCCGAAGTGCAGAGCGGCAGGAAAAGCACCGCCCCTACGCTCCTCTTAAGGGGACGATCCGCTCCCGTTGCCCTTCTCCGCATGGCTGCCGATTTATGTGCCAGTGCTTCTTTGAGCGACCTTCCCAGTATGGCCGACTTCCGTTGTGCCCTTCTCCTGGCATCCCACCACAACTTCCTTTCACAGCGACCTTCCAAGCACGCCCGACTTCCTGTCCGTTTTCAGTTGCCGTCCCCCAGTTCTTTTGAAAACCGACCTTCCCATCATGGCTGACTTCCTGTACTTTCTTCTAAGTCTTCCCCCCCAACTTCCTTTCGCAGCGACCTGGTCACGGTGGGATTGTAAATTTATTATTCTGTATCATTATCGTTAAACGTCTCATTATTAACATTAATACGGCAACAGGAAGCCCAAGGGCCGCAACACAGGGAGAGAAGAAAGAATCCCACTTCAAAACCGACTTAAACCGAGTTAAAAAGGTCTACGATAGCTTCGACGCTAAGGGATAGTGCCCTCCTGTGGTCCAAGCAGGTATAGCAGCAACAAAAAAAAAAGCCTTTTAATGGCATTTACAGATTATTATCGTGTATCTTTATTATTAAACGCCTTAGTATTAATATTAATAGCCCAACGGGACTCCCAGGAGCCGCACAACAGGCACAGAAGAAAGAATCCTATTGAAAAACTTTAAACCGAGTTAAAAAGTTCTACGATGGCCTCAGCGGTAACGCCAAGGGCCAAAAAATAGTGCCATCGTGTGGCATACGCAGGTATAGCAGCCACCAAGAGAAATAAACTTTTTTCATGACATTTTAAAGTTATTATTCATTATTATTAAAACCTTATTAATATTAATAGGCCATCTTAGGCCTTTATATGTCTGTTTAAGGCTGTTGAATCAGGATTTCTTTTCCAGTTCCTGTGTTGCAGCAAACGGGCCTCCCGTCGCCTTATTAATATTAATAAGGCATTAATAATAAAGATTTTTTGATTTTTTGATTTTTTGAATTTTTGATTTTTATATTTTTATATTTTTATATTTTTATATTATTTTTATATTTTTATATTTTTATATTTTTATATTTTTATATTATTTTTATATTTTTATATTTTTTGATTTTTATATTTTTTGATTTTTATATTTTTATATTTTTATATTTTTATATTTTTATATTATTTTTATATTTTTATATTTTTATATTTTTATATTTTTATATTCTTATATTATTTTTATATTTTTATATTTTTATATATTTTTATATTTTTATATTTTTATATTTTTATATTATTTTTATATTATTTTTATATTATTTTTATATTTTTATATTTTTATATTTTTATATTATTTTTATATTTTTATATTTTTATATTTTTATATTATTTTTATATTTTTATATTTTATATTTTTATATTATTTTTTGATTTTTTGATTTTTTGATTCGTATGTTTTAGTTTCCAGTCCCCTTATCATCCTGGTTGCTCTTCTCTGCACTTTCTCTAGAGCTTCAATGTCTTTTTTATAGTGTGGTGACCAGAACTGGGTGCAGTACTCTAGTTGTGGTCTAACTAAGGCTTTACAGTACCTCCCTAGTTCTAGATTGTATCCCTCTGTTAATGCAACTCAGGATTGCATTGGCTTTTTTGGTTGCCGCTGCACATTGCCAGCTTATATGTAGTTAGTTGTCCACCAAGACTCCTAGATCCCTCTCGCAGTCGCTGCTATTGAGTGTGGTTTCACCCAGTTTATATGCATATCTTTGGTTTTTCTTAGCTAGGTGTAGGATTTTACTCAATGCTATTGCTAAGGGACAGAAAACTGTGCCACGCAGACACAAAAAGAAGAAAAAACCCTTTAGACGGATTTTAAGTTTATTATTCTGTGTCTTCACTATTAAACGCCTTATTATTAACATTCATGGGGCAACAGGAGGCCCAGGGGCTGCAACACAGGCACAGAAGGAATCCTGCTTCAAAAGAGTTAAACCGATTCAAAAAGGCCTATGATGGCTTCAGTGCTATTGCTAAGGGACAGAAAATTGTGCCATCGTGTGGTCCAAGCAGGTGCAGCAGCCAAAAAAATCCCCGAAGTGCAGAGCGGCAGGAAAAGCACCGCCCCTACGCTCCTCTTAAGGGGACGATCCGCTCCCGTTGCCCTTCTCCGCATGGCTGCCGATTTATGTGCCAGTGCTTCTTTGAGCGACCTTCCCAGTATGGCCGACTTCCGTTGTGCCCTTCTCCTGGCATCCCACCACAACTTCCTTTCACAGCGACCTTCCAAGCACGCCCGACTTCCTGTCCGTTTTCAGTTGCCGTCCCCCAGTTCTTTTGAAAACCGACCTTCCCATCATGGCTGACTTCCTGTACTTTCTTCTAAGTCTTCCCCCCCAACTTCCTTTCGCAGCGACCTGGTCACGGTGGGATTGTAAATTTATTATTCTGTATCATTATCGTTAAACGTCTCATTATTAACATTAATACGGCAACAGGAAGCCCAAGGGCCGCAACACAGGGAGAGAAGAAAGAATCCCACTTCAAAACCGACTTAAACCGAGTTAAAAAGGTCTACGATAGCTTCGACGCTAAGGGATAGTGCCCTCCTGTGGTCCAAGCAGGTATAGCAGCAACAAAAAAAAAAGCCTTTTAATGGCATTTACAGATTATTATCGTGTATCTTTATTATTAAACGCCTTAGTATTAATATTAATAGCCCAACGGGACTCCCAGGAGCCGCACAACAGGCACAGAAGAAAGAATCCTATTGAAAAACTTTAAACCGAGTTAAAAAGTTCTACGATGGCCTCAGCGGTAACGCCAAGGGCCAAAAAATAGTGCCATCGTGTGGCATACGCAGGTATAGCAGCCACCAAGAGAAATAAACTTTTTTCATGACATTTTAAAGTTATTATTCATTATTATTAAAACCTTATTAATATTAATAGGCCATCTTAGGCCTTTATATGTCTGTTTAAGGCTGTTGAATCAGGATTTCTTTTCCAGTTCCTGTGTTGCAGCAAACGGGCCTCCCGTCGCCTTATTAATATTAATAAGGCATTAATAATAAAGATTTTTTGATTTTTTGATTTTTTGAATTTTTGATTTTTATATTTTTATATTTTTATATTTTTATATTATTTTTATATTTTTATATTTTTATATTTTTATATTTTTATATTATTTTTATATTTTTATATTTTTTGATTTTTATATTTTTTGATTTTTATATTTTTATATTTTTATATTTTTATATTTTTATATTATTTTTATATTTTTATATTTTTATATTTTTATATTCTTATATTATTTTTATATTTTTATATTTTTATATATTTTTATATTTTTATATTTTTATATTTTTATATTATTTTTATATTATTTTTATATTTTTATATTTTTATATTTTTATATTTTTATATTATTTTTATATTATTTTTATATTTTTATATTTTTATATTTTTATATTTTTATATTTTTATATTATTTTTATATTATTTTTATATTTTTATATTTTTATATTTTTATATTTTTATATTATTTTTATATTATTTTTATATTTTTATATTTTTATATTTTTATATTTTTATATTATTTTTATATTTTTATATTTTTATATTTTTATATTATTTTTATATTTTTATATTTTATATTTTTATATTATTTTTTGATTTTTTGATTTTTTGATTCGTATGTTTTAGTTTCCAGTCCCCTTATCATCCTGGTTGCTCTTCTCTGCACTTTCTCTAGAGCTTCAATGTCTTTTTTATAGTGTGGTGACCAGAACTGGGTGCAGTACTCTAGTTGTGGTCTAACTAAGGCTTTACAGTACCTCCCTAGTTCTAGATTGTATCCCTCTGTTAATGCAACTCAGGATTGCATTGGCTTTTTTGGTTGCCGCTGCACATTGCCAGCTTATATGTAGTTAGTTGTCCACCAAGACTCCTAGATCCCTCTCGCAGTCGCTGCTATTGAGTGTGGTTTCACCCAGTTTATATGCATATCTTTGGTTTTTCTTAGCTAGGTGTAGGATTTTACTCAATGCTATTGCTAAGGGACAGAAAACTGTGCCACGCAGACACAAAAAGAAGAAAAAACCCTTTAGACGGATTTTAAGTTTATTATTCTGTGTCTTCACTATTAAACGCCTTATTATTAACATTCATGGGGCAACAGGAGGCCCAGGGGCTGCAACACAGGCACAGAAGGAATCCTGCTTCAAAAGAGTTAAACCGATTCAAAAAGGCCTATGATGGCTTCAGTGCTATTGCTAAGGGACAGAAAATTGTGCCATCGTGTGGTCCAAGCAGGTGCAGCAGCCAAAAATATCCCCGAAGTGCAGAGCGGCAGGAAAAGCACCGCCCCTACGCTCCTCTTAAGGGGACGATCCGCTCCCGTTGCCCTTCTCCGCATGGCTGCCGATTTATGTGCCAGTGCTTCTTTGAGCGACCTTCCCAGTATGGCCGACTTCCGTTGTGCCCTTCTCCTGGCATCCCACCACAACTTCCTTTCACAGCGACCTTCCAAGCACGCCCGACTTCCTGTCCGTTTTCAGTTGCCGTCCCCCAGTTCTTTTGAAAACCGACCTTCCCATCATGGCTGACTTCCTGTACTTTCTTCTAAGTCTTCCCCCCCAACTTCCTTTCGCAGCGACCTGGTCACGGTGGGATTGTAAATTTATTATTCTGTATCATTATCGTTAAACGTCTCATTATTAACATTAATACGGCAACAGGAAGCCCAAGGGCCGCAACACAGGGAGAGAAGAAAGAATCCCACTTCAAAACCGACTTAAACCGAGTTAAAAAGGTGTACGATAGCTTCGACGCTAAGGGATAGTGCCCTCCTGTGGTCCAAGCAGGTATAGCAGCAACAAAAAAAAAAGCCTTTTAATGGCATTTACAGATTATTATCGTGTATCTTTATTATTAAACGCCTTAGTATTAATATTAATAGCCCAACGGGACTCCCAGGAGCCGCACAACAGGCACAGAAGAAAGAATCCTATTGAAAAACTTTAAACCGAGTTAAAAAGTTCTACGATGGCCTCAGCGGTAACGCCAAGGGCCAAAAAATAGTGCCATCGTGTGGCATACGCAGGTATAGCAGCCACCAAGAGAAATAAACTTTTTTCATGACATTTTAAAGTTATTATTCATTATTATTAAAACCTTATTAATATTAATAGGCCATCTTAGGCCTTTATATGTCTGTTTAAGGCTGTTGAATCAGGATTTCTTTTCCAGTTCCTGTGTTGCAGCAAACGGGCCTCCCGTCGCCTTATTAATATTAATAAGGCATTAATAATAAAGATTTTTTGATTTTTTTATTTTTTGATTTTTTGAATTTTTGATTTTTATATTTTTATATTTTTATATTTTTATATTATTTTTATATTTTTATATTTTTATATTTTTATATTTTTATATTATTTTTATATTTTTATATTTTTATATTTTTATATTTTTTGATTTTTATATTTTTATATTTTTATATTTTTATATTTTTATATTTTTATATTTTTATATTTTTATATTATTTTTATATTTTTATATATTTTTATATTTTTATATTTTTATATTTTTATATTATTTTTATATTATTTTTATATTTTTATATTTTTATATTTTTATATTTTTATATTATTTTTATATTTTTATATTTTTATAATTTTATATTATTTTTATATTTTTATATTTTTATATTTTTATATTATTTTTATATTTTTATATTTTTATATTTTTATATTTTTATATTTTTATATTATTTTTATATTTTTATATTATTTTTATATTATTTTTATATTTTTATATTTTTATATTTTTATATTTTTATATTTTTATATTTTTATATTATTTTTATATTTTTTGATTTTTTGATTTTTTGATTTTTTGATTTTTATATTTTTTGATTTTTTGATTTTTTGATTTTTTGATTTTTTGATTTTTTGATTTTTTGATTTTTTGATTTTTTTATATTTTTATATTTTTATATTTTTATATTTTTATATTTTTATATTTTTATATTTTTATATTTTTATATTATTTTTATATTTTTGAATTTTAAGTTTTTTAGTTTTTATATTTTTATATTTTTATATTTTTATATTATTTTTATATTTTTTTATTTTTTTATTTTTATATTATTTTTATATTTTTATATTTTTATATTTTTATATTTTTATATTTTTATATTTTTATATTTTTATATTTTTATATTTTTATATTTTTATATTTTTATATTTTTATATTTTTATATTTTTATATTTTTATATTTTTATATTTTTATATTTTTATATTATTTTTTGATTTTTTGATTTTTTGATTTTTTTGATTTTTTGATTCGTATGTTTTAGTTTCCAGTCCCCTTATCATCCTGGTTGCTCTTCTCTGCACTTTCTCTAGAGCTTCAATGTCTTTTTTATAGTGTGGTGACCAGAACTGGGTGCAGTACTCTAGTTGTGGTCTAACTAAGGCTTTACAGTACCTCCCTAGTTCTAGATTGTATCCCTCTGTTAATGCAACTCAGGATTGCATTGGCTTTTTTGGTTGCCGCTGCACATTGCCAGCTTATATGTAGTTAGTTGTCCACCAAGACTCCTAGATCCCTCTCGCAGTCGCTGCTATTGAGTGTGGTTTCACCCAGTTTATATGCATATCTTTGGTTTTTCTTAGCTAGGTGTAGGATTTTACTCAATGCTATTGCTAAGGGACAGAAAACTGTGCCACGCAGACACAAAAAGAAGAAAAAACCCTTTAGACGGATTTTAAGTTTATTATTCTGTGTCTTCACTATTAAACGCCTTATTA
Source organism: Diadophis punctatus similis (assembly GCA_023053685.1). Classification (NCBI taxonomy): domain Eukaryota; kingdom Metazoa; phylum Chordata; class Lepidosauria; order Squamata; family Dipsadidae; genus Diadophis; species Diadophis punctatus. Next base: position 223,307 of record JALIGW010000012.1, read on the forward strand.
TTAACATTCATGGGGCAACAGGAGGCCCAGGGGCTGCAACACAGGCACAGAAGGAATCCTGCTTCAAAAGAGTTAAACCGATTCAAAAAGGCCTATGATGGCTTCAGTGCTATTGCTAAGGGACAGAAAATTGTGCCATCGTGTGGTCCAAGCAGGTGCAGCAGCCAAAAAAATCCCCGAAGTGCAGAGCGGCAGGAAAAGCACCGCCCCTACGCTCCTCTTAAGGGGACGATCCGCTCCCGTTGCCCTTCTCCGCATGGCTGCCGATTTATGTGCCAGTGCTTCTTTGAGCGACCTTCCCAGTATGGCCAACTTCCGTTGTGCCCTTCTCCTGGCATCCCACCACAACTTCCTTTCACAGCGACCTTCCAAGCACGCCCGACTTCCTGTCCGTTTTCAGTTGCCGTCCCCCAGTTCTTTTGAAAACCGACCTTCCCATCATGGCTGACTTCCTGTACTTTCTTCTAAGTCTTCCCCCCCAACTTCCTTTCGCAGCGACCTGGTCACGGTGGGATTGTAAATTTATTATTCTGTATCATTATCGTTAAACGTCTCATTATTAACATTAATACGGCAACAGGAAGCCCAAGGGCCGCAACACAGGGAGAGAAGAAAGAATCCCACTTCAAAACCGACTTAAACCGAGTTAAAAAGGTGTACGATAGCTTCGACGCTAAGGGATAGTGCCCTCCTGTGGTCCAAGCAGGTATAGCAGCAACAAAAAAAAAAGCCTTTTAATGGCATTTACAGATTATTATCGTGTATCTTTATTATTAAACGCCTTAGTATTAATATTAATAGCCCAACGGGACTCCCAGGAGCCGCACAACAGGCACAGAAGAAAGAATCCTATTGAAAAACTTTAAACCGAGTTAAAAAGTTCTACGATGGCCTCAGCGGTAACGCCAAGGGCCAAAAAATAGTGCCATCGTGTGGCATACGCAGGTATAGCAGCCACCAAGAGAAATAAACTTTTTTCATGACATTTTAAAGTTATTATTCATTATTATTAAAACCTTATTAATATTAATAGGCCATCTTAGGCCTTTATATGTCTGTTTAAGGCTGTTGAATCAGGATTTCTTTTCCAGTTCCTGTGTTGCAGCAAACGGGCCTCCCGTCGCCTTATTAATATTAATAAGGCATTAATAATAAAGATTTTTTGATTTTTTGATTTTTTGAATTTTTGATTTTTATATTTTTATATTTTTATATTTTTATATTATTTTTATATTTTTATATTTTTATATTTTTATATTTTTATATTATTTTTATATTTTTATATTTTTTGATTTTTATATTTTTTGATTTTTATATTTTTATATTTTTATATTTTTATATTTTTATATTATTTTTATATTTTTATATTTTTATATTTTTATATTCTTATATTATTTTTATATTTTTATATTTTTATATATTTTTATATTTTTATATTTTTATATTTTTATATTATTTTTATATTATTTTTATATTTTTATATTTTTATATTTTTATATTTTTATATTATTTTTATATTATTTTTATATTATTTTTATATTTTTATATTTTTATATTTTTATATTTTTATATTTTTATATTTTTATATTATTTTTATATTTTTATATTTTTATATTTTTATATTATTTTTATATTTTAATATTTTATATTTTTATATTATTTTTTGATTTTTTGATTTTTTGATTTTTTGATTTTTTGATTCGTATGTTTTAGTTTCCAGTCCCCTTATCATCCTGGTTGCTCTTCTCTGCACTTTCTCTAGAGCTTCAATGTCTTTTTTATAGTGTGGTGACCAGAACTGGGTGCAGTACTCTAGTTGTGGTCTAACTAAGGCTTTACAGTACCTCCCTAGTTCTAGATTGTATCCCTCTGTTAATGCAACTCAGGATTGCATTGGCTTTTTTGGTTGCCGCTGCACATTGCCAGCTTATATGTAGTTAGTTGTCCACCAAGACTCCTAGATCCCTCTCGCAGTCGCTGCTATTGAGTGTGGTTTCACCCAGTTTATATGCATATCTTTGGTTTTTCTTAGCTAGGTGTAGGATTTTACTCAATGCTATTGCTAAGGGACAGAAAACTGTGCCACGCAGACACAAAAAGAAGAAAAAACCCTTTAGACGGATTTTAAGTTTATTATTCTGTGTCTTCACTATTAAACGCCTTATTATTAACATTCATGGGGCAACAGGAGGCCCAGGGGCTGCAACACAGGCACAGAAGGAATCCTGCTTCAAAAGAGTTAAACCGATTCAAAAAGGCCTATGATGGCTTCAGTGCTATTGCTAAGGGACAGAAAATTGTGCCATCGTGTGGTCCAAGCAGGTGCAGCAGCCAAAAATATCCCCGAAGTGCAGAGCGGCAGGAAAAGCACCGCCCCTACGCTCCTCTTAAGGGGACGATCCGCTCCCGTTGCCCTTCTCCGCATGGCTGCCGATTTATGTGCCAGTGCTTCTTTGAGCGACCTTCCCAGTATGGCCGACTTCCGTTGTGCCCTTCTCCTGGCATCCCACCACAACTTCCTTTCACAGCGACCTTCCAAGCACGCCCGACTTCCTGTCCGTTTTCAGTTGCCGTCCCCCAGTTCTTTTGAAAACCGACCTTCCCATCATGGCTGACTTCCTGTACTTTCTTCTAAGTCTTCCCCCCCAACTTCCTTTCGCAGCGACCTGGTCACGGTGGGATTGTAAATTTATTATTCTGTATCATTATCGTTAAACGTCTCATTATTAACATTAATACGGCAACAGGAAGCCCAAGGGCCGCAACACAGGGAGAGAAGAAAGAATCCCACTTCAAAACCGACTTAAACCGAGTTAAAAAGGTGTACGATAGCTTCGACGCTAAGGGATAGTGCCCTCCTGTGGTCCAAGCAGGTATAGCAGCAACAAAAAAAAAGCCTTTTAATGGCATTTACAGATTATTATCGTGTATCTTTATTATTAAACGCCTTAGTATTAATATTAATAGCCCAACGGGACTCCCAGGAGCCGCACAACAGGCACAGAAGAAAGAATCCTATTGAAAAACTTTAAACCGAGTTAAAAAGTTCTACGATGGCCTCAGCGGTAACGCCAAGGGCCAAAAAATAGTGCCATCGTGTGGCATACGCAGGTATAGCAGCCACCAAGAGAAATAAACTTTTTTCATGACATTTTAAAGTTATTATTCATTATTATTAAAACCTTATTAATATTAATAGGCCATCTTAGGCCTTTATATGTCTGTTTAAGGCTGTTGAATCAGGATTTCTTTTCCAGTTCCTGTGTTGCAGCAAACGGGCCTCCCGTCGCCTTATTAATATTAATAAGGCATTAATAATAAAGATTTTTTGATTTTTTGATTTTTTGAATTTTTGATTTTTATATTTTTATATTTTTATATTTTTATATTATTTTTATATTTTTATATTTTTATATTTTTATATTTTTATATTTTTATATTATTTTTATATTTTTATATTTTTATATTTTTATATTTTTTGATTTTTATATTTTTATATTTTTATATTTTTATATTTTTATATTTTTATATTTTTATATTTTTATATTTTTATATTTTTATATTTTTATATTTTTATATTATTTTTATATTTTTATATTTTTATATATTTTTATATTTTTATATTTTTATATTATTTTTATATTATTTTTATATTTTTATATTTTTATATTTTTATAATTTTATATTATTTTTATATTTTTATATTTTTATATTTTTATATTTTTATATTATTTTTATATTTTTATATTTTTATAATTTTATATTTTTATATTTTATATTATTTTTATATTTTTATATTATTTTTATATTATTTTTATATTTTTATATTTTTATATTTTTATATTTTTATATTTTTATATTTTTATATTATTTTTATATTTTTTGATTTTTTGATTTTTTGATTTTTATATTTTTATATTTTTATATTTTTTGATTTTTTGATTTTTTGATTTTTTGATTTTTTGATTTTTTTATATTTTTATATTTTTATATTTTTATATTTTTATATTATTTTTATATTATTTTTATATTTTTGAATTTTAAGTTTTTTAGTTTTTATATTTTTATATTTTTATATTTTTATATTTTTATATTATTTTTATATTTTTATATTTTTATATTTTTATATTATTTTTATATTTTTATATTTTTATATTTTTATATTTTTATATTTTTATATTTTTATATTATTTTTATATTTTTATATTTTTATATTTTTATATTTTTATATTATTTTTTGATTTTTTGATTTTTTGATTTTTTTGATTTTTTGATTCGTATGTTTTAGTTTCCAGTCCCCTTATCATCCTGGTTGCTCTTCTCTGCACTTTCTCTAGAGCTTCAATGTCTTTTTTATAGTGTGGTGACCAGAACTGGGTGCAGTACTCTAGTTGTGGTCTAACTAAGGCTTTACAGTACCTCCCTAGTTCTAGATTGTATCCCTCTGTTAATGCAACTCAGGATTGCATTGGCTTTTTTGGTTGCCGCTGCACATTGCCAGCTTATATGTAGTTAGTTGTCCACCAAGACTCCTAGATCCCTCTCGCAGTCGCTGCTATTGAGTGTGGTTTCACCCAGTTTATATGCATATCTTTGGTTTTTCTTAGCTAGGTGTAGGATTTTACTCAATGCTATTGCTAAGGGACAGAAAACTGTGCCACGCAGACACAAAAAGAAGAAAAAACCCTTTAGACGGATTTTAAGTTTATTATTCTGTGTCTTCACTATTAAACGCCTTATTATTAACATTCATGGGGCAACAGGAGGCCCAGGGGCTGCAACACAGGCACAGAAGGAATCCTGCTTCAAAAGAGTTAAACCGATTCAAAAAGGCCTATGATGGCTTCAGTGCTATTGCTAAGGGACAGAAAATTGTGCCATCGTGTGGTCCAAGCAGGTGCAGCAGCCAAAAAAATCCCCGAAGTGCAGAGCGGCAGGAAAAGCACTGCCCCTACGCTCCTCTTAAGGGGACGATCCGCTCCCGTTGCCCTTCTCCGCATGGCTGCCGATTTATGTGCCAGTGCTTCTTTGAGCGACCTTCCCAGTATGGCCGACCTCCGTTGTGCCCTTCTCCTGGCATCCCACCACAACTTCCTTTCACAGCGACCTTCCAAGCACGCCCGACTTCCTGTCCGTTTTCAGTTGCCGTCCCCCAGTTCTTTTGAAAACCGACCTTCCCATCATGGCTGACTTCCTGTACTTTCTTCTAAGTCTTCCCCCCCAACTTCCTTTCGCAGCGACCTGGTCACGGTGGGATTGTAAATTTATTATTCTGTATCATTATCGTTAAACGTCTCATTATTAACATTAATACGGCAACAGGAAGCCCAAGGGCCGCAACACAGGGAGAGAAGAAAGAATCCCACTTCAAAACCGACTTAAACCGAGTTAAAAAGGTGTACGATAGCTTCGACGCTAAGGGATAGTGCCCTCCTGTGGTCCAAGCAGGTATAGCAGCAACAAAAAAAAAGCCTTTTAATGGCATTTACAGATTATTATCGTGTATCTTTATTATTAAACGCCTTAGTATTAATATTAATAGCCCAACGGGACTCCCAGGAGCCGCACAACAGGCACAGAAGAAAGAATCCTATTGAAAAACTTTAAACCGAGTTAAAAAGTTCTACGATGGCCTCAGCGGTAACGCCAAGGGCCAAAAAATAGTGCCATCGTGTGGCATACGCAGGTATAGCAGCCACCAAGAGAAATAAACTTTTTTCATGACATTTTAAAGTTATTATTCATTATTATTAAAACCTTATTAATATTAATAGGCCATCTTAGGCCTTTATATGTCTGTTTAAGGCTGTTGAATCAGGATTTCTTTTCCAGTTCCTGTGTTGCAGCAAACGGGCCTCCCGTCGCCTTATTAATATTAATAAGGCATTAATAATAAAGATTTTTTGATTTTTTGATTTTTTGAATTTTTGATTTTTATATTTTTATATTTTTATATTATTTTTATATTTTTATATTTTTATATTTTTATATTTTTATATTTTTATATTATTTTTATATTTTTATATTTTTATATTTTTATATTTTTTGATTTTTATATTTTTATATTTTTATATTTTTATATTTTTATATTATTTTTATATTTTTATATTTTTATATTTTTATATTCTTATATTATTTTTATATTTTTATATTTTTATATATTTTTATATTTTTATATTTTTATATTTTTATATTATTTTTATATTATTTTTATATTTTTATATTTTTATATTTTTATATTTTTATATTATTTTTATATTATTTTTATATTATTTTTATATTTTTATATTTTTATATTTTTATATTTTTATATTTTTATATTTTTATATTTTTATATTTTTATATTATTTTTATATTTTTATATTTTTATATTTTTATATTATTTTTATATTTTAATATTTTATATTTTTATATTATTTTTTGATTTTTTGATTTTTTGATTTTTTGATTTTTTGATTCGTATGTTTTAGTTTCCAGTCCCCTTATCATCCTGGTTGCTCTTCTCTGCACTTTCTCTAGAGCTTCAATGTCTTTTTTATAGTGTGGTGACCAGAACTGGGTGCAGTACTCTAGTTGTGGTCTAACTAAGGCTTTACAGTACCTCCCTAGTTCTAGATTGTATCCCTCTGTTAATGCAACTCAGGATTGCATTGGCTTTTTTGGTTGCCGCTGCACATTGCCAGCTTATATGTAGTTAGTTGTCCACCAAGACTCCTAGATCCCTCTCGCAGTCGCTGCTATTGAGTGTGGTTTCACCCAGTTTATATGCATATCTTTGGTTTTTCTTAGCTAGGTGTAGGATTTTACTCAATGCTATTGCTAAGGGACAGAAAACTGTGCCACGCAGACACAAAAAGAAGAAAAAACCCTTTAGACGGATTTTAAGTTTATTATTCTGTGTCTTCACTATTAAACGCCTTATTATTAACATTCATGGGGCAACAGGAGGCCCAGGGGCTGCAACACAGGCACAGAAGGAATCCTGCTTCAAAAGAGTTAAACCGATTCAAAAAGGCCTATGATGGCTTCAGTGCTATTGCTAAGGGACAGAAAATTGTGCCATCGTGTGGTCCAAGCAGGTGCAGCAGCCAAAAATATCCCCGAAGTGCAGAGCGGCAGGAAAAGCACCGCCCCTACGCTCCTCTTAAGGGGACGATCCGCTCCCGTTGCCCTTCTCCGCATGGCTGCCGATTTATGTGCCAGTGCTTCTTTGAGCGACCTTCCCAGTATGGCCGACTTCCGTTGTGCCCTTCTCCTGGCATCCCACCACAACTTCCTTTCACAGCGACCTTCCAAGCACGCCCGACTTCCTGTCCGTTTTCAGTTGCCGTCCCCCAGTTCTTTTGAAAACCGACCTTCCCATCATGGCTGACTTCCTGTACTTTCTTCTAAGTCTTCCCCCCCAACTTCCTTTCGCAGCGACCTGGTCACGGTGGGATTGTAAATTTATTATTCTGTATCATTATCGTTAAACGTCTCATTATTAACATTAATACGGCAACAGGAAGCCCAAGGGCCGCAACACAGGGAGAGAAGAAAGAATCCCACTTCAAAACCGACTTAAACCGAGTTAAAAAGGTGTACGATAGCTTCGACGCTAAGGGATAGTGCCCTCCTGTGGTCCAAGCAGGTATAGCAGCAACAAAAAAAAAGCCTTTTAATGGCATTTACAGATTATTATCGTGTATCTTTATTATTAAACGCCTTAGTATTAATATTAATAGCCCAACGGGACTCCCAGGAGCCGCACAACAGGCACAGAAGAAAGAATCCTATTGAAAAACTTTAAACCGAGTTAAAAAGTTCTACGATGGCCTCAGCGGTAACGCCAAGGGCCAAAAAATAGTGCCATCGTGTGGCATACGCAGGTATAGCAGCCACCAAGAGAAATAAACTTTTTTCATGACATTTTAAAGTTATTATTCATTATTATTAAAACCTTATTAATATTAATAGGCCATCTTAGGCCTTTATATGTCTGTTTAAGGCTGTTGAATCAGGATTTCTTTTCCAGTTCCTGTGTTGCAGCAAACGGGCCTCCCGTCGCCTTATTAATATTAATAAGGCATTAATAATAAAGATTTTTTGATTTTTTGATTTTTTGAATTTTTGATTTTTATATTTTTATATTTTTATATTTTTATATTATTTTTATATTTTTATATTTTTATATTTTTATATTTTTATATTTTTATATTATTTTTATATTTTTATATTTTTATATTTTTATATTTTTTGATTTTTATATTTTTATATTTTTATATTTTTATATTTTTATATTATTTTTATATTTTTATATTTTTATATATTTTTATATTTTTATATTTTTATATTATTTTTATATTATTTTTATATTTTTATATTTTTATATTTTTATATTTTTATATTATTTTTATATTTTTATATTTTTATAATTTTATATTATTTTTATATTTTTATATTTTTATATTTTTATATTATTTTTATATTTTTATATTTTTATATTTTTATATTTTTATATTTTTATATTATTTTTATATTTTTATATTATTTTTATATTATTTTTATATTTTTATATTTTTATATTTTTATATTTTTATATTTTTATATTTTTATATTATTTTTATATTTTTTGATTTTTTGATTTTTTGATTTTTATATTTTTATATTTTTATATTTTTTGATTTTTTGATTTTTTGATTTTTTGATTTTTTTATATTTTTATATTTTTATATTTTTATATTTTTATATTTTTATATTTTTATATTATTTTTATATTATTTTTATATTTTTGAATTTTAAGTTTTTTAGTTTTTATATTTTTATATTTTTATATTTTTATATTATTTTTATATTTTTATATTTTTATATTTTTATATTATTTTTATATTTTTATATTTTTATATTTTTATATTTTTATATTTTTATATTTTTATATTATTTTTATATTTTTATATTTTTATATTTTTATATTTTTATATTATTTTTTGATTTTTTGATTTTTTGATTTTTTTGATTTTTTGATTCGTATGTTTTAGTTTCCAGTCCCCTTATCATCCTGGTTGCTCTTCTCTGCACTTTCTCTAGAGCTTCAATGTCTTTTTTATAGTGTGGTGACCAGAACTGGGTGCAGTACTCTAGTTGTGGTCTAACTAAGGCTTTACAGTACCTCCCTAGTTCTAGATTGTATCCCTCTGTTAATGCAACTCAGGATTGCATTGGCTTTTTTGGTTGCCGCTGCACATTGCCAGCTTATATGTAGTTAGTTGTCCACCAAGACTCCTAGATCCCTCTCGCAGTCGCTGCTATTGAGTGTGGTTTCACCCAGTTTATATGCATATCTTTGGTTTTTCTTAGCTAGGTGTAGGATTTTACTCAATGCTATTGCTAAGGGACAGAAAACTGTGCCACGCAGACACAAAAAGAAGAAAAAACCCTTTAGACGGATTTTAAGTTTATTATTCTGTGTCTTCACTATTAAACGCCTTATTATTAACATTCATGGGGCAACAGGAGGCCCAGGGGCTGCAACACAGGCACAGAAGGAATCCTGCTTCAAAAGAGTTAAACCGATTCAAAAAGGCCTATGATGGCTTCAGTGCTATTGCTAAGGGACAGAAAATTGTGCCATCGTGTGGTCCAAGCAGGTGCAGCAGCCAAAAAAATCCCCGAAGTGCAGAGCGGCAGGAAAAGCACCGCCCCTACGCTCCTCTTAAGGGGACGATCCGCTCCCGTTGCCCTTCTCCGCATGGCTGCCGATTTATGTGCCAGTGCTTCTTTGAGCGACCTTCCCAGTATGGCCGACTTCCGTTGTGCCCTTCTCCTGGCATCCCACCACAACTTCCTTTCACAGCGACCTTCCAAGCACGCCCGACTTCCTGTCCGTTTTCAGTTGCCGTCCCCCAGTTCTTTTGAAAACCGACCTTCCCATCATGGCTGACTTCCTGTACTTTCTTCTAAGTCTTCCCCCCCAACTTCCTTTCGCAGCGACCTGGTCACGGTGGGATTGTAAATTTATTATTCTGTATCATTATCGTTAAACGTCTCATTATTAACATTAATACGGCAACAGGAAGCCCAAGGGCCGCAACACAGGGAGAGAAGAAAGAATCCCACTTCAAAACCGACTTAAACCGAGTTAAAAAGGTCTACGATAGCTTCGACGCTAAGGGATAGTGCCCTCCTGTGGTCCAAGCAGGTATAGCAGCAACAAAAAAAAAGCCTTTTAATGGCATTTACAGATTATTATCGTGTATCTTTATTATTAAACGCCTTAGTATTAATATTAATAGCCTAACGGGACTCCCAGGAGCCGCACAACAGGCACAGAAGAAAGAATCCTATTGAAAAACTTTAAACCGAGTTAAAAAGTTCTACGATGGCCTCAGCGGTAACGCCAAGGGCCAAAAAATAGTGCCATCGTGTGGCATACGCAGGTATAGCAGCCACCAAGAGAAATAAACTTTTTTCATGACATTTTAAAGTTATTATTCATTATTATTAAAACCTTATTAATATTAATAGGCCATCTTAGGCCTTTATATGTCTGTTTAAGGCTGTTGAATCAGGATTTCTTTTCCAGTTCCTGTGTTGCAGCAAACGGGCCTCCCGTCGCCTTATTAATATTAATAAGGCATTAATAATAAAGATTTTTTGATTTTTTGATTTTTTGATTTTTATATTTTTATATTTTTATATTTTTATATTATTTTTATATTTTTATATTTTTATATTTTTATATTTTTATATTATTTTTATATTTTTATATTTTTATATTTTTTGATTTTTATATTTAAATATTTTTATATTTTTATATTATTTTTATATTTTTATATTTTTATATTTTTATATTTTTATATTTTTATATTATTTTTATATTTTTATATATTTTTATATTTTTATATTTTTATATTTTTATATTTTTATATTATTTTTATATTATTTTTATATTTTTATATTTTTATATTTTTATATTTTTATATTATTTTTATATTTTTTGATTTTTTGATTTTTATATTTTTATATTTTTATATTTTTTGATTTTTTGATTTTTTTATATTTTTATATTTTTATATTTTTATATTTTTATATTATTTTTATATTTTTGATTTTTTGATTTTTTGATTTTTTGATTTTTTGATTTTTATATTTTTATATTTTTATATTTTATATTTTTATATTTTTATATTTTTATATTATTTTTATATTTTTATATTTTTATATTTTTATATTTTTATATTTTTATATTTTTTGATTTTTATATTTTTATATTTTTATATTTTTATATTTTTATATTTTTATATTTTTTGATTTTTTTTATATTTTATATTTTTATATTTTTATATTTTTATATTTTTATATTTTTATATTTTTTGATTTTTATATTTTTATATTTTTATATTTTTATATTAGTTTTATATTTTTATATTTTTATATTATTTTTATATTTTTATATTTTTATATTTTTTATATTTTTATATTTTTATATTTTTTGATTTTTTGATTTTTTGATTTTTATATTTTTATATTTTTATATTTTTATATTTTTATATTATTTTTATATTATTTTTATATTTTTATATTTTTATATTTTTATATTTTTATATTTTTATATTTTTATATTATTTTTATATTTTTTGATTTTTTGATTTTTTGATTTTTATATTTTTATATTTTTTGATTTTTTGATTTTTATATTTTTTGATTTTTATATTTTTTGATTTTTATATTATTTTTATATTTTTATATTTTTATATTTTTATATTATTTTTATATTTTTATATTTTTTGATTTTTTATATTTTTATATTTTTATATTTTTATATTTTTATATTTTTATATTTTTTGATTTTTTGATTTTTTGATTTTTTGATTTTTATATTTTTATATTTTTATATTTTTATATTTTTATATTTTTATATTTTTATATTTTTTGATGTTTTTATTTTTATATTATTTTTACATTTTTATATTTTTTGATTTTTTGATTTTTTGATTTTTTTATATTTTTATATTTTTATATTATTTTTATATTTTTGAATTTTAAGTTTTTTAGTTTTTATATTTTTATATTTTTATATTATTTTTATATTTTTATATTTTTATATTTTTATATTATTTTTATATTTTTATATTTTTACATTTTTATATTTTTTGATTTTTTGATTTTTTGATTTTTTGATATTTTGATATTTTTATATTTTTATATTTTTATATTTTTATATTTTTATATTTTTATATTTTTATATTTTTATATTTTTATATTTTTATATTTTTATATTTTTATATTTTTATATTTTTATATTTTTATATTTTTATATTTTTATATTTTTATATTTTTATATTATTTTTTGATTTTTTGATTTTTTGATTTTTTGATTCGTATGTTTTACTTTCCAGTCCCCTTATCATCCTGGTTGCTCTTCTCTGCACTTTCTCTAGAGCTTCAATGTCTTTTTTATAGTGTGGTGACCAGAACTGGGTGCAGTACTCTAGTTGTGGTCTAACTAAGGCTTTACAGTACCTCCCTAGTTCTAGATTGTATCCCTCTGTTAATGCAACTCAGGATTGCATTGGCTTTTTTGGTTGCCGCTGAACATTGCCAGCTTATATGTAGTTAGTTGTCCACCAAGACTCCTAGATCCCTCTTGCAGTCGCTGCTATTGAGTGTGGTTTCACCCAGTTTATATGCATATCTTTGGTTTTTCTTAGCTAGGTGTAGGATTTTACTCAATGCTATTGCTAAGGGACAGAAAACTGTGCCACGCAGACACAAAAAGAAGAAAAAACCCTTTAGACGGATTTTAAGTTTATTATTCTGTGTCTTCACTATTAAACGCCTTATTATTAACATTCATGGGGCAACAGGAGGCCCAGGGGCTGCAACACAGGCACAGAAGGAATCCTGCTTCAAAAGAGTTAAACCGATTCAAAAAGGCCTATGATGGCTTCAGTGCTATTGCTAAGGGACAGAAAATTGTGCCATCGTGTGGTCCAAGCAGGTGCAGCAGCCAAAAATATCCCCGAAGTGCAGAGCGGCAGGAAAAGCACCGCCCCTACGCTCCTCTTAAGGGGACGATCCGCTCCCGTTGCCCTTCTCCGCATGGCTGCCGATTTATGTGCCAGTGCTTCTTTGAGCGACCTTCCCAGTATGGCCGACTTCCGTTGTGCCCTTCTCCTGGCATCCCACCACAACTTCCTTTCACAGCGACCTTCCAAGCACGCCCGACTTCCTGTCCGTTTTCAGTTGCCGTCCCCCAGTTCTTTTGAAAACCGACCTTCCCATCATGGCTGACTTCCTGTACTTTCTTCTAAGTCTTCCCCCCCAACTTCCTTTCGCAGCGACCTGGTCACGGTGGGATTGTAAATTTATTATTCTGTATCATTATCGTTAAACGTCTCATTATTAACATTAATACGGCAACAGGAAGCCCAAGGGCCGCAACACAGGGAGAGAAGAAAGAATCCCACTTCAAAACCGACTTAAACCGAGTTAAAAAGGTCTACGATAGCTTCGACGCTAAGGGATAGTGCCCTCCTGTGGTCCAAGCAGGTATAGCAGCCACAAAAAGAAAAAAAGCCTTTTTAATGGCATTTACAGATTATTATCGTGTATCTTTATTATTAAACGCCTTAGTATTAATATTAATAGCCCAACGGGACTCCCAGGAGCCGCACAACAGGCACAGAAGAAAGAATCCTATTGAAAAACTTTAAACCGAGTTAAAAAGTTCTACGATGGCCTCAGCGGTAACGCCAAGGGCCAAAAAATAGTGCCATCGTGTGGCATACGCAGGTATAGCAGCCACCAAGAGAAATAAACTTTTTTCATGACATTTTAAAGTTATTATTCATTATTATTAAAACCTTATTAATATTATTAGGCCATCTTAGGCCTTTATATGTCTGTTTAAGGCTGTTGAATCAGGATTTCTTTTCCAGTTCCTGTGTTGCAGCAAACGGGCCTCCCGTCGCCTTATTAATATTAATAAGGCATTAATAATAAAGATTTTTTGATTTTTTGATTTTTTGAATTTTTGATTTTTATATTTTTATATTTTTATATTTTTATATTATTTTTATATTTTTATATTTTTATATTTTTATATTTTTATATTATTTTTATATTTTTATATTTTTATATTTTTATATTTTTATATTATTTTTATATTATTTTTATATTTTTATATTTTTATATTTTTATATTTTTATATTATTTTTATATTATTTTTATATTTTTATATTTTTATATTATTTTTATATTTTTATATTTTTATATTTTTATATTTTTATATTATTTTTATATTATTTTTATATTTTTATATTTTTATATTTTTATATTTTTATATTATTTTTATATTTTTATATTTTTATATTTTTATATTATTTTTATATTTTTATATTTTTATATTTTTATATTATTTTTATATTTTTATATTTTTATATTTTTATATTATTTTTATATTATTTTTATATTATTTTTATATTATTTTTATATTTTTATATTATTTTTATATTTTTATATTTTTATATTTTTATATTTTTATATTCTTATATTATTTTTATATTTTTATATATTTTTATATTTTTATATTTTTATATTATTTTTATATTTTTATATTTTTATATTTTTATATTTTTATATTCTTATATTATTTTTATATTTTTATATTTTTATATATTTTTATATTTTTATATTTTTATATTTTTATATTATTTTTATATTATTTTTATATTTTTATATTTTTATATTTTTATATTTTTATATTATTTTTTTATTTTTATATTTTTATATTTTTATATTATTTTTATATTTTTATATTTTTATATTATTTTTATATTATTTTTATATTATTTTTATATTATTTTTATATTATTTTTATATTTTTATATTATTTTTATATTTTTATATTTTTATATTTTTATATTTTTATATTTTTATATTTTTATATTATTTTTATATTTTTTGATTTTTTGATTTTTATATTTTTATATTTTTATATTTTTTTATATTTTTATATTTTTATATTTTTATATTTTTATATTTTTATATTTTTATATTTTTATATTTTTATATTTTTATATTTTTATATTTTTATATTTTTATATTTTTATATTTTTATATTTTTATATTATTTTTATATTTTTGAATTTTAAGTTTTTTAGTTTTTATATTTTTATATTTTTATATTATTTTTATATTTTTATATTTTTATATTTTTATATTATTTTTATATTTTTATATTTTTATATTTTTATATATTTTTATATTTTTATATTTTTATATTTTTATATTTTTATATTATTTTTTGATTTTTTGATTTTTTGATTTTTTGATTTTTTGATTCTTATGTTTTACTTTCCAGTCCCCTTATCATCCTGGTTGCTCTTCTCTGCACTTTCTCTAGAGCTTCAATGTCTTTTTTATAGTGTGGTGACCAGAACTGGGTGCAGTACTCTAGTTGTGGTCTAACTAAGCCTTTACAGTACCTCCCTAGTTCTAGATTGTATCCCTCTGTTAATGCAACTCAGGATTGCATTGGCTTTTTTGGTTGCCGCTGCACATTGCCAGCTTATATGTAGTTAGTTGTCCACCAAGACTCCTAGATCCCTCTCGCAGTCGCTGCTATTGAGTGTGGTTTCACCCAGTTTATATGCATATCTTTGGTTTTTCTTAGCTAGGTGTAGGATTTTACTCAATGCTATTGCTAAGGGACAGAAAACTGTGCCACGCAGACACAAAAAGAAGAAAAAACCCTTTAGACGGATTTTAAGTTTATTATTCTGTGTCTTCACTATTAAACGCCTTATTATTAACATTCATGGGGCAACAGGAGGCCCAGGGGCTGCAACACAGGCACAGAAGGAATCCTGCTTCAAAAGAGTTAAACCGATTCAAAAAGGCCTATGATGGCTTCAGTGCTATTGCTAAGGGACAGAAAATTGTGCCATCGTGTGGTCCAAGCAGGTGCAGCAGCCAAAAATATCCCCGAAGTGCAGAGCGGCAGGAAAAGCACCGCCCCTACGCTCCTCTTAAGGGGACGATCCGCTCCCGTTGCCCTTCTCTGCATGGCTGCCGATTTATGTGCCAGTGCTTCTTTGAGCGACCTTCCCAGTATGGCCGACTTCCGTTGTGCCCTTCTCCTGGCATCCCACCACAACTTCCTTTCACAACGACCTTCCAAGCACGCCCGACTTCCTGTCCGTTTTCAGTTGCCGTCCCCCAGTTCTTTTGAAAACCGACCTTCCCATCATGGCTGACTTCCTGTACTTTCTTCTAAGTCTTCCCCCCCAACTTCCTTTCGCAGCGACCTGGTCACGGTGGGATTGTAAATTTATTATTCTGTATCATTATCGTTAAACGTCTCATTATTAACATTAATACGGCAACAGGAAGCCCAAGGGCCGCAACACAGGGAGAGAAGAAAGAATCCCACTTCAAAACCGACTTAAACCGAGTTAAAAAGGTCTACGATAGCTTCGACGCTAAGGGATAGTGCCCTCCTGTGGTCCAAGCAGGTATAGCAGCAACAAAAAAAAAAGCCTTTTAATGGCATTTACAGATTATTATCGTGTATCTTTATTATTAAACGCCTTAGTATTAATATTAATAGCCCAACGGGACTCCCAGGAGCCGCACAACAGGCACAGAAGAAAGAATCCTATTGAAAAACTTTAAACCGAGTTAAAAAGTTCTACGATGGCCTCAGCGGTAACGCCAAGGGCCAAAAAATAGTGCCATCGTGTGGCATACGCAGGTATAGCAGCCACCAAGAGAAATAAACTTTTTTCATGACATTTTAAAGTTATTATTCATTATTATTAAAACCTTATTAATATTAATAGGCCATCTTAGGCCTTTATATGTCTGTTTAAGGCTGTTGAATCAGGATTTCTTTTCCAGTTCCTGTGTTGCAGCAAACGGGCCTCCCGTCGCCTTATTAATATTAATAAGGCATTAATAATAAAGATTTTTTGATTTTTTGATTTTTTGATTTTTTGAATTTTTGATTTTTATATTTTTATATTTTTATATTTTTATATTATTTTTATATTTTTGAATTTTAAGTTTTTTAGTTTTTATATTTTTATATTTTTATATTATTTTTATATTTTTATATTTTTATATTTTTATATTATTTTTATATTTTTATATTTTTATATTTTTATATATTTTTATATTTTTATATTTTTATATTTTTATATTTTTATATTATTTTTTGATTTTTTGATTTTTTGATTTTTTGATTTTTTGATTTTTTGATTCTTATGTTTTACTTTCCAGTCCCCTTATCATCCTGGTTGCTCTTCTCTGCACTTTCTCTAGAGCTTCAATGTCTTTTTTATAGTGTGGTGACCAGAACTGGGTGCAGTACTCTAGTTGTGGTCTAACTAAGCCTTTACAGTACCTCCCTAGTTCTAGATTGTATCCCTCTGTTAATGCAACTCAGGATTGCATTGGCTTTTTTGGTTGCCGCTGCACATTGCCAGCTTATATGTAGTTAGTTGTCCACCAAGACTCCTAGATCCCTCTCGCAGTCGCTGCTATTGAGTGTGGTTTCACCCAGTTTATATGCATATCTTTGGTTTTTCTTAGCTAGGTGTAGGATTTTACTCAATGCTATTGCTAAGGGACAGAAAACTGTGCCACGCAGACACAAAAAGAAGAAAAAACCCTTTAGACGGATTTTAAGTTTATTATTCTGTGTCTTCACTATTAAACGCCTTATTATTAACATTCATGGGGCAACAGGAGGCCCAGGGGCTGCAACACAGGCACAGAAGGAATCCTGCTTCAAAAGAGTTAAACCGATTCAAAAAGGCCTATGATGCTTTTGTGCTATTGCTATTGCTATTGCAAAAGTGCTATTGCTAAGGGACAGAAAATTGTGCCATCGTGTGGTCCAAGCAGGTGCAGCAGCCAAAAATATCCCCGAAGTGCAGAGCGGCAGGAAAAGCACCGCCCCTACGCTCCTCTTAAGGGGACGATCCGCTCCCGTTGCCCTTCTCTGCATGGCTGCCGATTTATGTGCCAGTGCTTCTTTGAGCGACCTTCCCAGTATGGCCGACTTCCGTTGTGCCCTTCTCCTGGCATCCCACCACAACTTCCTTTCACAACGACCTTCCAAGCACGCCCGACTTCCTGTCCGTTTTCAGTTGCCGTCCCCCAGTTCTTTTGAAAACCGACCTTCCCATCATGGCTGACTTCCTGTACTTTCTTCTAAGTCTTCCCCCCCAACTTCCTTTCGCAGCGACCTGGTCACGGTGGGATTGTAAATTTATTATTCTGTATCATTATCGTTAAACGTCTCATTATTAACATTAATACGGCAACAGGAAGCCCAAGGGCCGCAACACAGGGAGAGAAGAAAGAATCCCACTTCAAAACCGACTTAAACCGAGTTAAAAAGGTCTACGATAGCTTCGACGCTAAGGGATAGTGCCCTCCTGTGGTCCAAGCAGGTATAGCAGCAACAAAAAAAAAAGCCTTTTAATGGCATTTACAGATTATTATCGTGTATCTTTATTATTAAACGCCTTAGTATTAATATTAATAGCCCAACGGGACTCCCAGGAGCCGCACAACAGGCACAGAAGAAAGAATCCTATTGAAAAACTTTAAACCGAGTTAAAAAGTTCTACGATGGCCTCAGCGGTAACGCCAAGGGCCAAAAAATAGTGCCATCGTGTGGCATACGCAGGTATAGCAGCCACCAAGAGAAATAAACTTTTTTCATGACATTTTAAAGTTATTATTCATTATTATTAAAACCTTATTAATATTAATAGGCCATCTTAGGCCTTTATATGTCTGTTTAAGGCTGTTGAATCAGGATTTCTTTTCCAGTTCCTGTGTTGCAGCAAACGGGCCTCCCGTCGCCTTATTAATATTAATAAGGCATTAATAATAAAGATTTTTTGATTTTTTGATTTTTTGATTTTTTGAATTTTTGATTTTTATATTTTTATATTTTTATATTTTTATATTATTTTTATATTTTTATATTTTTATATTTTTATATTTTTATATTATTTTTATATTTTTATATTTTTTGATTTTTATATTTTTTGATTTTTATATTTTTATATTTTTATATTTTTATATTTTTATATTATTTTTATATTTTTATATTTTTATATTTTTATATTCTTATATTATTTTTATATTTTTATATTTTTATATATTTTTATATTTTTATATTTTTATATTTTTATATTATTTTTATATTATTTTTATATTTTTATATTTTTATATTTTTATATTTTTATATTATTTTTATATTATTTTTATATTTTTATATTTTTATATTTTTATATTTTTATATTTTTATATTATTTTTATATTATTTTTATATTTTTATATTTTTATATTTTTATATTATTTTTATATTATTTTTATATTTTTATATTTTTATATTTTTATATTTTTATATTATTTTTATATTTTTATATTTTTATATTTTTATATTATTTTTATATTTTTATATTTTATATTTTTATATTATTTTTTGATTTTTTGATTTTTTGATTCGTATGTTTTAGTTTCCAGTCCCCTTATCATCCTGGTTGCTCTTCTCTGCACTTTCTCTAGAGCTTCAATGTCTTTTTTATAGTGTGGTGACCAGAACTGGGTGCAGTACTCTAGTTGTGGTCTAACTAAGGCTTTACAGTACCTCCCTAGTTCTAGATTGTATCCCTCTGTTAATGCAACTCAGGATTGCATTGGCTTTTTTGGTTGCCGCTGCACATTGCCAGCTTATATGTAGTTAGTTGTCCACCAAGACTCCTAGATCCCTCTCGCAGTCGCTGCTATTGAGTGTGGTTTCACCCAGTTTATATGCATATCTTTGGTTTTTCTTAGCTAGGTGTAGGATTTTACTCAATGCTATTGCTAAGGGACAGAAAACTGTGCCACGCAGACACAAAAAGAAGAAAAAACCCTTTAGACGGATTTTAAGTTTATTATTCTGTGTCTTCACTATTAAACGCCTTATTATTAACATTCATGGGGCAACAGGAGGCCCAGGGGCTGCAACACAGGCACAGAAGGAATCCTGCTTCAAAAGAGTTAAACCGATTCAAAAAGGCCTATGATGGCTTCAGTGCTATTGCTAAGGGACAGAAAATTGTGCCATCGTGTGGTCCAAGCAGGTGCAGCAGCCAAAAATATCCCCGAAGTGCAGAGCGGCAGGAAAAGCACCGCCCCTACGCTCCTCTTAAGGGGACGATCCGCTCCCGTTGCCCTTCTCCGCATGGCTGCCGATTTATGTGCCAGTGCTTCTTTGAGCGACCTTCCCAGTATGGCCGACTTCCGTTGTGCCCTTCTCCTGGCATCCCACCACAACTTCCTTTCACAGCGACCTTCCAAGCACGCCCGACTTCCTGTCCGTTTTCAGTTGCCGTCCCCCAGTTCTTTTGAAAACCGACCTTCCCATCATGGCTGACTTCCTGTACTTTCTTCTAAGTCTTCCCCCCCAACTTCCTTTCGCAGCGACCTGGTCACGGTGGGATTGTAAATTTATTATTCTGTATCATTATCGTTAAACGTCTCATTATTAACATTAATACGGCAACAGGAAGCCCAAGGGCCGCAACACAGGGAGAGAAGAAAGAATCCCACTTCAAAACCGACTTAAACCGAGTTAAAAAGGTGTACGATAGCTTCGACGCTAAGGGATAGTGCCCTCCTGTGGTCCAAGCAGGTATAGCAGCAACAAAAAAAAAAGCCTTTTAATGGCATTTACAGATTATTATCGTGTATCTTTATTATTAAACGCCTTAGTATTAATATTAATAGCCCAACGGGACTCCCAGGAGCCGCACAACAGGCACAGAAGAAAGAATCCTATTGAAAAACTTTAAACCGAGTTAAAAAGTTCTACGATGGCCTCAGCGGTAACGCCAAGGGCCAAAAAATAGTGCCATCGTGTGGCATACGCAGGTATAGCAGCCACCAAGAGAAATAAACTTTTTTCATGACATTTTAAAGTTATTATTCATTATTATTAAAACCTTATTAATATTAATAGGCCATCTTAGGCCTTTATATGTCTGTTTAAGGCTGTTGAATCAGGATTTCTTTTCCAGTTCCTGTGTTGCAGCAAACGGGCCTCCCGTCGCCTTATTAATATTAATAAGGCATTAATAATAAAGATTTTTTGATTTTTTGATTTTTTGAATTTTTGATTTTTATATTTTTATATTTTTATATTTTTATATTATTTTTATATTTTTATATTTTTATATTTTTATATTTTTATATTTTTATATTATTTTTATATTTTTATATTTTTATATTTTTATATTTTTTGATTTTTATATTTTTATATTTTTATATTATTTTTATATTTTTATATTTTTATATTTTTATATTTTTATATTTTTATATTATTTTTATATTTTTATATTTTTATATATTTTTATATTTTTATATTTTTATATTATTTTTATATTATTTTTATATTTTTATATTTTTATATTTTTATATTTTTATATTATTTTTATATTTTTATATTTTTATAATTTTATATTATTTTTATATTTTTATATTATTTTTATATTATTTTTATATTTTTATATTTTTATATTTTTATATTTTTATATTTTTATATTTTTATATTATTTTTATATTTTTTGATTTTTTGATTTTTTGATTTTTATATTTTTATATTTTTATATTTTTTGATTTTTTGATTTTTTGATTTTTATATTTTTATATTTTTATATTTTTATATTTTTATATTTTTATATTTTTATATTTTTATATTTTTATATTATTTTTATATTTTTGATTTTTTGATTTTTATATTTTTATATTTTTATATATTTATATTTTATATTTATATATTTTTATATTTTTATATTTTTATATTATTTTTATATTTTTATATTTTTATATTTTTTGATTTTTTGATATTTTTATATTTTTATATTTTTATATTTTTATATAATTTTTATATTTTTGATTTTTTGATTTTTTGATTTTTATATTTTTATATTTTTATATTTTTATATTTTATATTTTTATATTTTTATATTTTTATATTTTTATATTTTTATATTTTTTGATTTTTATATTTTTATATTTTTATATTTTTATATTTTTATATTTTTATATTTTTATATTTTTATATTTTTTGATTTTTTGATTTTTTATATTTTTATATTTTTATATTTTTATATTTTTATATTTTTATATTTTTATATTTTTTGATTTTTATATTTTTATATTTTTATATTATTTTTATATTTTTATATTTTTATATTTTTATATTTTTATATTTTTATATTATTTTTATATTTTTATATTTTTATATTTTTATATTTTTATATTTTTATATTATTTTTATATTATTTTTATATTTTTATATTTTTATATTTTTATATTATTTTTATATTTTTTGATTTTTTGATTTTTTGATTTTTATATTTTTATATTTTTTGATTTTTTGATATTTTTATATTTTTATATTTTTATGTTTTTATATTATTTTTATATTTTTGATTTTTTGATTTTTTGGTTTTTTGATTTTTTGATTTTTATATTTTTATATTTTTATATTTTTATATTTTTAGATTTTTATATTTTTATATTTTTATATTTTTATATTTTTATATTTTTATATTTTTATATTTTTTTATATTTTTATATTTTTATATTTTTATATTTTTATATTTTTATATTTTTATATTTTTTGATTTTTATATTTTTATATTTTTATATTTTTATATTTTTATATTATTTTTATATTTTTATATTTTTATATTTTTATATTTTTATATTTTTATATTTTTATATTTTTATATTATTTTTATATTTTTTGATTTTTTGATTTTTTGATTTTTTGATTTTTTGATTTTTATATTTTTATATTTTTATATTTTTTGATTTTTTGATTTTTTGATTTTTTGATTTTTATATTATTTTTATATTTTTATATTTTTTGATTTTTTTATATTTTTATATTTTTATATTATTTTTATATTTTTATATTTTTATATTTTTATATTATTTTTATATTTTTATATTTTTTGATTTTTTGATATTTTGATATTTTGATATTTTGATATTTTTATCTTTTTATATTTTTATCTTTTTATATTTTTATATTTTTATATTATTTTTTGATTTTTTGATTTTTTGATTCTTATGTTTTACTTTCCAGTCCCCTTATCATCCTGGTTGCTCTTCTCTGCACTTTCTCTAGAGCTTCAATGTCTTTTTTATAGTGTGGTGACCAGAACTGGGTGCAGTACTCTAGTTGTGGTCTAACTAAGGCTTTACAGTACCTCCCTAGTTCTAGATTGTATCCCTCTGTTAATGCAACTCAGGATTGCATTGGCTTTTTTGGTTGCCGCTGCACATTGCCAGCTTATATGTAGTTAGTTGTCCACCAAGACTCCTAGATCCCTCTCGCAGTCGCTGCTATTGAGTGTGGTTTCACCCAGTTTATATGCATATCTTTGGTTTTTCTTAGCTAGGTGTAGGATTTTACTCAATGCTATTGCTAAGGGACAGAAAACTGTGCCACGCAGACACAAAAAGAAGAAAAAACCCTTTAGACGGATTTTAAGTTTATTATTCTGTGTCTTCACTATTAAACGCCTTATTATTAACATTCATGGGGCAACAGGAGGCCCAGGGGCTGCAACACAGGCACAGAAGGAATCCTGCTTCAAAAGAGTTAAACCGATTCAAAAAGGCCTATGATGGCTTCAGTGCTATTGCTAAGGGACAGAAAATTGTGCCATCGTGTGGTCCAAGCAGGTGCAGCAGCCAAAAATATCCCCGAAGTGCAGAGCGGCAGGAAAAGCACCGCCCCTACGCTCCTCTTAAGGGGACGATCCGCTCCCGTTGCCCTTC
The DNA here is from genome assembly GCA_023053685.1 of Diadophis punctatus similis. Classification (NCBI taxonomy): domain Eukaryota; kingdom Metazoa; phylum Chordata; class Lepidosauria; order Squamata; family Dipsadidae; genus Diadophis; species Diadophis punctatus. Next base: position 247,148 of record JALIGW010000012.1, read on the forward strand.
TCCGCATGGCTGCCGATTTATGTGCCAGTGCTTCTTTGAGCGACCTTCCCAGTATGGCCGACTTCCGTTGTGCCCTTCTCCTGGCATCCCACCACAACTTCCTTTCACAGCGACCTTCCAAGCACGCCCGACTTCCTGTCCGTTTTCAGTTGCCGTCCCCCAGTTCTTTTGAAAACCGACCTTCCCATCATGGCTGACTTCCTGTACTTTCTTCTAAGTCTTCCCCCCCAACTTCCTTTCGCAGCGACCTGGTCACGGTGGGATTGTAAATTTATTATTCTGTATCATTATCGTTAAACGTCTCATTATTAACATTAATACGGCAACAGGAAGCCCAAGGGCCGCAACACAGGGAGAGAAGAAAGAATCCCACTTCAAAACCGACTTAAACCGAGTTAAAAAGGTGTACGATAGCTTCGACGCTAAGGGATAGTGCCCTCCTGTGGTCCAAGCAGGTATAGCAGCAACAAAAAAAAAAGCCTTTTAATGGCATTTACAGATTATTATCGTGTATCTTTATTATTAAACGCCTTAGTATTAATATTAATAGCCCAACGGGACTCCCAGGAGCCGCACAACAGGCACAGAAGAAAGAATCCTATTGAAAAACTTTAAACCGAGTTAAAAAGTTCTACGATGGCCTCAGCGGTAACGCCAAGGGCCAAAAAATAGTGCCATCGTGTGGCATACGCAGGTATAGCAGCCACCAAGAGAAATAAACTTTTTTCATGACATTTTAAAGTTATTATTCATTATTATTAAAACCTTATTAATATTAATAGGCCATCTTAGGCCTTTATATGTCTGTTTAAGGCTGTTGAATCAGGATTTCTTTTCCAGTTCCTGTGTTGCAGCAAACGGGCCTCCCGTCGCCTTATTAATATTAATAAGGCATTAATAATAAAGATTTTTTGATTTTTTGATTTTTTGATTTTTTGATTTTTTGAATTTTTGATTTTTATATTTTTATATTTTTATATTTTTATATTATTTTTATATTTTTATATTTTTATATTTTTATATTTTTATATTTTTATATTATTTTTATATTTTTATATTTTTATATTTTTATATTTTTTGATTTTTATATTTTTATATTTTTATATTTTTATATTTTTATATTTTTATATTTTTATATTTTTATATTTTTATATTTTTATATTTTTATATTTTTATATTTTTATATTATTTTTATATTTTTATATATTTTTATATTTTTATATTTTTATATTTTTATATTATTTTTATATTATTTTTATATTTTTATATTTTTATATTTTTATATTTTTATATTATTTTTATATTTTTATATTTTTATAATTTTATATTATTTTTATATTTTTATATTTTTATATTTTTATATTATTTTTATATTTTTATATTTTTATATTTTTATATTTTTATATTTTTATATTATTTTTATATTTTTATATTATTTTTATATTATTTTTATATTTTTATATTTTTATATTTTTATATTTTTATATTTTTATATTTTTATATTATTTTTATATTTTTTGATTTTTTGATTTTTTGATTTTTATATTTTTATATTTTTATATTTTTTGATTTTTTGATTTTTTGATTTTTTGATTTTTTGATTTTTTGATATTTTTATATTTTTATATTTTTATATTTTTATATTTTTATATTTTTATATTTTTATATTTTTATATTTTTATATTTTTATATTTTTATATTTTTATATTTTTATATTTTTATATTTTTATATTATTTTTATATTTTTGAATTTTAAGTTTTTTAGTTTTTATATTTTTATATTTTTATATTTTTATATTATTTTTATATTTTTTTATTTTTATATTTTTATATTATTTTTATATTTTTATATTTTTATATTTTTATATTTTTATATTTTTATATTTTTATATTTTTATATTTTTATATTATTTTTATATTTTTATATTTTTATATTTTTATATTTTTATATTATTTTTTGATTTTTTGATTTTTTGATTTTTTTGATTTTTTGATTCGTATGTTTTAGTTTCCAGTCCCCTTATCATCCTGGTTGCTCTTCTCTGCACTTTCTCTAGAGCTTCAATGTCTTTTTTATAGTGTGGTGACCAGAACTGGGTGCAGTACTCTAGTTGTGGTCTAACTAAGGCTTTACAGTACCTCCCTAGTTCTAGATTGTATCCCTCTGTTAATGCAACTCAGGATTGCATTGGCTTTTTTGGTTGCCGCTGCACATTGCCAGCTTATATGTAGTTAGTTGTCCACCAAGACTCCTAGATCCCTCTCGCAGTCGCTGCTATTGAGTGTGGTTTCACCCAGTTTATATGCATATCTTTGGTTTTTCTTAGCTAGGTGTAGGATTTTACTCAATGCTATTGCTAAGGGACAGAAAACTGTGCCACGCAGACACAAAAAGAAGAAAAAACCCTTTAGACGGATTTTAAGTTTATTATTCTGTGTCTTCACTATTAAACGCCTTATTATTAACATTCATGGGGCAACAGGAGGCCCAGGGGCTGCAACACAGGCACAGAAGGAATCCTGCTTCAAAAGAGTTAAACCGATTCAAAAAGGCCTATGATGGCTTCAGTGCTATTGCTAAGGGACAGAAAATTGTGCCATCGTGTGGTCCAAGCAGGTGCAGCAGCCAAAAAAATCCCCGAAGTGCAGAGCGGCAGGAAAAGCACTGCCCCTACGCTCCTCTTAAGGGGACGATCCGCTCCCGTTGCCCTTCTCCGCATGGCTGCCGATTTATGTGCCAGTGCTTCTTTGAGCGACCTTCCCAGTATGGCCGACCTCCGTTGTGCCCTTCTCCTGGCATCCCACCACAACTTCCTTTCACAGCGACCTTCCAAGCACGCCCGACTTCCTGTCCGTTTTCAGTTGCCGTCCCCCAGTTCTTTTGAAAACCGACCTTCCCATCATGGCTGACTTCCTGTACTTTCTTCTAAGTCTTCCCCCCCAACTTCCTTTCGCAGCGACCTGGTCACGGTGGGATTGTAAATTTATTATTCTGTATCATTATCGTTAAACGTCTCATTATTAACATTAATACGGCAACAGGAAGCCCAAGGGCCGCAACACAGGGAGAGAAGAAAGAATCCCACTTCAAAACCGACTTAAAACGAGTTAAAAAGGTGTACGATAGCTTCGACGCTAAGGGATAGGGCCCTCCTGTGGTCCAAGCAGGTATAGCAGCAACAAAAAAAAAGCCTTTTAATGGCATTTACAGATTATTATCGTGTATCTTTATTATTAAACGCCTTAGTATTAATATTAATAGCCCAACGGGACTCCCAGGAGCCGCACAACAGGCACAGAAGAAAGAATCCTATTGAAAAACTTTAAACCGAGTTAAAAAGTTCTACGATGGCCTCAGCGGTAACGCCAAGGGCCAAAAAATAGTGCCATCGTGTGGCATACGCAGGTATAGCAGCCACCAAGAGAAATAAACTTTTTTCATGACATTTTAAAGTTATTATTCATTATTATTAAAACCTTATTAATATTAATAGGCCATCTTAGGCCTTTATATGTCTGTTTAAGGCTGTTGAATCAGGATTTCTTTTCCAGTTCCTGTGTTGCAGCAAACGGGCCTCCCGTCGCCTTATTAATATTAATAAGGCATTAATAATAAAGATTTTTTGATTTTTTGATTTTTTGATTTTTATATTTTTATATTTTTTTATTTTTATATTATTTTTATATTTTTATATTTTTATATTTTTATATTTTTATATTATTTTTATATTTTTATATTTTTATATTTTTTGATTTTTATATTTTTATATTTTTATATTTTTATATTATTTTTAGATTTTTATATTTTTATATTTTTATATTTTTATATTTTTATATTATTTTTATATTTTTATATTTTTATATATTTTTATATTTTTATATTTTTATATTTTTATATTATTTTTATATTATTTTTATATTTTTATATTTTTATATTTTTATATTTTTATATTATTTTTATATTTTTTGATTTTTTGATTTTTATATTTTTATATTTTTATATTTTTTGATTTTTTGATTTTTTTATATTTTTATATTTTTATATTTTTATATTTTTATATTATTTTTATATTTTTGATTTTTTGATTTTTTGATTTTTTGATTTTTTGATTTTTATATTTTTATATTTTTATATTTTATATTTTTATATTTTTATATTTTTATATTATTTTTATATTTTTATATTTTTATATTTTTATATTTTTATATTTTTATATTTTTTGATTTTTATATTTTTATATTTTTATATTTTTATATTTTTATATTTATATTTTTTGATTTTTTTTATATTTTATATTTTTTGATTTTTATATTTTTATATTTTTATATTTTTTGATATTTATATTTTTATATTTTTATATTTTTATATTAGTTTTATATTTTTATATTTTTATATTATTTTTATATTTTTATATTTTTATATTTTTTATATTTTTATATTTTTATATTTTTTGATTTTTTGATTTTTTGATTTTTATATTTTTATATTTTTATATTTTTATATTTTTATATTATTTTTATATTATTTTTATATTTTTATATTTTTATATTTTTATATTTTTATATTTTTATATTATTTTTATATTTTTTGATTTTTTGATTTTTTGATTTTTATATTTTTATATTTTTTGATTTTTTGATTTTTATATTTTTTGATTTTTATATTTTTTGATTTTTATATTATTTTTATATTTTTATATTTTTATATTTTTATATTATTTTTATATTTTTATATTTTTTGATTTTTTATATTTTTATATTTTTATATTTTTATATTTTTATATTTTTTGATTTTTTGATTTTTTGATTTTTTGATTTTTTGATTTTTTGATTTTTATATTTTTATATTTTTATATTTTTATATTTTTATATTTTTATATTTTTATATTTTTATATTTTTATATTTTTTGATGTTTTTATTTTTATATTATTTTTACATTTTTATATTTTTTGATTTTTTGATTTTTTGATTTTTTTATATTTTTATATTTTTATATTATTTTTATATTTTTGAATTTTAAGTTTTTTAGTTTTTATATTTTTATATTTTTATATTATTTTTATATTTTTATATTTTTATATTTTTATATTATTTTTATATTTTTATATTTTTACATTTTTATATTTTTATATTTTTTGATTTTTTGATATTTTGATATTTTTATATTTTTATATTTTTATATTTTTATATTTTTATATTTTTATATTTTTATATTTTTATATTTTTATATTTTTATATTTTTATATTTTTATATTTTTATATTTTTATATTTTTATATTTTTATATTTTTATATTTTTATATTTTTTTATATTATTTTTTGATTTTTTGATTTTTTGATTCGTATGTTTTACTTTCCAGTCCCCTTATCATCCTGGTTGCTCTTCTCTGCACTTTCTCTAGAGCTTCAATGTCTTTTTTATAGTGTGGTGACCAGAACTGGGTGCAGTACTCTAGTTGTGGTCTAACTAAGGCTTTACAGTACCTCCCTAGTTCTAGATTGTATCCCTCTGTTAATGCAACTCAGGATTGCATTGGCTTTTTTGGTTGCCGCTGAACATTGCCAGCTTATATGTAGTTAGTTGTCCACCAAGACTCCTAGATCCCTCTCGCAGTCGCTGCTATTGAGTGTGGTTTCACCCAGTTTATATGCATATCTTTGGTTTTTCTTAGCTAGGTGTAGGATTTTACTCAATGCTATTGCTAAGGGACAGAAAACTGTGCCACGCAGACACAAAAAGAAGAAAAAACCCTTTAGACGGATTTTAAGTTTATTATTCTGTGTCTTCACTATTAAACGCCTTATTATTAACATTCATGGGGCAACAGGAGGCCCAGGGGCTGCAACACAGGCACAGAAGGAATCCTGCTTCAAAAGAGTTAAACCGATTCAAAAAGGCCTATGATGGCTTCAGTGCTATTGCTAAGGGACAGAAAATTGTGCCATCGTGTGGTCCAAGCAGGTGCAGCAGCCAAAAAAATCCCCGAAGTGCAGAGCGGCAGGAAAAGCACCGCCCCTACGCTCCTCTTAAGGGGACGATCCGCTCCCGTTGCCCTTCTCCGCATGGCTGCCGATTTATGTGCCAGTGCTTCTTTGAGCGACCTTCCCAGTATGGCCGACTTCCGTTGTGCCCTTCTCCTGGCATCCCACCACAACTTCCTTTCACAGCGACCTTCCAAGCACGCCCGACTTCCTGTCCGTTTTCAGTTGCCGTCCCCCAGTTCTTTTGAAAACCGACCTTCCCATCATGGCTGACTTCCTGTACTTTCTTCTAAGTCTTCCCCCCCAACTTCCTTTCGCAGCGACCTGGTCACGGTGGGATTGTAAATTTATTATTCTGTATCATTATCGTTAAACGTCTCATTATTAACATTAATACGGCAACAGGAAGCCCAAGGGCCGCAACACAGGGAGAGAAGAAAGAATCCCACTTCAAAACCGACTTAAACCGAGTTAAAAAGGTGTACGATAGCTTCGACGCTAAGGGATAGTGCCCTCCTGTGGTCCAAGCAGGTATAGCAGCAACAAAAAAAAAAGCCTTTTAATGGCATTTACAGATTATTATCGTGTATCTTTATTATTAAACGCCTTAGTATTAATATTAATAGCCCAACGGGACTCCCAGGAGCCGCACAACAGGCACAGAAGAAAGAATCCTATTGAAAAACTTTAAACCGAGTTAAAAAGTTCTACGATGGCCTCAGCGGTAACGCCAAGGGCCAAAAAATAGTGCCATCGTGTGGCATACGCAGGTATAGCAGCCACCAAGAGAAATAAACTTTTTTCATGACATTTTAAAGTTATTATTCATTATTATTAAAACCTTATTAATATTAATAGGCCATCTTAGGCCTTTATATGTCTGTTTAAGGCTGTTGAATCAGGATTTCTTTTCCAGTTCCTGTGTTGCAGCAAACGGGCCTCCCGTCGCCTTATTAATATTAATAAGGCATTAATAATAAAGATTTTTTGATTTTTTGATTTTTTGATTTTTTGAATTTTTGATTTTTATATTTTTATATTTTTATATTTTTATATTATTTTTATATTTTTATATTTTTATATTTTTATATTTTTATATTTTTATATTATTTTTATATTTTTATATTTTTATATTTTTATATTTTTTGATTTTTATATTTTTATATTTTTATATTTTTATATTTTTATATTTTTATATTTTTATATTTTTATATTTTTATATTTTTATATTATTTTTATATTTTTATATATTTTTATATTTTTATATTTTTATATTTTTATATTATTTTTATATTATTTTTATATTTTTATATTTTTATATTTTTATATTTTTATATTATTTTTATATTTTTATATTTTTATAATTTTATATTATTTTTATATTTTTATATTTTTATATTTTTATATTATTTTTATATTTTTATATTTTTATATTTTTATATTTTTATATTTTTATATTATTTTTATATTTTTATATTATTTTTATATTATTTTTATATTTTTATATTTTTATATTTTTATATTTTTATATTTTTATATTTTTATATTTTTATATTATTTTTATATTTTTTGATTTTTTGATTTTTTGATTTTTTGATTTTTATATTTTTATATTTTTTGATTTTTTGATTTTTTGATTTTTTGATTTTTTGATTTTTTGATTTTTTTATATTTTTATATTTTTATATTTTTATATTTTTATATTTTTATATTTTTATATTTTTATATTTTTATATTATTTTTATATTTTTGAATTTTAAGTTTTTTAGTTTTTATATTTTTATATTTTTATATTTTTATATTATTTTTATATTTTTTTATTTTTATATTTTTATATTATTTTTATATTTTTATATTTTTATATTTTTATATTTTTATATTTTTATATTTTTATATTTTTATATTTTTATATTATTTTTATATTTTTATATTTTTATATTTTTATATTTTTATATTATTTTTTGATTTTTTGATTTTTTGATTTTTTTGATTTTTTGATTCGTATGTTTTAGTTTCCAGTCCCCTTATCATCCTGGTTGCTCTTCTCTGCACTTTCTCTAGAGCTTCAATGTCTTTTTTATAGTGTGGTGACCAGAACTGGGTGCAGTACTCTAGTTGTGGTCTAACTAAGGCTTTACAGTACCTCCCTAGTTCTAGATTGTATCCCTCTGTTAATGCAACTCAGGATTGCATTGGCTTTTTTGGTTGCCGCTGCACATTGCCAGCTTATATGTAGTTAGTTGTCCACCAAGACTCCTAGATCCCTCTCGCAGTCGCTGCTATTGAGTGTGGTTTCACCCAGTTTATATGCATATCTTTGGTTTTTCTTAGCTAGGTGTAGGATTTTACTCAATGCTATTGCTAAGGGACAGAAAACTGTGCCACGCAGACACAAAAAGAAGAAAAAACCCTTTAGACGGATTTTAAGTTTATTATTCTGTGTCTTCACTATTAAACGCCTTATTATTAACATTCATGGGGCAACAGGAGGCCCAGGGGCTGCAACACAGGCACAGAAGGAATCCTGCTTCAAAAGAGTTAAACCGATTCAAAAAGGCCTATGATGGCTTCAGTGCTATTGCTAAGGGACAGAAAATTGTGCCATCGTGTGGTCCAAGCAGGTGCAGCAGCCAAAAATATCCCCGAAGTGCAGAGCGGCAGGAAAAGCACCGCCCCTACGCTCCTCTTAAGGGGACGATCCGCTCCCGTTGCCCTTCTCCGCATGGCTGCCGATTTATGTGCCAGTGCTTCTTTGAGCGACCTTCCCAGTATGGCCGACTTCCGTTGTGCCCTTCTCCTGGCATCCCACCACAACTTCCTTTCACAGCGACCTTCCAAGCACGCCCGACTTCCTGTCCGTTTTCAGTTGCCGTCCCCCAGTTCTTTTGAAAACCGACCTTCCCATCATGGCTGACTTCCTGTACTTTCTTCTAAGTCTTCCCCCCCAACTTCCTTTCGCAGCGACCTGGTCACGGTGGGATTGTAAATTTATTATTCTGTATCATTATCGTTAAACGTCTCATTATTAACATTAATACGGCAACAGGAAGCCCAAGGGCCGCAACACAGGGAGAGAAGAAAGAATCCCACTTCAAAACCGACTTAAACCGAGTTAAAAAGGTGTACGATAGCTTCGACGCTAAGGGATAGTGCCCTCCTGTGGTCCAAGCAGGTATAGCAGCAACAAAAAAAAAAGCCTTTTAATGGCATTTACAGATTATTATCGTGTATCTTTATTATTAAACGCCTTAGTATTAATATTAATAGCCCAACGGGACTCCCAGGAGCCGCACAACAGGCACAGAAGAAAGAATCCTATTGAAAAACTTTAAACCGAGTTAAAAAGTTCTACGATGGCCTCAGCGGTAACGCCAAGGGCCAAAAAATAGTGCCATCGTGTGGCATACGCAGGTATAGCAGCCACCAAGAGAAATAAACTTTTTTCATGACATTTTAAAGTTATTATTCATTATTATTAAAACCTTATTAATATTAATAGGCCATCTTAGGCCTTTATATGTCTGTTTAAGGCTGTTGAATCAGGATTTCTTTTCCAGTTCCTGTGTTGCAGCAAACGGGCCTCCCGTCGCCTTATTAATATTAATAAGGCATTAATAATAAAGATTTTTTGATTTTTTGATTTTTTGAATTTTTGATTTTTATATTTTTATATTTTTATATTTTTATATTATTTTTATATTTTTATATTTTTATATTTTTATATTTTTATATTATTTTTATATTTTTATATTTTTTGATTTTTATATTTTTTGATTTTTATATTTTTATATTTTTATATTTTTATATTTTTATATTATTTTTATATTTTTATATTTTTATATTTTTATATTCTTATATTATTTTTATATTTTTATATTTTTATATATTTTTATATTTTTATATTTTTATATTTTTATATTATTTTTATATTATTTTTATATTTTTATATTTTTATATTTTTATATTTTTATATTATTTTTATATTATTTTTATATTATTTTTATATTTTTATATTTTTATATTTTTATATTTTTATATTTTTATATTTTTATATTTTTATATTATTTTTATATTTTTATATTTTTATATTTTTATATTATTTTTATATTTTAATATTTTATATTTTTATATTATTTTTTGATTTTTTGATTTTTTGATTTTTTGATTTTTTGATTCGTATGTTTTAGTTTCCAGTCCCCTTATCATCCTGGTTGCTCTTCTCTGCACTTTCTCTAGAGCTTCAATGTCTTTTTTATAGTGTGGTGACCAGAACTGGGTGCAGTACTCTAGTTGTGGTCTAACTAAGGCTTTACAGTACCTCCCTAGTTCTAGATTGTATCCCTCTGTTAATGCAACTCAGGATTGCATTGGCTTTTTTGGTTGCCGCTGCACATTGCCAGCTTATATGTAGTTAGTTGTCCACCAAGACTCCTAGATCCCTCTCGCAGTCGCTGCTATTGAGTGTGGTTTCACCCAGTTTATATGCATATCTTTGGTTTTTCTTAGCTAGGTGTAGGATTTTACTCAATGCTATTGCTAAGGGACAGAAAACTGTGCCACGCAGACACAAAAAGAAGAAAAAACCCTTTAGACGGATTTTAAGTTTATTATTCTGTGTCTTCACTATTAAACGCCTTATTATTAACATTCATGGGGCAACAGGAGGCCCAGGGGCTGCAACACAGGCACAGAAGGAATCCTGCTTCAAAAGAGTTAAACCGATTCAAAAAGGCCTATGATGGCTTCAGTGCTATTGCTAAGGGACAGAAAATTGTGCCATCGTGTGGTCCAAGCAGGTGCAGCAGCCAAAAATATCCCCGAAGTGCAGAGCGGCAGGAAAAGCACCGCCCCTACGCTCCTCTTAAGGGGACGATCCGCTCCCGTTGCCCTTCTCCGCATGGCTGCCGATTTATGTGCCAGTGCTTCTTTGAGCGACCTTCCCAGTATGGCCGACTTCCGTTGTGCCCTTCTCCTGGCATCCCACCACAACTTCCTTTCACAGCGACCTTCCAAGCACGCCCGACTTCCTGTCCGTTTTCAGTTGCCGTCCCCCAGTTCTTTTGAAAACCGACCTTCCCATCATGGCTGACTTCCTGTACTTTCTTCTAAGTCTTCCCCCCCAACTTCCTTTCGCAGCGACCTGGTCACGGTGGGATTGTAAATTTATTATTCTGTATCATTATCGTTAAACGTCTCATTATTAACATTAATACGGCAACAGGAAGCCCAAGGGCCGCAACACAGGGAGAGAAGAAAGAATCCCACTTCAAAACCGACTTAAAACGAGTTAAAAAGGTGTACGATAGCTTCGACGCTAAGGGATAGGGCCCTCCTGTGGTCCAAGCAGGTATAGCAGCAACAAAAAAAAAGCCTTTTAATGGCATTTACAGATTATTATCGTGTATCTTTATTATTAAACGCCTTAGTATTAATATTAATAGCCCAACGGGACTCCCAGGAGCCGCACAACAGGCACAGAAGAAAGAATCCTATTGAAAAACTTTAAACCGAGTTAAAAAGTTCTACGATGGCCTCAGCGGTAACGCCAAGGGCCAAAAAATAGTGCCATCGTGTGGCATACGCAGGTATAGCAGCCACCAAGAGAAATAAACTTTTTTCATGACATTTTAAAGTTATTATTCATTATTATTAAAACCTTATTAATATTAATAGGCCATCTTAGGCCTTTATATGTCTGTTTAAGGCTGTTGAATCAGGATTTCTTTTCCAGTTCCTGTGTTGCAGCAAACGGGCCTCCCGTCGCCTTATTAATATTAATAAGGCATTAATAATAAAGATTTTTTGATTTTTTGATTTTTTGATTTTTATATTTTTATATTTTTTTATTTTTATATTATTTTTATATTTTTATATTTTTATATTTTTATATTTTTATATTATTTTTATATTTTTATATTTTTATATTTTTTGATTTTTATATTTTTATATTTTTATATTTTTATATTATTTTTAGATTTTTATATTTTTATATTTTTATATTTTTATATTTTTATATTATTTTTATATTTTTATATTTTTATATATTTTTATATTTTTATATTTTTATATTTTTATATTATTTTTATATTATTTTTATATTTTTATATTTTTATATTTTTATATTTTTATATTATTTTTATATTTTTTGATTTTTTGATTTTTATATTTTTATATTTTTATATTTTTTGATTTTTTGATTTTTTTATATTTTTATATTTTTATATTTTTATATTTTTATATTATTTTTATATTTTTGATTTTTTGATTTTTTGATTTTTTGATTTTTTGATTTTTATATTTTTATATTTTTATATTTTATATTTTTATATTTTTATATTTTTATATTATTTTTATATTTTTATATTTTTATATTTTTATATTTTTATATTTTTATATTTTTTGATTTTTATATTTTTATATTTTTATATTTTTATATTTTTATATTTATATTTTTTGATTTTTTTTATATTTTATATTTTTTGATTTTTATATTTTTATATTTTTATATTTTTTGATATTTATATTTTTATATTTTTATATTTTTATATTAGTTTTATATTTTTATATTTTTATATTATTTTTATATTTTTATATTTTTATATTTTTTATATTTTTATATTTTTATATTTTTTGATTTTTTGATTTTTTGATTTTTATATTTTTATATTTTTATATTTTTATATTTTTATATTATTTTTATATTATTTTTATATTTTTATATTTTTATATTTTTATATTTTTATATTTTTATATTATTTTTATATTTTTTGATTTTTTGATTTTTTGATTTTTATATTTTTATATTTTTTGATTTTTTGATTTTTATATTTTTTGATTTTTATATTTTTTGATTTTTATATTATTTTTATATTTTTATATTTTTATATTTTTATATTATTTTTATATTTTTATATTTTTTGATTTTTTATATTTTTATATTTTTATATTTTTATATTTTTATATTTTTTGATTTTTTGATTTTTTGATTTTTTGATTTTTTGATTTTTTGATTTTTATATTTTTATATTTTTATATTTTTATATTTTTATATTTTTATATTTTTATATTTTTATATTTTTATATTTTTTGATGTTTTTATTTTTATATTATTTTTACATTTTTATATTTTTTGATTTTTTGATTTTTTGATTTTTTTATATTTTTATATTTTTATATTATTTTTATATTTTTGAATTTTAAGTTTTTTAGTTTTTATATTTTTATATTTTTATATTATTTTTATATTTTTATATTTTTATATTTTTATATTATTTTTATATTTTTATATTTTTACATTTTTATATTTTTATATTTTTTGATTTTTTGATATTTTGATATTTTGATATTTTGATATTTTTATATTTTTATATTTTTATATTTTTATATTTTTATATTTTTATATTTTTATATTTTTATATTTTTATATTTTTATATTTTTATATTTTTATATTTTTATATTTTTATATTTTTATATTTTTATATTTTTATATTTTTTTATATTATTTTTTGATTTTTTGATTTTTTGATTCGTATGTTTTACTTTCCAGTCCCCTTATCATCCTGGTTGCTCTTCTCTGCACTTTCTCTAGAGCTTCAATGTCTTTTTTATAGTGTGGTGACCAGAACTGGGTGCAGTACTCTAGTTGTGGTCTAACTAAGGCTTTACAGTACCTCCCTAGTTCTAGATTGTATCCCTCTGTTAATGCAACTCAGGATTGCATTGGCTTTTTTGGTTGCCGCTGAACATTGCCAGCTTATATGTAGTTAGTTGTCCACCAAGACTCCTAGATCCCTCTCGCAGTCGCTGCTATTGAGTGTGGTTTCACCCAGTTTATATGCATATCTTTGGTTTTTCTTAGCTAGGTGTAGGATTTTACTCAATGCTATTGCTAAGGGACAGAAAACTGTGCCACGCAGACACAAAAAGAAGAAAAAACCCTTTAGACGGATTTTAAGTTTATTATTCTGTGTCTTCACTATTAAACGCCTTATTATTAACATTCATGGGGCAACAGGAGGCCCAGGGGCTGCAACACAGGCACAGAAGGAATCCTGCTTCAAAAGAGTTAAACCGATTCAAAAAGGCCTATGATGGCTTCAGTGCTATTGCTAAGGGACAGAAAATTGTGCCATCGTGTGGTCCAAGCAGGTGCAGCAGCCAAAAAAATCCCCGAAGTGCAGAGCGGCAGGAAAAGCACCGCCCCTACGCTCCTCTTAAGGGGACGATCCGCTCCCGTTGCCCTTCTCCGCATGGCTGCCGATTTATGTGCCAGTGCTTCTTTGAGCGACCTTCCCAGTATGGCCGACTTCCGTTGTGCCCTTCTCCTGGCATCCCACCACAACTTCCTTTCACAGCGACCTTCCAAGCACGCCCGACTTCCTGTCCGTTTTCAGTTGCCGTCCCCCAGTTCTTTTGAAAACCGACCTTCCCATCATGGCTGACTTCCTGTACTTTCTTCTAAGTCTTCCCCCCCAACTTCCTTTCGCAGCGACCTGGTCACGGTGGGATTGTAAATTTATTATTCTGTATCATTATCGTTAAACGTCTCATTATTAACATTAATACGGCAACAGGAAGCCCAAGGGCCGCAACACAGGGAGAGAAGAAAGAATCCCACTTCAAAACCGACTTAAAACGAGTTAAAAAGGTGTACGATAGCTTCGACGCTAAGGGATAGTGCCCTCCTGTGGTCCAAGCAGGTATAGCAGCAACAAAAAAAAAAGCCTTTTAATGGCATTTACAGATTATTATCGTGTATCTTTATTATTAAACGCCTTAGTATTAATATTAATAGCCCAACGGGACTCCCAGGAGCCGCACAACAGGCACAGAAGAAAGAATCCTATTGAAAAACTTTAAACCGAGTTAAAAAGTTCTACGATGGCCTCAGCGGTAACGCCAAGGGCCAAAAAATAGTGCCATCGTGTGGCATACGCAGGTATAGCAGCCACCAAGAGAAATAAACTTTTTTCATGACATTTTAAAGTTATTATTCATTATTATTAAAACCTTATTAATATTAATAGGCCATCTTAGGCCTTTATATGTCTGTTTAAGGCTGTTGAATCAGGATTTCTTTTCCAGTTCCTGTGTTGCAGCAAACGGGCCTCCCGTCGCCTTATTAATATTAATAAGGCATTAATAATAAAGATTTTTTGATTTTTTGATTTTTTGATTTTTTGAATTTTTGATTTTTATATTTTTATATTTTTATATTTTTATATTATTTTTATATTTTTATATTTTTATATTTTTATATTTTTATATTTTTATATTATTTTTATATTTTTATATTTTTATATTTTTATATTTTTTGATTTTTATATTTTTATATTTTTATATTTTTATATTTTTATATTTTTATATTTTTATATTTTTATATTTTTATATTTTTATATTATTTTTATATTTTTATATATTTTTATATTTTTATATTTTTATATTTTTATATTATTTTTATATTATTTTTATATTTTTATATTTTTATATTTTTATATTTTTATATTATTTTTATATTTTTATATTTTTATAATTTTATATTATTTTTATATTTTTATATTTTTATATTTTTATATTATTTTTATATTTTTATATTTTTATATTTTTATATTTTTATATTTTTATATTATTTTTATATTTTTATATTATTTTTATATTATTTTTATATTTTTATATTTTTATATTTTTATATTTTTATATTTTTATATTTTTATATTTTTATATTATTTTTATATTTTTTGATTTTTTGATTTTTTGATTTTTTGATTTTTATATTTTTATATTTTTTGATTTTTTGATTTTTTGATTTTTTGATTTTTTGATTTTTTGATTTTTTTATATTTTTATATTTTTATATTTTTATATTTTTATATTTTTATATTTTTATATTTTTATATTTTTATATTATTTTTATATTTTTGAATTTTAAGTTTTTTAGTTTTTATATTTTTATATTTTTATATTTTTATATTATTTTTATATTTTTTTATTTTTATATTTTTATATTATTTTTATATTTTTATATTTTTATATTTTTATATTTTTATATTTTTATATTTTTATATTTTTATATTTTTATATTATTTTTATATTTTTATATTTTTATATTTTTATATTTTTATATTATTTTTTGATTTTTTGATTTTTTGATTTTTTTGATTTTTTGATTCGTATGTTTTAGTTTCCAGTCCCCTTATCATCCTGGTTGCTCTTCTCTGCACTTTCTCTAGAGCTTCAATGTCTTTTTTATAGTGTGGTGACCAGAACTGGGTGCAGTACTCTAGTTGTGGTCTAACTAAGGCTTTACAGTACCTCCCTAGTTCTAGATTGTATCCCTCTGTTAATGCAACTCAGGATTGCATTGGCTTTTTTGGTTGCCGCTGCACATTGCCAGCTTATATGTAGTTAGTTGTCCACCAAGACTCCTAGATCCCTCTCGCAGTCGCTGCTATTGAGTGTGGTTTCACCCAGTTTATATGCATATCTTTGGTTTTTCTTAGCTAGGTGTAGGATTTTACTCAATGCTATTGCTAAGGGACAGAAAACTGTGCCACGCAGACACAAAAAGAAGAAAAAACCCTTTAGACGGATTTTAAGTTTATTATTCTGTGTCTTCACTATTAAACGCCTTATTATTAACATTCATGGGGCAACAGGAGGCCCAGGGGCTGCAACACAGGCACAGAAGGAATCCTGCTTCAAAAGAGTTAAACCGATTCAAAAAGGCCTATGATGGCTTCAGTGCTATTGCTAAGGGACAGAAAATTGTGCCATCGTGTGGTCCAAGCAGGTGCAGCAGCCAAAAATATCCCCGAAGTGCAGAGCGGCAGGAAAAGCACCGCCCCTACGCTCCTCTTAAGGGGACGATCCGCTCCCGTTGCCCTTCTCCGCATGGCTGCCGATTTATGTGCCAGTGCTTCTTTGAGCGACCTTCCCAGTATGGCCGACTTCCGTTGTGCCCTTCTCCTGGCATCCCACCACAACTTCCTTTCACAGCGACCTTCCAAGCACGCCCGACTTCCTGTCCGTTTTCAGTTGCCGTCCCCCAGTTCTTTTGAAAACCGACCTTCCCATCATGGCTGACTTCCTGTACTTTCTTCTAAGTCTTCCCCCCCAACTTCCTTTCGCAGCGACCTGGTCACGGTGGGATTGTAAATTTATTATTCTGTATCATTATCGTTAAACGTCTCATTATTAACATTAATACGGCAACAGGAAGCCCAAGGGCCGCAACACAGGGAGAGAAGAAAGAATCCCACTTCAAAACCGACTTAAACCGAGTTAAAAAGGTGTACGATAGCTTCGACGCTAAGGGATAGTGCCCTCCTGTGGTCCAAGCAGGTATAGCAGCAACAAAAAAAAAAGCCTTTTAATGGCATTTACAGATTATTATCGTGTATCTTTATTATTAAACGCCTTAGTATTAATATTAATAGCCCAACGGGACTCCCAGGAGCCGCACAACAGGCACAGAAGAAAGAATCCTATTGAAAAACTTTAAACCGAGTTAAAAAGTTCTACGATGGCCTCAGCGGTAACGCCAAGGGCCAAAAAATAGTGCCATCGTGTGGCATACGCAGGTATAGCAGCCACCAAGAGAAATAAACTTTTTTCATGACATTTTAAAGTTATTATTCATTATTATTAAAACCTTATTAATATTAATAGGCCATCTTAGGCCTTTATATGTCTGTTTAAGGCTGTTGAATCAGGATTTCTTTTCCAGTTCCTGTGTTGCAGCAAACGGGCCTCCCGTCGCCTTATTAATATTAATAAGGCATTAATAATAAAGATTTTTTGATTTTTTGATTTTTTGAATTTTTGATTTTTATATTTTTATATTTTTATATTTTTATATTATTTTTATATTTTTATATTTTTATATTTTTATATTTTTATATTATTTTTATATTTTTATATTTTTTGATTTTTATATTTTTTGATTTTTATATTTTTATATTTTTATATTTTTATATTTTTATATTATTTTTATATTTTTATATTTTTATATTTTTATATTCTTATATTATTTTTATATTTTTATATTTTTATATATTTTTATATTTTTATATTTTTATATTTTTATATTATTTTTATATTATTTTTATATTTTTATATTTTTATATTTTTATATTTTTATATTATTTTTATATTATTTTTATATTATTTTTATATTTTTATATTTTTATATTTTTATATTTTTATATTTTTATATTTTTATATTTTTATATTATTTTTATATTTTTATATTTTTATATTTTTATATTATTTTTATATTTTAATATTTTATATTTTTATATTATTTTTTGATTTTTTGATTTTTTGATTTTTTGATTTTTTGATTCGTATGTTTTAGTTTCCAGTCCCCTTATCATCCTGGTTGCTCTTCTCTGCACTTTCTCTAGAGCTTCAATGTCTTTTTTATAGTGTGGTGACCAGAACTGGGTGCAGTACTCTAGTTGTGGTCTAACTAAGGCTTTACAGTACCTCCCTAGTTCTAGATTGTATCCCTCTGTTAATGCAACTCAGGATTGCATTGGCTTTTTTGGTTGCCGCTGCACATTGCCAGCTTATATGTAGTTAGTTGTCCACCAAGACTCCTAGATCCCTCTCGCAGTCGCTGCTATTGAGTGTGGTTTCACCCAGTTTATATGCATATCTTTGGTTTTTCTTAGCTAGGTGTAGGATTTTACTCAATGCTATTGCTAAGGGACAGAAAACTGTGCCACGCAGACACAAAAAGAAGAAAAAACCCTTTAGACGGATTTTAAGTTTATTATTCTGTGTCTTCACTATTAAACGCCTTATTATTAACATTCATGGGGCAACAGGAGGCCCAGGGGCTGCAACACAGGCACAGAAGGAATCCTGCTTCAAAAGAGTTAAACCGATTCAAAAAGGCCTATGATGGCTTCAGTGCTATTGCTAAGGGACAGAAAATTGTGCCATCGTGTGGTCCAAGCAGGTGCAGCAGCCAAAAATATCCCCGAAGTGCAGAGCGGCAGGAAAAGCACCGCCCCTACGCTCCTCTTAAGGGGACGATCCGCTCCCGTTGCCCTTCTCCGCATGGCTGCCGATTTATGTGCCAGTGCTTCTTTGAGCGACCTTCCCAGTATGGCCGACTTCCGTTGTGCCCTTCTCCTGGCATCCCACCACAACTTCCTTTCACAGCGACCTTCCAAGCACGCCCGACTTCCTGTCCGTTTTCAGTTGCCGTCCCCCAGTTCTTTTGAAAACCGACCTTCCCATCATGGCTGACTTCCTGTACTTTCTTCTAAGTCTTCCCCCCCAACTTCCTTTCGCAGCGACCTGGTCACGGTGGGATTGTAAATTTATTATTCTGTATCATTATCGTTAAACGTCTCATTATTAACATTAATACGGCAACAGGAAGCCCAAGGGCCGCAACACAGGGAGAGAAGAAAGAATCCCACTTCAAAACCGACTTAAACCGAGTTAAAAAGGTGTACGATAGCTTCGACGCTAAGGGATAGTGCCCTCCTGTGGTCCAAGCAGGTATAGCAGCAACAAAAAAAAAAGCCTTTTAATGGCATTTACAGATTATTATCGTGTATCTTTATTATTAAACGCCTTAGTATTAATATTAATAGCCCAACGGGACTCCCAGGAGCCGCACAACAGGCACAGAAGAAAGAATCCTATTGAAAAACTTTAAACCGAGTTAAAAAGTTCTACGATGGCCTCAGCGGTAACGCCAAGGGCCAAAAAATAGTGCCATCGTGTGGCATACGCAGGTATAGCAGCCACCAAGAGAAATAAACTTTTTTCATGACATTTTAAAGTTATTATTCATTATTATTAAAACCTTATTAATATTAATAGGCCATCTTAGGCCTTTATATGTCTGTTTAAGGCTGTTGAATCAGGATTTCTTTTCCAGTTCCTGTGTTGCAGCAAACGGGCCTCCCGTCGCCTTATTAATATTAATAAGGCATTAATAATAAAGATTTTTTGATTTTTTGATTTTTTGATTTTTTGAATTTTTGATTTTTATATTTTTATATTTTTATATTTTTATATTATTTTTATATTTTTATATTTTTATATTTTTATATTTTTATATTTTTATATTATTTTTATATTTTTATATTTTTATATTTTTATATTTTTTGATTTTTATATTTTTATATTTTTATATTTTTATATTTTTATATTTTTATATTTTTATATTATTTTTATATTTTTATATTTTTATATTTTTATATTTTTATATTATTTTTATATTTTTATATTTTTATAATTTTATATTTTTATATTTTATATTATTTTTATATTTTTATATTATTTTTATATTATTTTTATATTTTTATATTTTTATATTTTTATATTTTTATATTTTTATATTTTTATATTTTTATATTATTTTTATATTTTTTGATTTTTTGATTTTTTGATTTTTATATTTTTATATTTTTATATTTTTTGATTTTTTGATTTTTTGATTTTTTGATTTTTTGATTTTTTGATTTTTTGATTTTTTTATATTTTTATATTTTTATATTTTTATATTATTTTTATATTATTTTTATATTTTTGAATTTTAAGTTTTTTAGTTTTTATATTTTTATATTTTTATATTTTTATATTTTTATATTATTTTTATATTTTTATATTTTTATATTTTTATATTATTTTTATATTTTTATATTTTTATATTTTTATATTTTTATATTTTTATATTTTTATATTTTTATATTATTTTTATATTTTTATATTTTTATATTTTTATATTTTTATATTATTTTTTGATTTTTTGATTTTTTGATTTTTTTGATTTTTTGATTCGTATGTTTTAGTTTCCAGTCCCCTTATCATCCTGGTTGCTCTTCTCTGCACTTTCTCTAGAGCTTCAATGTCTTTTTTATAGTGTGGTGACCAGAACTGGGTGCAGTACTCTAGTTGTGGTCTAACTAAGGCTTTACAGTACCTCCCTAGTTCTAGATTGTATCCCTCTGTTAATGCAACTCAGGATTGCATTGGCTTTTTTGGTTGCCGCTGCACATTGCCAGCTTATATGTAGTTAGTTGTCCACCAAGACTCCTAGATCCCTCTCGCAGTCGCTGCTATTGAGTGTGGTTTCACCCAGTTTATATGCATATCTTTGGTTTTTCTTAGCTAGGTGTAGGATTTTACTCAATGCTATTGCTAAGGGACAGAAAACTGTGCCACGCAGACACAAAAAGAAGAAAAAACCCTTTAGACGGATTTTAAGTTTATTATTCTGTGTCTTCACTATTAAACGCCTTATTATTAACATTCATGGGGCAACAGGAGGCCCAGGGGCTGCAACACAGGCACAGAAGGAATCCTGCTTCAAAAGAGTTAAACCGATTCAAAAAGGCCTATGATGGCTTCAGTGCTATTGCTAAGGGACAGAAAATTGTGCCATCGTGTGGTCCAAGCAGGTGCAGCAGCCAAAAAAATCCCCGAAGTGCAGAGCGGCAGGAAAAGCACTGCCCCTACGCTCCTCTTAAGGGGACGATCCGCTCCCGTTGCCCTTCTCCGCATGGCTGCCGATTTATGTGCCAGTGCTTCTTTGAGCGACCTTCCCAGTATGGCCGACCTCCGTTGTGCCCTTCTCCTGGCATCCCACCACAACTTCCTTTCACAGCGACCTTCCAAGCACGCCCGACTTCCTGTCCGTTTTCAGTTGCCGTCCCCCAGTTCTTTTGAAAACCGACCTTCCCATCATGGCTGACTTCCTGTACTTTCTTCTAAGTCTTCCCCCCCAACTTCCTTTCGCAGCGACCTGGTCACGGTGGGATTGTAAATTTATTATTCTGTATCATTATCGTTAAACGTCTCATTATTAACATTAATACGGCAACAGGAAGCCCAAGGGCCGCAACACAGGGAGAGAAGAAAGAATCCCACTTCAAAACCGACTTAAAACGAGTTAAAAAGGTGTACGATAGCTTCGACGCTAAGGGATAGGGCCCTCCTGTGGTCCAAGCAGGTATAGCAGCAACAAAAAAAAAGCCTTTTAATGGCATTTACAGATTATTATCGTGTATCTTTATTATTAAACGCCTTAGTATTAATATTAATAGCCCAACGGGACTCCCAGGAGCCGCACAACAGGCACAGAAGAAAGAATCCTATTGAAAAACTTTAAACCGAGTTAAAAAGTTCTACGATGGCCTCAGCGGTAACGCCAAGGGCCAAAAAATAGTGCCATCGTGTGGCATACGCAGGTATAGCAGCCACCAAGAGAAATAAACTTTTTTCATGACATTTTAAAGTTATTATTCATTATTATTAAAACCTTATTAATATTAATAGGCCATCTTAGGCCTTTATATGTCTGTTTAAGGCTGTTGAATCAGGATTTCTTTTCCAGTTCCTGTGTTGCAGCAAACGGGCCTCCCGTCGCCTTATTAATATTAATAAGGCATTAATAATAAAGATTTTTTGATTTTTTGATTTTTTGATTTTTATATTTTTATATTTTTATATTTTTATATTATTTTTATATTTTTATATTTTTATATTTTTATATTTTTATATTATTTTTATATTTTTATATTTTTATATTTTTTGATTTTTATATTTTTATATTTTTATATTTTTATATTATTTTTAGATTTTTATATTTTTATATTTTTATATTTTTATATTTTTATATTATTTTTATATTTTTATATTTTTATATATTTTTATATTTTTATATTTTTATATTTTTATATTATTTTTATATTATTTTTATATTTTTATATTTTTATATTTTTATATTTTTATATTATTTTTATATTTTTTGATTTTTTGATTTTTATATTTTTATATTTTTATATTTTTTGATTTTTTGATTTTTTTATATTTTTATATTTTTATATTTTTATATTTTTATATTATTTTTATATTTTTGATTTTTTGATTTTTTGATTTTTTGATTTTTTGATTTTTATATTTTTATATTTTTATATTTTATATTTTTATATTTTTATATTTTTATATTATTTTTATATTTTTATATTTTTATATTTTTATATTTTTATATTTTTATATTTTTTGATTTTTATATTTTTATATTTTTATATTTTTATATTTTTATATTTTTATATTTTTTGATTTTTTTTATATTTTATATTTTTTGATTTTTATATTTTTATATTTTTATATTTTTTGATTTTTATATTTTTATATTTTTATATTTTTATATTAGTTTTATATTTTTATATTTTTATATTATTTTTATATTTTTATATTTTTATATTTTTTATATTTTTATATTTTTATATTTTTTGATTTTTTGATTTTTTGATTTTTATATTTTTATATTTTTATATTTTTATATTTTTATATTATTTTTATATTATTTTTATATTTTTATATTTTTATATTTTTATATTTTTATATTTTTATATTATTTTTATATTTTTTGATTTTTTGATTTTTTGATTTTTATATTTTTATATTTTTTGATTTTTTGATTTTTATATTTTTTGATTTTTATATTTTTTGATTTTTATATTATTTTTATATTTTTATATTTTTATATTTTTATATTATTTTTATATTTTTATATTTTTTGATTTTTTATATTTTTATATTTTTATATTTTTATATTTTTATATTTTTATATTTTTTGATTTTTTGATTTTTTGATTTTTTGATTTTTTGATTTTTATATTTTTATATTTTTATATTTTTATATTTTTATATTTTTATATTTTTATATTTTTATATTTTTTGATGTTTTTATTTTTATATTATTTTTACATTTTTATATTTTTTGATTTTTTGATTTTTTGATTTTTTGATTTTTTTATATTTTTATATTATTTTTATATTTTTGAATTTTAAGTTTTTTAGTTTTTATATTTTTATATTTTTATATTATTTTTATATTTTTATATTTTTATATTTTTATATTATTTTTATATTTTTATATTTTTATATTTTTACATTTTTATATTTTTATATTTTTTGATTTTTTGATATTTTGATATTTTTATATTTTTATATTTTTATATTTTTATATTTTTATATTTTTATATTTTTATATTTTTATATTTTTATATTTTTATATTTTTATATTTTTATATTTTTATATTTTTATATTTTTATATTTTTATATTTTTATATTTTTTTATATTATTTTTTGATTTTTTGATTTTTTGATTCGTATGTTTTACTTTCCAGTCCCCTTATCATCCTGGTTGCTCTTCTCTGCACGTTCTCTAGAGTCTAGAGCTTCAATGTCTTTTTTATAGTGTGGTGACCAGAACTGGGTGCAGTACTCTAGTTGTGGTCTAACTAAGGCTTTACAGTACCTCCCTAGTTCTAGATTGTATCCCTCTGTTAATGCAACTCAGGATTGCATTGGCTTTTTTGGTTGCCGCTGAACATTGCCAGCTTATATGTAGTTAGTTGTCCACCAAGACTCCTAGATCCCTCTCGCAGTCGCTGCTATTGAGTGTGGTTTCACCCAGTTTATATGCATATCTTTGGTTTTTCTTAGCTAGGTGTAGGATTTTACTCAATGCTATTGCTAAGGGACAGAAAACTGTGCCACGCAGACACAAAAAGAAGAAAAAACCCTTTAGACGGATTTTAAGTTTATTATTCTGTGTCTTCACTATTAAACGCCTTATTATTAACATTCATGGGGCAACAGGAAGCCCAGGGGCTGCAACACAGGCACAGAAGGAATCCTGCTTCAAAAGAGTTAAACCGATTCAAAAAGGCCTATGATGGCTTCAGTGCTATTGCTAAGGGACAGAAAATTGTGCCATCGTGTGGTCCAAGCAGGTGCAGCAGCCAAAAAAATCCCCGAAGTGCAGAGCGGCAGGAAAAGCACCGCCCCTACGCTCCTCTTAAGGGGACGATCCGCTCCCGTTGCCCTTCTCCGCATGGCTGCCGATTTATGTGCCAGTGCTTCTTTGAGCGACCTTCCCAGTATGGCCGACTTCCGTTGTGCCCTTCTCCTGGCATCCCACCACAACTTCCTTTCACAGCGACCTTCCAAGCACGCCCGACTTCCTGTCCGTTTTCAGTTGCCGTCCCCCAGTTCTTTTGAAAACCGACCTTCCCATCATGGCTGACTTCCTGTACTTTCTTCTAAGTCTTCCCCCCCAACTTCCTTTCGCAGCGACCTGGTCACGGTGGGATTGTAAATTTATTATTCTGTATCATTATCGTTAAACGTCTCATTATTAACATTAATACGGCAACAGGAAGCCCAAGGGCCGCAACACAGGGAGAGAAGAAAGAATCCCACTTCAAAACCGACTTAAAACGAGTTAAAAAGGTGTACGATAGCTTCGACGCTAAGGGATAGGGCCCTCCTGTGGTCCAAGCAGGTATAGCAGCAACAAAAAAAAAAGCCTTTTAATGGCATTTACAGATTATTATCGTGTATCTTTATTATTAAACGCCTTAGTATTAATATTAATAGCCCAATGGGACTCCCAGGAGCCGCACAACAGGCACAGAAGAAAGAATCCTATTGAAAAACTTTAAACCGAGTTAAAAAGTTCTACGATGGCCTCAGCGGTAACGCCAAGGGCCAAAAAATAGTGCCATCGTGTGGCATACGCAGGTATAGCAGCCACCAAGAGAAATAAACTTTTTTCATGACATTTTAAAGTTATTATTCATTAATATTAAAACCTTATTAATATTAATAGGCCATCTTAGGCCTTTATATGTCTGTTTAAGGCTGTTGAATCAGGATTTCTTTTCCAGTTCCTGTGTTGCAGCAAACGGGCCTCCCGTCGCCTTATTAATATTAATAAGGCATTAATAATAAAGATTTTTTGATTTTTTGATTTTTTGATTTTTATATTTTTATATTTTTATATTTTTATATTATTTTTATTTTTTTATATTTTTATATTTTTATATTTTAATATTTTTATATTTTTATATTATTTTTATATTTTTATATTTTTTGATTTTTATATTTTTTGATTTTTATATTTTTATATTTTTATATTTTTATATTTTTATATTTTTATATTATTTTTATTTTTTTATATTTTTATATTTTTATATTTTTATATTATTATTTTTATATTTTTATATTTTTATATATTTTTATATTTTTATATTTTTATATTATTTTTATATTTTTATATTTTTATATTTTTATATTTTTATATTATTTTTATATTTTTTGATTTTTTGATTTTTATATTTTTATATTTTTATATTTTTTGATTTTTTTATATTTTTATATTTTTATATTTTTATATTTTTATATTTTTATATTTTTATATTATTTTTATATTTTTGATTTTTTGATTTTTATATTTTTATATTTTTATATTTTTATATTTTATATTTATATATTTTTATATTTTTATATTTTTATATTATTTTTATATTTTTATATTTTTATATTTTTTGATTTTTTGATATTTTTATATTTTTATATTTTTATATTTTTATATTATTTTTATATTTTTGATTTTTTGATTTTTATATTTTTATATTTTTATTTTTTTATATTTTATATTTTTATATTTTTATATTTTTATATTATTTTTATATTTTTATATTTTTATATTTTTATATTTTTATATTTTTTGATTTTTATATTTTTATATTTTTATATTTTTATATTTTTATATTTTTTGATTTTTTGATTTTTTGATTTTTTTATATTTTTATATTTTTATATTTTTATATTTTTATATTTTTATATTTTTATATTTTTTGATTTTTATATTTTTATATTTTTATATTATTTTTATATTTTTATATTTTTATATTTTTATATTTTTATATTTTTATATTATTTTTATATTTTTATATTTTTATATTTTTATATTTTTATATATTTTTATATTTTTATATTTTTATATTTTTATATTTTTTTTATATTATTTTTATATTATTTTTATATTTTTATATTTTTATATTATTTTTATATTTTTATATTTTTTGATTTTTTGATTTTTATATTTTTATATTTTTTGATTTTTTGATTTTTTGATATTTTTATATTTTTTGATTTTTTGATTTCTGATATTTTGATATTTTGATATTTTTATATTTTTATATTTTTATATTATTTTTATATTTTTTGATTTTTTGATTTTTTGATTTTTTGATTTTTTGATTTTTATATTTTTATATTTTTATATTTTTATATTTTTATATTTTTTGATTTTTTTATTTTTATATTATTTTTATATTTTTATATTTTTTGATTTTTTGATTTTTTTATATTTTTATATTTTTATATTATTTTTATATTTTTGAATTTTAAGTTTTTTAGTTTTTATATTTTTATATTTTTATATTTTTATATTTTTATATTTTTTGATTTTTTGATTTTTTGATATTTTTATCTTTTTATCTTTTTATCTTTTTATCTTTTTATCTTTTTATATTATTTTTTGATTTTTTGATTTTTTGATTTTTTGATTCTTATGTTTTACTTTCCAGTCCCCTTATCATCCTGGTTGCTCTTCTCTGCACTTTCTCTAGAGCTTCAATGTCTTTTTTATAGTGTGGTGACCAGAACTGGGTGCAGTACTCTAGTTGTGGTCTAACTAAGGCTTTACAGTACCTCCCTAGTTCTAGATTGTATCCCTCTGTTAATGCAACTCAGGATTGCATTGGCTTTTTTGGTTGCCGCTGCACATTGCCAGCTTATATGTAGTTAGTTGTCCACCAAGACTCCTAGATCCCTCTCGCAGTCGCTGCTATTGAGTGTGGTTTCACCCAGTTTATATGCGTATCTTTGGTTTTTCTTAGCTAGGTGTAGGATTTTACTCAATGCTATTGCTAAGGGACAGAAACCTGTGCCACGCAGACACAAAAAGAAGAAAAAACCCTTTAGACGGATTTTAAGTTTATTATTCTGTGTCTTCACTATTAAACGCCTTATTATTAACATTCATGGGGCAACAGGAGGCCCAGGGGCTGCAACACAGGCACAGAAGGAATCCTGCTTCAAAAGAGTTAAACCGATTCAAAAAGGCCTATGATGGCTTCAGTGCTATTGCTAAGGGACAGAAAATTGTGCCATCGTGTGGTCCAAGCAGGTGCAGCAGCCAAAAAAATCCCCGAAGTGCGAAGAGCGGCAGGAAAAGCACCGCCCCTACGCTCCTCTTAAGGGGACGATCCGCTCCCGTTGCCCTTCTCCGCATGGCTGCCGATTTATGTGCCAGTGCTTCTTTGAGCGACCTTCCCAGTATGGCCAACTTCCGTTGTGCCCTTCTCCTGGCATCCCACCACAACTTCCTTTCACAGCGACCTTCCAAGCACGCCCGACTTCCTGTCCGTTTTCAGTTGCCGTCCCCCAGTTCTTTTGAAAACCGACCTTCCCATCATGGCTGACTTCCTGTACTTTCTTCTAAGTCTTCCCCCCCAACTTCCTTTCGCAGCGACCTGGTCACGGTGGGATTGTAAATTTATTATTCTGTATCATTATCGTTAAACGTCTCATTATTAACATTAATACGGCAACAGGAAGCCCAAGGGCCGCAACACAGGGAGAGAAGAAAGAATCCCACTTCAAAACCGACTTAAACCGAGTTAAAAAGGTCTACGATAGCTTCGACGCTAAGGGATAGTGCCCTCCTGTGGTCCAAGCAGGTATAGCAGCCACAAAAAGAAAAAAAGCCTTTTTAATGGCATTTACAGATTATTATCGTGTATCTTTATTATTAAACGCCTTAGTATTAATATTAATAGCCCAACGGGAGTCCCAGGAGCCGCACAACAGGCACAGAAGAAAGAATCCTATTGAAAAACTTTAAACCGAGTTAAAAAGTTCTACGATGGCCTCAGCGGTAACGCCAAGGGCCAAAAAATAGTGCCATCGTGTGGCATACGCAGGTATAGCAGCCACCAAGAGAAATAAACTTTTTTCATGACATTTTAAAGTTATTATTCATTATTATTAAAATCTTATTAATATTAATAGGCCATCTTAGGCCTTTATATGTCGGTTTAAGGCTGTTGAATCAGGATTTCTTTTCCAGTTCCTGTGTTGCAGCAAACGGGCCTCCCGTCGCCTTATTAATATTAATAAGGCATTAATAATAAAGATTTTTTGATTTTTTGATTTTTTGATTTTTATATTTTTATATTTTTTTATATTTTTATATTTTTATATTTTTATATTTTTTGATTTTTATATTTTTATATTATTTTTATATTTTTATATTTTTATATTATTTTTATATTTTTATATTATTTTTATATTTTTATATTTTTATATTTTTTGATTTTTTAATATTTTTATATTTTTATGTTTTTATGTTTTTATGTTTTTATGTTTTTATATTTTTATATTTTTATATTTTTATATTTTTATATTTTTATATTTTTATATTATTTTTTGATTTTTTGATTTTTTGATTCGTATGTTTTAGTTTCCAGTCCCCTTATCATCCTGGTTGCTCTCCTCTGCACTTTCTCTAGAGCTTCAATGTCTTTTTTATAGTGTGGTGACCAGAACTGGGTGCAGTACTCTAGTTGTGGTCTAACTAAGGCTTTACAGTACCTCCCTAGTTCTAGATTGTATCCCTCTGTTAATGCAACTCAGGATTGCATTGGCTTTTTTGGTTGCCGCTGCACATTGCCAGCTTATATGTAGTTAGTTGTCCACCAAGACTCCTAGATCCCTCTCGCAGTCGCTGCTATTGAGTGTGGTTTCACCCAGTTTATATGCATATCTTTGGTTTTTCTTAGCTAGGTGTAGGATTTTACTCAATGCTATTGCTAAGGGACAGAAAACTGTGCCACGCAGACACATAAAGAAGAAAAAACCCTTTAGACGGATTTTAAGTTTATTATTCTGTGTCTTCACTATTAAACGCCTTATTATTAACATTCATGGGGCAACAGGAGGCCCAGGGGCTGCAACACAGGCACAGAAGGAATCCTGCTTCAAAAGAGTTAAACCGATTCAAAAAGGCCTATGATGGCTTCAGTGCTATTGCTAAGGGACAGAAAATTGTGCCATCGTGTGGTCCAAGCAGGTGCAGCAGCCAAAAAAATCCCCGAAGTGCAGAGCGGCAGGAAAAGCACCGCCCCTACGCTCCTCTTAAGGGGACGATCCGCTCCCGTTGCCCTTCTCCGCATGGCTGCCGATTTATGTGCCAGTGCTTCTTTGAGCGACCTTCCCAGTATGGCCGACTTCCGTTGTGCCCTTCTCCTGGCATCCCACCACAACTTCCTTTCACAGCGACCTTCCAAGCACGCCCGACTTCCTGTCCGTTTTCAGTTGCCGTCCCCCAGTTCTTTTGAAAACCGACCTTCCCATCATGGCTGACTTCCTGTACTTTCTTCTAAGTCTTCCCCCCCAACTTCCTTTCGCAGCGACCTGGTCACGGTGGGATTGTAAATTTATTATTCTGTATCATTATCGTTAAACGTCTCATTATTAACATTAATACGGCAACAGGAAGCCCAAGGGCCGCAACACAGGGAGAGAAGAAAGAATCCCACTTCAAAACCGACTTAAAACGAGTTAAAAAGGTGTACGATAGCTTCGACGCTAAGGGATAGTGCCCTCCTGTGGTCCAAGCAGGTATAGCAGCAACAACAAAAAAAAGCCTTTTAATGGCATTTACAGATTATTATCATGTATCTTTATTATTAAACGCCTTAGTATTAATATTAATAGCCCAACGGGACTCCCAGGAGCCGCACAACAGGCACAGAAGAAAGAATCCTATTGAAAAACTTTAAACCGAGTTAAAAAGTTCTACGATGGCCTCAGCGGTAAACCCAAGGGCCAAAAAATAGTGCCATTGTGTGGCATACGCAGGTATAGCAGCCACCAAGAGAAATAAACTTTTTTCATGACATTTTAAAGTTATTATTCATTATTATTAAAACCTTATTAATATTAATAGGCCATCTTAGGCCTTTATATGTCTGTTTAAGGCTGTTGAATCAGGATTTCTTTTCCAGTTCCTGTGTTGCAGCAAACGGGCCTCCCGTCGCCTTATTAATATTAATAAGGCATTAATAATAAAGATTTTTTGATTTTTTGATTTTTTGATTTTTATATTTTTATATTTTTATATATTTTTATTTTTTTATTTTTTTATATTTTTATATTTTTATATTTTTATATTTTTATATTTTTATATTTTTATATTTTTATATTTTTTGATTTTTATATTTTTATATTATTTTTATATTTTTATATTTTTATATTATTTTTATATTTTTATATTATTTTTATATTTTTATATTTTTTGATTTTTTAATATTTTTATATTTTTATATTTTTATATTTTTATGTTTTTATGTTTTTATATTTTTATATTTTTATATTATTTTTATATTTTTTGATTTTTTGATTTTTTGATTTTTTGATTTTTTGATTTTTATATTTTTATATTTTTATATTTTTATATTTTTATATTTTTATATTTTTATATTTTTTGATTTTTATATTTTTATATTTTTATATTTTTATATTATTTTTATATTTTATATTATTTTTATATTTTTATATTTTTATATTTTTATATTTTTATATATTTTTATATTTTTATATTTTTATATTATTTTTATATTATTTTTATATTTTTATATTTTTATATTTTTATATTTTTATATTTTTATATTTTTATATTATTTTTATATTATTTTTATTTTTTTTGATTTTTTGATTTTTTGATTTTTATATTTTTATATTTTTATATTTTTATATTTTTATATTTTTATATTTTTATTTTTATATTTTTATATTTTTATATTATTTTTATATTTTTCAATTTTAAGTTTTTTAGTTTTTATATTTTTATATTTTTATATTTTTATATTTTTTATATTTTTATATTTTTATATTTTTTGATTTTTTGATTTTTATATTTTTATATTTTTATATTTTTATATTTTTATATTTTTATATTTTTATATTATTTTTATATTTTTATATTTTTATATTTTTATATATTTTTATATTTTTATATTTTTATATTTTTATATATTTTTAAATTATTTTTATATTTTTATATTTTTATATTATTTTTATATTTTTATATTTTTATATTTTTATATTTTTATATTTTTATATTTTTATATTTTTATATTTTTATATTTTTATATTTTTATATTTTTATATTTTTATATTATTTTTATATTTTTCAATTTTAAGTTTTTTAGTTTTTATATTTTTATATTTTTATATTTTTATATTTTTATATTTTTATATTTTTATATTTTTTGATTTTTTGATTTTTTTATATTTTTATATTTTTATATTTTTATATTTTTATATTATTTTTATATTATTTTTATATTTTTATATTATTATATTTTTATATTTTTATATTTTTATATTTTTATATTTTTATATTATTTTTATATTTTTATATTTTTATATTTTTATATATTTTTATATTTTTATATTATTTTTATATTATTTTTATATTTTTATATTTTTATATTTTTATATTTTTATATTTTTATATTTTTATATTTTTATATTTTTATATTATTTTTATATTATTTTTATATTATTTTTATATTTTTATATTTTTATATTTTTATATTTTTAAATTTTTATATTATTTTTATATTATTTTTATATTTTTATATTTTTATATTTTTATATTATTTTTATATTTTTATATTTTTATATTTTTATATTTTTATATTATTTTTATATTTTTATATTTTTATATTTTTATATTATTTTTATATTTTTCAATTTTAAGTTTTTTAGTTTTTATATTTTTATATTTTTATTTTTTTATATTTTTTGATTTTTTGATTTTTTGATTTTTTTATATTTTTATATTTTTATATTTTTATATTTTTATATTTTTATATTATTTTTATATTTTTATATTTTTATATTTTTATATTATTTTTATATTTTTATATTTTTATATTTTTATATATTTTTATATTTTTATATTATTTTTATATTATTTTTATATTTTTATATTTTTATATTTTTATATTATTTTTATATTTTTATATTTTTTTATATTTTTATATTTTTATATTTTTATATTTTTATATTATTTTTATATTTTTATATTTTTATATTTTTATATTTTTATATTTTTTATATTTTTATATTTTTATATTTTTATATTTTTATATTTTTATATTTTTATATTATTTTTATATTTTTAGATTTTTTGATTTTTATATTTTTATATTATTTTTATATTTTTATATTTTTAGATTTTTTGATTTTTATATTTTTATATTTTTATATTTTTATATTATTTTTATATTTTTATATTTTTATATTTTTATATTATTTTTATATTTTTATATTTTTATATTATTTTTTGATTTTTTGATTTTTTGATTTTTTGATTCGTATGTTTTAGTTTCCAGTCCCCTTATCATCCTGGTTGCTCTTCTCTGCACTTTCTCTAGAGCTTCAATGTCTTTTTTATAGTGTGGTGACCAGAACTGGGTGCAGTACTCTAGTTGTGGTCTAACTAAGGCTTTACAGTACCTCCCTAGTTCTAGATTGTATCCCTCTGTTAATGCAACTCAGGATTGCATTGGCTTTTTTGGTTGCCGCTGCACATTGCCAGCTTATATGTAGTTAGTTGTCCACCAAGACTCCTAGATCCCTCTCGCAGTCGCTGCTATTGAGTGTGGTTTCACCCAGTTTATATGCATATCTTTGGTTTTTCTTAGCTAGGTGTAGGATTTTACTCAATGCTATTGCTAAGGGACAGAAAACTGTGCCACGCAGACACAAAAAGAAGAAAAAACCCTTTAGACGGATTTTAAGTTTATTATTCTGTGTCTTCACTATTAAACGCCTTATTATTAACATTCATTGGGCAACAGGAGGCCCAGGGGCTGCAACACAGGCACAGAAGGAATCCTGCTTCAAAAGAGTTAAACCGATTCAAAAAGGCCTATGATGGCTTCAGTGCTATTGCTAAGGGACAGAAAATTGTGCCATCGTGTGGTCCAAGCAGGTGCAGCAGCCAAAAAAATCCCCGAAGTGCAGAGCGGCAGGAAAAGCACCGCCCCTACGCTCCTCTTAAGGGGACGATCCGCTCCCGTTGCCCTTCTCCGCATGGCTGCCGATTTATGTGCCAGTGCTTCTTTGAGCGACCTTCCCAGTATGGCCGACTTCCGTTGTGCCCTTCTCCTGGCATCCCACCACAACTTCCTTTCACAGCGACCTTCCAAGCACGCCCGACTTCCTGTCCGTTTTCAGTTGCCGTCCCCCAGTTCTTTTGAAAACCGACCTTCCCATCATGGCTGACTTCCTGTACTTTCTTCTAAGTCTTCCCCCCCAACTTCCTTTCGCAGCGACCTGGTCACGGTGGGATTGTAAATTTATTATTCTGTATCATTATCGTTAAACGTCTCATTATTAACATTAATACGGCAACAGGAAGCCCAAGGGCCGCAACACAGGGAGAGAAGAAAGAATCCCACTTCAAAACCGACTTAAACCGAGTTAAAAAGGTCTACGATAGCTTCGACGCTAAGGGATAGTGCCCTCCTGTGGTCCAAGCAGGTATAGCAGCAACAAAAAAAAAGCCTTTTAATGGCATTTACAGATTATTATCGTGTATCTTTATTATTAAACGCCTTAGTATTAATATTAATAGCCTAACGGGACTCCCAGGAGCCGCACAACAGGCACAGAAGAAAGAATCCTATTGAAAAACTTTAAACCGAGTTAAAAAGTTCTACGATGGCCTCAGCGGTAACGCCAAGGGCCAAAAAATAGTGCCATCGTGTGGCATACGCAGGTATAGCAGCCACCAAGAGAAATAAACTTTTTTCATGACATTTTAAAGTTATTATTCATTATTATTAAAACCTTATTAATATTAATAGGCCATCTTAGGCCTTAATATGTCTGTTTAAGGCTGTTGAATCAGGATTTCTTTTCCAGTTCCTGTGTTGCAGCAAACGGGCCTCCCGTCGCCTTATTAATATTAATAAGGCATTAATAATAAAGATTTTTTGATTTTTTGATTTTTTGATTTTTATATTTTTATATTTTTATATTATTTTTATATTTTTATATTTTTATATTATTTTTATATTATTTTTATATTTTTATATTTTTATATTTTTATATTATTTTTATATTTTTATATTTTTATATATTTTTATATTTTTATATTTTTATATTTTTATATTATTTTTATATTTTTATATTTTTATATTTTTATATTTTTATATTTTTATATTTTTATATTTTTTGATTTTTATATTTTTATATTTTTATATTATTTTTATATTTTTATATTTTTATATTTTTATATTATTTTTATATTTTTATATTTTTATATTTTTATATTTTTATATTATTTTTATATTTTTATATTTTTTGATTTTTTGATTTTTATATTTTTATATTTTTATATTTTTATATTTTTATATTTTTATATTTTTATATTATTTTTATATTTTTATATTTTTATATTTTTTGATTTTTTGATTTTTTGATTTTTATATTTTTATATTTTTATATTTTTATATTTTTATATATTTTTATATATTTTTATATTTTTATATTATTTTTATATTATTTTTATATTATTTTTATATTTTTATATTATTTTTATATTTTTATATTATTTTTATATTTTTATATTATTTTTATATTATTTTTATATTTTTATATTATTTTTATATTTTTATATTTTTATATTATTTTTATATTATTTTTATATTATTTTTATATTTTTATATTTTTATATTTTTTGATTTTTTGATTTTTTGATTTTTATATTTTTATATTTTTATATTTTTATATTTTTATATTTTAAGTTTTTTATATTTTTATATTTTTATATTTTTATATTATTTTTATATTTTATATTATTTTTATATTTTTATATTTTTATATATTTTTATATTTTTATATTTTTATATTTTTATATTATTTTTATATTATTTTTATATTTTTATATTTTTATATTTTTATATTTTTATATTATTTTTATTTTTTTATATTTTTATATTATTTTTATTTTTTTATATTTTTATATTATTTTTATATTTTTTGATTTTTTGATTTTTTGATTTTTTGATTTTTTGATTTTTTTATATTTTTATATTTTTATATTATTATTATATTTTTATATTTTTATATTTTTATATTATTTTTATATTTTTATATTTTTATATATTTTTATATTTTTATATTATTTTTATATTATTTTTATATTTTTATATTTTTATATTTTTATATTATTTTTATATTATTTTTATATTTTTATATTTTTATATTTTTATATTTTTATATTATTTTTATATTTTTATATTTTTTATATTATTATATTTTTATATTTTTATATTTTTATATTTTTATATTATTTTTATATTTTTATATTTTTATATTTTTATATTTTTATATTTTTTATATTTTTATATTTTTATATTTTTATATTTTTATATTTTTATATTATTTTTTTATTTTTATATTTTTATATTTTTATATTTTTATATTATTTTTATATTTTTAGATTTTTAGATTTTTTGATTTTTATATTTTTATATTTTTATATTATTTTTATATTTTTATATTTTTATATTATTTTTTGATTTTTTGATTTTTTGATTTTTTGATTCTTATGTTTTACTTTCCAGTCCCCTTATCATCCTGGTTGCTCTTCTCTGCACTTTCTCTAGAGCTTCAATGTCTTTTTTATAGTGTGGTGACCAGAACTGGGTGCAGTACTCTAGTTGTGGTCTAACTAAGGCTTTACAGTACCTCCCTAGTTCTAGATTGTATCCCTCTGTTAATGCAACTCAGGATTGCATTGGCTTTTTTGGTTGCCGCTGCACATTGCCAGCTTATATGTAGTTAGTTGTCCACCAAGACTCCTAGATCCCTCTCGCAGTCGCTGCTATTGAGTGTGGTTTCACCCAGTTTATATGCATATCTTTGGTTTTTCTTAGCTAGGTGTAGGATTTTACTCAATGCTATTGCTAAGGGACAGAAAACTGTGCCACGCAGACACAAAAAGAAGAAAAAACCCTTTAGACGGATTTTAAGTTTATTATTCTGTGTCTTCACTATTAAACGCCTTATTATTAACATTCATGGGGCAACAGGAGGCCCAGGGGCTGCAACACAGGCACAGAAGGAATCCTGCTTCAAAAGAGTTAAACCGATTCAAAAAGGCCTATGATGGCTTCAGTGCTATTGCTAAGGGACAGAAAATTGTGCCATCGTGTGGTCCAAGCAGGTGCAGCAGCCAAAAAAATCCCCGAAGTGCAGAGCGGCAGGAAAAGCACCGCCCCTACGCTCCTCTTAAGGGGACGATCCGCTCCCGTTGCCCTTCTCCGCATGGCTGCCGATTTATGTGCCAGTGCTTCTTTGAGCGACCTTCCCAGTATGGCCGACTTCCGTTGTGCCCTTCTCCTGGCATCCCACCACAACTTCCTTTCACAGCGACCTTCCAAGCACGCCCGACTTCCTGTCCGTTTTCAGTTGCCGTCCCCCAGTTCTTTTGAAAACCGACCTTCCCATCATGGCTGACTTCCTGTACTTTCTTCTAAGTCTTCCCCCCCAACTTCCTTTCGCAGCGACCTGGTCACGGTGGGATTGTAAATTTATTATTCTGTATCATTATCGTTAAACGTCTCATTATTAACATTAATACGGCAACAGGAAGCCCAAGGGCCGCAACACAGGGAGAGAAGAAAGAATCCCACTTCAAAACCGACTTAAAACGAGTTAAAAAGGTGTACGATAGCTTCGACGCTAAGGGATAGTGCCCTCCTGTGGTCCAAGCAGGTATAGCAGCAACAAAAAAAAAAAGCCTTTTAATGGCATTTACAGATTATTATCATGTATCTTTATTATTAAACGCCTTAGTATTAATATTAATAGCCCAACGGGACTCCCAGGAGCCGCACAACAGGCACAGAAGAAAGAATCCTATTGAAAAACTTTAAACCGAGTTAAAAAGTTCTACGATGGCCTCAGCGGTAACGCCAAGGGCCAAAAAATAGTGCCATCGTGTGGCATACGCAGGTATAGCAGCCACCAAGAGAAATAAACTTTTTTCATGACATTTTAAAGTTATTATTCATTATTATTAAAACCTTATTAATATTAATAGGCCATCTTAGGCCTTTATATGTCTGTTTAAGGCTGTTGAATCAGGATTTCTTTTCCAGTTCCTGTGTTGCAGCAAACGGGCCTCCCGTCGCCTTATTAATATTAATAAGGCATTAATAATAAAGATTTTTTGATTTTTTGATTTTTATATTTTTATATTTTTATATTTTTATATTATTTTTATATTTTTATATTTTTATATTATTTTTATATTTTTATATTTTTATATTTTTATATTTTTATATTATTTTTATATTTTTATATATTTATATATTTATATATTTTTATATTTTTATATTTTTATATTTTTATATTTTTATATTTTTATATTTTTATATTTTTATATTTTTATATTTTTTGATTTTTATATTTTTATATTTTTATATTATTTTTATATTTTTATATTTTTATATTTTTATATTATTTTTTGATTTTTTGATTTTTTGATTTTTTGATTCGTATGTTTTAGTTTCCAGTCATCCTGGTTGCTCTTCTCTGCACTTTCTCTAGAGCTTCAATGTCTTTTTTATAGTGTGGTGACCAGAACTGGGTGCAGTACTCTAGTTGTGGTCTAACTAAGGCTTTACAGTACCTCCCTAGTTCTAGATTGTATCCCTCTGTTAATGCAACTCAGGATTGCATTGGCTTTTTTGGTTGCCGCTGCACATTGCCAGCTTATATGTAGTTAGTTGTCCACCAAGACTCCTAGATCCCTCTCGCAGTCGCTGCTATTGAGTGTGGTTTCACCCAGTTTATATGCATATCTTTGGTTTTTCTTAGCTAGGTGTAGGATTTTACTCAATGCTATTGCTAAGGGACAGAAAACTGTGCCACGCAGACACAAAAAGAAGAAAAAACCCTTTAGACGGATTTTAAGTTTATTATTCTGTGTCTTCACTATTAAACGCCTTATTATTAACATTCATGGGGCAACAGGAGGCCCAGGGGCTGCAACACAGGCACAGAAGGAATCCTGCTTCAAAAGAGTTAAACCGATTCAAAAAGGCCTATGATGGCTTCAGTGCTATTGCTAAGGGACAGAAAATTGTGCCATCGTGTGGTCCAAGCAGGTGCAGCAGCCAAAAAAATCCCCGAAGTGCAGAGCGGCAGGAAAAGCACCGCCCCTACGCTCCTCTTAAGGGGACGATCCGCTCCCGTTGCCCTTCTCCGCATGGCTGCCGATTTATGTGCCAGTGCTTCTTTGAGCGACCTTCCCAGTATGGCCGACTTCCGTTGTGCCCTTCTCCTGGCATCCCACCACAACTTCCTTTCACAGCGACCTTCCAAGCACGCCCGACTTCCTGTCCGTTTTCAGTTGCCGTCCCCCAGTTCTTTTGAAAACCGACCTTCCCATCATGGCTGACTTCCTGTACTTTCTTCTAAGTCTTCCCCCCCAACTTCCTTTCGCAGCGACCTGGTCACGGTGGGATTGTAAATTTATTATTCTGTATCATTATCGTTAAACGTCTCATTATTAACATTAATACGGCAACAGGAAGCCCAAGGGCCGCAACACAGGGAGAGAAGAAAGAATCCCACTTCAAAACCGACTTAAAACGAGTTAAAAAGGTGTACGATAGCTTCGACGCTAAGGGATAGTGCCCTCCTGTGGTCCAAGCAGGTATAGCAGCAACAAAAAAAAAAAGCCTTTTAATGGCATTTACAGATTATTATCATGTATCTTTATTATTAAACGCCTTAGTATTAATATTAATAGCCCAACGGGACTCCCAGGAGCCGCACAACAGGCACAGAAGAAAGAATCCTATTGAAAAACTTTAAACCGAGTTAAAAAGTTCTACGATGGCCTCAGCGGTAACGCCAAGGGCCAAAAAATAGTGCCATCGTGTGGCATACGCAGGTATAGCAGCCACCAAGAGAAATAAACTTTTTTCATGACATTTTAAAGTTATTATTCATTATTATTAAAACCTTATTAATATTAATAGGCCATCTTAGGCCTTTATATGTCTGTTTAAGGCTGTTGAATCAGGATTTCTTTTCCAGTTCCTGTGTTGCAGCAAACGGGCCTCCCGTCGCCTTATTAATATTAATAAGGCATTAATAATAAAGATTTTTTGATTTTTTGATTTTTTGATTTTTATATTTTTATATTTTTATATTTTTATATTATTTTTATATTTTTATATTTTTATATTATTTTTATATTTTTATATTTTTATATTTTCATATTATTTTTATATTTTTATATATTTATATATTTATATATTTATATATTTATATATTTTTATATTTTTATATTTTTATATTTTTATATTTTTATATTTTTATATTTTTATATTTTTTGATTTTTATATTTTTATATTTTTATATTATTTTTATATTTTTATATTTTTATATTTTTATATTATTTTTTGATTTTTTGATTTTTTGATTTTTTGATTCGTATGTTTTAGTTTCCAGTCATCCTGGTTGCTCTTCTCTGCACTTTCTCTAGAGCTTCAATGTCTTTTTTATAGTGTGGTGACCAGAACTGGGTGCAGTACTCTAGTTGTGGTCTAACTAAGGCTTTACAGTACCTCCCTAGTTCTAGATTGTATCCCTCTGTTAATGCAACTCAGGATTGCATTGGCTTTTTTGGTTGCCGCTGCACATTGCCAGCTTATATGTAGTTAGTTGTCCACCAAGACTCCTAGATCCCTCTCGCAGTCGCTGCTATTGAGTGTGGTTTCACCCAGTTTATATGCATATCTTTGGTTTTTCTTAGCTAGGTGTAGGATTTTACTCAATGCTATTGCTAAGGGACAGAAAACTGTGCCACGCAGACACAAAAAGAAGAAAAAACCCTTTAGACGGATTTTAAGTTTATTATTCTGTGTCTTCACTATTAAACGCCTTATTATTAACATTCATGGGGCAACAGGAGGCCCAGGGGCTGCAACACAGGCACAGAAGGAATCCTGCTTCAAAAGAGTTAAACCGATTCAAAAAGGCCTATGATGGCTTCAGTGCTATTGCTAAGGGACAGAAAATTGTGCCATCGTGTGGTCCAAGCAGGTGCAGCAGCCAAAAAAATCCCCGAAGTGCAGAGCGGCAGGAAAAGCACCGCCCCTACGCTCCTCTTAAGGGGACGATCCGCTCCCGTTGCCCTTCTCCGCATGGCTGCCGATTTATGTGCCAGTGCTTCTTTGAGCGACCTTCCCAGTATGGCCGACTTCCGTTGTGCCCTTCTCCTGGCATCCCACCACAACTTCCTTTCACAGCGACCTTCCAAGCACGCCCGACTTCCTGTCCGTTTTCAGTTGCCGTCCCCCAGTTCTTTTGAAAACCGACCTTCCCATCATGGCAGACTTCCTGTACTTTCTTCTAAGTCTTCCCCCCCAACTTCCTTTCGCAGCGACCTGGTCACGGTGGGATTGTAAATTTATTATTCTGTATCATTATCGTTAAACGTCTCATTATTAACATTAATACGGCAACAGGAAGCCCAAGGGCCGCAACACAGGGAGAGAAGAAAGAATCCCACTTCAAAACCGACTTAAAACGAGTTAAAAAGGTGTACGATAGCTTCGACGCTAAGGGATAGTGCCCTCCTGTGGTCCAAGCAGGTATAGCAGCAACAAAAAAAAAAAGCCTTTTAATGGCATTTACAGATTATTATCATGTATCTTTATTATTAAACGCCTTAGTATTAATATTAATAGCCCAACGGGACTCCCAGGAGCCGCACAACAGGCACAGAAGAAAGAATCCTATTGAAAAACTTTAAACCGAGTTAAAAAGTTCTACGATGGCCTCAGCGGTAACGCCAAGGGCCAAAAAATAGTGCCATCGTGTGGCATACGCAGGTATAGCAGCCACCAAGAGAAATAAACTTTTTTCATGACATTTTAAAGTTATTATTCATTATTATTAAAACCTTATTAATATTAATAGGCCATCTTAGGCCTTTATATGTCTGTTTAAGGCTGTTGAATCAGGATTTCTTTTCCAGTTCCTGTGTTGCAGCAAACGGGCCTCCCGTCGCCTTATTAATATTAATAAGGCATTAATAATAAAGATTTTTTGATTTTTTGATTTTTTGATTTTTATATTTTTATATTTTTATATTATTTTTATATTTTTATATTTTTATATTATTTTTATATTTTTATATTTTTATATTTTTATATTTTTATATTATTTTTATATTTTTATATATTTATATATTTTTATATTTTTATATTTTTATATTTTTATATTTTTATATTTTTATATTTTTATATTTTTATATTTTTATATTTTTATATTTTTTGATTTTTATATTTTTATATTTTTATATTATTTTTATATTTTTATATTTTTATATTATTTTTTGATTTTTTGATTTTTTGATTTTTTGATTCGTATGTTTTAGTTTCCAGTCATCCTGGTTGCTCTTCTCTGCACTTTCTCTAGAGCTTCAATGTCTTTTTTATAGTGTGGTGACCAGAACTGGGTGCAGTACTCTAGTTGTGGTCTAACTAAGGCTTTACAGTACCTCCCTAGTTCTGGATTGTATCCCTCTGTTAATGCAACTCAGGATTGCATTGGCTTTTTTGGTTGCCGCTGCACATTGCCAGCTTATATGTAGTTAGTTGTCCACCAAGACTCCTAGATCCCTCTCGCAGTCGCTGCTATTGAGTGTGGTTTCACCCAGTTTATATGCATATCTTTGGTTTTTCTTAGCTAGGTGTAGGATTTTACTCAATGCTATTGCTAAGGGACAGAAAACTGTGCCACGCAGACACAAAAAGAAGAAAAAACCCTTTAGACGGATTTTAAGTTTATTATTCTGTGTCTTCACTATTAAACGCCTTATTATTAACATTCATTGGGCAACAGGAGGCCCAGGGGCTGCAACACAGGCACAGAAGGAATCCTGCTTCAAAAGAGTTAAACCGATTCAAAAAGGCCTATGATGGCTTCAGTGCTATTGCTAAGGGACAGAAAATTGTGCCATCGTGTGGTCCAAGCAGGTGCAGCAGCCAAAAAAATCCCCGAAGTGCAGAGCGGCAGGAAAAGCACCGCCCCTACGCTCCTCTTAAGGGGACGATCCGCTCCCGTTGCCCTTCTCCGCATGGCTGCCGATTTATGTGCCAGTGCTTCTTTGAGCGACCTTCCCAGTATGGCCGACTTCCGTTGTGCCCTTCTCCTGGCATCCCACCACAACTTCCTTTCACAGCGACCTTCCAAGCACGCCCGACTTCCTGTCCGTTTTCAGTTGCCGTCCCCCAGTTCTTTTGAAAACCGACCTTCCCATCATGGCTGACTTCCTGTACTTTCTTCTAAGTCTTCCCCCCCAACTTCCTTTCGCAGCGACCTGGTCACGGTGGGATTGTAAATTTATTATTCTGTATCATTATCGTTAAACGTCTCATTATTAACATTAATACGGCAACAGGAAGCCCAAGGGCCGCAACACAGGGAGAGAAGAAAGAATCCCACTTCAAAACCGACTTAAACCGAGTTAAAAAGGTGTACGATAGCTTCGACGCTAAGGGATAGTGCCCTCCTGTGGTCCAAGCAGGTATAGCAGCAACAAAAAAAAAGCCTTTTAATGGCATTTACAGATTATTATCATGTATCTTTATTATTAAACGCCTTAGTATTAATATTAATAGCCCAACGGGACTCCCAGGAGCCGCACAACAGGCACAGAAGAAAGAATCCTATTGAAAAACTTTAAACCGAGTTAAAAAGTTCTACGATGGCCTCAGCGGTAACGCCAAGGGCCAAAAAATAGTGCCATCGTGTGGCATACGCAGGTATAGCAGCCACCAAGAGAAATAAACTTTTTTCATGACATTTTAAAGTTATTATTCATTATTATTAAAACCTTATTAATATTAATAGGCCATCTTAGGCCTTTATATGTCTGTTTAAGGCTGTTGAATCAGGATTTCTTTTCCAGTTCCTGTGTTGCAGCAAACGGGCCTCCCGTTGCCTTATTAATATTAATAAGGCATTAATAATAAAGATTTTTTGATTTTTTGATTTTTTGATTTTTATATTTTTATATTTTTATATTTTTATATTTTTTTATATTTTTATATTTTTATATTTTTATATTTTTATATTT
Source organism: Diadophis punctatus similis (assembly GCA_023053685.1). Lineage (NCBI taxonomy): Eukaryota > Metazoa > Chordata > Lepidosauria > Squamata > Dipsadidae > Diadophis > Diadophis punctatus. The sequence continues at coordinate 291,209 of JALIGW010000012.1, forward strand.
TTATATTTTTATATTTTTTTATATTTTTATATTTTTATATTTTTATATTTTTTGATTTTTATATTTTTATATTATTTTTATATTTTTATATTTTTATATTATTTTTATATTTTTATATTATTTTTATATTTTTATATTTTTATATTTTTTGATTTTTTAATATTTTTATATTTTTATATTTTTATATTTTTATATTTTTATGTTTTTATGTTTTTATGTTTTTATATTTTTATATTATTTTTATATTTTTATATTTTTATATTATTTTTATATTTTTATATTATTTTTATATTTTTATATTTTTATATTTTTTGATTTTTTAATATTTTTATATTTTTATATTTTTATATTTTTATATTTTTATGTTTTTATGTTTTTATGTTTTTATATTTTTATATTATTTTTATATTTTTATATTTTTTGATTTTTTGATTTTTATATTTTTATATTTTTATATTTTTATATTTTATATTTTATATTTTTATATTTTTATATTTTTATATTTTTTTATTTTTATATTTTTATATTTTTATATTTTTATATTATTTTTATATTTTTATATTTTTTGATTTTTTGATTTTTTGATTTTTTGATTTTTATATTTTTATATTTTTTGATTTTTTGATTTTTTATATTTTTATATTTTTATATTTTTATATTTTTATATTTTTATATTTTTATATTTTTATATTTTTATATTTTTATATTATTTTTATATTTTTGAATTTTAAGTTTTTTAGTTTTTATATTTTTATATTTTTATATTATTTTTATATTTTTATATTTTTATATTTTTATATTATTTTTATATTATTTTTATATTTTTATATTTTTATATTTTTATATTTTTATATTTTTATATTTTTATATTTTTTGATTTTTTTATATTTTTATATTTTTATATTTTTATATTTTTATATTTTTATATTTTTATATTTTTATATTTTATATTTTTTTATTTTTATATTTTTATATTATTTTTATATTTTTATATTTTTTTATTTTATATTTTTTGATTTTTATATTTTTATATTTTTATATTTTTATATTATTTTTATATTTTTATATTTTTTGATTTTTTGATTTTTTTATATTTTTATATTTTTATATTTTTATATTTTTATATTTTTATATTTTTATATTTTTATATTTTTATATTTTTTGATTTTTATATTTTTATATTTTTATATTTTTATATTTTTATATTATTTTTATATTTTTATATTTTTATATTTTTATATTTTTATATTATTTTTATATTTTTTGATTTTTTGATTTTTTGATTTTTATATGTTTATATTTTTTGATTTTTTTATATTTTTATATTTTTATATTTTTATATTTTTATATTATTTTTATATTTTTGATTTTTTGATTTTTTGATTTTTTGATTTTTATATTTTTATATTTTTATATTTTTATATTTTTATATTTTTATATTATTTTTGATTTTTTGATTTTTTGATTTTTATATTTTTATATTTTTATATTTTTATATTTTTTGATTTTTTTATTTTTATATATTTTTTATATTTTTATATTTTTTGATTTTTTGATTTTTTTATATTTTTATATTTTTATATTTTTATATTTTTATATTTTTATATTATTTTTATATTTTTGAATTTTAAGTTTTTTAGTTTTTATATTTTTATATTTTTATATTATTTTTATATTTTTATATTTTATATTTTTATATTATTTTTATATTTTTATATTTTTATATTTTTATTTTTTTGATTTTTTGATATTTTTATATTTTTATATTTTTATATTTTTATATTTTTATATTATTTTTTGATTTTTTGATTTTTTGATTCGTATGTTTTAGTTTCCAGTCCCCTTATCATCCTGGTTGCTCTTCTCTGCACTTTCTCTAGAGCTTCAATGTCTTTTTTATAGTGTGGTGACCAGAACTGGGTGCAGTACTCTAGTTGTGGTCTAACTAAGGCTTTACAGTACCTCCCTAGTTCTAGATTGTATCCCTCTGTTAATGCAACTCAGGATTGCATTGGCTTTTTTGGTTGCCGCTGCACATTGCCAGCTTATATGTAGTTAGTTGTCCACCAAGACTCCTAGATCCCTCTCGCAGTCGCTGCTATTGAGTGTGGTTTCACCCAGTTTATATGCATATCTTTGGTTTTTCTTAGCTAGGTGTAGGATTTTACTCAATGCTATTGCTAAGGGACAGAAAACTGTGCCACGCAGACACAAAAAGAAGAAAAAACCCTTTAGACGGATTTTAAGTTTATTATTCTGTGTCTTCACTATTAAACGCCTTATTATTAACATTCATGGGGCAACAGGAGGCCCAGGGGCTGCAACACAGGCACAGAAGGAATCCTGCTTCAAAAGAGTTAAACCGATTCAAAAAGGCCTATGATGGCTTCAGTGCTATTGCTAAGGGACAGAAAATTGTGCCATCGTGTGGTCCAAGCAGGTGCAGCAGCCAAAAAAATCCCCGAAGTGCAGAGCGGCAGGAAAAGCACCGCCCCTACGCTCCTCTTAAGGGGACGATCCGCTCCCGTTGCCCTTCTCCGCATGGCTGCCGATTTATGTGCCAGTGCTTCTTTGAGCGACCTTCCCAGTATGGCCGACTTCCGTTGTGCCCTTCTCCTGGCATCCCACCACAACTTCCTTTCACAGCGACCTTCCAAGCACGCCCGACTTCCTGTCCGTTTTCAGTTGCCGTCCCCCAGTTCTTTTGAAAACCGACCTTCCCATCATGGCTGACTTCCTGTACTTTCTTCTAAGTCTTCCCCCCCAACTTCCTTTCGCAGCGACCTGGTCACGGTGGGATTGTAAATTTATTATTCTGTATCATTATCGTTAAACGTCTCATTATTAACATTAATACGGCAACAGGAAGCCCAAGGGCCGCAACACAGGGAGAGAAGAAAGAATCCCACTTCAAAACCGACTTAAAACGAGTTAAAAAGGTGTACGATAGCTTCGACGCTAAGGGATAGGGCCCTCCTGTGGTCCAAGCAGGTATAGCAGCAACAAAAAAAAAAGCCTTTTAATGGCATTTACAGATTATTATCGTGTATCTTTATTATTAAACGCCTTAGTATTAATATTAATAGCCCAACGGGACTCCCAGGAGCCGCACAACAGGCACAGAAGAAAGAATCCTATTGAAAAACTTTAAACCGAGTTAAAAAGTTCTACGATGGCCTCAGCGGTAACGCCAAGGGCCAAAAAATAGTGCCATCGTGTGGCATACGCAGGTATAGCAGCCACCAAGAGAAATAAACTTTTTTCATGACATTTTAAAGTTATTATTCATTATTATTAAAACCTTATTAATATTAATAGGCCATCTTAGGCCTTTATATGTCTGTTTAAGGCTGTTGAATCAGGATTTCTTTTCCAGTTCCTGTGTTGCAGCAAACGGGCCTCCCGTCGCCTTATTAATATTAATAAGGCATTAATAATAAAGATTTTTTGATTTTTTGATTTTTTGAATTTTTGATTTTTATATTTTTATATTTTTATATTTTTATATTATTTTTATATTTTTATATTTTTATATTTTTATATTTTTATATTTTTATATTTTTATATTTTTATATTATTTTTATATTTTTATATTTTTATATTTTTATATTTTTTGATTTTTATATTTTTATATTTTTATATTTTTATATTATTTTTATATTTTTATATTTTTATATATTTTTATATTTTTATATTTTTATATTTTTATATTTTTATATTTTTATATTTTTATATTATTTTTTGATTTTTTGATTTTTTGATTCGTATGTTTTAGTTTCCAGTCCCCTTATCATCCTGGTTGCTCTTCTCTGCACTTTCTCTAGAGCTTCAATGTCTTTTTTATAGTGTGGTGACCAGAACTGGGTGCAGTACTCTAGTTGTGGTCTAACTAAGGCTTTACAGTACCTCCCTAGTTCTAGATTGTATCCCTCTGTTAATGCAACTCAGGATTGCATTGGCTTTTTTGGTTGCCGCTGCACATTGCCAGCTTATATGTAGTTAGTTGTCCACCAAGACTCCTAGATCCCTCTCGCAGTCGCTGCTATTGAGTGTGGTTTCACCCAGTTTATATGCATTTCTTTGGTTTTTCTTAGCTAGGTGTAGGATTTTACTCAATGCTATTGCTAAGGGACAGAAAACTGTGCCACGCAGACACAAAAAGAAGAAAAAACCCTTTAGACGGATTTTAAGTTTATTATTCTGTGTCTTCACTATTAAACGCCTTATTATTAACATTCATGGGGCAACAGGAGGCCCAGGGGCTGCAACACAGGCACAGAAGGAATCCTGCTTCAAAAGAGTTAAACCGATTCAAAAAGGCCTATGATGGCTTCAGTGCTATTGCTAAGGGACAGAAAATTGTGCCATCGTGTGGTCCAAGCAGGTGCAGCAGCCAAAAAAATCCCCGAAGTGCAGAGCGGCAGGAAAAGCACCGCCCCTACGCTCCTCTTAAGGGGACGATCCGCTCCCGTTGCCCTTCTCCGCATGGCTGCCGATTTATGTGCCAGTGCTTCTTTGAGCGACCTTCCCAGTATGGCCGACTTCCGTTGTGCCCTTCTCCTGGCATCCCACCACAACTTCCTTTCACAGCGACCTTCCAAGCACGCCCGACTTCCTGTCCGTTTTCAGTTGCCGTCCCCCAGTTCTTTTGAAAACCGACCTTCCCATCATGGCTGACTTCCTGTACTTTCTTCTAAGTCTTCCCCCCCAACTTCCTTTCGCAGCGACCTGGTCACGGTGGGATTGTAAATTTATTATTCTGTATCATTATCGTTAAACGTCTCATTATTAACATTAATACGGCAACAGGAAGCCCAAGGGCCGCAACACAGGGAGAGAAGAAAGAATCCCACTTCAAAACCGACTTAAAACGAGTTAAAAAGGTGTACGATAGCTTCGACGCTAAGGGATAGGGCCCTCCTGTGGTCCAAGCAGGTATAGCAGCAACAAAAAAAAAAGCCTTTTAATGGCATTTACAGATTATTATCATGTATCTTTATTATTAAACGCCTTAGTATTAATATTAATAGCCCAACGGGACTCCCAGGAGCCGCACAACAGGCACAGAAGAAAGAATCCTATTGAAAAACTTTAAACCGAGTTAAAAAGTTCTACTATGGCCTCAGCGGTAACGCCAAGGGCCAAACAATAGTGCCATCGTGTGGCATACGCAGGTATAGCAGCCACCAAGAGAAATAAACTTTTTTCATGACATTTTAAAGTTATTATTCATTATTATTAAAACCTTATTAATATTAATAGGCCATCTTAGGCCTTTATATGTCTGTTTAAGGCTGTTGAATCAGGATTTCTTTTCCAGTTCCTGTGTTGCAGCAAACGGGCCTCCCGTCGCCTTATTAATATTAATAAGGCATTAATAATAAAGATTTTTTGATTTTTTGATTTTTTGAATTTTTGATTTTTATATTTTTATATTTTTATATTTTTATATTATTTTTATATTTTTATATTTTTATATTTTTATATTTTTATATTTTTATATTTTTATATTATTTTTATATTTTTATATTTTTATATTTTTATATTTTTTGATTTTTATATTTTTATATTTTTATATTTTTATATTATTTTTATATTTTTATATTTTTATATATTTTTATATTTTTATATTTTTATATTATTTTTATATTATTTTTATATTTTTATATTTTTATATTTTTATATTTTTATATTTTTATATTATTTTTATATTTTTATATTTTTATAATTTTATATTATTTTTATATTTTTATATTATTTTTATATTTTTATATTTTTATATTATTTTTATATTTTTATATTTTTATATTTTTATATTTTTATATTTTTATATTATTTTTATATTATTTTTATATTATTTTTATATTATTTTTATATTTTTATATTTTTATATTATTTTTATATTTTTATATTTTTATATTTTTATATTTTTATATTTTTATATTTTTATATTATTTTTATATTATTTGATTTTTTGATTTTTTGATTTTTTGATTTTTATATTTTTATATTTTTATATTTTTATATTTTTATATTTTTATATTTTTATATTTTTTGATATTTTTATATTTTTATATTTTTATATTTTTATATTTTTATATTTTTATATTATTTTTATATTTTTGAATTTTAAGTTTTTTAGTTTTTATATTTTTATATTTTTATATTTTTATATTATTTTTATATTTTTATATTTTTCTATTTTTATATTTTTCTATTATTTTTATATTTTTATATTTTTATATTTTTATATTTTTATATTTTTATATTTTTATATTTTTATATTTTTATATTTTTATATTTTTATATTTTTATATTTTTATATTTTTATATTTTTATATTTTTTTTTGATTTTTTGATTTTTTGATTCGTATGTTTTAGTTTCCAGTCCCCTTATCATCCTGGTTGCTCTTCTCTGCACTTTCTCTAGAGCTTCAATGTCTTTTTTATAGTGTGGTGACCAGAACTGGGTGCAGTACTCTAGTTGTGGTCTAACTAAGGCTTTACAGTACCTCCCTAGTTCTAGATTGTATCCCTCTGTTAATGCAACTCAGGATTGCATTGGCTTTTTTGGTTGCCGCTGCACATTGCCAGCTTATATGTAGTTAGTTGTCCACCAAGACTCCTAGATCCCTCTCGCAGTCGCTGCTATTGAGTGTGGTTTCACCCAGTTTATATGCATATCTTTGGTTTTTCTTAGCTAGGTGTAGGATTTTACTCAATGCTATTGCTAAGGGACAGAAAACTGTGCCACGCAGACACAAAAAGAAGAAAAAACCCTTTAGACGGATTTTAAGTTTATTATTCTGTGTCTTCACTATTAAACGCCTTATTATTAACATTCATGGGGCAACAGGAGGCCCAGGGGCTGCAACACAGGCACAGAAGGAATCCTGCTTCAAAAGAGTTAAACCGATTCAAAAAGGCCTATGATGGCTTCAGTGCTATTGCTAAGGGACAGAAAATTGTGCCATCGTGTGGTCCAAGCAGGTGCAGCAGCCAAAAAAATCCCCGAAGTGCAGAGCGGCAGGAAAAGCACCGCCCCTACGCTCCTCTTAAGGGGACGATCCGCTCCCGTTGCCCTTCTCCGCATGGCTGCCGATTTATGTGCCAGTGCTTCTTTGAGCGACCTTCCCAGTATGGCCGACTTCCGTTGTGCCCTTCTCCTGGCATCCCACCACAACTTCCTTTCACAGCGACCTGTACTTTCTTCTAAGTCTTCCCCCCCAACTTCCTTTCGCAGCGACCTGGTCACGGTGGGATTGTAAATTTATTATTCTGTATCATTATCGTTAAACGTCTCATTATTAACATTAATACGGCAACAGGAAGCCCAAGGGCCGCAACACAGGGAGAGAAGAAAGAATCCCACTTCAAAACCGACTTAAAACGAGTTAAAAAGGTGTACGATAGCTTCGACGCTAAGGGATAGGGCCCTCCTGTGGTCCAAGCAGGTATAGCAGCAACAACAAAAAAAAGCCTTTTAATGGCATTTACAGATTATTATCATGTATCTTTATTATTAAACGCCTTAGTATTAATATTAATAGCCCAACGGGACTCCCAGGAGCCGCACAACAGGCACAGAAGAAAGAATCCTATTGAAAAACTTTAAACCGAGTTAAAAAGTTCTACGATGGCCTCAGCGGTAACGCCAAGGGCCAAAAAATAGTGCCATCGTGTGGCATACGCAGGTATAGCAGCCACCAAGAGAAATAAACTTTTTTCATGACATTTTAAAGTTATTATTCATTATTATTAAAACCTTATTAATATTAATAGGCCATCTTAGGCCTTTATATGTCTGTTTAAGGCTGTTGAATCAGGATTTCTTTTCCAGTTCCTGTGTTGCAGCAAACGGGCCTCCCGTCGCCTTATTAATATTAATAAGGCATTAATAATAAAGATTTTTTGATTTTTTGATTTTTTGATTTTTATATTTTTATATTTTTTTATATTTTTATATTTTTATATTTTTATATTTTTTGATTTTTATATTTTTATATTATTTTTATATTTTTATATTTTTATATTATTTTTATATTTTTATATTATTTTTATATTTTTATATTTTTATATTTTTTGATTTTTTAATATTTTTATATTTTTATGTTTTTATGTTTTTATGTTTTTATGTTTTTATATTTTTATATTATTTTTATATTTTTATATTTTTTGATTTTTTGATTTTTATATTTTTATATTATTTTTATATTTTTATATTTTTATATTTTTATATTATTTTTATATTTTTTGATTTTTTGATTTTTTGATTTTTTGATATTTTTATATTTTTATATTTTTATATTTTTATATTATTTTTATATTTTTTGATTTTTTGATTTTTTGATTTTTATATTTTTATATTTTTATATTTTTTGATTTTTTTATATTTTTATATTTTTATATTTTTATATTATTTTTATATTTTTATATTTTTTGATTTTTTGATTTTTTTATATTTTTATATTTTTATATTTTTATATTTTTATATTTTTATATTTTTATATTATTTTTATATTTTTGAATTTTAAGTTTTTTAGTTTTTATATTTTTATATTTTTATATTATTTTTATATTTTTATATTTTTATATTTTTATATTATTTTTATATTTTTATATTTTTATATTTTTATTTTTTTTGATTTTTTTATATTTTTATATTTTTATATTTTTATATTATTTTTTGATTTTTTGATTTTTTGATTCGTATGTTTTAGTTTCCAGTCCCCTTATCATCCTGGTTGCTCTTCTCTGCACTTTCTCTAGAGCTTCAATGTCTTTTTTATAGTGTGGTGACCAGAACTGGGTGCAGTACTCTAGTTGTGGTCTAACTAAGGCTTTACAGTACCTCCCTAGTTCTAGATTGTATCCCTCTGTTAATGCAACTCAGGATTGCATTGGCTTTTTTGGTTGCCGCTGCACATTGCCAGCTTATATTTACGATCTTTGCTGAAGGGACAAAGCAAGTTACGATCTTTGCTGAAAGATTTACGATCTTTGCTGAAGGGACAAAGCAAGTTACGATCTTTACTGAAGGGACAAATTGATATCAGCTTCTCTGGAGAATATCTGTTAATAAAGGAGCCGGGATATTGGGATAGCACGCTTAGGACGGACTGTTTAAACTGTGCCTGGTGGAAATTGGAAGAGCTACGTGGCAAGGTGGACTCCGGCTCTTTTAACAGCTCTTTTAAAGACAAGAGCTAGGGCTGGGACTTTCTGCAGATGAGTCTGACAAGATTGGCTCCTTGGACGGCCATCTCGATGTCGCTGCGTGTCATCTTGGCGACGAGAGGCCCTTTGGAAAGAACTCCCCAGAGACTGGATCAGCCTGGTTTCCAGGCGGGCCGCCAGAACCTCAGACTAACAACAAACGGCGTTTGGATTTTAGATCTCCAACTCTCCCGTTATAACCTGCAGGATTGGCGGCGACCAATCCTGGGGCAACAGTCTTCTAGGCGAGGGAATGGGCCTGGCTTCCAAGCGATCCCCCTTAGTGCTAAACGGGACTCAGTCCCCCCACTATCATCACGGGGGCAGCTGTTGGACATTGTTATTGCTGCAGCAGAGGCAATAGATCTTGGATACACAGAAAGCAAAAAGACTGAGATTAAGGCAATATTAAGAACTAAGCTATATCGGGTTTGGAGGTTGCCTGCATCTGCCTCCTATTGTTTCTATTGATTTTAACCCCCGGAAGTATTGTGATTTTTATTAATGGTCTGGGTTATGAATGTGTTATGATTGGTTGATAGAGACTGGGTGGCTGTTAGTGGCTGAATGAGTGAGCTGGGGATTGGGTCTCTACCCCCCTCTGCTGAGTGTGTAAACAGAAGCGGAGGGGGGTTCCAGTCCTCCCCCAGGCTCAGTATGACTGGGATGCATGGCCTGCTGGGAGAGAGGGGGACCAGTGGGGGAGAGGAGGGGATCTCTGGTGTGAGGGGGGACGGGAGTATTAAGGTCATAACAGGGAGAGGTAGGTATGGCGGGAGCAGGGGGGTAGGCCGCTCTCGGGGAACGAGAATTCGCTATCTTCAAGCGATTCCTTGTTCTGGCCCCTCTGGTTTGGTTCCATCTAGCTCAGCCCGAGTACCTGGTAACCAGGGATGTCAGGGCCCTGGGCTCAAGCTGCTGCTGTTGAATGCCAGGTCGATTACTAACAAGGCCCCCCTTGTACGGGATTTAATCCTGGAAGAGGGGGCGGACCTGGCATGTATTACTGAGACCTGGCTAGGCCAGGAGGGGGGGGTTCCCCTCTCCGAGATGTGCCCGGACGGGTTCTCAGTTCAGCATCAGCCGCGACCCCAGGGAAGGGGTGGAGGAGTGGCAATTATAGCTCGCCAGAACCTAAATCCTCGAAGGAGCCCTGCCCCGGAGATTGTTGGGTGTGAGACGCTCCTTCTGAAGCTGGACTTAGGGGTTCAGGTGGGCCTTCTGCTAACGTACTTGCCTCCTAGCTGCGTTGCAAAGGCCCTGCCTGTTCTGCTCGAGGCGGTAGCAGGGCTGGCGATTGAGTTCCCCAGGTTGATGGTGCTGGGGGACTTCAACCTGCCATCGCCCGGTGAAACCTCAGAGGCAGTCCAGGAGTTCATGGCTTCCATGACAACCATGGACCTGACCCAAGTAGTTCAGGGTCCGACTCATGAGGGAGGTCACACGCTTGACCTTGTGTTTCTCTCGGGGCAGTGGAGAGATGATCTGAGGCTGAGGGGTTTAGTCACAGTACCCTTGTCGTGGTCAGATCATTTCCTTCTGAGGTTGGATTTCATGGCGCCACTCCTCCACCGCAAGGAGGCGGGACCGATTAAGTGGTTCCGCCCCAGGCGCCTAATGGAATCCGAAGGATTTCAGAGGGAACTTGGGGAAATACCGGACTCCCTGGTACACGATTCATCTGAGGCTCTAGTGACTGCCTGGAATCAGGCGGCAACAGGGGCTTTAGATCGGATTGCGCCTTTGCGGCCTCTCCGTGGCAGCGGATCCCGGAGGGCTCCTTGGTTTACTGAGGAGCTCCGGGAGATGAAGCGCCTAAAGAGACGCCTAGAGCGACGATGGAGAGCCAGTAAAGCTGAGTCTGACCGGACACTTTTAAGAACTTGCATTAAGTCTTACTTAGTGGCGATACGGGCGGCAAAATGTGCGCATTTTTCCGCCCTTATTGCGTCCGCCGACTCCCGCCCAGCCGCCCTGTTTAGGGTGACGCGCTCCCTCCTCGCAAAGGGGGGGGGGCGAAGAACCCTTGCAGGGTAGAGCTGAGGAATTTTCCCAGTTCCTGGCGGATAAAATCACTCAGATTCGGACAGACCTGGACTCCATTTGGACAGGGCAGGCCGAGATGACAGGGGCGAGTCTTAGTCCTGTTATTTGGGAGGAGTTTGAGCCTATCACTCCTGAGGATGTGGACAAGGCCATAGGAGCGATGAGCGCCTCCACTTGTTTATTGGACCCGTGTCCCTCCTGGCTGGTTTCGGCCAGCAGGGAGGTGACACGCGGCTGGCTCCAGGCTGTTGTGATCGCATCTTTGAGAGAGGGGTCCGTCCCGCAGCCCTTAAAAGCTGCGGTGGTGAGGCCCCTCCTCAAGAAGCCTTCCCTGGACCCAGCGGATTTAAAGAACTTCCGTCCAGTCTCCAACTTACCCTTCTTGGGTAAAGTTGTAGAGAAAGTGGTGTCGCTCCAACTCCTGCGGCTATTGGAGGATACTGATTATCTGGATCCCTTTCAATCGGGTTTCAGGCGCGGCTACAGTACGGAGACTGCTTTGGTCGCACTGATGGATGATCTCTGGCGAGCACGGGATGGGGGTCATTCCTCCATCCTGGTGTTACTTGACCTCTCAGCGGCTTTCGATACCATCGACCATGGTATCCTTCTGCGTCGTCTTGGGGAGGTGGGAGTGGGAGGCACTGTTTTACGGTGGTTCTCCTCCTACCTCTCTGACAGGACGCAGTCGGTGTTGACAGGAGGGCAGAGGTCGGCCCCTAGGCCCCTGGTTTGCGGGGTGCCACAGGGTTCGGTCCTCTCGCCCATCCTGTTTAACATTTACATGAAACCGCTGGGTGAGATCATCCGACGACACGGGGTGAGGTATCAGCAGTATGCTGACGATACCCAGTTGTACATCTCCACCCCGTGTCAGTTCAGTGAAGCAGTTGATGTAATGTGCCGCTGCCTGGACGATGTGAGGGTCTGGATGGGAGTGAACAGACTCAGGCTCAACCCAGACAAGACTGAGTGGCTCTGGATTTTGCCTCCCAAGGATTATGTCGACTGTCCCTCCCTGGTTCTCGGGGGAGAAAAATTGACTCCCTCGGAACAGGTCCGCAATTTGGGTGTCCTCCTAGATCCACAGCTAAAATTGGAGCAACATCTTTCAGCTGTGGCTAGGGGGACCTTTGCACAGATTCGTCTTGTGCACCAATTGCGACCTTACTTGGAGAGGGAGGCTTTGCTCACAGTCACTCATGCCCTTGTCACCTCACGGCTAGACTACTGTAACGCGCTCTACATGGGGCTACCCTCAAAGAGCATCCGGAGACTCCAACTGGTACAGAATGCAGCTGCGCGAGCTGTAGTGGGTGTACCGAGATACACCCACGTAACACCTATTCTTCGCCAGCTGCATTGGCTGCCAATTAGTCTCCGGTCGCAATTTAAGGTGTTGGTCGTTACCTTTAAAGCCCTACATGGCTCAGGGCCAGGTTACCTTCGGGACCGCATCCTACCACATACCTCCCTACGACCGGTTAGGTCCCATAGAGAGGGCCTCCTCCGGGTCCCATCGGCCAAACAATGTCGGTTGGCGGGGCCATGGGGGAGGGCCTTCTCTGTGGGAGCCCCGTCCCTCTGGAACCAACTCCCACCAGAGATCCGGACTATCCCCACCCTGCTGGCCTTCCGTAAAGCCATAAAAACTTGGCTCTTCCGGCAGGCGGGGTGAATAGGAAGATCAGATTCCCCCCTTGAATGTTGTTTTTATAATTGTTTTAACTATGCCTTTTAATTTTAAATTATGATAATTGTTTTTATTGTACGCTTCTTATTCTGTTGTACGCCGCCCTGAGTCCCACGGGATTGGGCGGCCTATAAGAACGTCTATTAAATTAAATTAAATTAAATTAAAATTATATGTAGTTAGTTGTCCACCAAGACTCCTAGATCCCTCTCGCAGTCGCTGCTATTGAGTGTGGTTTCACCCAGTTTATATGCGTTTCTTTGGTTTTTCTTAGCTAGGTGTAGGATTTTACTCAATGCTATTGCTAAGGGACAGAAAACTGTGCCACGCAGACACAAAAAGAAGAAAAAACCCTTTAGACGGATTTTAAGTTTATTATTCTGTGTCTTCACTATTAAACGCCTTATTATTAACATTCATGGGGCAACAGGAGGCCCAGGGGCTGCAACACAGGCACAGAAGGAATCCTGCTTCAAAAGAGTTAAACCGATTCAAAAAGGCCTATGATGGCTTCAGTGCTATTGCTAAGGGACAGAAAATTGTGCCATCGTGTGGTCCAAGCAGGTGCAGCAGCCAAAAAAATCCCCGAAGTGCAGAGCGGCAGGAAAAGCACCGCCCCTACGCTCCTCTTAAGGGGACGATCCGCTCCCGTTGCCCTTCTCCGCATGGCTGCCGATTTATGTGCCAGTGCTTCTTTGAGCGACCTTCCCAGTATGGCCGACTTCCGTTGTGCCCTTCTCCTGGCATCCCACCACAACTTCCTTTCACAGCGACCTTCCAAGCACGCCCGACTTCCTGTCCGGTTTCAGTTGCCGTCCCCCAGTTCTTTTGAAAACCGACCTTCCCATCATGGCTGACTTCCTGTACTTTCTTCTAAGTCTTCCCCCCCAACTTCCTTTCGCAGCGACCTGGTCACGGTGGGATTGTAAATTTATTATTCTGTATCATTATCGTTAAACGTCTCATTATTAACATTAATACGGCAACAGGAAGCCCAAGGGCCGCAACACAGGGAGAGAAGAAAGAATCCCACTTCAAAACCGACTTAAACCGAGTTAAAAAGGTGTACGATAGCTTCGACGCTAAGGGATAGTGCCCTCCTGTGGTCCAAGCAGGTATAGCAGCAACAAAAAAAAAAGCCTTTTAATGGCATTTACAGATTATTATCGTGTATCTTTATTATTAAACGCCTTAGTATTAATATTAATAGCCCAACGGGACTCCAAGGAGCCGCACAACAGGCACAGAAGAAAGAATCCTATTGAAAAACTTTAAACCGAGTTAAAAAGTTCTACGATGGCCTCAGCCAAGGGCCAAAAAATAGTGCCATCGTGTGGCATACGCAGGTATAGCAGCCACCAAGAGAAATAAACTTTTTTCATGACATTTTAAAGTTATTATTCATTATTATTAAAACCTTATTAATATTAATAGGCCATCTTAGGCCTTTATATGTCTGTTTAAGGCTGTTGAATCAGGATTTCTTTTCCAGTTCCTGTGTTGCAGCAAACGGGCCTCCCGTCGCCTTATTAATATTAATAAGGCATTAATAATAAAGATTTTTTGATTTTTTGATTTTTATATTTTTATATTTTTATATTTTTATATTATTTTTATATTTTTATATTTTTATATTATTTTTATATTTTTATATTTTTATATTTTTATATTTTTATATTTTTATATTATTTTTATATTTTTATATTTTTATATTTTTATATATTTTTATATTTTTATATTTTTATATTTTTATATTATTTTTATATTTTTATATGTTTATATTTTTATATTTTTATATTTTTTGATTTTTTGATTTTTTGATTTTTTGATTTTTTGATTTTTATATTTTTATATTTTTATATTTTTATATTTTTATATTTTTATATTTTTATATTATTTTTATATTATTTTTATATTTTTATATTTTTATATTTTTATATTTTTATATTATTTTTATATTTTTTGATTTTTTGATTTTTTGATTTTTATATTTTTATATTTTTTGATTTTTTGATTTTTTTATATTTTTATATTTTTATATTTTTATATTTTTATATTTTTATATTATTTTTATATTTTTGATTTTTTGATTTTTTGATTTTTTGATTTTTATATTTTTATATTTTTATATTTTTATATTTTTATATTTTTATATTTTTTGATTTTTATATTTTTTGATTTTTATATTATTTTTATATTTTTATATTTTTATATTTTTATATTTTTATATTTTTATATTTTTATATTTTTTGATTTTTGATATTTTTATATTTTTATATTTTTTGATTTTTTGATTTTTTGATTTTTTGATTTTTTGATTTTTTGATTTTTATATTTTTATATTTTTATATTTTTATATTTTTATATTTTTATATTTTTATATTTTTTGATGTTTTTATTTTTATATTTTTTGATTTTTATATTATTTTTATATTTTTACATTTTTATATTTTTATATTTTTATATTTTTATATTATTTTTATATTATTTTTATATTTTTATATTTTTATATTTTTATATTTTTATATTTTTATATTTTTTGATTTTTTGATTTTTTTATATTTTTATATTTTTATATTTTTATATTTTTATATTTTTATATTTTTATATTTTTATATTTTTATATTTTTATATTTTTATATTTTTATATTTTTATATTTTTATATTATTTTTTGATTTTTTGATTTTTTGATTTTTTGATTCGTATGTTTTACTTTCCAGTCCCCTTATCATCCTGGTTGCTCTTCTCTGCACTTTCTCTAGAGCTTCAATGTCTTTTTTATAGTGTGGTGACCAGAACTGGGTGCAGTACTCTAGTTGTGGTCTAACTAAGGCTTTACAGTACCTCCCTAGTTCTAGATTGTATCCCTCTGTTAATGCAACTCAGGATTGCATTGGCTTTTTTGGTTGCCGCTGAACATTGCCAGCTTATATGTAGTTAGTTGTCCACCAAGACTCCTAGATCCCTCTCGCAGTCGCTGCTATTGAGTGTGGTTTCACCCAGTTTATATGCATATCTTTGGTTTTTCTTAGCTAGGTGTAGGATTTTACTCAATGCTATTGCTAAGGGACAGAAAACTGTGCCACGCAGACACAAAAAGAAGAAAAAACCCTTTAGACGGATTTTAAGTTTATTATTCTGTGTCTTCACTATTAAACGCCTTATTATTAACATTCATGGGGCAACAGGAGGCCCAGGGGCTGCAACACAGGCACAGAAGGAATCCTGCTTCAAAAGAGTTAAACCGATTCAAAAAGGCCTATGATGGCTTCAGTGCTATTGCTAAGGGACAGAAAATTGTGCCATCGTGTGGTCCAAGCAGGTGCAGCAGCCAAAAAAATCCCCGAAGTGCAGAGCGGCAGGAAAAACACCGCCCCTACGCTCCTCTTAAGGGGACGATCCGCTCCCGTTGCCCTTCTCCGCATGGCTGCCGATTTATGTGCCAGTGCTTCTTTGAGCGACCTTCCCAGTATGGCCGACTTCCGTTGTGCCCTTCTCCTGGCATCCCACCACAACTTCCTTTCACAGCGACCTTCCAAGCACGCCCGACTTCCTGTCCGTTTTCAGTTGCCGTCCCCCAGTTCTTTTGAAAACCGACCTTCCCATCATGGCTGACTTCCTGTACTTTCTTCTAAGTCTTCCCCCCCAACTTCCTTTCGCAGCGACCTGGTCACGGTGGGATTGTAAATTTATTATTCTGTATCATTATCGTTAAACGTCTCATTATTAACATTAATACGGCAACAGGAAGCCCAAGGGCCGCAACACAGGGAGAGAAGAAAGAATCCCACTTCAAAACCGACTTAAACCGAGTTAAAAAGGTCTACGATAGCTTCGACGCTAAGGGATAGTGCCCTCCTGTGGTCCAAGCAGGTATAGCAGCAACAAAAAAAAAAGCCTTTTAATGGCATTTACAGATTATTATCGTGTATCTTTATTATTAAACGCCTTAGTATTAATATTAATAGCCCAACGGGACTCCCAGGAGCCGCACAACAGGCACAGAAGAAAGAATCCTATTGAAAAACTTTAAACCGAGTTAAAAAGTTCTACGATGGCCTCAGCGGTAACGCCAAGGGCCAAAAAATAGTGCCATCGTGTGGCATACGCAGGTATAGCAGCCACCAAGAGAAATAAACTTTTTTCATGACATTTTAAAGTTATTATTCATTATTATTAAAACCTTATTAATATTAATAGGCCATCTTAGGCCTTTATATGTCTGTTTAAGGCTGTTGAATCAGGATTTCTTTTCCAGTTCCTGTGTTGCAGCAAACGGGCCTCCCGTCGCCTTATTAATATTAATAAGGCATTAATAATAAAGATTTTTTGATTTTTTGATTTTTTGAATTTTTGATTTTTATATTTTTATATTTTTATATTTTTATATTATTTTTATATTTTTATATTTTTATATTTTTATATTTTTATATTATTTTTATATTTTTATATTTTTTGATTTTTATATTTTTTGATTTTTATATTTTTATATTTTTATATTTTTATATTTTTATATTATTTTTATATTTTTATATTTTTATATTTTTATATTCTTATATTATTTTTATATTTTTATATTTTTATATATTTTTATATTTTTATATTTTTATATATTTTTATATTTTTATATTTTTATATTTTTATATTATTTTTATATTATTTTTATATTTTTATATTTTTATATTTTTATATTTTTATATTATTTTTATATTATTTTTATATTTTTATATTTTTATATTTTTATATTTTTATATTTTTATATTATTTTTATATTATTTTTATATTATTTTTATATTATTTTTATATTTTTATATTATTTTTATATTATTTTTATATTATTTTTATATTTTTATATTTTTATATTTTTATATTTTTATATTATTTTTATATTTTTATATTTTTATATTTTTATATTATTTTTATATTTTTATATTTTATATTTTTATATTATTTTTTGATTTTTTGATTTTTTGATTTTTTGATTCGTATGTTTTAGTTTCCAGTCCCCTTATCATCCTGGTTGCTCTTCTCTGCACTTTCTCTAGAGCTTCAATGTCTTTTTTATAGTGTGGTGACCAGAACTGGGTGCAGTACTCTAGTTGTGGTCTAACTAAGGCTTTACAGTACCTCCCTAGTTCTAGATTGTATCCCTCTGTTAATGTAACTCAGGATTGCATTGGCTTTTTTGGTTGCCGCTGCACATTGCCAGCTTATATGTAGTTAGTTGTCCACCAAGACTCCTAGATCCCTCTCGCAGTCGCTGCTATTGAGTGTGGTTTCACCCAGTTTATATGCATATCTTTGGTTTTTCTTAGCTAGGTGTAGGATTTTACTCAATGCTATTGCTAAGGGACAGAAAACTGTGCCACGCAGACACAAAAAGAAGAAAAAACCCTTTAGACGGATTTTAAGTTTATTATTCTGTGTCTTCACTATTAAACGCCTTATTATTAACATTCATGGGGCAACAGGAGGCCCAGGGGCTGCAACACAGGCACAGAAGGAATCCTGCTTCAAAAGAGTTAAACCGATTCAAAAAGGCCTATGATGGCTTCAGTGCTATTGCTAAGGGACAGAAAATTGTGCCATCGTGTGGTCCAAGCAGGTGCAGCAGCCAAAAATATCCCCGAAGTGCAGAGCGGCAGGAAAAGCACCGCCCCTACGCTCCTCTTAAGGGGACGATCCGCTCCCGTTGCCCTTCTCCGCATGGCTGCCGATTTATGTGCCAGTGCTTCTTTGAGCGACCTTCCCAGTATGGCCGACTTCCGTTGTGCCCTTCTCCTGGCATCCCACCACAACTTCCTTTCACAGCGACCTTCCAAGCACGCCCGACTTCCTGTCCGTTTTCAGTTGCCGTCCCCCAGTTCTTTTGAAAACCGACCTTCCCATCATGGCTGACTTCCTGTACTTTCTTCTAAGTCTTCCCCCCCAACTTCCTTTCGCAGCGACCTGGTCACGGTGGGATTGTAAATTTATTATTCTGTATCATTATCGTTAAACGTCTCATTATTAACATTAATACGGCAACAGGAAGCCCAAGGGCCGCAACACAGGGAGAGAAGAAAGAATCCCACTTCAAAACCGACTTAAACCGAGTTAAAAAGGTGTACGATAGCTTCGACGCTAAGGGATAGTGCCCTCCTGTGGTCCAAGCAGGTATAGCAGCAACAAAAAAAAAAGCCTTTTAATGGCATTTTCAGATTATTATCGTGTATCTTTATTATTAAACGCCTTAGTATTAATATTAATAGCCCAACGGGACTCCCAGGAGCCGCACAACAGGCACAGAAGAAAGAATCCTATTGAAAAACTTTAAACCGAGTTAAAAAGTTCTACGATGGCCTCAGCGGTAACGCCAAGGGCCAAAAAATAGTGCCATCGTGTGGCATACGCAGGTATAGCAGCCACCAAGAGAAATAAACTTTTTTCATGACATTTTAAAGTTATTATTCATTATTATTAAAACCTTATTAATATTAATAGGCCATCTTAGGCCTTTATATGTCTGTTTAAGGCTGTTGAATCAGGATTTCTTTTCCAGTTCCTGTGTTGCAGCAAACGGGCCTCCCGTCGCCTTATTAATATTAATAAGGCATTAATAATAAAGATTTTTTGATTTTTTGATTTTTTGAATTTTTGATTTTTATATTTTTATATTTTTATATTTTTATATTATTTTTATATTTTTATATTTTTATATTTTTATATTTTTATATTATTTTTATATTTTTATATTTTTATATTTTTATATTTTTTGATTTTTATATTTTTATATTTTTATATTTTTATATTTTTATATTTTTATATTTTTATATTATTTTTATATTTTTATATTTTTATATATTTTTATATTTTTATATTATTTTTATATTATTTTTATATTTTTATATTTTTATATTTTTATATTTTTATATTATTTTTATATTTTTATATTTTTATAATTTTATATTATTTTTATATTTTTATATTTTTATATTTTTATATTATTTTTATATTATTTTTATATTTTTATATTTTTATATTTTTATATTTTTATATTATTTTTATATTTTTATATTATTTTTTTATTATTTTTATATTTTTATATTTTTATATTTTTATATTTTTATATTATTTTTATATTTTTTGATTTTTTGATTTTTTGATTTTTATATTTTTATATTTTTATATTTTTTGATTTTTTTATATTTTTATATTTTTATATTTTTATATTTTTATATTTTTATATTTTTATATTTTTATATTTTTATATTTTTATATTTTTATATTTTTATATTTTTATATTTTTATATTTTTATATTTTTATATTATTTTTATATTATTTTTATATTTTTGAATTTTAAGTTTTTTAGTTTTTATATTTTTATATTTTTATATTTTTATATTTTTTTATTATTTTTATATTTTTATATTTTTATATTTTTATATTATTTTTATATTTTTATATTTTTATATTTTTATATTTTTATATTTTTATATTTTTATATTTTTATATTATTTTTATATTTTTATATTTTTATATTTTTATATTATTTTTTGATTTTTTGATTTTTTGATTTTTTTGATTTTTTGATTCGTATGTTTTAGTTTCCAGTCCCCTTATCATCCTGGTTGCTCTTCTCTGCACTTTCTCTAGAGCTTCAATGTCTTTTTTATAGTGTGGTGACCAGAACTGGGTGCAGTACTCTAGTTGTGGTCTAACTAAGGCTTTACAGTACCTCCCTAGTTCTAGATTGTATCCCTCTGTTAATGCAACTCAGGATTGCATTGGCTTTTTTGGTTGCCGCTGCACATTGCCAGCTTATATGTAGTTAGTTGTCCACCAAGACTCCTAGATCCCTCTCGCAGTCGCTGCTATTGAGTGTGGTTTCACCCAGTTTATATGCATATCTTTGGTTTTTCTTAGCTAGGTGTAGGATTTTACTCAATGCTATTGCTAAGGGACAGAAAACTGTGCCACGCAGACACAAAAAGAAGAAAAAACCCTTTAGACGGATTTTAAGTTTATTATTCTGTGTCTTCACTATTAAACGCCTTATTATTAACATTCATGGGGCAACAGGAGGCCCAGGGGCTGCAACACAGGCACAGAAGGAATCCTGCTTCAAAAGAGTTAAACCGATTCAAAAAGGCCTATGATGGCTTCAGTGCTATTGCTAAGGGACAGAAAATTGTGCCATCGTGTGGTCCAAGCAGGTGCAGCAGCCAAAAAAATCCCCGAAGTGCAGAGCGGCAGGAAAAGCACCGCCCCTACGCTCCTCTTAAGGGGACGATCCGCTCCCGTTGCCCTTCTCCGCATGGCTGCCGATTTATGTGCCAGTGCTTCTTTGAGCGACCTTCCCAGTATGGCCGACTTCCGTTGTGCCCTTCTCCTGGCATCCCACCACAACTTCCTTTCACAGCGACCTTCCAAGCACGCCCGACTTCCTGTCCGTTTTCAGTTGCCGTCCCCCAGTTCTTTTGAAAACCGACCTTCCCATCATGGCTGACTTCCTGTACTTTCTTCTAAGTCTTCCCCCCCAACTTCCTTTCGCAGCGACCTGGTCACGGTGGGATTGTAAATTTATTATTCTGTATCATTATCGTTAAACGTCTCATTATTAACATTAATACGGCAACAGGAAGCCCAAGGGCCGCAACACAGGGAGAGAAGAAAGAATCCCACTTCAAAACCGACTTAAACCGAGTTAAAAAGGTGTACGATAGCTTCGACGCTAAGGGATAGTGCCCTCCTGTGGTCCAAGCAGGTATAGCAGCAACAAAAAAAAAGCCTTTTAATGGCATTTACAGATTATTATCGTGTATCTTTATTATTAAACGCCTTAGTATTAATATTAATAGCCCAACGGGACTCCCAGGAGCCGCACAACAGGCACAGAAGAAAGAATCCTATTGAAAAACTTTAAACCGAGTTAAAAAGTTCTACGATGGCCTCAGCGGTAACGCCAAGGGCCAAAAAATAGTGCCATCGTGTGGCATACGCAGGTATAGCAGCCACCAAGAGAAATAAACTTTTTTCATGACATTTTAAAGTTATTATTCATTATTATTAAAACCTTATTAATATTAATAGGCCATCTTAGGCCTTTATATGTCTGTTTAAGGCTGTTGAATCAGGATTTCTTTTCCAGTTCCTGTGTTGCAGCAAACGGGCCTCCCGTCGCCTTATTAATATTAATAAGGCATTAATAATAAAGATTTTTTGATTTTTTGATTTTTTGAATTTTTGATTTTTATATTTTTATATTTTTATATTTTTATATTATTTTTATATTTTTATATTTTTATATTTTTATATTTTTATATTATTTTTATATTTTTATATTTTTTGATTTTTATATTTTTTGATTTTTATATTTTTATATTTTTATATTTTTATATTTTTATATTATTTTTATATTTTTATATTTTTATATTTTTATATTCTTATATTATTTTTATATTTTTATATTTTTATATATTTTTATATTTTTATATTTTTATATTTTTATATTATTTTTATATTTTTATATTTTTATATTTTTATATTTTTATATTATTTTTATATTTTTATATTTTTATATTTTTATATTTTTATATTTTTATATTTTTATATTATTTTTATATTATTTTTATATTTTTATATTTTTATATTTTTATATTTTTATATTATTTTTATATTATTTTTATATTTTTATATTTTTATATTATTTTTATATTTTTATATTATTTTTATATTTTTATATTTTTATATTTTTATATTATTTTTATATTTTTATATTTTATATTTTTATATTATTTTTTGATTTTTTGATTTTTTGATTCGTATGTTTTAGTTTCCAGTCCCCTTATCATCCTGGTTGCTCTTCTCTGCACTTTCTCTAGAGCTTCAATGTCTTTTTTATAGTGTGGTGACCAGAACTGGGTGCAGTACTCTAGTTGTGGTCTAACTAAGGCTTTACAGTACCTCCCTAGTTCTAGATTGTATCCCTCTGTTAATGCAACTCAGGATTGCATTGGCTTTTTTGGTTGCCGCTGCACATTGCCAGCTTATATGTAGTTAGTTGTCCACCAAGACTCCTAGATCCCTCTCGCAGTCGCTGCTATTGAGTGTGGTTTCACCCAGTTTATATGCATATCTTTGGTTTTTCTTAGCTAGGTGTAGGATTTTACTCAATGCTATTGCTAAGGGACAGAAAACTGTGCCACGCAGACACAAAAAGAAGAAAAAACCCTTTAGACGGATTTTAAGTTTATTATTCTGTGTCTTCACTATTAAACGCCTTATTATTAACATTCATGGGGCAACAGGAGGCCCAGGGGCTGCAACACAGGCACAGAAGGAATCCTGCTTCAAAAGAGTTAAACCGATTCAAAAAGGCCTATGATGGCTTCAGTGCTATTGCTAAGGGACAGAAAATTGTGCCATCGTGTGGTCCAAGCAGGTGCAGCAGCCAAAAAAATCCCCGAAGTGCAGAGCGGCAGGAAAAGCACCGCCCCTACGCTCCTCTTAAGGGGACGATCCGCTCCCGTTGCCCTTCTCCGCATGGCTGCCGATTTATGTGCCAGTGCTTCTTTGAGCGACCTTCCCAGTATGGCCGACTTCCGTTGTGCCCTTCTCCTGGCATCCCACCACAACTTCCTTTCACAGCGACCTTCCAAGCACGCCCGACTTCCTGTCCGTTTTCAGTTGCCGTCCCCCAGTTCTTTTGAAAACCGACCTTCCCATCATGGCTGACTTCCTGTACTTTCTTCTAAGTCTTCCCCCCCAACTTCCTTTCGCAGCGACCTGGTCACGGTGGGATTGTAAATTTATTATTCTGTATCATTATCGTTAAACGTCTCATTATTAACATTAATACGGCAACAGGAAGCCCAAGGGCCGCAACACAGGGAGAGAAGAAAGAATCCCACTTCAAAACCGACTTAAACCGAGTTAAAAAGGTCTACGATAGCTTCGACGCTAAGGGATAGTGCCCTCCTGTGGTCCAAGCAGGTATAGCAGCAACAAAAAAAAAGCCTTTTAATGGCATTTACAGATTATTATCGTGTATCTTTATTATTAAACGCCTTAGTATTAATATTAATAGCCCAACGGGACTCCCAGGAGCCGCACAACAGGCACAGAAGAAAGAATCCTATTGAAAAACTTTAAACCGAGTTAAAAAGTTCTACGATGGCCTCAGCGGTAACGCCAAGGGCCAAAAAATAGTGCCATCGTGTGGCATACGCAGGTATAGCAGCCACCAAGAGAAATAAACTTTTTTCATGACATTTTAAAGTTATTATTCATTATTATTAAAACCTTATTAATATTAATAGGCCATCTTAGGCCTTTATATGTCTGTTTAAGGCTGTTGAATCAGGATTTCTTTTCCAGTTCCTGTGTTGCAGCAAACGGGCCTCCCGTCGCCTTATTAATATTAATAAGGCATTAATAATAAAGATTTTTTGATTTTTTGATTTTTTGAATTTTTGATTTTTATATTTTTATATTTTTATATTTTTATATTATTTTTATATTTTTATATTTTTATATTTTTATATTTTTATATTATTTTTATATTTTTATATTTTTTGATTTTTATATTTTTTGATTTTTATATTTTTATATTTTTATATTTTTATATTTTTATATTATTTTTATATTTTTATATTTTTATATTTTTATATTCTTATATTATTTTTATATTTTTATATTTTTATATATTTTTATATTTTTATATTTTTATATTTTTATATTATTTTTATATTTTTATATTTTTATATTTTTATATTTTTATATTATTTTTATATTTTTATATTTTTATATTTTTATATTTTTATATTTTTATATTTTTATATTATTTTTATATTATTTTTATATTTTTATATTTTTATATTTTTATATTTTTATATTATTTTTATATTATTTTTATATTTTTATATTTTTATATTATTTTTATATTTTTATATTATTTTTATATTTTTATATTTTTATATTTTTATATTATTTTTATATTTTTATATTTTATATTTTTATATTATTTTTTGATTTTTTGATTTTTTGATTCGTATGTTTTAGTTTCCAGTCCCCTTATCATCCTGGTTGCTCTTCTCTGCACTTTCTCTAGAGCTTCAATGTCTTTTTTATAGTGTGGTGACCAGAACTGGGTGCAGTACTCTAGTTGTGGTCTAACTAAGGCTTTACAGTACCTCCCTAGTTCTAGATTGTATCCCTCTGTTAATGCAACTCAGGATTGCATTGGCTTTTTTGGTTGCCGCTGCACATTGCCAGCTTATATGTAGTTAGTTGTCCACCAAGACTCCTAGATCCCTCTCGCAGTCGCTGCTATTGAGTGTGGTTTCACCCAGTTTATATGCATATCTTTGGTTTTTCTTAGCTAGGTGTAGGATTTTACTCAATGCTATTGCTAAGGGACAGAAAACTGTGCCACGCAGACACAAAAAGAAGAAAAAACCCTTTAGACGGATTTTAAGTTTATTATTCTGTGTCTTCACTATTAAACGCCTTATTATTAACATTCATGGGGCAACAGGAGGCCCAGGGGCTGCAACACAGGCACAGAAGGAATCCTGCTTCAAAAGAGTTAAACCGATTCAAAAAGGCCTATGATGGCTTCAGTGCTATTGCTAAGGGACAGAAAATTGTGCCATCGTGTGGTCCAAGCAGGTGCAGCAGCCAAAAAAATCCCCGAAGTGCAGAGCGGCAGGAAAAGCACCGCCCCTACGCTCCTCTTAAGGGGACGATCCGCTCCCGTTGCCCTTCTCCGCATGGCTGCCGATTTATGTGCCAGTGCTTCTTTGAGCGACCTTCCCAGTATGGCCGACTTCCGTTGTGCCCTTCTCCTGGCATCCCACCACAACTTCCTTTCACAGCGACCTTCCAAGCACGCCCGACTTCCTGTCCGTTTTCAGTTGCCGTCCCCCAGTTCTTTTGAAAACCGACCTTCCCATCATGGCTGACTTCCTGTACTTTCTTCTAAGTCTTCCCCCCCAACTTCCTTTCGCAGCGACCTGGTCACGGTGGGATTGTAAATTTATTATTCTGTATCATTATCGTTAAACGTCTCATTATTAACATTAATACGGCAACAGGAAGCCCAAGGGCCGCAACACAGGGAGAGAAGAAAGAATCCCACTTCAAAACCGACTTAAACCGAGTTAAAAAGGTCTACGATAGCTTCGACGCTAAGGGATAGTGCCCTCCTGTGGTCCAAGCAGGTATAGCAGCAACAAAAAAAAAGCCTTTTAATGGCATTTACAGATTATTATCGTGTATCTTTATTATTAAACGCCTTAGTATTAATATTAATAGCCCAACGGGACTCCCAGGAGCCGCACAACAGGCACAGAAGAAAGAATCCTATTGAAAAACTTTAAACCGAGTTAAAAAGTTCTACGATGGCCTCAGCGGTAACGCCAAGGGCCAAAAAATAGTGCCATCGTGTGGCATACGCAGGTATAGCAGCCACCAAGAGAAATAAACTTTTTTCATGACATTTTAAAGTTATTATTCATTATTATTAAAACCTTATTAATATTAATAGGCCATCTTAGGCCTTTATATGTCTGTTTAAGGCTGTTGAATCAGGATTTCTTTTCCAGTTCCTGTGTTGCAGCAAACGGGCCTCCCGTCGCCTTATTAATATTAATAAGGCATTAATAATAAAGATTTTTTGATTTTTTGATTTTTTGAATTTTTGATTTTTATATTTTTATATTTTTATATTTTTATATTATTTTTATATTTTTATATTTTTATATTTTTATATTTTTATATTATTTTTATATTTTTATATTTTTTGATTTTTATATTTTTTGATTTTTATATTTTTTGATTTTTATATTTTTATATTTTTATATTATTTTTATATTTTTATATTTTTATATTTTTATATTTTTATATTCTTATATTATTTTTATATTTTTATATTTTTATATATTTTTATATTTTTATATTTTTATATTATTTTTATATTATTTTTATATTTTTATATTTTTATATTTTTATATTATTTTTATATTATTTTTATATTTTTATATTTTTATATTTTTATATTTTTATATTTTTATATTTTTATATTATTTTTATATTATTTTTATATTTTTATATTTTTATATTTTTATATTTTTATATTATTTTTATATTATTTTTATATTTTTATATTTTTATATTTTTATATTTTTATATTATTTTTATATTTTTATATTTTTATATTTTTATATTATTTTTATATTTTTATATTTTATATTTTTATATTATTTTTTGATTTTTTGATTTTTTGATTCGTATGTTTTAGTTTCCAGTCCCCTTATCATCCTGGTTGCTCTTCTCTGCACTTTCTCTAGAGCTTCAATGTCTTTTTTATAGTGTGGTGACCAGAACTGGGTGCAGTACTCTAGTTGTGGTCTAACTAAGGCTTTACAGTACCTCCCTAGTTCTAGATTGTATCCCTCTGTTAATGCAACTCAGGATTGCATTGGCTTTTTTGGTTGCCGCTGCACATTGCCAGCTTATATGTAGTTAGTTGTCCACCAAGACTCCTAGATCCCTCTCGCAGTCGCTGCTATTGAGTGTGGTTTCACCCAGTTTATATGCATATCTTTGGTTTTTCTTAGCTAGGTGTAGGATTTTACTCAATGCTATTGCTAAGGGACAGAAAACTGTGCCACGCAGACACAAAAAGAAGAAAAAACCCTTTAGACGGATTTTAAGTTTATTATTCTGTGTCTTCACTATTAAACGCCTTATTATTAACATTCATGGGGCAACAGGAGGCCCAGGGGCTGCAACACAGGCACAGAAGGAATCCTGCTTCAAAAGAGTTAAACCGATTCAAAAAGGCCTATGATGGCTTCAGTGCTATTGCTAAGGGACAGAAAATTGTGCCATCGTGTGGTCCAAGCAGGTGCAGCAGCCAAAAAAATCCCCGAAGTGCAGAGCGGCAGGAAAAGCACCGCCCCTACGCTCCTCTTAAGGGGACGATCCGCTCCCGTTGCCCTTCTCCGCATGGCTGCCGATTTATGTGCCAGTGCTTCTTTGAGCGACCTTCCCAGTATGGCCAACTTCCGTTGTGCCCTTCTCCTGGCATCCCACCACAACTTCCTTTCACAGCGACCTTCCAAGCACGCCCGACTTCCTGTCCCCCAGTTCTTTTGAAACTCAGTTGCCGTCCCCCAGTTCTTTTGAAAACCGACCTTCCCATCATGGCTGACTTCCTGTACTTTCTTCTAAGTCTTCCCCCCCAACTTCCTTTCGCAGCGACCTGGTCACGGTGGGATTGTAAATTTATTATTCTGTATCATTATCGTTAAACGTCTCATTATTAACATTAATACGGCAACAGGAAGCCCAAGGGCCGCAACACAGGGAGAGAAGAAAGAATCCCACTTCAAAACCGACTTAAACCGAGTTAAAAAGGTGTACGATAGCTTCGACGCTAAGGGATAGTGCCCTCCTGTGGTCCAAGCAGGTATAGCAGCAACAAAAAAAAAAGCCTTTTAATGGCATTTACAGATTATTATCGTGTATCTTTATTATTAAACGCCTTAGTATTAATATTAATAGCCCAACGGGACTCCCAGGAGCCGCACAACAGGCACAGAAGAAAGAATCCTATTGAAAAACTTTAAACCGAGTTAAAAAGTTCTACGATGGCCTCAGCGGTAACGCCAAGGGCCAAAAAATAGTGCCATCGTGTGGCATACGCAGGTATAGCAGCCACCAAGAGAAATAAACTTTTTTCATGACATTTTAAAGTTATTATTATTCATTATTATTAAAACCTTATTAATATTAATAGGCCATCTTAGGCCTTTATATGTCTGTTTAAGGCTGTTGAATCAGGATTTCTTTTCCAGTTCCTGTGTTGCAGCAAACGGGCCTCCCGTCGCCTTATTAATATTAATAAGGCATTAATAATAAAGATTTTTTGATTTTTTGATTTTTTGAATTTTTGATTTTTATATTTTTATATTTTTATATTTTTATATTATTTTTATATTTTTATATTTTTATATTTTTATATTTTTATATTATTTTTATATTTTTATATTTTTTGATTTTTATATTTTTTGATTTTTATATTTTTATATTTTTATATTTTTATATTTTTATATTATTTTTATATTTTTATATTTTTATATTTTTATATTCTTATATTATTTTTATATTTTTATATTTTTATATATTTTTATATTTTTATATTTTTATATTTCTTATTATTATTTTTATATTATTTTTATATTTTTATATTTTTATATTTTTATATTTTTATATTATTTTTATATTTTTATATTTTTATATTTTTATATTATTTTTATATTTTTATATTTTATATTTTTATATTATTTTTTGATTTTTTGATTTTTTGATTCGTATGTTTTAGTTTCCAGTCCCCTTATCATCCTGGTTGCTCTTCTCTGCACTTTCTCTAGAGCTTCAATGTCTTTTTTATAGTGTGGTGACCAGAACTGGGTGCAGTACTCTAGTTGTGGTCTAACTAAGGCTTTACAGTACCTCCCTAGTTCTAGATTGTATCCCTCTGTTAATGCAACTCAGGATTGCATTGGCTTTTTTGGTTGCCGCTGCACATTGCCAGCTTATATGTAGTTAGTTGTCCACCAAGACTCCTAGATCCCTCTCGCAGTCGCTGCTATTGAGTGTGGTTTCACCCAGTTTATATGCATATCTTTGGTTTTTCTTAGCTAGGTGTAGGATTTTACTCAATGCTATTGCTAAGGGACAGAAAACTGTTCCACGCAGACACAAAAAGAAGAAAAAACCCTTTAGACGGATTTTAAGTTTATTATTCTGTGTCTTCACTATTAAACGCCTTATTATTAACATTCATGGGGCAACAGGAGGCCCAGGGGCTGCAACACAGGCACAGAAGGAATCCTGCTTCAAAAGAGTTAAACCGATTCAAAAAGGCCTATGATGGCTTCAGTGCTATTGCTAAGGGACAGAAAATTGTGCCATCGTGTGGTCCAAGCAGGTGCAGCAGCCAAAAAAATCCCCGAAGTGCAGAGCGGCAGGAAAAGCACCCTACGCTCCTCTTAAGGGGACGATCCGCTCCCGTTGCCCTTCTCCGCATGGCTGCCGATTTATGTGCCAGTGCTTCTTTGAGCGACCTTCCCAGTATGGCCGACTTCCGTTGTGCCCTTCTCCTGGCATCCCACCACAACTTCCTTTCACAGCGACCTTCCAAGCACGCCCGACTTCCTGTCCGTTTTCAGTTGCCGTCCCCCAGTTCTTTTGAAAACCGACCTTCCCATCATGGCTGACTTCCTGTACTTTCTTCTAAGTCTTCCCCCCCAACTTCCTTTCGCAGCGACCTGGTCACGGTGGGATTGTAAATTTATTATTCTGTATCATTATCGTTAAACGTCTCATTATTAACATTAATACGGCAACAGGAAGCCCAAGGGCCGCAACACAGGGAGAGAAGAAAGAATCCCACTTCAAAACCGACTTAAACCGAGTTAAAAAGGTCTACGATAGCTTCGACGCTAAGGGATAGTGCCCTCCTGTGGTCCAAGCAGGTATAGCAGCAACAAAAAAAAAAGCCTTTTAATGGCATTTACAGATTATTATCGTGTATCTTTATTATTAAACGCCTTAGTATTAATATTAATAGCCCAACGGGACTCCCAGGAGCCGCACAACAGGCACAGAAGAAAGAATCCTATTGAAAAACTTTAAACCGAGTTAAAAAGTTCTACGATGGCCTCAGCGGTAACGCCAAGGGCCAAAAAATAGTGCCATCGTGTGGCATACGCAGGTATAGCAGCCACCAAGAGAAATAAACTTTTTTCATGACATTTTAAAGTTATTATTCATTATTATTAAAACCTTATTAATATTAATAGGCCATCTTAGGCCTTTATATGTCTGTTTAAGGCTGTTGAATCAGGATTTCTTTTCCAGTTCCTGTGTTGCAGCAAACGGGCCTCCCGTCGCCTTATTAATATTAATAAGGCATTAATAATAAAGATTTTTTGATTTTTTGATTTTTTGAATTTTTGATTTTTATATTTTTATATTTTTATATTTTTATATTATTTTTATATTTTTATATTTTTATATTTTTATATTTTTATATTTTTATATTATTTTTATATTTTTATATTTTTTGATTTTTATATTTTTTGATTTTTATATTTTTATATTTTTATATTTTTATATTTTTATATTATTTTTATATTTTTATATTTTTATATTTTTATATTCTTATATTATTTTTATATTTTTATATTTTTATATATTTTTATATTTTTATATTTTTATATTTTTATATTTTTATATTTTTATATTTTTATATTTTTATATTATTTTTATATTTTTGAATTTTAAGTTTTTTAGTTTTTATATTTTTATATTTTTATATTTTTATATTTTTATATTATTTTTATATTTTTATATTTTTTATTTTTATATTATTTTTATATTTTTATATTTTTATATTTTTATATTTTTATATTTTTATATTTTTATATTTTTATATTTTTATATTTTTATATTTTTATATTTTTATATTTTTATATTTTTATATTTTTATATTTTTATATTTTTATATTTTTATATTATTTTTTGATTTTTTGATTTTTTGATTTTTTTGATTTTTTGATTCGTATGTTTTAGTTTCCAGTCCCCTTATCATCCTGGTTGCTCTTCTCTGCACTTTCTCTAGAGCTTCAATGTCTTTTTTATAGTGTGGTGACCAGAACTGGGTGCAGTACTCTAGTTGTGGTCTAACTAAGGCTTTACAGTACCTCCCTAGTTCTAGATTGTATCCCTCTGTTAATGCAACTCAGGATTGCATTGGCTTTTTTGGTTGCCGCTGCACATTGCCAGCTTATATGTAGTTAGTTGTCCACCAAGACTCCTAGATCCCTCTCGCAGTCGCTGCTATTGAGTGTGGTTTCACCCAGTTTATATGCATATCTTTGGTTTTTCTTAGCTAGGTGTAGGATTTTACTCAATGCTATTGCTAAGGGACAGAAAACTGTGCCACGCAGACACAAAAAGAAGAAAAAACCCTTTAGACGGATTTTAAGTTTATTATTCTGTGTCTTCACTATTAAACGCCTTATTATTAACATTCATGGGGCAACAGGAGGCCCAGGGGCTGCAACACAGGCACAGAAGGAATCCTGCTTCAAAAGAGTTAAACCGATTCAAAAAGGCCTATGATGGCTTCAGTGCTATTGCTAAGGGACAGAAAATTGTGCCATCGTGTGGTCCAAGCAGGTGCAGCAGCCAAAAATATCCCCGAAGTGCAGAGCGGCAGGAAAAGCACCGCCCCTACGCTCCTCTTAAGGGGACGATCCGCTCCCGTTGCCCTTCTCCGCATGGCTGCCGATTTATGTGCCAGTGCTTCTTTGAGCGACCTTCCCAGTATGGCCGACTTCCGTTGTGCCCTTCTCCTGGCATCCCACCACAACTTCCTTTCACAGCGACCTTCCAAGCACGCCCGACTTCCTGTCCGTTTTCAGTTGCCGTCCCCCAGTTCTTTTGAAAACCGACCTTCCCATCATGGCTGACTTCCTGTACTTTCTTCTAAGTCTTCCCCCCCAACTTCCTTTCGCAGCGACCTGGTCACGGTGGGATTGTAAATTTATTATTCTGTATCATTATCGTTAAACGTCTCATTATTAACATTAATACGGCAACAGGAAGCCCAAGGGCCGCAACACAGGGAGAGAAGAAAGAATCCCACTTCAAAACCGACTTAAACCGAGTTAAAAAGGTGTACGATAGCTTCGACGCTAAGGGATAGTGCCCTCCTGTGGTCCAAGCAGGTATAGCAGCAACAAAAAAAAAAGCCTTTTAATGGCATTTACAGATTATTATCGTGTATCTTTATTATTAAACGCCTTAGTATTAATATTAATAGCCCAACGGGACTCCCAGGAGCCGCACAACAGGCACAGAAGAAAGAATCCTATTGAAAAACTTTAAACCGAGTTAAAAAGTTCTACGATGGCCTCAGCGGTAACGCCAAGGGCCAAAAAATAGTGCCATCGTGTGGCATACGCAGGTATAGCAGCCACCAAGAGAAATAAACTTTTTTCATGACATTTTAAAGTTATTATTCATTATTATTAAAACCTTATTAATATTAATAGGCCATCTTAGGCCTTTATATGTCTGTTTAAGGCTGTTGAATCAGGATTTCTTTTCCAGTTCCTGTGTTGCAGCAAACGGGCCTCCCGTCGCCTTATTAATATTAATAAGGCATTAATAATAAAGATTTTTTGATTTTTTGATTTTTTGATTTTTTGATTTTTTGAATTTTTGATTTTTATATTTTTATATTTTTATATTTTTATATTATTTTTATATTTTTATATTTTTATATTTTTATATTTTTATATTTTTATATTATTTTTATATTTTTATATTTTTATATTTTTATATTTTTTGATTTTTATATTTTTATATTTTTATATTTTTATATTTTTATATTTTTATATTTTTATATTTTTATATTTTTATATTTTTATATTTTTATATTTTTATATTATTTTTATATTTTTATATATTTTTATATTTTTATATTTTTATATTTTTATATTATTTTTATATTATTTTTATATTTTTATATTTTTATATTTTTATATTTTTATATTATTTTTATATTTTTATATTTTTATAATTTTATATTATTTTTATATTTTTATATTTTTATATTTTTATATTATTTTTATATTTTTATATTTTTATATTTTTATATTTTTATATTTTTATATTATTTTTATATTTTTATATTATTTTTATATTATTTTTATATTTTTATATTTTTATATTTTTATATTTTTATATTTTTATATTTTTATATTATTTTTATATTTTTTGATTTTTTGATTTTTTGATTTTTATATTTTTATATTTTTATATTTTTTGATTTTTTGATTTTTTGATTTTTTGATTTTTTGATTTTTTGATTTTTTTATATTTTTATATTTTTATATTTTTATATTTTTATATTTTTATATTTTTATATTTTTATATTTTTATATTTTTATATTTTTATATTTTTATATTATTTTTATATTTTTGAATTTTAAGTTTTTTAGTTTTTATATTTTTATATTTTTATATTTTTATATTATTTTTATATTTTTTTATTTTTATATTTTTATATTATTTTTATATTTTTATATTTTTATATTTTTATATTTTTATATTTTTATATTTTTATATTTTTATATTTTTATATTTTTATATTATTTTTATATTTTTATATTTTTATATTTTTATATTTTTATATTATTTTTTGATTTTTTGATTTTTTGATTTTTTTGATTTTTTGATTCGTATGTTTTAGTTTCCAGTCCCCTTATCATCCTGGTTGCTCTTCTCTGCACTTTCTCTAGAGCTTCAATGTCTTTTTTATAGTGTGGTGACCAGAACTGGGTGCAGTACTCTAGTTGTGGTCTAACTAAGGCTTTACAGTACCTCCCTAGTTCTAGATTGTATCCCTCTGTTAATGCAACTCAGGATTGCATTGGCTTTTTTGGTTGCCGCTGCACATTGCCAGCTTATATGTAGTTAGTTGTCCACCAAGACTCCTAGATCCCTCTCGCAGTCGCTGCTATTGAGTGTGGTTTCACCCAGTTTATATGCATATCTTTGGTTTTTCTTAGCTAGGTGTAGGATTTTACTCAATGCTATTGCTAAGGGACAGAAAACTGTGCCACGCAGACACAAAAAGAAGAAAAAACCCTTTAGACGGATTTTAAGTTTATTATTCTGTGTCTTCACTATTAAACGCCTTATTATTAACATTCATGGGGCAACAGGAGGCCCAGGGGCTGCAACACAGGCACAGAAGGAATCCTGCTTCAAAAGAGTTAAACCGATTCAAAAAGGCCTATGATGGCTTCAGTGCTATTGCTAAGGGACAGAAAATTGTGCCATCGTGTGGTCCAAGCAGGTGCAGCAGCCAAAAAAATCCCCGAAGTGCAGAGCGGCAGGAAAAGCACCCTACGCTCCTCTTAAGGGGACGATCCGCTCCCGTTGCCCTTCTCCGCATGGCTGCCGATTTATGTGCCAGTGCTTCTTTGAGCGACCTTCCCAGTATGGCCGACTTCCGTTGTGCCCTTCTCCTGGCATCCCACCACAACTTCCTTTCACAGCGACCTTCCAAGCACGCCCGACTTCCTGTCCGTTTTCAGTTGCCGTCCCCCAGTTCTTTTGAAAACCGACCTTCCCATCATGGCTGACTTCCTGTACTTTCTTCTAAGTCTTCCCCCCCAACTTCCTTTCGCAGCGACCTGGTCACGGTGGGATTGTAAATTTATTATTCTGTATCATTATCGTTAAACGTCTCATTATTAACATTAATACGGCAACAGGAAGCCCAAGGGCCGCAACACAGGGAGAGAAGAAAGAATCCCACTTCAAAACCGACTTAAACCGAGTTAAAAAGGTCTACGATAGCTTCGACGCTAAGGGATAGTGCCCTCCTGTGGTCCAAGCAGGTATAGCAGCAACAAAAAAAAAAGCCTTTTAATGGCATTTACAGATTATTATCGTGTATCTTTATTATTAAACGCCTTAGTATTAATATTAATAGCCCAACGGGACTCCCAGGAGCCGCACAACAGGCACAGAAGAAAGAATCCTATTGAAAAACTTTAAACCGAGTTAAAAAGTTCTACGATGGCCTCAGCGGTAACGCCAAGGGCCAAAAAATAGTGCCATCGTGTGGCATACGCAGGTATAGCAGCCACCAAGAGAAATAAACTTTTTTCATGACATTTTAAAGTTATTATTCATTATTATTAAAACCTTATTAATATTAATAGGCCATCTTAGGCCTTTATATGTCTGTTTAAGGCTGTTGAATCAGGATTTCTTTTCCAGTTCCTGTGTTGCAGCAAACGGGCCTCCCGTCGCCTTATTAATATTAATAAGGCATTAATAATAAAGATTTTTTGATTTTTTGATTTTTTGAATTTTTGATTTTTATATTTTTATATTTTTATATTTTTATATTATTTTTATATTTTTATATTTTTATATTTTTATATTTTTATATTATTTTTATATTTTTATATTTTTTGATTTTTATATTTTTTGATTTTTATATTTTTATATTTTTATATTTTTATATTTTTATATTATTTTTATATTTTTATATTTTTATATTTTTATATTCTTATATTATTTTTATATTTTTATATTTTTATATATTTTTATATTTTTATATTTTTATATTTTTATATTTTTATATTTTTATATTTTTATATTTTTATATTATTTTTATATTTTTGAATTTTAAGTTTTTTAGTTTTTATATTTTTATATTTTTATATTTTTATATTATTTTTATATTTTTTTATTTTTATATTTTTATATTATTTTTATATTTTTATATTTTTATATTTTTATATTTTTATATTTTTATATTTTTATATTTTTATATTTTTATATTTTTATATTTTTATATTATTTTTATATTTTTATATTTTTATATTTTTATATTTTTATATTATTTTTTGATTTTTTGATTTTTTGATTTTTTTGATTTTTTGATTCGTATGTTTTAGTTTCCAGTCCCCTTATCATCCTGGTTGCTCTTCTCTGCACTTTCTCTAGAGCTTCAATGTCTTTTTTATAGTGTGGTGACCAGAACTGGGTGCAGTACTCTAGTTGTGGTCTAACTAAGGCTTTACAGTACCTCCCTAGTTCTAGATTGTATCCCTCTGTTAATGCAACTCAGGATTGCATTGGCTTTTTTGGTTGCCGCTGCACATTGCCAGCTTATATGTAGTTAGTTGTCCACCAAGACTCCTAGATCCCTCTCGCAGTCGCTGCTATTGAGTGTGGTTTCACCCAGTTTATATGCATATCTTTGGTTTTTCTTAGCTAGGTGTAGGATTTTACTCAATGCTATTGCTAAGGGACAGAAAACTGTGCCACGCAGACACAAAAAGAAGAAAAAACCCTTTAGACGGATTTTAAGTTTATTATTCTGTGTCTTCACTATTAAACGCCTTATTATTAACATTCATGGGGCAACAGGAGGCCCAGGGGCTGCAACACAGGCACAGAAGGAATCCTGCTTCAAAAGAGTTAAACCGATTCAAAAAGGCCTATGATGGCTTCAGTGCTATTGCTAAGGGACAGAAAATTGTGCCATCGTGTGGTCCAAGCAGGTGCAGCAGCCAAAAATATCCCCGAAGTGCAGAGCGGCAGGAAAAGCACCGCCCCTACGCTCCTCTTAAGGGGACGATCCGCTCCCGTTGCCCTTCTCCGCATGGCTGCCGATTTATGTGCCAGTGCTTCTTTGAGCGACCTTCCCAGTATGGCCGACTTCCGTTGTGCCCTTCTCCTGGCATCCCACCACAACTTCCTTTCACAGCGACCTTCCAAGCACGCCCGACTTCCTGTCCGTTTTCAGTTGCCGTCCCCCAGTTCTTTTGAAAACCGACCTTCCCATCATGGCTGACTTCCTGTACTTTCTTCTAAGTCTTCCCCCCCAACTTCCTTTCGCAGCGACCTGGTCACGGTGGGATTGTAAATTTATTATTCTGTATCATTATCGTTAAACGTCTCATTATTAACATTAATACGGCAACAGGAAGCCCAAGGGCCGCAACACAGGGAGAGAAGAAAGAATCCCACTTCAAAACCGACTTAAACCGAGTTAAAAAGGTCTACGATAGCTTCGACGCTAAGGGATAGTGCCCTCCTGTGGTCCAAGCAGGTATAGCAGCAACAAAAAAAAAGCCTTTTAATGGCATTTACAGATTATTATCGTGTATCTTTATTATTAAACGCCTTAGTATTAATATTAATAGCCCAACGGGACTCCCAGGAGCCGCACAACAGGCACAGAAGAAAGAATCCTATTGAAAAACTTTAAACCGAGTTAAAAAGTTCTACGATGGCCTCAGCGGTAACGCCAAGGGCCAAAAAATAGTGCCATCGTGTGGCATACGCAGGTATAGCAGCCACCAAGAGAAATAAACTTTTTTCATGACATTTTAAAGTTATTATTCATTATTATTAAAACCTTATTAATATTAATAGGCCATCTTAGGCCTTTATATGTCTGTTTAAGGCTGTTGAATCAGGATTTCTTTTCCAGTTCCTGTGTTGCAGCAAACGGGCCTCCCGTCGCCTTATTAATATTAATAAGGCATTAATAATAAAGATTTTTTGATTTTTTGATTTTTTGATTTTTTGATTTTTTGAATTTTTGATTTTTATATTTTTATATTTTTATATTTTTATATTATTTTTATATTTTTATATTTTTATATTTTTATATTTTTATATTTTTATATTATTTTTATATTTTTATATTTTTATATTTTTATATTTTTTGATTTTTATATTTTTATATTTTTATATTTTTATATTTTTATATTTTTATATTTTTATATTTTTATATTTTTATATTTTTATATTTTTATATTTTTATATTATTTTTATATTTTTATATATTTTTATATTTTTATATTTTTATATTTTTATATTATTTTTATATTATTTTTATATTTTTATATTTTTATATTTTTATATTATTTTTATATTTTTATATTTTTATAATTTTATATTATTTTTATATTTTTATATTTTTATATTTTTATATTATTTTTATATTTTTATATTTTTATATTTTTATATTTTTATATTTTTATATTATTTTTATATTTTTATATTATTTTTATATTATTTTTATATTTTTATATTTTTATATTTTTATATTTTTATATTTTTATATTTTTATATTATTTTTATATTTTTTGATTTTTTGATTTTTTGATTTTTATATTTTTATATTTTTATATTTTTTGATTTTTTGATTTTTTGATTTTTTGATTTTTTGATTTTTTGATTTTTTTATATTTTTATATTTTTATATTTTTATATTTTTATATTTTTATATTTTTATATTTTTATATTTTTATATTTTTATATTTTTATATTATTTTTATATTTTTGAATTTTAAGTTTTTTAGTTTTTATATTTTTATATTTTTATATTTTTATATTATTTTTATATTTTTTTATTTTTATATTTTTATATTATTTTTATATTTTTATATTTTTATATTTTTATATTTTTATATTTTTATATTTTTATATTTTTATATTTTTATATTATTTTTATATTTTTATATTTTTATATTATTTTTTGATTTTTTGATTTTTTGATTTTTTTGATTTTTTGATTCGTATGTTTTAGTTTCCAGTCCCCTTATCATCCTGGTTGCTCTTCTCTGCACTTTCTCTAGAGCTTCAATGTCTTTTTTATAGTGTGGTGACCAGAACTGGGTGCAGTACTCTAGTTGTGGTCTAACTAAGGCTTTACAGTACCTCCCTAGTTCTAGATTGTATCCCTCTGTTAATGCAACTCAGGATTGCATTGGCTTTTTTGGTTGCCGCTGCACATTGCCAGCTTATATGTAGTTAGTTGTCCACCAAGACTCCTAGATCCCTCTCGCAGTCGCTGCTATTGAGTGTGGTTTCACCCAGTTTATATGCATATCTTTGGTTTTTCTTAGCTAGGTGTAGGATTTTACTCAATGCTATTGCTAAGGGACAGAAAACTGTGCCACGCAGACACAAAAAGAAGAAAAAACCCTTTAGACGGATTTTA
Organism: Diadophis punctatus similis; assembly: GCA_023053685.1. Classification (NCBI taxonomy): domain Eukaryota; kingdom Metazoa; phylum Chordata; class Lepidosauria; order Squamata; family Dipsadidae; genus Diadophis; species Diadophis punctatus. Next base: position 330,768 of record JALIGW010000012.1, read on the forward strand.
AGTTTATTATTCTGTGTCTTCACTATTAAACGCCTTATTATTAACATTCATGGGGCAACAGGAGGCCCAGGGGCTGCAACACAGGCACAGAAGGAATCCTGCTTCAAAAGAGTTAAACCGATTCAAAAAGGCCTATGATGGCTTCAGTGCTATTGCTAAGGGACAGAAAATTGTGCCATCGTGTGGTCCAAGCAGGTGCAGCAGCCAAAAAAATCCCCGAAGTGCAGAGCGGCAGGAAAAGCACCCTACGCTCCTCTTAAGGGGACGATCCGCTCCCGTTGCCCTTCTCCGCATGGCTGCCGATTTATGTGCCAGTGCTTCTTTGAGCGACCTTCCCAGTATGGCCGACTTCCGTTGTGCCCTTCTCCTGGCATCCCACCACAACTTCCTTTCACAGCGACCTTCCAAGCACGCCCGACTTCCTGTCCGTTTTCAGTTGCCGTCCCCCAGTTCTTTTGAAAACCGACCTTCCCATCATGGCTGACTTCCTGTACTTTCTTCTAAGTCTTCCCCCCCAACTTCCTTTCGCAGCGACCTGGTCACGGTGGGATTGTAAATTTATTATTCTGTATCATTATCGTTAAACGTCTCATTATTAACATTAATACGGCAACAGGAAGCCCAAGGGCCGCAACACAGGGAGAGAAGAAAGAATCCCACTTCAAAACCGACTTAAACCGAGTTAAAAAGGTCTACGATAGCTTCGACGCTAAGGGATAGTGCCCTCCTGTGGTCCAAGCAGGTATAGCAGCAACAAAAAAAAAAGCCTTTTAATGGCATTTACAGATTATTATCGTGTATCTTTATTATTAAACGCCTTAGTATTAATATTAATAGCCCAACGGGACTCCCAGGAGCCGCACAACAGGCACAGAAGAAAGAATCCTATTGAAAAACTTTAAACCGAGTTAAAAAGTTCTACGATGGCCTCAGCGGTAACGCCAAGGGCCAAAAAATAGTGCCATCGTGTGGCATACGCAGGTATAGCAGCCACCAAGAGAAATAAACTTTTTTCATGACATTTTAAAGTTATTATTCATTATTATTAAAACCTTATTAATATTAATAGGCCATCTTAGGCCTTTATATGTCTGTTTAAGGCTGTTGAATCAGGATTTCTTTTCCAGTTCCTGTGTTGCAGCAAACGGGCCTCCCGTCGCCTTATTAATATTAATAAGGCATTAATAATAAAGATTTTTTGATTTTTTGATTTTTTGAATTTTTGATTTTTATATTTTTATATTTTTATATTTTTATATTATTTTTATATTTTTATATTTTTATATTTTTATATTTTTATATTATTTTTATATTTTTATATTTTTTGATTTTTATATTTTTTGATTTTTATATTTTTATATTTTTATATTTTTATATTTTTATATTATTTTTATATTTTTATATTTTTATATTTTTATATTTTTATATTCTTATATTATTTTTATATTTTTATATTTTTATATATTTTTATATTTTTATATTTTTATATTTTTATATTATTTTTATATTATTTTTATATTATTTTTATATTTTTATATTTTTATATTTTTATATTATTTTTATATTTTTATATTTTTATATTTTTATATTATTTTTATATTTTTATATTTTATATTTTTATATTATTTTTTGATTTTTTGATTTTTTGATTCGTATGTTTTAGTTTCCAGTCCCCTTATCATCCTGGTTGCTCTTCTCTGCACTTTCTCTAGAGCTTCAATGTCTTTTTTATAGTGTGGTGACCAGAACTGGGTGCAGTACTCTAGTTGTGGTCTAACTAAGGCTTTACAGTACCTCCCTAGTTCTAGATTGTATCCCTCTGTTAATGCAACTCAGGATTGCATTGGCTTTTTTGGTTGCCGCTGCACATTGCCAGCTTATATGTAGTTAGTTGTCCACCAAGACTCCTAGATCCCTCTCGCAGTCGCTGCTATTGAGTGTGGTTTCACCCAGTTTATATGCATATCTTTGGTTTTTCTTAGCTAGGTGTAGGATTTTACTCAATGCTATTGCTAAGGGACAGAAAACTGTGCCACGCAGACACAAAAAGAAGAAAAAACCCTTTAGACGGATTTTAAGTTTATTATTCTGTGTCTTCACTATTAAACGCCTTATTATTAACATTCATGGGGCAACAGGAGGCCCAGGGGCTGCAACACAGGCACAGAAGGAATCCTGCTTCAAAAGAGTTAAACCGATTCAAAAAGGCCTATGATGGCTTCAGTGCTATTGCTAAGGGACAGAAAATTGTGCCATCGTGTGGTCCAAGCAGGTGCAGCAGCCAAAAATATCCCCGAAGTGCAGAGCGGCAGGAAAAGCACCGCCCCTACGCTCCTCTTAAGGGGACGATCCGCTCCCGTTGCCCTTCTCCGCATGGCTGCCGATTTATGTGCCAGTGCTTCTTTGAGCGACCTTCCCAGTATGGCCGACTTCCGTTGTGCCCTTCTCCTGGCATCCCACCACAACTTCCTTTCACAGCGACCTTCCAAGCACGCCCGACTTCCTGTCCGTTTTCAGTTGCCGTCCCCCAGTTCTTTTGAAAACCGACCTTCCCATCATGGCTGACTTCCTGTACTTTCTTCTAAGTCTTCCCCCCCAACTTCCTTTCGCAGCGACCTGGTCACGGTGGGATTGTAAATTTATTATTCTGTATCATTATCGTTAAACGTCTCATTATTAACATTAATACGGCAACAGGAAGCCCAAGGGCCGCAACACAGGGAGAGAAGAAAGAATCCCACTTCAAAACCGACTTAAACCGAGTTAAAAAGGTCTACGATAGCTTCGACGCTAAGGGATAGTGCCCTCCTGTGGTCCAAGCAGGTATAGCAGCAACAAAAAAAAAAGCCTTTTAATGGCATTTACAGATTATTATCGTGTATCTTTATTATTAAACGCCTTAGTATTAATATTAATAGCCCAACGGGACTCCCAGGAGCCGCACAACAGGCACAGAAGAAAGAATCCTATTGAAAAACTTTAAACCGAGTTAAAAAGTTCTACGATGGCCTCAGCGGTAACGCCAAGGGCCAAAAAATAGTGCCATCGTGTGGCATACGCAGGTATAGCAGCCACCAAGAGAAATAAACTTTTTTCATGACATTTTAAAGTTATTATTCATTATTATTAAAACCTTATTAATATTAATAGGCCATCTTAGGCCTTTATATGTCTGTTTAAGGCTGTTGAATCAGGATTTCTTTTCCAGTTCCTGTGTTGCAGCAAACGGGCCTCCCGTCGCCTTATTAATATTAATAAGGCATTAATAATAAAGATTTTTTGATTTTTTGATTTTTTGAATTTTTGATTTTTATATTTTTATATTTTTATATTTTTATATTATTTTTATATTTTTATATTTTTATATTTTTATATTTTTATATTATTTTTATATTTTTATATTTTTTGATTTTTATATTTTTTGATTTTTATATTTTTATATTTTTATATTTTTATATTTTTATATTATTTTTATATTTTTATATTTTTATATTTTTATATTCTTATATTATTTTTATATTTTTATATTTTTATATATTTTTATATTTTTATATTTTTATATTTTTATATTTTTATATTTTTATATTTTTATATTTTTATATTATTTTTATATTTTTGAATTTTAAGTTTTTTAGTTTTTATATTTTTATATTTTTATATTTTTATATTATTTTTATATTTTTTTATTTTTATATTTTTATATTATTTTTATATTTTTATATTTTTATATTTTTATATTTTTATATTTTTATATTTTTATATTTTTATATTTTTATATTTTTATATTTTTATATTATTTTTATATTTTTATATTTTTATATTTTTATATTTTTATATTATTTTTTGATTTTTTGATTTTTTGATTTTTTTGATTTTTTGATTCGTATGTTTTAGTTTCCAGTCCCCTTATCATCCTGGTTGCTCTTCTCTGCACTTTCTCTAGAGCTTCAATGTCTTTTTTATAGTGTGGTGACCAGAACTGGGTGCAGTACTCTAGTTGTGGTCTAACTAAGGCTTTACAGTACCTCCCTAGTTCTAGATTGTATCCCTCTGTTAATGCAACTCAGGATTGCATTGGCTTTTTTGGTTGCCGCTGCACATTGCCAGCTTATATGTAGTTAGTTGTCCACCAAGACTCCTAGATCCCTCTCGCAGTCGCTGCTATTGAGTGTGGTTTCACCCAGTTTATATGCATATCTTTGGTTTTTCTTAGCTAGGTGTAGGATTTTACTCAATGCTATTGCTAAGGGACAGAAAACTGTGCCACGCAGACACAAAAAGAAGAAAAAACCCTTTAGACGGATTTTAAGTTTATTATTCTGTGTCTTCACTATTAAACGCCTTATTATTAACATTCATGGGGCAACAGGAGGCCCAGGGGCTGCAACACAGGCACAGAAGGAATCCTGCTTCAAAAGAGTTAAACCGATTCAAAAAGGCCTATGATGGCTTCAGTGCTATTGCTAAGGGACAGAAAATTGTGCCATCGTGTGGTCCAAGCAGGTGCAGCAGCCAAAAATATCCCCGAAGTGCAGAGCGGCAGGAAAAGCACCGCCCCTACGCTCCTCTTAAGGGGACGATCCGCTCCCGTTGCCCTTCTCCGCATGGCTGCCGATTTATGTGCCAGTGCTTCTTTGAGCGACCTTCCCAGTATGGCCGACTTCCGTTGTGCCCTTCTCCTGGCATCCCACCACAACTTCCTTTCACAGCGACCTTCCAAGCACGCCCGACTTCCTGTCCGTTTTCAGTTGCCGTCCCCCAGTTCTTTTGAAAACCGACCTTCCCATCATGGCTGACTTCCTGTACTTTCTTCTAAGTCTTCCCCCCCAACTTCCTTTCGCAGCGACCTGGTCACGGTGGGATTGTAAATTTATTATTCTGTATCATTATCGTTAAACGTCTCATTATTAACATTAATACGGCAACAGGAAGCCCAAGGGCCGCAACACAGGGAGAGAAGAAAGAATCCCACTTCAAAACCGACTTAAACCGAGTTAAAAAGGTCTACGATAGCTTCGACGCTAAGGGATAGTGCCCTCCTGTGGTCCAAGCAGGTATAGCAGCAACAAAAAAAAAAGCCTTTTAATGGCATTTACAGATTATTATCGTGTATCTTTATTATTAAACGCCTTAGTATTAATATTAATAGCCCAACGGGACTCCCAGGAGCCGCACAACAGGCACAGAAGAAAGAATCCTATTGAAAAACTTTAAACCGAGTTAAAAAGTTCTACGATGGCCTCAGCGGTAACGCCAAGGGCCAAAAAATAGTGCCATCGTGTGGCATACGCAGGTATAGCAGCCACCAAGAGAAATAAACTTTTTTCATGACATTTTAAAGTTATTATTCATTATTATTAAAACCTTATTAATATTAATAGGCCATCTTAGGCCTTTATATGTCTGTTTAAGGCTGTTGAATCAGGATTTCTTTTCCAGTTCCTGTGTTGCAGCAAACGGGCCTCCCGTCGCCTTATTAATATTAATAAGGCATTAATAATAAAGATTTTTTGATTTTTTGATTTTTTGATTTTTTGATTTTTTGAATTTTTGATTTTTATATTTTTATATTTTTATATTTTTATATTATTTTTATATTTTTATATTTTTATATTTTTATATTTTTATATTTTTATATTATTTTTATATTTTTATATTTTTATATTTTTATATTTTTTGATTTTTATATTTTTATATTTTTATATTTTTATATTTTTATATTTTTATATTTTTATATTTTTATATTTTTATATTTTTATATTTTTATATTTTTATATTATTTTTATATTTTTATATATTTTTATATTTTTATATTTTTATATTTTTATATTATTTTTATATTATTTTTATATTTTTATATTTTTATATTTTTATATTATTTTTATATTTTTATATTTTTATAATTTTATATTATTTTTATATTTTTATATTTTTATATTTTTATATTATTTTTATATTTTTATATTTTTATATTTTTATATTTTTATATTTTTATATTATTTTTATATTTTTATATTATTTTTATATTATTTTTATATTTTTATATTTTTATATTTTTATATTTTTATATTTTTATATTTTTATATTATTTTTATATTTTTTGATTTTTTGATTTTTTGATTTTTATATTTTTATATTTTTATATTTTTTGATTTTTTGATTTTTTGATTTTTTGATTTTTTGATTTTTTGATTTTTTTATATTTTTATATTTTTATATTTTTATATTTTTATATTTTTATATTTTTATATTTTTATATTTTTATATTTTTATATTTTTATATTATTTTTATATTTTTGAATTTTAAGTTTTTTAGTTTTTATATTTTTATATTTTTATATTTTTATATTATTTTTATATTTTTTTATTTTTATATTTTTATATTATTTTTATATTTTTATATTTTTATATTTTTATATTTTTATATTTTTATATTTTTATATTTTTATATTTTTATATTATTTTTATATTTTTATATTTTTATATTATTTTTTGATTTTTTGATTTTTTGATTTTTTTGATTTTTTGATTCGTATGTTTTAGTTTCCAGTCCCCTTATCATCCTGGTTGCTCTTCTCTGCACTTTCTCTAGAGCTTCAATGTCTTTTTTATAGTGTGGTGACCAGAACTGGGTGCAGTACTCTAGTTGTGGTCTAACTAAGGCTTTACAGTACCTCCCTAGTTCTAGATTGTATCCCTCTGTTAATGCAACTCAGGATTGCATTGGCTTTTTTGGTTGCCGCTGCACATTGCCAGCTTATATGTAGTTAGTTGTCCACCAAGACTCCTAGATCCCTCTCGCAGTCGCTGCTATTGAGTGTGGTTTCACCCAGTTTATATGCATATCTTTGGTTTTTCTTAGCTAGGTGTAGGATTTTACTCAATGCTATTGCTAAGGGACAGAAAACTGTGCCACGCAGACACAAAAAGAAGAAAAAACCCTTTAGACGGATTTTAAGTTTATTATTCTGTGTCTTCACTATTAAACGCCTTATTATTAACATTCATGGGGCAACAGGAGGCCCAGGGGCTGCAACACAGGCACAGAAGGAATCCTGCTTCAAAAGAGTTAAACCGATTCAAAAAGGCCTATGATGGCTTCAGTGCTATTGCTAAGGGACAGAAAATTGTGCCATCGTGTGGTCCAAGCAGGTGCAGCAGCCAAAAAAATCCCCGAAGTGCAGAGCGGCAGGAAAAGCACCCTACGCTCCTCTTAAGGGGACGATCCGCTCCCGTTGCCCTTCTCCGCATGGCTGCCGATTTATGTGCCAGTGCTTCTTTGAGCGACCTTCCCAGTATGGCCGACTTCCGTTGTGCCCTTCTCCTGGCATCCCACCACAACTTCCTTTCACAGCGACCTTCCAAGCACGCCCGACTTCCTGTCCGTTTTCAGTTGCCGTCCCCCAGTTCTTTTGAAAACCGACCTTCCCATCATGGCTGACTTCCTGTACTTTCTTCTAAGTCTTCCCCCCCAACTTCCTTTCGCAGCGACCTGGTCACGGTGGGATTGTAAATTTATTATTCTGTATCATTATCGTTAAACGTCTCATTATTAACATTAATACGGCAACAGGAAGCCCAAGGGCCGCAACACAGGGAGAGAAGAAAGAATCCCACTTCAAAACCGACTTAAACCGAGTTAAAAAGGTCTACGATAGCTTCGACGCTAAGGGATAGTGCCCTCCTGTGGTCCAAGCAGGTATAGCAGCAACAAAAAAAAAAGCCTTTTAATGGCATTTACAGATTATTATCGTGTATCTTTATTATTAAACGCCTTAGTATTAATATTAATAGCCCAACGGGACTCCCAGGAGCCGCACAACAGGCACAGAAGAAAGAATCCTATTGAAAAACTTTAAACCGAGTTAAAAAGTTCTACGATGGCCTCAGCGGTAACGCCAAGGGCCAAAAAATAGTGCCATCGTGTGGCATACGCAGGTATAGCAGCCACCAAGAGAAATAAACTTTTTTCATGACATTTTAAAGTTATTATTCATTATTATTAAAACCTTATTAATATTAATAGGCCATCTTAGGCCTTTATATGTCTGTTTAAGGCTGTTGAATCAGGATTTCTTTTCCAGTTCCTGTGTTGCAGCAAACGGGCCTCCCGTCGCCTTATTAATATTAATAAGGCATTAATAATAAAGATTTTTTGATTTTTTGATTTTTTGAATTTTTGATTTTTATATTTTTATATTTTTATATTTTTATATTATTTTTATATTTTTATATTTTTATATTTTTATATTTTTATATTATTTTTATATTTTTATATTTTTTGATTTTTATATTTTTTGATTTTTATATTTTTATATTTTTATATTTTTATATTTTTATATTATTTTTATATTTTTATATTTTTATATTTTTATATTTTTATATTCTTATATTATTTTTATATTTTTATATTTTTATATATTTTTATATTTTTATATTTTTATATTTTTATATTATTTTTATATTATTTTTATATTATTTTTATATTTTTATATTTTTATATTTTTATATTATTTTTATATTTTTATATTTTTATATTTTTATATTATTTTTATATTTTTATATTTTATATTTTTATATTATTTTTTGATTTTTTGATTTTTTGATTCGTATGTTTTAGTTTCCAGTCCCCTTATCATCCTGGTTGCTCTTCTCTGCACTTTCTCTAGAGCTTCAATGTCTTTTTTATAGTGTGGTGACCAGAACTGGGTGCAGTACTCTAGTTGTGGTCTAACTAAGGCTTTACAGTACCTCCCTAGTTCTAGATTGTATCCCTCTGTTAATGCAACTCAGGATTGCATTGGCTTTTTTGGTTGCCGCTGCACATTGCCAGCTTATATGTAGTTAGTTGTCCACCAAGACTCCTAGATCCCTCTCGCAGTCGCTGCTATTGAGTGTGGTTTCACCCAGTTTATATGCATATCTTTGGTTTTTCTTAGCTAGGTGTAGGATTTTACTCAATGCTATTGCTAAGGGACAGAAAACTGTGCCACGCAGACACAAAAAGAAGAAAAAACCCTTTAGACGGATTTTAAGTTTATTATTCTGTGTCTTCACTATTAAACGCCTTATTATTAACATTCATGGGGCAACAGGAGGCCCAGGGGCTGCAACACAGGCACAGAAGGAATCCTGCTTCAAAAGAGTTAAACCGATTCAAAAAGGCCTATGATGGCTTCAGTGCTATTGCTAAGGGACAGAAAATTGTGCCATCGTGTGGTCCAAGCAGGTGCAGCAGCCAAAAAAATCCCCGAAGTGCAGAGCGGCAGGAAAAGCACCGCCCCTACGCTCCTCTTAAGGGGACGATCCGCTCCCGTTGCCCTTCTCCGCATGGCTGCCGATTTATGTGCCAGTGCTTCTTTGAGCGACCTTCCCAGTATGGCCGACTTCCGTTGTGCCCTTCTCCTGGCATCCCACCACAACTTCCTTTCACAGCGACCTTCCAAGCACGCCCGACTTCCTGTCCGTTTTCAGTTGCCGTCCCCCAGTTCTTTTGAAAACCGACCTTCCCATCATGGCTGACTTCCTGTACTTTCTTCTAAGTCTTCCCCCCCAACTTCCTTTCGCAGCGACCTGGTCACGGTGGGATTGTAAATTTATTATTCTGTATCATTATCGTTAAACGTCTCATTATTAACATTAATACGGCAACAGGAAGCCCAAGGGCCGCAACACAGGGAGAGAAGAAAGAATCCCACTTCAAAACCGACTTAAACCGAGTTAAAAAGGTCTACGATAGCTTCGACGCTAAGGGATAGTGCCCTCCTGTGGTCCAAGCAGGTATAGCAGCAACAAAAAAAAAAGCCTTTTAATGGCATTTACAGATTATTATCGTGTATCTTTATTATTAAACGCCTTAGTATTAATATTAATAGCCCAACGGGACTCCCAGGAGCCGCACAACAGGCACAGAAGAAAGAATCCTATTGAAAAACTTTAAACCGAGTTAAAAAGTTCTACGATGGCCTCAGCGGTAACGCCAAGGGCCAAAAAATAGTGCCATCGTGTGGCATACGCAGGTATAGCAGCCACCAAGAGAAATAAACTTTTTTCATGACATTTTAAAGTTATTATTCATTATTATTAAAACCTTATTAATATTAATAGGCCATCTTAGGCCTTTATATGTCTGTTTAAGGCTGTTGAATCAGGATTTCTTTTCCAGTTCCTGTGTTGCAGCAAACGGGCCTCCCGTCGCCTTATTAATATTAATAAGGCATTAATAATAAAGATTTTTTGATTTTTTGATTTTTTGAATTTTTGATTTTTATATTTTTATATTTTTATATTTTTATATTATTTTTATATTTTTATATTTTTATATTTTTATATTTTTATATTATTTTTATATTTTTATATTTTTTGATTTTTATATTTTTTGATTTTTATATTTTTATATTTTTATATTTTTATATTTTTATATTATTTTTATATTTTTATATTTTTATATTTTTATATTCTTATATTATTTTTATATTTTTATATTTTTATATATTTTTATATTTTTATATTTTTATATTTTTATATTATTTTTATATTATTTTTATATTTTTATATTTTTATATTTTTATATTTTTATATTATTTTTATATTATTTTTATATTTTTATATTTTTATATTTTTATATTTTTATATTTTTATATTATTTTTATATTATTTTTATATTTTTATATTTTTATATTTTTATATTTTTATATTATTTTTATATTATTTTTATATTTTTATATTTTTATATTTTTATATTTTTATATTATTTTTATATTTTTATATTTTTATATTTTTATATTATTTTTATATTTTTATATTTTATATTTTTATATTATTTTTTGATTTTTTGATTTTTTGATTCGTATGTTTTAGTTTCCAGTCCCCTTATCATCCTGGTTGCTCTTCTCTGCACTTTCTCTAGAGCTTCAATGTCTTTTTTATAGTGTGGTGACCAGAACTGGGTGCAGTACTCTAGTTGTGGTCTAACTAAGGCTTTACAGTACCTCCCTAGTTCTAGATTGTATCCCTCTGTTAATGCAACTCAGGATTGCATTGGCTTTTTTGGTTGCCGCTGCACATTGCCAGCTTATATGTAGTTAGTTGTCCACCAAGACTCCTAGATCCCTCTCGCAGTCGCTGCTATTGAGTGTGGTTTCACCCAGTTTATATGCATATCTTTGGTTTTTCTTAGCTAGGTGTAGGATTTTACTCAATGCTATTGCTAAGGGACAGAAAACTGTGCCACGCAGACACAAAAAGAAGAAAAAACCCTTTAGACGGATTTTAAGTTTATTATTCTGTGTCTTCACTATTAAACGCCTTATTATTAACATTCATGGGGCAACAGGAGGCCCAGGGGCTGCAACACAGGCACAGAAGGAATCCTGCTTCAAAAGAGTTAAACCGATTCAAAAAGGCCTATGATGGCTTCAGTGCTATTGCTAAGGGACAGAAAATTGTGCCATCGTGTGGTCCAAGCAGGTGCAGCAGCCAAAAATATCCCCGAAGTGCAGAGCGGCAGGAAAAGCACCGCCCCTACGCTCCTCTTAAGGGGACGATCCGCTCCCGTTGCCCTTCTCCGCATGGCTGCCGATTTATGTGCCAGTGCTTCTTTGAGCGACCTTCCCAGTATGGCCGACTTCCGTTGTGCCCTTCTCCTGGCATCCCACCACAACTTCCTTTCACAGCGACCTTCCAAGCACGCCCGACTTCCTGTCCGTTTTCAGTTGCCGTCCCCCAGTTCTTTTGAAAACCGACCTTCCCATCATGGCTGACTTCCTGTACTTTCTTCTAAGTCTTCCCCCCCAACTTCCTTTCGCAGCGACCTGGTCACGGTGGGATTGTAAATTTATTATTCTGTATCATTATCGTTAAACGTCTCATTATTAACATTAATACGGCAACAGGAAGCCCAAGGGCCGCAACACAGGGAGAGAAGAAAGAATCCCACTTCAAAACCGACTTAAACCGAGTTAAAAAGGTGTACGATAGCTTCGACGCTAAGGGATAGTGCCCTCCTGTGGTCCAAGCAGGTATAGCAGCAACAAAAAAAAAAGCCTTTTAATGGCATTTACAGATTATTATCGTGTATCTTTATTATTAAACGCCTTAGTATTAATATTAATAGCCCAACGGGACTCCCAGGAGCCGCACAACAGGCACAGAAGAAAGAATCCTATTGAAAAACTTTAAACCGAGTTAAAAAGTTCTACGATGGCCTCAGCGGTAACGCCAAGGGCCAAAAAATAGTGCCATCGTGTGGCATACGCAGGTATAGCAGCCACCAAGAGAAATAAACTTTTTTCATGACATTTTAAAGTTATTATTCATTATTATTAAAACCTTATTAATATTAATAGGCCATCTTAGGCCTTTATATGTCTGTTTAAGGCTGTTGAATCAGGATTTCTTTTCCAGTTCCTGTGTTGCAGCAAACGGGCCTCCCGTCGCCTTATTAATATTAATAAGGCATTAATAATAAAGATTTTTTGATTTTTTTATTTTTTGATTTTTTGAATTTTTGATTTTTATATTTTTATATTTTTATATTTTTATATTATTTTTATATTTTTATATTTTTATATTTTTATATTTTTATATTATTTTTATATTTTTATATTTTTATATTTTTATATTTTTTGATTTTTATATTTTTATATTTTTATATTTTTATATTTTTATATTTTTATATTTTTATATTTTTATATTATTTTTATATTTTTATATATTTTTATATTTTTATATTTTTATATTTTTATATTATTTTTATATTATTTTTATATTTTTATATTTTTATATTTTTATATTTTTATATTATTTTTATATTTTTATATTTTTATAATTTTATATTATTTTTATATTTTTATATTTTTATATTTTTATATTATTTTTATATTTTTATATTTTTATATTTTTATATTTTTATATTTTTATATTTTTATATTATTTTTATATTTTTATATTATTTTTATATTATTTTTATATTTTTATATTTTTATATTTTTATATTTTTATATTTTTATATTTTTATATTATTTTTATATTTTTTGATTTTTTGATTTTTTGATTTTTTGATTTTTATATTTTTTGATTTTTTGATTTTTTGATTTTTTGATTTTTTGATTTTTTGATTTTTTGATTTTTTGATTTTTTGATTTTTTTATATTTTTATATTTTTATATTTTTATATTTTTATATTTTTATATTTTTATATTTTTATATTATTTTTATATTTTTGAATTTTAAGTTTTTTAGTTTTTATATTTTTATATTTTTATATTTTTATATTATTTTTATATTTTTTTATTTTTTTATTTTTATATTATTTTTATATTTTTATATTTTTATATTTTTATATTTTTATATTTTTATATTTTTATATTTTTATATTTTTATATTTTTATATTTTTATATTTTTATATTTTTATATTTTTATATTTTTATATTTTTATATTTTTATATTTTTATATTTTTATATTTTTATATTATTTTTTGATTTTTTGATTTTTTGATTTTTTTGATTTTTTGATTCGTATGTTTTAGTTTCCAGTCCCCTTATCATCCTGGTTGCTCTTCTCTGCACTTTCTCTAGAGCTTCAATGTCTTTTTTATAGTGTGGTGACCAGAACTGGGTGCAGTACTCTAGTTGTGGTCTAACTAAGGCTTTACAGTACCTCCCTAGTTCTAGATTGTATCCCTCTGTTAATGCAACTCAGGATTGCATTGGCTTTTTTGGTTGCCGCTGCACATTGCCAGCTTATATGTAGTTAGTTGTCCACCAAGACTCCTAGATCCCTCTCGCAGTCGCTGCTATTGAGTGTGGTTTCACCCAGTTTATATGCATATCTTTGGTTTTTCTTAGCTAGGTGTAGGATTTTACTCAATGCTATTGCTAAGGGACAGAAAACTGTGCCACGCAGACACAAAAAGAAGAAAAAACCCTTTAGACGGATTTTAAGTTTATTATTCTGTGTCTTCACTATTAAACGCCTTATTATTAACATTCATGGGGCAACAGGAGGCCCAGGGGCTGCAACACAGGCACAGAAGGAATCCTGCTTCAAAAGAGTTAAACCGATTCAAAAAGGCCTATGATGGCTTCAGTGCTATTGCTAAGGGACAGAAAATTGTGCCATCGTGTGGTCCAAGCAGGTGCAGCAGCCAAAAAAATCCCCGAAGTGCAGAGCGGCAGGAAAAGCACCGCCCCTACGCTCCTCTTAAGGGGACGATCCGCTCCCGTTGCCCTTCTCCGCATGGCTGCCGATTTATGTGCCAGTGCTTCTTTGAGCGACCTTCCCAGTATGGCCAACTTCCGTTGTGCCCTTCTCCTGGCATCCCACCACAACTTCCTTTCACAGCGACCTTCCAAGCACGCCCGACTTCCTGTCCGTTTTCAGTTGCCGTCCCCCAGTTCTTTTGAAAACCGACCTTCCCATCATGGCTGACTTCCTGTACTTTCTTCTAAGTCTTCCCCCCCAACTTCCTTTCGCAGCGACCTGGTCACGGTGGGATTGTAAATTTATTATTCTGTATCATTATCGTTAAACGTCTCATTATTAACATTAATACGGCAACAGGAAGCCCAAGGGCCGCAACACAGGGAGAGAAGAAAGAATCCCACTTCAAAACCGACTTAAACCGAGTTAAAAAGGTGTACGATAGCTTCGACGCTAAGGGATAGTGCCCTCCTGTGGTCCAAGCAGGTATAGCAGCAACAAAAAAAAAAGCCTTTTAATGGCATTTACAGATTATTATCGTGTATCTTTATTATTAAACGCCTTAGTATTAATATTAATAGCCCAACGGGACTCCCAGGAGCCGCACAACAGGCACAGAAGAAAGAATCCTATTGAAAAACTTTAAACCGAGTTAAAAAGTTCTACGATGGCCTCAGCGGTAACGCCAAGGGCCAAAAAATAGTGCCATCGTGTGGCATACGCAGGTATAGCAGCCACCAAGAGAAATAAACTTTTTTCATGACATTTTAAAGTTATTATTCATTATTATTAAAACCTTATTAATATTAATAGGCCATCTTAGGCCTTTATATGTCTGTTTAAGGCTGTTGAATCAGGATTTCTTTTCCAGTTCCTGTGTTGCAGCAAACGGGCCTCCCGTCGCCTTATTAATATTAATAAGGCATTAATAATAAAGATTTTTTGATTTTTTGATTTTTTGAATTTTTGATTTTTATATTTTTATATTTTTATATTTTTATATTATTTTTATATTTTTATATTTTTATATTTTTATATTTTTATATTATTTTTATATTTTTATATTTTTTGATTTTTATATTTTTTGATTTTTATATTTTTATATTTTTATATTTTTATATTTTTATATTATTTTTATATTTTTATATTTTTATATTTTTATATTCTTATATTATTTTTATATTTTTATATTTTTATATATTTTTATATTTTTATATTTTTATATTTTTATATTATTTTTATATTATTTTTATATTTTTATATTTTTATATTTTTATATTTTTATATTATTTTTATATTATTTTTATATTATTTTTATATTTTTATATTTTTATATTTTTATATTTTTATATTTTTATATTTTTATATTATTTTTATATTTTTATATTTTTATATTTTTATATTATTTTTATATTTTAATATTTTATATTTTTATATTATTTTTTGATTTTTTGATTTTTTGATTTTTTGATTTTTTGATTCGTATGTTTTAGTTTCCAGTCCCCTTATCATCCTGGTTGCTCTTCTCTGCACTTTCTCTAGAGCTTCAATGTCTTTTTTATAGTGTGGTGACCAGAACTGGGTGCAGTACTCTAGTTGTGGTCTAACTAAGGCTTTACAGTACCTCCCTAGTTCTAGATTGTATCCCTCTGTTAATGCAACTCAGGATTGCATTGGCTTTTTTGGTTGCCGCTGCACATTGCCAGCTTATATGTAGTTAGTTGTCCACCAAGACTCCTAGATCCCTCTCGCAGTCGCTGCTATTGAGTGTGGTTTCACCCAGTTTATATGCATATCTTTGGTTTTTCTTAGCTAGGTGTAGGATTTTACTCAATGCTATTGCTAAGGGACAGAAAACTGTGCCACGCAGACACAAAAAGAAGAAAAAACCCTTTAGACGGATTTTAAGTTTATTATTCTGTGTCTTCACTATTAAACGCCTTATTATTAACATTCATGGGGCAACAGGAGGCCCAGGGGCTGCAACACAGGCACAGAAGGAATCCTGCTTCAAAAGAGTTAAACCGATTCAAAAAGGCCTATGATGGCTTCAGTGCTATTGCTAAGGGACAGAAAATTGTGCCATCGTGTGGTCCAAGCAGGTGCAGCAGCCAAAAATATCCCCGAAGTGCAGAGCGGCAGGAAAAGCACCGCCCCTACGCTCCTCTTAAGGGGACGATCCGCTCCCGTTGCCCTTCTCCGCATGGCTGCCGATTTATGTGCCAGTGCTTCTTTGAGCGACCTTCCCAGTATGGCCGACTTCCGTTGTGCCCTTCTCCTGGCATCCCACCACAACTTCCTTTCACAGCGACCTTCCAAGCACGCCCGACTTCCTGTCCGTTTTCAGTTGCCGTCCCCCAGTTCTTTTGAAAACCGACCTTCCCATCATGGCTGACTTCCTGTACTTTCTTCTAAGTCTTCCCCCCCAACTTCCTTTCGCAGCGACCTGGTCACGGTGGGATTGTAAATTTATTATTCTGTATCATTATCGTTAAACGTCTCATTATTAACATTAATACGGCAACAGGAAGCCCAAGGGCCGCAACACAGGGAGAGAAGAAAGAATCCCACTTCAAAACCGACTTAAACCGAGTTAAAAAGGTGTACGATAGCTTCGACGCTAAGGGATAGTGCCCTCCTGTGGTCCAAGCAGGTATAGCAGCAACAAAAAAAAAGCCTTTTAATGGCATTTACAGATTATTATCGTGTATCTTTATTATTAAACGCCTTAGTATTAATATTAATAGCCCAACGGGACTCCCAGGAGCCGCACAACAGGCACAGAAGAAAGAATCCTATTGAAAAACTTTAAACCGAGTTAAAAAGTTCTACGATGGCCTCAGCGGTAACGCCAAGGGCCAAAAAATAGTGCCATCGTGTGGCATACGCAGGTATAGCAGCCACCAAGAGAAATAAACTTTTTTCATGACATTTTAAAGTTATTATTCATTATTATTAAAACCTTATTAATATTAATAGGCCATCTTAGGCCTTTATATGTCTGTTTAAGGCTGTTGAATCAGGATTTCTTTTCCAGTTCCTGTGTTGCAGCAAACGGGCCTCCCGTCGCCTTATTAATATTAATAAGGCATTAATAATAAAGATTTTTTGATTTTTTGATTTTTTGAATTTTTGATTTTTATATTTTTATATTTTTATATTTTTATATTATTTTTATATTTTTATATTTTTATATTTTTATATTTTTATATTTTTATATTATTTTTATATTTTTATATTTTTATATTTTTATATTTTTTGATTTTTATATTTTTATATTTTTATATTTTTATATTTTTATATTTTTATATTTTTATATTTTTATATTTTTATATTTTTATATTTTTATATTTTTATATTATTTTTATATTTTTATATTTTTATATATTTTTATATTTTTATATTTTTATATTATTTTTATATTATTTTTATATTTTTATATTTTTATATTTTTATAATTTTATATTATTTTTATATTTTTATATTTTTATATTTTTATATTTTTATATTATTTTTATATTTTTATATTTTTATAATTTTATATTTTTATATTTTATATTATTTTTATATTTTTATATTATTTTTATATTATTTTTATATTTTTATATTTTTATATTTTTATATTTTTATATTTTTATATTTTTATATTATTTTTATATTTTTTGATTTTTTGATTTTTTGATTTTTATATTTTTATATTTTTATATTTTTTGATTTTTTGATTTTTTGATTTTTTGATTTTTTGATTTTTTTATATTTTTATATTTTTATATTTTTATATTTTTATATTATTTTTATATTATTTTTATATTTTTGAATTTTAAGTTTTTTAGTTTTTATATTTTTATATTTTTATATTTTTATATTTTTATATTATTTTTATATTTTTATATTTTTATATTTTTATATTATTTTTATATTTTTATATTTTTATATTTTTATATTTTTATATTTTTATATTTTTATATTATTTTTATATTTTTATATTTTTATATTTTTATATTTTTATATTATTTTTTGATTTTTTGATTTTTTGATTTTTTTGATTTTTTGATTCGTATGTTTTAGTTTCCAGTCCCCTTATCATCCTGGTTGCTCTTCTCTGCACTTTCTCTAGAGCTTCAATGTCTTTTTTATAGTGTGGTGACCAGAACTGGGTGCAGTACTCTAGTTGTGGTCTAACTAAGGCTTTACAGTACCTCCCTAGTTCTAGATTGTATCCCTCTGTTAATGCAACTCAGGATTGCATTGGCTTTTTTGGTTGCCGCTGCACATTGCCAGCTTATATGTAGTTAGTTGTCCACCAAGACTCCTAGATCCCTCTCGCAGTCGCTGCTATTGAGTGTGGTTTCACCCAGTTTATATGCATATCTTTGGTTTTTCTTAGCTAGGTGTAGGATTTTACTCAATGCTATTGCTAAGGGACAGAAAACTGTGCCACGCAGACACAAAAAGAAGAAAAAACCCTTTAGACGGATTTTAAGTTTATTATTCTGTGTCTTCACTATTAAACGCCTTATTATTAACATTCATGGGGCAACAGGAGGCCCAGGGGCTGCAACACAGGCACAGAAGGAATCCTGCTTCAAAAGAGTTAAACCGATTCAAAAAGGCCTATGATGGCTTCAGTGCTATTGCTAAGGGACAGAAAATTGTGCCATCGTGTGGTCCAAGCAGGTGCAGCAGCCAAAAAAATCCCCGAAGTGCAGAGCGGCAGGAAAAGCACTGCCCCTACGCTCCTCTTAAGGGGACGATCCGCTCCCGTTGCCCTTCTCCGCATGGCTGCCGATTTATGTGCCAGTGCTTCTTTGAGCGACCTTCCCAGTATGGCCGACCTCCGTTGTGCCCTTCTCCTGGCATCCCACCACAACTTCCTTTCACAGCGACCTTCCAAGCACGCCCGACTTCCTGTCCGTTTTCAGTTGCCGTCCCCCAGTTCTTTTGAAAACCGACCTTCCCATCATGGCTGACTTCCTGTACTTTCTTCTAAGTCTTCCCCCCCAACTTCCTTTCGCAGCGACCTGGTCACGGTGGGATTGTAAATTTATTATTCTGTATCATTATCGTTAAACGTCTCATTATTAACATTAATACGGCAACAGGAAGCCCAAGGGCCGCAACACAGGGAGAGAAGAAAGAATCCCACTTCAAAACCGACTTAAACCGAGTTAAAAAGGTGTACGATAGCTTCGACGCTAAGGGATAGTGCCCTCCTGTGGTCCAAGCAGGTATAGCAGCAACAAAAAAAAAGCCTTTTAATGGCATTTACAGATTATTATCGTGTATCTTTATTATTAAACGCCTTGGTATTAATATTAATAGCCCAACGGGACTCCCAGGAGCCGCACAACAGGCACAGAAGAAAGAATCCTATTGAAAAACTTTAAACCGAGTTAAAAAGTTCTACGATGGCCTCAGCGGTAACGCCAAGGGCCAAAAAATAGTGCCATCGTGTGGCATACGCAGGTATAGCAGCCACCAAGAGAAATAAACTTTTTTCATGACATTTTAAAGTTATTATTCATTATTATTAAAACCTTATTAATATTAATAGGCCATCTTAGGCCTTTATATGTCTGTTTAAGGCTGTTGAATCAGGATTTCTTTTCCAGTTCCTGTGTTGCAGCAAACGGGCCTCCCGTCGCCTTATTAATATTAATAAGGCATTAATAATAAAGATTTTTTGATTTTTTGATTTTTTGAATTTTTGATTTTTATATTTTTATATTTTTATATTATTTTTATATTTTTATATTTTTATATTTTTATATTTTTATATTTTTATATTATTTTTATATTTTTATATTTTTATATTTTTATATTTTTTGATTTTTATATTTTTATATTTTTATATTTTTATATTTTTATATTATTTTTATATTTTTATATTTTTATATTTTTATATTCTTATATTATTTTTATATTTTTATATTTTTATATATTTTTATATTTTTATATTTTTATATTTTTATATTATTTTTATATTATTTTTATATTTTTATATTTTTATATTTTTATATTTTTATATTATTTTTATATTATTTTTATATTATTTTTATATTTTTATATTTTTATATTTTTATATTTTTATATTTTTATATTTTTATATTTTTATATTTTTATATTATTTTTATATTTTTATATTTTTATATTTTTATATTATTTTTATATTTTAATATTTTATATTTTTATATTATTTTTTGATTTTTTGATTTTTTGATTTTTTGATTTTTTGATTCGTATGTTTTAGTTTCCAGTCCCCTTATCATCCTGGTTGCTCTTCTCTGCACTTTCTCTAGAGCTTCAATGTCTTTTTTATAGTGTGGTGACCAGAACTGGGTGCAGTACTCTAGTTGTGGTCTAACTAAGGCTTTACAGTACCTCCCTAGTTCTAGATTGTATCCCTCTGTTAATGCAACTCAGGATTGCATTGGCTTTTTTGGTTGCCGCTGCACATTGCCAGCTTATATGTAGTTAGTTGTCCACCAAGACTCCTAGATCCCTCTCGCAGTCGCTGCTATTGAGTGTGGTTTCACCCAGTTTATATGCATATCTTTGGTTTTTCTTAGCTAGGTGTAGGATTTTACTCAATGCTATTGCTAAGGGACAGAAAACTGTGCCACGCAGACACAAAAAGAAGAAAAAACCCTTTAGACGGATTTTAAGTTTATTATTCTGTGTCTTCACTATTAAACGCCTTATTATTAACATTCATGGGGCAACAGGAGGCCCAGGGGCTGCAACACAGGCACAGAAGGAATCCTGCTTCAAAAGAGTTAAACCGATTCAAAAAGGCCTATGATGGCTTCAGTGCTATTGCTAAGGGACAGAAAATTGTGCCATCGTGTGGTCCAAGCAGGTGCAGCAGCCAAAAATATCCCCGAAGTGCAGAGCGGCAGGAAAAGCACCGCCCCTACGCTCCTCTTAAGGGGACGATCCGCTCCCGTTGCCCTTCTCCGCATGGCTGCCGATTTATGTGCCAGTGCTTCTTTGAGCGACCTTCCCAGTATGGCCGACTTCCGTTGTGCCCTTCTCCTGGCATCCCACCACAACTTCCTTTCACAGCGACCTTCCAAGCACGCCCGACTTCCTGTCCGTTTTCAGTTGCCGTCCCCCAGTTCTTTTGAAAACCGACCTTCCCATCATGGCTGACTTCCTGTACTTTCTTCTAAGTCTTCCCCCCCAACTTCCTTTCGCAGCGACCTGGTCACGGTGGGATTGTAAATTTATTATTCTGTATCATTATCGTTAAACGTCTCATTATTAACATTAATACGGCAACAGGAAGCCCAAGGGCCGCAACACAGGGAGAGAAGAAAGAATCCCACTTCAAAACCGACTTAAACCGAGTTAAAAAGGTGTACGATAGCTTCGACGCTAAGGGATAGTGCCCTCCTGTGGTCCAAGCAGGTATAGCAGCAACAAAAAAAAAGCCTTTTAATGGCATTTACAGATTATTATCGTGTATCTTTATTATTAAACGCCTTAGTATTAATATTAATAGCCCAACGGGACTCCCAGGAGCCGCACAACAGGCACAGAAGAAAGAATCCTATTGAAAAACTTTAAACCGAGTTAAAAAGTTCTACGATGGCCTCAGCGGTAACGCCAAGGGCCAAAAAATAGTGCCATCGTGTGGCATACGCAGGTATAGCAGCCACCAAGAGAAATAAACTTTTTTCATGACATTTTAAAGTTATTATTCATTATTATTAAAACCTTATTAATATTAATAGGCCATCTTAGGCCTTTATATGTCTGTTTAAGGCTGTTGAATCAGGATTTCTTTTCCAGTTCCTGTGTTGCAGCAAACGGGCCTCCCGTCGCCTTATTAATATTAATAAGGCATTAATAATAAAGATTTTTTGATTTTTTGATTTTTTGAATTTTTGATTTTTATATTTTTATATTTTTATATTTTTATATTATTTTTATATTTTTATATTTTTATATTTTTATATTTTTATATTTTTATATTATTTTTATATTTTTATATTTTTATATTTTTATATTTTTTGATTTTTATATTTTTATATTTTTATATTTTTATATTTTTATATTATTTTTATATTTTTATATTTTTATATATTTTTATATTTTTATATTTTTATATTATTTTTATATTATTTTTATATTTTTATATTTTTATATTTTTATATTTTTATATTATTTTTATATTTTTATATTTTTATAATTTTATATTATTTTTATATTTTTATATTTTTATATTTTTATATTATTTTTATATTTTTATATTTTTATATTTTTATATTTTTATATTTTTATATTATTTTTATATTTTTATATTATTTTTATATTATTTTTATATTTTTATATTTTTATATTTTTATATTTTTATATTTTTATATTTTTATATTATTTTTATATTTTTTGATTTTTTGATTTTTTGATTTTTATATTTTTATATTTTTATATTTTTTGATTTTTTGATTTTTTGATTTTTTGATTTTTTGATTTTTTTATATTTTTATATTTTTATATTTTTATATTTTTATATTTTTATATTATTTTTATATTATTTTTATATTTTTGAATTTTAAGTTTTTTAGTTTTTATATTTTTATATTTTTATATTTTTATATTATTTTTATATTTTTATATTTTTATATTTTTATATTATTTTTATATTTTTATATTTTTATATTTTTATATTTTTATATTTTTATATTTTTATATTATTTTTATATTTTTATATTTTTATATTTTTATATTTTTATATTATTTTTTGATTTTTTGATTTTTTGATTTTTTTGATTTTTTGATTCGTATGTTTTAGTTTCCAGTCCCCTTATCATCCTGGTTGCTCTTCTCTGCACTTTCTCTAGAGCTTCAATGTCTTTTTTATAGTGTGGTGACCAGAACTGGGTGCAGTACTCTAGTTGTGGTCTAACTAAGGCTTTACAGTACCTCCCTAGTTCTAGATTGTATCCCTCTGTTAATGCAACTCAGGATTGCATTGGCTTTTTTGGTTGCCGCTGCACATTGCCAGCTTATATGTAGTTAGTTGTCCACCAAGACTCCTAGATCCCTCTCGCAGTCGCTGCTATTGAGTGTGGTTTCACCCAGTTTATATGCATATCTTTGGTTTTTCTTAGCTAGGTGTAGGATTTTACTCAATGCTATTGCTAAGGGACAGAAAACTGTGCCACGCAGACACAAAAAGAAGAAAAAACCCTTTAGACGGATTTTAAGTTTATTATTCTGTGTCTTCACTATTAAACGCCTTATTATTAACATTCATGGGGCAACAGGAGGCCCAGGGGCTGCAACACAGGCACAGAAGGAATCCTGCTTCAAAAGAGTTAAACCGATTCAAAAAGGCCTATGATGGCTTCAGTGCTATTGCTAAGGGACAGAAAATTGTGCCATCGTGTGGTCCAAGCAGGTGCAGCAGCCAAAAAAATCCCCGAAGTGCAGAGCGGCAGGAAAAGCACCGCCCCTACGCTCCTCTTAAGGGGACGATCCGCTCCCGTTGCCCTTCTCCGCATGGCTGCCGATTTATGTGCCAGTGCTTCTTTGAGCGACCTTCCCAGTATGGCCGACTTCCGTTGTGCCCTTCTCCTGGCATCCCACCACAACTTCCTTTCACAGCGACCTTCCAAGCACGCCCGACTTCCTGTCCGTTTTCAGTTGCCGTCCCCCAGTTCTTTTGAAAACCGACCTTCCCATCATGGCTGACTTCCTGTACTTTCTTCTAAGTCTTCCCCCCCAACTTCCTTTCGCAGCGACCTGGTCACGGTGGGATTGTAAATTTATTATTCTGTATCATTATCGTTAAACGTCTCATTATTAACATTAATACGGCAACAGGAAGCCCAAGGGCCGCAACACAGGGAGAGAAGAAAGAATCCCACTTCAAAACCGACTTAAACCGAGTTAAAAAGGTCTACGATAGCTTCGACGCTAAGGGATAGTGCCCTCCTGTGGTCCAAGCAGGTATAGCAGCAACAAAAAAAAAGCCTTTTAATGGCATTTACAGATTATTATCGTGTATCTTTATTATTAAACGCCTTAGTATTAATATTAATAGCCTAACGGGACTCCCAGGAGCCGCACAACAGGCACAGAAGAAAGAATCCTATTGAAAAACTTTAAACCGAGTTAAAAAGTTCTACGATGGCCTCAGCGGTAACGCCAAGGGCCAAAAAATAGTGCCATCGTGTGGCATACGCAGGTATAGCAGCCACCAAGAGAAATAAACTTTTTTCATGACATTTTAAAGTTATTATTCATTATTATTAAAACCTTATTAATATTAATAGGCCATCTTAGGCCTTTATATGTCTGTTTAAGGCTGTTGAATCAGGATTTCTTTTCCAGTTCCTGTGTTGCAGCAAACGGGCCTCCCGTCGCCTTATTAATATTAATAAGGCATTAATAATAAAGATTTTTTGATTTTTTGATTTTTTGATTTTTATATTTTTATATTTTTATATTTTTATATTATTTTTATATTTTTATATTTTTATATTTTTATATTTTTATATTATTTTTATATTTTTATATTTTTATATTTTTTGATTTTTATATTTAAATATTTTTATATTTTTATATTATTTTTATATTTTTATATTTTTATATTTTTATATTTTTATATTTTTATATTATTTTTATATTTTTATATATTTTTATATTTTTATATTTTTATATTTTTATATTTTTATATTATTTTTTTATTATTTTTATATTTTTATATTTTTATATTTTTATATTTTTATATTATTTTTATATTTTTTGATTTTTTGATTTTTATATTTTTATATTTTTATATTTTTATATTTTTTGATTTTTTGATTTTTTTATATTTTTATATTTTTATATTTTTATATTTTTATATTATTTTTATATTTTTGATTTTTTGATTTTTTGATTTTTTGATTTTTTGATTTTTATATTTTTATATTTTTATATTTTATATTTTTATATTTTTATATTTTTATATTATTTTTATATTTTTATATTTTTATATTTTTATATTTTTATATTTTTTGATTTTTATATTTTTATATTTTTATATTTTTATATTTTTATATTTTTATATTTTTTGATTTTTTTTATATTTTATATTTTTATATTTTTATATTTTTATATTTTTATATTTTTATATTTTTTGATTTTTATATTTTTATATTTTTATATTAGTTTTATATTTTTATATTTTTATATTATTTTTATATTTTTATATTTTTATATTTTTTATATTTTTATATTTTTATATTTTTTGATTTTTTGATTTTTTGATTTTTATATTTTTATATTTTTATATTTTTATATTTTTATATTATTTTTATATTATTTTTATATTTTTATATTTTTATATTTTTATATTTTTATATTTTTATATTTTTATATTATTTTTATATTTTTTGATTTTTTGATTTTTTGATTTTTATATTTTTATATTTTTTGATTTTTTGATTTTTATATTTTTTGATTTTTATATTTTTTGATTTTTATATTATTTTTATATTTTTATATTTTTATATTTTTATATTATTTTTATATTTTTATATTTTTTGATTTTTTATATTTTTATATTTTTATATTTTTATATTTTTATATTTTTATATTTTTATATTTTTTGATTTTTTGATTTTTTGATTTTTTGATTTTTATATTTTTATATTTTTATATTTTTATATTTTTATATTTTTATATTTTTTGATGTTTTTATTTTTATATTATTTTT
This sequence comes from Diadophis punctatus similis, assembly GCA_023053685.1. Classification (NCBI taxonomy): domain Eukaryota; kingdom Metazoa; phylum Chordata; class Lepidosauria; order Squamata; family Dipsadidae; genus Diadophis; species Diadophis punctatus. Next base: position 356,682 of record JALIGW010000012.1, read on the forward strand.
ACATTTTTATATTTTTTGATTTTTTGATTTTTTGATTTTTTTATATTTTTATATTTTTATATTATTTTTATATTTTTGAATTTTAAGTTTTTTAGTTTTTATATTTTTATATTTTTATATTATTTTTATATTTTTATATTTTTATATTTTTATATTATTTTTATATTTTTATATTTTTACATTTTTATATTTTTTGATTTTTTGATTTTTTGATTTTTTGATATTTTGATATTTTTATATTTTTATATTTTTATATTTTTATATTTTTATATTTTTATATTTTTATATTTTTATATTTTTATATTTTTATATTTTTATATTTTTATATTTTTATATTTTTATATTTTTATATTTTTATATTTTTATATTTTTATATTTTTATATTATTTTTTGATTTTTTGATTTTTTGATTTTTTGATTCGTATGTTTTACTTTCCAGTCCCCTTATCATCCTGGTTGCTCTTCTCTGCACTTTCTCTAGAGCTTCAATGTCTTTTTTATAGTGTGGTGACCAGAACTGGGTGCAGTACTCTAGTTGTGGTCTAACTAAGGCTTTACAGTACCTCCCTAGTTCTAGATTGTATCCCTCTGTTAATGCAACTCAGGATTGCATTGGCTTTTTTGGTTGCCGCTGAACATTGCCAGCTTATATGTAGTTAGTTGTCCACCAAGACTCCTAGATCCCTCTTGCAGTCGCTGCTATTGAGTGTGGTTTCACCCAGTTTATATGCATATCTTTGGTTTTTCTTAGCTAGGTGTAGGATTTTACTCAATGCTATTGCTAAGGGACAGAAAACTGTGCCACGCAGACACAAAAAGAAGAAAAAACCCTTTAGACGGATTTTAAGTTTATTATTCTGTGTCTTCACTATTAAACGCCTTATTATTAACATTCATGGGGCAACAGGAGGCCCAGGGGCTGCAACACAGGCACAGAAGGAATCCTGCTTCAAAAGAGTTAAACCGATTCAAAAAGGCCTATGATGGCTTCAGTGCTATTGCTAAGGGACAGAAAATTGTGCCATCGTGTGGTCCAAGCAGGTGCAGCAGCCAAAAAAATCCCCGAAGTGCAGAGCGGCAGGAAAAGCACCGCCCCTACGCTCCTCTTAAGGGGACGATCCGCTCCCGTTGCCCTTCTCCGCATGGCTGCCGATTTATGTGCCAGTGCTTCTTTGAGCGACCTTCCCAGTATGGCCGACTTCCGTTGTGCCCTTCTCCTGGCATCCCACCACAACTTCCTTTCACAGCGACCTTCCAAGCACGCCCGACTTCCTGTCCGTTTTCAGTTGCCGTCCCCCAGTTCTTTTGAAAACCGACCTTCCCATCATGGCTGACTTCCTGTACTTTCTTCTAAGTCTTCCCCCCCAACTTCCTTTCGCAGCGACCTGGTCACGGTGGGATTGTAAATTTATTATTCTGTATCATTATCGTTAAACGTCTCATTATTAACATTAATACGGCAACAGGAAGCCCAAGGGCCGCAACACAGGGAGAGAAGAAAGAATCCCACTTCAAAACCGACTTAAACCGAGTTAAAAAGGTGTACGATAGCTTCGACGCTAAGGGATAGTGCCCTCCTGTGGTCCAAGCAGGTATAGCAGCAACAAAAAAAAAAGCCTTTTAATGGCATTTACAGATTATTATCGTGTATCTTTATTATTAAACGCCTTAGTATTAATATTAATAGCCCAACGGGACTCCCAGGAGCCGCACAACAAGCACAGAAGAAAGAATCCTATTGAAAAACTTTAAACCGAGTTAAAAAGTTCTACGATGGCCTCAGCGGTAACGCCAAGGGCCAAAAAATAGTGCCATCGTGTGGCATACGCAGGTATAGCAGCCACCAAGAGAAATAAACTTTTTTCATGACATTTTAAAGTTATTATTCATTATTATTAAAACCTTATTAATATTAATAGGCCATCTTAGGCCTTTATATGTCTGTTTAAGGCTGTTGAATCAGGATTTCTTTTCCAGTTCCTGTGTTGCAGCAAACGGGCCACCCGTCGCCTTATTAATATTAATAAGGCATTAATAATAAAGATTTTTTGATTTTTTGATTTTTTGAATTTTTGATTTTTATATTTTTATATTTTTATATTTTTATATTATTTTTATATTTTTATATTTTTATATTTTTATATTTTTATATTATTTTTATATTTTTATATTTTTATATTTTTATATTTTTATATTATTTTTATATTATTTTTATATTTTTATATTTTTATATTTTTATATTTTTATATTATTTTTATATTATTTTTATATTTTTATATTTTTATATTATTTTTATATTTTTATATTTTTATATTTTTATATTTTTATATTATTTTTATATTATTTTTATATTTTTATATTTTTATATTTTTATATTTTTATATTATTTTTATATTTTTATATTTTTATATTTTTATATTATTTTTATATTTTTATATTTTTATATTTTTATATTATTTTTATATTTTTATATTTTTATATTTTTATATTATTTTTATATTATTTTTATATTATTTTTATATTATTTTTATATTTTTATATTATTTTTATATTTTTATATTTTTATATTTTTATATTTTTATATTCTTATATTATTTTTATATTTTTATATATTTTTATATTTTTATATTTTTATATTATTTTTATATTTTTATATTTTTATATTTTTATATTTTTATATTCTTATATTATTTTTATATTTTTATATTTTTATATATTTTTATATTTTTATATTTTTATATTTTTATATTATTTTTATATTATTTTTATATTTTTATATTTTTATATTTTTATATTTTTATATTATTTTTTTATTTTTATATTTTTATATTTTTATATTATTTTTATATTTTTATATTTTTATATTATTTTTATATTATTTTTATATTATTTTTATATTATTTTTATATTATTTTTATATTTTTATATTATTTTTATATTTTTATATTTTTATATTTTTATATTTTTATATTTTTATATTTTTATATTATTTTTATATTTTTTGATTTTTTGATTTTTATATTTTTATATTTTTATATATTTTTATATTTTTATATTTTTATATTTTTATATTTTTATATTTTTATATTTTTATATTTTTATATTTTTATATTTTTATATTTTTATATTTTTATATTTTTATATTTTTATATTATTTTTATATTTTTGAATTTTAAGTTTTTTAGTTTTTATATTTTTATATTTTTATATTATTTTTATATTTTTATATTTTTATATTTTTATATTATTTTTATATTTTTATATTTTTATATTTTTATATATTTTTATATTTTTATATTTTTATATTTTTATATTTTTATATTATTTTTTGATTTTTTGATTTTTTGATTTTTTGATTTTTTGATTCTTATGTTTTACTTTCCAGTCCCCTTATCATCCTGGTTGCTCTTCTCTGCACTTTCTCTAGAGCTTCAATGTCTTTTTTATAGTGTGGTGACCAGAACTGGGTGCAGTACTCTAGTTGTGGTCTAACTAAGCCTTTACAGTACCTCCCTAGTTCTAGATTGTATCCCTCTGTTAATGCAACTCAGGATTGCATTGGCTTTTTTGGTTGCCGCTGCACATTGCCAGCTTATATGTAGTTAGTTGTCCACCAAGACTCCTAGATCCCTCTCGCAGTCGCTGCTATTGAGTGTGGTTTCACCCAGTTTATATGCATATCTTTGGTTTTTCTTAGCTAGGTGTAGGATTTTACTCAATGCTATTGCTAAGGGACAGAAAACTGTGCCACGCAGACACAAAAAGAAGAAAAAACCCTTTAGACGGATTTTAAGTTTATTATTCTGTGTCTTCACTATTAAACGCCTTATTATTAACATTCATGGGGCAACAGGAGGCCCAGGGGCTGCAACACAGGCACAGAAGGAATCCTGCTTCAAAAGAGTTAAACCGATTCAAAAAGGCCTATGATGGCTTCAGTGCTATTGCTAAGGGACAGAAAATTGTGCCATCGTGTGGTCCAAGCAGGTGCAGCAGCCAAAAATATCCCCGAAGTGCAGAGCGGCAGGAAAAGCACCGCCCCTACGCTCCTCTTAAGGGGACGATCCGCTCCCGTTGCCCTTCTCTGCATGGCTGCCGATTTATGTGCCAGTGCTTCTTTGAGCGACCTTCCCAGTATGGCCGACTTCCGTTGTGCCCTTCTCCTGGCATCCCACCACAACTTCCTTTCACAACGACCTTCCAAGCACGCCCGACTTCCTGTCCGTTTTCAGTTGCCGTCCCCCAGTTCTTTTGAAAACCGACCTTCCCATCATGGCTGACTTCCTGTACTTTCTTCTAAGTCTTCCCCCCCAACTTCCTTTCGCAGCGACCTGGTCACGGTGGGATTGTAAATTTATTATTCTGTATCATTATCGTTAAACGTCTCATTATTAACATTAATACGGCAACAGGAAGCCCAAGGGCCGCAACACAGGGAGAGAAGAAAGAATCCCACTTCAAAACCGACTTAAACCGAGTTAAAAAGGTCTACGATAGCTTCGACGCTAAGGGATAGTGCCCTCCTGTGGTCCAAGCAGGTATAGCAGCAACAAAAAAAAAAGCCTTTTAATGGCATTTACAGATTATTATCGTGTATCTTTATTATTAAACGCCTTAGTATTAATATTAATAGCCCAACGGGACTCCCAGGAGCCGCACAACAGGCACAGAAGAAAGAATCCTATTGAAAAACTTTAAACCGAGTTAAAAAGTTCTACGATGGCCTCAGCGGTAACGCCAAGGGCCAAAAAATAGTGCCATCGTGTGGCATACGCAGGTATAGCAGCCACCAAGAGAAATAAACTTTTTTCATGACATTTTAAAGTTATTATTCATTATTATTAAAACCTTATTAATATTAATAGGCCATCTTAGGCCTTTATATGTCTGTTTAAGGCTGTTGAATCAGGATTTCTTTTCCAGTTCCTGTGTTGCAGCAAACGGGCCTCCCGTCGCCTTATTAATATTAATAAGGCATTAATAATAAAGATTTTTTGATTTTTTGATTTTTTGATTTTTTGAATTTTTGATTTTTATATTTTTATATTTTTATATTTTTATATTATTTTTATATTTTTGAATTTTAAGTTTTTTAGTTTTTATATTTTTATATTTTTATATTATTTTTATATTTTTATATTTTTATATTTTTATATTATTTTTATATTTTTATATTTTTATATTTTTATATATTTTTATATTTTTATATTTTTATATTTTTATATTTTTATATTATTTTTTGATTTTTTGATTTTTTGATTTTTTGATTTTTTGATTTTTTGATTCTTATGTTTTACTTTCCAGTCCCCTTATCATCCTGGTTGCTCTTCTCTGCACTTTCTCTAGAGCTTCAATGTCTTTTTTATAGTGTGGTGACCAGAACTGGGTGCAGTACTCTAGTTGTGGTCTAACTAAGCCTTTACAGTACCTCCCTAGTTCTAGATTGTATCCCTCTGTTAATGCAACTCAGGATTGCATTGGCTTTTTTGGTTGCCGCTGCACATTGCCAGCTTATATGTAGTTAGTTGTCCACCAAGACTCCTAGATCCCTCTCGCAGTCGCTGCTATTGAGTGTGGTTTCACCCAGTTTATATGCATATCTTTGGTTTTTCTTAGCTAGGTGTAGGATTTTACTCAATGCTATTGCTAAGGGACAGAAAACTGTGCCACGCAGACACAAAAAGAAGAAAAAACCCTTTAGACGGATTTTAAGTTTATTATTCTGTGTCTTCACTATTAAACGCCTTATTATTAACATTCATGGGGCAACAGGAGGCCCAGGGGCTGCAACACAGGCACAGAAGGAATCCTGCTTCAAAAGAGTTAAACCGATTCAAAAAGGCCTATGATGCTTTTGTGCTATTGCTATTGCTATTGCAAAAGTGCTATTGCTAAGGGACAGAAAATTGTGCCATCGTGTGGTCCAAGCAGGTGCAGCAGCCAAAAATATCCCCGAAGTGCAGAGCGGCAGGAAAAGCACCGCCCCTACGCTCCTCTTAAGGGGACGATCCGCTCCCGTTGCCCTTCTCTGCATGGCTGCCGATTTATGTGCCAGTGCTTCTTTGAGCGACCTTCCCAGTATGGCCGACTTCCGTTGTGCCCTTCTCCTGGCATCCCACCACAACTTCCTTTCACAACGACCTTCCAAGCACGCCCGACTTCCTGTCCGTTTTCAGTTGCCGTCCCCCAGTTCTTTTGAAAACCGACCTTCCCATCATGGCTGACTTCCTGTACTTTCTTCTAAGTCTTCCCCCCCAACTTCCTTTCGCAGCGACCTGGTCACGGTGGGATTGTAAATTTATTATTCTGTATCATTATCGTTAAACGTCTCATTATTAACATTAATACGGCAACAGGAAGCCCAAGGGCCGCAACACAGGGAGAGAAGAAAGAATCCCACTTCAAAACCGACTTAAACCGAGTTAAAAAGGTCTACGATAGCTTCGACGCTAAGGGATAGTGCCCTCCTGTGGTCCAAGCAGGTATAGCAGCAACAAAAAAAAAAGCCTTTTAATGGCATTTACAGATTATTATCGTGTATCTTTATTATTAAACGCCTTAGTATTAATATTAATAGCCCAACGGGACTCCCAGGAGCCGCACAACAGGCACAGAAGAAAGAATCCTATTGAAAAACTTTAAACCGAGTTAAAAAGTTCTACGATGGCCTCAGCGGTAACGCCAAGGGCCAAAAAATAGTGCCATCGTGTGGCATACGCAGGTATAGCAGCCACCAAGAGAAATAAACTTTTTTCATGACATTTTAAAGTTATTATTCATTATTATTAAAACCTTATTAATATTAATAGGCCATCTTAGGCCTTTATATGTCTGTTTAAGGCTGTTGAATCAGGATTTCTTTTCCAGTTCCTGTGTTGCAGCAAACGGGCCTCCCGTCGCCTTATTAATATTAATAAGGCATTAATAATAAAGATTTTTTGATTTTTTGATTTTTTGATTTTTTGAATTTTTGATTTTTATATTTTTATATTTTTATATTTTTATATTATTTTTATATTTTTATATTTTTATATTTTTATATTATTTTTATATTTTTATATTTTTTGATTTTTTATATTTTTATATTTTTATATTTTTATATTTTTATATTTTTATATTTTTATATTTTTTGATTTTTTGATTTTTTGATTTTTTGATTTTTATATTTTTATATTTTTATATTTTTATATTTTTATATTTTTATATTTTTTGATGTTTTTATTTTTATATTATTTTTACATTTTTATATTTTTTGATTTTTTGATTTTTTGATTTTTTTATATTTTTATATTTTTATATTATTTTTATATTTTTGAATTTTAAGTTTTTTAGTTTTTATATTTTTATATTTTTATATTATTTTTATATTTTTATATTTTTATATTTTTATATTATTTTTATATTTTTATATTTTTACATTTTTATATTTTTTGATTTTTTGATTTTTTGATTTTTTGATATTTTGATATTTTTATATTTTTATATTTTTATATTTTTATATTTTTATATTTTTATATTTTTATATTTTTATATTTTTATATTTTTATATTTTTATATTTTTATATTTTTATATTTTTATATTTTTATATTTTTATATTTTTATATTTTTATATTTTTATATTATTTTTTGATTTTTTGATTTTTTGATTTTTTGATTCGTATGTTTTACTTTCCAGTCCCCTTATCATCCTGGTTGCTCTTCTCTGCACTTTCTCTAGAGCTTCAATGTCTTTTTTATAGTGTGGTGACCAGAACTGGGTGCAGTACTCTAGTTGTGGTCTAACTAAGGCTTTACAGTACCTCCCTAGTTCTAGATTGTATCCCTCTGTTAATGCAACTCAGGATTGCATTGGCTTTTTTGGTTGCCGCTGAACATTGCCAGCTTATATGTAGTTAGTTGTCCACCAAGACTCCTAGATCCCTCTTGCAGTCGCTGCTATTGAGTGTGGTTTCACCCAGTTTATATGCATATCTTTGGTTTTTCTTAGCTAGGTGTAGGATTTTACTCAATGCTATTGCTAAGGGACAGAAAACTGTGCCACGCAGACACAAAAAGAAGAAAAAACCCTTTAGACGGATTTTAAGTTTATTATTCTGTGTCTTCACTATTAAACGCCTTATTATTAACATTCATGGGGCAACAGGAGGCCCAGGGGCTGCAACACAGGCACAGAAGGAATCCTGCTTCAAAAGAGTTAAACCGATTCAAAAAGGCCTATGATGGCTTCAGTGCTATTGCTAAGGGACAGAAAATTGTGCCATCGTGTGGTCCAAGCAGGTGCAGCAGCCAAAAAAATCCCCGAAGTGCAGAGCGGCAGGAAAAGCACCGCCCCTACGCTCCTCTTAAGGGGACGATCCGCTCCCGTTGCCCTTCTCCGCATGGCTGCCGATTTATGTGCCAGTGCTTCTTTGAGCGACCTTCCCAGTATGGCCGACTTCCGTTGTGCCCTTCTCCTGGCATCCCACCACAACTTCCTTTCACAGCGACCTTCCAAGCACGCCCGACTTCCTGTCCGTTTTCAGTTGCCGTCCCCCAGTTCTTTTGAAAACCGACCTTCCCATCATGGCTGACTTCCTGTACTTTCTTCTAAGTCTTCCCCCCCAACTTCCTTTCGCAGCGACCTGGTCACGGTGGGATTGTAAATTTATTATTCTGTATCATTATCGTTAAACGTCTCATTATTAACATTAATACGGCAACAGGAAGCCCAAGGGCCGCAACACAGGGAGAGAAGAAAGAATCCCACTTCAAAACCGACTTAAACCGAGTTAAAAAGGTGTACGATAGCTTCGACGCTAAGGGATAGTGCCCTCCTGTGGTCCAAGCAGGTATAGCAGCAACAAAAAAAAAAGCCTTTTAATGGCATTTACAGATTATTATCGTGTATCTTTATTATTAAACGCCTTAGTATTAATATTAATAGCCCAACGGGACTCCCAGGAGCCGCACAACAAGCACAGAAGAAAGAATCCTATTGAAAAACTTTAAACCGAGTTAAAAAGTTCTACGATGGCCTCAGCGGTAACGCCAAGGGCCAAAAAATAGTGCCATCGTGTGGCATACGCAGGTATAGCAGCCACCAAGAGAAATAAACTTTTTTCATGACATTTTAAAGTTATTATTCATTATTATTAAAACCTTATTAATATTAATAGGCCATCTTAGGCCTTTATATGTCTGTTTAAGGCTGTTGAATCAGGATTTCTTTTCCAGTTCCTGTGTTGCAGCAAACGGGCCACCCGTCGCCTTATTAATATTAATAAGGCATTAATAATAAAGATTTTTTGATTTTTTGATTTTTTGAATTTTTGATTTTTATATTTTTATATTTTTATATTTTTATATTATTTTTATATTTTTATATTTTTATATTTTTATATTTTTATATTATTTTTATATTTTTATATTTTTATATTTTTATATTTTTATATTATTTTTATATTATTTTTATATTTTTATATTTTTATATTTTTATATTTTTATATTATTTTTATATTATTTTTATATTTTTATATTTTTATATTATTTTTATATTTTTATATTTTTATATTTTTATATTTTTATATTATTTTTATATTATTTTTATATTTTTATATTTTTATATTTTTATATTTTTATATTATTTTTATATTTTTATATTTTTATATTTTTATATTATTTTTATATTTTTATATTTTTATATTTTTATATTATTTTTATATTTTTATATTTTTATATTTTTATATTATTTTTATATTATTTTTATATTATTTTTATATTATTTTTATATTTTTATATTATTTTTATATTTTTATATTTTTATATTTTTATATTTTTATATTCTTATATTATTTTTATATTTTTATATATTTTTATATTTTTATATTTTTATATTATTTTTATATTTTTATATTTTTATATTTTTATATTTTTATATTCTTATATTATTTTTATATTTTTATATTTTTATATATTTTTATATTTTTATATTTTTATATTTTTATATTATTTTTATATTATTTTTATATTTTTATATTTTTATATTTTTATATTTTTATATTATTTTTTTATTTTTATATTTTTATATTTTTATATTATTTTTATATTTTTATATTTTTATATTATTTTTATATTATTTTTATATTATTTTTATATTATTTTTATATTATTTTTATATTTTTATATTATTTTTATATTTTTATATTTTTATATTTTTATATTTTTATATTTTTATATTTTTATATTATTTTTATATTTTTTGATTTTTTGATTTTTATATTTTTATATTTTTATATATTTTTATATTTTTATATTTTTATATTTTTATATTTTTATATTTTTATATTTTTATATTTTTATATTTTTATATTTTTATATTTTTATATTTTTATATTTTTATATTTTTATATTTTTATATTATTTTTATATTTTTGAATTTTAAGTTTTTTAGTTTTTATATTTTTATATTTTTATATTATTTTTATATTTTTATATTTTTATATTTTTATATTATTTTTATATTTTTATATTTTTATATTTTTATATATTTTTATATTTTTATATTTTTATATTTTTATATTTTTATATTATTTTTTGATTTTTTGATTTTTTGATTTTTTGATTTTTTGATTCTTATGTTTTACTTTCCAGTCCCCTTATCATCCTGGTTGCTCTTCTCTGCACTTTCTCTAGAGCTTCAATGTCTTTTTTATAGTGTGGTGACCAGAACTGGGTGCAGTACTCTAGTTGTGGTCTAACTAAGCCTTTACAGTACCTCCCTAGTTCTAGATTGTATCCCTCTGTTAATGCAACTCAGGATTGCATTGGCTTTTTTGGTTGCCGCTGCACATTGCCAGCTTATATGTAGTTAGTTGTCCACCAAGACTCCTAGATCCCTCTCGCAGTCGCTGCTATTGAGTGTGGTTTCACCCAGTTTATATGCATATCTTTGGTTTTTCTTAGCTAGGTGTAGGATTTTACTCAATGCTATTGCTAAGGGACAGAAAACTGTGCCACGCAGACACAAAAAGAAGAAAAAACCCTTTAGACGGATTTTAAGTTTATTATTCTGTGTCTTCACTATTAAACGCCTTATTATTAACATTCATGGGGCAACAGGAGGCCCAGGGGCTGCAACACAGGCACAGAAGGAATCCTGCTTCAAAAGAGTTAAACCGATTCAAAAAGGCCTATGATGGCTTCAGTGCTATTGCTAAGGGACAGAAAATTGTGCCATCGTGTGGTCCAAGCAGGTGCAGCAGCCAAAAATATCCCCGAAGTGCAGAGCGGCAGGAAAAGCACCGCCCCTACGCTCCTCTTAAGGGGACGATCCGCTCCCGTTGCCCTTCTCTGCATGGCTGCCGATTTATGTGCCAGTGCTTCTTTGAGCGACCTTCCCAGTATGGCCGACTTCCGTTGTGCCCTTCTCCTGGCATCCCACCACAACTTCCTTTCACAACGACCTTCCAAGCACGCCCGACTTCCTGTCCGTTTTCAGTTGCCGTCCCCCAGTTCTTTTGAAAACCGACCTTCCCATCATGGCTGACTTCCTGTACTTTCTTCTAAGTCTTCCCCCCCAACTTCCTTTCGCAGCGACCTGGTCACGGTGGGATTGTAAATTTATTATTCTGTATCATTATCGTTAAACGTCTCATTATTAACATTAATACGGCAACAGGAAGCCCAAGGGCCGCAACACAGGGAGAGAAGAAAGAATCCCACTTCAAAACCGACTTAAACCGAGTTAAAAAGGTCTACGATAGCTTCGACGCTAAGGGATAGTGCCCTCCTGTGGTCCAAGCAGGTATAGCAGCAACAAAAAAAAAAGCCTTTTAATGGCATTTACAGATTATTATCGTGTATCTTTATTATTAAACGCCTTAGTATTAATATTAATAGCCCAACGGGACTCCCAGGAGCCGCACAACAGGCACAGAAGAAAGAATCCTATTGAAAAACTTTAAACCGAGTTAAAAAGTTCTACGATGGCCTCAGCGGTAACGCCAAGGGCCAAAAAATAGTGCCATCGTGTGGCATACGCAGGTATAGCAGCCACCAAGAGAAATAAACTTTTTTCATGACATTTTAAAGTTATTATTCATTATTATTAAAACCTTATTAATATTAATAGGCCATCTTAGGCCTTTATATGTCTGTTTAAGGCTGTTGAATCAGGATTTCTTTTCCAGTTCCTGTGTTGCAGCAAACGGGCCTCCCGTCGCCTTATTAATATTAATAAGGCATTAATAATAAAGATTTTTTGATTTTTTGATTTTTTGATTTTTTGAATTTTTGATTTTTATATTTTTATATTTTTATATTTTTATATTATTTTTATATTTTTGAATTTTAAGTTTTTTAGTTTTTATATTTTTATATTTTTATATTATTTTTATATTTTTATATTTTTATATTTTTATATTATTTTTATATTTTTATATTTTTATATTTTTATATATTTTTATATTTTTATATTTTTATATTTTTATATTTTTATATTATTTTTTGATTTTTTGATTTTTTGATTTTTTGATTTTTTGATTTTTTGATTCTTATGTTTTACTTTCCAGTCCCCTTATCATCCTGGTTGCTCTTCTCTGCACTTTCTCTAGAGCTTCAATGTCTTTTTTATAGTGTGGTGACCAGAACTGGGTGCAGTACTCTAGTTGTGGTCTAACTAAGCCTTTACAGTACCTCCCTAGTTCTAGATTGTATCCCTCTGTTAATGCAACTCAGGATTGCATTGGCTTTTTTGGTTGCCGCTGCACATTGCCAGCTTATATGTAGTTAGTTGTCCACCAAGACTCCTAGATCCCTCTCGCAGTCGCTGCTATTGAGTGTGGTTTCACCCAGTTTATATGCATATCTTTGGTTTTTCTTAGCTAGGTGTAGGATTTTACTCAATGCTATTGCTAAGGGACAGAAAACTGTGCCACGCAGACACAAAAAGAAGAAAAAACCCTTTAGACGGATTTTAAGTTTATTATTCTGTGTCTTCACTATTAAACGCCTTATTATTAACATTCATGGGGCAACAGGAGGCCCAGGGGCTGCAACACAGGCACAGAAGGAATCCTGCTTCAAAAGAGTTAAACCGATTCAAAAAGGCCTATGATGCTTTTGTGCTATTGCTATTGCTATTGCAAAAGTGCTATTGCTAAGGGACAGAAAATTGTGCCATCGTGTGGTCCAAGCAGGTGCAGCAGCCAAAAATATCCCCGAAGTGCAGAGCGGCAGGAAAAGCACCGCCCCTACGCTCCTCTTAAGGGGACGATCCGCTCCCGTTGCCCTTCTCTGCATGGCTGCCGATTTATGTGCCAGTGCTTCTTTGAGCGACCTTCCCAGTATGGCCGACTTCCGTTGTGCCCTTCTCCTGGCATCCCACCACAACTTCCTTTCACAACGACCTTCCAAGCACGCCCGACTTCCTGTCCGTTTTCAGTTGCCGTCCCCCAGTTCTTTTGAAAACCGACCTTCCCATCATGGCTGACTTCCTGTACTTTCTTCTAAGTCTTCCCCCCCAACTTCCTTTCGCAGCGACCTGGTCACGGTGGGATTGTAAATTTATTATTCTGTATCATTATCGTTAAACGTCTCATTATTAACATTAATACGGCAACAGGAAGCCCAAGGGCCGCAACACAGGGAGAGAAGAAAGAATCCCACTTCAAAACCGACTTAAACCGAGTTAAAAAGGTCTACGATAGCTTCGACGCTAAGGGATAGTGCCCTCCTGTGGTCCAAGCAGGTATAGCAGCAACAAAAAAAAAAGCCTTTTAATGGCATTTACAGATTATTATCGTGTATCTTTATTATTAAACGCCTTAGTATTAATATTAATAGCCCAACGGGACTCCCAGGAGCCGCACAACAGGCACAGAAGAAAGAATCCTATTGAAAAACTTTAAACCGAGTTAAAAAGTTCTACGATGGCCTCAGCGGTAACGCCAAGGGCCAAAAAATAGTGCCATCGTGTGGCATACGCAGGTATAGCAGCCACCAAGAGAAATAAACTTTTTTCATGACATTTTAAAGTTATTATTCATTATTATTAAAACCTTATTAATATTAATAGGCCATCTTAGGCCTTTATATGTCTGTTTAAGGCTGTTGAATCAGGATTTCTTTTCCAGTTCCTGTGTTGCAGCAAACGGGCCTCCCGTCGCCTTATTAATATTAATAAGGCATTAATAATAAAGATTTTTTGATTTTTTGATTTTTTGATTTTTTGAATTTTTGATTTTTATATTTTTATATTTTTATATTTTTATATTATTTTTATATTTTTATATTTTTATATTTTTATATTTTTATATTATTTTTATATTTTTATATTTTTTGATTTTTATATTTTTTGATTTTTATATTTTTATATTTTTATATTTTTATATTTTTATATTATTTTTATATTTTTATATTTTTATATTTTTATATTTTTATATTCTTATATTATTTTTATATTTTTATATTTTTATATATTTTTATATTTTTATATTTTTATATTTTTATATTATTTTTATATTATTTTTATATTTTTATATTTTTATATTTTTATATTTTTATATTATTTTTATATTATTTTTATATTTTTATATTTTTATATTTTTATATTTTTATATTTTTATATTATTTTTATATTATTTTTATATTTTTATATTTTTATATTTTTATATTTTTATATTATTTTTATATTATTTTTATATTTTTATATTTTTATATTTTTATATTTTTATATTATTTTTATATTTTTATATTTTTATATTTTTATATTATTTTTATATTTTTATATTTTATATTTTTATATTATTTTTTGATTTTTTGATTTTTTGATTCGTATGTTTTAGTTTCCAGTCCCCTTATCATCCTGGTTGCTCTTCTCTGCACTTTCTCTAGAGCTTCAATGTCTTTTTTATAGTGTGGTGACCAGAACTGGGTGCAGTACTCTAGTTGTGGTCTAACTAAGGCTTTACAGTACCTCCCTAGTTCTAGATTGTATCCCTCTGTTAATGCAACTCAGGATTGCATTGGCTTTTTTGGTTGCCGCTGCACATTGCCAGCTTATATGTAGTTAGTTGTCCACCAAGACTCCTAGATCCCTCTCGCAGTCGCTGCTATTGAGTGTGGTTTCACCCAGTTTATATGCATATCTTTGGTTTTTCTTAGCTAGGTGTAGGATTTTACTCAATGCTATTGCTAAGGGACAGAAAACTGTGCCACGCAGACACAAAAAGAAGAAAAAACCCTTTAGACGGATTTTAAGTTTATTATTCTGTGTCTTCACTATTAAACGCCTTATTATTAACATTCATGGGGCAACAGGAGGCCCAGGGGCTGCAACACAGGCACAGAAGGAATCCTGCTTCAAAAGAGTTAAACCGATTCAAAAAGGCCTATGATGGCTTCAGTGCTATTGCTAAGGGACAGAAAATTGTGCCATCGTGTGGTCCAAGCAGGTGCAGCAGCCAAAAATATCCCCGAAGTGCAGAGCGGCAGGAAAAGCACCGCCCCTACGCTCCTCTTAAGGGGACGATCCGCTCCCGTTGCCCTTCTCCGCATGGCTGCCGATTTATGTGCCAGTGCTTCTTTGAGCGACCTTCCCAGTATGGCCGACTTCCGTTGTGCCCTTCTCCTGGCATCCCACCACAACTTCCTTTCACAGCGACCTTCCAAGCACGCCCGACTTCCTGTCCGTTTTCAGTTGCCGTCCCCCAGTTCTTTTGAAAACCGACCTTCCCATCATGGCTGACTTCCTGTACTTTCTTCTAAGTCTTCCCCCCCAACTTCCTTTCGCAGCGACCTGGTCACGGTGGGATTGTAAATTTATTATTCTGTATCATTATCGTTAAACGTCTCATTATTAACATTAATACGGCAACAGGAAGCCCAAGGGCCGCAACACAGGGAGAGAAGAAAGAATCCCACTTCAAAACCGACTTAAACCGAGTTAAAAAGGTGTACGATAGCTTCGACGCTAAGGGATAGTGCCCTCCTGTGGTCCAAGCAGGTATAGCAGCAACAAAAAAAAAAGCCTTTTAATGGCATTTACAGATTATTATCGTGTATCTTTATTATTAAACGCCTTAGTATTAATATTAATAGCCCAACGGGACTCCCAGGAGCCGCACAACAGGCACAGAAGAAAGAATCCTATTGAAAAACTTTAAACCGAGTTAAAAAGTTCTACGATGGCCTCAGCGGTAACGCCAAGGGCCAAAAAATAGTGCCATCGTGTGGCATACGCAGGTATAGCAGCCACCAAGAGAAATAAACTTTTTTCATGACATTTTAAAGTTATTATTCATTATTATTAAAACCTTATTAATATTAATAGGCCATCTTAGGCCTTTATATGTCTGTTTAAGGCTGTTGAATCAGGATTTCTTTTCCAGTTCCTGTGTTGCAGCAAACGGGCCTCCCGTCGCCTTATTAATATTAATAAGGCATTAATAATAAAGATTTTTTGATTTTTTGATTTTTTGAATTTTTGATTTTTATATTTTTATATTTTTATATTTTTATATTATTTTTATATTTTTATATTTTTATATTTTTATATTTTTATATTTTTATATTATTTTTATATTTTTATATTTTTATATTTTTATATTTTTTGATTTTTATATTTTTATATTTTTATATTATTTTTATATTTTTATATTTTTATATTTTTATATTTTTATATTTTTATATTATTTTTATATTTTTATATTTTTATATATTTTTATATTTTTATATTTTTATATTATTTTTATATTATTTTTATATTTTTATATTTTTATATTTTTATATTTTTATATTATTTTTATATTTTTATATTTTTATAATTTTATATTATTTTTATATTTTTATATTATTTTTATATTATTTTTATATTTTTATATTTTTATATTTTTATATTTTTATATTTTTATATTTTTATATTATTTTTATATTTTTTGATTTTTTGATTTTTTGATTTTTATATTTTTATATTTTTATATTTTTTGATTTTTTGATTTTTTGATTTTTATATTTTTATATTTTTATATTTTTATATTTTTATATTTTTATATTTTTATATTTTTATATTTTTATATTTTTATATTTTTATATTATTTTTATATTTTTGATTTTTTGATTTTTATATTTTTATATTTTTATATATTTATATTTTATATTTATATATTTTTATATTTTTATATTTTTATATTATTTTTATATTTTTATATTTTTATATTTTTTGATTTTTTGATATTTTTATATTTTTATATTTTTATATTTTTATATAATTTTTATATTTTTGATTTTTTGATTTTTTGATTTTTATATTTTTATATTTTTATATTTTTATATTTTATATTTTTATATTTTTATATTTTTATATTTTTATATTTTTTGATTTTTATATTTTTATATTTTTATATTTTTATATTTTTATAATTTTATGTTTTTATATTTTTATATTTTTTGATTTTTTGATTTTTTATATTTTTATATTTTTATATTTTTATATTTTTATATTTTTATATTTTTATATTTTTTGATTTTTATATTTTTATATTTTTATATTATTTTTATATTTTTATATTTTTATATTTTTATATTTTTATATTTTTATATTATTTTTATATTTTTATATTTTTATATTTTTATATTTTTATATTTTTATATTATTTTTATATTATTTTTATATTTTTATATTTTTATATTTTTATATTATTTTTATATTTTTTGATTTTTTGATTTTTTGATTTTTATATTTTTATATTTTTTGATTTTTTGATATTTTTATATTTTTATATTTTTATGTTTTTATATTATTTTTATATTTTTGATTTTTTGATTTTTTGGTTTTTTGATTTTTTGATTTTTATATTTTTATATTTTTATATTTTTATATTTTTAGATTTTTATATTTTTATATTTTTATATTTTTATATTTTTATATTTTTATATTTTTATATTTTTATATTTTTATATTTTTATATTTTTTTATATTTTTATATTTTTATATTTTTATATTTTTATATTTTTATATTTTTATATTTTTTGATTTTTATATTTTTATATTTTTATATTTTTATATTTTTATATTATTTTTATATTTTTATATTTTTATATTTTTATATTTTTATATTTTTATATTTTTATATTTTTATATTATTTTTATATTTTTTGATTTTTTGATTTTTTGATTTTTTGATTTTTTGATTTTTATATTTTTATATTTTTTGATTTTTTGATTTTTTGATTTTTTGATTTTTTGATTTTTATATTATTTTTATATTTTTATATTTTTTGATTTTTTTATATTTTTATATTTTTATATTATTTTTATATTTTTATATTTTTATATTTTTATATTATTTTTATATTTTTATATTTTTTGATTTTTTGATATTTTGATATTTTGATATTTTGATATTTTTATCTTTTTATATTTTTATCTTTTTATCTTTTTATATTTTTATATTATTTTTTGATTTTTTGATTTTTTGATTCTTATGTTTTACTTTCCAGTCCCCTTATCATCCTGGTTGCTCTTCTCTGCACTTTCTCTAGAGCTTCAATGTCTTTTTTATAGTGTGGTGACCAGAACTGGGTGCAGTACTCTAGTTGTGGTCTAACTAAGCCTTTACAGTACCTCCCTAGTTCTAGATTGTATCCCTCTGTTAATGCAACTCAGGATTGCATTGGCTTTTTTGGTTGCCGCTGCACATTGCCAGCTTATATGTAGTTAGTTGTCCACCAAGACTCCTAGATCCCTCTCGCAGTCGCTGCTATTGAGTGTGGTTTCACCCAGTTTATATGCATATCTTTGGTTTTTCTTAGCTAGGTGTAGGATTTTACTCAATGCTATTGCTAAGGGACAGAAAACTGTGCCACGCAGACACAAAAAGAAGAAAAAACCCTTTAGACGGATTTTAAGTTTATTATTCTGTGTCTTCACTATTAAACGCCTTATTATTAACATTCATGGGGCAACAGGAGGCCCAGGGGCTGCAACACAGGCACAGAAGGAATCCTGCTTCAAAAGAGTTAAACCGATTCAAAAAGGCCTATGATGGCTTCAGTGCTATTGCTAAGGGACAGAAAATTGTGCCATCGTGTGGTCCAAGCAGGTGCAGCAGCCAAAAATATCCCCGAAGTGCAGAGCGGCAGGAAAAGCACCGCCCCTACGCTCCTCTTAAGGGGACGATCCGCTCCCGTTGCCCTTCTCCGCATGGCTGCCGATTTATGTGCCAGTGCTTCTTTGAGCGACCTTCCCAGTATGGCCGACTTCCGTTGTGCCCTTCTCCTGGCATCCCACCACAACTTCCTTTCACAGCGACCTTCCAAGCACGCCCGACTTCCTGTCCGTTTTCAGTTGCCGTCCCCCAGTTCTTTTGAAAACCGACCTTCCCATCATGGCTGACTTCCTGTACTTTCTTCTAAGTCTTCCCCCCCAACTTCCTTTCGCAGCGACCTGGTCACGGTGGGATTGTAAATTTATTATTCTGTATCATTATCGTTAAACGTCTCATTATTAACATTAATACGGCAACAGGAAGCCCAAGGGCCGCAACACAGGGAGAGAAGAAAGAATCCCACTTCAAAACCGACTTAAACCGAGTTAAAAAGGTGTACGATAGCTTCGACGCTAAGGGATAGTGCCCTCCTGTGGTCCAAGCAGGTATAGCAGCAACAAAAAAAAAGCCTTTTAATGGCATTTACAGATTATTATCGTGTATCTTTATTATTAAACGCCTTAGTATTAATATTAATAGCCCAACGGGACTCCCAGGAGCCGCACAACAGGCACAGAAGAAAGAATCCTATTGAAAAACTTTAAACCGAGTTAAAAAGTTCTACGATGGCCTCAGCGGTAACGCCAAGGGCCAAAAAATAGTGCCATCGTGTGGCATACGCAGGTATAGCAGCCACCAAGAGAAATAAACTTTTTTCATGACATTTTAAAGTTATTATTCATTATTATTAAAACCTTATTAATATTAATAGGCCATCTTAGGCCTTTATATGTCTGTTTAAGGCTGTTGAATCAGGATTTCTTTTCCAGTTCCTGTGTTGCAGCAAACGGGCCTCCCGTCGCCTTATTAATATTAATAAGGCATTAATAATAAAGATTTTTTGATTTTTTGATTTTTTGATTTTTTGATTTTTTGAATTTTTGATTTTTATATTTTTATATTTTTATATTTTTATATTATTTTTATATTTTTATATTTTTATATTTTTATATTTTTATATTTTTATATTATTTTTATATTTTTATATTTTTATATTTTTATATTTTTTGATTTTTATATTTTTATATTTTTATATTTTTATATTTTTATATTTTTATATTTTTATATTTTTATATTTTTATATTTTTATATTTTTATATTTTTATATTTTTATATTTTTATATTATTTTTATATTTTTATATATTTTTATATTTTTATATTTTTATATTTTTATATTATTTTTATATTATTTTTATATTTTTATATTTTTATATTTTTATATTTTTATATTATTTTTATATTTTTATATTTTTATAATTTTATATTATTTTTATATTTTTATATTTTTATATTTTTATATTATTTTTATATTTTTATATTTTTATATTTTTATATTTTTATATTTTTATATTATTTTTATATTTTTATATTATTTTTATATTATTTTTATATTTTTATATTTTTATATTTTTATATTTTTATATTTTTATATTTTTATATTTTTATATTATTTTTATATTTTTTGATTTTTTGATTTTTTGATTTTTATATTTTTATATTTTTATATTTTTTGATTTTTTGATTTTTTGATTTTTTGATTTTTTGATTTTTTTATATTTTTATATTTTTATATTTTTATATTTTTATATTTTTATATTTTTATATTTTTATATTTTTATATTTTTATATTTTTATATTTTTATATTTTTATATTATTTTTATATTTTTGAATTTTAAGTTTTTTAGTTTTTATATTTTTATATTTTTATATTTTTATATTATTTTTATATTTTTTTATTTTTATATTTTTATATTATTTTTATATTTTTATATTTTTATATTTTTATATTTTTATATTTTTATATTTTTATATTTTTATATTTTTATATTATTTTTATATTTTTATATTTTTATATTTTTATATTTTTATATTATTTTTTGATTTTTTGATTTTTTGATTTTTTTGATTTTTTGATTCGTATGTTTTAGTTTCCAGTCCCCTTATCATCCTGGTTGCTCTTCTCTGCACTTTCTCTAGAGCTTCAATGTCTTTTTTATAGTGTGGTGACCAGAACTGGGTGCAGTACTCTAGTTGTGGTCTAACTAAGGCTTTACAGTACCTCCCTAGTTCTAGATTGTATCCCTCTGTTAATGCAACTCAGGATTGCATTGGCTTTTTTGGTTGCCGCTGCACATTGCCAGCTTATATGTAGTTAGTTGTCCACCAAGACTCCTAGATCCCTCTCGCAGTCGCTGCTATTGAGTGTGGTTTCACCCAGTTTATATGCATATCTTTGGTTTTTCTTAGCTAGGTGTAGGATTTTACTCAATGCTATTGCTAAGGGACAGAAAACTGTGCCACGCAGACACAAAAAGAAGAAAAAACCCTTTAGACGGATTTTAAGTTTATTATTCTGTGTCTTCACTATTAAACGCCTTATTATTAACATTCATGGGGCAACAGGAGGCCCAGGGGCTGCAACACAGGCACAGAAGGAATCCTGCTTCAAAAGAGTTAAACCGATTCAAAAAGGCCTATGATGGCTTCAGTGCTATTGCTAAGGGACAGAAAATTGTGCCATCGTGTGGTCCAAGCAGGTGCAGCAGCCAAAAAAATCCCCGAAGTGCAGAGCGGCAGGAAAAGCACTGCCCCTACGCTCCTCTTAAGGGGACGATCCGCTCCCGTTGCCCTTCTCCGCATGGCTGCCGATTTATGTGCCAGTGCTTCTTTGAGCGACCTTCCCAGTATGGCCGACCTCCGTTGTGCCCTTCTCCTGGCATCCCACCACAACTTCCTTTCACAGCGACCTTCCAAGCACGCCCGACTTCCTGTCCGTTTTCAGTTGCCGTCCCCCAGTTCTTTTGAAAACCGACCTTCCCATCATGGCTGACTTCCTGTACTTTCTTCTAAGTCTTCCCCCCCAACTTCCTTTCGCAGCGACCTGGTCACGGTGGGATTGTAAATTTATTATTCTGTATCATTATCGTTAAACGTCTCATTATTAACATTAATACGGCAACAGGAAGCCCAAGGGCCGCAACACAGGGAGAGAAGAAAGAATCCCACTTCAAAACCGACTTAAAACGAGTTAAAAAGGTGTACGATAGCTTCGACGCTAAGGGATAGGGCCCTCCTGTGGTCCAAGCAGGTATAGCAGCAACAAAAAAAAAGCCTTTTAATGGCATTTACAGATTATTATCGTGTATCTTTATTATTAAACGCCTTAGTATTAATATTAATAGCCCAACGGGACTCCCAGGAGCCGCACAACAGGCACAGAAGAAAGAATCCTATTGAAAAACTTTAAACCGAGTTAAAAAGTTCTACGATGGCCTCAGCGGTAACGCCAAGGGCCAAAAAATAGTGCCATCGTGTGGCATACGCAGGTATAGCAGCCACCAAGAGAAATAAACTTTTTTCATGACATTTTAAAGTTATTATTCATTATTATTAAAACCTTATTAATATTAATAGGCCATCTTAGGCCTTTATATGTCTGTTTAAGGCTGTTGAATCAGGATTTCTTTTCCAGTTCCTGTGTTGCAGCAAACGGGCCTCCCGTCGCCTTATTAATATTAATAAGGCATTAATAATAAAGATTTTTTGATTTTTTGATTTTTTGATTTTTATATTTTTATATTTTTTTATTTTTATATTATTTTTATATTTTTATATTTTTATATTTTTATATTTTTATATTATTTTTATATTTTTATATTTTTATATTTTTTGATTTTTATATTTTTATATTTTTATATTTTTATATTATTTTTAGATTTTTATATTTTTATATTTTTATATTTTTATATTTTTATATTATTTTTATATTTTTATATTTTTATATATTTTTATATTTTTATATTTTTATATTTTTATATTATTTTTATATTATTTTTATATTTTTATATTTTTATATTTTTATATTTTTATATTATTTTTATATTTTTTGATTTTTTGATTTTTATATTTTTATATTTTTATATTTTTTGATTTTTTGATTTTTTTATATTTTTATATTTTTATATTTTTATATTTTTATATTATTTTTATATTTTTGATTTTTTGATTTTTTGATTTTTTGATTTTTTGATTTTTATATTTTTATATTTTTATATTTTATATTTTTATATTTTTATATTTTTATATTATTTTTATATTTTTATATTTTTATATTTTTATATTTTTATATTTTTATATTTTTTGATTTTTATATTTTTATATTTTTATATTTTTATATTTTTATATTTATATTTTTTGATTTTTTTTATATTTTATATTTTTTGATTTTTATATTTTTATATTTTTATATTTTTTGATATTTATATTTTTATATTTTTATATTTTTATATTAGTTTTATATTTTTATATTTTTATATTATTTTTATATTTTTATATTTTTATATTTTTTATATTTTTATATTTTTATATTTTTTGATTTTTTGATTTTTTGATTTTTATATTTTTATATTTTTATATTTTTATATTTTTATATTATTTTTATATTATTTTTATATTTTTATATTTTTATATTTTTATATTTTTATATTTTTATATTATTTTTATATTTTTTGATTTTTTGATTTTTTGATTTTTATATTTTTATATTTTTTGATTTTTTGATTTTTATATTTTTTGATTTTTATATTTTTTGATTTTTATATTATTTTTATATTTTTATATTTTTATATTTTTATATTATTTTTATATTTTTATATTTTTTGATTTTTTATATTTTTATATTTTTATATTTTTATATTTTTATATTTTTTGATTTTTTGATTTTTTGATTTTTTGATTTTTTGATTTTTTGATTTTTATATTTTTATATTTTTATATTTTTATATTTTTATATTTTTATATTTTTATATTTTTATATTTTTATATTTTTTGATGTTTTTATTTTTATATTATTTTTACATTTTTATATTTTTTGATTTTTTGATTTTTTGATTTTTTTATATTTTTGTATTTTTATATTATTTTTATATTTTTGAATTTTAAGTTTTTTAGTTTTTATATTTTTATATTTTTATATTATTTTTATATTTTTATATTTTTATATTTTTATATTATTTTTATATTTTTATATTTTTACATTTTTATATTTTTATATTTTTTGATATTTTGATATTTTTATATTTTTATATTTTTATATTTTTATATTTTTATATTTTTATATTTTTATATTTTTATATTTTTATATTTTTATATTTTTATATTTTTATATTTTTATATTTTTATATTTTTATATTTTTATATTTTTATATTTTTATATTTTTATATTTTTATATTTTTTTATATTATTTTTTGATTTTTTGATTTTTTGATTCGTATGTTTTACTTTCCAGTCCCCTTATCATCCTGGTTGCTCTTCTCTGCACTTTCTCTAGAGCTTCAATGTCTTTTTTATAGTGTGGTGACCAGAACTGGGTGCAGTACTCTAGTTGTGGTCTAACTAAGGCTTTACAGTACCTCCCTAGTTCTAGATTGTATCCCTCTGTTAATGCAACTCAGGATTGCATTGGCTTTTTTGGTTGCCGCTGAACATTGCCAGCTTATATGTAGTTAGTTGTCCACCAAGACTCCTAGATCCCTCTCGCAGTCGCTGCTATTGAGTGTGGTTTCACCCAGTTTATATGCATATCTTTGGTTTTTCTTAGCTAGGTGTAGGATTTTACTCAATGCTATTGCTAAGGGACAGAAAACTGTGCCACGCAGACACAAAAAGAAGAAAAAACCCTTTAGACGGATTTTAAGTTTATTATTCTGTGTCTTCACTATTAAACGCCTTATTATTAACATTCATGGGGCAACAGGAGGCCCAGGGGCTGCAACACAGGCACAGAAGGAATCCTGCTTCAAAAGAGTTAAACCGATTCAAAAAGGCCTATGATGGCTTCAGTGCTATTGCTAAGGGACAGAAAATTGTGCCATCGTGTGGTCCAAGCAGGTGCAGCAGCCAAAAAAATCCCCGAAGTGCAGAGCGGCAGGAAAAGCACCGCCCCTACGCTCCTCTTAAGGGGACGATCCGCTCCCGTTGCCCTTCTCCGCATGGCTGCCGATTTATGTGCCAGTGCTTCTTTGAGCGACCTTCCCAGTATGGCCGACTTCCGTTGTGCCCTTCTCCTGGCATCCCACCACAACTTCCTTTCACAGCGACCTTCCAAGCACGCCCGACTTCCTGTCCGTTTTCAGTTGCCGTCCCCCAGTTCTTTTGAAAACCGACCTTCCCATCATGGCTGACTTCCTGTACTTTCTTCTAAGTCTTCCCCCCCAACTTCCTTTCGCAGCGACCTGGTCACGGTGGGATTGTAAATTTATTATTCTGTATCATTATCGTTAAACGTCTCATTATTAACATTAATACGGCAACAGGAAGCCCAAGGGCCGCAACACAGGGAGAGAAGAAAGAATCCCACTTCAAAACCGACTTAAACCGAGTTAAAAAGGTGTACGATAGCTTCGACGCTAAGGGATAGTGCCCTCCTGTGGTCCAAGCAGGTATAGCAGCAACAAAAAAAAAAGCCTTTTAATGGCATTTACAGATTATTATCGTGTATCTTTATTATTAAACGCCTTAGTATTAATATTAATAGCCCAACGGGACTCCCAGGAGCCGCACAACAGGCACAGAAGAAAGAATCCTATTGAAAAACTTTAAACCGAGTTAAAAAGTTCTACGATGGCCTCAGCGGTAACGCCAAGGGCCAAAAAATAGTGCCATCGTGTGGCATACGCAGGTATAGCAGCCACCAAGAGAAATAAACTTTTTTCATGACATTTTAAAGTTATTATTCATTATTATTAAAACCTTATTAATATTAATAGGCCATCTTAGGCCTTTATATGTCTGTTTAAGGCTGTTGAATCAGGATTTCTTTTCCAGTTCCTGTGTTGCAGCAAACGGGCCTCCCGTCGCCTTATTAATATTAATAAGGCATTAATAATAAAGATTTTTTGATTTTTTGATTTTTTGATTTTTTGAATTTTTGATTTTTATATTTTTATATTTTTATATTTTTATATTATTTTTATATTTTTATATTTTTATATTTTTATATTTTTATATTTTTATATTATTTTTATATTTTTATATTTTTATATTTTTATATTTTTTGATTTTTATATTTTTATATTTTTATATTTTTATATTTTTATATTTTTATATTTTTATATTTTTATATTTTTATATTTTTATATTATTTTTATATTTTTATATATTTTTATATTTTTATATTTTTATATTTTTATATTATTTTTATATTATTTTTATATTTTTATATTTTTATATTTTTATATTTTTATATTATTTTTATATTTTTATATTTTTATAATTTTATATTATTTTTATATTTTTATATTTTTATATTTTTATATTATTTTTATATTTTTATATTTTTATATTTTTATATTTTTATATTTTTATATTATTTTTATATTTTTATATTATTTTTATATTATTTTTATATTTTTATATTTTTATATTTTTATATTTTTATATTTTTATATTTTTATATTTTTATATTATTTTTATATTTTTTGATTTTTTGATTTTTTGATTTTTTGATTTTTATATTTTTATATTTTTTGATTTTTTGATTTTTTGATTTTTTGATTTTTTGATTTTTTGATTTTTTTATATTTTTATATTTTTATATTTTTATATTTTTATATTTTTATATTTTTATATTTTTATATTTTTATATTATTTTTATATTTTTGAATTTTAAGTTTTTTAGTTTTTATATTTTTATATTTTTATATTTTTATATTATTTTTATATTTTTTTATTTTTATATTTTTATATTATTTTTATATTTTTATATTTTTATATTTTTATATTTTTATATTTTTATATTTTTATATTTTTATATTTTTATATTATTTTTATATTTTTATATTTTTATATTTTTATATTTTTATATTATTTTTTGATTTTTTGATTTTTTGATTTTTTTGATTTTTTGATTCGTATGTTTTAGTTTCCAGTCCCCTTATCATCCTGGTTGCTCTTCTCTGCACTTTCTCTAGAGCTTCAATGTCTTTTTTATAGTGTGGTGACCAGAACTGGGTGCAGTACTCTAGTTGTGGTCTAACTAAGGCTTTACAGTACCTCCCTAGTTCTAGATTGTATCCCTCTGTTAATGCAACTCAGGATTGCATTGGCTTTTTTGGTTGCCGCTGCACATTGCCAGCTTATATGTAGTTAGTTGTCCACCAAGACTCCTAGATCCCTCTCGCAGTCGCTGCTATTGAGTGTGGTTTCACCCAGTTTATATGCATATCTTTGGTTTTTCTTAGCTAGGTGTAGGATTTTACTCAATGCTATTGCTAAGGGACAGAAAACTGTGCCACGCAGACACAAAAAGAAGAAAAAACCCTTTAGACGGATTTTAAGTTTATTATTCTGTGTCTTCACTATTAAACGCCTTATTATTAACATTCATGGGGCAACAGGAGGCCCAGGGGCTGCAACACAGGCACAGAAGGAATCCTGCTTCAAAAGAGTTAAACCGATTCAAAAAGGCCTATGATGGCTTCAGTGCTATTGCTAAGGGACAGAAAATTGTGCCATCGTGTGGTCCAAGCAGGTGCAGCAGCCAAAAATATCCCCGAAGTGCAGAGCGGCAGGAAAAGCACCGCCCCTACGCTCCTCTTAAGGGGACGATCCGCTCCCGTTGCCCTTCTCCGCATGGCTGCCGATTTATGTGCCAGTGCTTCTTTGAGCGACCTTCCCAGTATGGCCGACTTCCGTTGTGCCCTTCTCCTGGCATCCCACCACAACTTCCTTTCACAGCGACCTTCCAAGCACGCCCGACTTCCTGTCCGTTTTCAGTTGCCGTCCCCCAGTTCTTTTGAAAACCGACCTTCCCATCATGGCTGACTTCCTGTACTTTCTTCTAAGTCTTCCCCCCCAACTTCCTTTCGCAGCGACCTGGTCACGGTGGGATTGTAAATTTATTATTCTGTATCATTATCGTTAAACGTCTCATTATTAACATTAATACGGCAACAGGAAGCCCAAGGGCCGCAACACAGGGAGAGAAGAAAGAATCCCACTTCAAAACCGACTTAAACCGAGTTAAAAAGGTGTACGATAGCTTCGACGCTAAGGGATAGTGCCCTCCTGTGGTCCAAGCAGGTATAGCAGCAACAAAAAAAAAAGCCTTTTAATGGCATTTACAGATTATTATCGTGTATCTTTATTATTAAACGCCTTAGTATTAATATTAATAGCCCAACGGGACTCCCAGGAGCCGCACAACAGGCACAGAAGAAAGAATCCTATTGAAAAACTTTAAACCGAGTTAAAAAGTTCTACGATGGCCTCAGCGGTAACGCCAAGGGCCAAAAAATAGTGCCATCGTGTGGCATACGCAGGTATAGCAGCCACCAAGAGAAATAAACTTTTTTCATGACATTTTAAAGTTATTATTCATTATTATTAAAACCTTATTAATATTAATAGGCCATCTTAGGCCTTTATATGTCTGTTTAAGGCTGTTGAATCAGGATTTCTTTTCCAGTTCCTGTGTTGCAGCAAACGGGCCTCCCGTCGCCTTATTAATATTAATAAGGCATTAATAATAAAGATTTTTTGATTTTTTGATTTTTTGAATTTTTGATTTTTATATTTTTATATTTTTATATTTTTATATTATTTTTATATTTTTATATTTTTATATTTTTATATTTTTATATTATTTTTATATTTTTATATTTTTTGATTTTTATATTTTTTGATTTTTATATTTTTATATTTTTATATTTTTATATTTTTATATTATTTTTATATTTTTATATTTTTATATTTTTATATTCTTATATTATTTTTATATTTTTATATTTTTATATATTTTTATATTTTTATATTTTTATATTTTTATATTATTTTTATATTATTTTTATATTTTTATATTATTTTTATATTTTTATATTTTTATATTATTTTTATATTATTTTTATATTATTTTTATATTTTTATATTTTTATATTTTTATATTTTTATATTTTTATATTTTTATATTATTTTTATATTTTTATATTTTTATATTTTTATATTATTTTTATATTTTAATATTTTATATTTTTATATTATTTTTTGATTTTTTGATTTTTTGATTTTTTGATTTTTTGATTCGTATGTTTTAGTTTCCAGTCCCCTTATCATCCTGGTTGCTCTTCTCTGCACTTTCTCTAGAGCTTCAATGTCTTTTTTATAGTGTGGTGACCAGAACTGGGTGCAGTACTCTAGTTGTGGTCTAACTAAGGCTTTACAGTACCTCCCTAGTTCTAGATTGTATCCCTCTGTTAATGCAACTCAGGATTGCATTGGCTTTTTTGGTTGCCGCTGCACATTGCCAGCTTATATGTAGTTAGTTGTCCACCAAGACTCCTAGATCCCTCTCGCAGTCGCTGCTATTGAGTGTGGTTTCACCCAGTTTATATGCATATCTTTGGTTTTTCTTAGCTAGGTGTAGGATTTTACTCAATGCTATTGCTAAGGGACAGAAAACTGTGCCACGCAGACACAAAAAGAAGAAAAAACCCTTTAGACGGATTTTAAGTTTATTATTCTGTGTCTTCACTATTAAACGCCTTATTATTAACATTCATGGGGCAACAGGAGGCCCAGGGGCTGCAACACAGGCACAGAAGGAATCCTGCTTCAAAAGAGTTAAACCGATTCAAAAAGGCCTATGATGGCTTCAGTGCTATTGCTAAGGGACAGAAAATTGTGCCATCGTGTGGTCCAAGCAGGTGCAGCAGCCAAAAATATCCCCGAAGTGCAGAGCGGCAGGAAAAGCACCGCCCCTACGCTCCTCTTAAGGGGACGATCCGCTCCCGTTGCCCTTCTCCGCATGGCTGCCGATTTATGTGCCAGTGCTTCTTTGAGCGACCTTCCCAGTATGGCCGACTTCCGTTGTGCCCTTCTCCTGGCATCCCACCACAACTTCCTTTCACAGCGACCTTCCAAGCACGCCCGACTTCCTGTCCGTTTTCAGTTGCCGTCCCCCAGTTCTTTTGAAAACCGACCTTCCCATCATGGCTGACTTCCTGTACTTTCTTCTAAGTCTTCCCCCCCAACTTCCTTTCGCAGCGACCTGGTCACGGTGGGATTGTAAATTTATTATTCTGTATCATTATCGTTAAACGTCTCATTATTAACATTAATACGGCAACAGGAAGCCCAAGGGCCGCAACACAGGGAGAGAAGAAAGAATCCCACTTCAAAACCGACTTAAACCGAGTTAAAAAGGTGTACGATAGCTTCGACGCTAAGGGATAGTGCCCTCCTGTGGTCCAAGCAGGTATAGCAGCAACAAAAAAAAAAGCCTTTTAATGGCATTTACAGATTATTATCGTGTATCTTTATTATTAAACGCCTTAGTATTAATATTAATAGCCCAACGGGACTCCCAGGAGCCGCACAACAGGCACAGAAGAAAGAATCCTATTGAAAAACTTTAAACCGAGTTAAAAAGTTCTACGATGGCCTCAGCGGTAACGCCAAGGGCCAAAAAATAGTGCCATCGTGTGGCATACGCAGGTATAGCAGCCACCAAGAGAAATAAACTTTTTTCATGACATTTTAAAGTTATTATTCATTATTATTAAAACCTTATTAATATTAATAGGCCATCTTAGGCCTTTATATGTCTGTTTAAGGCTGTTGAATCAGGATTTCTTTTCCAGTTCCTGTGTTGCAGCAAACGGGCCTCCCGTCGCCTTATTAATATTAATAAGGCATTAATAATAAAGATTTTTTGATTTTTTGATTTTTTGATTTTTTGAATTTTTGATTTTTATATTTTTATATTTTTATATTTTTATATTATTTTTATATTTTTATATTTTTATATTTTTATATTTTTATATTTTTATATTATTTTTATATTTTTATATTTTTATATTTTTATATTTTTTGATTTTTATATTTTTATATTTTTATATTTTTATATTTTTATATTTTTATATTTTTATATTATTTTTATATTTTTATATTTTTATATTTTTATATTTTTATATTATTTTTATATTTTTATATTTTTATAATTTTATATTTTTATATTTTATATTATTTTTATATTTTTATATTATTTTTATATTATTTTTATATTTTTATATTTTTATATTTTTATATTTTTATATTTTTATATTTTTATATTTTTATATTATTTTTATATTTTTTGATTTTTTGATTTTTTGATTTTTATATTTTTATATTTTTATATTTTTTGATTTTTTGATTTTTTGATTTTTTGATTTTTTGATTTTTTGATTTTTTTATATTTTTATATTTTTATATTTTTATATTTTTATATTATTTTTATATTATTTTTATATTTTTGAATTTTAAGTTTTTTAGTTTTTATATTTTTATATTTTTATATTTTTATATTTTTATATTATTTTTATATTTTTATATTTTTATATTTTTATATTATTTTTATATTTTTATATTTTTATATTTTTATATTTTTATATTTTTATATTTTTATATTATTTTTATATTTTTATATTTTTATATTTTTATATTTTTATATTATTTTTTGATTTTTTGATTTTTTGATTTTTTTGATTTTTTGATTCGTATGTTTTAGTTTCCAGTCCCCTTATCATCCTGGTTGCTCTTCTCTGCACTTTCTCTAGAGCTTCAATGTCTTTTTTATAGTGTGGTGACCAGAACTGGGTGCAGTACTCTAGTTGTGGTCTAACTAAGGCTTTACAGTACCTCCCTAGTTCTAGATTGTATCCCTCTGTTAATGCAACTCAGGATTGCATTGGCTTTTTTGGTTGCCGCTGCACATTGCCAGCTTATATGTAGTTAGTTGTCCACCAAGACTCCTAGATCCCTCTCGCAGTCGCTGCTATTGAGTGTGGTTTCACCCAGTTTATATGCATATCTTTGGTTTTTCTTAGCTAGGTGTAGGATTTTACTCAATGCTATTGCTAAGGGACAGAAAACTGTGCCACGCAGACACAAAAAGAAGAAAAAACCCTTTAGACGGATTTTAAGTTTATTATTCTGTGTCTTCACTATTAAACGCCTTATTATTAACATTCATGGGGCAACAGGAGGCCCAGGGGCTGCAACACAGGCACAGAAGGAATCCTGCTTCAAAAGAGTTAAACCGATTCAAAAAGGCCTATGATGGCTTCAGTGCTATTGCTAAGGGACAGAAAATTGTGCCATCGTGTGGTCCAAGCAGGTGCAGCAGCCAAAAAAATCCCCGAAGTGCAGAGCGGCAGGAAAAGCACTGCCCCTACGCTCCTCTTAAGGGGACGATCCGCTCCCGTTGCCCTTCTCCGCATGGCTGCCGATTTATGTGCCAGTGCTTCTTTGAGCGACCTTCCCAGTATGGCCGACCTCCGTTGTGCCCTTCTCCTGGCATCCCACCACAACTTCCTTTCACAGCGACCTTCCAAGCACGCCCGACTTCCTGTCCGTTTTCAGTTGCCGTCCCCCAGTTCTTTTGAAAACCGACCTTCCCATCATGGCTGACTTCCTGTACTTTCTTCTAAGTCTTCCCCCCCAACTTCCTTTCGCAGCGACCTGGTCACGGTGGGATTGTAAATTTATTATTCTGTATCATTATCGTTAAACGTCTCATTATTAACATTAATACGGCAACAGGAAGCCCAAGGGCCGCAACACAGGGAGAGAAGAAAGAATCCCACTTCAAAACCGACTTAAAACGAGTTAAAAAGGTGTACGATAGCTTCGACGCTAAGGGATAGGGCCCTCCTGTGGTCCAAGCAGGTATAGCAGCAACAAAAAAAAAGCCTTTTAATGGCATTTACAGATTATTATCGTGTATCTTTATTATTAAACGCCTTAGTATTAATATTAATAGCCCAACGGGACTCCCAGGAGCCGCACAACAGGCACAGAAGAAAGAATCCTATTGAAAAACTTTAAACCGAGTTAAAAAGTTCTACGATGGCCTCAGCGGTAACGCCAAGGGCCAAAAAATAGTGCCATCGTGTGGCATACGCAGGTATAGCAGCCACCAAGAGAAATAAACTTTTTTCATGACATTTTAAAGTTATTATTCATTATTATTAAAACCTTATTAATATTAATAGGCCATCTTAGGCCTTTATATGTCTGTTTAAGGCTGTTGAATCAGGATTTCTTTTCCAGTTCCTGTGTTGCAGCAAACGGGCCTCCCGTCGCCTTATTAATATTAATAAGGCATTAATAATAAAGATTTTTTGATTTTTTGATTTTTTGATTTTTATATTTTTATATTTTTATATTTTTATATTATTTTTATATTTTTATATTTTTATATTTTTATATTTTTATATTATTTTTATATTTTTATATTTTTATATTTTTTGATTTTTATATTTTTATATTTTTATATTTTTATATTATTTTTAGATTTTTATATTTTTATATTTTTATATTTTTATATTTTTATATTATTTTTATATTTTTATATTTTTATATATTTTTATATTTTTATATTTTTATATTTTTATATTATTTTTATATTATTTTTATATTTTTATATTTTTATATTTTTATATTTTTATATTATTTTTATATTTTTTGATTTTTTGATTTTTATATTTTTATATTTTTATATTTTTTGATTTTTTGATTTTTTTATATTTTTATATTTTTATATTTTTATATTTTTATATTATTTTTATATTTTTGATTTTTTGATTTTTTGATTTTTTGATTTTTTGATTTTTATATTTTTATATTTTTATATTTTATATTTTTATATTTTTATATTTTTATATTATTTTTATATTTTTATATTTTTATATTTTTATATTTTTATATTTTTTGATTTTTATATTTTTATATTTTTATATTTTTATATTTTTATATTTTTATATTTTTTGATTTTTTTTATATTTTATATTTTTTGATTTTTATATTTTTATATTTTTATATTTTTTGATTTTTATATTTTTATATTTTTATATTTTTATATTAGTTTTATATTTTTATATTTTTATATTATTTTTATATTTTTATATTTTTATATTTTTTATATTTTTATATTTTTATATTTTTTGATTTTTTGATTTTTTGATTTTTATATTTTTATATTTTTATATTTTTATATTTTTATATTATTTTTATATTATTTTTATATTTTTATATTTTTATATTTTTATATTTTTATATTTTTATATTATTTTTATATTTTTTTATTTTTTGATTTTTTGATTTTTATATTTTTATATTTTTTGATTTTTTGATTTTTATATTTTTTGATTTTTATATTTTTTGATTTTTATATTATTTTTATATTTTTATATTTTTATATTTTTATATTATTTTTATATTTTTATATTTTTTGATTTTTTATATTTTTATATTTTTATATTTTTATATTTTTATATTTTTATATTTTTTGATTTTTTGATTTTTTGATTTTTTGATTTTTTGATTTTTATATTTTTATATTTTTATATTTTTATATTTTTATATTTTTATATTTTTATATTTTTATATTTTTTGATGTTTTTATTTTTATATTATTTTTACATTTTTATATTTTTTGATTTTTTGATTTTTTGATTTTTTTATATTTTTATATTTTTATATTATTTTTATATTTTTGAATTTTAAGTTTTTTAGTTTTTATATTTTTATATTTTTATATTATTTTTATATTTTTATATTTTTATATTTTTATATTATTTTTATATTTTTATATTTTTATATTTTTACATTTTTATATTTTTTGATTTTTTGATATATTTTTATATTTTTATATTTTTATATTTTTATATTTTTATATTTTTATATTTTTATATTTTTATATTTTTATATTTTTATATTTTTATATTTTTATATTTTTATATTTTTATATTTTTATATTTTTATATTTTTATATTTTTTTATATTATTTTTTGATTTTTTGATTTTTTGATTCGTATGTTTTACTTTCCAGTCCCCTTATCATCCTGGTTGCTCTTCTCTGCACGTTCTCTAGAGTCTAGAGCTTCAATGTCTTTTTTATAGTGTGGTGACCAGAACTGGGTGCAGTACTCTAGTTGTGGTCTAACTAAGGCTTTACAGTACCTCCCTAGTTCTAGATTGTATCCCTCTGTTAATGCAACTCAGGATTGCATTGGCTTTTTTGGTTGCCGCTGAACATTGCCAGCTTATATGTAGTTAGTTGTCCACCAAGACTCCTAGATCCCTCTCGCAGTCGCTGCTATTGAGTGTGGTTTCACCCAGTTTATATGCATATCTTTGGTTTTTCTTAGCTAGGTGTAGGATTTTACTCAATGCTATTGCTAAGGGACAGAAAACTGTGCCACGCAGACACAAAAAGAAGAAAAAACCCTTTAGACGGATTTTAAGTTTATTATTCTGTGTCTTCACTATTAAACGCCTTATTATTAACATTCATGGGGCAACAGGAAGCCCAGGGGCTGCAACACAGGCACAGAAGGAATCCTGCTTCAAAAGAGTTAAACCGATTCAAAAAGGCCTATGATGGCTTCAGTGCTATTGCTAAGGGACAGAAAATTGTGCCATCGTGTGGTCCAAGCAGGTGCAGCAGCCAAAAAAATCCCCGAAGTGCAGAGCGGCAGGAAAAGCACCGCCCCTACGCTCCTCTTAAGGGGACGATCCGCTCCCGTTGCCCTTCTCCGCATGGCTGCCGATTTATGTGCCAGTGCTTCTTTGAGCGACCTTCCCAGTATGGCCGACTTCCGTTGTGCCCTTCTCCTGGCATCCCACCACAACTTCCTTTCACAGCGACCTTCCAAGCACGCCCGACTTCCTGTCCGTTTTCAGTTGCCGTCCCCCAGTTCTTTTGAAAACCGACCTTCCCATCATGGCTGACTTCCTGTACTTTCTTCTAAGTCTTCCCCCCCAACTTCCTTTCGCAGCGACCTGGTCACGGTGGGATTGTAAATTTATTATTCTGTATCATTATCGTTAAACGTCTCATTATTAACATTAATACGGCAACAGGAAGCCCAAGGGCCGCAACACAGGGAGAGAAGAAAGAATCCCACTTCAAAACCGACTTAAAACGAGTTAAAAAGGTGTACGATAGCTTCGACGCTAAGGGATAGGGCCCTCCTGTGGTCCAAGCAGGTATAGCAGCAACAAAAAAAAAAGCCTTTTAATGGCATTTACAGATTATTATCGTGTATCTTTATTATTAAACGCCTTAGTATTAATATTAATAGCCCAATGGGACTCCCAGGAGCCGCACAACAGGCACAGAAGAAAGAATCCTATTGAAAAACTTTAAACCGAGTTAAAAAGTTCTACGATGGCCTCAGCGGTAACGCCAAGGGCCAAAAAATAGTGCCATCGTGTGGCATACGCAGGTATAGCAGCCACCAAGAGAAATAAACTTTTTTCATGACATTTTAAAGTTATTATTCATTAATATTAAAACCTTATTAATATTAATAGGCCATCTTAGGCCTTTATATGTCTGTTTAAGGCTGTTGAATCAGGATTTCTTTTCCAGTTCCTGTGTTGCAGCAAACGGGCCTCCCGTCGCCTTATTAATATTAATAAGGCATTAATAATAAAGATTTTTTGATTTTTTGATTTTTTGATTTTTATATTTTTATATTTTTATATTTTTATATTATTTTTATTTTTTTATATTTTTATATTTTTATATTTTAATATTTTTATATTTTTATATTATTTTTATATTTTTATATTTTTTGATTTTTATATTTTTTGATTTTTATATTTTTATATTTTTATATTTTTATATTTTTATATTTTTATATTATTTTTATTTTTTTATATTTTTATATTTTTATATTTTTATATTATTATTTTTATATTTTTATATTTTTATATATTTTTATATTTTTATATTTTTATATTATTTTTATATTTTTATATTTTTATATTTTTATATTTTTATATTATTTTTATATTTTTTGATTTTTTGATTTTTATATTTTTATATTTTTATATTTTTTGATTTTTTTATATTTTTATATTTTTATATTTTTATATTTTTATATTTTTATATTTTTATATTATTTTTATATTTTTGATTTTTTGATTTTTATATTTTTATATTTTTATATTTTTATATTTTATATTTATATATTTTTATATTTTTATATTTTTATATTATTTTTATATTTTTATATTTTTATATTTTTTGATTTTTTGATATTTTTATATTTTTATATTTTTATATTTTTATATTATTTTTATATTTTTGATTTTTTGATTTTTATATTTTTATATTTTTATTTTTTTATATTTTATATTTTTATATTTTTATATTTTTATATTATTTTTATATTTTTATATTTTTATATTTTTATATTTTTATATTTTTTGATTTTTATATTTTTATATTTTTATATTTTTATATTTTTATATTTTTTGATTTTTTGATTTTTTGATTTTTTTATATTTTTATATTTTTATATTTTTATATTTTTATATTTTTATATTTTTATATTTTTTGATTTTTATATTTTTATATTTTTATATTATTTTTATATTTTTATATTTTTATATTTTTATATTTTTATATTTTTATATTATTTTTATATTTTTATATTTTTATATTTTTATATTTTTATATATTTTTATATTTTTATATTTTTATATTTTTATATTTTTTTTATATTATTTTTATATTATTTTTATATTTTTATATTTTTATATTATTTTTATATTTTTATATTTTTTGATTTTTTGATTTTTATATTTTTATATTTTTTGATTTTTTGATTTTTTGATATTTTTATATTTTTTGATTTTTTGATTTTTGATATTTTGATATTTTGATATTTTTATATTTTTATATTTTTATATTATTTTTATATTTTTTGATTTTTTGATTTTTTGATTTTTTGATTTTTTGATTTTTATATTTTTATATTTTTATATTTTTATATTTTTATATTTTTATATTTTTTGATTTTTTTATTTTTATATTATTTTTATATTTTTATATTTTTTGATTTTTTGATTTTTTTATATTTTTATATTTTTATATTATTTTTATATTTTTGAATTTTAAGTTTTTTAGTTTTTATATTTTTATATTTTTATATTTTTATATTTTTATATTTTTTGATTTTTTGATTTTTTGATATTTTTATCTTTTTATCTTTTTATCTTTTTATCTTTTTATCTTTTTATATTATTTTTTGATTTTTTGATTTTTTGATTTTTTGATTCTTATGTTTTACTTTCCAGTCCCCTTATCATCCTGGTTGCTCTTCTCTGCACTTTCTCTAGAGCTTCAATGTCTTTTTTATAGTGTGGTGACCAGAACTGGGTGCAGTACTCTAGTTGTGGTCTAACTAAGGCTTTACAGTACCTCCCTAGTTCTAGATTGTATCCCTCTGTTAATGCAACTCAGGATTGCATTGGCTTTTTTGGTTGCCGCTGCACATTGCCAGCTTATATGTAGTTAGTTGTCCACCAAGACTCCTAGATCCCTCTCGCAGTCGCTGCTATTGAGTGTGGTTTCACCCAGTTTATATGCGTATCTTTGGTTTTTCTTAGCTAGGTGTAGGATTTTACTCAATGCTATTGCTAAGGGACAGAAACCTGTGCCACGCAGACACAAAAAGAAGAAAAAACCCTTTAGACGGATTTTAAGTTTATTATTCTGTGTCTTCACTATTAAACGCCTTATTATTAACATTCATGGGGCAACAGGAGGCCCAGGGGCTGCAACACAGGCACAGAAGGAATCCTGCTTCAAAAGAGTTAAACCGATTCAAAAAGGCCTATGATGGCTTCAGTGCTATTGCTAAGGGACAGAAAATTGTGCCATCGTGTGGTCCAAGCAGGTGCAGCAGCCAAAAAAATCCCCGAAGTGCGAAGAGCGGCAGGAAAAGCACCGCCCCTACGCTCCTCTTAAGGGGACGATCCGCTCCCGTTGCCCTTCTCCGCATGGCTGCCGATTTATGTGCCAGTGCTTCTTTGAGCGACCTTCCCAGTATGGCCAACTTCCGTTGTGCCCTTCTCCTGGCATCCCACCACAACTTCCTTTCACAGCGACCTTCCAAGCACGCCCGACTTCCTGTCCGTTTTCAGTTGCCGTCCCCCAGTTCTTTTGAAAACCGACCTTCCCATCATGGCTGACTTCCTGTACTTTCTTCTAAGTCTTCCCCCCCAACTTCCTTTCGCAGCGACCTGGTCACGGTGGGATTGTAAATTTATTATTCTGTATCATTATCGTTAAACGTCTCATTATTAACATTAATACGGCAACAGGAAGCCCAAGGGCCGCAACACAGGGAGAGAAGAAAGAATCCCACTTCAAAACCGACTTAAACCGAGTTAAAAAGGTCTACGATAGCTTCGACGCTAAGGGATAGTGCCCTCCTGTGGTCCAAGCAGGTATAGCAGCCACAAAAAGAAAAAAAGCCTTTTTAATGGCATTTACAGATTATTATCGTGTATCTTTATTATTAAACGCCTTAGTATTAATATTAATAGCCCAACGGGAGTCCCAGGAGCCGCACAACAGGCACAGAAGAAAGAATCCTATTGAAAAACTTTAAACCGAGTTAAAAAGGTCTACGATGGCCTCAGCGGTAACGCCAAGGGCCAAAAAATAGTGCCATCGTGTGGCATACGCAGGTATAGCAGCCACCAAGAGAAATAAACTTTTTTCATGACATTTTAAAGTTATTATTCATTATTATTAAAATCTTATTAATATTAATAGGCCATCTTAGGCCTTTATATGTCGGTTTAAGGCTGTTGAATCAGGATTTCTTTT
Organism: Diadophis punctatus similis; assembly: GCA_023053685.1. NCBI lineage: Eukaryota > Metazoa > Chordata > Lepidosauria > Squamata > Dipsadidae > Diadophis > Diadophis punctatus. The sequence continues at coordinate 396,598 of JALIGW010000012.1, forward strand.
CCAGTTCCTGTGTTGCAGCAAACGGGCCTCCCGTCGCCTTATTAATATTAATAAGGCATTAATAATAAAGATACAGGATAATAACCTTAAAATCCCATTAAAAAGATTTCTTTCTTTTCGCGGCCGCAATACCTGCTTTGACCGTAAGACGGCAATAATAATATTATTCTGTATGTTTATTATTAGAAGCCTTATTAATATTAATAGCCCAACGCGAGTCCCAGGAGCCGCACAACAGGCACCGAAGAAAGAATCCCGGTTCAAAAACCGTAAACCGAATTTAAAAAGTTCTACGATGGCCTCCACACCAGAAAACAGTGCCATGGTGTGGCCCACACAGGTGCAGCAGCCACCAAGAGAAACTTTTTTCAGGTTATTTTAAGATTATTATTAAAACCTTATTAATATTAATAGGCCGTCTTAGGCCTTCGTAAGTCGGTTTAAGAAGCAGGATTTCATTTCCCGTTCCTGTGTTGCAACAAAGGGACCCCCCATCGCCTTATTAATATGAATAAGGTGTTAATAAAGATACAGGATTATAACCTTAAAATCCTATTTAAAAAGTTTTTTTTTGTTACTGCAAGCAGTCGGGAACCAGTAGAGGCGGCTCATGGCATGCGACCGCATCTGTTTGGCAATACCAAGATAGGGCAGTTAGTTCAAGGGCTTTTGTCACCTTGGGGTCAAAGGTCAAAGGTCACGGGGGTCAAAGCTCATGGGGTCAAAGGTCAAAGGTCACGGGGGTCAATAAATGGCAGCCCCCAGGCACCGGCAACCGACCGCACCGGTACTGTGACATCACCAGCGGGCCGCTACCGGTGCTATAGAGTGGACCGCACCGGTAGGAACCCACCACTGGACGATCTGCTTCCGTTGCCCTTCTCCGCATGGCTGCTGACTTTTGTTCCAGTGCTTCTTTGAGCGACCTTCCCAGTATGGCCAACTTCCATTGTGTCCTTCTCCTGGCAACCCACCTCAACTTCCTTTCACAGCGGCCTTCCAAGCACGGCCGACTTCCTTTCCGTTTTCAGTGGCCGTCCCCCAGTTCCTTTGAAAAACGACCTTTCCATCATGGCTGACTTCCCGTACATCCTTCTCAGTCACCCCCCAACTTTCTTTCTCAGCGACCTTCCCGTCTTTGCAGGATCAGGTTTGCAGTTTGCTAATTTTCCCCAGTCACAGCTTCATTCACTCCTCACTAGAGTGGGTCCAGTCCTATGAAGGCCTGCTGGTTGAGAGCTTGAGCTTTTTGGCCAAACAACTGAATAAGGGAGGCTCTGCTCCCTACATTTCCTGCCTAGGGCACTGCTGGAGGGGTGATCTGCCCTGCTGGCTGTTATGAACACAAAAAAAGAGATAAGTTGTCCTTTTGCGCTTTTTTGCTGCTTTCCCTGAGGTTGAGGCTTTTCATTTTAGGAAGATGGGGAGGGAAATAGAGTAAGGTTGGAAGCCAAAGCGAAAGCAGCAACTGGCAGTCTGTGGGACATAGTGGGAAGTTGCAACTCAGCCAGTGCACAGGAAAGAGTTGGGATGGATGGATGGATTTGCCTGGCTGCCTGTCTGATCCCAGTTGACTGAAGTAACCACTTAATTTGTCTCGGGTCAGTCCTTGCCCACAAGCGGCCATTGGTATCGTGATGGACCTATTTTCTAGTGTGTACGGCTGGGGACCGGAAGGACATTACATGGGGAAATGCTTTTCGGGTGCAGGGTTATTTTATTTGTACGCTCTTAACCATCGCCCCATGTTTGGCAATCAGACCTAGACACCCAGAAAAGTTAAGTATAAATAATGGCATGTAATTTGTTTGGTAAAGATGTGCATTGTAAGGAAGGAGACAGGATTGTTTAGCTGGTTTGTGGAAAATGTAGAAAAAAGCCCATCGGTATGGTTAGGAGGGTGTATACTTTTTGATCCTGCCTTTTCTATATTTGCTGGCAAAATACATGGGAAAATCCCATTTACAGAAAATCCACTTAGGGTTACTACCAACAATAAAGTAATATCTCGATAGCTTCAATGCTATTGCTAAGGGACAGAAAACAGTGCCCTCCTGTGGTCCAAGCAGATATAGCAGCCACAAAAAGAAATAAACTTTTAACTGCGTTTTAAGATTATAATTATTATTAAAACATTAATATTAATAGGCCATCATAGGTCTTCTTAACTCGGTATAAGGCTTTTGAAGCAGGATTTCTTTTCCTCTTGCAGCAAAGTGCCTTCCCGTCGCCCTATTAATCAGACGTTAATAATAAAGATGCAGGATAATAGTCTTAAAAATCCCATTAAAAAGGTGTATTTCTTTTTGTGACAGCAATACCCGCTTTGGCCACAGGATGGCAGAGTTTTCTGTCCCATAGCATTAACATCGAGGCCATCATAGTTAAGGGACAGAAAACTCTGCCATCCGGTGGTCAAAGCAGGTATTGCAGCCACAAAAAGAAATAAATCTTTTCGATGGCATTTTAAGACTATTATTCTGTATCTATTGAAGCCTTTTAATTCGGTTTAAGGCTTTCGAAACAGGATTTCTATCACGGCTGACTTCACGTCCAACCTTGTAAGTCATCCCCCCCCCAACTTCCTTGCGCATTGACCTTCTCGGCATGGTGGACTTCCTGTCCGTCACCGTCGCCGACTCCCAGTGCCATTGACAAATGACCTTTCCATCATGGCTGACTTCCTGTCCAATTTTCATAGTCCTCCCCCTGCTTCCTACTACCAACGATAAAGTAATATCTCGATAGCTTCAATGCTATTGCTAAGGGACAGAAAATGGTGCCCTCCTGTGGTCAAAGCAGGTATAGCAGGCACAAAAAGAAAAACTGTTAACGGCGTTTTAAGATTCTAATTCTTCATTATTAAAACATTAATATTAATAGGCCATCATAGGTCGTCTTAACTCTGTATAAGGCTTTTGAATCAGGATTTCTTTTCCTCTTGCAGCAAAGTGGCTTCCCGTAGCCCTATTAATTACGTTAATAATAAAGATGCAGGATAATAGTCTTAAAATCCAATTAAAATGGTGTATTTCTTTTTGTGACAGCAATACCCGTTTTGGCCACAGGATGGCAGAGTTTTCTGTCCCATAGCATTAACATCGAGGCCATCATAGTTAAGGGACAGAAAACTCTGCCATCCGGTGGTCAAAGCAGGTATTGCAGCCACAAAAAGAAATAAATCTTTTCGATGGCATTTTAAGACTATTATTCTGTATCTATTGAAGCCTTTTAATTCAGTTTAAGGCTTTTGAAACAGGATTTCTATCACGGCTGACTTCATGTCCAACCTTGTAAGTCATCCCCGCAACTTCCTTTCGCAGCGACCTTCTCGGCAAGGCGAACTTCCTGTCCGATCACCGCGGCCGTCCCCCAGTTCCTTTGAAAAACGACCTTTCCATCATGGTCGACTTCCTATCAGCCTTCTTAGTCATCCCCCCCCCAACTTCCTTGCGCAGCGACCTTCTCGGCACGGTGGGATTTTAAGTTTATTATTCTGCATCTTTATTATTAAACGCCTTATTAATATTAATAATAAATAAACAAGATGCCCAGGGGCTGCAACACAGATACAGAAAAAGGAATCCTGCTTCAAAAGAACCGAGTTAAAAATGGCGTATGATAACTTCAATGCTATTGCTAAGGAACAGTGCCACCCTGTGGTCCAAGGAGGTATAGCAGCCGCCCAAAACCCTTTTTAATGGCATTTAAAAATTATTATCTGTATCTTTATTATTAAACACCTTATTACGGTATTAATATTAATAATGCAACAGAAGGTCCAGGAGCCGCACAACAGACACAGAAGAAAGAATTCAAAAACCGTAAACCGAATTTAAAAAGTTCTAAAAAAGTTTACAAAGAGCCGAGGTGGCGCAGCGGTTAGAGTGGGGTACTGCAGGCCACTTCAGCTGACTGTGATCCGCAGGTCAGCAGTTCAAATCTCACCGGCTCAAGGTTGACTCAGCCTTCCATCCTTCCGAGGTAGGTAAAATGAGAAGCCAGATTGTTGGGGGCAATATAAATATACATTGCTTACTGTTGTAAACCGCTTAGAGAGTGCTTGCACTGTGAGGCGGTATATAAATCTCACAAATAAATAAATAATAAATAAATAAATTCTACAATGGCCTCAACGCTAAAGCTAAGGGCCAGAAAACAGTGCCATCGTGTGGCCCACGCAGGTGTAGCAGCCACCAAGAGAAAAACTTTTTTCATGTTATTTTAAGGTTATTATTCATTATTATTAAAACCTTATTAATATTAATAGGCCGTCTCAAGCCTTCGTAAGTCGGTTTAAGGCTTTTGAAGCAGGATTTCTTTTCCCGTTCCTGCATTACAGCAAAGGGACCTCCCGTCGCCTTATTAATACGAATAAGGTAATAATAATAAAGATACAGGATAATAGCCTTAAAATCCTATTTAAAAGGTTTTTTGTTGTTGTTACTGCAAGCAGTCGGGAACCAGTAGAGGCAGCTCATGGCACGCGACCGCATCTGTTTGGTAATAGCAAGATAGGGCAGTTAGTCCAAGGGCTTTTGTCCGCCCACCTTTGTGCAAAGCGAGTCAGGGTCAGGAAGGGCAGGACATTCCTTCCTTTGCTCCGTAGACCATCCAAAGCAGACAGCCCACCGCCCAGCCAAAAAGAAGGAAAAGCAGGTCTCTCGAGGCAATACGAGGCTCGATTCTTTGCAGAGTCTGGCTTGAAATTTTCTAATTTTCCTCAGTCACAGCTGCATTCACCGACCTAGCAGTCGGTGGCCAGGCAGAAGGGTGGGACCAGTCCTATAAAGGCCTGCTGGCCTGAGAGCTTCAGCCTTCTGGGAAAAGCAGCGGAGAAAGGAGGATGCACTCCCTGGGTTTCCTGCCTAGTGCACTGCCCAGCTCGCTGTTAAGAAGGAAACAGATAAGTTGTCCTTGAGGAATTTGGCTTCATCAAGGGGTTTGGCTGGTTTCACTGAGGGTTTAGGCTTTTCATTTTAGAAAAATGGGGGAGTTTGGGAGCTAAAGAGAAGGCAGCAGTGGGAGATACGGTAGGACAGTGGTTCCCAACCTGTGGTACGTGTACCACTAGTGGTACGCGAGGGCCTTCCAGGTGGTACGCGAACACTTTCGGGGTCATGAACGATTTTTAGTTAGTTATTTTTTACTTCACAAAAATGTTTACTGCCTAACACAAGATAATCTGGCAACAATTTGCAACTGTTGCCACACGCCACCCACCTGGTCCCAGCGGCCCGAGAATCCAGTTGCTGGATGCGCAGGGCCAAAACAGGAACGGTACAATTATGGAAATAAAGTGATATCTGATCGAATTTAGTTTCTCTGGAACCAGGTGGTATGTGGCGACTGTACGGGACCTCCAAGTGGTACTCGATCACAAAAAGGTTGGGAACCACTGCGGTAGGATGTTGGTCTTTGCCAGTGAACAGAAATGACACGGGAGGGATGGAGACGGTTGCCCATCTCTGGCTAAAGATTATGGTCTTGGTGGGAGATAGACGGTTGAACCTTTTTGAAGTCTCTTCCCATGTCCATAATCATCTGGCCTTTGGGAAAGGATTATCATCATGTAGATTTATTAACACCTTATTAATATTAACAGGGCAACAGGAGGCCGATTTGCTGCAACAGAGGAATAGAAAAAGAAATCCTACTTCAAAAGGCTTAAACCGCAGTAAGAAGGTATACAATGGGTTCAGCAGTACTGGTAAGTGACAGGGTTTGGGTTTATGGTTGGGGTTAAGGGTTGGGGTTTGGTTTGAGTTTTGGGGGTTGGGGGTTTGAGGTTAAGGGGTTGGGTTAGGGGTTGGGTTTAGGGGTAGGGGTTAAGGGTTAGGGTTATCTTCTCAGGCTCTGATGTTCCCATGGCCTGCATGCCTAGGTTATGGCACTGTCACCACTGTGCATTGACTGTTTTGCAATTCTTTGTCTCTTAAGTGTAATCTGTTGTTCCCTTCCTTGACTTTGGCGCCGCCATTGCTTCTTGTTTCTAGCTTACTGCACCACCATCTTAGGCCCTTGCATACATCCGAACTAGATTGTGTTGTTTGTGTCATACAATATATCTGGGTATATGCTTATGTTTGTATTTGTCATGTGTATGTAGGAGGGGATGACCCTTTGAGAGCTGTATGGAATGAAATTTCATTTTAATGTATGCCGATTAATGTACATTCAAAGTGACAATAAAGTTCTAAGTTCTAATGTTCCGGCTGTACCACCACTGCGCATTGACTGATCTTGCCGCTCTGTCCATTAATTGTAGCTTGTCTTTTGTTTCCCTTCCTTGATTTTGGTGCCACCATGCTTTTCCTTGCTTCCAGCTTTACCTGCATCATCATCTCTGATTTAGGGAAATCAGAGATGATGATGCAGGTAAAGCTGGAAGCATCCGCACACCTCGATTCTGGCACCACCACCACCAGTGTAACACGCCAGCTTTCTCAGACATCCATCAAGGCAGCCGATCGCCTCTGTAGTTTTTCTTACCTCCTCCCCACCCAGAATTGAAGCCTAAAAGATGCAAATGGAAGAAATTCAGTCATTGACACTTTTAGTTTTCCTGAAATTGTAATGTTAATGTTCACTGCTAGTATCCAGATCGCGCGATTGTAATGCGATGTATGGGCCAATGCTGACATAGACACCTCCCAATCATGCTCGGGTTGAACGAGAAGACGGTCACCTTATAGGACAGTGACGGCGAACCTTTTTTGGTTCGCGTGCCAAAAAGGGGGGGATGCGTGGGATCCCCCCCCTTTGTGTGTGCGTGCGTGCCCACACCCATAATTCCATGCGCCCGTGCATGCGTGTATGACCCTCCCCCACTCCCAGCATGCAATGGCACGCCCATTTTTTGCTCTCTCCAGGCTTCTAGGAGCCTGGGGAGGGCAAAAACGGCCTTCCCCACCCCCTCTGGAGACTGGAAACAGCCTGTTTCCTGACTCCCAGTGGGCCCAGAAGGCCCGAAAATCAGCCGGCCAGTGCGCACATGCGCGCCAGACCTGAGCTTGCGTGCCCACTGATATGGCTCTGCGTGCCACTTGTGGCACCCGTGCCATATGTTCGCCATCACGGTTATAGGAGAACTGGTAAAACATGGCTTTTTAAGAACATCCAGGCAGCGGTCCAGTGGCGGTTGAACCCTCAGGCCAGGCTATATGTTTCGGGAATGATTTTTGTGGATGACTTTTTTTTTATTTTTTTATTTTTTTATTTTTATATTTTTATATTTTTATATTTTTATATTTTTATATTATTTTTATATTTTTATATTTTTATATTATTTTTATATATTTTTTATATTTTTTGATTTTTTGATTTTTATATTTTTATATGTTTATATTATTTTTATATTTTTTGATTTGATTTTTTGATTTTTTGATTTTTATATTTTTATATTATTTTTATATTTTTATATTTTTATATTATTTTTATATTTTTCAATTTTAAGTTTTTATATTTTTATATTTTTATATTTTTATATTTTTATATTATTTTTATATTTTTATATTATTTTTATATTATTTTTATATTTTTATATTATTTTTATATTTTTATATTATTTTTATATTTTTTGATTTTTTGATTTTTATATTTTTATATTTTTATATTTTTATATTATTTTTATATTTTTATATTATTTTTATATTATTTTTATATTTTTATATTTTTATATTTTTTGATTTTTTGATTTTTTTATATTTTTATATTATTTTTTTATTTTTATATTTTTATATATTTATATTATTTTTATATTTTTGATTTTTTATTTTTTTATTTTTTTATTTTTATTTTTTTTATTTTTATATTATTTTTATATTATTTTTATATTATTTTTATATTTTTATATTTTTATATTTTTTTTATATTTTTTGATTTTTTGATTTTTGATTTTTTTATATTTTTATATTTTTATATTATTTTTATATTTTTATATTTTTATATTTTTATATTTTTATATTATTTTTATATTATTTTTATATTATTTTTATATTTTTTTATTTTTTTATTTTTTTATATTTTTTGATTTTTATATTTTTATATTTTTATATTTTTATATATTTATATATTTATATATTTATATTTTTTGATTTTTATATTTTTATATTTTTATATTATTTTTATATTTTTATATTTTTATATTTTTATATATTTTTATATTTTTTTATATTTTTATATTTTTATATTATTTTTATATTTTTATATTTTTATATTATTTTTATATTTTTATATTATTTTTATATTTTTATATTTTTATATTATTTTTATATTTTTTGATTTTTTGATTTTTTTATATTTTTATATTATTTTTTTATTTTTATATTTTTATATATTTATATTATTTTTATATTTTTGATTTTTTATTTTTTTATTTTTTTATTTTTATTTTTTTTATTTTTATATTATTTTTATATTATTTTTATATTATTTTTATATTTTTATATTTTTATATTATTTTTATATTTTTTGATTTTTTGATTTTTGATTTTTTTATATTTTTATATTTTTATATTATTTTTATATTTTTATATTTTTATATTTTTATATTTTTATATTATTTTTATATTATTTTTATATTATTTTTATATTTTTTTATTTTTTTATTTTTTTATTTTTTTTGATTTTTATATTTTTATATTTTTATATTTTTATATATTTATATATTTATATATTTATATTTTTTGATTTTTATATTTTTATATTTTTATATTATTTTTATATTTTTATATTTTTATATTTTTATATATTTTTATATTTTTTTATATTTTTATATTTTTATATTATTTTTATATTTTTATATTTTTATATTATTTTTATATTTTTATATTATTTTTATATTTTTATATTTTTATATTATTTTTATATTTTTATATTATTTTTTGATTTTTTGATTTTTTGATTTTTTGATTTTTTTATATTTTTATATTTTTATATTTTTATATTTTTATATTTTTATATTTTTATATTATTTTTATATTTTTCAATTTTAAGTTTTTATATTTTTATATTTTTATATTATTTTTATATTTTTATATTTTTATATTTTTATATTTTTATATTTTTATATTATTTTTATATTTTTATATTATTTTTATATTATTTTTATATTATTTTTATATTTTTATATATTTTTATATTTTTATATTTTTATATTTTTTGATTTTTATATTTTTATATTTTTATATTTTTATATTTTTTTATATTTTTATATTATTTTTATATTTTTATATTTTTATATTTTTATATTTTTATATTTTTATATTATTTTTATATTATTTTTATATTATTTTTATATTTTTTGATTTTTATATTTTTATATTTTTATATTTTTATATATTTATATTTTTTGATTTTTTGATTTTTTGATTTTTATATTTTTATATTTTTATATTTTTATATTATTTTTATATTTTTATATTTTTATATTTTTATATATTTTTATATTTTTTTATATTTTTATATTTTTATATTATTTTTATATTTTTATATTTTTATATTATTTTTATATTTTTATATTATTTTTATATTTTTATATTTTTATATTATTTTTATATTTTTTGATTTTTTGATTTTTTGATTTTTTGATTTTTTTATATTTTTATATTTTTATATTATTTTTATATTTTTCAATTTTAAGTTTTTATATTTTTATATTTTTATATTATTTTTATATTTTTATATTTTTATATTTTTATATTTTTATATTTTTATATTTTTATATTATTTTTATATTTTTATATTATTTTTATATTATTTTTATATTATTTTTATATTTTTATATTTTTTTATATTTTTATATTTTTATATTTTTTGATTTTTATATTTTTATATTTTTATATTTTTTTATATTTTTATATTTTTATATTTTTATATTATTTTTATATTTTTATATTATTTTTATATTTTTATATTATTTTTATATTTTTATATTTTTTGATATATCTCCGTTCCTTCAGGACACCTGCTACAGAGTGCCAAAATGTTACTGAGTTATAACTTCTGGCAGCCAACTCGAGTTCTGACCAGATTGAAATGGCAAAACTTTTTTTCTTTAATGTTATAATTTTTTTATATTCCCTTCTTGTGTGCAACATCTCAGCTTGTATATGAGCAGTAGGATTCTTCTAGGCAAGCCTTCAATTTCTTTTCCAGTCGCTGGCATTCAGGATCAAACCAACAGGGTCTACCCACTTGTTCTCCTTTTGAAGCAGGCCTAATTGTGAGGTGTTTCTTCAGGATGTTACAGAGATTAGAGAATGCGTTGAAGGCTAACAGCCAGTCAGTAGTAGATGACTGGATTGTTCTAGCCCAGGGGTCAGCAACCTTAAACACTCAAAAAGCCATTTGGGCCCATTTTCCACAGAAAACAAAAAACCGAGAGCCACAAAACCTGGGTGGGCATGGCCAACCCGTCATCACACACATCCAGCCACATGACCCTGCTTCACATCCTTATTCCTTCCTTCCTTCCATCCTCCCTCCTGATTTTACCTTCCTTTCTTCCCCCTCCTCTGATTTTACCTTCCTTCTCCCCCTCCTTGGATTTTGTCACTGCGTTCTTTCTGATTTGTCAGCTGAGCCTCCACTCTGTGTATTAGTAACCAGAGAATCCTTATCTCAGTGTCTTGTGATGTGCTGATTTACTGCGCATGTGTAGTTTCTGTTCCTTTGTTTTTTCCTTGCTTCCACTCTGTCCGGCTGGACGTATATCTACCGGTAGGAATGTAGTCAGATATATATATTTGTACTGTAATAATAAAAGTGCCTTATTTTAGAATTTAAGCTTCGGTTTTATTTTATTTGAGTTAGCAGCCATGGAAATACACGATCTATCCTCCTCTGATTTACAGCTTCTCAGTAAGGGGGGGCTGCGGAACTGTTTTTCGTTCCAACAGTGGTAGCTAGGATGGTTTTGAAGCTTTTCCTGGCTGTTATTCACACTGATAAGATGTGTATAGGCTATTAAGGCAGATTTATTAGCATGGAGGAACGCTAATTAACATTTACATGTTAAATGCTGGGGGAGATCATTTGCAGACATGGGGTGTGTTTCCACCAGTACGCTGATGACACCCAACTGTACATCACCACCCCGTCTGACTTCAGTGAGGCAGTTGATGTAATGTGCCGGTGCCTGGATGACATTAGGATCTGGATGGGGAGGAACAGACTCAGACTTAATCCCGACAAGACTGAGTGGCTTTGGATATTGCCTCCTAAGGACTATGACACCTGTCCCTCCTTGGTTCTCGAGGGAGCGAAACGAACTCCCTCGGATCAGGTCCGCAACTTGGGGGTCCTCCTAGACCCACAGCTAAAATTGGATCATCATCTTACTGCTGTGGCTAGGGGGGCCTTTGCACAGGTTCGCCTGGTGCACCAGTTGCGGCCATACTTGGAGAAGGAGGCTCTACTCACAGTCACTCATGCCCTTGTCACCTCCCATTTGGATTATTGCAATGCGCTCTACATGGGGCTACCCTTGAAGAGTATCCGGAGACTTCAGTTGGTGCAAAATGCGGCTGCGCGTGCTGTGGTGGGTGGGCCAAGGTACACCCACGTTACACTTATACTCCACCAGCTGCATTGGCTGCCCATCGGTCTCCGGGTACAATTCAAGGTGTTGATCATCATCTTTAAAACCCTTCATGGCTTAGGACCAGGCTATCTCCGGGACCGCATTCTGCCTCATACTTCCCTTCGACTGGTTAGGGCCCACAGAGTTGGCCTCCTCCAGGTCCCGTCAGCCAAGCAATGCCGGCTGGTGGGCTCTAGGGGGAGGGCCTTCTCTGTGGTGGGCCCCACGCTCTGGAACCAACTTCCCCCAGAGACCCGAACCATCCCCACCCTGCTGGCCTTCCGAAAAGCCGTCAAGACATGGCTTTTCCTGCAGGCAGGGGGTAGAGCCTAATCAATCTGAGCTCTCCCCCGGGTATGTCTGGTTGTTGGATGTTTTTAATATTGAATTTTTAATTTTTATATTTGGTTTTAAGTAATGTTTATTGTTGGTGCTCTTGTATTTTTTTGCTGTACGCCGCCCTGAGTCCCTCGGGAGTTGGGCGGCATATAAGAAAACCAAAATAAATAAATAAATAAATAAAAAACAAAACCATAACCATAACCCACAAAACTATTGTGGGGTGCCACCGAGGCAGTCAGATCTGGATAATGCTCCCCATTCAGAGAAGAAAAGCAATAACAGGTCACCCATTAGGAGTATCTTCTAAAGTCAAATCAAGACTGCAAAGTCCCTCAGAGTCCTCAGAGAAGAGACAAGGAGACTTGACCCTTCAGGCCTAATCCTAAACAGCAGGAGAGAGCTGGTAAAAGCTGGAGGAAAGGACTGTGTCCTTCAATTGTTCCTCAGAAAGAGAAATATGGAGGATGGTCACAACACACAGGTTAGATTTCAGAAGAGCTTGGAGAAGTTGTAGGTGGGACCTCACAACCCAGAAATCCAAAGGAAGAGTTTCCGGTGGCGCCGTTCCCGTTCTAAGAAGCAAAAAGGATAGGGCTCTGTCCCAACGCTTCTATTTTCCTGTCAGGGGACCAGATACGGTGCGATCAGACACGAAGAGTCCGATCGATGGAGAGGGGAAATACCGAAGTCTTAGAGGCAACTTGCTATTTATTTATTTATTTATTTATTTGGTAGCTTTTCTATGCCGCCCTACTCCCTCAGGACTCAGGGCGGCGTACAACATTTTATACAAAAACTCCAAATTATTAAAAACACTTAAAAACAGTTAATATATATATATATATACACACACCATACATACATGGGGGAGACATCAGATATAAATCATCTCAACTCACCCCCGCCTGCAGGAAGAGCCATGTCTTAATGGCTTTTCGGAAGGCCAGCAAGGTGGGGATGATTCGGATCTCTGGGGGAAGTTGGTTCCAGAGAGCAGGGGCCCCTACAGAGAAGGCCCTCCCCCTAGGCCCCGCCAGTCGGCACTGTTTGGCTGACGGGACCTGGAGGAGACCCACTCTGTGGGACCTAACCGATTGAAGGGAGGAATGCGGCAAAATGCGGTCCTGGAGATAGCCTGGTCCTAAGCCATGGAGGGCTTTAAAGATGATGATCAGCACCTTGAATTGTACCCGGAGACCAATGGGCAGCCAATGCAGCTGGCGGAGTTGTTACGTGGGTGTACCTTGAAACACCCACCACAGCACACGCAGCTGCATTTTGCACCATGCCTTGTAGGATGGGGCTAAACCCCTCAACTCTGACTGGGAAAGAAGAACCAGCAGTTTCTGACCGGCCATTGCGGAGACGACCACGAAGAAGGAGAAAAGGCAACAATAAGCTACATTGGAGATTTTGAGATTACTATAAGATCAGAGGTGTGGAGGGAGTGAGCCTGAAATTGAGCAACAGTTAAGGAAGCGGCAAACCAAACTGAACTGCTGTAAGAGCTGAAAACGGCAAAAGACCGGAGTCACTTGTGAGTGACGAGACAAAAACTTTAAGAGCACCGGCGAAAGGACTGGAAGCTCCGTAGAATACACATTGAGAGAACACTAACGATCCTGAATTTCAGCTATACTAAAAACAGAAAGCTTTGGTCTCTGCTTTGGGGGTATGGATCCTGTTTCTTCTGAGAGGAATAGAGATACAAAGGTACTTGTAACATTTGTGATATCTGAGCAGCCATTTTTAAGACACTTTGTAGTGAATAAGAATGGATACTTTTCTTTTGATACGGCTTTCACTTTAACTACTGATTGAAATATGAAAAAGAAAGATAAAAGGACTATTAATTGACTGAGTTTACAACAAAAAAACCCCAAAACTTTTTGAACAGTTTGTAATACATTACAAAGAGACTTGACTGTGAAACAGCTGAAATCATTGCTGAGAACTGGAGTCACAGTGAAAGTGAGAATCAAGGACTACAACTTAACTACTTATAAATTAGTGAATTTATAAGTGGGGTGAAACTGATTGATATTACCATCCAGTTTTTTCTTTTGGATTAATTCTTGGACTGAATAAATTGCCTAATTGTCTATAAATATTTATCTTAAAACTGTAAAACCTGGACTTCCGGTTTTGGAGCGCTTCATCGCAGACATCCCTCGTTGGATGCCTTTCCGATCTTTGTTAAAAGCCGCCAGAACAGCTGTCTGGCGGCTTTAAAATCTCTTCCCCGGGCAAAGGGGAGAGATGAGAGCCTGACAGGAGGGGTAGAGCCCCCCCAGCGCCTTAGGAGCCATCTGGCAGGGCTCGAAGGGAGAGCTCCCCATGCAGCCTGTCTCCAGCTCCGAAGATCCGGAAACCTCTGCCTTTTGCAGAGCTAGATGGAGTGACCAGCCGCTGCTTCAAAAATGGGATTTATAACTACATTTAAACTATAGAAGCAGACAGAGAGAAACAGGCGTGAGATGGGCAAGTACTGAAACCTCTTTTTTTCCTTTTTTTTTCAACTCCTGGGTAAGCTTTCACTTCGGCAAGGGAACAAAGGAAACAGAGTAACAATATGGCGATTGAGAAGTGAAAGTGACTTTCGTTTCCCCAGAGGCTTTTTTTTTTTTTTTCTTTCTCTCTCTCTTATGGAAACTTTTAACTTGGAAAAATGGTTTTTTCTTTCTCTGTCTCCTAACTCTGGATTAAAGTTATAATAGAAATATTTTCAATAATAAAAGACTATCTGATTTTTAAACTGGAAAGAACTTTAATCAGGCAACTGGCTTTCTTTCTTTTTTGTACTCTTTTGAAACACCAATGGCTTCAAAGTTTGGAAAGACTGTTTTGACTAAAAGAAATGACTATTCATCTGGATATATTTCTAAAATGCAACTTAACACTGAGCTAACACCTCCACAGCTTTTGACACCTGAAAATTTATTAAATAATTTAAAGATTATGAAACATGAACTTACTTTGGAATTTAACCAGAAAATAAGTGAGATAGACCATAAGATGCAGGCTGCTTTGAAGAATATGAATCAACAACTAAGATTTGATGTGTTAGAGGTTTGCAAAGGCTTAGCAACAAATATTGAAGTTTTGGCAGAACGTATTGAAACAAATAAACAAGCTTTGGCAACTTCGGTGAATTACATAGATAAAATCCAAAATGACATTGCAAATTTTGAAAAAGAGGTCTTAATGACTCAGTTCAGATCTATGGAAGTTGCTATAAGGATTAGAGGTTTGAAAGAAGGATTATATGAAAATTTAAAAGGCAGGATGGTTGACATATTGGATCAGGTGTCTGGAATTTCTAAAGCGGAATTGGCTACACAAATCGACAAAACATACAGAATCAACTCGTGGTACGCCAAACAAAAGCATCTACCAAGGGATATTGTCATATATTTTACCACAAGAGCTCTACGGAACAGAATTATACAAGCAACGTTTAACAATAATCTTATGGTGAATGGTCAGGAACTAAAGATTTGGAAAGAAATCCCCTCTAAAATGCTTAAAGCCAGGAAAAGCTATACTTTTTTGATTGATGAATTTAAGAGATTAAATTTACAATATAAATGGGAAGCACCAGTTGGAGTAACAGTGAAATTTTCTGGAAAAAGATACCGGTTCAACACGATAAAAAAAGCTACTGAATTTTATGTCAATGTTCTAAAGGCTGATATATCCAAGATTCCAGAAGAAGGGTGTATGAAAATAAAAGAGGAGGAGGAGGGGAAGCCACCTTCGATGGATCAAAAAGAAATAGACTCAAAAATCCAAAAGGAGTGCCCGAATCAGATAGCTGGGGAAGAGGAGATGGAGGTTTGGGAGCAGACGGGAGACGACTTGACAAATTTGAATTTATTGAACTATTAAAAGATGAACTATCAAGATACAAAACAATGTGATGTTGAAATATATTGGATGGATAGAGACTAATATGATTGTATTTTATCTTTTCCCTATCTAATGATTACTTATGCAATATTTAGTTAAGTTTTATATAATTTTGAAGTTATTTTTAATGTTGATAATATTAGATATATATAGTTTGTTGAAGATTTGTTTATTGTTTATTCTTCTTTTATTTTCTTTTTTTGTTTATTGAAGTTAGCGAATTAATTTAGAATAATATTATCTTATTAATATCATGATGAAATTTAATATTTGATGATTACTTATGTAACATTTAGTTAAGTTTTATCTTAGAGGTTATTTCTAATGTCAATAATATTAGTTTAAGATTTGTGTATTTTATATTTAGTTATTACTTATGTAACACTTACCTTGTATAAGATAGAGGACTGAAGGGAGGAGGTAGGAGGTTTGTTTGTTTGTAGTGTTAAAGAGTTTTCTCTTTCTTTCTTTCTTTTTTTTAATTTTCTTTCTTTTTTTTCTCTCTCTTTTTTGTATCTTTACTATTGTATACAAATGCGATATATTAGTACTGTATAGTTTGGAGTTGAAGTTTTTTTAAAAATAGTGTTCTTTTTTTCCTTTTTCCTTTTTCTTTTTATTAACAATTTAAACTTATTATTATGCCCTGTATTATCTCTGGGAAGTCCGGGGGGGGGAGGTGGGGAGGGAAGGGGGTGGGTCTGGGGGGGGGAAATAAAAATGTTTGTACTTTGGATTTAATATTTTGTTACCACTTATGTAAGTTTGTACTAATAAAACTTTTTTGAGAAAAAAAAAAAACTGTAAAACCTATATTAACTAATTTGGTTGGTTGTATTAGTAATCCTTAAGTTAAGATATATACCGTATTTTTCGGAGTATAAGACGCACCTTAGTTTTGGGAGAGGAAAACAAGGAAAAAAGGCCTCTGCCTCCAAGCAATTTGCCAAACAGCAAACAGCACAGATGAAATACACTGTTTGCTGTGTATTTCTGTGCATGTGTGCCTGACCCATAGAAATAGAGCCGAGTTGGTGCAGTGGTTAAATGCAGCACTGCAGGCTACTGCTAGTTCAGCAGTTCAGCTGTTCAAATCTCACCGGCTCAAGGTTGACTCAGCCTTCCATCCTTCCGAGGTGGGTAAAATGAGGACCCAGATTGTTGGGGGCAATATGCTGAACTCTGTAAACCGCTTAGAGAGGGCTGTAAAGCACTATGAAGCGGTATATAAGTCTAAGTGCTATTGCTATTGCTATAAATAGCAAAGAATTGGATAAATGTACATTATGCCAGAAAGTTTTCTTAAATGTAGTCACACTAACTCCTCCCAATTATTTAAATAGATCTACTCCAAGGTAAGTCAGGATTTAACTCTAATACTAAACAGGACACTGTTACATTTCAGACTATACTTGTACAGAGCTGTTAAAATTAATTAAAATTTCTGGAAGTATACATTATTCTCTATTATTTAAAAGAAGATACAATAGTACTGAGCCTCTTCAGAGCAACCATTTATTTTAAAAAGCTTCTTTATTTTGTTAAGTTGTCTTAAGGGGTCTCCAACCTTGGCAACTTTTAAGACTTGTGGACTTCAACTCCCAGAATTCCACAGCCAGCAAAGCTAACAAAGCTGGCTGTGGAATTCTGGGAGTTGAAGTCCACAAGTCTTAAAATTGCCAAGGTTGGAGACCCCTGGCCTCTAGAACAATAATAAAGCAGTCTTTAAAAAATAAGTCTAATAATTTGAACATTCTAGACATTTATAGTTATTCACTTACCTCCTTGCATACAGTTCAGCAGAAAATAAAAATCTGCGTGTCTCTCCCAGCTATTTGCCTCTTTGCAAGCTAGTTTCACTTTCATTTTAGCACGTGGCAAATCAGCTGTAGGTCGGGAAGCTGCTACTGACTTGCTTGGCTTTACAGGCAAATTGCTGGAAGACAGAGGCCAAAGGGTGGGGGTGCCTGGGGCTACATTCGGTGTATAAGACACACCCAAGTTTTCACCCTCTTTTTGGGGGTAAAAAGGTGCGTTTTATACTCCAAAAAACCCGGTGTATGTATGTATGTATGTATGTATGTATGTGTGTGTGTGTGTGTGTGTGTGTGTGTGTAACATTTTTTGCTGATAAATGAAAATAAAGGGAGCAAAAAATGTTACACAAATAGACAATATAGTTTGTCGACTATAGAAAACTGCCTGGATGGTCCCAAGAGGGGCTGAAAGGCAAAAAGGAAGCTGTGATGTTTCCTTCCATACACCAGGATGACTCGACAGAATAAACATATATATGTTTATTACACACACACACACACACACACACACACACATACATACATACACATACACTACTTTGATTTAAACTAACTTCTCTATTACAATTAAGTTATCTTTTCTTTAAGCTTTAGTAGTCTATCTGCTGGTATCTAATTATTAGGTATCAATCAATTCATTGGGTATAATATTACAAGTTTTCATAGGAATTAGATTTGTATATTGAATTAAAATAGATTTTTTAGAATAATATAAGAAAAAAAAAGAGAAAACTGTGATTTGATATTAGCCTACCGTGTTTCCCCGAAAATAAGACATGTCCCGATAATAAGCCTGACAGGGATTTTTGGGACATGCCTTGAAATACCCCCCCCAAAATAAGCCCCCCCCAAATGCTTTCCGGGGGAAGGGGGGACATGCCGGGAGCCTCTCTTTCTCCGGCGGGCACTCTTTTGGCCGGGAAAGCGAGAGCAAGCGAGAGGCATGTGTGCACACACCCCACAAGACTAGCTCAGCTCATCTGGGCTCTGGCTATGTCAGTTTGAAACGCACTCCTAGGAGCCTGCGAAGACAGGAGGTGAGCATCAATCACTTCATTGCAGGCAGGAGCACGTTTCAAAATGCTGCCAAAGGCAGCCCAGAGCAGCGGAGCCAATCCTGCGTGGGGTGCACGTAGTCACCTCTCGCTTACTCCCTCTCTCTCTCTCCCTGCCAAAAGAGTGCCGGCTGCAGAAAGACCAGCTCCCGGCTGGGAGAGCAAGAGCAAGCCCCTTCGGCTCTGTCTCCTGCCACCACCGCCTCCTTCGCTCGCCTCCCATCATCCCTTCAGCTCTGCCACCGCCACCTCCTTCGCTCACCTGGCACCGCCCCTTTGGCTCTGCCGCCTCCTCCTTCACTCGCCTCGCACCGTCCCTTCAGCTCTGCCGCTGCCCCTTCGGCTGTGCCTGTCATCGACTCCCTCCGGCAAGGAGAACCAGTGCAAGGTGTTTTATAGGTGGCACCTTCCACCGACAAGAATTGCAAAGATTTTGCAGAATTCATCTGTCTTATGTTGGAAATGCAAAAAAGAAATAGGTACATACTATCATACCTGGTGGACCTGTAAGAAAGCTAAGAGTTATTGGGCCATTATAGGGAAGTGGATTAAAGAAATAACGCAGGAAGAATTTTCTAATAAACCCGAGTTTTTCTTGTTAGGCATCATTGAACCAAGAGTTAATAAAGATACCCAATACATCACTATTCACATTCTAACGGCAGCTAGGATTATATACGCGCAGTTCTGGAAAAACAGTGAAACACCTACAGAGGAGGACATAATTAGAAAGATAATGGACTGTGCTGAGATGGAAAAATTAACAAAGGAATTAAAGGATAAACAAGAATGATTTTTATATAATATGGAACAAATTTTATGATTGGTTAAGAAAAAGAAGGAATGCGTAAAATATGATGTACCTGCCAACTCTGAATAATATATTAGTGTGCGAAAATTCATATTGATACCTATGGAATAAATGTAACACGGTATATTTATATATATATGAATGTAAGTAAAAACTATAGATTTAAAAGGTTATATAGATAATACGGATATAGTTGTTTATTATGGTAAAAAATGTAACTAAAATTATGTAAAGCTCCGAGGATAGCTTATTGGAGTTAGGGGCTAAACAGAAAAGCCCAAAATGTCTATTTGTTGTTGTATATGTCAGTGTTGTGTTGCTGTATAGTTTCGTGTATTTAATAAAAAATTTAAAAAAAATAAAAAAAGGAAAGAAATCCAAAGGGAGCATGAAAGAGCTGGGGAAAAAGTTCAAATCCTGCCTTAGCCATGAAAACCAGCTAGGTGATCTTTTTGGCCTATTCTTCTCAACCCAACCCACCTTACAGGGTTGTTATTGTGTGGGGAAAAGAGGAGGAGGAAGGTGTGTTGGATATGTTCGCCACCTTAAGTTGTTTGCCGAAATAAAGGCGGGAAATAAGTAAATAAATTGGGTACTGGAAGAAAAATCACCCTCCAATTTGGAGGAAAAAGGCAATCAAGGATGCCTGAGGCTCATTCAACTGAAGTAAGGATGAAACATGATGTGAATAGAAGGTCCATATAATCATTAAGACAATGTCCAGGAAAGAGGTTTATCGCTGGAGAAAGTAAGTCAGAAATGCTCTCAAGGGAAGCTGAAAACAAGAAGAGCTTGGGGAGGGAGCTCAAGTAGTAAAAGGGGCCAACTTTCAAAGGAGGAAGGAGGAAACAGGAAGAAGGGAGAGTCAAGGAAGGGATGGCCAGGGAGCATCACGCTGCTGCAAACAATGTTCAATTTTCAGTACCTACATCTGAAGAGTGCTGCAGAGCTCCGCGGCCCCGCTCTGAGCTCTCCCCGTTGGAGGGCTCCAGAAGGAGCCATAGCCACCCTGTAAGGGTGGTGAAGCAAAGGGGGGCGCCTTGAGGTTGAGGAGAGCGCATCTCCCCTCCCTGACTTGGAAAATCCCCCTCATCCAAAGATGAGGAGCAGCAGCAGTCAACATGGCTGCCACAAATTTGGGGACAACCAGAAGTACCTAAGAAAGTGAAGGAACGAAGAGAACAGTGAACGGAGATTGTTGCTGGGTGAGATGATTCTTTTTTCCCTTAAAAATTACCCCAAGGAAAACAAAAAATCCTAGAGAAGAGATTCTAAAAATATAGACATTTAAGCAGCGAAAGAAAACATTTTCGACAAAGAGATTTATGCTGAAAAGTCGAGGCGCCATCTACTGATGAAAGGAAAAGTGACTCCTAGACTCCTGGAAATTTACAGAGATTGAAAGAATATTTGATACCTGGTGGCTGTGACTTTTGTTTATTGCCTTACGCTTACCAGAGGTAGAAATAAGAAAGACATTTTATAAGAGACTCTGGGAAGCTAGAATAAAAGACTAAAACCACAGAGCAGACTCAAAGAACTTAGAGCAGGGGTCCTCAAACTTTTTAAACAGGGGGCCGATTCACGGTCCCTCAGACTGTTGGGGGCCGGACCTGGTGGGCAGGCGTGGCTAGGTGGTCATGTGGCTGGGTGGGCATGTGATTGGGTGGGCATGGCCAATTTAGCAGTCCATTTTGCCTTTGTCCTTCATAAGCTGTATATTTGCTCAACCCAAGGAATCTATTTAATTAATAAGACCCCCCCCAAAGGGGAAAAAAGTGCAAACTTTCTTGCCACTTGCCTAACTTCATTACAGCAGCAGCTTCAGGCTCCTTAAAATAGGTCATTACAAAAGAATAAAACAGGATTTCCTTCAAAATAATTCCTGATCATATGTTTCAGATGACCAGACTGAGAACTGCACCAATTAAGACTATAACTAAAACTCCCAAGATGAGCATTGAGACATTGGAAGCAGGTGGAAGAAGGCGAGAATCAACACAACCCCCCCCAGCCTCCAATGGTGAATTAAGGAGGGATAATGGTCCCTGAGACTGTTGGGGGCCTGACTATAGTAATAGTTTGAAAAGAACATGAAAAAATTTCAATGAACACTGCACATCTTTATTTGTAGTGCAAAAAAACATGAAATAATACAATACTTAAAATGAAGAACAATTTTAACCAACATAAATATACTAATTCAATGGGAAGTGTGGGCCTGCTTTTGGCTGATGAGAAAGTCAATGTCCAGTTCCATATTTGTCACTACCAGTTGTAGCAAGTGATGCAAGTGTTCATCAGTTAGTCTGGATCTGGTTGGACATTTCAGATGTTTCATTCGTGAAAAAGTCTGTTCACAGACATAGGTGCTGCCAAAGATGGTTACCATTTTGAGTGCAAGGTTCCTGAGATTAAGATATGTCTCAGAGGGGAGAGATCAGGGGTGAAATGGTCCCGGTTCGCACCGGCTCGTGGGGACCGGTAGGACTTGGCACATGGCTTGCTGGCCACGCCCCCGTACCAGTCCGGGCCCCGGGCCCCAAGCCCCCAGCCCAAGCCCCGGC
Source organism: Diadophis punctatus similis (assembly GCA_023053685.1). NCBI lineage: Eukaryota > Metazoa > Chordata > Lepidosauria > Squamata > Dipsadidae > Diadophis > Diadophis punctatus. The sequence continues at coordinate 418,683 of JALIGW010000012.1, forward strand.
CACCCATGTGTACCCCGGCCACCCATGTGTACCTAACTGCCCACCTGCCGCTTTTCCTGCTCCCGGCTTTTTCCTTTTGTTAAACAAAAATGGCCACCGCTTTTCCCACCTATCAGCTGGGCTCTTCCCGACACCCACCCCCACCCCCGGGCCCCAGCCTATATAACCTGGCTGTTCCAGCCTAGCAAACCACCCACCTTCCCACCCAGCCTCCAGAGTCCAGCTTGCTTACCTTAGCTCTTCGGACCCAATTCCCAGCCGTTGGAAGCCAGCCACGCCTGCTTTTCCTTTGGTCTGAATTGCAAACTGCAATCCATCTGATCTGCAAGCCACTTAATCTGCCTGCTTGAAACCAGCAATCCATCCATCTGCTCTGCAAGCAACTTATTCTGTCTGCCTTATTCCTTCCATAGGGTAAGTAACCTTTTTTATTTTATTTTTTGCTTTAAAAAAATAGTAGCCATATAGCCATTTAAAACTTTTGCAATGCTTTTGTGTTGTGTGTTTTGCATGGTGTGTGAGTCAGTACAGCTGCTTTTAAATGGTGTGTGAGCCATTTGTGTTGTTGTGCTGTTGTGTAAAGTTGTGTTTTCAGCTCTGTTGCTCTGTGAGGCTCCTACTTAAGGCAGGGGCCATTTTGCGTGCTTTTGCAATGCTGCAAAAGGCAGGGGGTTGGACTAGATGACCACACAAGGTCCCTTCTTCCAACTCTTTAAATCTGTTAAAATTTAACAGCTGCTTTTTCATGGTGTGTGAGCCATTTGGCAGGGGGTTGGACTAGATGACCACACAAGGTCCCTTCTTCCAACTCTTTAAATCTGTTAAAATTTAACAGCTGCTTTTTCATGGTGTGTGAGCCATTTGGCAGGGGGTTGGACTAGATGACCACACAAGGTCCCTTCTTCCAACTCTGTAAATCTGTTAAAATTTAACAGCTGCTTTTTCATGGTGTGTGAGCCATTTGGCAGGGGGTTGGACTAGATGACCACACAAGGTCCCTTCTTCCAACTCTTTAAATCTGTTAAAACCAGACATCAAGCCACACCCACAAAATAAGCCACGCCCACAGAACCGGTAGGGAAAATTTTCACATTTCACCCCTGGGAGAGATGCATAGAAATTAGTAAGCCTGCTTGACTTGAATGTGTCTTTCAGAGAGTCACAATTCTGTAGTTCAGCCAGTTCCATTTGGTAAATCGGATCAACAATTTCAATGTCAACAGAAAATGGGTTCCGGAAAAGCTGTATGTCCATGTGCACGAAGCTCTTTAAATCTCATTTGAAACTCCCTTTGCAACATTTCCAGTGAATCCACACACTTTTTGTTTGGGAATGCAACTGTTGGTTTTTCAGCCAACAGCTTTTGAGTAGTAGGGAGATGGCAGAAGTTTTCCTCCTTCACTTGTTTAATGAGGAGGTCCAATTTTACTTCAAATGCCTTCACATGTGAAGCATATCACAGATGAGCTTCCCTTTTCCTTGAAGTTGCACATTGAAACTGCTGAGTAGCTCTGTTAGATCGGTCAGAAAGGCAAGGTGCCATTTCCATTCTTCATCTTTGAGCTCTGGTACTTCTTTGTTTTTTGAAATCAGAAAAGCAGAAACCCGTGGAAGTCAGTCAAAGAAACGTTTCAAAACTCTCCCTCGACTCAGCCAACGGAGTTCTGTGTGGTACAAAGTATCTTCATAGGCAACATGTAGCTCAAGATAGAAATTCCTGAAATTGTCTGTGGTTTAGTGCATGTGCCCTAATTGAAGTTAACACAAGACACCACAACGTTCATGACAGAGTCCCAATTCAGTGACTTATAACACAGCGCTTGTTGCTGAATGAGGCAGTGTATGGCTATTGGATGGGAGTGGTTGTGTTTGTCCATCTCTTTGTTAATGTGTGCAACCACTCCTTTCATACATCCCACCATGCTAGGAGCACCATCAGTTGTCACACTGGCTAGTTTCGCCCAGTCCAACTCAAATCATTCAGTTTGGTGACCCTTTTCAAAGATATCCTCTCCTGTTGTTCCTTTGATGCTTTTCAGTGCAGCAAGCTCCTCTGTGACTTCAAAACAATCATTTGTCCCACAAATGAAAATTAGAAGTTGTGCAGAATCATGAACATCATTGCTTTCGTCAAGTGCCAACGAAAAATAGCAAAGTTTTTTTGAGGAGTTTTGCAAATGCTGATGCAAATTGTCCTCCATTTCTTCAATCCTTCGTGTAATTGTAGGTCCTGAAAGACTCACTGTACTAAATAAATCAGCCTTCTCTGGACACATCTCTTTGGCAACAGAAAGAAGGTATTCTTTAACAAATTCTCCCTCTACAAATGGTCTGCTAGTGCGTGCTATTAGCTTGGCAACTTGAAAACTTGCTCATAGTGATGAAATATTTACCTGCTTCTGCTTCACAAAAGCATTTTGCTGAGTTGTCAATCCATTTTTCAGTTTTAATATTTTGTCTTTTCTCGCTTGTCCGACCAAACTGTCATATTTGTCCTTATGTCGAGTTTCGTAGTGGCGACGCAAATTGTATTCCTTGCACACAGCTACTAAATCCTGGCATATCAGACAAAGAGCTCTTTCCTTATACTGCATGAAAAAGTAATCGGAAGTCCACTGTTCTTTGAAGATCCTGCACTCAGTCTCAATTTTTCTTTTCTTTGACATGTTTCCTAGGGATTCAAAATTGCTATTAGTAAGTTACCAATAAATACAGAGCTACAAAAAATAGGGATCACTACAGAACTGAAGTAATGACAGGCTGAGAGATGCTGTCAGTGTCTCCCCTCCCTTCTCCTCTCTATGGGGCCATTTGGTTCCTTCCCCTTTTGTTTCAGGCAAAGGCTTCACAGCGCTGCAAGCAGAGTTAAAAATTAAAGTTCAACAGCTTCTGCAAACACCCCGCCCCCAGAGCTCAAACCACGGCTCTCATCCCTCCCACATAGGACTGAGCCAAGAGTTCAAAGCACACACACACGCGCGTGCGCACCCTTCAGCCTTATCTTTGCAAGATGTGGTCAGCAGAAGTGCGTGGGCAGCAATGAGCTGAAGTCTGAAGCTGAAGCGGCTGCAATCTGCAAGCTATTATAGGCTGGAGGAAGGGCAATGAGGGCAGCTGGAAAAGGCAGCCTTGAAAAGAGTGCCTGGGAGGTGAGGGGCGGGGCTTAATCCCACCACGGGTGGGCGGGGCGGATAGCATGTGTCCCGCGGGCCGTAGTTTGAGGATCCCTGACTAATAGTCCAAGGAAAATACCTTGGACTCAGGGTAGGGTTCCCAAAATTTTTACTACCACTCTGTGGGCGTGGCTTATTTTATGGGTGTGGCTTGCTGGCCATGTGACCCGGTGGGAGTGGCTTGCTGGCCATGTGACCCAGTGGGAGTGGCTTGGCAGTCATGTGACTGGGTGAGGGGTTGCTTGGTGATCATGTGACTGGGTGGTCATGTGACTGGGTGTGCGTGGCCAACTTGACGTCACTCACGTCAAGGGTTAGGGTGCCTGGCCTCTCCTCACCTCAAAGGCCTCAATGAGATACAATTTCCCTATCTATTTACTACTACTGAACATCCAAAATATACTACTTAATCCTATGTAATGTGTATTACACACAGGCACACAAAAATATACATTATCTACTATATATACTGTGTCTCACACACACACCCCTCTTCTAAACTATACACATTCAACCTCACTTACTGCATTTGGAAAAACACACCGAGTCCACTTTAACTTTTAAAAAATCAAGGAAATTTCTTTCAAAGTTTAGCTACACTTTGATTTATGAAGGATCTGGATATTTTTGTTGCATTTTCTGTACCATTTCCTGGAATTCTTTTATTTAAAAATCCAGATTTTCATCAAATGTTTATCTCTGTGGAAAACTGTAACTTATGCTACACAATGTTGATAGATTCTTGGAGAGGAGGCATCACCCTCCCATTCTCTACGAATGGTATGGATATGACAGGATTTTGGAGAACCTTCCTGCTAGCAAATGTTCTGCTTTTTGCAGTGAGAGCAGAGATCATAATGAAGTATCAGAAAACAAGTTAGTATTTCTCTGCCCTGCAGATCTCTTGTTCCGATGTCCAGGAAGTATTGTTTCACTTGTATCTTGGATGGGGATCTTTGAGACCAGAGATATAGGAATAGGAATTATATGCTTCTTTTTGCAAGATGCATTATTTACAAAAAATAAAGCTATTCTTCTCTGTGGCAAGACAGTGCAAAACAGGGTTGGATGTGCCAGATAGCCTGTCTGCGTTCTGCCAGATTGCCTTGGGCCACTGCTCAAGAAAGAAGATGGACACAACTGGTTTTGGTCACATACAACACCTTGCTTCTCTTTGTGGTTTTCTCTCTACTTGGAGCTGAAAGTCTCCCCCCTTCAACCCATATGGCCAGTTGTGCTCCCTAAAAGAAACAATTGCACCCCCCATTGCCAGCCTTCCTTCCTTCCTTCCCTTTTCTTTCTTGTCTCTCTAACTCTCCCTTCCTTCCTTCCTTTTCTCTTTCTCTCTTCTTCTTTCTTTCTCTTTCTCTTTTTCTTTCTCTCTTCTTGGTGTCGGGAGAAGGAAGAAAGGAAGAAGGGAGGGGTAGGTATGGCGGGAGCAGAGGGGTAGGCCGCTTTAGGGGAACAAGAACTCGCTGTCTTCAAGCGATTCCTTGTTCTGGCCCCTCTGATTTGGTTCCATCTAGCTCAGCCTGAGTACCTGGTAACCAGGAATGTCAGGTCCCTGCGCTCAAGCTGCTGCTGTTGAATGCCAGGTCGATCACTAACAAGGCCCCCCTTGTTCGGGATCTAATCCTGGAAAAGGGGGCTGACCTGGCATTTATTTATTTATTTATTTATTTATTTATTTATTTATTTTGTTATTCTTATATGCCGCCCAACTCCCGAAGGACTCAGGGCGGCGTACAACAGGGAAAAATACAAGAATAATCAAAATACACATAATTAAAAAAACGAGTACAAATTTTTAAAAAACAGTATTAAAACAACAACATCCATTCAACATCATATATACTTGGGAGGTGATCTCAGGTGGATTAAGCTGTCCCCCCTACCTGCAGGAAAAGCCATGTTTTAACGGCTTTTCGGAAGGCCAGCAGAGTGGGGATGGTCCGGGTCTCTGGGGGTAGTTGGTTCCAGAGCACGGGGCCGGCCACAGAGAAGGCTCTCCCCCTAGGGCCCGCCAGCTTGGCCGACGGGACCTGGAGGAGGCCAACTCTGTGGGCCCTAACCGGTCGGAGGGAAATATGAGGCAGAATGCGGTCCCGAAGATATCCTGGTCCTAAGCCATGAAGGGCTTTAAAGATGGTGATCAACACCTTGAATTGGACCCGGAGACCGATGGGCAACCAATGCAGCTGGCGGAGTATTGGTGTCACGTGGGTGTACCTTGGCACACCCACCACAGCATGCGCAGCCGCATTTTGCACCAGCTGAAGTCTCCGGATACTCTTCAAGGGTAGCCCCATGTAGAGCGCATTGCAGTAGTCCAAACGCGAGGTGACAAGGGCATGAGTGACCGTGAGTAGAGCCTCCTTCTCCAAGTATGGCCGCAACTGGTGCACTAGGCGGACCTGTGCAAAGGCCCCCCTAGCCACAGCAGAAAGATGGTGGTCCAATTTTAGCTGTGGATCTAGGAGGACCCCCAAGTTGCGGACCTGGTCTGAGGGGGTCAGTTTCGCACCCTCAAAGACCAAGGAGGGACAGTTGTCATGGTCCTTAGGAGGCAATATCCACAGCCACTCAGTCTTGTCGGGATTGAGTCTGAGTCTGTTCCTCCCCATCCAGATCTTAACGTCGTCCAGGCAACGGCACATTACATCAACTGCCTCCCTGAAGTCAGACGGGGTGGTGATGTACAGCTGGGTGTCGTCATGGACGGAAACTGATGGAAACACACCCCATGTCTGCGAATGATCTCACCCAACGGTTTCATGTAGATATTAAACAGGATGGGCGAGAGAACCGACCCCTGAGGCACCCCACATGATAGGGGCCTAGGGGACGATCTCTGCCCTCCTGCCAACACCGACTGCATCCGATCGGCGAGATAAGAGGAGAACCACCGTAAAACGGTGCCTCCCACTCCCAACTCGTCGAGCCGATGCAGAAGGATACCATGGTCGATGGTATCGAAACCGCTGAGAGGTCAAGTAGCACCAGGATGGAGGAGTTTCCTCCATCCCGGGCCCGCCAGAGATCATCCATCAGGGCGACCAAGGCAGTTTCTGTACTGTAGCCGCGCCTGAAGCCCGACTGGTAAGGATCTAGATGGTCTGTTTCATTCAGGAGCTGCAGAAGCTGAGTCACCACCACCTTCTCCACAACTTTCCCTAAGAAAGGTAAGTTGGAGACTGGACGATAGTTTTTCAAATCAGCTGGATCCAGGGAAGGCTTCTTCAGGAGGGGTCGCACCACCGCAGCTTTTAACGACTTCGGTACGGATCCCTCCCTCAAAGAAGCGGTGATCACCGCCTGGATCCAGCCGCGTGCCACCGACCTGCTGGCCGAGACCAGCCAGGAGGGGCATGGGTCCAATAAACAAGGTGGAGGTACCCATAGCTCCCATAGCCCTGTCCACATCCTCGGGAGAAACAGGCCCAAACTCTTCCCATAATGATGGACTAGGACTTGCCCCCGTCAACTCTATGGACTCTGCCCTGCCAGAGTCCAAGTTTGACCGAATCTGAGCGACTTTATCCGACAGAAACTCACCAAATTCCTCAGCTCTGCCTTGTAAGTGTTCCTCGCTCCCCCCTTTTCCAAGGAGGGAGCGAGTCACCCTAAACAAGGCGGCTGGACGAGAATCTGCGGACGCAATAAGAGCGGAAAGATAGGATCGTCTTGCCGCCCTTATCGCCACTAAATAAGATCTGATGTAAATTCTTAATAGTGTTCGGTCAGATTCGGCCCTCTTGGTCCTCCAGTGGCGCTCCAGACGTCTCTTTTGGCGTTTCATCTCCCGGAGCTCCTCGGTAAACCAGGGAGCTTTCCGGGATCCACTGCCACGGAGAGGTCGCTTAGGCGCAATTCGGTCTAGAGCCCCTGATGCTGCGGTGTTCCAAGCAGCCACCAGGGAGTCAGCCGAATTGTGTACCAGGGTTTCAGGTATTTCCCCAAGTTCCCTCTGGAATCCATCCGGCTCCATTAGGTGCCTGGGGCGGAACCACCTAGTCGGTCCCGCCTCCCTGCGGGGGAGGAATGGGGTTGTGAAATCCAGCCTCAGTAGGAAATGATCTGACCATGACAGTGGGGTGATGACTATATCCCTTATCTTCAGATCATCTCTCCACTGCCCCGAAAGAAACACTAGGTCAAGCGTGTGACCACCCTCATGAGTCGGACCCTGAATTACTTGGGTCAGGTCCATGGTTGTCATGGAATCCATGAACTCCTGAGCTATCCCAGAGGTTTCGCCAGCAGATGGCAAGTTGAAGTCCCCCAGCACCATAAGCCTAGGGAACTCAACCGCCAAGCCGGCTACTGCCTCGAGCAGCTCAGGCAGGGCCTTACTTACGCAGCTGGGAGGCAGGTACGTTAAGAAAAGGCCCACCTGAACCCCTAAGTCCAACTTCAGAAGGAGCGTCTCACACCCAACAATCTCCGGGGCAGGGATCCTACGAGACCTGGCTGGGCCAGGAGGGGGGGTGCCCCTTTCTGAGATGTGCCCAGACGGGTTCTCAGTTCAGCACCAGCCGCGACCCCAGGGAAGGGGTGGAGGAGTGGCTATTATAGCTCGCCAGAATCTATGCCCTCGAAGGAGCCCTGCTCCGGAGATTGTTGGGTGTGAGACGCTCCTTCTGAAGTTGGACTTAGGGGTGCAGGTGGGCCTTTTGCTAACATACTTGCCTCCTAGTTGCGTGGCAAAGGCCCTGCCTGTTCTGCTTGAGGCGATAGCCGGGCTGGCGATTGAGTTCCCCAGGTTGATGGTGCTGGGGGACTTCAACCTGCCATTGCCCGGCAAAACCTCGGAGGCAGTCGAGGAGTTCATGGCTTCCATGACAACCATGGACCTGACCCAAGTAGTTCAGGGTCCGACTCATGAGGGTGGTCACACACTTGACCTTGTGTTTCTCTCGGGGCAGTGGAGAGATGATCTGAGGCTGAGGGGTTTAGTCACAGTACCCTTGTCGTGGTCAGATCATTTCCTTCTGAGGTTGGATTTCATGGCACCACTCCTCCACTGCAAGGAGGCGGGACCGATTAAGTGGTTCCGCCCCAGGCGCCTAATGGAATCCGAAGGATTTCAGAGGGAACTTGGGGAAATACCTGAATCCCTGGTACACAATTCATCTGAGGCTCTAGTGGCTGCCTGGAACCGGGGGGCGACGGGGGCTTTGGATCGGATTGTGCCTTTGCGGCCTCTCCGTGGCAGCGGATCCAGGAGAGCTCCTTGGTTTACCGAGGAACTCCGGGAGATGAAGCACTAAAAGAGACGCCTAGAGCGACAATGGAGAGCTAGTAAAGCTGAGTCTGACCGGACACTTTTAAGAACTTGCATTAAGTCTTACTTAGTGGTGATACGGGCGGCAAAATGTTTGCATTTTTCCGCCCTTATTGCGTTTGCCCAGCCGCCCTGTTTAGGGTGACTCGCTCCCTTCTTGCTAAGGAGGGTGGCGAAGATCCCTTGCAGGGCAGAGCTGAGGAATTTTCTCAGTTTCTGGCGGACAAAGTCATTCAGATTCGGACAGACCTGGACTCCATTTGGACAGGGCAGGCCGAGACGACAGGGGCGAGTCTTAGTCCTGTTATTTGAGAGGAGTTTGAGCCTATCACTCCTGATGATGTGGACAAGGCCATAGGAGCGATGAGCGCCTCCATTTGTTTATTGGACCCGTGCCCCTCCTGGCTGGTTTCGGCTGGCTCCAGGCTGTTGTGATCGCATCTTTGAGAGAGGGGTCCGTCCCGCAGCCCTTAAAAGCTGCGGTGGTGAGGCCCCTCCTCAAGAAGCCTTCCCTGGACCTAGCGGATTTAAAGAACTTCCGTCCAGTCTCCAACTTACCCTTCATGGGTAAAGTTGTTGAGAAAGTGGTGTCGCTCCAACTCCTGCGGTTATTGGAGGACACTGATTATCTGGATCCCTTTCAATCGGGTTTCAGGCGCGGCTACAGTACGGAGACTGCTTTGGTCGCTCTGATGGATGATCTCTGGCGAGCCCGGGATGGAGGTCATTCCTCCATCCTGGTGTTACTTGACCTCTCAGCGGCTTTCGATACCATCGACCATGGTATCCTTCTGCGTCGTCTTGGGGAGATGGGAGTGGGGGGCACCGTTCTTCGGTGGTTCTCCTTTCTCTCCGACAGGACGCAGTCGGTGTTGACAGGAGGGCAGAGGTCAGCCCCCAGGCCCCTGGTTTGCGGGGTGCCACAGGGCTCGGTCCTCTCGCCCATCCTGTTCAACATTTACATGAAACCGCTGGGTAAGATCTTCCGACGACACGGGGTGAGGTATCAACAATATGCCGATGATACCCAGTTGTACATCTCCACTCCGTGTCAGTTCAGTGAAGCAGTTAATGTAATGTGCCGCTGCCTGGACGATGTAAGGGTCTGGATGGGAGTGAATAGACTCAGGCTCAACCCAGACAAGACTGAGTGGCTCTGGATATTGCCTCCCAAGGACTATGTCGACTGTCCCTCCTTGGTTCTCGGGGGAGAAAAATTGACTCCCTCAGAACGGGTTCGCAATTTGGGTGTCCTCCTAGATCCACAGCTTAAATTGGAGCAACATCTTTCAGCTGTGGCTAGGGGGACCTTTGCACAGATCCGTCTTGTGCACCAATTGCGACCTTACTTGGAGAGGGAGGCTTTGCTGACAGTCACTCATGCCCTTGTCACCTCACGGCTAGACTATTGTAACGCGCTCTACATGGGGCTACCCTCAAAGAGCATCCGGAGACTAAAACTGGTACAGAATGCAGCTGCGCGAGCTGTGGTGGGTGTACCAAGATACACCCACGTAACACCCATTCTCCGCCAGCTGCATTGGTAGCCCATTAGTCTCCGGTTGCAATTTAAGGTATTGGTTTTTACCTTTAAAGCCCTACATGGTTCAGGGCCAGGTTACCTTCGGGACCGCATCTTGCCAGATACCTCCCTACGACCAGTTAGGTCCCACAGAGTTTGCCTCCTCCGGGTCCCATCAGCCAAACAATGTCGGTTGGTGGGCCCACGGGGGAGAGCCTTCTCTGTGGGTGCCCCATCTCTCTGGAACCAACTCCCACCAGAGATCCGGACTATCCCCACCCTACTGGCAAAGCAGTAAAAACATGGCTCTTCCGGCAGGCGGGGTGAAGAGAGGATTCCCTCATGTATGAATGGGGTTTTTTTTGTTTTTGTTTTTAATGCAATGTAATGTTTTTAAATGTTATTTTACTGTACCGTTCTTATCTCTGTTGTACGCTGCCCTGAGTCTTACGGGATTGGGCAGCTTATAAGAACTTTTAATTAAATTAAATTAAATTAAAGAAAGTGCTCTGGGAGAACGGGTGGCCCGGCCCAGCAGCAGCACCGCCGCCCCTCTTGCCTTCCTGGCTTCGGCTCTTGGACCTTCGCGGGCCGGGCATTGGGGCATGCACCTACAGAGCTCTGCCGGCCTCAGACTCCGGGGCTGGCGGGGCAGGGAGAGAGTGGCACTGCTTGGAGAGCCGGCAGATAGACGTGCCGGGCGGTCACCGAGCCTCACCAGGAAGGTAATCCGAGCGCTAGCCGGGCCCACGAGCACTCCCACCCACCCCTCGCTCCTACTGTCTCCCGGGAAGTGGCAGCGTACAGATCTGGGCAGGGAGGAGCCACCGGTGGAGCGCTCGGCGAGGAAGGGGGGGAGGGAGGGCGGCCCGTCCTGTCATGGCAGCGGTGCATCCCCCAGGAAGTGGCAGCGGACAGATCTGGGCAGGGCGGAGCTGCCGGTGGAGCGCTCGGTGAGGAAAGGCGCCTGGGGGGGGGAGGGCGGGTGGCCCGTCCTGCCCCGGCAGCAGTGCATCTCCCAAGAAGTGGGGGGAGGGCTAGCACGATCACGAGTTACCTGTAGGCAGGAGGCAGCTCAGTTGAGACGCAGGGCAGGCACCACGTGGGAACTGGGAAGGCAGCTTAGGCAGTGAGGAGTGAATGGGCGGGGCAAATAAAAAATAAAGCCGAAAACAGGATGTAGACGCATGCACAGGGCCGGAAGCTTGGCTTCTGCACATGCTCAGAAGAAAAATAAAATATAAAATAAATTAAAATAAATTAAAAAAAAAGAAAGCCAAAAACAAGATAGCAACCGCATGCACAGGGCCGGAAGCTCGGCTTTTGCACATGCTCAGAATAAAATAAAATAAAAAATAAAAAAAAAATTAAATTTAAAAAAAATTAAAAAAAAGATGGCTGCGCCCAAGGACCTATAACCGATTGTGACGTCACCACCCGGTTGCTACCGGTGCGGTAGAGTGGACCGCACTGGTAGGAACTCACAACTGCTTGGACTATTAAGAGTATTGAGTAAATGCTGGAACTGGCTCATCTAAATAATTGACTTTGCTTTGAAAGAAATGGATTTTGTTTGAATATAAATACCTGCTGGAAAAAAAGGCAGCATGGAAATTTGAGAGGAGAGCCCCATCTACTAATGATTGGAAAATAAACCATAAAAATGATTGGAAAATAAACCATACTTCTATAATTTTGAACTCTTTCTGAACTAGATTTATTGTTCATTCCACTTTTATCGCTATTATGACCGGAGTTGAAGGAACAGCTGTGGAAATGAGAGGACTTTTTAATGAGTTGACATTGTTGTTCCAAAATATTAAGGATTCAATCGATGGTATAGATAAGAAAATGGAAAACATTTTGCAAAGAATGAATCAAATGGCCTATGAACTGATGGAAGCAACAGAGAGATTAGATGAAATGAACTACTCAAGCCAGAAAAAATTGAATACAAACAAAATTGAAAAAATATGGATCAGAAAAATCAGCAAATGAAGCAAAACCTCAATGAAGAGGAAGACCAGATAAATGGCAAGCAAAAGGAGCGGAAAGAACAGATGGATTGGCCACATCAACAAATAAATCAAGTACTGGAGCAAAAAAAATAGGACTGACAAATGATAATCCAAGTCCTAGTCCATCATTGTGGGATGAGTTTGGGCCTGTTTCTCCCGATGATGTGGACAGGGCTATGGGAGCGATGGGTACCTCCACCTGTTTATTGGACCCATGCCCCTCCTGGCTGGTCTCGGCCAGCAGGTCGGTGGCACGCGGCTGGATCCAGGCGGTGATCACCGCTTCTTTGAGGGAGGGATCCGTACCGCAGTCGTTAAAAGCTGCGGTGGTGCGACCCCTCCTGAAGAAGCCTTCCCTGGATCCAGCTGATTTGAAGAACTATCGTCCAGTCTCCAACTTACCTTTTTTAGGGAAAGTTGTGGAGAAGGTGGTGGTGACTCAGCTTCTGCAGCTCCTGGATGAAACAGACCATCTAGATCCTTACCAGTCGGGCTTCAGGCGCGGCTACAGTACAGAAACTGCCTTGGTTGCCCTGATGGATGATCTCTGGCGAGCCCGGGATGGAGGAAATTCCTCCATCCTGGTGCTACTTGACCTCTCAGCGGCTTTCGATACCATCGACCATGGTATCCTTCTGCATCGGCTCGGCGAGTTGGGAGTGGGAGGCACCGTTTTGCGGTGGTTCTCCTCTTATCTCGCCGATCGGATGCAGTCGGTGTTGGCAGGTGGGCAGAGATCGTCCCCTAGGCCCCTATCATGTGGGGTGCCTCAGGGGTCGGTTCTCTCGCCCATCCTGTTTAATATCTACATGAAACCGTTGGGTGAGATCATTCGCAGACATGGGGTGTGTTTCCATCAGTACGCTGACGACACCCAGCTGTACATCACCACCCCGTCTGACTTCAGGGAGGCAGTTGATGTAATGTGCCGCTGCCTGAACGACGTTAAGATCTGGATGGGGAGGAACAGACTCAGACTCAATCCCGACAAGACTGAGTGGCTGTGGATATTGCCTCCTAAGGACCATGACAACTATCCCTCCTTGGTCTTTGAGGGTGCGAAACTGACTCCCTCAGACCAGGTCCGCAACTTGGGGGTCCTCCTAGATCCACAGCTAAAATTGGATCACCATCTTTCTGCTGTGGCTAGGGGGGCCTTTGCACAGGTTCGCCTGGTGCACCAGTTGCGGCCATACTTGGAGAAGGAGGCTCTACTCACGGTCACTCATGCCCTTGTCACCTCGCGTTTGGACTACTGCAATGCGCTTTACATGGGGCTACCCTTGAAGAGTATCCGGAGACTTCAGCTGGTACAAAATGCGGCTGCGCGTGCTGTGGTGGGTGTGCCAAGGTACACCCACGTGACACCAATACTCCGCCAGCTGCATTGGTTGCCCATCGGTCTCCGGGTCCAATTCAAGGTGTTGATCACCATCTTTAAAGCCCTTCATGGCTTAGGACCAGGATATCTTCGGGACCGCATTCTGCCTCATACTTCCCTCCGACCGGTTAGGGCCCACAGAGTTGGCCTCCTCCAGGTCCCGTCGGCCAAACAATGCCGGCTGGCGGGCCCTAGGGGGGAGAGCCTTCTCTGTGGCTGGCCCCGTGCTCTGGAACCAACTTCCCCCAGAGACCCGAACCATCCCCACTCTGCTGGCCTTCCGAAAAGCCGTTAAAACATGGCTTTTCCTGCAGGTGGGGGGGATAGCTTAATCCACCTGAGATCACCCCCCAAGTATGTATGATATCGAATGAATGTTGCTGTTTTAATATTGTTTTTAATAATTTGTATTTGTTTTTTTAATCACTTGCATTTTGATTATTCTTGTATTTTTTTTCCTGTTGTACGCCGCCCTGAGTCCTTCGGGAGTTGGGCGGCATATAAGAATAACAAAATAAATAAAATAAATAAATAAAATGATGTTCGTCCATCGTGTTTGAAGAGGACCTTGACATCTGGGGGGGAGGATGTCAAGACTTGCGCGTGAATTGGATGAAAGTGAGGGAGAGGTGCGCATAGTCAGCCTCACTCTCTCTTCCTAGATTCCATCTTGCTCCAAATAGCAGGACAAGAGTCGAGACAGTTGGAGATGGGCTGGGCGCAGTGGTTGACCAGGACGTCTTTCGTGTCTTGCCATGCTCTTAGCATACCACATCGCTTGCAGAGACCGCCTTCATGACCGTTCTCCTATTCTAGTAGATTTCATCCGCTCAGTCCACCGGAATCTGTCTTCACATGCTCGGGATAGACAAGTCCCTATCTCAACAAAGGTCGATGACCCAACGGCTACTCTCAACCTGGTTTGGCCAGCCTGTCGAAGCTGTTGCCTGGGGTGTGGCCGCTGCGCATGCTACAGCTGACAAATAAGCTGATAAAGGAGGAAAGACCGAAGAAAACAAAACAGACAAATCAACAATTGGAGAGACAGGAAAGATACCTTTGATAAGGAGATTGGGACATTTATTTATTTATTTATTTATTTAGCTGTTCTTATATGGGCATGGGCAGACGTCTGGGAGAATTGGCAGCATAAGATTGTACTGGGAGAAATGTCTAGATTGAACAAGAAAGATAGAGATGAAGATAGAGCTAAAGATGAGTGTGGCAGACGAATTAAAAAATGGATAAGAATTGAAGTACTGAAGAGATGGATAGAAAGAATTGCCCTTTAAGTATTAAAGCAGCTTGATTGTAAGCTGAAAGAGGCAGAAATAAAGTTAGATAGGGGAAATATTAGAATATAATTTTTATAGAATAAATAAAAATAATAGAAAGATTAGAAGTTTACATATGTTAGGCATTTTTTAATTTATGTTTAAACAATGTAATGGAGATTAAACTTGATAAATGTGATAATTACACTAATATTGTTACCGTGAGTTGGATTAATATGAATGATACCCAGAACTAACTTTGTTCATACACAATAGAGCAGTGTTTCCCAACCTTGGCAACTTGAAGATGTCTGGACTTCAACTCCCAGAATTCCCCAGCCAGCGAATGCTGGCTGGGGAATTCTGGGAGTTGAAGTCCAGACATCTTCAAGTTGCCAAGGTTGGGAAACACTGCAATACAGAAACGTTTAGATTGAATAAGAAAGAGATAAAGATGAGGAGTTAAGCATTTTTTGTTTGTATGTTTAAACAATGAGGATTATTTAAATTTGATGTGTGATAGAGATTACTAATATTGTTACTGTGAATTGGATTAATATGAATGATATCCAGAACCAACTGTTCACACACAATATGGATGTATATTTAAAAAAAAAAAAACCCAAAAAACTGTGGCAAGAAATGTCATAAAATGGGGCAAAACTCACTTAACTGTCTTGCGTAGCAACAGAAATTTTGGGCTGTTATGATCATAAATTGAGGACTACCTGTACGAATGGTGCAGGGACTCCTGCTTGAGCGGGGGTTGGACTAGATGACCTACAACAGTGATGGCGAACCATTTTTTCCTCGGGTGCCAAAAGTGCATGCGCACATGCTATCACACATGTGCGAGTGCCCACGCCCATAATTCACTGCCTGGGGAGGGCAAAAATGGCCTCCACCGCTCCCCCAGAGGCCCACTGGAGGCCGGAAATGGCCCGTTTCCCAACTTCTGGTGGGCCCGGTAGACCCATTTTTTGCCCTCCCCAGGCTCCAGAGGCTTCCCTGGAGCCTAGGAAGGGCAAAAATGCCCTCCCGCGTCCCCCCCCCCGGAAGCCAAAAACGCCCTTCCAGAGCCTCCATGGGAGCCAAAAATCAGCTGGCCGGCGCGCACATGCACGCTGCAGCTGAGCTAGGCAACAGCTCGCGTGCCGGCAAATATGGCTCCACGTGCCACCTGTGGCACTCATGCCATAGGTTCGCCATCACTGACCTACAAGGTCCCTTCAAACTCTAATAATAATAATTTGTGTCCCAACGTAACAGGAATTGTAACGGCAAGACATGGAGACCAAACGGCATCTTTTTCTCCTTCTAAGCCAGGACTGTTTTACTCTCTTTCACTGGCTTTGGCAGTTTGGGAGCAGTTTGGTGTAGTGGTTATGGTGCTGGCTTAGAAACCAGCGGACTTTGAATTCTAGACACAAGAGCTGCTTCGGTGGGGAAAGGGACAATAATTATTTCCCCGCGTCTTCTATATACCTCAGCGTGGCTAATTCATCTAAGTCTCCTATTTTTCCAGCAACAACCATCCGGTGAGGTAGGTGGGTTGAGAGACAACTGGCCAATAGCGCGATGCAGCTAAAATTAAGAGAACGAAGGCGATCGTGCGCCGGTCCCCTCTTCCGAGGGCGGCCTTCATTCCTCCGCGGCCCCGGTCAGAAAAGGCACGGAGTGAGGCAAGCTACGCTTCCTGCGAGGCTTCGCCTACGGCTAGAAGGAGGCGAAAGGCCTCCTCTTCGGTCTGCTCAATCATCCGGGGCTTCCGCGGGCCTCGGGGAGACGCCGCGGGCGAGGCGGTGCGCGCCCCCGAAGGCCCCCTCAGCAGCCCATGACGACGGAGCTCGGCGTCCCCGCGGCGGGCGGAGGCGGTTGGGGGCCCCGGTGCCCGGATTTCCGCTCCCTTCCGCCGGGACTGAGCCCGGCCATGAGCGGCAGCGAGGCAGCGCGGCTGCTGGATGCCGTCGACTTCGCGGCTCGCAAGCACTCGGCACAGCGGCGCAAGGACCCGGAGCGGACGCCCTACATCAACCACCCCATCGGTGAGGCGGAGGCGCTAGGCGGGCGCTAGGCGGGCGCAAGGCGGGCGTAACTCTGCCCCTCCACTCTCCCCCGCAGGAGTGGCGCAGATCCTGGCGCAGGAGGCCGGCGTGGCCGACGTGGCGGTGCTGCAGGTGAGCCGGGCGGGCGGGCGGGCGGGAGGCGGCGGCGGCGGGGCTCCCGGCGGGCGCTGAGCCTCCCTCGGCCCGCAGGCCGCGCTGCTGCACGACACGGTGGAGGACACGGACGCCACCTTCGCGGAAATCGAGCAGCGCTTCGGGCCGGAGGTGCGGCGCCTGGTGGAGGAGCTGACCGACGACAAGGCGCTGCCCCGGGCCGAGCGGAAGCGCCTGCAGGTGGAGCGCGCGGCGGGGCTGAGCGCGGGCGCGCGGCTGGTGGCGCTGGCCGACAAGCTGCACAACCTGCGCGACTTGGACCGGCGCGCGCCCGAGGGCTGGTCTGAGCAGCGCGTGCAGGAGTACTTCGCCTGGGCCGCGCGCGTGGTGGACGCACTGCGCGGGAGCTGCCAGGCGCTGGAGGAGCCCCTGTGGCGCCTGCTGGCTGCCAGGGGCGTCGCGCGCTAGCCCGGAAGCGTCGCGGCGGAAGTGGCGGATCGCTGACCGCCCACTTCCGGGAGGGACTCGGCCGCCACAGCCATGGCCTCCCGCGACCCGCCTGACTTGCCCGACTTCGGCTTGCTGAAGCGTCTGGCGCGGGACCAGCTGGTCTACCTCCTGGAGCAGGTGGGCGTGGGCGGGAGCGGGGCAGGGGCGGGTCGCGAAGGACGGTCCTGACCCGATTCTCGGTTCCGCAGCTGCCCGGCAAGAAGGACCTCTTCCTGGAGGCCGACCTGATGAGCCCGCTGGACCGCATCGCCAATGTCTCCATCCTGAAGGTGGGTTCGCGAGGGGTCTGGGATCTTTAGGTTCCCATCTTTGACCTCGCTTCCAGCCACTCACCTCATCCCATTTACAGCCAGCTTTCCTCCTCCGCTGGCCCTCCCCCGGCCATTCTCCATGGCCACTGGGTCCTGGCCCTTCCTCCTGCTCATTCGCCCAGACACCCTTTGACTCCGGCCTTTGGCTGCACGGGACAAATAGCCCCCAGCCAATCGGGTGGCAGGCAGATGCAATGGTGCTGCGGGGGCAACGTGCAATTGGTGATGGGTGATTGCAGGGTCTGGGGGGGGGCAGCATGTGATGCAAGATTTTTTTAAAGTGCAAAAGCATCCCGATCTGTCGCCAGGACTGGAGGGGAGGGGGAGGGGCAGCAGGAGTAGCAGCTTGGAGAGCCACTGGGGGGAGGACACAGGCAAGAGTGTGTTAGAAGGGACCAGGAAGGGAGAGAAGGGCGCTTCTAGGGAAAGACATCTTGGCTTGCAACTCAGTCAGCTCCAACTAAAGGAGGGAGGAGGAGCAAGGCTGGCGAGGCTCCTGGTGTTACAGGGGGTGGGGGCGTGGTAGGTGAATGGAGATGGTGCATGGTGGGGGGCGCCAAACTGCCTGTTAGGTGTCACGCCAAAGTGGCAATGGTGGCTCCCTCCAAGCTGTTATCTTAGTTTTTATAATTTCAGGTTCAATGAGTGAAAGAAAGTTCCTTCTTTTTTACAAAAGAAAGCATTTGGGTAGGAACAAGTATCCCAACCGATTACCGTAAATAACTTTTTTGCAAAATGTTCCTCGTTAGGCTAGCCTGGCAAATGATAAAAAGCAAATCAATTTTTTACCTGCCCCTCATGGAGCACCAGAAGTACTTCTTCTCCCTCCTTTAGTTGGAGTTGACTGAGTTGTGAGCCAAGCTGTCTTTGCGAAGCTCCCTAGAGGGGTCCCTTCCTCCCACCCCAATACATTCTCGCCTATGCAACACCCCCCCCCCCCCCCCGTGGCTCTCGCAGCTGCCACTCCTGCTCCCTTTGGTCCTGGTGACAGATTGGGATACTTTTGCACTTAAAAAAAAATCTTGCATCACATGCTGCCCCCCCCAGCCCCTGCGATCACCCATCATATGCTGCCCCCAAAGCACCATTGCTTCTGCCTGCCACCCAATTGGCTGGGGGTTATTTGTTCTGTGCAGCCAAAGGCCAGAACCAAAGGGTGTCTGGGTGAATGGGCAGGGAGGAACGGCCAGGACCCAGTGGCCATGGAGAATGGCTGGGGGAGGGCCAGCGGAGGAGGAAAGCTGGCTGTAAATGGGCTGAGGTGGGTGGCAAGGGTCCATGCCTAAACGTCCCATTCTGATCTGCGGGGGGGGGGGGTGCCTCCTTTGTTCCCTCCTGCATCCGACCGCGTCCATCTCTCCACGCAGCAGCACGACGTGCACAAGCTCTACAAGCTGGAGAAGAAACCGGCACGTAGCTCCAGTGACCAGTGAGTGGGCTGGTGGGGAGCCGGGGGGGGCACTTCACCTGTGTCCCCCTGACCGCAACCTGCCCTTCCCTCCAGGTTATGCTTCCTGCTCCGTCCACGCCTTACGAGTGTCCGGCTGGTGGCGGGTGAGTGGCAGGGAGTGCCTCCTGGGGGGGTGGAGGGGTCCCATGAAGGCGTGGCTCACTCGGTGCTCCTTGCAGAATTGATCAACGCTGACAAAGTGGCAGGTCGGGCGCGCAAGTACAAGATCATCTTCAGCCCACAGAAGGTGAGGCTCGCTGGTGGTGGTGGGGAAGATAGCTGCAAGTATTGGGTAAGCCTGGTCTACCTGTGAAAGGCTTCCCGGGAGTGGGGGAGAGGTCACCATGGGCTTGAGCTTTGTAGAGGTATTGGTCAGTATGTCAGCTCACATTTAAGTGCACCAGACTCCTGCTGCCTCCTAGCACAATCCCCCTTTCGCATTCCAGGGCAGATTACCTAAGGCAGTGGTTCTCAACCTGGGGGTCACGACCCCTTTGGGGGTCAAACGACCCTTTCACAGGGGTCGGGAGACTTCGCCCGGCCGCCGCCATTTGGGTTCTTTTACCCTCTGCGCATGCGCAGAACGCTTTGCGCATGCGCAGAACGCTTTGCGCATGCGCAGAACGCTTTGCGCATGCGCAGAGTATAAAAGAACCCAAATGGTGGTGGGGATGGGTTGTGGCGGCGGGCGCGGCGCTGGGTTGGGGCGCGGCGGGGGAGGGTCGCGGGTCATGGCATTAGGAAGGTTGAGAACCACTGACCTAAGGGGTGGGGGCAGAAGTGGATTTTAGTTTCCTGTCCTCAAAACCTCTGGCCCATCGATTGGGTACTTCGAATTAGAGTATCTTATAAGACAGTGATGGCGAACCTTTTTTGGCTTGGGTGTCAAAAGAGTGTGCACATGTGCAATAGTGTGCGCGTGCATGCCCACACCCATAATGCAATGCCCTCCCCCACACATGTGCACAACCCCCGTGCTGCCACCCGCGCATGTGCACAACCCCCCCCCGCGCTGCCCCCCCCCCCGTGCATGCGCACAGGCCTCACTGAAGCTTCCAAACTCCGAGGCTTTCCTGAACCCTGGGGACGGCCAAAAATGGCCAAAAATCAGCGCGTGCTGGAACTGACATGGCTCCAAGTGCCACCTGTGGCACGCATGCCATAGGCTTGCCATCATTGTTATAAGGGATGGAGAATAACATAGAAGCATTGCACTATCCCACTTGGAAAAAGTTTTCTTCCCCACCTGTATTTGTTGAGATGGAAAGTGATGTTTTAACCTTTGCTGGTTTATCCTGCCACACACACCCACACTCAAACACACCAGTTCAGTTTGTCAGTTCAGCTGGGATTCCAGTGACATTGGTAGAGTGGCTTCTTTTAGGTTGCATGTGTGTGTGTGTGTGAGTTTCAGAGGCTGTTGTAATGCCCAGGAAAAGTGGGATAGCTTTCCCTTTCTATGTTTCCTTAAAATGGGTGGAGAACTATGGCCCTTTTATGACTTGTGAACTTCAGCTCCCATTCTGGGAGTTGAAATCCACAAATCAAAAAGGGGCCAGAGTTCCCCACCTTTGGTTTAAAACCTGCACTATTAAAGCCCCAAATTCAGAAAAACATGAGATTCCAGGAACAATCTTCAGGTTAAGGCCTTGTGTGGTACTGGTCAGAAATGCTCTGACTGTCTTGAATGCGGCACCACACACTACCCTTGCAGTTATTTTTGCTTGGATTATTGAGCCTCAACTGGTAAAGGAAGTTTGTGCCATAGAGGGCCTTGAGGCTTCCAAGTATGGTACTTTCATGATTGCCTGAAGTTGGCTGTCTTCTCCTGCAGTTCTACACATGTGAGCTGGTGTTGGAGGAGGAAGGGATCTATGGTGGTAAGTCTCGAGAACTGGGCCCAGTGCATCACAGCTGGATGTCTCGAGAACTGGGCCCAGTGCATCTCAGCTGGATGCCTCTGCATCACAGCTGGATGCCTCTGTTCAAAAGTATGGGGAGAAGGGGCTTGGAAATAGATGGGAGGTGATGATTCTGCTGGTCTCTCTTCCTTTAGACTCAAAACTCTGGTTATTCACTCAGATTGTGAAAGGCAGAAAAGAGAATAGGCATCCAAACAATATCTCTGACCCTCTAGATGTGACCTGGGATGAGTGGTCCTTCTCTCTCCTCCCTCTGGATAATGACATCATCAGCATGGAGCTGCCCGAGTTCTTCCGAGATTATTTTCTGGTTAGTATTATATTTGGTAAGGTAATTTATGCTGGCTGTGATGCATGTCTTGGTGGCTGCCTGCTATCTCACCAGTATCTTGGAGATTGCATCTTGGTCCCGTCTTGTAAATCCTTGAGAGAGGCAGTTTGGTGTAGTGATTAAAGCACCAGGCTAGAAACTGCCACGCTTGAGTTCCAATTCCATCCTATGTGCAAAGCCAGCAGGGGGCCCCTATACCAGTCGCTCTCTGAGTCCAGGAAGAAGGAAGCAAGGGCAAATCACTTTCAAAATCCTACAAGAAAATTACCAAGAGTTGTCCAAGGAGTTGCAGGAAGTCAACACTGCAAAGGCATCCACATACATGCACACATACAGCAATAGCAATAGCACTTAGATTTATATACCACTTCACAGTGCTTTTACAGCCCTCTCTAAGCGGTTTACAGAGTTAGCATATTGCCCCCAACAATCTGGATCCTCATTTTACCCACCTCAGAAGGATGGAAGGCTGAGTCAACCTTGAGCCTAGTGAGATTCGATCTGCCAAATTGCAGGCAGCCAGCAGCCAGCAGAAGTAGCCTGCAGTACTGCATTCTAACCACTGCGCCACCACGGCTCTTACATACAACCTTTAGGACATACAACCTTTGTATGTATATACAACCTTTAGGACTTGAAGGTGATCTTTTTAAAGTTTTTACATTTATCAGAGCTCTAAATACTCTAAAGAAAAGTATTACATATTCACATAAAAATTATAAGCATTAAATGTTAGTATAAAGAAATCTTTGTCCAAGTGCTCAACAATAAAAGAAGACAATTATATAAAATTATTACAAAAAATTCAAAAGGATTTGATGGCCTGGTTTAAATTACAAATTTCTCTAATTGGGAGAATAGTGGTTATAAAGATGAACATACTACCGAAAATTCTCTATCTCTTCCAAACGGCGGCAATAAAAATTGGGAATAAATTTTATACTGAATTAGATAAAACAATTCAGAAATTTATTTGGAACAGTAAAAGACCTAGAATTAAACAAAAATTACTACAAGACAAGAGAAAACAAGGAAGCTTTGGATTACCTGATTGGAAAACATACCATCAGGCGGCAACAGCAACATGGACCAAGGAATGGATAACACTTACAAATAAAAAATTGTTAACCATAGAGGGGCATGATTTACAAACGGGTTGGCACAATTTCATTTGGAATGACACACATAAAAAACAGTTATTTTCAGAGGCACCATATCAGGGGAATGCTTCTTGATGATTGGAAGGAAATCAAAAGAAAATTTTATATTAATATGCCTAAATGGATCTCCCCAATGGAAGCCACAATCTATCCCAACCTTTTGGATTTGGACAAAAAAATTATTTACAATCAATTATTGGATGAACAAAACAATTTAAAATCGAGAGAAGATCTGGCATCGATTGGATTGAATATAGATTGGTGGCTCGACTTTCAAATCCAAACTAAATATAAAAAAGATTTACTGCAATTCGGCTTCCAAAATACCTATCAGGATTTGGACAAAATTTTATTGGGATCAGAGGAAAAAATTATTACAAAATTATACAATTGTCTATTAAATATTAGGATGGAAGATGAAAGTTAAAGAGGTGATGGTGTTATGGGCGCAAAATTTTGGTTACACAATAGAATTGGATCGTTGGGAAAAAATTTGGGATTGAAATTCTAAATTAACCATGTCATCAACATATAAAGAAAATGCCTATAAAATGTTTTATCGATGGCACCTCTCCCCGACAAGATTGGCACCTAAATTTCACCTAAAATGTCAGCAAAATACTGGAAGTGTAAAAAACATCTGGGGACGTACTCTGGGCATGTGGACGTGCCCAGAGGCCAGGATCTATTGGGAAAAAATTCAGAGATGGATAAACGAGATTACAACACAAAAAATAGAACGAAAGCCGGAAATGTTCCTTTTAGGAATCATGGATGAAAAAATAAATAAGAATAACCAATACTTCATTATACATATATTAACTGCGGCTAGGATTACTTACGCCCAACTCTGGAAAAAAGAAGTCCCTACTAGCTCAATTATTATAACAAAAATATTAGAATGCGCAGAAGTAAGCAGACTAACTATGCAAATAAAAGATAAAGAGGAAACAGAATTCTATAAAATCTGGACGAGTTGGTATGACTGGCTGGAACGTAAAAGCAAAGTTAAACAAGGTCTTATATTTATAGATAATAAAGAGATATGTAGATAACTGGAAAATGGGAAAAACTGAAATTAAAGAAATGTATCAACATAGGATAAAACAAACTCTAAAAACAAAAGTGATGTATCAGATACAACAATACGTGAAACCGCAAAATGAATAACAATGATTTGTTATTTGGTTTATTAGGTTATGTGGTTTGTTAAGTCGATTAGGTTTGTATGTCTGTACATGAATATTCATTTCTTTACTTTTATGTTGTGTGTGCTTTTAAAATTACTCAATAAAAACTATTTTTTAAAAGAAATCTTTGTAATAAAAGCCACATTTAATTATTACCTGCCAATTAGTAACTTGACATTACAGTATTTGCATATATTAGTGATACAGTGGTTGGCTCATTGCAGATCATGATGCTTAACTGATAAACCGTTAATTTGATTTCTGTTTTGAGTGCTAATTGAGTGTGCAAATTCCGTTTGCTTTATGTTGGTGAGGAAGAGATTTCTGGGTTTCTGAGAGTCAACTATTCCCTCCTGGTTCCAAGGTTCCAACATTCCATTTACTCTTGCAGGAAGCAGACCAGCGGTGGATCAACACAGTTGCCCAGGCTTTACAGCTGATGAACTCTCTCTTTGGCCCATTCACTGAGACTTATGGAATTGGGCGGTGTGCCAAGGTACGGCCAGATCAACCCAGGCGGGTGGACTTGCTTAGAGAACATGTGCCCCAGAAAACGATATGGCTCTATGGAGGCTGTTGTTAGCTGAGCCATGGCTGGAAGTAAGGAGAGGGGGTGGCCCCAGAACACATTTCGACTAAATGCAGCTCTGTTTATGTAAAAGGCTCTTTCCTTCCAGGCTACCCAAAACCTTCCTGAAAGCTTTGCTCTGTGTTGGTAAGATGTTGGCTCTCTTTTGTCGGGACGAAGTAGGTGCCTGTCATTAGGAAAGGATCTTGCAAGAGAGTCCTGCCTGTGATGTGGTAACCTGAGGGGTCCTGTAAAGTGCAATGGGTTCATTTCTCCTAGATGGTCCATGAGCTTTGGCGTGACATAGCGGAAGAGAGCGAGGTTGACAACATGGATCGGAAGCCAGAGATTGGCCACGTCTTCCTTATAGACAGAGGTGGGTCTGGGGGAAAGGGAAGAGAGAGGTGGTATCCTGCCTAGAAACCTTCCTTGATTCCAGTGGGAGCTCCTACTAAGCCTTCTTTGGGTGCAGGTGCTGTGTGGCAGCTTTTGGGGTGGGGGGGCACATTTTGGAATTAAGAGAGAAAGTGATTCCCACAGACTTTCACATGTTTCACATGTCCTGGAAGCTGCCAGAGACCCAAGCAATTGCCAAAAGGAAGAGGACTCCAGTGCCACAGGAATTTCAAAAAAGAAGTAGCTGTTGTGCTTTATTTCCCTGTTGTACGCCGCCCTGAGTCCTTCGGGAGTTGGGCGGCATATAAGAATAACAAAATAAAAAATAATAAATAAATAAATAAATATTTTGAGCAAACATTTTATTGATGAGCTTAAAATTGGTAGAAGTGGCAAAACGGTCTGTTCGACCCAAGCGGAAGCTGTTCTCCAGCTTCAGATCACTGTTCTTCTACCCTGCCCATAGACGCTGCTTTTGGCTTCTGAGCCGGGCCTGGGACTCTTGTTACAAGAGAGGCCTCATGTTTATCTCTTTTTAGATGTGGATTACGTTACAGCCCTTTGTTCTCAGGTAGTCTATGAAGGCCTGGTGGATGATACCTTCCACATAAAATGTGGTGAGTTCCTCCCCAGCCTTGAGCCTCTGGCATTGGCATCTGACCTTCCAGTTTCTGAGGGATGGATTGGAGGTGTCCAGAGGTTGCCATCGTCCAGAATAATTACTGGGACTTGGTAAACTGAGTGCCATGGGGCAAGTGACTTGAGCAACCCACTTTCTGCAGGAAGTGTGGATTTTGGTCCAGATGTTACCTCTTCTGACCGAAGCATTAAAGTCCTGCTGAATTCCCAGGACAAGGTAAACTTTCTCTGCTCTGGGACAGAAGCAGTTCAGGAATTTCTGAGAGCAGAAGCCAGATGGTTGGGGGAGTGGCAAGGCGCTTCTCTAGGTTACCACGGTCTGGCCTGCATCTCTCTACAGGTGTTCAGTGAAATCCGCAATGAGCACTTCTCCAACGTGTTCGGTCTCCTGAGTCAGAAGGCACGGAATCTTCAGGCCCAGTATGATGTGTGTAGGCTAGAATGGGGCAATAATGGCCACAAGGGGTGGATTTGTGGCTGGGCCAGCCTGTAGGAAATGTCTCTCTTCTAGCGACGACGGGGAATGGATATTAAGCAGATGAAGAACTTTGTCTCCCAAGAACTGAAGGGCCTGAAACAAGAACATCGCTTGCTGAGTCTCCGTAAGTCCTCTCAGCCAGGGTTTCCCAGGCAGAGGAATCTTAGCAACAAAACCTCCCTGGACTCTTTTTGCATAGCCCACTGCCCCGTCCCAGCCAGATGTGGGCTGCGGAGCCTTTGCAACCATTCTGTAAAACCCATCTCTGGCCTGGCCCCAGCAGGAGGGCTTCAAGCTGTCTTTAGTTGTTAAGACTCAGTGCTGGAGGATTCACTGGCAGCTTTAGGTGTGTTCCAGAAAATATTTTTCCCCTCCTGATTTGACCATCATCCTCATATGTGCAGATATTGGGGCCTGTGAGTCCATCATGAAGAAAAAAACCAGACAAGATTTCCAGGAACTGTTGAAGACAGAACATGGTAAGAAGGGTTGTACGGTGAACTGGCTGAATTTGATTATGGGGTTGGAGTTGGTTACTGAATGTGGTATCAGATGACGGAAATCCTCTCCTTTGAATCATTCAAACTAATGGGAAGGTTAGCAAGTGGGCAGGAAACAAGAAGTCTTTTAACAAACAAGTTGGTCTTTTCAGGTATTTATGTATAAGGAAGTCTCTTGGCAACAGCAGAAGTTTGTTGGTTGTGGACATGAATATTCATGTCCTTTTGCATGCAGTAAGTTCTGTGTTGCTGACTGAAAAATTGGTTCACCTATAGTGATGTAACAAGCATGGAAATGAAAATGTATTAGAGATCAAGGTAGTTGTGTTTGACAGGGAAAATAGAATGAGTAGTTGCAAGACACATATATGGTAAAGGCCAGCTCAAGGAGGTGAACCTTTGCACTTTGGAGGAATGTTTGCAGATGAGGGAGAAAGGATGCAGAAACCTTAAGACCTGCAAATGCTGCATAAGGGAAGTGGATCGGATGTGGTCCATTGTGTGGAATAAGCAGCTGGAAGGGCAGAAAAGGACATTGATTCCAGCTTCCTTGTTGCTGGGAGTGTGAGGAGAAACATCAAAGGATCTTGAGTAGGTGGGTGGCAAAGCCAGGACTGAAGAGCCAGGCCTTGGAATTCCTAGCCCTTCGGGGGACTGGTCTTGCAGGGGAGATGAATTCAGATCCAGGTGCAAAAGAAATGCATGAAGGGTAGGCAGGCAGGGTATGAAGTGGGGTAAGCATGGTTGCAAGGAGAGGAATGGATGAAGAGCTGTATTGAATAGTTTGGTATCAAGGATTTAGTTAAAGACTTTTTAAAATGCCTTTAAATTTCCTTGGCTCACCGCACTTCGCATAACCCTACCCCAAAGCAAGGTTGGAATCAGTGTGCATTGAGTGCTGATCTTGGGAGTCTCCATATGGAAGTGGGGAAACTCCCCCTCCTGCCAGCCTTGGGCACTGGCCTGATTCTGGAAGATTCTCAGCTTGAGGGTTGGGCTGCTTCTGGAAGATCATTTGTGGGCGTTGGCTGCTTCCTTTCTGGTAGCTGGAGGGGCCTCATGAGGAGGGGAGGTGCTAGGAGGCAGAGGCCATGTGGGGGGGGGGGTCTTTGGCAAGCAAGAAAGGTGAGCCAGGCTGGGCCTGGCTTTGCTCTCATCACTCTCTCTTTGCTTGGCAGCCCTTCTGGATGGGTTTGATATCCGGGAGAGCATCAGCTTCATCGAAGAGCACATTGACCGGCAGGTGAGAGGAGGCTGGATCACAGGGGAATGGGGAAGTGGCCCAAGCCGAGGCCTGGGGTAGGCTGTCCATTGACCGGTTTCTCCTGCACTCTTCCGGAAACAGGTCACACCGATTGAGAGTCTGAGAATATTGTGCCTGTTGTCGATCACGGAGAATGGTGGGTTCTGGCTCAGGAGGGAGGGCTGGGTCAGGCAGGCCCTGCTGTGTGCCCTGACCCCACGTCTTCTGCCTGCTTCCCCAGGACTTTCTCCCAAGGACTACCGCTCCCTGAAAACCCAGTATCTGCAGGTGAGGCCGGACGTGTGGCCCTCCCCTGGGCGGCAGAGAGGTCCCAAGTTAGTTTTCTGGAGGTGCAGCTCTGCCCCCATCCCCAAGGCTTTCGCTTACTTTCACTGTGTTCTGCATCTGTCTCGTTTTGCTGTGATGCCTCTCCCTGCCCGTTGGCAGAGTTATGGACCAGAGCACCTGCTAACCTTCCATAACCTGAAGCACTTGGGGCTTTTGACGGAGCAAGTGTCGGGTGAGACTCTGACGGCTATGGAAAACAAAGTCAGCAAGCTGGTGACGGATAAAGCGGCAGGTAAGGGACCTTGGGATTCCGTTGTGCCCTGGCTCCTTCTGGGGAGGGACAAAGAGATGGGTATCTTTAGTCCTCAAGAACTCTTTCCCCTTCCTCCCCCTCCCCAGAGAAGCTCTCAGATGCCTTCAGTTCACTGGCCAGGAAGAACAATTTCCGAGCTATAAGCAAGAAGCTGGGCCTGGTGAGTTCATGATTCAGTTAAGGCAGGGAGGGAAGAGGCCTCCAGTTGTGACCACCTGTTCCCTTGCAGATCCCACGTGGAAATGGAGAATATGACCTGAAAGTGCCCCTGGATATGGCCTATGTGTTCAGTGGCGCCTATGTGCCTCTCAGTTGCAAGATAATGGAACAGGTGCTAAGAGCCTTTGGACTGCTGGCCCTGCTGTGTGCCCTGACCCCACGGGGGGGGGGTATTTGGGGAGGGCTCCTTTTCTCCCTTGGCAACTCTGGCTTGACTCTACTCTATCTCAGGTGCTGGAGCGGAGGGGCTGGCTGGGCCTGGAAGAGGTGGCGAGGCTGCTCGGGGGCCATGAATTTGTCACAGGCAAGTGGCTGGCTGGGTCTGCTGCTCCTCCAGCTTAAAGTTGTTAAGACGGGGGGGGGGGGTCCTGTTCCACAGCCGGGTCTCCATCCAGCAACTTCACCCTTCTCGACAGAAAGGGCCTGCTGTCTGTTCCCTTCAGTAGTCATGGTGCGGATTTTATTATCAGCAAAAGTACTGGCATGTGTCTCCCAAGAGTTGTGGTGGTGACTCAATCTTGCTAAACTGTCTAAAAGGCAATATCAGCAAGAGAATTGGGGAAGTTAGGAGAGCTGCCAGGGTCCTTGTGATCCTCCCGATTCCCATTCTGCCTCTGGGAGGTGCTGATATGAAGGAATCATTGTTAGGACTCTGCTCTGAGCGGATCCATACCTGAGGAGGAGGTGGAAGAGAGATCACGTATCGCTCAATCAGATGCCTCCATAGGCATCTTTCAACTGATCTGGAGGCATGGCTTTAGGTACGTTCTCCTTGCAGCTGCAGAAGAATCTCGACCTCCAGCCTCCCAGCAAGTCATCCTGGCAGTCTTCTTAGGAGGCTGCACCTTCTCTGAAGTTGCTGCTCTCCGCTTCCTTGGCAGAGAAAGAGGTAGGAGATGCACCCAAACTGGGGCAATGGTTGGCAGACTCACGTCTGAGCCCCTGCACATAAACTGGGTGGTGGTGTAGGTTAGTTTGAAGTGAGGGCCCTGCTCCTAGCCATTTTGAAAGTAAGCTTGAGCAAATCAAGAGAAAAAGTAAGCTTTTTGTAACTGGTTTCCCCTCCGTGTCCAGTTACTCAGATAAACCAGTCAGTGGTAGCTTCCCATCAGGGCTTTTTTTGGGACTGAGTTTGGAGTCTTTTGGATTTTTGTCTTGCTCTTCCTTCAGGAAGTCAAGCAGGTGTAGATAGGCTCCCCCTTCAGCTCTTCTCACAGTCCTATAGGATAGATAGGTTAGGCTGACAAGGGGCTTGAGCCAGGGTCTCAGCATCACTGCCACCCTCCAGGGCAGGGAAGCCTTTTGTTCTCTGCAGGGTCACCTTCAGTTCTTGGCTCTCCACCAGGGCTCCGGTTCATAATCCTGACGACGGCCATCACCAACAGTGCTCGCCTGCTGGAATCCACCATGGAGATGAGGATGTGAACCGCATCCAAAGCAAACTGGAGGCAAAGGGATGCTTGAAATACCTTGGAGGTTCTTCCCAGCCAGGGAGAGGCTGTGTTCCCACCAGCTGGAAAATCACCGTGATTTACCTTCCTAAGGATAAGAGGAGCATAGACCACCTTTTCCCTTCTGGTGGGAGCTGCTGGGATCTCTCTGTTGGAGTTTTTTTATTAGTCTGAAGGTGCCTCTTTGGAAATGGGAGCTCTCCTTGGGAAAGGAAGTGTCTAGCAAGGCAGAGAAATGTGCAGCAGTGAAAGAAAATTAGAATGTCTTTAGTGAAAGGAAGAGAGCCCAGAATTTCAGACAGCTCTTTCTTCCTCACCCAGGAAAAATGAAGAAAAATCCTCCATAGAGTGAAAAAACCCTACATGGCCCAATGCCCCCTCCTCCCAGCCATATTTTCAGCTATCTGAAAACTCTTCTGCAATAAATGGGTCCATGTCTAATGCACATAAACATCTTGCAAGAAACCACAGGAATAAGAAAGAATAAAAGATTAATTGATGTAATTGCCTATCATGCAGTTTCCTGTTTAATTGATGCCTTTGTGCCTGCTCGCTCATCCTCTCCCTTCCCCAAATCCCAAGCAAGAAACGCTCCCAATTCTTTCCCTTCTAGCAGATGATGAACCCAACCCAACCGGATGGAAATTGGGGGGGGGGGGTGGAAAGAGACATAACAATTGGGGGGGGGGGTGCGCAACTGGGAAGGAAAGGGCAAAAGGTTACAAAGAGTCCACAGCCTCCAAGGTAATTTCAGCCTCGGTGGAAATGGCGAGGGGGGAGCCACTCGGCAGAAGGTCCCCTCATCTTCAGGAAAAGGAGGAGGATGCTTTTCATACGGATGCCTTAAGTGGCCTCAGATTCCCCTTTACCGGAGCCTCCAGATGGCTTGCATGGAACCGAAGTAGGCGTGGTGGAGCAAAGGAAGGCCGCTGACTGCTGTCACTACCGTTTCCCCCCTTCAGTCGTGGGTCTGATTCAGGACGGAGCCTACAGCTTTCTTGCAAGGGCTTTCAGGCGTTTTTCGGGGGTCGCCCAAGGCTGCACTAGAAGGCGGCCTCTCTGGGTTTCTAGCCTCGCGCCACGGACGGGCTGCGGGGCGACTCGGGCTGCGTTGCCCCAACCCGGCGAAGCAGGGCGGGGGAGGCGGCAGCCTGGCCGACCCTGAGGAGCTGCGGCAGGGCGGGTCAGCGCGGTGCCGCTCCCGGGCTCGGCCTTTGGGGATCGAGAGGGGCCCGCGGGCGCCTTTCGTAACGCTGGCCTTCCTGGTCCCGCCCACAGCGGCCGGCGCCCCCGGATTGGCCACGGAAGAGCGCTCGTGGGCGCGTCCTCGGACGGAGCCAATCGCGGCGCGGCGGGGGTTTGAATCGCGAAGCAGAAACGGTCGGCACTGGGGTGCAGCAGGCGCGGAGCTGCCTGGCCGGCCGAGATGAGACTCAGGTGTGAGAGGGGGGACGCGGGGGGCGGGGGCCGGGGGGGGCCGGGGGCCGGGCCGGGGGCGTCCGAACTGATGGCCCCCGTGCTGCTTCCCTCCCTGCACAGCGAGGTTCTGGCCGGCGAGTCGGTGGCCTGCCTGACACAGGCGCTGAGCCACCTGCGCGGCATCTGGGAGGAGATCGGCATCCCGGAGGAGCAGCGGCTGCAGCGCACCGAAGTGGTCAAGAGGCACGTCAAGGTGAGCGCGGCGGCCGGGGCGGTGTGGGCGGGCGAGGGGTGGCCGGTGGCTGAAGCGCGCTCTTCTCTCCGGCTCCGCGCAGGACCTGCTGGAGCAGATGGTGGCGGAAGAGGAGAGCCTCCGGGAGCGGCTGCTGAAGAGCATCGCGCTGTGCCGGAGGGAGCTGGCCGCGCTGTGCCAGGAACTGCAGCTGGCGCCCTTCCAGGTGAGTCCTCGTGGCGGTGCCCCCCCCCGCGCCCCCGCCGCCCGAGCCTGCCTGTTGCCTTCCTGTCTTGCAGGAGGAGGAGGAGGCCACCATCCTGCAGCTGGAGAAAGACCTGCGCACCCGCGTGGAGGTGATGCTCAAGCAGAAGCGTGAGAGGCGGCAAGAGCTGAGTGCCCTGCAGGAGCGAGACCAGGAGCTGGCGGGGCTGCTCGGCCGGGCCCCCTACAGCATCTGCAGCAGCGAGGCCGTGCCCAGCCTGGCGGACCTGGACCGCTTCCGGCGCCACCTGGCAGCCTTGGCAGCTGAGAAGGTCTGGGCGTCTCCAAGAGGGGGAAGGGCGGCGGCCGCGGCTTGGTGTTGACCCTTTCCTTTCCCTTTAGGAGCATCGGCAGGCAGAGTTTGTCCACCTGAAGCAGCAGGTCGTCCTCTGCATGGAGGAGCTGGAGCAGGAGCCCAGCACTGCCTTTGAGCGAGAGGCCATGTGCCAGGACGCAGGCGCCTTCTGCCTCTCCCTGAACAACTTGGCTGCCTTGAAGGATCTGCTGCAGCAGGTTGGGGGAATGGGCTGGGGGGGCACCCACCTACCTTCCTTGAGTTCTCCTTGGACCTAAGGCTGTTCCTTTGCTGTCTCCCAGCTGGAGGACAGGAGAGCTCAGAAAGAGGCTGTATGTAAAGAACTGCGCTGTCGCATCCAGATGCTCTGGGACTGGCTGCAAGTGCCTCCCGAAGAGAGAAACGCCTTTGCTCCGTACCTGGAGGGCTCCAGAGCCAGCATTATGGACGCTGTAAGAGGCTGGGCTCCCTTCCTGGATACGAGGGCCCTGCCGGCTCCTGGGGGTCCAGGAGCAGCACTCTCCCCTACATTCCTGTTGAAAGCTGGTGCGTCAAATAAGCCCTTCCTTCCTTGTGTTTTATTGCCTTGACTCCCCTCCCTGCTGTCTCTTTTAGCTGCACCTGGAAGTCGACCGCTTGGAGGAACTGAAGTGTCAGAACCTGCAGAAGGTGGTGGAGGCCATTCGGGCTGAGCTGGCCGCTTACTGGGACAAGTGCTTTTTTGGGGAAGAGCAGAGGCGCTCCTTTGGCCCCTACTATGAAGGTGGGTTGGAGGCCAGTGTTAGTGAGTGAGGCCATCTTCAGTGGCCCTTCCTGCCATCCCTCATGCTTTCTTCCTTCGTAGACACCTTCACCGAAGAGTTGTTGCAGCAACACGACAATGAGCTCATGCGACTGAAGCATTATTACAAGACACACCAAGAGCTCTTCGAAGCAATCCACAAGTGGAAGAGGAGCTGGTGTCTCTTTCAGGAGCTTGAGGTAGTTGTGGGCCGGGCTGGGCTGGGCTCAGCTGCCTCTCCAGGCAGCAAGAGACTCTCACCTTTTCCTCCCTGTAGAAAAAGGCCACCGATCCAAGTCGCTTCACCAACCGAGGAGGCAACCTCCTGAAAGAAGAGAAGCTGCGTGCCAAGCTGCAGAAGACCCTTCCCAAGGCAAGTAGCCCCAGCCATTCTCCCCATCCCGTGAACCTCTGGCAGCCCCACCTAAACCTGTCTTCTTCTGGTGCAGTTGGAGGAGGAGCTGAGGGTCCGCGTTGAGGTGTGGGAGCAAGAGCATGCTCAGGACTTCCTAGTGAGCGGGCAGCGCTTTATGGAGCACGTGGCTGAGCAGTGGCGCCTCCATCATCAGGAGAAGGAGAAAGAAAGGCAGGAACGGGTGAGTTGGCAGCCTCTGTCTTCCACCCATGGCTGTTAGTTTATCCTGCCCAGCAAGGGTAGCAAGCCTCTTGACTGGTGGCTATGCTTAGTCCCTCTAGTTGGAGGGAAGCCAGGAGGAGCGATTTTGCCTGCAAGCCCACCCAGCAGTTGCTTCCCCCTCCTCCCAAGGAGGCAGTTCTGTTTGTTTGTTTTTAATAGTAATTTTATTAAAGATTATACCAATAAAAACTAATTTTTATTTTATTATATTTTATCTAAATTTTATTGGCAGCCTGTCTTACTATAGGGTAACTCTGGGCAGCTTACAGCTAGATGTAAGCTAAAACATAAAAAGTTAAAAACAATAAAAATAAATAAAAATAAAATATTAGGATGTTTAATGAAGAAAAACAATAAAAAATAATTTAAAAAAAGTTAAAAACAAATATAAACTTTAAAAAAGGAAAATAATATAAAAATACAAAACAAGAATAAAGGAAATGCGTAAAGAAATGACTTTCCCCTTTAGTAAATACGCAATCTCTTCTCCCCTTATCCCACTGGTTACACATAAACAAATTAATCAGGCCTTGTTACTTCAGTCCTGAAGCCAGCAAAGATCCATTGAAGGGAGAAGAACATGTCTAGTTCAACCTTTACTTTTAACAATCGTGGTCTTTAGTCCCTTCAAATAATATCCTAGAACAGGGGTCCTCAACCTGTGGCCCACTACCGGGCCGTAGCCTATACCTACATTTCTTTTCATTTTTCTTTGTCCCTTCTCACAAAATAATTCAAAACATTAACAATCCTGTTCTCTAAATTCAATATAGGAAAATTACCCAGGTTACTGTCTTGGTTTGTCATTCTTTGAATTATTAAGCATGAGCCAATTTCTTTTGTTTGTCCAGTGAAGCATCTTTTTCCTTGTCATTCTTGTAACCTTTCACTTTTAAAGCCACTTTCAGATCAGTCTCAATCATGCCAAGAAATGTTTGTTCCTCTTACATGGCATCTTTGAAGCACAGTCTATCTACAGAGGCAGATATTAATTTCTGACTCCATTGTTCAAAAATATCCTTCAGTACATCTAATAAAATATTTTGCTTCATTCTAATGAATGAAGTAATGACTAGTAAGTCACATTTGAGTGTTCTCCTTTAATTGTAATCTTTAATTCCTTCCGGTGTCCAATTTTTTAGTGTTTTTCCCCCCGAATAATTCAAAATGAAAGCATTTTCTCATGGGAAAGATTCTTTATAATTAATTCTAAAATTTCTAATTTTTCTTGTCCTGTTGTCCATTTGTGACCTTCTAAATCAATGTTTATTCACCTTTTTGCTGTTTATTCCAAAAAAAGAAAGTGAAGTTCTTCAACTTGTATTTAAAACTTTCTCGCTAAGGCTGAAGGAGACTCACCTGGTGCTGCAAAGTCTTTCAATCCAAAGGCTCCTGGTAGCTGAAAAGCAGCTAACAATAATTTCCGAAAACAGAAAAGGAAGTAGGCGAACAGAATGACATGTCAAAGGCGCAAACTGCACCTGGGACAAAAAGCAGTTCAGGGGCGAGAAAAGTCAGGTCCTGCACTTAGGCAAGGAAAACCAAATGCCCAGGTACAGAATGGGTGGCACCTAGCGAATGTGAGAGAGAGCCAGGTGTTCTAGTGGACCAAGTATGAGCCAGCCATGTGCGGCACTGCCCCCAAATCCAGGTTGCATCATCAGTGGGATAGAATCAAGATGGCGAGAAGTGTTAGTACTGCTTTATACTGCACTAGTGAGGCCACACTTGGAATATTGCATCCAGTTTTGGTCGGCACAATATTAAAAAGATGTTTCAACTCAGCATTGTCTGGGATGGTCTGGGGTCCCTGCTTGCACAGGATTTGGACTAGAAGACCACCAGGGTCCTTTCCAGTCCTATGATTCTGTGCTCTAAGATGGCTATTCCCTTGCCTCTCAGAGCTCTAAACCCATCAGAGACCTTGGGGTCTCCTCACAGCGATCCCGTCTTTTGTGGGCTTTGGGACATGCAGAGCAGGGCTCCACCACTGGATGCCTGAAGGCTCCTTTCCCCACATT
Organism: Diadophis punctatus similis; assembly: GCA_023053685.1. Classification (NCBI taxonomy): domain Eukaryota; kingdom Metazoa; phylum Chordata; class Lepidosauria; order Squamata; family Dipsadidae; genus Diadophis; species Diadophis punctatus. The sequence continues at coordinate 454,112 of JALIGW010000012.1, forward strand.
GAAGCAGAGCTGGTTCCAGCTGTGCTACTGAGAGCACAAAGATGCTGCAGGAGGGGCTGCGAATTGGGAGGCCTTGCAGCCCCTCCTGCAGCATCTTCCTCCCCCAACTTCTGACTTGCCCTCTGATTCCAAGTGGGATAGCCAAGCAGCTGGTCCATCTCTTTGATGAATTAAATCCATTTTTAAAAAAAGTTTGCTGAGATCAATCTCAGATTACGCTAGTTCCTGTTTAGCCTACTCCATTCCCTTCTGTCTTTCAGCAACTCAAAAAGTCTCAACAGATGGAGGAGGAGATGCTCTATGGGAGCACCCCCACCAAGAGACGGGCTTTGGGCATCACCACACCTGGCAAAGCACGAAAGGTAAGTGGGGTCGTCCAGAAGTCAGGGTTTGCCTTTTTACCTCGCAGGACAGCTTTTTTTCCTTTCCTCTTTGTGGACCCTTTTTCTCTGGAGCCCTGGAGACTCCTGGCTTTTGAGTGCCTGAAGACTAAGGTGGTCCAGGACTAACCCAGAAAGGGGGAGGGTGGCTTTGTTACTTGCTATATATTAGAAGCTTTTTTTTAAAAAAACTGGGAGGTTGGAGGGCGCCTCTAGGATACAAACGCCTCCCAACAGCGTTATCAGTACCAAGAACGAGAGGATGGCTTGTTCAGGGTAGTTTCTTTATTGCTGTTCACCCATAAAGAAAATCTTGCCAGTCTAAAGCACCTTGGAAAGATTTAGGGAGGATCCCTGCTGGGCCTCCTTCTGCACACCAATGATCTGCCTCGGAGTTCCTTGGGAAGGGCCCCCACCCTCTTGCAACTCAGCACCAGGTTCAATCAGAAGCATACAATCCATCCCTGCACAGGGACACATTTCAAGGTACAATTGAGAAGAGCAACGAAGATGATTAGAACGGTTGCAGGAAGTGGGTATGTTTAGTCCAGTGAAAAGAAGGACTAGGAGTAAGAGGATAGCGCTGTTCCAATATCTGAGGGGCAGCAGCCACAAATAAGGGGATCCACCTACTCTCCACAGCACCTGAGGGCAGGGCAAGAAGCAGTGGGTGGAGGTTCATCAGAAGGAATCCAACCTAGAACTAAGGAATTTCCTGACAGGACAATTAAGACAGGACCAGCCCGCCTCCATTGGGGTCTCCATCACTATAGAGATTTTTAAGACGAGATTGGACAGCCATTTGTCTGGAGTGGTATAGAGTCTCCTGCTCGAGCAGGGGGTTGGACTAGAAGACCTCCACGGTCCCTTTCCAACTCCCTTATTCTGTTTCTGCCATTATGTCCTTGATCCGGTTTCTAATCCATTTTCTGTGCAGCTGAAGGTATAGTGATGTAAAGACATGCAGAAGATCTGAAAGTGAGAACTGATTAGAAGTACTTTCCCCTGGAAATGGCCATCAGATTTTTTTTGCTTTGCACCAGGGACCGCTTTCTTTCCCAACACCTGGACTTTTCTTGCAGCTCAACATTATCACGACTCCCAACAGCACCATTCGCTCAGCCCTGAGAGGTTCAGTGCTAAACTCCCCCGGATGCCACCCACCCCTGTCTGGAGGCAAGGTAAAGAGTCTGGAGGGAGGCAGCCTCCCGTCCCATTCCCAGCTCTGTCAGAAGGCCAAGAGGCAGGAGAAACTAGAGGAAGCTCAGCAGTGGGAACTGGGCAAGTGCGAAAATGGCGAAGTGTAACTCAGGAGTGGAAAAATGACAAAATAAGGGGAGAACTGTAACAGAATACCGTAAACTGCTTAGAAATGAGAGAACGCAGAGATTGCTTCCTGGAGAAGCTGAAGGGCCTCAAGGTCCTGCAACCACAGCTAAGCAGCAGTCTGGCTTTGCGTGTGTTGTCAGCTGGCACAGGCTCTGGGTGCAGCTGGCACTTGGCAAGAGGTCCTTTGCCAAAATAGAGGAGGTTAGACTCCTTGGGTGGGCTGCTGCCCAAATCCAGCCCTTTAGCCTTCTGCAGCTCAAGATTTTGGAATGCAGACGGCAAAAGCAACAAGACAGCTGGGACATTCCTACATTGGCCCCTCAGCTGTGCCCAGGTGAGAGCACCAGAGCTCATGGAGCCCACATGGCACACACCTGTGGCACTAGGGACTGGGTGGCTGGAAATGCCTTCAGAGCAATTGTTTGAGGAGGATGGAGAATGGCAGTCCTAAATTCCCAGAAGAACTCCACCATGGCTTTGTCAAACATGCCCCTTCCCATGCCCCTTCCTTTAATCTTCTGGCTGTCCTTGCCCAAAGTGCCACTCCCCTCTCTGCCTGCAGCCTGTCCGGACCCCCATCCGTGTGGTTGCCAAGACTCCTTCCAAAGGCCAGACGGAGCACAACAAGGAGAACATGTCTCAGTTCAACAGAACAGCTCTGAGCGGTGGGTGTACCCCGACAGCCCCTGTCCAGCGCAATGGCAGTATTTACTCTGTTGCCAGCACCTATTCGGCATTTGCGGTAATTCCCTTCTCCCTCTTCTTCCCCTCTGCCCTTCTGCCCCTGGAGCCAGAAGCAGCCTGCGAGAGTCGCCAGATGGCTGCATTCCCCATCAGGGCCTCTGGCCAGTCAGCCCTTGCCGAAGGGAGGCCAAGGGGCTGGCTGGGTCTCCTTTTGCTGCTGCTTCCCCTGCCTGTAAATGGCAGTGGCGAAGGAGGGGCCGCTGCATGCAGAAAGAGGGCTCCATGGCTGGAAGCAAGCTTGGGCAGGGCAGCCCACAGTTCTGCCTCCCTCTACTCCATTTCTTCCCTGCCACTGCTGCTTCCACTCCCACCAAAAGCCCCTCTGAACACAGACCCTTGCATGTTGTCCAAACACCTACCCCACTGCCTTTCAAGCCCCTGCCTGCCCCCCCCCCCGCAGCTCCCTCTGCCTCCTTCACACCAGTTGTTCTTTTCCCTCCCCAGCACGCATTTTCAGAGGCTTCCAAATCTGAGCACCCGTCCCACGTCCTCAACTCCACGGCTTCCAATCCTGACGGCTGAAGGGGATCCTCTCACCATCCAGGGTCCGGCATGAACCGGACCTTCTGGGGCCTGGTTTATTCTGCCACTTGTAACTGTTTTTAATGAATTGATTTCCAAGTTTTATGTTACAGGGAATAAAGGTCTAGATGCAGCAGCTGTTCTGGGCCCAGGCCTGCTGCCTTGTTCATGGGGGAGGGCAGGCAGGGGGAAGCAGGCGGAGGTTTGCCTCCCTCCTTTCCTTGGGCAACCTTGTCAACCCAGGTCCTGCTCTTCAGCAGATGGCCTCCTGCACACTACAGGGAGTCCTCCCTCTTCACCGACTGGCCCGTCTCCTGGCTGGGCTAAGAGGCTGGCATCCCTGGCACTTCGACTGTACATTTAATGATCATGGCTAGATTTGCACCTTCTTCACTACAGCAGCCTCTTATTTATTTGTGTGGCTGTTTGCTTGTTCAGAGATGTAGGTGAGCAGCAAAAAATCAGTTGTACTGTTTTGAAAAAGCTTTTTTTAAATGTCAGACTTTGCTCTACATAAAAGATAATTTTATTCTGCATTTAATGTTGTACTTCTGATATGTAAACATGGCTGTGCTACCTTAAGAAACATCATCCGCTCACCTCAGAGGAAACCTGCTGTGGCCCCTGACCTCCCCCCCCCCCCACCCAAAATTCTCATTCACATCCTGGGACCAAGATGGAACTCCTGAATCAAGATAGAACTCTGAAGCTGCTCAACCCCGAGAGAAACGCCTGTTCGACGTGGCCACATCCTGGTGCCCCAATTGTTCATATTTCCCTGCGAAAAAAGTTGCCCCACAAAATCTGGCCAAGCCTCCCAAGCGCCTTACCTACCCCAGCCCCAGGTGTAGAAATGGCCGGCACCTGAAAAGGAAACAAGCAGGGTGAGGCAGCAAGGGCTGCAATGGGGACAGTGGGTAGTGCTGTGAAGGGTGGCCTGGGGGCCATGTAGCCACCGGGTGTGTCATCTGGAGTGGGCGAGGTTGCTGCAATGCGCTCTACATGGGGCTACCCTTGAAGAGTATCCGGAGACTTCAGCTGGTACAAAATGCGGCTGCGCGTGCTGTGGTGGGTGTGCCAAGGTACACCCACGTGACACCAATACTCCGCCAGCTGCATTGGTTGCCCATCGGTCTCCGGGTACAATTCAAGGTGTTGATCATCATCTTTAAAGCCCTTCATGGCTTAGGACCAGGATATCTTCGGGACCGCATTCTGCCTCATACTTCCCTCCGACCGGTTAGGGCCCACAGAGTTGGCCTCCTCCAGGTCCCGTCGGCCAAACAATGCCGGCTGGCGGGCCCTAGGGGGAGAGCCTTCTCTGTGACTGGCCCCGTGCTCTGGAACCAACTTCCCCCAGAGACCCGAACCATCCCCACTCTGCTGGCCTTCCGAAAAGCCGTTAAAACATGGCTTTTCCTGCAGGTGGGGGGGATAGCTTAATCCACCTGAGATCACCCCCCAAGTATGTATGATATCGAATGAATGTTGCTGTTTTAATATTGTTTTTAATAATTTGTATTTGTTTTTTAATCACTTGCATTTTGATTATTCTTGTATTTTTTTTCCTGTTGTACGCCGCCCTGAGTCCTTCGGGAGTTGGGCGGCATATAAGAATAACAAAATAAATAAATAAATACCCAGGGCAGCCAGCCCCGTGGCGGTGGGCCAGGCTTCCAGTGCAGCCTCCCGCAACAGCATGCACATCTTGGAAGGTCCAGACAGCCCCACAGCAGGGCCGACATGGCGCCCTGCAGCCATACCTGCCACAAAGCTCCAGCTCGGCCTCATGCAGCGCATGCCCACTACCCTCCAGACAGTGGGCTCCGTGCTGCCGGCCCAGCAGAAACTCGAAGTTGAACCAGCCTCGCCCTGGCCTGGCCTGGCCCCCGGCACCATTGGCTTGGATGGTGGGTGCTTTGCTGCACGGATGTAGGGGGCGTTGTAACCAGGGGGCGGGTGACAGTTGCTGCTGCAGATAAGCTGGGCAGGCTCACAAGCCTGGGGTGAGGCCTGTGCAAATCAACAGTGGGGGGGGGGGGGTTTAGGCACCAGCACCCAGCTGGGGATCCAAGCCAATCTATGGAAAACGTGATTCCCCCTTAGAGACAATTTCTGGTTTTTTTCCTCCTGTCTCTACATAGAGCTCCTTTCACTTTTGCAAATGCTACAATTTCAAACATTGGATATAACAGATGCAGGAAGTGGGGTTTTTTTGTTTTTATTTATGCAGCGTGTCCCATTGTTCCCTAAATCCTACAGAGTTGTCTGCCAGTGTACAAAATGCCAAAAGTGCAAGAGAGAAGAACCATTGTGTGTGTGTCTGCCTGCCCCAAGGAAGTGTTTTTGTGTGTGTGTGTGTGTCCCAGGACCCCAAGAACTCCCACTTTGCCAAGTCCCAGCAGCCAGTAGCGCCCCACCAGGCCCAGCCTGGTGCGTGTGGCCAGGTGCAGCAGAGGTGCTTCTGAACGGGGTGGGGTTAGGGGAAAGGGGATGAGGGCCCTCACTCCCTGGCAGCAGCATTGGGCTTAATCAAGCCATAGGAGACAGCGTAAGCCAGGCACTCCTGGGCCAACTGAGCCATTTGGGGCTTGTCCTCTGCCCTGGTCGCCATGGACAATATTTCCAGCATCTCGCTTTCCATCAGCTTCGTGGCCACCTCCCGGTCGGCTGCCATCATGTTTCTCACCACTACCACACCGCGGTGCTGTAGCTCTATGCAGGGGCTGAACAGCAGAGACTGCAGGATTTCCAGCCAGTCCATTGTCTTGAAGAAAAGCAACAAGAGGCAGGTGGCAGGCATGCCCGATCCTGCCCTTGCGACCCACTGTATGCTCCACCAGGCTTCCAGAGCTGTCAGTGCCCCTGGAAAAGCAGGCCTGTGGCAGAGGGATCCTGTCTCTTGCCTTCCCAGACTCACAGAGCAAGGTGCACCCTCAGGAAGTCTGTGTGTGTGTGTGTGTGTGCGTGCGTGCGTGTGCACGCAGGGGGGGGAGAAGCTGGCTCACACAAACTTACCACTTGGGAAATCCGGACACAGATCTGTGGCAGCAGCGAGGTCAAGACTGCCAGCGTCCCAGAAGCTGCCCGACGAAGCCTCTCATCTTCCTCCCCACTGTACAAAACCAGCAGTTTGAGCCGATCACTGCCTTCGGCCAGAAAAAGCTCTGCCACCTGTATGAAAGACGAGCGACTGTCAGGCCTAGGTGGTAGTGCCCACCCCTCCCCAGCCTGCTCTCAGCTGCCCACCTGGGGGCTCAAGGCCAGGTTGCACATGCACTCCGTGGCCGCCAGACGAATCATCTCGTGCTCCTCAAACATGTAGCCTTCGATTATGGGCACGGCCTTTTCCTTCACAATCTTCTGCCTGCAGGAGACATGGGGAGAAGTAGCCACAGAAGCCATGCCGAGACCCCAAAGGACCTCGCCTTCCCAAACCCAAAACAGGCCTCACCTGAGCCTCTCACTGGTCCCAGCCAGGTTGGTGAGTGCCATCAGTCCCTCAAAATTCTGCAGGCCGGAACGAGTCAAATGCAGGAGGCTCACCAGGGGTCTGACCACCTCATAGACCTGCGGAAGAAAAGTGCCCAGCTCAGCCAGGAGGAGCCCTGCCCTGCTCAAAGAAGAGGAGGACCAAGGAAGAGCCGCCTCCCATTCCCACCAGTGCTGCCCCACACAGACCCGTTCTCCAGGAAAGGCCATCTCTGGAGCTGTCGTGATGGCGATCTTGGCCAGAGCCTGGGCGGCCTTGCTCTGCCCCACTTCAGTCCCCTCCAGAGCCAGAGGGATGAGCGCCTGTTGGGTGACAGGGAAGGGGGAAAGAGACTGGTCAGCCCCGAGAGCCTTGCTGGGAAGAGCAAGAGAAGGGGCAATACTGACCTTCCCCCCTCCGGCAGCTATCACAGCCCCACGGTTCTCCGGGTTATCGACAACGGCCAGGAAAACCCTGTAGCACAGCAGGACATGGAGGAGGAGGGGGTGATCAGAGCCAGGTTCAAGCACATACCCTCCCACCAGCCATGTGGGAGTACAAAGATGGCAAGCAATCTCCATTGCTTATCTCCATCCTGCCCTGTTAAGTCACAGTTTGAATCACTAGGCTAAGACACACAGGATCCAGAAACCCTGCCTCATTGGAGAGCTATTTCAGGCGGAGGTGACAAGGCCTCCTCTGGCATGCTTTCAGCTAGATTCCTGCACCAGGTCGAGGACTGGATTGCAGGCTTAAATGGCATTTTCCAACTTTTGGGACTCTGGTTTTAACTAAGGATCCTGGAGGGGCCGAAAAACAGCAGCTGCAGAAAGTGGGGCTGGGCTGTATTTTTCATCCCTAGAGTCTCTATTGGGCCTTGACACCCACCCACCCCCCAGACAAGACCATTCAACTAATGTTTTCCTGTCTTGGGAATCAAAATGCTAGTTTGCTCCAATAAGCCCCAGGGAGAAAAAGGTGCTTCAGACCCTTTTCCTGGAAGGACTATGGAGATGCATGGAGCCCATGGACTGCCGGTTCTCAGGAGTCTTTTGCAGCCCTTTCCCTTCCCTTATCCAAGTGTAGGTCTTAGAGCAGTGGTTCTCAACCTTCCTAATGCCGCGCCCCGCCCCTGCACGTGATCCACCCCGCTGCCGCCGCCATTTGGTTTTTTTTACCCTCTGCGCATGCGCAAAGCGTTCTGCGCATGCGCAGAGGGTAAAAGAACCCAAATGGCGGCATCCAGACGAAGTCTCCCAACCCCTGTGAAAGGGGCGTTCGACCCCCAAAGGGGTAGCGACCCCCAGGTTAAGAACCGCTGTCTTAGAGTAACCACTGCCTAGCAAGGTCAGCAGCAAAATGAGAAGCTGTATCTCACAAATATGTTCAATCAATGGAGCATTAACCAATGTCTGAATGTCTCGAGATGTAAGTCATCTTTGGCAGGAAAGATGAGCAGGCAGCTGTCCCCCAGCAACTCATGCCATACACTGAGGAACCCCTCCCCACTGCCAGCCCCACCTGACTGTTCCGAGTTTATTCGCCTCTGGACTCCAGGTGAAGTCGCAGAGCCTCACCTGGAAATCAGCTCCCGGCAGGCAGGGCTTAAAGAAAGACTCTCGTTCTTGATCATGCAAACAAGAGCCGAAACCAAACCTGCAGCCAAGAGCTTCTGCACACGCCTGTGGACGAACTCTGGCTTATCCTAGAAGACGAGATAAGTGAAGGCATCAGCAGGGACAGCCCTTTACAGGCACCTCCATTGCACCTCTGCCCACCCCCCTAAGATGTGCAGCTCCTTCTTTCCGGCAGGGCTCTTCATCCCCCCCGGGCACTTGTCGTCTCACCTTGGGGTGCTTCTCAGGGATGTGCTGCTTGGCATATTTAGCAAGCTCCACCATCTGTGGGTCAGGTTCCTCAAAGTCATAGCTGCTGGTACAGTTGACCAGTGTAGAGGCCACTGCAAATAAGCAGTTCCGATTCTCTGACTAGGATGGAAGCAGGGAGAGGGGAGGTTTATTTGGCAGCCCTTTGAGTTCACCAATTAGCATCTGTAACTTGCAGATATCCTGGAATTCTGGAGTTGGATAAACAAGCACTGAAGCCAGAGTGTTCCAAGAATCAAAACTGAGCATCCCCAGAGACAGCTATTTTCTTCCACTGGACACAGCCAGCCCATCCCCTTGGGGCGACTTGTCTTATCATCATTAGGACATATCTTCCATCATTCAAGCAGAATCTATCTTCCCCTGAGCTACCAGTCAATGGGCTGCACATCTTTTTTTCAAAATGTTACTACTTTTATTGCAGATAAACATGCAATACAGCCATACTGCATAGTGACATGGCACTTTTCAAGCACAGGGGCAGACCCAGACTTGAGCACAGACTCCACCCAACCTGAAGCACATTCTCACAAGCAAGAAACAACAGGACAAAGAGGCCAACATGGGAAGTAGACACTGGAACAAACCCAGATGCCTCCATCTACACCGAGAGCCTCATCACAGGCCCAACAAGAACACAAAGGATCAGACTTCCGCTGGCACCGCGAGCCTCGTTGACGCTCTTTATGAGCATCTGATCCCAGGCTCCGTTAAAGGCGCCAGATTAGCCACATCAGCTGTCTGGCGGCTTGTAAACTCCCTCCCTGGACAAAGGGAAGGGAGAAGAGCAGATGGGCTGAGGTAGAGCTCCCCAAGTACCCCAGAAGTTCTGGGGTGCGAAGGGTGAGGGCTCCCTAGAAGCCTGTCAACAGCTCCGGACCTGGAATGCCTCCGCCTTTTTTTCTTTTAGCGGAGCAAGAAGCCGCGACCATCTCTGCTAGTAACAAATGGATTTTAATATTTTAAACAATGTAGCAGACGGAACATACCAGGAGAATTCAACTGCATGTATTCTAACTTAACTCTGGTGCTCTTTGTATTTTTTGGAAGTAACAAAGTAGCTAATATGCAAAAAGATGGTGCTTGGAATTTGAAAGGGCGTGGAAAAGTGAAAGCTAGCGAAAGCTAGTGAGAGTTGTGTTTGCTAATAGACGCTTGTAAGAAACCTTTTTATTTTTTACTTTTCACTTTGATGAACTTTGTTTTTTGGCTTTTTAATAATATACAAAAGTTAATACAAACTGAAGATGGCTTTACAACTGACAAAGACTGTTCCTTTAAAAGGAATAGGAAGAGTTGAAAGTTTCCCCACTCATATTGTTAATTTGCAAGATTTTGCCTCTCCAACACAGACTTTAACGCTTGAAAAGTGGCAGCAAGCCATGAAAGATATGCAGAAAGAAATTGCTTCTGTGGTTAATGAAAAAATTAAGGAAATTAATGGAAAAATTACTGAAATTAATGAAAAAATACAAGCTGTCTCAGAGGAGTTTTCATCTCAGATTCAACAAACTAGAGACGATGTGGTATCTGTATTTAAAGTTGTGGCAGTTAATATTGAATTATTGGAAAAAGATGTGGCTGAAATTAAAGAAACTACGGTGACTTTGGGTGAAAAAGTAGTCAAGATTCAGAACAAAATTGAAGGAACTGAGGCAGATTTAACGATGATCCAGTATAATGATATGGAATTTGGCCTGCCGGGAGAATGGCCTGCCGGGAGAATGGGGGAACAGTGGGAGGGGGAGGGGATCTCTGGGGGGACGGGGAGTAAGAGCATTACGGTCATAACGGGGAGAGGCAGGTATGGCGGGAGCAGAGGGGTAGGCCGCTCTCGGGGAACGAGAATTCGCTGTTTGCAAGCGATTCCTTGTTCTGGCCCCTCTGGTTTGGTTCCACCTAGCTCAACCCGAGTGCCTGGTAACCAGGGATGTCAGGGCCCTGGGCTCAAGCTGCTGCTGTTAAATGCCAGGTCGATTAGCAACAAGGCCCCCCTTATTCGGGATCTAATCCTAGAAGAGGGGGCGGACCTAGCGTGCATTACTGAGACCTGGCTGGGCCAGGAGGGGGGGTGCCCCTTTCGGAAATATGCCCGGACGGGTTCTCGGTTCAGCATCAGCCGCGACCCCAGGGAAGGGGTGGAGTGGCTATTATAGCTCGCCAGAATCTGTGTCCTCGAAGGAGCCCTGCCATGGAGATTGTTGGGTGTGAGACGCTCCTTCTGAAGTTAGACTTAGGGGTCCAGGTGGGCCTTTTGCTAACGTACCTGCCTCCTAGCTGCGTTGCAAAGGCCTTGCCTGTTCTGCTCGAGGCGGTTGCAGGGCTGGCGATTGAGTTCCCCAGGTTGATGGTGCTGGGGGACTTTAATCTGCCATCACCCGGCGAAGCCTCGGGGGCAGTCCAGGAGTTCATGGCTTCCATGACAACCATGGAACTGACCCAAGTAGTTCAGGGTCCGACTCATGAGGTGGTCACATGCCTGACCTTGTGTTTCTCTTGGGGCAGTGGAGAGATGATCTGAGGCTGAGGGGTTTAGTCACAGTACCCTTGTCGTGGTCAGATCATTTCCTTCTGAGGTTGGATTTCATGGCACCACCCCTCCACCGCAAGGAGGCGGGACCGATGAAGTGGTTCCGCCCCAGGCGCCGAATGGAACCCGACGGATTCCAGAGGGAACTTGGGGAAATACCTGAATCCCTGGTACACAGTTCATCCGAGTCTCTGGCCGCGGCCTGGAATCAGGCAGCAGCAGGGGCTCTGGATTGGATTGCGCATTTGCGACCTCTCCGTGGACGTGGATCCAGGAGGGCTCCTTGGTTTACCGAGGAACTCCAGGAGATGAAGCACCACAAGAGACGCCTAGAGCGACGATCTAGTAAAGCTGAGTCTGACCAGACACTTTTAAGAACTTTCATTGTCTTACTTAGTGGCGATAAGGGCGGCAAAATGTTCGCATTTTTCCGCTCTTATTGCGTCCGCTGACTCCCGCCCAGCCGCCCTGTTTAGGGTGACCCGCACCCTTCTTGCTAAGGAGGAAGGTGGAGATCCCTTGCAGGGTAGAGCTGAGGAATTTTCTCGGTTTCTGGCGGATAAAGTCATTCAGATTCGGACAGACCTGGACTCCGATTGGGCAGTACAGGCCAAGACGACTGGGGCAGGTCTTAGTCCAGTTATATGGGATAGGTTTGAACCGGTGACTCCTGAGGATGTAGATAAGGCCATAGGAGCTATGAGCTCCGCCACTTGTTTATTGGACCCGTGCCCTTCCTGGTTGGTTTCGGCCACCAGGGAGGTTTCATGTGGCTGGCTCCAGGCGTTGGTCAACGCTTCTTTGAGAGAGGGGTCCGTCCCGCAGCCCTTAAAAGCTGCGGTGGTGAGACCCCTCAAGAAGCCTTCCCTGGACCCGGCGGATTTAAAGAACTTCTGTCCAGTCTCCAACCTTCCCTTCGTGGGGAAGGTTGTTGAGAAAGTGGTGGCGCTCCAGCTCCTACGGCTGTTGGATGACACTGATTTTCTGGATCCCTTTCAATCTGGTTTCAGGCGCAGCTACAGTACGGAAACAGCTTTGGTCACCCTGATGAATGATCTCTGGCGAGCCCGGGATGGGGGTTACTCCTCTATGCTGGTGCTACTTGACCTCTCAGCGGCCTTCGATACCATTGACCATGGTATCCTTCTGCGTCGTCTCGGAGAGGTGGGGGTGGGCGGCACTGTTTTGCAGTGGTTCTCCTCCTTCCTCTTTGACAGGACGCAGTTGGTGTTGACAGGGGGGCAGAGGTCGAGCCCTAGGCCCCTACTATGTGGGGTGCCGCAGGGCTCGGTCCTCTCGCCCATCCTGTTTAACATCTACATGAAGCCACTGGGTGAGATCATCCGACGACATGGGGTGAGGTATCAGCAATATGCTGATGATACCCAGTTGTACATCTCCACCCCGTCTCAATTCGGGGAAGCCGTAGACATAATGGGCAGCTGCCTGGACGATGTTAGGGTCTGGATGGGGAAGAACCGGCTAAAACGTAACCCTGACAAGACTGAGTGGCTGTGGATATTGCCTCCTAAGGACTCGACCAATTGTTCCTCCTTGGTTCTTGGGGGGGGGGGGGAAATTAGCTCCCTCAGAACGGGTCCGCAATTTGGGTGTCCTCCTAGACCCACAGCTAAAATTGGAACAACATCTTTCAGCTGTGGCTAGGGGGACCTTTGCACAAGTACATCTTGTGCACCAATTGCGACCCTACTTGGAGAAGGAGGCACTTCTCACAGTCACTCATGCCCTGGAGCGTAGAGCGCATTGCAGTCACGGCTGGATTACTGCAATGCGCTCTACATGGGGCTACCCTTGAAGAGTGTCCGGCGACTGCAACTGGTGCAAAATGCAGCTGCGCGAGCTGTGGTGGGTGTACCCAGATGCACCCACGTAACACCAATCCTCCGCAAGCTGCATTGGCTGCCCATTAGTCTCCGGATCCAATTTAAGGTGTTGGTCATTACCTTAAAAGCCCTACATGGCTCAGGGCCAGGTTACCTTCGGGACCGCATCCTGCCGCATACCTCCCTACGACCGGTCAGGGCCCACAGAATCGGCCTCCTCCAGGTCCCGTCGACCAAACAATGTCGGCTGGCGGGGCCGAGGGGGAGGGCCTTCTCTGTGGGAGCTCCCTCCCTGTGGAACCAGCTTCCCCCGGAGATCAGGACCATCCCCACCCTACTGGCCTTCCGGAAAGCAATAAAAACTTGGCTCTTCCGGCAGGCGGGGTGAAAGTGAGACCAACTAGATTAAATATGGGTCTCCCCCCTTGATTGTAAATATGAGATACTCTTTTTAACTTTTGTATTTTTTTAAATTACTGTATTTTATATTTTGTAATGGATTCTAATATGTTGTGAGCCGCCCAGAGTCCCCTAGGAGTTGGGCGGCATAGAAATCCATTAAATTAAATTAAATTTGCTTTAAGATTAAGAGGGGTAAAAGAAAATAAACAAGAGAATTTAAAAGAAAAGATTTTAGAAGCATTTGTGCAGATCTTGGGGGGAACAAAAGTGGAATTGGGCTGGCAGATTGACAAAATATATCGTGTTAATTCGTGATTTGCCAGACAGAAACATTTGCCAAGAGACATTGTAATATATTTTACTACAAGGACATTGCGAAACCGAATCTTACAGGCGACTTTTAAAAACAAACTTAAGGTGGATGAACAAGGGGTTTTGACATTAAAGGAAATTCCTCCAAAAATACTGAAAGCACGCAAAGATTATGCCTTTCTGGTGGCAGAATTGAAAAAGCAACAAATAAGGTATAAATGGGAAATTCCAGCTGGATTATTGGTTACTTATATGGGAGAAAGATACAGACTTTACGATTTGTAAAGCAAAAGATTTTTTTGCCAACGTGTTAAAGGCTGGGAGACCAAAATCACCAGAAGGCAAAAGAAATGAGGAAGTTAAAAAAAGAGGAAAAAGAAGATTTGTGGATTGCAGATCAGAGAGGAACTCCGAACAGTCAAGAAGAAACAAAGGACCCAAGACAGATTACAGAAGTAATTGTTGAAAGTGAAGAAGAATTAAATCATCAACTTCAGTTGTCAACTCTTCAAAGTGAAGATGAATTAAATCAACATGATTTCAGATGCCAACTTAAAAAATTACTGACTGCTATAGGTTTGAAGGAGAGAGGAATTAAAAATTGATGTTTTATTAATAGTAGGATAATTTAAAACAAATAAGATATAAAAATCAAATGCATATATAAAGGTTGCATAAGGCTAGAGAAATTAGATTATAAGATTAAGTTTGTATTATGGGGATTTCTTTTTATTTTCCTCTTTACTTGTGGGGAATAAATATAGATTGTAATGTAATGTAATAGAGATTAAATTGGTTTTAAAGAATAAGATTAAATTTATATTATAGGTTGGGAATAAGTATATATTGTAATGTAATGTAATAGAGATTAAGTGAATGTGAAGATGTTATGTATTTTTATATATGGTTTAAGTTGGTTTTGAATTTAACAATTGCTGCCAGGTTGCTGGTGGCATAATACTGGAAGAGGAAGATTCATCTATTATTCAAAAGTGAACATTAAGAGATGCACATTTGGCAGAGATGGCTAAAATTTCAGAACATTTTAAAGACTATTCAAATGATATATTTGGTAATGGAAAAGACCGACTGACTATATTCAAATCGAGTATCAGACTAAGAAGATCCAAACAGACTGTGAAGGACATATTTTAATTTTTAGCTTTTTGTTTAATCTATAGAATAGAATAGAATAGAATTCTTTATTGGCCAAGTGTGATTGGACACACAAGGAATTTGTCTTTGGTGTGTATGCTCTCAGTGTACATAAAAGAAAAGATACATAAAAGAAAAGATACATACATAAAAGATAGTATAAGGAGTTAAGACCTAAAGATATTTGGAAGTTAATAATTTGTTAGCATATTTTAGTTTTATATTTGTGTATACCATATTATACCCTGTGCATGTTCTGGGAAGTCCAGGGAGGGGGGAGGGGGAGATGGGGGGGGATTGGGGGGAGGGGAGAGAAAAAAGAAAAAATGTTTGTACTTTGTACGTATAAAACTTTTTCAATAAAAAAAAGAACATACAGGATCAGAGGCACCTTCACATGTTGTTCCTCCAATGCAAGATATGCCATCATCTGCTAGCAATGCCCCTCTGGATTCTTCATACAACCAAGAGGACAACTTTGCACAAAAGAATTAGGGACATGTTTGACATCAGAACTCAAGCAAGGTCTAATCGTTTTAACTTCCCAGGAGCCTCCATAGCAGATTTCAAAGTGACTCTTTTAGAAAAGCAGGCCTTTCAGAGGATCACCAAGTGAGGAAGAGCTGCACACGCAGACATCAAAAGGCTTTGGACAATCTCTCTTTCAACAAATCCAATGGGTTTTAAACAATTGATGAAGTACTCTGTCTCACATGTCACTTCCATCTGTCAGACCAACCATCTTCCTCTGCCATTTCCCCCCCCCCTCAACCCAATTTAACTCCTACATCTGTGCAGCTACTCTGTGCATCTGATGAAGTGAACTAATAAAAGCCTTTCTAAAAGTTGTTAATCAGAAAAGATGCACTCTGAGTTTTTGCCACCAGACACTACCATGAGGTGGGAACCCCACTGACTTTGCTTGTCAGAAGCCAGCAAAGGTCACAAATAGCAACCATGTGACCACAGGATGCTATGATGTCTCGACTTCAAGGACCAATCGTAAATAGCATTCATTCAATCCTAACACAAACTTGAACAGTTGCTGAATGAGTGGTGTTTAGCAAGGACCACCCATTATTAGAATATGGCTGATGGGGTAGTTTCCTCCCAATCATGTTCAGAAGCTCTACCTGTGCCAGCTGGAACAGAGCCTGCAGAGCTGCTTTGTCCTCCAGAAGTTCTTCCTTGACATCTGCGTCCAAGGTAAGAAATGCCAAACCTTCTGCTGCCCAGTGGCGGGTGCTAGCATCAAGGGTCGCATTGCACAACCATCTAGATGTGGGACAAGGGGACATTAGATCCACTAAGGCCCCGGCCATTCAGCAGGGAGCATTAGAATTTCACTCTAACCATTAGGAAAGAGAGCTCAAGCATGCAAGGTTGACAGCAATCACAGAATACCAGATCCAGTCCATATTGCAACTACATGAGATCTGCTCAGGCTGTTAGCTTCCATTCAGCATAAAACATGTCAACCTGCAACCAGATCACACTCACCCTTGGACGTCCACCACATTTACAAATGTGAAAGCAGCAAGCAATACTTGATGCCTTCTCCCCCAAAGGATGCCAGACCAGGTGGAACTGAAGGTGCTGGAGGCTTTAGGGCAGAGCACCTCTTGCAGTCAAGAAAAGCCCACACTCACTTGCAGCACTGCTTGGCCAGTTTCATGGTGGAGCCTTCGGCAAACTGTTTCATGCTGAAGTCCGTGCCCCCTGCTGAGCCCAATTTACAAAGGCCCTGAAAACACAGACAACAATCCATCATACAACCTGCACTGGCAGGTGTCACTTACCAAAGGCAAACAAGCTACAGAGAGAAAGGAGCGCATCTGAACAAGCTCCCTCCCTCCGTCACCCAACCTGATACAAAACAAGCTCCTTCTACTCACCACCAGGGCCCGGATGCGAATGCTGTCACGCTCACTGTGCTTGTAAATCTCCTTGAGCAGCATAACACCATTCGCAGTGATGAAGGAGGCATGTTTGGCCTTATCAGCTGCGTGGATCAGGGCCTCCACAGCCACAAGCTGGTGAGCCACCTGGGATGAGGCACACAACGCCAGAATGTTCTCCATGATGCCATTCAATTCCAGCACCTGGTTCCCGGCCTCTGAAGGGCCTTGCAGGAGACAGCTCACTGTCTGGATGGCCCTGAGTTTCCCAGGCATGCCATGGTCCTGGAACCAGTCCCTGGAAAGGAAGAGAGAGCAACCACTATCAGCAAAGAGACTAAATATGGAACTACTATGTAAATACTGAATATATATTATAGGAAGAAACCAACAACTAAAGTACTATGTTTCCCCAACATTAAGGCCTAACCAGAAAATAAGCCCTACCCTGACATTTTAGCCTGTTCCTAATATAAGCCTTACCCCCAAAATAAGCCCCGGTTAAGGTCATCAGTCGGGATGGGGTGGGGAAGACAGGTGATCCGGATGTGCTGTGCGGGCTGCAGGAAAACAGAGTTGGTGGGATGGAGTGGCCAGCCGGCCACAGGAGACTCATCTTCGCATCTCTCGGTTTGCCTGTGACCCGTGCAGCACATCAGGATCACCTGACTCCCCCCCCCCCGGTGCCTCTGCCTCTGCCTCTGCCTGCTGCCAGTGCGAAGATGAGCCTTGTGCGGCCACCTGCCCGCTGCAACCCGACTCTCGGCTTTCCCAGAGTGCGTCCGGATCATCTGCCTTCCCCCCCCCATGCCTCTGCCTCCGTCTGCTGCTTGGACAGGTAATCAACTCACATGCGCTGCAAGGGCTGCACAATCAGAGTGCGCCAAGAGGTCAGTGGGCTGCACTGCTGCTGGACACCACTGACCCCCCTTGTGCCCACGCCCAGCCGGGCTGATCACCCTGATATTGTGATTTCCCCAAAGTAAGCTCTAGCGCTTATTTTGGAACCCAAACAAATGTAAGACCGGGTCTTATTTCGGGGAAACACTGTAGCTCATACCTCTCTCATTTGTGAGGCGTCTGCCATGAAATGCTCACCAACAAAAGCCAGCAAAGCCAAAAGATTGACAACCAGCCCAGCATTCATTGCTAAGAAGCGACAGCTCCCTCTGTCAAAGAGCAGTTCTCTCCAAAGGGCCGCATTTATTTATTTATTTATTTATTCATTTATTTATTCATTTATTTATTTGTTGCATTTGTATGCTGCCCACTACACCTACCGGACATAATCCTCACAAAGTCGATGGAAATTCTCTCTCTCGCCATCACACTTCAAGTCCTCATAAAGCTTAGTGAGCAGGACGGCCACAGTCATGGGGGTGTTCTCTGTCACACGCAGGCCTCCAGGAATGTGGGGCACTGTGCCCCCAACCTCCAGGATCTCTTTGAGACCTGCAAGGAAGCATTGTTTACTGAAGCAGAGAAGGGGCCAAGAATAGAAAAGTTACTGCACAGAGAGTCGTACTCACCATGATCAATGACCCAAAGAGTCAAAGAGTTGTTGGAGGTTTGCAGCGGCTTTGGGGCTATTACGCTGATCAGCAGATTGAGGATACTGTCACGACCATAGGAAGAAATGCCTACTCGAATGAGAGCCTCTAACAGCCATCTAAGGAGCCACCTCAGCTCTCTGGATGAGTCTACAGCGAGAACATCAGATAAGAGGGGTAAACAACATCTCCACTGATACTTGTGGGCTACCACTTACAGCACACAAGTGAACAAAGGCATAACTTGACTTAGCATAACTGTTCTCCGGCAAACATCCAAGATGCTTTATCCAAGGTGAATGCAAATAAAAACATGAATATGAAATGTCTAAAAGCACAGTAATTATTAGAACACCATGCCCCCAAGCAACATGCAGCACAATTTGAAACAAGGCAGGCCAGACTATTTTTATTGCAAAGCTGGGAAATATGCAACTTACATTTCTGGCCCTTCCTGCTATGAGAGTCATGATCTAGAACAGGGGTGTCAAACTCGATTTCATTGAGCGCTGCATCAGGGTTGTAGTTGATCTTGGGGGGGTCTGGGGGGCGGCAGCTCAACATCACTCATGTCGGGGGGTGCCTGGGCAGGGCTGGGGGATCCATTGTCTCCAGCAGAGGAAGGCAAGACCAGGGCAAGCGCCAAACTCTTGTCCACCAGAGGAGCCTCGCCATCCCTCTCAGGCCACGGAGTACCCCTGATGGCGCAGGCTGCCCTGAGCCCTGGGCAGTGGAAGGAAAGCACTCAGCCTGGCCCCCGAGCTCCCAGGGCACCAGGCCCTCACAGCCTAGCCCAGCCCAGCTCCACTTCCCCAAGAGGGAGCTCAGCTGCGCTTACCTCCTCCTTGAGGCTGCTGCTGCTGTGCTCACTCTCCTTGGCCAGTCCCAAAGGTGCTTTTTCAGGTGTTGCCTGGGGGGCGCCTTTGGGACTGGCCAAGGACAGTGAGCACAGCAATAGCAGCAGCCTCAAGGAGGAGGTAAGCACAGCTGAGTGCTCTCTTGGGGAAGCGGGGAAAGTCCAGTTGCCTCCTGAAAAAGTAACTTTGGGACAACCAGGACCTGGATGACTGAGAATCTTCTCAGACTTTTAGTTATACAATTTGGGATGAACACCCTTTGAATGGTGTGGGGGTAGGAATGGATTTCCAGAGGAAAAATGGCAGACTACAGGACCAAGGAGCACTACAGGTGACCCTGAAGACAGAGACAAACCTCCAAGTGCTTCAACGACCCTCTAAAAGGATGCAAATGACCAGCTGTCTGCAAGGAATATAAATCCTTCCATTCCCCACTATCCTGTCAGAGCTGAAGAAGCTTCTTGGATGAGAAGCGAAACGTCTTCAAAAGGAAAAACAAGAAAGTCCAGTTGCCTCCTGAAAAAGCACCTAACAGCGTTTTGCTGGACTACTTGCAGTCAGAGGTTGCTGGAGGTGTGTGTGTGTGAGCACTTTGCTCCAGGACTTGCCATAAACGTGGGAGCGTTTGGGGACAAGTTGGAGCAATAAAGGGCTGTTTTGAACTATCAGCTGACTGTGTTGCCTCCGTGACTTGCCCTGGGTCATCACAGGTATGGAGAAAGGGCAGAAGGGCTGCTGGTAGACTTCCCTCAGATCCTCCCTCTGTCTCATTATAATCTCCTTCCTTCCTTTTCTTCTTTTTCCTTCCCTCATTTTCCTTTCTTTCTTCTTCCTTCCCTTTCCTTCTTTTTCCTTTGTTGCTCTTTTCCCAACTTTCCTTCCTTTTTCTTTGTCTTTCCTCTTTCCCTTTCTCCTTTCCTGTCCCTTCTTGGATGCTCAAATGCAAAAGGGGAAACATTTCTCAATGCCTCCTCGCCTTGTGATGAAATGCCACTTTTGCTAGTAGTTTGTGTTCACTTAAAAGACTGAGAAAAAAACTAGGCTGTTTATCCCGTGCTTGCATTTATTGGGGGCATATACGGACAACAATACAGCAAAACTGTCAAAATGGTGGCTGTGATAGTTGATCAGAGCTCCTCTGTTTTTTATGTGCAACAGCTTTAGCATTTAGGAACAGAGGCAAGTTAGTTGCATTTCTATTAATACATAATCCTTAAAAGGGGATTATGTAGGGATCCTGCCATGGTCTAATTCAGACTGGAAATGTAGCAAAGGAAAATATTTTTCCCAACTCTGCTTTGTCCCATTTTCCCCACTGGAAATGGCTATTTGCAACACACAAGGAGGAGAGCTCACAATTCAGGAATAACTTGCATTGCCAACAAAGTTCTGTCTGTGACAAAATAGAAAAAAAATTGCTTTTTCCTTTGAACTGGGGCATCCCCAATCAATTTGCCTCTTTCCTTCCTTCCTCTTTCCCTCCCTCCTCCTTCCTTGCCTCCCTCCCATTCCCCCCCCCTCTTTTTTAAGCTGCCAGAGGCTCTGTGTAGAGCTGGCAATAGGCAGGCAGCGGTGGGCAGAGGCTTCCCATCTTGACCCCTCCCCCGTCATTGCTTCTGCGCCTGACGGGGCCTCTGCATGGCTCTCATCACACCTCTTCCAGACCTACGCACATTTGTGTGTGTGTGTGCGCACGTGCACGGGGTGTGTGTGTCTTGCAGCCCTGTGCCCTCAACAGACACTTTCTGCGATGGCAGGCTGCAAACCAATGAAAGCTGTATTTTTGGAGTGCTTGTTTCTTTTTCTCATTTTTTACCACTTTAATGCTGTGTGCCCAAGGTACTGTGGACTGCACATTTCCCCCAACCTGCTGCTAATCGCATTGTGCCTTGCCTCCCCCCAGCTCCGTAGAAGGCTGCAGGCACCCATTCCAGCTTCTCTTCTCTTCTCCCATTCTCCCAATGTCACAACGCGGGGCTGCAAGGGAGAAGACCACCGCACACACATACACAAACATGTATGCGGGTCTGGGAGATGCAAGCCGACAGCCACGTCAGGCGCAGAGGCAACAAGGGGGAAGGGGTCAAAATGGGAAGCCTCTGCCAGCTTAAAAAAATAAACCCTGCTGAGCAGCAGCTTCCCTTTTTGTCCACCCTCCCCTCCATTGCCTCCATGCCTGGACTGAGTCTATGCCTGATGCTAAAAGGGCAGTTCTG
Source organism: Diadophis punctatus similis (assembly GCA_023053685.1). Lineage (NCBI taxonomy): Eukaryota > Metazoa > Chordata > Lepidosauria > Squamata > Dipsadidae > Diadophis > Diadophis punctatus. Next base: position 475,209 of record JALIGW010000012.1, read on the forward strand.
CTTCTGCCCCACCCAATAACTAGCAGGCAGAAGCACAATGGTCCTAAAGGTCCCATTTCATCTCATTTCCATCTTCTTCCTTCCTCCGTGCTGGCCGTAGCTTTCCCAAATGGGTGCGGGTTGGTCCCAGTGAAAGGGGGCTGCGAGGCCAGGCCAGTGAGCGGGGTATAGAGGCACTGGTGCGGGCATGATGCTGATCTACAACTTGGTGCGGCCATCCGGGGTGGAACATGGTCAGCCTTTGATCCAGTGAAAGGGGGCTGCGAGGCCAGGCCAGTGAGCGGGGTATAGAGGCACTGGTGCGGGCATGATGCTGATCTACAACTTGGTGCGGCCATCCGGGGTGGAACATGGTCAGCCTTTGATCCAACCCTTGCAGCCGCCCTGGAGCCAGCAAGAGACCGCCCCACTGCCTCGCCCCTGCCTCCTTGGCGTGTGGAAAAGAGAAGCCGAGCACTGGCATCCTGGATAAAAGGGAAGCGCTCAGAATGCAGTCAGCCTGCAGGGCAAGACGGTCCCCAGGGACGCCAAGCCCCGTGTGCGCTCATTGCCTCCTCTGCGCGTGCTCGGGGTGGAGCGGGCACGGCCCCTCACCAGCTCTAAGGTGGTCATGAAGATCTAAAGCTGACCATATTCTGGCCCAGATGGCCGCCATCAAGTTATAGACCAGCGCCCTCCCGGCCTGGGCTGAGGCGCCGGGCCTTTGCTGTCTCCAGGGCAGCCCCTTGGGCCAGATCTGGTTGGATTGGGCCTTGAGTTTGACACGCCTGAGTTAGAATACCCTGTAATCCATCCAAACTTAAGATAGCATCATGAAAATGTATCTCTGGCCATCCTTCTGCTAAGGACAGTGATGCAATCCCCACAACTTCAGAAAGGCAGCTGGAGACTCACCTGATGCCAAAACATTGTCTTTGTGCAGCACTTCTTTCTGCAGCCCCTGCCTGAGGGTCTCAAACATGACCTGCAACAGGTTATAGGCAGCCAGTGAAAGCTGCTCATCCTCCCTCTCTAGCACAGCAAAGAGGCGTCGAGGCCCCAGGTCACTCAGAATCACCACCGTCTGTAAAAAAGTACCTAGCTTTGAGACAAGGGAAGGATCTAGAGTAGACCCATCTTACCTATCTTCTTCTTTAGAACCAGCTACTCTGAAATTCAAGTCTAACTAGAATTGCTCTTGAGGAAGCAGGCACAGCTTCTCAAAATCCTAGAGAAGCAGAAAGTTTTGGTTTCCAAGCCGGTAAGGCTAAGGAGGTGGGGTTGATTTTTCAATAACAGAATGAGATCTACTCCCCACTGAACCATACAAAATGATCAGAGTTCAACTACACTGGTGTCCATTCCAATATGGCAAGGAATGGACACCAGTGTAGTTGACAACTGTGAGCAACACAGCATGACAATTCTGTGAGCAACACAAATCCAAAACTATTTCCAGAACTGAGCTCCAAACAATGTGATTGTCTTGCTCTCTCCCAAGTCTCTTTGCTGGGTCACAAAATCAGAGGCAAGAAGGAGTCTGATCAGCAGACATGCTTTCACTAGTTCCTGGCTGTGTGCAGTAGGTGTTTCAGTAGGTTCAGGAAGTATTTATTTATTTATTTATTTTGTTATTCTTATATGCCGCCCAACTCCCGAGGGACTCGGGGCGGCTTACAACAAGGAGAAATACAAGAATAAACAAAGAAATTACATAAAATTTAAAAACAAGTACAAAAATTTAAAACAATTATTTAAAACAGCAACATCCATTCGACACATACATACTTGGGGGGTAGGCTCAGGTGGAATTAAGTTGTCCCCCCCACCTGCAGGAAAAGCCATGTCTTAATGGCTTTACGGAAAGCCAGCAGAGTGGGGATAGTCCGGGTCTCTGGGGGTAGTTGGTTCCAGAGCACGGGGCCAGCCACAGAGAAGGCTCTCCCCCTGGGGCCCGCTAGCCGACATTGTTTGGCCGACGGGACCTGGAGGAGGCCAGCTCTGTGGGCCCTAACCGGTCGGAGGGAAGTATGAGGCAGAATGCGGTCCCGAAGATATCCTGGTCCTAAGCCATGAAGGGCTTTAAAGATGGTGATCAACACCTTGAATTGGACCCGGAGACCGATGGGCAACCAATGCAGCTGGCGGAGTATCGGTGTCACGTGGGTGTACCTTGGCAAGTACACCCCCACCCACCCAGTGTGCTAATTATTTGGTTAGATACTCCAAGAGAAAGTGAAGTGCTGTTAGCACCAAAGCACCATCCTTGAAACAGTCAGGAGGCAAACCACATGAGCCCCCCCAGCTCTGAAAAAACATCATTTGCAGCAGCCCTTACTCGAGAACAGTGGCCACGGCAGAGGCCGGTGAAGGTCCGCAAGGCTGCTATCATCATATCCAAACGGCCTGTGTCCAATAACTGCAGCAGTAAGCACACTCCATCATTTTGGAAAATTTTCTCGGCACCAGGCTCCTCTCGAGCCAGAACTATCAAGTTCTGAGCTGCCTGGTCAGAAAAAGAACCAATGTTTAGCTACCTGAAAAAGCTTTGGGAAATCTTGACCCATCATATGCCCACCTCTTGCTGCACACTGGCAGAAGCAGACCTTCCAACCTAAAGCCCTCCTCCTATACTAGGCTTCACCCCCCCACCCCATAAATCCAAGCCAGAGAAGCTATTAACTAACAAGATTTAAAGTCTGCTACTTCAAATCAAGAAATGCTGCTATAGGTCCTTTGGGGGCGAGAGTGAAGGAAGCTTATGCCCCATTATCGTGAGACTACATACTCACTCACCCACTGACTGCCCCACCCCCTATATACCTACATCATTATTATTTCCATTTCTGACACAATATACAAGTGAAAGACCAGCTAGAGGGATGGAATATTTGCTAAACTGAAAGCAAGAATATGCTACATCTAAAATTTTGCACTGCTTCTACACTCTTTCCAGCCCACCTGTCACTTGCAAACTGCTGTTTTCAGAATAACAAGTTCATCAGGCTTCATGAGATGCAGCACATTTTGCCCAACCCATCACCCAGGGGCAGCCTAACTCCCTGACCAGTACCTTTTGCTTCTTGTCTTGATCCTTCTCGTTGCTCAACAGCAGCTTAAACATGGCTTCTACTTTGGAGTCAGTGCAGGTCATGGCTTTCATCTGAGACCAAGAGGAGGAGACAGAGGGCTGCTACCGGCCAATTCAGAGCCTTAACTTAAGGAAGCCAAGAGTGCCTGCTCTGCATGGCACCGGCCCATCCCCGAAGCCTGTCGGTACAGCGGGAGCGGAGGGGGCCCGGGCCCTACCTTCTCCTGGGCGCTGCTGCCAAGGTCGCGCAGTGCCTCCTGGAAGGCCTTGTTCTTGGGCTCCAAGCGCACGCACCGCTGCAGGTCCGAGGCGGCCCGGTCGAGTCGACCCAGGCCCCGGAGAGCTTGGCTACGGCGGAAGAGGCTCTTCACATCATGCCCGTCCAGCTCCAGAGCTGCGCGAGAGCAAAAGGGAGGCGTTTCGGGGCCGGGGCCGAGGCCGCGGCCGGGGCCGGGGCCGGCGGGGAAGCAGGGGGGGGGGGCGCTCACCTCGGGAGGCGTCCGCTTCGGCTTGCGCGTAGTCCTCCTGCGAAGGGAAGGCGGCAGACGGGAAACCGAAAAAGACGCTCCCCCCGCTCCGCCCCACTCCGCCGCGCCCCCCGGCGGCCTGACTCACCAGCTTCAAGTGGCAGGCGGCGCGGTTGCGGTACAGCAGGGCGCGCTGGGAGGCCTCGGGTGCGGCCTCGGACAGGTCCAGCGCGCGCGCGTACGTCGCTAGAGCCTCCGCGTAGCGGCCGGCCTGGAAATACTCGTTCCCCTCCCGACGGAGCTCCGCCATTACCGAGGCCGCCATGGCGCGTCGAGTGGGCGTCACGCGGATGCGACGGCCGTCACTTCCGGCGGAGGGCCTTGAGCGGGGCACCTGACGGCGCTCCTTCCGGCGGCGCGGCGGCGGAAGTGCAGGAGATCAGCCGCGGCCAGCGCCAGGACGAGACCGCTGTAGAGCCCCACGGCCAGCAGCGGCAGCAGCGGGCTCCTGCGGCGGGACGGAGCGGCGTCAGCCCGGCGGGCAGGCCCCCCGCCGCTACCCCTCCCCGGCTCGCCTGCCCAGCCTCACCGGAGCCCGCCCGGGAGCGCGGCGGAGGCGTTGGCGCTCCGGGGACGGTCGACGTCGGGCCGCGGGCAGCAGGACTTGAGGGCGCCGCTCCCGCCGGGCTGGCAGCAGTAGGCGTCGGCCGGCGCGTCGGAAAGGCGCGGGCAGAAGAAGGCGGCGTGGAGGCGCCCGTCCGCGCCCCAGTAGCCCTCGCAAAGATGTGCGTTGGCGGCCGCGAGCGGGAGAGTCAGCGAGGCGGCGCCGCTCAGCTCTGACGAGCCCCGGCGAGAAGCGGCGAGCCCTGCCTGGAAGTCGCCGGCACCTGGCCGGAGGAAGGCCGCCAGCAGCAGGAGCCAGAGCAGCATCTTCCCTGCGGCTCCCAAGCGGAGGCAGGCCGGACTGAGCGGGAAGGCAGGGAAACGGCGCTCGCCGTCCTGCTCCCACATCCATTAGCGGGCACCGCCCCCACCCCGTGCCATTAGGCCCTGCTTTTAGCCCCGGACTCCGTGGGGACGATGCCAGCCTGGCGGAGGGGAGGATCCATTAGGGAAAGGAGTCTGCTAATGGGGGTCCTGAACTTCGGCTACACCAAAGGTTTGGAGAAGGAAAAATGAGCGCGATGCCTTTTGATGAAGGTCCTGGCTGACGTAATAGGCCTTTGCCAAAGCCAGTCTTGGACTGGGCAAAGCGGCCTCCTACTTGCCTCAGCATCTCTGAGGGGAGCTGAGATTTCAAAACAGTAGGAATTATTACTTGCAGGAATCAAACCCCACCGCATTCCTCCCTACGACCGGTTAGGTCCCACAGAGTTGGCCGCCTCCAGGTCCCATCAACCAAGCAATGATGGTTGGTGGGACCGTGGGGGAGAGCCTTCTCTGTGGGAGCTCCTTCTCTCTGGAACCAACTTCCCCCAGAAATCCGGACTATCCCCACCCTACTGGCCTTCCATAAAGCCGTCAAAACATGGCTCTTCCTGCTGGCGGGGTGAAACATATCAATCCCCCATGTATAAACGATGGTGTGTTTTAATTTTTGTAGTTTTTTTAAATTTATGATTATTGTTTTCTTAACTGTTCTTATATGTTGTACGTCGCCCTGAGTGCCTCAGGAGTTGGGCGGCATATAAGAACTAATAAATTAAATAAATAAATAAAATAAATAAAGCTGGAAGAAGCCACTTTTGTAGCCTTCACCAGGAAGGAAACATGCAGACACTTGAAGAAAAGAGTCTGTCAAGTGTTCCAGTGATAAGAAATGAAGTAGCTCAGACATTTGGGGGGTGGGGAGGCATGCATTGGTGACTCACTACTCAAGAGGAAGAGAGTCATCAATTTGTAGACCAATTTCTTAAGGGAAGTGAATTGGCTCACAGGTGCAAAGACTAAAGATATGACAGGCTGGATATTACACTTAAGCCTACCTATTATTAGCCCTTTCATGTGGGGACAAACGATATAACTAAGAGCCTGAAATCAATTTCCAAGGACTGAACCATTAGACAGAAAAGCAAAGGATCTGGCTGCCCAAATTGTTTTCTTATCTATACATCTGACAAAAGGGCAAAAACTAATGAGTGAATGGAGGATTTTAGAAGCAAACCACTGGCTCAAATGATGATGATATTGTGAGAAGTTTGGCTTTCTACATTATGGATTAGGGTGTAGCTTCCTGGAGCCTACGGGAAGGACTTCTAGCAAGAGAAAAACTGCATCTCACGACTGTCAATGTATTTGGGAAACAATTGGCTCAGCATGTAACTATTATTGAAACTTGGTAGGACAAAACACATGATTGGAACACACAACTGGAAGGATATAAATTGTTCAAAAGAAACAGACCTAACAAAGGAGGGGGGTTGCATTGTATGTCAGGAAATATTACCCCTTCATAGAAAGCCGCCTTGGAAGTATTTGGCTAAACGTTAGAGGAAAAATAAATCTCATAGCCATAGGTGTATACAGACAACCAAGCAGAGGAAGTAGATGAACCCTTTGCTAAGTTAGCTGAGGTGTGCAGGAAATATGCCACAGTACTAATGGGAGACTTTTAACTATTCTAACAACATTGGGGGGGGGGGGGAAACTGCAGGTAGTGGGAGATCAAACAGGTTCCTGATATGCCTAGTTAACAACTAGCTAAATACTAGGTCTATGCAATGATTCAGGTTTTCAAGGAAATTTGGACCATGTGTTGTCTACACAGGTTGGACTTTTTGCTATCTCTTTAAACAAAAATATGTTTAAATCTTGAGAAAACATGTAACTTCTTTATGGAGCTGCTAATGGATGTGGTGTGTTAATCTCTCTGCACTAGGAATTAACACTTGGGATCTGGATTACCGCAGAGCTGTAGTAAACACCAGAAGCCTATTTGACTTTTGTTAAAGCTGGCTGTGCCCCAGAATTCGCTCGGGGTGCCTGTTTTAAACAATAAGTTGAGACTTCTCCACTTGGAACTTCACAAATATCTGAATCTCTTTTTTCCTAAGGTGATCCTCAGCTGTGGTTTGTGTTGTTTTTTATCCTTATATGGAAGGTGAGACTGGACTATATTGAGCCATGGTGGCGCAGTGGTTAGAGTGCAGTACTGCAGGCTACTTCTGCTGACTGCTTGAAATTTGGCAGCTCAAATCTCACTAGGCTCAAGGTTTACTCAGCCTTCCATCCTTCCGAGGTGAGTAAAATGACACAAATTGTTGGGGGCAATATGCCGACACTGTAAACCGCTTAGAGAGGTCTATAAAGCCCTGTGAAGCGGTATATAAGTCTTATTGGTATTGCTATATACGTCCGCTGCATGTTTTACAAATCTTGGGAACTGAAGCAACCCTGTTTCTTATCCCAGACACCCGATTTTCCTGATTCTAACCCATTCACTGGCTCTGTTGGTTGAGGGACAGCCGGAACAGGGCAACCTGAGTCCACTTCTGCTTGATGAATTCCTGGTCCCTCCCCATCTCCCCCACAGCAATTATTGTAAAGACAAGACACAATGGTGCACTTTCACATCCTGTTTGTAAACATACTACATCCAAAAAAGAGCCTATCACAGAGACAGAACCCTGCAGAAATGAAGCAAAGAGCAGAAAAAAACTCTTGCCATTACCCACTTCTAAGTTGCCCTCATGGGAATTGGAAACCACCTTGAGACAAGTGCTTGGCAGGGAGGAGCACCTTCCTAAGATCAAAACTGGTCATCTGGGCAGTATGACAGGTCCTGCAGGGCTCAATCCCACCAGATTTGCAAGAGCCCCTCCAGAGTTCTTCACAAAGTATGCTAGCCCAGAGTTAGCTGTATCATGGTTTATTCCAATGCGTTTTCTGGGTTTGCAAGACACACAGAGCCGTAAATGAAGCATGTGGGCCGTGCACGCAAGTGCCATGCAAAAATGCACACGAGAGCCCAGGTGGCACATCCCAAAAGTTTGCCTGGGAGCCTGTTGGCCAGGAAGAAAGGCCAGTTGGGGCAGGAGCTGCTCCTCAGCTCTGCACTTCTGTAGCTGGGCTGGCACTGCTGGCTTTGCCCTTCAAAAAGGAAGAGACACTGAGCCAGCTGGCTCTTATTAATCACAACACTGCAGCCGGCTTTACTCTTTGATTCAAGGCAGGAAAGGGAGCAGAAATGTCCAGGGAGTTTCCTGTCTTCATCCATAATGAAAAGGCAGGCCTTCAGCAGACAGCCTTGTGCTAGCTAAAAGTTGCCTTGGATCAAACTGCAGCGGAGATTTGTGGGGAAAGCCTTGCTTGCAGCACAGCAATGTGCTTTTTCCTTCCCTCTGGAAGGAAAACGTCAACAGAGTATGAATGTAGTCAGCATTTCTCTTGAGAATTCACACTGGGGAAACACTCCATCCTCTAGGAAAAAATATGGGGAGATGCTTCCCAACCCTGAGCGAATTGCCACCCAACCCCTGCTTGCAAGCCTCTCCCCCTGCTTTCTGGAGGAAGTGAGTACCCAGAGATGAGGGCTTTGCTTAGAGCTGCAGGAGCGTCACTTGGCCCATCCTCTGTTCTACACTGCATCTCTTCTGCATGTTTGGGATCAGTCAAACCAAATGCAGAGATGGTTTCCGGAGCCAGGGAAGAGCAGAAGTGGGGTCTACACTGCTGCTTAAACAACATCCGCCATCTCTCCTTGCAGCATAGTCCGCTGCCCTCCATGCCAAGCTAGAACCAAATTCTGGAAGCAGTGCCACGAGTCCTCCAGGCACAGCCAGCACCCCAGGCAATTTCTGCAGCATCAAAGGACACAGCTGCCCGAGGGTCTTGTCTTTCTCTCTGCCTTGGTATGGAGCAGCACCCTTTGGGGCAGCTGTGCCAGAGGAGGAAGAAGGTCCATACACAGAAATTCCCAATGAAGGACTCAGGCTATCCGAGGCGAAGGCGGAAGGTGGCAATCTCCATGGGGTCAATGTGGATGGTGGTGCTGTTGGGGGAGGCCGTGGTCAGTGGATACATCAGTGTCAAAGAAGAGGGCTGCAGGGAGATCAGGTTCAGGCTCTGGAATAGGCTGCCTAGGGACAGCTGGAGAGCAAGAGGCAAAAGCTGAGGGTGCAAACGCCCAGCAACCCAAGCTCCCCTTAATTTCCTAAAGCAACTTCATACAAACTCCCCCCTCTAGCAAACACCCATTCCTGGTGCCTTTCCCTCCAGGGCAACCAAGAACATCCAGACATACCATGCCCTGGGTGGTGGTACAATTGAAGCCCAGATTCCTGGCCTCCAGGCCACAGTCGAAGCCCTTCCGGTGCATTATCAGAGCTGTTTCGGCAGACGGCAAAGCCTCATCCTGGGGAGAAGAAAGCCAAGGGCTTCTGCTCAGCAGGCAGAGAAGGCTAGGAAGGAGGCAAGGGTTGTCTAGGCCGAGGGCTTGGCTTCTTTCCTCACCTCTCCTTGCAACGTTCGAAGGTTGAGAAGGTGGAAGTCGCAGGGCACTGTGATTGAAAATGGTGCAAAAGACCTCAGTGCTGGAGGTGGCAGTCTTTCCGGAACAAGTGGCATGGTCAGAACCTCTGCATTCAGGTGCATGGAGGTGATGTGGCTGAGCAGAGACGGGAAGCTGGTGGGCTGATTCTCCTGGGCCTGCAGTGAGAATGAGAGAAGATGGACACTGCCACTCAGCCTCAGATGAGCCCCACAGGAGAGTCTACACTATTGGCTACTAAGCATTAGGCTGGGCTTACACACGCACACGCACACGCACACGCAGGGAAAGGCCAGACTACACCACAAGACCAGATTTTACCTCTGGGCTTTCAACCTTGCTGCTGGGGAAGACCAAGTCTCTCAGCATGGAGGCCAGTTTGGAAAAGAAGCTGGAGTTCTGGGGGATGGGGGGGAGGGGGCGATGAGAATAGGTAGGTTACCAGAGTGAATGTCACTGCCTCAGACCTACACCCCTCGTGAACAGGAAGCTGGGCTGAAGAGGAGCCAGCTCTGTATCCGTGCGCTTCCTGGGGCTGATTCACATTCCTGCACTTCCTGCCTTCTGTCTGGATCATCTCTCTTAGGCTTCCTTTATTCCCCTTGCTCTTAGCCCCTCTGTTAGGTCTAATACCTCTTAGACAGATCTCTATTTATATTTATTCCCAATAGAAAGCTCTCTCTCTCTCTTTTTAATCTCCTCCTTCTTGTTACTGATGGATCTTCTTTTCTCTGTCACTCTTGTTCGCAACCGGAAGCCATGTGTATAAAGTCACACCCACTACAAAATGCCGACCATTGACTGGGAGAGAGGAATGCCTTCCACTTTCTCTTCTGAAACAAAGAGGAAATGTTTTGCATTTCTCCTGGCAGAAAAGGAGACCGAGGGCAGCAACGGGGAAGGGATGGGGGCAAGAGGAAAGGCCACAGGGCTGCTTCTTCGGCAACAGATTAGGCGGGAGACCTTCCACGCAAGGATCATGGCCAGCACTGCTCTGCCTTCCAAAGTCAAAGGAGAAAATCAGCTGGGTGCTCGATGGCAAGAAACAAGTTTTACTCACAGATGGATTTAAGATCATTTCCCCAAGCCCTTCTGAATAGCCATCTCAATGAGACCTATCTGCAGGCACTGAAAAGGTTTCCCCAAGAAATCCCAGGCAAGTAAGGAGGCCCGTTCCAGCCGGGGAGCTCCGGGACTTCCTACCTTGTTTGCCGAGCTGAATCGTTCCAGCAGGAGGCGGAAGCGATTGCAGGCCCGCTTGTTGTCCTTCAGACCTTGTCCTAGTCCACGGTTATCATCCTGCATGAGACGCCGGTCCAAAATCACCTCCAGCTGGCCTGCCAATTGGGTGGAGAGAAAGCAAAAAAAACCAGTTAGGAGGTGCCCCATCCCACAACCAGGATCCCTCTTGACTTCTCCCAGGCCTCAGGCATAGCCCTCATCCTCCTGGCTTTTTTCCCAGACTGGCTGCTGGGTGCTTCTGAACCCATTCCATCGCACTCACCACTGCTAAGGCTGGACACTCCCAAGGCCTGGGCTGTGTGCAGAGTCAGGCGGTGCTGGCTATCCTGGATGTAAGCCATGACTGGCATGGGATAGAAGTTGGCCTGGAGTGGCAGTTTCTTCAGGTACTGCCGGGGCTGGATCTGCGGGGCAGGCAAACATGTGGGTGGCTTGTTGGCAAACATGCGGGTGGCTTCTCCAGCTGCACCAGGGAGGGGGTAAAGGGTTGCTCAAGCTTCTGCCAGCCCTTTACCTGAAAGCCATTCAGGTCAGTGAAGAACCTGCCCTTACTCTCAATGCTGCTGCTGAAGCGCAGGGCCAGCTCCCTGTTGACGTGGTCATGAATGTCAACTAGGCAGGAGATCTCCAGAGAGAGGCCATCAACCCCTGTGGCCAGAGACGCAACGTGAGGTGACTACACCACTCTATGCAGCCACTTCCCCTCCTGCAGCATGGCCGAAGTTCTCACCTGGCACATTGTAGAGTCGGACCACTTCCTGGATGTGCTGGTAGTAAATGGCTGCCTCTGAAAAAAAGGGCCCCTCGGTCACCCGCACCACCGGAGGGTCCTTGGGGGTGTAGGGCTACAAAGAAGAAAATGGGGAGCCAATGCAAGCGGGGAAGTGGCGCTGACCCAGTTTCATCTATTTCTAGCCTGTCTTTTGCTAGTTTTTAATGGTATTACATAATGCAATTTTTAAAAAAAATTACAAAAAGGTGCATATTTGAAAATGTTAACGATTAAACTTTTTTGGAGAAATCCCAGACTCAAAAAAGCAGCAGAAGCAGCAGCTGTTCTGAAAGCCATGAACCATTAAACCCTCTTTGTGGCACCTATCAAGTACGGTATTAGGCGGAGCGTTTTCTCCAGAGAAGAGATGAGTAAGTCATCCATCAAAGTCAGGCAAGCACCGCTGATGTGAAAGCAGGAGCCCAATGCCATCCATGGCCGAACTCAGCAGGCAGCCAGCCGCTCTGTCAGTGCAGCCATGGTTGGGATGCCCCTCACCCGCCTCCCCATCAGCAGACCGGGAGGCACAGAGGCTGCTTGCAGATTGAAGATGGGTTGGCCTGAGCAACACAGCTGCTTCTCTCATGCTGGAAACTGACAGAAAAGGGTCTCCCACCTCCCACAAAGGCTGCCCTCCCATCCCTGGGGATAAGAAAGACAGTGTTTCTTGCCCATTTGGAAAGCCATGAGGCAGCATCCATCCTAAGCAACCCCAGCTGCATCAGGTTCCACCGGCCCATCTCATCCAGTGATCTGCTCTCCCAGCGGCCAACCAGGTACCCAAGCAACTCTCCCAAGAGATGACCGGGACTCCATGACTTGATCCCACCCTTTTGGAAGCCAGCCAAGCATCACGTTTCATGGCAGACAGATGCCTAAGATGCAGGCGCAGCAGGCTGTCCAAGTGAGGACCACTTCCATCTTCACCCCTTCCCAGTTAAAGGTGAGCAACCCTAGCCCAGGCAGTCCACTCAGACCTTGGCTTCACCATCGGGCAGGAAAAGATAGGCACCGCTCTTGTCCTTGGTCGTCCGGGTCCCGTAGACAAGGAATTGGCTGCTCAGCTGCTGCTCCTGTTTGTCACCAACATGATGCACACTCTGCAGTCCACAAGTCAAGCATTAGTTAGTGCATTTCCTCCCCCTGCCCTCCCCTTTTCCCTCCAGCCTTGTCCTCTCTGCAGGTCACCTTGAGGGAGCCACTTGGCCCTGAGAAACAAGCTCTCATGTGCTGGTTCTCCAAGCAGAAATCATCTGGGGCAGTGGACAGAACCTGTACAGGGACAGCTTCGTGCTTATGGCCAGCAAAGTCATGGCCATGCAGGAAGAGGCGCACTGAAGATTTCAGCATGTTATGGCTATCAAAAGATTTGATCAGTTGCAGGATGGTGAGGCCCAGTGCCGGCAGGCGTATCATGACAGACACCTGTCAATGAAGAATAAAATAAGCCTGGCGGAGGCCCTTGGTCCTTCCAGGCCCATCCCTCCATGCAACGAAGGCTAAGACCAGAGCAAGGTTCTTCCATAAAGTCTGCGGTGGAGCCTCTCAGGGAAAAGGCCAAGCATCCACACTCCTCCATGCCCCCTCCCTCAGAAACTTTCCGGATTAATTGGGACATAAGCTGGAAGATGAAATTCGGGTCCACACAATCTATGATCCCTCTAGACCTGCATGTATTTAAAAAGCTCTCTGTAGATCTTACAAGATTTGCCTCTGTCATTCTGTCTTCCCTGCCAATTCTCCCAAACTACCTGGAAGACATCAGGCACCATGTCTGTGGCAGACTGCCACTGGGCACTGAGCTGCACCGCAAGGGGCTGTCCTTCCTCATTCAGGACACAGATCCGAGGGGTGTTCACCAGCAGGGACACCACAGTCAGGCGCTCTTGCTCCAGGGGGTTGAATACCACCACAAACCTGCAAGATGGCAGAGAGGTTAGCAAGCTCTGTCCCTGGCTCCACCAGCAGCAGAACTCAGTCTGGACTGTTGCTGAACCCCACTGCCCTGGCTGGCAGCACTCCCGCCCCCCTTCTCCCACCTGGGTGTGGCATCCAATTTGATCACCATTTTCTCTGGCAGGGAGTCCTGATTGAGACGGGTCTCATCCTGGAAGGAAGAAGGAGACTGAGCGTGTCCCAAATGGGCCCTCACCCCTTTGCTAACATTCCTCCGGGGATAAAGGCAGAGGGAGATGAGAGCTCACTGTGCCAAGGAAGGGCATTGCCATGTCGTAGTGGTAGGCCTCTTTGTCTGCCAGGACCAAGTAATGGGCAGCATTGATGATGACCCTCTTGGCATTCATCAGCGAGTGAAGCAGTCTGTGATGGAACAAGGAGAAGGTCAACCAGGCATAAAGCTGAGCTCTGTTACCCCGGTCCAGCAGCCCAGGTTTACTCCTACCTGACACCATAGTCCACCACTACTGCTTCCTTGGCAGTGCCAGTAATAGCATCGTGATGCTGGAAGAGTCCCAGATTGCGCCGGGCATCTGTGAGCATGGCATAATCGGATAGTGGGTATCTACTCTCCATGCCAGCATGGCGGGCGTGACTCAGAGCCAAGCTGTATAAGGTCTCAGCAGCCCTGCGGCAACAGGGCAAAGAGGCCATTAGGTGTGCAATGCTGGGTTATGATTCCCCAGCAGAGCCCCTCCTCCTCAGCGGGCCACTCACCGGAGATGGGCCTCAAGCACTCTGCCCATGCTCTTATAGAAAGGCCGGGAAGTGTAGTAGCCTGTCCAGTAGTGGTCTTCCCGGTCTGCGTAGGAAAAAAAGTCCCCACTGAGCACCGGGAAGCCAGGTGGGCGCATGCCTGGGACAATGCCCATCTGCTTGTAGAGGGCGTCAAAATAGTCTGAGAGTGTCCCGAACTGGGCCTGCAGGAGAGAGTGAGCATCATGTCAGAGGCCAGGACCTCAGTGAGGCTCCATCCCACCCGCCTTTATCGTCCTTTCCCAAGACTGGGCAGGACACCTGCACGTGCAGCTCTGGACGAGCATTCAGGAAGTCAAAGAGACGCTGGTAATTGAGGAACTGGGCATCCCATTCCTGGGGCTTGTCATAGCGGAAGTCATCTCCTAGGGGCACCAGCAGGACGCTGCTTCGAAACAGCTTAGACTTCTTCCGGTACTGGTCAAGCAGAAGCTGTGCCCTGGGAAGGGAGGAAGCCAGGCTGGCTGACAAGGCCCCTGAGCTTGCTTGGAAGGCAGGGAGGGAGAGCAGATGGGCACGAAGGATGTGAGGAAGAAAGCAGGAAGGGCTGCAAGTGCGTTTGAGAGGCGGGGCTGGTCCCGACCCCCTCTCGGTCACTCACCGCTCGGCCACATTGCTACTGGTGATGGCCTTGGGAGGGACTTTCCAGGGGCAATTGATGCGCCCGCCTGGCAGCCTCTTGAAGTCAAATTGGCAGCAGATTTTCGGGTCAGGCCCACAAGTGTGGGGCACATCATAACTGTAGAAAGGCATCATGTGGCAGAGGAGGTCTGTGCTGGAATCCGGATCTGGGGGAGGAGGCAAATCAGAGGAGATTCACGTTCCCGTCTGCCCAAACAGCCCTTGCAGATCCCGCATGGACCAAAGCAACCTAGCCGAGTGAAATGGGGAGGCAGCACATCCTGCCCACTGGGGAGAGAACTCTGTGGTTTTTTTTGGGGGGGGGGCAATAGGAAGAGAAGGAAGTTGTGCTACCTTGAGCTATTTGTAAAATTAATAAAGGTGGGATACAAATAAATAATTCCAAGGGGGCTGCCCCGGTCCTCAGGAAAGAAAAGTGAGCGCAAAGCAGGGTCCCCAGGGCCTCACCCCAGCTCTGCCTCCAGATGAACTCCAGGTTCTGGGTAGCTGCAAAGTGCTTCTTGATGGCATAGTGGACCCGCTGGATGAGCATGCTGGTCAGGTTAGCCCGGCGCAGGAGATAAGGCATCGTGGCACTGTGACCAAACGGATCCACTGCCCAGCCGGAGCGTGGCGTCACCCCTGCCAAAGAGAGAGGAGACAATCCCGAGGCCAGCTGCAGCCCTGCCCCGCCAAGGCAACGTCCTCACTGGCAGGAAGAGAGAAAGGATTGTTGGGGGGAGTTTTTCCCCCCCAGATTTGGGAGGGTTCTTCCGGTTCCCACACTGTTTCCCAATGGTGTGTCTTACATCTCCCCCCCATCCTTGGCCTTTGCAGACAAAGTAAGGGGGGCTGCTCCCCTTCAAATGCAAGGAGAGGCAGATAAAGACTGGGGGGGGGGCGCACAAATGTCCTTAATCCACTCTGATGGGGCAGTCAGGATCACCTGGCGTATTCCTCAATTGAGATGTCTTCAGAGGCAGGTCTGTGCAGACTCAGCCTAAGATTTGTGCCCTCAGTTAGAGGAAGACTGCCTTCGCTGTTTCCTCTATTCTTTGTTGGTGGGGCAGGAACAAGACACTTCCTGGTCTTCAAGATATTTTACCTCCTCCTCCATCAAACCAAGGAAGGAACTGTGGCTTTGCATCAGGCCTGGCTTCCACCTTCCCTTCAAAGAGGTAAATGGCCAGTTGAATATAGTCCAAACCAGCCTTTTGCAAAGTGTTTGAGTGATTTGGCTCAAGGCCTTTGTGGTTATAGCCATCAGGAGGGAATAAGAGATATTGCTCTGCAAAAGGGCTTTTCAAGCTTTTATATTTTACTCAGACTTATTTAGTGAACAGAGAATCTATCTGATGAAAAAAATCAAGGCTTTTAAGCTCAAATAGAACTTCCATAGCTCAAGTCCTTATGCTATGTTATTAGGCACTCCTTAGACCTATTGTTCTAGATGGGTGGCATAAACATTTACTGTATTTTTATGCTTGCTCTTAATCTTCATCAACTGTACAATGAGATTTTGAAACTGGCATTTTATGTACGTTTTTTAAAATGAAGCGTATATCAGATATACCAAGACCCAGTAAAGATTATACATTATATGCAAAGTATTGTCATGTTTCATTGATTAGTGCAGACATTACATTTTAACGACTGTTCACCGAGTGATTTCGTCAGTAGGTGAGAATGGTAATGTTTGGCTATTAGTGGATTTGATTGATTTACACAAAGAAAGCTGCAATTCTATTACTCAAATGAAGAAAAAAACTTTTTGATAAAATGTATAGATAGTGTATGTAGATTCCCTTAGCTGAATTTGAATGTCCCCAAGGACATAAAATTGTGATGGGCGATTATACAGGTAGCCAAGGGTGGAATATTGGTCTGAAGGGGGTTTCTGAGTTTAGTTCTACATCTGCAGATAGGCCCAAGTAACATCATCAGCACCATGATGTTGGTAAGGTTTGTTGGTTAGTTGTGTATAATTGCCTATCCTATGAGTCTTGTATGTAATAAGATGGGCTGTATTGTCAGGTGTTGTTTTTTCTGTGTGATTCATGTCACCCGGTTCTTGTTATAATGATGTAGTGCCAAGTTCTGCTCACCAGTTGGATGATAAAGGGATTACTGTTGTGATCTATACAAAGGAAAGCAGTAAAGATCAGTGTGACTCAAAGACACATACACACAAAAAGATTCTGTGTGCAATCCTCAAACTGAAGGATGAAAATCAATAGTCTTTTTTTCCATCTACTTTTTCACTCTGCATTATAAAATACTAGACAGAGTTGTCCACTTTCTTGTTCCAAACCTTTGTGCTATTAGGCAAGTCAGTCATATCTATAATAGCTTGCATATCTATAATAGCTTAGCTTCTTAAAATATACAGGTAGTTCTTGGTTAACAACCCCTTTTTCAGTGACCATTTGAAGTTACAGTCACTAAAAAGGGAGCCCTAAGATGAGGCTTTGTAACTGCAGTCTTCACAGACTCCCCATTGTCACATGATCACAATTTAGGCACTTGACAACCGGCTGGCAACCGGTTGTCACAAGGTCCCGCCATTCCACCAGTTCTGACCTTCACTGCCAGGTTCACAAACAGCAATCACATGACTGCGGAACACTGCAAGTGTGCAAGATATGCCTAATGCCAGCTACTGGAATGGCCACAACTGCTATTGTAGGTCAGTGTGGTCACGTGACATCACATTCTACAACCATGTTGCTTAGCAAAAGAGTAGCTGACCTCAATTATAATTGATAAGCAAGGACTGCCTGTCAATTGGTATTATATGCTGATAGGATTTTTGTTTTTTATTTCTGACCTTCATAATTCAATTCTGGCTCTGATTCATTTGATTGGAGCGTTTGGGCAAATTGAAGGATGTTTCAGTGTGTCAAGTTGAGAGAGCTACAGCAAGAGAAGCCTCTTGTTCTCCTGGCCAAGTCTGGAGGCTTTGCTTTTCTGAAGAGGTCAGGCCAGAGACAGCAACTGCTGGAGAGGCTCCAAGGGAAGCCCTTACCCCTGGCTCACTTGGATCGGCCACCAGGTCATTGGAGAGCAGCTGATGCTACACAGCTTGACATGGCCCTGAGGGGCCCTGTTGGCTTCTTCCATCATAGTTAGGTCTAGTAAATTATGGAGCCTGGCTGGTTGATTGGTAGTTTCTGCTCCTTGATGAATATGGAGAAAAGATCCAAAATGGAAGTTTCTGCTGGGGTGGCCATGCTTTCTTTCCTTCTGGGGTGCCATCTAGTCCCATCTAGCCCCCTAGGTAGAGGGTCTTTGACCTCATCAGTGCATTCTTACGAGTTTAATAGCATTTATTTTCCCTTATTTTAAGACACACGTGTTGGAATTCTAAATTCTCTTGATGATAGTCCCTTTTTAAATTCTCATTTATTAGTTTACCCTCCATATGAAGTGCCTCCTCCTTTTCTCTGGGGGCACCGTTTCAGGCTACCCAAGATTATTAAAATGCTTTTGAGAACTGTGTGACTTTCATGGAGGAAAAAGGAAGAGAGGGCATAAAGAACCCCCTCTAATAAGATCAACGCCCTCTAATAAGGGGAACCCAAGCTAAACAGAATGCCAATTTTTCTGTTTCCAGGCTATCTCCTGGCTCCAGTTTTTCTTCTGAGTGGTGTCTGATGAAGTTTCAGTTTGAATGGAAGTGGCTATTTTCCCTCAATCACACAGCTCACGGAGGACCAGGAGCACCACCTATGCTCCGCCACAAAGGGCGGGGTCTAAATCTAATAAGTAATAATGAAAAAACAAACGTAGGTAAAAGAAGAGTGAAATGGTCAGAGGTGGTTGTAGATACAGTGCCAAATGTCTTACGTGGTACAAGGACAATACATTGGAAAGTTTCTGCCTTGGCATATTGTGATTCCTTTGGGGTTATTGTGTTTGGATGATCAACAACTTAAAGCCCTATTTGTGTAAACCAGCTCAAATTCCAAAAACTTGGTTTGACCAAAACTTCAGTTATGTCAGAACAGACTTGACTAATTCTTTATGAAAAGCAAAGCCACATAATGGATAAATGTTGTTTATATATTTAAAAAAGTAAAAATATAGAGTTTGGCACACAGTAATCATAATTTGATTTAAATAAATAACTAATGAAAATTGATCTAGGAATTTAATTTCACATGAGTCTAGAGAAGGCAGAACCCCAAATAGAAACACAGATGACTCCCACTAGATGGTTTTAAGTTTCAACAAATCTTTGCCAAGCAGATGGAGAATATCTAGGAAAAGGAGAACCTGGGAAATCTGTTAGAACAGAAGGTAATCTCCCTGTCACAGCAGAGGAAGATTTACATGTATTGTAAGGATACAAGTATGCAAATGCCTATTAACTCAGCTGCCCCCCCCCCCAAATCTGAATGAATGGGGGAGTGAGATAGAGATGTATTTTGGCTCCCTTATTTTGTTTTTACATTAGCACTATTGTAATGAAAGTTTCCTTCCCTCCTTTGTTCCTTGTGGCCTGGACAAATAGAAGGTTTCTATAGTATTCTAAGCACATGACAGAAGAACAAGTTGCTATGCTCCTGTGTCACTGGTGTTATGTATGTGGGAATGATCTTGGGAGACAGGCCGATGAACTGTGGATTAGACGCGTCAAATAAGTGGCAACCCAGCTCACAGGAGGAGGGGTGCAACCAACCTCTCAGAAGTGTTCCTTGGACAGTAAAGATAAAGAGGGCAAGATGTATTTTCAGACGTGCAAGTTTAGAATTAGTACTTCTGGAGGGGGCGTGGACAACATCGCAGTGCTACCGGTGACTCTCGCGGTAGCTCCGTGGGAAACCCCGAATCACTGCTTGGACCTAACCCCATGCCACCTCCCGAGACATCTTAGTCAGCCAGAAGGAACTGGATCCAGAATATAGGTAGCTGAACTCACAGTCCCAAGGACTTTGTCCACTTACTCAAGAGCAACCGTCTTGAATTCCACCCAAGCAGCACGGCTCAGACATGTCTCCATCACCTCTAAGGGGTCTGCCCAGGTGGAGTACAACCCCCAGTGAAGTTGCGCGATTTTATCTGACAGATTCTAAGAATATTCCTCACAGCCACTTTGCAAGGGTTCCCCCAGGTTCTCTTTACCCAGAAGAGCCCTGGTTACCCGAAATAGAACTGCTGGTCGGCTACCTGCAGGTGCCATAAGGTAATTACGCTTCCCTACCTTGTTGCCACAAGGTAGAGCCTAATACAGGCTCTTACCTGTGTTAGTTCCTGGCATTCTTCCAGCAGAGCTCTGGGCATCTCTTATGCCACTTCATTTCTCTGAGCTGCTCAGTGAAGAGAGTCCACACAGGCATGATTCGTCCATGGCTCTGTCACCTGCTTGTTCCAAACTGTGACGCGAGCCTCTGCTGAACTGTTTAACAGAGTTTCCCCAAACGTTCTCTGAAACCACACTGGTTCCATCAGGGGCCTGAGGCAGGCCAATCGAATGGCCCCACCTCTCTACAGTGGGGGGCACCTGTGGAGAACTCTAAGGCCAAAAGAAAGTGGTACGTCCATGGAAAGAGACTAATGTTATTGTCCCCAAAATCCAGATTACAATAGCACTGCCTAGAGCCATGATGGTGAACCTATGACACGCGTGCTCGAAGTGGCACGCGGAGCCATGTCGTCTGCCACGTGCAGCATTGCCCATTATTCTTCCGGGTTTCCGGTGCACACATGTGCACCGGCCAGCTAGTTTTCTGGTTACTGGTGCGCATGCATGCGCGACAATCAACTGGCCTTCATGCGAGCGGCAGTGCCAGAAACCAGAAGATCAGCAGACCAGCTGATCGTCACGTATGCATGCGTGCCAGTAACCAGAAGACTAGCTGGCCGGTGCCCATGTGTGCCCCGGGACATCCACCCACTTGCCAGCCAGGAGCGCTGCCGCCAGTCGCTTCCCTGCGCCCACCCGCCTGCCTTGTCAACGCCACCACGAGGTGACAAGGCCCTGAAGCTGCGCTGCCCGGGATCCACGTGGGCTGCTGCAGGGTCAGGCTAGGCATGGCTGGCTGGCTGCTGCCAGGAAGGCGACGCTAGCAGGAGGATGAGGAGCCGCTGCTGCCTCTTAGCCAGCGCAAAGGGCCTGCTTCTGCAGCCTGCTGCCGCCGTCTCTGCCCCGCCGACTGCTCCTGCCACTGTCAGGGAAGCGGCTGTGCGAGAACCGCACCGCCAGTGGTGAGGGGGTTGCGACAGCAATGATGGGCGGGGCTTCCCTGCCTGAGTGGGCTTCTGGCGCGGCCCCAAGCAGGAAGGGACAGAAGCTCCAGCCCGCTGTTCCTGCCACCCCCACCCCCTTGTGCCTGGTGGCGGTTCTCACAATGCTGTTTCCTCAGTGGCTGCAGGAACAGTGGGCTGGGGTTTCCCTTCCTCCCTGCCAGAGGCTTGGGGCCGTAGCAGAAGCCCTCTCAGGCAGGGAGACAGGGACGTCCCAACCTGGCTGGCAGCTCTGCTCCTTTTAATCTTCTGGATTCTGTCATGCCCCGTCGCCCCTCACAGCCAGGAAAAGGAGAAGCCTCCGGCAGGGAGGGAGAAAAACCCCAGCCTGCTGTTCCTGCTGCCCCCACCCCCTTGCGCCTGGCGGCAGCGGTTCTCACAGTGCCATTTCCCCGGCGGCTGCAGAATCAGCGGGATGGGGTTTCCCTCCCTCCATGCTGGAGGCTTGGGGCCGCAGCAGAAGCCCTCTTGGTCGAAGAGACAGGGAAGTCCCGACCTGGCTGGCAGCTCTGCTCCTTTTCCGTGCGGGTCCCCTGGGCTGTGGGCATCGCTGTGCTGTCTCTGGCGTTCCTCCTGCCCAGCCCCACCAGCCACCGAGCCAGCAAATGCTGCCCCCTGCACCTGAGCCGGCAGGTCACTCTTGTCCTTCTCCCTTCAGCTGCCGCGATGGGGCGATGGGGTTGCGCAGGAGGAACACCGGAGACAGGCAGCGATGCCCACAGCCAAGGGCAGCTGGTGGAGGAAGCCAAGAGGGGCATCTCGGCCCCGCTTTGACGGTGGCCACAGGCAGGCAGCCCACCACCACCACCCCGCCCTCACCAGCTGCTGGACCGCCAAAGCCCCGCTGCACCTGCTTGGTCTGCGGCTCCCAGTAGGGAGGAGCCCAGGCAAGGCCGCGCATTTGGAGATTCTCCAGCCAGATAGTGCTTTCGGGGTGGCGGGGCTGATAGTGCTGCTGCCAGCCAGCCAGGGAAAGGGGAGGAGCCCAGGCAAGGCCATGTGTTCAGAGCTTCCCCGGCCGGCGCATGACGCTTTCAAGGCGGCGGGGCTGAGAGTGCTGCCGCTGGCTGGGGAACGGCTGCTGCTTTGTCTCACCAGGGAACGGGCTGGTACTTGGTTGTAAGTAACGGGCTAGTACTTGGTAAGAGGCTCACTGGCCCTCTTGGGAGAAGTGGGGGGTGCATGCGGGGGGCAGAGCATGCGCAGTGGGGGTTTGCATGTGTGCATGCGCAGTATGAGGCACATGCGTAGGGGGCACGGGGGGTCATGCATGCATGCGCAAATGGGGGTGCACATTGCATTATGGGAGCCAGCACACGAGAGTACAAGAGTGCTCGTGCGCTTGGACTTTTGGCACACAAAGCCAAAAAGGTTTGCCATCACTGGCCTAGAGGCAAACCTGAGATCTAATGTGTGACCCCATTCTGTGAGCAGAGCCATGAGTGAGATGGGCCAGGTCTATGGCTGCCACGGAGGCAGGAACTCCTGGGCCACCTGAGGCTCTTCTCCAGGGAAGGCAGACTGAAGTCTTCCAGAACCAAAGCTTGGGGAGCTTCATTGCCAGCTCAGGCATAGTCCAGGAAGGCAGGCCAGGAGGTAACCCCTACTGATCCTTACGGTCCAACCTCACCAAAAGGGTCTCAATTATCCCTGGGGCAGGGCCCCAAATGGCCATCAAAGACTCATGAATGACAACAGCCCTCCACCCCTGCCCTGGAGTCACGGTTTGTGCACACTGGAAACCGAAGCTGGCACATTCCAGATGGGGAAACCCACCCATCTCCGTCCATGACCAACCAGGTTTCAGTAGTACAGTCCAGGTCAGCATTCTCATTAAGTCATGGATGAGGGAAGCATTCTGACCTAGCTGGAGTCCAGAACCACTGAAACTCCAAAAACCAAGTCCCATAGTTGAATACAGGGGACCCAAATGCAGTATCAGTCTTAAGTACTGAGGCTGCCTTCCCCGAGAACATCCTGCCTCTTGCCTCCCATCATATTTCCCCATATCCTTCACTACTACAATGCCTTCTTCGTCCCTCTCCCCTCTTTCACCCATCAGCTTCCCCTCCAGACCCTCCTCCATCAAGGCAAAGAAACCCATAGCATCTACCTGCCAGCAAACTGGAGTAGAGAGCCATAAACCTGGCTTGAGGTACTTCTGCCTTGCATTCAATGTCCCAGCACAGTCAGACTCTCCCTCCCTCTCCCAAACCAAGCTTTTAAACATACAGGACGTGTCTCAAAGACGAAACTTCCATCTGAGCTCTCCTTCTTGTGCCAATGGAAGCAAACCTTGCCTCTCCTTGTGCTTACGGCTGTGGTCTGCTCCCACAGCCGAGGCAAGTCAGCCTCTCTAACCAAGGAAAGACAGACTTTCCCATGGAAGGCTTTCCTCCTGAAGCCACCCTTCTGATGACCGTTTGCTTCTTTCTGATGCAGCATACAGAATTCCAGTGAGTAGCCTGAGAGCTACTGGAGTGTCCAGCTACAAAGATGGGATTCCTCCCAAGTGGCCCCAAACTCCTTCCAGGCGATGCCGTCACCAATGCTTCTGCCTGGCCCTCGCACACCACACCGCTGGCCTCAGCCATGGCACTCACCAATGTTCTTCTCCAGCCACTGGTGCCCTTCAATGAGCTGGTCAATCATGGCAAAATAGTGGGAATTAGCTTCATCTGGCATCACCCAGCCTCCTGTGGCCATCTCAAGTTGCCCATTTCCTATGAGCCTGCAAACAAAGATCTATGTCAAAAACTCTCCAAAGGAGGCGAGTACAAAAATGTCTGAACATTCAAAACATTCAAAATGTCTGAATATTCAAACTAGGCTGGGCCAACCATTTCTGAAGCATTTTATTCAAAACAATCCCATTATAAGCTCATTCAAATTCAAGATTTCTAATTTCTGGAATGATTGGAGCAATTTGCTTCAAACCTGTAAAAGAACATTTTGAACTAAAAGATGCTCAGATGTAAAATATTTTCATCCTCCTTCCCACTCAAGCAACGGTCTAAATATCCTTCAAGATTGATTCAAACTTTTAAAAATTGGTCAAAATATCCCACAAAAAAACTAACATCCAGGAACAGAATTTCTGAGATTGCACCACATGGTTAAGTACAAAATACACTTAGCACCGTGATGGCTAAGTGTGGGCATGCGAGCCGGTGCCCTAGTTCAGCTCCACCGCGCATGCGCGCGCGCCTTCCGCCGGCCAGCTGGTTGTCGTGTCTCTGCTGTGCATGCACGGGGGCGTTCATGTGCTGGGCGCAGCGCATGTGCTGCATTGCATTTTGGGATTAAATGCGCACATTCACACGCATGCGCTTTGGGCATTCAGTCTGGAAACGGTTAGCCATCACTGGCTTAAAGGGTTTACAGTACTGGATAGGTGAGTCTTGATAGCTGTCTGTTGAGTACATGAGGCTTCAGATGACTGACAAGCAACTGTTAGGCACACCTGAGACATTCTGGTTATGAAGAGAGGCCTAGACGTGACCTTACTGGGGAACTGGGCTTATTAGGGATCATAAAAGGAGGCAGGGTATTGTGAAAGAGATGAAGATCACATCAGTAGTGGGCAGAGGAAGTGATGGCAGGAGGCAAGGGGAAGGCTGTTCTTGGGGAAGTGGCATGGATTGTTTGAGACCAAGTCCCACTTGGACTCTCCTGTCTTCCATCCTCAAACTAGATTACCAAGTCCTCAGAAACCCTGAATCTGCTTGTCACTGCCGAATTCCATTTTCTCTTCATCCACAAACTTATTGTGGACAGAAGGACAGGCCTGACCCTGACCTATGTTACCAAGACGCGCAAAGGGCAAGGATATGTGCAAATCCAGAAAAATGAATTAATTTGGTGATAAGTTTAATGTACTGTGGAACCCAGATCTTGTGTGTGAATAAGTGATGCTGCTGTTATGTTATGTAGCTGTTATTCTATATTATTTCACGGATGCCTTAAGAAAACCCGTGCCCCCTATGTAATATTACCGGTATTTCTTTGTCTGTATATATTTCAATGAAGGACTCTGTCTTTCTTTGCATTTTCTGGCTTGTTATCCCTATGCAATCTGTTATATCATTCTCTTATATTTCTCCTCTATCTTTGAAACCAGAAATAATTGTTTCCTGCTAACTATCTCCATTCCACCAGGTTTAACATCCAGTAGGATGTTAAGGTTAACATTTAACATCCTACTGATTTTTTTTATAAGCTTGGTATAAAGGTGGGTGGAAAACCAATTCCCAAATTCCTCAACGAAATCTGGGAGCAATTTTTTCAGCTTTTGTGGGTGACAGTGGAAACAAAAAACAATGTATGATGTTCAAGTTACTTAGGGAGATATTCTTGCTCATGGACTCTATTGCTCAAAACAAACTGTGCATCTTCTGCACACAGGATGTGTGGCTGAAATACATTTCTGCACCAAGTTCTTTCATGGCATGGATGAGGCCAACTAAGCTACCTTAACCAACCCTTGATATGACCCTTCTGAGCCGAGGTGGTGCAGTGGTTAAAAGCAGCACTGCAACCTTCAGCTGATTGCTAGTTCAGCAGTTCAGCTGTTCAAATCTCACCGGCTCAAGGTTGACTCAGCCTTCCATCTTTCCGAGGTGGGTAAAATGAGGACCCAGATTGTTGGGGGCAATATGCTGAACTCTGTAAACCGCTTAGAGAGGACTGTAAAGCACTATGAAGCGGTATATAAGTGTAAGTGCTATTGCTATTGCTATCACCATTGCAATCTTCACAACCAGCTTTCGACAAGCAAAGTTAATGGGAAAGCCAGCAGGAAGTTGCAAGTCACAGTCACATAATATCATGCTTAAGATACAATTTGCTTAACAATCCATTGCCAGAGCTACCATCGGAAAGTGCTATTGCTATTGCTATTCTAAAATTGTTTCCCAAATTCTAAAATCAGAAAATAAATCTCACACACACAGACACACCCCGATCGCAGTTACCTGCGGACTACAGTCCGTTTTTGGCTGCTGATGTTGTCCCACCATTTGGAGAAGAAGGAGATTTCAGACCAGATGAAGCGCCGCCGTGGGTCTTCCTGCAGCTTCAGCACCATATTGTTCAGAATGTGCTGAGTCTGGTCGACATAGTATTTGTCAAACGTCTTGATCCAGCCTTTGAGTAAGAGACAAGGAAGTATTATAACACACCCATCACAAATATATCAAAACACTAGCTCTTGACAACAAGGAGTCATCAGGAAGAGAAATTGAACAAGAATATGCTACTGTGGTCTTAATTTGCTACACATCTCTCACCATATCATTTCAAGGAATTGTAATGATTGAAATAAAATGGTTTTTATGAAGGTAGACTTTGCAGTAACATGCCCATGGCTCAGGTTTGAGGAACCTGGAGAACAGCCGGTTAAAGCTTGGTGTATGAACAAAATCAGTAACAACTTTTATCTAACTCAGGAGTAACAGTACAATATAAGACTTCAACTGGTGCAAAATGCGGCTGCGCGTGCTGTGGTGGGTGTCTCAAGATACACCCACGTAACACCCATACTCCGCCAGCTGCACTGGTTGCCCATTGGTCTCCGGGTGCAATTCAAGGTGTTAATTATCATCTTTAAAGCCCTACATGGCTTAGGATCAGGTTACCTTCGGGACCGCATCCTACCTCATACTTCCCTTCGACGGGTTAGGTCCCACAGAGTGGGTCTCCTCCAGGTCCCTTCAGCCAAACAATGCCGGCTGGCGGGGCCTAGGGGGAGGGCCTTCTCTGTAGGGGCCCCTGCTATCTGGAACCAACTCCCCCCAGAGATACGAATTGTCCCCACCTTGCTGGCCTTCCGAAAAGCCGTGAAGACATGGCTCTTCCTGCAGGCGGGGTTTTGAGACGATTTTCATCTCGGTCTCCCCCACGTATGTTTGTTTTTGTATGTTTCTTTTAATGTATTTTAAATTGTTATTAAATTATATTGTTTAACTGTTCTTTAATGTTGTACGCCGCCCTGAGTCCCCAGGGAGTAGGGCGGCATATAAGAACACTAAAATTAAATAAATAAATAAATATGTTTATGTGTATGTGTGTGTGTGTGTATGTGTATATATATATATATATATATATATATATATATATATATATATATATATATATATATATATATATATATATATATATATATATATATATATATATATATATATATATATATATTTTCTGAGGTTTTCGCGGGTGTTTGTATGTAGGTCTTTGGGTATTCGGGTTTTCTCCCGCGTGAAATTAGGAGTGTCTTGGCGACGTTTCGATGAAGTCTCATTCATCATCTTCAGGCTGGTGTCTTCTGCTTCCTGCTTCTAGGAGCAATGTGAGATTGCTGCTGTTTCTTCCTTTTAACTGCCAGTGGAGGTTTGAACTGATAGGATGGGAGCTTGGCTGTGTTCTGATTGGTTGGAGGTGTGTTCTGATTGGTTGGGGGCTTGGCTGTGCTTTAAAAATCGACTTTAAAAAGACCAGAACTATCGCCAAAACTGAACACTTTAACAACAGAATAATCAGAGAAGCCATCAAGATAGAAAAACGCCCACACAGCATGAATAAACGAGATGACACCTCCCGCCTACCAGCCATTTGGAAACCCGCCCTTATTGACAAACGAGTCCCTAACACAAAGAAGGACACCAGACCCACACTCACGAAAACCACACAGGATGTCACCACCACACATCCACGAAATAAGCAAACCCAAACCCACACCAATGAGGCACGACCACAAACAAGAAGCCATACTACAGCTGCATCATTAGCCACTTTAAACCCCTCCAATCCATACATGAAGCAAACTGACACCCTCCATGAAGATGTGGCAGGACCAAGAACCAGAAGCCAAACAGCAGCAATGCAGCTCACCAGCTCAAATGCCCCTGCAAGTCAGACTAACCTAAGAACACCCCCAGCCAATCAGAGCACAGCCAAGCCCCCAACCAATCAGAACACACCTCCAACCAATCAGAACACAGCCAAGCTCCCATCCTATCAGTTCAAACCTCCACTGGCAGTTAAAAGGAAGAAACAGCAGCAATCTCACATTGCTCCTAGAAGCAGGAAGCAGAAGACACCAGCCTGAAGATGATGAATGAGACTTAATCGAAACGTCGCCAAGACACTCCTAATTTCACACGGGAGAAAACCCGAATACCCAAAGACCTACATGTATATGTATATATATATATATATATATATATATATATATATATATATATATATATATATATATATATATATATATATATATATATATATATATATATATATATATATATATATATATATATATATATATATATATACATACACACACACACACACACACACACACACACACACACACAGTCAGGTCCATAAATATTGGGACATCGACACAATTCTAACATCTTTGGCTCTATACACCACCACAATGGAGTTGGAATGAAACAAACACAATGTGCTTTAACTGCAGACTGTCAGCTTTAATGTGAGGGTATGTACATCCAACTCAGGTGAACGGTGTAGGACCTACAGCAGTTTCCATATGTGCATCCCACTTGTTAAGGGACCAAAAGTAATGGGACAACTGGCTTCTCAGCTGTTCCATAGCCAGGTGTGTGATATTTCCTCATTACCCCAATTACAATGTGCAGATAAAAGGCCCAGAGTTCATTTCAAGTGTGCTATTTGCATTTGGAATCTGTTGCTGTCAACTCTCAAGATGGGATCCAAAGAGCTCTATCAGTGCTTCACTATCAGTGAAGCAAGCCATCATTAGGCTGAAGAAAGAAAACAAACCCATCAGAAAGATAGCAAGAACATTAGGCGTGGCCAAAACATAATGTTTGGAACATTCTCAAAAAGCAGGAACGCACCGGTGAGTTCAGCAACACCAAAAGACCCGGGTGACCACGGAAAACAACTGTGGTGGATGACCGAAGAATTCTTTCCCTGGTGAAGAAAACACCCTTCACAACAGTTGGCCAGATCAATAACACTCTCCAGGAGGTAGGTGTATGTGTGTCAAAGTCAACAATCAAGAGAAGACTTCACCAGAGAGAATACAGAGGGTTCAACACAAGATGTAAACCATTGGTGAGCCTCAAAAACAGGAAGGCCAGATTAGAGTTTGCAAAACAACATCTAACAAAGCCTTCATAGTTCTGGAACAAGATCCTATGGACAGATGAGACCAAGATCAACTTGTACCAGAGTGATGGGAAGAGAAGAGTATGGAGAAGGAAAGGAACTGCTCATGATCCTAAGCATACCACCTCATCAGTGAAGCATGGTGGTGGTAGTGTCATGGCGTGGGCATGTATGGCTGCCAATGGAACTGGTTCTCTTGTATTTATTGATGATGTGACTGCTGACAAAAGCAGCAGGATGAATTCTGAAGTGTTTCGGGCAATATTATCTGCTCACATTCAGCCAAAAGCTGCAGAACTCATTGGACGGCGCTTCACAGTGCAGATGGACAATGACCCAAAGCATACTGTAAAAGCAACCAAAGAATTGTTGAAGGGATAGAAGTGGAATGTTATGCAATGGCCAAGTCAATCACCTGACCTGAATCCCATTGAGCATGCATTTCACTTGCTGAAGACAAAACTGAAGGGAAAATGCCCCAAGAACAAGCAGGAACTGAAGACGGTTGCAGTGGAGGCCTGGCAGAGCATCTCCAGGGATGAAACCCAGCGTCTGGTGATGTCTATGCGTTCCAGACTTCAGGCTGTGATTGACTGCAAAGGATTTGCAACCAAGTATTAAGAAGAGAAAGTTTGATTTATGATTATTATTCTGTCCCATTACTTTTGGCCCCTTAACAAGTGGGATGCACATATGGAAACTGCTGTAAGTCCTACACCGTTCACCTGAGTTGGATGTACATACCCTCACATTAAAGCTGACAGTCTGCAGTTAAAGCACATTGTGTTTGTTTCATTCCAACTCCATTGTGGTGTATAGAGCAAAAGATGTTAGAATTGTGTCGATGTCCCAATATTTCTGGACCTGACTGTGTATATATATATATGCTGCTCCATATCCAGAAAGTCTGAGCATACCAGATTTTATAACAAAAGTAAATAAAATTTTATAACCAATCAGTCCCATGCATCGCTGTTTGGAGATAGCAGGATCTCATGTCCAAATGCCTGAAAAGTCATATTTTTATGGCTCTCTGAAAAGTTACTAAAGCGGGGTAGGGGGGTGTTTTAGGTCTGGGGATAAGCAGCTGTCCCAAAGTAATGAGGGCCACCAAGGATCCTAGACTTTCAGTGATTTCTGAGTTTAATTTGGGTGACAAAAACCTCTTAACTCATTTTTGGTGTATTATCGTTTAATTTACAAGTGAAAAACATTTTAGCTCAAAAAGATAGAGAACAAACACTATTCACCACAAAATGGGATACTATGAAGACAATATAAATAAAATGCAGGATCAGAAAGAAATCTGCACAAATGATGAGTATATCTTCAGAAACTAAGGATTTCTGGATAAAATATAAAACTTTGTGTTAACACGTGCTAGTAACTGGAAATGAAAAGAAAAAAATAAACATTTTAGAAATTGTCAAAATATTAACCCAAATTTTAATACAAAAATACTTTAAATTTGACAATAAAACCTCAAGATTATTGGCAAATAAGTTTTTAAAATGAAAAAGTGTATATGAAGCCAATGAAAGATATTAAAAACCCACCGTCACAAATACTAATATTAGTAAAATGTACTCAATTCTTAGACTCTCCATTTTCATATTAAGTTGATTATATTTTTGAAAATATTAAAAATGGAAAGTCTCCAGGTCCTAATAGGTTAACAGATTATATAAGACATTTAAAGGTATTGCTACAGCAGAATTTTTCCTCATTAAGCAAAATCCCAGCACAACCCGAAAATTAGCTTACCGTAATTCCTAAACTAGGTAAAGATCTGATAGAAGCTTCTTACAGACCTGTCTCCTTCCTTAATCAATCAGAATAGAGCTGGAAGAGCTTTGGAGTCCAACCCTCTGCTCAAGCAGGAGACCCTATACCCGTGATGGCGAACCTATGGCATGGGTGCCACAAGTGGCACGCGGAGCCATATCGGTGGGCACGCGAGCTCAGGTCCAGCGTGCATGTGTGCGCCGGCCAGCTGATTTTCGGGCCTTCTGGGCCCACTGGGAGTCGGGAAACAGCCTGTTTTCAGCCTCTGGAGGGGGTGGGGAAGGCCCGTTTTTTTTGCTCTCCCCAGGCTCCTAGAAAGGCTCTGAAGCCTGGGGAGAGCGAAAAACGGGAGTGCCGGGAACGGGGGGGGGGTCATGCACGCATGCGTGGGGGGGTGCATGGAATTATGTGTGGGCACGCACACACGTGCCCCCGCCCCCCCTTTTGGCATGCGAACCAAAAAAGGTTTGCCATAGGTGGCTGTCCATTCTTTTCTTAAAAACCTCCAGTGATGAAACACCTACAACTTCTGAAGGCAAGCTGTTCCAATTGTCCTCACTGTTAGGAAAGTTTCTCCTTAGTTCCAAGTTGCTTCTCTCCTTGATTAGTTTCCATCCATTGCTCCATTTTGCCTTCTAGTGCTTTGGAAAATAAGTTGACCCCCTCTTTTTTGTGGCAGCCCCTCAAATACTGGTATATTTCTATCATGGCCCCCCTATTCCTTCTTTTCTCTACACTGGCCATACCCAATTCTTGCAACCTTTCTTCATATGATTTTGTTTCCAGGCCCTTAATCATCTTAGTTGCTGTTCTTTGCACTTTTTCCAAAGTCTCAACATATTTTTGTAATGTGGTGATCAAAACTGGATGCAATATTCCAGGTGTGGTCTTACTAAGGATTTATAAAGTGGCATTAATACTTCATGTGATTTTGATTCTATGCCTCTTTTTATACAAACAAGGATTATATTAGCTTTTTTGACTGCTGCCACACACTGCTGGCTCATGTTTAAGTGAAAATCCATTAGGACTCCAAGGTCCCTCTCACAGTTGTTTTTGAGCCAGGTTTTGCCTGATCTGTACTTGTACCTTTGTTTTTTCCTGCCCAGCTGTAAAACCTTGCTTTTCTCCACATTAAATTTCATGTTGTTGGATAGGGCCCATTGTTCAAGACTGTCAATATCTTTTTGGATCCTGAGTTGTCTTCTGGGGTGTTGGCTGTTCCTGCCAGTTTAGTGTCATCTGCAAATTTGATGAGTTCCCCTTCTATTCCCTCATCTAAGTCATTTATGAAGATATTGAAGTGTACTGGGCCCAAGACGGAACCTTGTGGCACCCCATTGCTTACTTCCCTCCATGTAGATGTAGTACAGATAATCCCTGAGTTACAACAGTTCGCTAAGTTAGGACATAGCCCCCAAGTACTTACAACCCAGTCTCAAAGTTATGAATGTTGCAGCACCACAGCCATTGTTCACACTTACAAACGATGGCAGAGGCACTGCAACATTCACCCTGCCTATTCCCCCCACCCCCCGCCGGACCTCCACAGGCATTGGGTCTGTAGAGATGCACTTACCTTGCGACAATCTAGCAAGCCGTCGGTTCTCATGCCTGCTTTGCTGCATTTGCAGAAAACAGAAGCCTAAAGTAGTCAGAGATCATGCGAGATCAGTAGCGCGAGATGCTGCGCTACTGATCTCGCGTGATCTTGCACTACAATAGTTTAGGCCTCTGTTCTCTCTGAACCGAGGCCTGTATCAGATCTCACAGAAGACTGCTTGCAAGCTGACAAGACTTTGGGGCAGCAAAATGGCGTTGCTTCAAGTCTCCCATTGGCTTGCAAGGGCTCTTCACACCGAGACTGGAACAGTGTGAAAAGCATTTGCAAGCCAATGGAAGGCTTGGAGCAACACAACTTTGCTGCCCCAAACTATCATCGGCTTGCAGACGCTTTTTGTGCCCTCCCAGTCTTGTCACGAAGACCGCTTGCAAGCCGACCAGACTTTGGGGCAGCAAAATCACATTGCTTCAAGCCTCCCATCCGCTTCTAATCTTCACGCAAAGATTGGAACGGCACAAAAAGCGTTCGCAAGCTGATGGGAGGATTGAAGCAACGTGATTTTGCTGCCACAAAGTCTTGTCGGCTTGCAAACACTTTTTGTGCCGAGACTGCAAGTAGGCAAAAAAAAACCACGGCAGAGGTTGAGAGGAGACAGATTTTCACAAGTGACCAAGCCCAGCAGGATGGGGGGGAGCAATTGTGGGGACCCCAGGGGAGGGAGCATGAGGTATCTCAGTGGAGGTGTTAGGCTGATTGATCTGTAGTTTCCTGGGTCTGTTTTTCCCCCCTTCCTTTTTTGAAGATGGGAACTGCATCAGCTCTTTTCCAAATCCTCTGGTAGTTCCCCAGTGCTCCAGGATTTTTGAAAGATATGGTGCAATGGTTCTGAGATAACATCTGCCAGCTTCTTCAGAACTCAGGTCCCTGTGATTTATATTCATCAAGGTCAGACAGGTGTTCTCTTACCATTTTCTTGCTTATTTCAATTTTTATTTCTAGTCTGTATTTTACAGTTATGTTTTGGTAGGTTGAGCTATAGTTTCTTTTTGCATGAAGACTGATGCAAAGAATGAGTTAAGCAGTTCTGCTTTGTCTCTACTCCGTTACTTCCTTGCCATCTTCTCTTTAATGGACCAACTGTTTCCTTGACTTTTTTCTTGTTATTTATGTTGAAAAAAACTTTTTTATTATTTTTTTTAACTTTTGTTGCAAGTCTTTCTTTATTCTGAGCCTTTGCTTTCCTGACTTCATCTTTGCAGATTCAGGCTGTCTGTTGATATTTTGCCTTAGTTATGTGTCCCTTTTTCCATTTTTTATACTTGTCCTTTTTGTCTTTCAATTTGTCAGAGATCTTTGTGGAACCAGGCTGGTTTCTTCTTGGAGTTCTTGTTTTTCTTTTTCAATGGTATTTTGTTGGACTGGGCTTTTATGATTATATTTTTCAGAGTTTTCCACACTGCTTGAATTGTTTTCCCCTTTAGGATTTTTATCCATGGATTTTTTCTTAGGCTCTCTCTGTTTGTTTAAAATCAGCTCTTTTAAAGTTTAACACACTAGTTGGATTATATTTAAGATGAGGTGGCGCAGCAGTTAGAGTGCAGTACTGCCGGCTACTTTAGCTGACTGTGATCAGCGGTTTAGCTGTTCAAATCTCACCGGCTCAAGGTTGACTCAGCCTTCCATCCTTCCGAGGTAGGTAAAATGAGGACCCAGATTGTTGGGGGCAATATAAATATACATTGCTTAATGGTGTAAACCGCTTAGAGAGTGCTTGCACTTTGAGGCGGTATATAAGTCTCACTAATAAATAAATAAACAAACAAACAAACAAACAAACAAACAAATAAATTCCATTGCTTGTGTTTGCATTATATTGAATTACAATATGATGTGGTCACTCTCACCCAAAGTTCTGGCAACTTCAGCTCCCTCTATAACTTCTTTATTAGTAAGAATTAGGTCCAATATAGCTTTACTTCTAGTTCCCTCCTCTACTTTTTGGATGAGTTGTCAGCTAAGTTGG
Organism: Diadophis punctatus similis; assembly: GCA_023053685.1. Classification (NCBI taxonomy): domain Eukaryota; kingdom Metazoa; phylum Chordata; class Lepidosauria; order Squamata; family Dipsadidae; genus Diadophis; species Diadophis punctatus. The sequence goes on from JALIGW010000012.1 coordinate 509,353, forward strand.
TTAGGAATCTGTTGGATCTCCCACTTGCTGCAGAGTTTGTCTCCTAGTTGATATCAGGGTAGTTAAACTCTCCCATTACTACTGTGGTATGTTTTCTACATACACTTGTTAATTGATCATAAATTATATACTAAACTACTAGCTAATCATCTTAAAGTATGGGAAAAATTATATACCCTGATCAACCTACCTTTATTCCAAAAGAATGCATTTAGTCTCATCAGAAAACTCTTAAATGTTAATTAACACTATTCCTTCTGATAACATTAGTATGTTTTCTCTATCAGTAGGCTCATGCCAGCTAGCCTACTGCTTGCTGCCATGGAAAAGCGGGGAGAGGTCAGTGGAGAACTTTTCATTGCAGCTTTGCAACTACAATCTGGGCTTTGCTTTTCTCTCAAAGGCCATTTCTTCTAGCTTTGGTATGCAGCAGCCCTCTGTTTGCCCAACTACAAGGGGGTTGGGCTCTACAGTTTGTTTCAATTTGCTGCTTCACATGCTTTTGTCTCAGATCTTGCCTGAAACTTGTTATATTCAATTCGCTCCTAGTAAAAGTACCTTTTCTCTGAATCTATGGAGCCAAGAGTTTTTCTTTCCTGGGAAATGGACAGAGGCAGCCCTGATAGCTCATTAGTTATCTTAGTGTTTCTAACTCTATCTAAACCAATTCTAAAAAGATTTAATTTTGGCATTTATTTTGTCAAAAAGTTAGATCAAATTATTACTGTTTTACCAATACGTAGATAAAAATTTCTAATTAATGATTCTGGTACAGTCTCAGCAGCACCAGACAGGGTGCAGAGCCGAGGTGGCGCAGTGGTTAGAGTGCAGCACTGCAAGCTACTTCAGCTGACTGCTAGCTGCAGTTTGGCAGTTCAAATCTCACAGGCTCAAGGTTGACTCAGCCTTCCATCCTTCCGAGGTGGGTAAAATGAGCACCCAGATTGTTGGGGGCAATATGCTGACTCTGTAAACCGCTTAGAGAGGGCTTAAAAGCACTATGAAGCGGTATATAAGTCTAAGTGCTATTGCTATTGCTATTTAACATTGTTATAGAAACATTTGTGATACCTCTTTGGAGGAATAAGTAAATTATAGGAATATTTTTATATGCCGCCCATTTTTATATGCCGCCCAACTCCCGTAGGACTCAGGGTTAAAAATTACCTATTAAATATATTTGTAAGCAATATGTTACTAACTTTTGCAAATTCTGGTAATACAGTTAAGTGAATTAGGATGAAATGGATGATTTTGCAGAACTATCAATATTAATAGTAAATTGTCAAAAGTCATCATTCATGTTCTTCCATCCTTTCCCTAAACTATCCCAAGAGATAACTGGCATTTCAAATGTATCAGTGAAAAGGACCCCAATGGAGAAGTTGCAGGCTGGAGTTGGTACAATAGCAATAGCACTTAGACTTATATATAGCGCTTCATAGTGCTTTACAGCCCTCTCTAAGCGGTTTACAGAGTCAGCATATTGCCCCCAACAATCTGGGTCCTCATTTTACCGACCTCAGAAGGATGGAAGGCTGAGTTAACCTTGAGCCGGTGAGATTTGAACAGCTGAACTGCTGAACTAGCAATCAGCTGAAGTAGCCTGCAGTGCTGCACTCTAACCACTGCGCCACCTCGGCTTTATACAGTGACAGAGAGGGCACCACTTCTGCTCTACTCTGAGCCAATGGTCTATATTTAATCTTTTGCAATTTTAATATACCGGTAGTTTTCTTTTATAGTTGTTTTTATATCTCTATTTTTACTATATTGTAAGCTGCCCAGAGCCACTTTGGACAGTGAAATGGGTGTCATACAGAGGTGGGTTCCTCCTAGTTAGAACCGGTAGTAACTTGCCGGCCTGGGTTGCTAGAACCAGCAGCGACCCAGGCCTTCCATACCCCAGAGCCAGTTCTCCTGGCGGCGCCACAGGCGCCTCCATCTTGTTTTTTGCTCCTGCTCCTGCACAGCTTTTTTTAAGTACTGTGCATGCGCGCTCCTGCGCACAAAGCGCATGCACATCGCGTCCCTGAGCGAACCGGCAGCGGAAGAATCCAGAACCCACGCCTGGTGTCATATATTAATTAATTAATATACGACACCAATTAATTAATGAAAGCAAGTATTTCATATATCTGTCAGCTCCTGCATACAGCCTCAGCTCTTGAAGGGCTGACAAGAAGAGACCCAGGTCCCCTAGTTCTGTAGCATGGTCCCCATACAAATCAGCCACCCACTCGCTAGCCTCCCCGACCATGACTGCCGCCACTGCCATGACCATATCCCAAATGATGCAATACTTGTCCCAGGAATAGGGCCACTTTTTCAGGACTTCCATCGAACGAGGCCCTCACTGCCGGTGGATCCCATCATCCTATTGGGTCAAGGAGGCATTTTTATCCACTAAATACAAGTAAGAAGCTGGGTCCTAAGTACATTGGGCCTTTCCCAGTGGTGCAGGTGATCAATCCCGTTTCGGTGCAGCTTCAACTACCTCGTTTGTTGGGGAAAACACACCCTGTTTTCCACTGCAGCCTCCTGCCCACTCATCCCCTTTCAGGGACCTGCCTACTCGTGGTGGACGGGGAGCGATACTATGAGGTGGACAAAATACTTGACGGCAGGTGGTGCAGGGGGAAACTGCAGTACCTTATTTTGTGGAAGGGATATCCCCTCTCGGAAGCCTCGTCAGTGTCAGAAAGGGATGTACAAGCCCCCAGGCTAATCGCTAGGTTTCATAGAAAACATCCTAGTAAGCTTGGGGGAACTATGTCCCAACAACTCTAGAATCACCATGTTCTGTTCGTTGCAGCCATCGACTCAGTGGTAGAGGGGGCCGCATGTCAGCTCCTGCATACTGGCCATCTGGGAGCTGCCATTCAGTGGGGAGAGGCTGCACTGGTCTTTGAGCAGCTTGGACACTAATGTAAGAAGCGATTCTCCTTTAAGAACTGCAAGCTGAAGATGGAGACTGGCTTATGGAGTAGCACAGCTCATTTCCGGACCATGGGGGAGGGACGTGCGTGAGTGTATGGGTGGTGATTAATGAATATAAGGTGATGGGGAGCACCGGTGAGCAGCCCTAACAAGAGTTTCTCTTTGAGATTGTCAGTGAGTGCCAGGAAAGAAATAAAGCAGACATTAGCAAACCAGGTTTGTGTTTGTTTGTGTTACTTTCTCTTTTCTTTTCGTTTTGGAACCTGACAATATCTAGGAATCAATACTCCTTGATTGAGCTGCAAACTCTGCCACATGCTGATCAAGCATTTTTCGTTTTAGATGAGGAGTTTGTTAAGACTCTGTTCAAACGATTGGGTTTGCTAATATATGAACAAGCCACAAATCAATGTTTATGTGAATATTGCTTAAGATGCATTGTATGCTGATTACTATAAAAGGGAGCAAGAGAGCATGCTCGTTCAGTGCTCTGCTGATTTCCTGCTGATTCTGACTCTCTCCGCTGATTGTCTCTGCTGCTTCACTGTTGAGTAATTGACTTCGTGTCTGTGTGAAAGTACTGTGAAGAACTGCTGTGTAAAGCGTAACTATCTGTGATAGTATAATTTCTTTGTTAGCTGTAATCTTTGTTTGCTAGTTAAAACAAAGATAGGCAAGAAGATTCTTCATATTGACTGACTTACCGTGTATGACTTTGGACTTCCTATTTGAACTTTGCTACTTCTTTAAGTAAACTTGTATATACTTAAATGTATCTGTTTATTGACTGAATCATAGCAACTCATATCAAACTGCAACATCACATTTCGCTGTGCATGTGCTCAAGAGCACAAGAACTCCTTAACGTAGTTGGTTATAGTATATGAGGTGAGTAAATGGTCTAGCTTTAAATAATGCTAAAGTGGATCTGCTATAATTATTTCATTGAATATTGACAAGACCGTTGATAAAACATATTAGCATCTTTTTTGTTCTTTTAAAAAAAATTACATTTTCCTTAGCAAACATGTTAAACTGCTTAAATGCTGCTAGGGAAGGAAAGGTGGCCGTTTCTTCAGCTGATCCAGCCTTTCGTCAAAAAGCTTTTTGCTTCTCTTGCTCTTCAGCCAGAACTGGTTCTCTGCAGTTTTGAATAATTAATTGCAGGCTGGCCTTGGAGCAAGCAAACACATCGCATCACTTCTCACTGGACCAGCTTTCCAGGCTCCCCACCTGGGAGAGCAGCCAAGGCACCTCCAGAAGGGAACCACCCAAAAGTCCATATTGGCAGCTGTGATGGCCTCAGGAGCAGCCAGTCCCGCCTTCCAAAAGGAGGACAAGAGCCCAGGGTCCAGGAAGCCCAGGGACCTCTAGAAAACTCTTAGCAAGGCTCCTGTACTGGGCATCCCAGGGAAAACCAAAATGACCTGAAGTGACGCACCCCTTCCCATGCCCAGCAGTAGCCACATCTTGGGGACACAGCTTCGATGATTCACAAAATGGCTGCCCCGATCAAACCAGCCTGGGAAGCGGCACCAATTTTTTCTGAAGGATGTCTCTCCCGCCACCCACCCTAGACCCAAGACCCTCTACCAACTATGAAGTGAAAGGGGGTCATTTTTAGGTTGTGAACAAGGCCCTGAGTTTAGCTAATCATCCTTTTTATTTTTTAAGGCCCTTCTGGGAAATCTAGAGGCATTCTTGGCAATCAAGTTGGTTCTGGTGCTTTGCTTTGTACTATACCTGCTTTTAAAAAAATGTTATTCAAAATAATCCTTCAGCAGTGGTAGAGTGGGGCAGTAGGCCTCAGGGGAAGCTTCCACGAGCCCTTTGGGGACCCTAGATGTCTGTAGTGTCATGGAGTCTCTGTTTATTTCCCACACCCAAGAGAAGACTGCTCTGCCACCTGAGTCTTGGGGAGCTGTCGGCATTCCCAGGTAAACCAGATAGGAAACACAACCAGATTGCCAACTTAAGTCATCAAGCCCATGCCACAAAGTAAGGTGAGCCAAGCAGGCTCCTGTTCTTCTATCCCAACTGGAAAATCCAATCTAGAGGCTGCCTTACAAGCCAGCAGATGGTTGTCTGCATCCCACCAACTAGAATGCATTACCTCCATGAAGGATATGCAGATCCATAAAGAATGGATGGATGGATGGATGGATGGATATGTGTATAGTGTACATCCTTGAATAAAAACAAAAAAGTGAATGGAACCAAAGGAAAAACAAAACAGCTGCAGGTGCCCTGGAAGGGGGGGGGAAATGGGCCTGAATGGGGGGAAATTCCACTTCAAGAAGACCAGATGCTGAAAGGGTTAAACGGAAATTAGGTAAAAGATGGGAAATGCTGGGTGACTTTGGGTGACTTTGGGTCAGGCTCTCTTTCTCAGTCCAACCAACCTCACAGGGTTATTGTTGTGGGGAAGGTTGCATTAACAGAGGGATAGTATCAAGATCACGTGAAGTTTTAGTACAGCTTTATAAAGCCTTAGTAAGACCACACTTAGAATACTGCATCTAATTTGGTCACCATACTATAAAAAAAATGTAGAGACTCTGGAAAGAGTGCAGAGAAGAACAACAAAGATGATTAGTGGCCTGGAGGCTAAAACATATGAATGATTGATGGAATTGGGTATGTCTAGTCTAGTGAAAAGAAGGGGCAACATGATAGCAGTGTTCCAATATTTGAGCAGCTGCCACAAACAAGAGGGGGGGGATCTACCCATTCTCTAAAGCACCAGAAAGCAGGACAAGAAGCAATGGATGGCGCCAAATCAAGGAGAGATCCAATCTAGAACTAAGGAGAAATTTCCTAACAGTGAGAACAATTAACCAGAGGAATGGCTTCCCTTCAGAAGTTGTGCTTGCCCCATCACTGGAGGCTCTTAAGGAGAGACTGGACAGCCACTTATTCAGGACAGTATAGGGTCTCTTGCTCGAGCAGGGAGTTGGACTAGAAGACCTCAAAGGTCCCTTCAAACTCGGTTATCCTGTTATTGTGTTAACATTCAGAAACTACTTATAGATGATTCAGAAGAGAAGGAGCCTTGCACCTCAAGGGATGCACTACAGAGAGGGCCAGGAGTCACTGTACCCCAACTGCGGTGAGAGAGATCGATTACGGCCTCAGGAGAAAGACCTTGCCCAGCTAATGCCCAGCTAAATGCCATCTGCAGCAAGCCAATGGTGAACGGTGAACGGGCTGCTGGGAGCTGGGCTTGTGCCCGTATTTCGGAGCGGCAACTGCTGGGCCCCCTAAGACAGACTACAGAGATCGCCGCTATTACTACCCTTACAGCGGCGGCATACTTTGAGAATCAGCTTTAATCTGTGGTTACCGGAAGATGACTCATGGAGTGCTACTGTTTTCGCCGCCATTAACGTTAGTCATCATGGTTTCTGGCTGGAGGAGCCCCTCTGCTGGTAGAGCTCATCTGCATACTGAGGGAAGGGGGATCCCAGACGCTCAAAGATCTCCAAGCAAGGGACACTTTCTCCGACCCCTGTTCTATGGACTCCCCGAAAATTGTTGTTATGCTAGGAGAAAGGGGAAATGTGTATGTATTTTAAGAACTACTCTAAGAACTTACCTCCCCAGCACACCCTTACCTTGATGAGCCTGCCTCCTTTTTAGAACTTTTTAGAATTTTTTTAAACTGTATCCTCCTCCTCCGAGATGCATTATGGGTATGATTGAATATGGGAAAGAGTGAGATGGGTGCCTGTGTATTAGAATTAGTGTAAAAATGGAAAAGATGGGGACTGAGACTCCGCCCCCCCCCCCCCGCTGAGTGTAGAAACAGAAGTGGGTGGGTGGGGGCTCGGCTACCCTGTCTTGTGAGAATGGCATGTATGGCCTGCAGGGAGGGAGGGAGTCCAGCGGGGCGGGGCGGGGGATCTCTGGTGGGGATGAGAGCCGGAACATCTCGGTCATAATGGGAAGAGGCAGATATGCCGGGAGCAGAGGGGTGGGCCGCTCTCGGGGAACAAGACCTCGCTGTATACAAGCGATCCCTTGTTCCGGCCCCTCCAATGTGGTTCCATCTTGCTCAACCCGAGTACCTGGCCACCAGGGTTTTCAGGGCCCTGGGCTCAAGATGAGTCCCTGAGTCCCATGGGATTGGGCGGCTTATAAGAGCGTTTAAATAAATAAATAAATAAATAAATAAGATGTTGCTGCTTAACGCCAGGTCAATCGCCAACAAAGCCCCCCGATACGTGATCTAATCACAGAAGAGGGGGCAGACCTGGTGTATATAACTGAGACCTGGATGGGCCAAGAGCTCTCTCTGAGATCTGCCCAGACGGGTTCTCAGTGCAGCACCATTCCCGACCCCCGGGAAGGGGGGAGGAGTGGCAACGATAACGCGCCAAAGTCTGCATCCTTGTAGGAGCCCTGTCCCGGAGATTGTTGGGTGTGAGACGCTCCTTCTGAAGTTGGACTTAGGGGTCCAGGTGGGCCTTTGCCTAGCGTACCTGCCTCCCAGCTGCGTTAGCAAGGCCCTGCCTGAGCTACTTGAGGCAGTAGCCGGCTTGGCGGTGGAGTTCCCTAGGCTTATGGTTCTGGGGGACTTTAACCTGCCTTCGGCTGGCGAAACCTCTGGGATAGCTCAAGAGTTCATGGATTCCATGACAACCATGGACCTGACCCAAGTAATCCAGGGTCCGACTCATGAGGGAGGTCACACGCTCGACCTGGTGTTTCTTTCGGGGCAGTGGAGAGATGATCTGAAGATAAGGGATATAGTCACCACCCCACTGTCATGGTCAGATCATTTCCTACTGAGGTTGGATTTTGCAGCCCCACTCCTCCCCCGCAGGGAGGCGGGACCGACTAGGTGGTTCCGCCCCAGGCGCCTAATGGAGCCAGAAGGATTCACAATTCGGCTGATTCCCTGGTGGCTGCATAGAACACCGCAGCATCAGCAGCATTAGACCGGATTGCGCTTAGGCGACCTCTCCGCGGCAGCGGATCCCGGAAAGCCCCCTGGTTTACCGAGGAGCTCCGGGAGATGAAACGCCAAAAGAGACGTCTAGAACGCCGCTGGAGAGCCAGCAAAACCGAGTCTGATCGAACACTATTAAGAACCTACATCAAGTCTTATTTAGTGGCGATAAGGGCGGCAAAACGATCCCATATTTCCGCTCTTATTGCGTCCGCAGATTCTCGCCCAGCCGCCTTGTTTAGGGTGACTCGCTCCCTCCTTGCCAAAGGGGGGAGCGAGGAACACTTGCAAGGCAGAGCTGAGGAATTCGCGCAGTTTCTGTCGGATAAAGTCGCTCAGATTCGGTCAAACCTGGACTCCGGCTGGGCAGAGTCCATTGAGATGACAGGGGCAAGTCTTAGTCCACCGTTGTGGGAGGAGTTTGGGCCTGTTTCTCCGGAAGACATGGACAGAGCCGTGGGTGCGATGGGTGCCTCCACCTGTTTATTGGACCCGTGCCCCTCCTGGCTGGTTTCCGCCAGCAGGGAGGTGGCACGAGGCTGGATCCAGGCGGTGGTCATCGCTTCTCTGACGGAGGGATCTGTACCACAGCCGTTAAAAGTTGCGGTGGTTAGACCCCTCCTGAAGAAGCCTTCCCTGGATCCAGCGGATTTGAAGAACTTTGGTCCGGTCTCCAACTTACCTTTTTTAGGGAAAGTTGTTGAGAAGGTGGTGGCTACCCAGCTTCTGCGACTACTGGAGGAAACGGACCATCTAGACTCCTATCAGACTCCTTTCAGGCGCGGCTTCAGTACAGAAACTGCCTTAGTCACTCTGATGGATGACCTCTGGCGAGCCCGGGATGGTGGAAATTCCTCCATCCTGGTGCTACTTGACCTCTCAGCGGCTTTCGATACCATCGACCATGGTATCCTTCAGCGTCGTCTCGGTGAGTTGGGAGTGGGAGGCACCGTTTTGCGGTGGTTCTCCTCTTATCTCACCAATAGGACGCAGTCGGTGTTAACAGGAGGGCAGAGATCATCCCCCAGGCCCCTGTCATGCGGGGTGCCTCAGGGTTCGGTCCTCTCGCCCATCTTGTTCAACATCTACATGAAACCGCTGGGCGAAATCATCCGGAGACATGGGGTGAGTTTCCATCAGTACGCTGACGACACCCAGCTGTACATCACCACCCCGTCTCAATTCAGTGAGGCAGCTGATGTAATGTGCCGATGCCTGGATGACTTTAGGACCTGGATGGGGAGAAACAGACTCAGACTCAACCCCGACAAGACTGAGTGGCTTTGGATACTGCCTCCTAAGGACCAAGACAATGGTCTCTCCTTGATTCTGAAGAGGGTGAAATTAACTCCCTCGGAACAGGTCCGCAATTTGGGGGTCCTCCTAGATCCACAGCTAAAATTAGAGCAACACCTTACAGCTGTGGCTAGGGGGGCCTACGCACAGGTTCGCCTGGTGCACCAATTGCGGCCATACTTGGAGAAGGAGGCTCTACTCACGGTCACTCACGCCCTTGTCACCTCTCATTTGGACTACTGCAATGCGCTCTACATGGGGCTACCCTTGAAGAGTATTCGGAGACTTCAGTTGGTGCAAAATGCGGCTGCGCGTGCTCTGGTGGGTGTGCCAAGGTACACCCACGTTACACCTATACTCCGCCAGCTGCATTGGCTGCCCATCGGTCTCCAGGTACAATTCAAGGTGTTGATCATCATCTTTAAAGCCCTACATGGCCTAGGACCAGGTTACCTTCGGGACCGCATTCTGCCTCACACTTCCCTTCGACCGGTTAGGGCCCACAGAGTGGGCCTCCTCCAGGTCCCGTCAGCCAAACAATGCCTGTTGGCGGGCTCTAGGGGGAGGGCCTTCTCTGTGGGGGGCCCCGCGCTCTGGAACCAACTTCCCCCAGAGACCCGAACCATCCCCACCCTGCTGGCCTTCCGGAAAGCAGTTAAGACATGGCTCTTCCTGCAGGCAGGGGGGAAAGACTAAATCCATCCGAATCTCCCCCCTTGGTATGGTTGATTGTGTACTTTTTAACTTTTGTATATTTCTTAATTGCTGTTTTTAAATCATACTTTATTATTGATGTTCTTATAAAATTGTTGTACGCCGCCCTGAGTCCCTCGGGAGTAGGGCGGCATAGAAGAACAAATAATAAATAAATAAATAAATAGAATATATCACATCAGAAAGATTGCTAACAGAGCCAGAATCTTCTCTCTCCTTGGCCTATACATAGGCTCCCTTTCAGAGCCATCTGGAGGAGTAACACCAGGGAGGGCCCGCAGAACAAAGTCACTCTAATTAGTTGGAATGTGGCTGGCTGGTTGTCCAAATACAGAGATATGACCTTCATAAGCTTCGTAAATACATTACATTAAATACATGTCCTCTGCTGCAAGAAATCTGGCTTCCAACAGCCCTGACGTTAAATAGCTATACAGCTTACTCTTTAAACACCGTAGCAGGGGGAGGTAGAGGCAGACTTAAAGGGAGCTTTGGTATAACAGCCTGAATATAACAACCCAAGAACTTCCACCATTTGAATATTACACCATGTCAGTAAAGATTCAAGCAGGACCCTGTACTCTAATAATAGTCAAAGTACAGTATTTTTCGGAGTATAAGACGCACTGAAGTATAAGACACACCTTAGTTTTGGGGGAGGAAAACAAGGAAAAAAGGCCTCTGCCTCCAAGCAATTTGCCAAACACCAAATAGCACAGATGATATACACTGTTTGCTGTGTATTTCTGTGCATGTGTGTCTGACCCATAGAAATAGCAAAGAATTGGAGAAATGTACATTATGGCAGTATATTAATCCCAGAAAGTTTTCTTAAATGTAATCACACTAACTCCTATCAATTATTTAAATAGATCTACTCCAAACATGACTAAGTCAGGGTTTAATTCAGCTGCCTTATTTTAATACTAATACTTAATACTAAAACAGGACATTTCAGATTATACTTTTACAGATCTTTAAAATTGATGTGGCTTTTTGGAAGTATTCTCTGCTATTTAAAAGAAGATAGAATAGCACTGGGCCTCTTCAGATCAAGCATTTATTTTAAAAAGCTTCTTCATTTTGTTAAGTTGTCTAGATTTACAGGGGTAAATTTACCTTGGCAACTAAGACTTGTGGACTTCAACTCCCAGAATTCCTCAGCCAGCAAAGCTGGCTGAGGAACTCTGGGAATTGAAGTCCATAAGTCTTAAAGTTGCCAAGGTTGGAGACCCCTGGTCTAGAACAATAATAAAACAATCTTTAAAAATAAGTTTAATAATTTGAACATTCTATAGGCATTTATAGTTATTGACTTACCTTCTTGCAGCAAAAAACAGCCAGTTTCAGCACAGTCTGGTTAGCACAAGAATTTGACTCCCTCCAGCAATTTGACTCCGTGCAGCTTTAGTTTCACTTTCATTTTAGCACGTGGGTTTGCCATAATCAGCTGAGTGTTGGGAGGCAGATAATCAGTGGCTAATGAGGCTCTGCTGCTGTTTGCTGCAAAAAGGTAAATTGCTGGCAGGCAAAGATCAAAGAGTGGGGGTGGCTGGGTGGGGCTACATTCGATGTATAAGACGCACCCAAGTTTTCACTCTCTTTTGGGGGGTAAAAAGGTGCGTCTTATACTCCGAAAAAATACGGTATATCTTCCACCTTTTAGAAGAAAACATGAGATCAGAAGCTTATGGAACAAATTGAAACGTTACTCGAACAATTTACTTAACACATGCCCATCAACATATATATTAATAGGGGGAGACTTAAATTCTGTAGTTGGCTGCAACAATGAAACTCTATACATACAATATAATCAACATATTTTAGAATCTGACTTTCTTCCTTGTACAAACTTCAATTTCCTTGTACAAGGAACCTTGTTTGTACTTGGCCCAAACAACTAATAGGCTAAATCAGTGATGGCAAACCTATGGCACGGGTGCCACAGGTGGCACGCGGAGCCATATCTGCCGGCACACGAGTCATTGCCTAGCTCAGCTCCAGCGCGCATGTGCATGCCGGCCAGCTGATTTTTGGCTCACACGGAGGCTCTGGCAGGGCATTTTCGGCTTCCGGAGGGCCTCCGGGGGGACTGGGGAGGGTGTTTTTGCCCTCGCCAGGCTCCAGGGAAGCCTCTGGAGCCTGGGGAGGATGAAAAATGGGCCTACCAGGCCCACCAGAAGTTGGGAAATGGGCCATTTCCGGCCTCCAGAGGGCCTCCGGGGGAGCGGGGGAGGCCGTTTTCGCCCTCCCCAGGCATTGAATTATGGGCGTGGGCACTCACGCATGCGCGATAGCACACGCGCATGCACTTTCGGCACCTGAGGGAAAAAAGGTTCGCCATCACTGGGCTAAATCTTTACATCTTGAATGGGTCCCTTAAATAAGACCATCCTGCAGAGTTTATGTATTGGAATTGGCCCAAGAGACCCACAGACTATAGACTATGTAATTGTATCTGGAAAGTTTTTACAGTTTCTTGACTCTTTTTAAGGTTTCCCCCAAGTTGATAGCGATCATTTGCCACTTATTCTATGCTCATTACCCTTAGTTGGACAGATCTCCACCAAATTAATGCATGGATGCAATGGTTATCCAACTATAGAGTAAAATGGACCACTAGATAATTCAATAGCTGACCAACTAGTTACTGCATACTTTCAAGACATGCACTCTTTATTACAACTGATTCATCCGATGACCTCCTAGACTATATAATTGTCTATAATTGTACAGGAGCTTCAAAATTATTTCCTTTGAAATAACACAAAGCACTGTAAGCAGCCAGCACATCCATCAAAACTATAGTTTGATGTAGACTACATAGAAGCCAGGAAAAGATTGGCGGCTAGTTATAAATTATACAAGGCAAACAATCATACAATTAAGGCAGAAAAACTACTTGATCAGAAGGAAAGGCAAAAGAAAGAAAGGGCATGAAGGCATTATGGACTTGTCTTATTTATTCATTCAGTTAAAACAAATAACTCTTCCCTTTTTTTGGCGCATCACTGCAGGACATCCTGGTCCTGGTTCATGCCAGCTGGATAACTTTATTTGCCAGAAATATGGGAAAATCACTGTAGGGAACTTTACAAAGATACTCTGTGACAAATAGATCTTTCTATATTGACATGGAAGAACTGCCTATTTGGCAACCAGTAAATCCAAAGAATTTATGGACTTAATTTTTCATCTCAAATCAGGAAAAGCACTAGTTGCAAATGCTATTTATATCTGAGCTAATTTTAAAAAATGCATCATGGTGGCATTACCTTTTACAGCATCTATAAATCTGGTCATATATTTAAGGACTGGAGCCTAGTAATCATTATACCAATCTATAAGGGAATGAGACCAGTCCTGCCAACTATCAACCTATAAGTCTGCATATTATAAGCAAACTTCATGAGGACATCTCCAGTGGAAGCTTAAGTGGAGACTGGGTGGAAGAGAAAGGATTATTGGCAGAGGAACAAGCTGGGTTCAGGGAAGGCCGCTCAACAATTGACCAATGTCTTATACGTCAACATCTTATTGAGCTCTGATGGTGCAATGGTTAGAATGTAGTGCTGCAGACAAGCTCTACTGACTGCCAGGAGTTTAATCCTGACTGGCTCCAGGTTGACTCAGCCTTCCATCATTCCAAGGTTAGTAAAATGGGGGCCCAGGTTGTTGGGGGCAATATGCACACATTGTAGACCACCCAGAGTGCTGTAAACCACCCTGAGTCCTATGGGAGTTGGGCGGCATATAAAAACGACCAAATAAATAAAATAAATAAATATGAAGCGATATATAAGTCTAAGTGCTATTGCTATTGAGAAATACATCTCTCAGGCTACTGTTTCATTCTACTCAGCCTTTGCTGATCTTAAGACAGGATCTGACTCTGTATTTCAAATCAAGCTATGGGATAAGCTGTGTAATACCATTGATCACCAATACTGTTTCTTATTTGCACATTACATAAACAAAGATCAGAGTAAGATGTAGCCTGAAGGATACCTGACAGTATGAATTCCAGCTTACCAAAGGCATAAGACTAGGTTGCATACTGGCACTTCTTTTATTTAATTGTTATGTGAATGATGTGGATAAAACAGCTGGAGAGAGTGAAGTTTCATCTACCCAACTAGCAGAGACACATTTAACTATACTGCTGTATGCAGATGATGCAGTAATTCTCTCAAGGATGCCATCAGGAGAGCTCTGGACACCTTTGTACATTATTGTAAAGAGAAGCAGCTGGAAATCAACTACTCTAAAACTAAATAAAAGGCATTTACAAATCACCCTAAAAAGCGTACCTGGATTATTAACAACCGTTCCATCAAACAGGTGGAATGCTTTCGATATCTGGGGGCAATCTTTCAGGCTACTGAATATAAAAGGGCTCATGTTAACTATGCTTCAAAAAAGGAACATCAAAATGCAGCAGCTATTCTAAGATTTTATTATATTATATTTTACTATACCATTGTAGGTTAGCCTCGAAAAGCTTGACGGCTGCAGGTATGTATTAACCTACACACTTGCAGCCATCAAGCTTTTCGAGACTAAGTCTCTAGCCCAATTATATAATAACTGTACCGCCTTCTAATCTTGCCTATACCACCTTCTAACCAGTCCAAAATTCTTAAGAGCAATTTAACAAGTTCCATACTGCATCTTTAATTCCTCATTATGCATGGAGGCTGAAATGGTGAGATGGGAGACCAGAATTTGGCAATTCTACAAGGTGAAGCTGATATTTTTCCCTACAGGCCTAACGTGTTAGTATTAGAAGATAAGTTTCAAAGGGGGTGGAAAGAAGCAGTTTATAACAAGCTTCCCCTCCTCCTCTTCCCCCACTTATTAGTATCTCTGTGCTATGAGCAGGCAAGAACCTACATAAGGCCTGTATGACATAGACTGAGAAATGGAAGTGGGAAATACTACTCGGCTTCCCATGACGGACAGAGACCCATCCTGGCACGTGCCACGTATCTCACACATCTTAACATTCTCCACCAGAGAAGGACCTTTAAATTAGCCTGATGTAATGCGCCACCTTCGGATGTCCGAGGAACAAAAGATGCCATGCCCCTTTAGAAAGATGCCCCTGGCACTCAGGACATATTAATCCTGAAATAACTTATAAGGTTGCCAGGTTCTGTGTGGTGGCACACAAAATTAAGCAAAGAATAAATAAGAGCAACTGAACTTTTTTTGAGAATGGGAATGGCTTTGGCTACTGGTCATTTTTTTATGTCAGCTACTGTGCTACACCTCCCTTAGATTTGTCAAAGGCTTTATACAGTATTTCTAAATTTTAGGTTAGTAAAATAATAATAATAAAAGCTTTTTAGCAAATGTTTCCTCATTTATTTTTGGATGTTCTGGCTATTTGAAAACTATTTTATTCTTCCTTTCTGCTGATTAACAACCGCAATAAAGTTATTTGAATTTGCTTATGGAGTGATTTGTTTAATGAGTGTAAAGGCTGAGATTGTGCCTGGCAACTGGAAGAATGTGCTGGTAGTTCCCTTATGTGGACAGAAAGGAAGCAAACACCGAAACATTTATACTGAAAAAGAATAATGAGATGTTATGATGAAAGATGTTTCTCTCTTGACAAGAAATGAGATCTGGGAACAAGTATTTTTAGTGCAACATCAGAGGAGGTGATAAGGTACTGAAATTGTCTGGAGGGAAAAGAGAATTATTTTAAATAAATTTCCTCTGTACTTTTTTTAACTTTCTATATTCTTCTTAGTTTAATTTTTTTATCCTTGTATTTGTAAACTTTAAAAATATATACAAAAAGGGGAGGGACAAGCAGCAACATTCAGGATTTGCAATGCACCTTAATGCCAGATGGGAGGAGATGTGCCAATCAAATTTCTGCTCTTTCAATGTTTCTTCTTGGGGAAAAGTCAGAAACAATCTCGACTGCATGTCAGCTAATTTAGAGGAAGTGTACGATAAAGTGAATAAGCTTGAATTTCATTTCTGTACAAATACATTCGTGGGTTGCCTTCTGAATATGGTGAGAATAGTATAAAAGTAGTCCTCGACTTATGACCCTTTGTTTAAGAACCATGCAAAATTAGCACTGAAAAATGTGACTTATGACTGGTCCTCACACTTACAACCATTGAACACCCCCAGAATCACATGAGCAGAACTTGGGACTTGGCAACCAGCACATGTTCACGTCAGCTGCAGCATCCTGGGGTCTTACAATTACAACCTTCCCAGGGGGCTTCCAATAAGCTAACTCAAGGAAAGAAGCTGGATTTGCTTAATGATTGTGTGATTCACTTAGTGATCTTAGTGATTTGCTTAATGAAAACTGCAAAAAAGTTCATAAAACTGGGTATAAGTCAACACCCGCATTGCTTAGCGAAAGAAGTTCCAATTCCAGTTGTGATCGTAAGTTGAGGATTACCTGCAACAGGGAAGTAAATATAAGTAAATAAAGAGAATACTTAGTCAGCGCAAGGTGAGAATGCTACCATCTCCTCTTGGATATGTGAGATATTTTTGGAATTCTTGCAGGGACATCACACACAGGTGTGTTAGTTGAGGATAAGACATGTTCATCTTAGCAGATGAAGTCACATTATTGGCCAATGTTAAAATGTTAAATAGATTGTATGACACAACAAAGAGTAAGGACTTGAAAATGAATGCCAAAACCAAATTAGGTGTGTCTGACAAGTTCACTCCCAACAGCTGCACATTATCATAAAAACTGAAAAATTACAGCAAATAGATTTGTTAGAACATTTCCTTAATATTTTTTCATTTTAAAATATTCAGCTTGTGGTAAAAAGTATTAGTGTATGGACTGATGATTCAAAGAATGTTTGTCAAAATAAGTGAAAATGAAGCATGCAATTGCCCAGTCTGTTGGGAGTGAGAGGTGAAACAGAAAAACCTGGTGCCCTCGGAATGGGAGACTTAACAATCTGTACAGTAAAATAAGAAGAGAGGGAGAAAGAGGGAGAGTCAAGAATTAATCAGTGTATAATGAGTATTGACTGAACTCAAATGTGACTGACCAATACAGAAAATGTTATAGTTTGGTCAAAAAAAGAGAATAAAGGACTACAAATATATGAAAGAAAATTGAATGTCTTAAGAGAAAGGAAAAGAAGAGTATGGGAAATTGGTGGTGAAATTTTCATAGACATTAGAAGAATAAAAGGTGATATAGGAAGTGGTGCACATGTGTGATAAAAACAAGGATGGTTGGCTACAACAGAAGGTGAATAGTGGATTCCTTTATGCTCTGGAGCTTAGTTGTTTGCTTGCAGATGTTTCCACAATATCAAAGACCTAATTATAGAAGAAGATGAGATTAAACCTTCATTCAATATCACAGCATTATTTACATCATAGATCCTGTGAAAGAATCCATGGTACCATTACCACAGAACACACCTGACCTAACCAAATACACTAAGATTGAAATACGCACAATCGTGGACCTCAACCTTTGCCTCACTATAGGGAGTCCTCAACTTATGATCACAATTGAACCCAAAATTTCTATTGCTAAACAAGACAAATCAAAGGTGAAACTATCACTTTCAGGACTTATAGAGGAGGTTATAATGAATTTCTGGAATTAATAGCATTTTCATAAACTCAACCCAAAATATGGATCAGGTATGTACAGGACACCTTCACCATAATAAAAAAGGACCAATTAGAGAACACCCACAAAACCACCATCAACATCTTCAAAGGAATCTAAGGGAAGAAGAAAACAACCACTCACTACCCTTCCTGGTTATCCTTATCATCAGAGACTATGAAGACAAATTAGAAACACAAGTATACCAAAAGGTCACCTACCCCAATCAAGTGCTCCCCTACTCATAACAGAAGCTGTGTAAGAACTTTATTTAGACAAACACAAACACTACAGCAACCCTGAATAGCAGAAAAAGGAAACAGATCATCTATTTTTTATTTTATTTCATTTTTTACATTTGTTTGCTGCCCATCTCACCATGAAGTGACTTTGGGTGGTTTACAACGTTAAAATATACAACATTTTGCAACAAAATGGATATCCACAAAACTTCATCAAAAAGTGCCTGACCACTAGAGACTTCCGGTGACAGCGCTGAGCGGGGAAGGAGGCAGAAGGCGAAGCTCGTCCTCTACACTCTGGATTTCTTCGATTTTTAGTGACCCTTCGAGGCGCAAGAAGTCTGGAGGACTTTGCGGAGAAGGAGAGGCGTCCTGGGCGCTGCGGAGGCAGAGGGCAGCTGCTCGGCAGCAGGGGATTCTCTCTCTAACTGAAGATTGAAGCACTCGTTCGTGCTTAGGCATGGCGGGTCTGAAGCTTCAGCCTGTCACCCAATAGAGGAAGCTAAATATACAGAGCATTCTACAATCCTCCAGCTTAGAGAAGTGCCTGATTCCCAGAAAAGCGGAGCCTTAAGAGAAAGTGAAAAGCGAAAGTTTGGCGGCAACAATATATCAGCTCTGAAAGGAACAGGTCGGCCAGCAAAAGGGTGAGCAGAGAGATACTGTAAGATTCTGCCGAAGTGAAAGTGGAGAGCTTCAATACGGAGGATTATTGAAAGGAGAAGGAGGAGATTATTTGTGGGGATTTAAAATCAAACCAGGGAAAATTTGGAACTTTGACAATTGAAAACGGAGAGCTATACCCAGTGGATTATAACTAAAAGCGGAAATTGGAGTTGGAGCTGGAAAAGATATCCTTGAGGCTAGACTCCATATTGATTGAACTTTTGCTGACTAATAGTTTCTAAAGACTAAGAAACTTTGGGGAGAAAATCTTCTGTGCTAAGTTTCACTGGACATAATTAAGGTGAAAACATAAAACAATAATAATAATAACAACTGTTCCTATTAATAACGAACTGAGAAAATTTATTTACGTATATATTTTCAAAAGTAATTAATAAGAACTTGTCTCTATTGATCCAACCTCAGCTCCTTATATTTACTCTTTTCTGACTTTTATCCCTTTCCTTTACTACTTTCACCAACCCTATCTATTTTATCTCTAAGTTATACATAACTATCAATTGTTTACCCTCTTCTTCCAGTTCTACCTTTCCTTTCTGAAAAATTATTTGTTAATACGTATTGCACTTAATATAATAGAATTATAGTTAGAATTATAGTTAGAAATAGAATTATATAGAATTATATAGAAATCTAAAGTGATTTAATATCGATATTATAGGATTGTACTCTCAAATAGATTTATCAGTTTTCATTTTAGGATTAAGAGTTTTTTGTAACAGATTGTGGTAATAGATTATATCTTTAATATATATAGAAAATTATAAGTCTCTAGAGTATAAGATTAGATGTTAAACAATTGAAAAGAAACATTTTATTTTGTTGGACAATATAGATTATCAATTATTAATATTATTGAATGAGAATTTGGAGTAGAATAACAGAAATACTAGGGGAACAAAGTAAGATAATTAACGAAATGTCGACTATAACCACCACATCCTTAAAAGCAGGAAAAAAAGCAGCTTCGAATCCAACGGTATCAACACCTTCTTCAGCAAGTCAACGCTCCATAGACGAAATGCTGACTAGCGAAAAGAGTAACAGTGCATCTTTGATGCAATCCATGAATATCACTTTAAATATGATGCAAGAGACAATGTTAAAATTCCAGGAAACGATGTCAGCAAACCAGAAAGAAACAAATATGAACTTTCAAAGACTAGAAGGAAAAATAGAAACTATACAAAGTGAAATTCAAAAAAATGAAATACGAATACAATCAGTAGAAGTTAGAGCTGATAAGACAGAAAAAAAGGTAGAAAATTTAGATTTGAATTTTATGAAAACAAAAAAGGAGTTAGAGAATACAATTATTAATCTGGAAATGGACCGTTCAGCATTTTACCTGCGTTTTCAAAATGTTATAGAAACTAAGGATGAAGACTTAGAAGAACTGATGAATGGAATAGTTGCAAAGATTTTACAGAAAGATAAAAATGATGTGATAAATGAAATTGATGAAACTTACCGGGTATTTACAAGCTATGCTAAACGACATCAACTCCCTAGGGAAATCCATGTGAGGTTTGCAAGGAAAAAAATTAGAGACTTGGTATATATGGAAACAAGGGAGGGAACAATCACATATAAAGAGAAAGAAATAATAGTGCTGAAACAAATACCAAGAAGCGTAAGGGAATTGAGAAAAGAATATAGATTTTTGGCTAACCTACTGAACAGAAAAAATATTCCCTTCCGATGGTTAACCCCAGAAGGAATGTCTATTTCCTGGGAGGGGAAAAGAATCAAAGTAGAAACAACAGAAAGTGCAATGGAAATCTTTGAACAGATAGGAGAAGTAGAGGGGGACTCCCAGGCAAGTGTAAGATCTGAACCAAACATTCAGGAGGGAAGACACGATCTAAGAGAGGAAGAGGAAGGGGACAAAACCAAAGGAGTAGAACAACCAAAACCAAGGACAGCCCGAACCAGAGCGCAGAAAGCAAATAAAGTAAACTAGTACCGGGAGCAGAAAGAAGAAATAAGAGAACTTAAGGAAAATGCAGTTAATATCTCTTAACATCCAGGGATTAAATGATACCATTAAAAGGAAGAAAACACTAGCAAAACTACTTAAGCAAAAAAAAGATATTGTATGTTTACAAGAAACACATATAAAAGGAAAAGATAGAAAACTTTTAGAATACTTGAAACTTGGCGAGTTATATACTGCATCAACAGACAAAAAGAAAAGGGGAGTTGCAATTTATATTAAAAAGGAATTTAAAAGCAGAGAAATATATAGTGACCCTAAGGGAAGGATATTAATGGTGGAAGTAGAAGTAGAAAATACAAATATCCTAATTATAAACATCTATGCCCCTAATAAAAAGCAAAAAGAATTTTACAAAAAACTACGTACAAAAATTCTACAAACGGAGTATAAAAATATATGTATAATTGGGGATTTTAATGGAATAATTGACGGGGTTAAAGATCATGCAGGGGATAAAAAGAAGACAAAATCTACATTATCTAAAACCTTCTTTGAAATGATGGAGGAACTAAATCTCATTGATATCTGGAGAACCCACAATCCAAGGGAAAGACAATTTACCTTTTATTCACACCCACATAAAACATACACGAGAATAGATATGGCCCTGTTATCAAGTGAACTTAACAAATCAGTACAAAAAGTAGAGATAACACCTAATATCTGGGCTGACCATAGCCCTATCAATATAATATGGAAACACACAAGGCAAATCAATAGAAGATGGACTTTTGATACTCAATTAACACAAGATGGATATTTCACAAAAATGATAGGAAAAGAATTAGAGTTATTTCTATTAGAAAATAAAAAACAACCAACATCTACACAAAATTTGTGGGACACTTTGAAAGCATATACGAGAGGTCTAATAATATCATATACAGCAAAAATAAAAAATAAAGAAAGAAAGCAAGAATATAATAACATATTAAGAGAACTTAAACAACTAGAAGAGGAAGCACAGGAAAAGCCAGGAAATAAAAGGATAGAAGAATTACTAGTGCAATCTAAACATAAATTAAATCTTATAGAACAAAGAGAATATTTAAGGAATCTTAAATTTGTAAAACAATCCTACTTTGAGAATGCAAATAAACCCGGCAGATGGCTTTCATATAAGATCAGAAAAGAGAGAGGGAATAGAATAATTCATCAATTAAAAGATAAAACAGGAAACTTACAAAACTCGGAAGAAAAAATGAGAGAGATAGCAGTAGATTTTTTCGAACAACTCTATAAAAAGGAGGAAACAGAGATAAATAAGATTGAAGAATATCTCAAGCAAACATCTATTTTAACTATAAGTGAAGAAGATAAACAAATATTAAATAATGAAATAACCCCAGAAGAATTAAAAATGGCAACTCAGAAACAAAAAAATAACAAAACTCCTGGACCAGACGGTCTTCCAGTAGAGTTCTATAAGATAGTTAATGAAACCACTCAACAATTACAACTAGAGTTATATAACGAAGTCTTGACTAAAGGGAAGATTCCAGAGTCATGGAAAGAGTCACACATCGCCACATTGTTGAAAGAGGGTACCGAACCAGATTTGATCCAAAATTATAGGCCAATCGCGTTGTTAAACGCTGACTACAAAATTTTCATGTGTATAATGGCGGAAAGAATGAAAAAAGTATTACCGTATATACTCGAGTATAAGCCGAGTTTTTCAGCCCACTTTTTGGGCTGAAAAAAGCCTCCTCGGCTTATACTCGAGTCAGTGAAAAAGGGGAGGCGGGAGGCGAGGAAAGGAGGCGGCCGGCAGAGCTTCAGGGTCGGAGGTCTGGGGCTGTTGCAGCGACGGAGCCTCCCCTTCAGCTCCCACCGCTTTTCGGCTCTGCCGCCGCTGCTGCTGCCTCCTCCTTTCCTCGGCGAAATCTTGATGTTAGTACATTATCTTATCAAAAGATCAGCGAGGTTTACTGAGCGCAGCTGTTACAGCTCCTTTCCACCTCCCCCCAAGACGCGTTTTGTCCGTCAAATTCAGGCGCCAGTAAGCCTCAAGCCAGCCATTGGCTTGGTTTGGTTTTTAAGTGCAAACCCGTCCCATTTATAAGCGCTTAATCAGATTTGGGGGGACTCATAACGGGCTTTTTAAAAAGAAAAGCCATCGTTGCAGGGAGTTTTAGCAAAGCGCGGGACAATCCCAACCATCCCAGCCGCTTTCTCCGGCGTCCTCAACGCGCGAGCGCTTTTCTCCGCTGAGGCGCGTGGGCCTCGCGGGGCGCGGCTTGGTTTGTCTCGGGCTTGTGTGGGACAAATCCCAACCATCCCAGCCGCTTTATCCGGCGTCCTCAACGCGCGAGCGCTTTTCTCCGCTGAGGCGCGTGGGCCTCGCGGGGCGCGGCGTGGTTTGTCTCGGGCTTGCGTGGAGCGATTGCTGCCGTGCAAGCAGCACCAAGATAAGCAAGGGGTGAAGGCTGGGAAATGGCATGGAGGCCCCGGCTTTTCCCTGGATGAAAGACAGCGGCCCTACAGAGAGCCTGCTGGCTGCAGGACGACGGCCTGCAGGTGAGTGGACAGGGCTGCTGAAAAGTGGGAAGCCCGAGTAGATGCTGTATGCCCGGTTGCTGCTGCTTCTGCCACGAAATAATGCAGAGATGCCTGGCCTCGTGTTCAAACCCAGCGCCTTTGAAATGTCCCCAAGATTATCCCAGTTCCAGAATAACTTATGTGGAATTTGTTGTCTTCCAGCGTACTTTTAAGTGGAAAAATAATTCCTCGAGTCAGTCAGAAGGCAGAAAACCAGACCCCCCCCCCCATTAAATTGTTATTCTGCACGGCTTGAGGTGATAAAAAAGCATTCTGGCCTAAACCCGTTTTCCCTTCCTGGCTAATTGTAATTCTACCAGTAGAACTAGGCCACTGACTGACGCTGTCCTGACTTAATGTGGGACTTGGGCTTGTTTCAATCATCAATCACTTTCCTCAACATGGAGCCCTGCAATGTTGGGGGTGAACACTTGGAATTGGGTGTTCGGCCCCTTGTCACATTATATTTGCAGCAAGTTGTGTGAGGTGAAGTGAGAGCCCCCCAATATTCCTGTTTGGCGCAACTCTTCTTCTTTAGAGGTACCTGTAGTCCTCGACTTAATGATCTCTGTTGAGCCCCAAATTTACGTTGCTAAGTGAGAAATTTGTTAAGGGAGTTTCGCCCCATTTTATGACTTTTCTTGTCCCAGTTGTTAAGTGAATCACTGCACTTGTTAAATTAGCAACGTGGTTGTTAAGGGAATCTGGCTTCCCCATGGACTTCGCTTGTCAGAAAGTAGCAAAAGGGTATCACGTGACCCTGGGATATGGCAACTGTCATAAATATGAATCACTTGTCAAGTATATGAATGTAAATCATGTGACCATGGGGTTGCTGCAACAGTCATAAGTGTCTTTTAAGTCACTTTTTTCAGTGCCATTGTGACTGAAAGATCACTAAATGAATGGTTGTAAGTCGAGGACTACCTGTACTGTGATTTTTGGAGCTTATTTTTATTTTTGAAATTTACCGGTAGCTGCTGCATTTCCCACCCTAGGCTTATACTCGAGTCAATAACTTTTCCAGTTTTTTGTGGTAAAATTAGGTGCCTCGGCTTATATTCGGGTCGGCCTATACTCGAGTATATACGGTAAATAAAATTATTCATCTTGACCAAAATGGATTTTTACCCACGAGGCAAATTAGGACAAACTTGAGAATCGTATTAAACATTTTGGAATACTATGAAGCGCATCCAGAAAGGCAAACGGCCATTGTCTTCCTGGATGCGCAGAAAGCGTTTGACAACGTTGATTGGCAGTACATGAAATTACTAATTAAAAAAATGGAATTCGGCGACAAATTTTTAAAAATGATAGAAACAATATACTCTTCCCAATCTGCCAAGGTAATAATGAATGGAAGTGTAACCAAAACTTTTCAGATAAATAAGGGAGTAAGACAGGGATGTCCATTGTCGCCTCTACTTTTTATACTGTCTTTGGAAATATTACTAAATAAAATTAGGGACAATTCGGACATTAAAGGAACGAAAATCAAAAGAGAAAATTACAAAATACAAGCATTTGCGGATGACTTAGTATTTTTTCTGGAAGATCCACATGAATCTGGAATAGCCTTATTTAACGAAATAGAAAAATATGGAGTAATAGCTGGACTAAAAATAAATAAACAAAAAACTAAATTATTGACTAAAAATATGACAAGGAAACAAGAGGGACAATTAGGAAAAGAATTAGGTCTATAAGTAGTGAAAAAAATCAAATATTTAGAGGTATTAATTTAACAAACAAATTCTCATCTATAAAAGATAATAATTATAAAAAACTGGTACATCAAATAGAATTAGATCTTAAAAAATGGGAAAAACTACAAATTTCTTTTTTAGGCCGAATAGCTATCATTAAAATGAATATTTTGCCCAAACTATTATATTTATTTCAGACAGTTCCAATTAAATTAAATTCTAAATTTTTTGCAAATCTGAATAGGATAACCACCAAATTTATTTGGCAACACAAAAAATCAAGAATTAAAATTATCGACCTACAAGACAGTAAAAGTAGAGGCGGCTTTGGACTCCCGGACTGGAAATTATACTACACCGCAGCATCTTTGGTATGGATAAGAGACTGGATCAATTTAAATAATAACCGTATTCTAACTTTGGAAGGCCACGATTTGCTTATGGGGTGGCACTCATGCCTATGGAATAAAGGGAATATATCAAAATTTTTCCGGAGACATGCAATTAGAGACGCGCTCATTACAACCTGGCAAGAAATAAAAAGAAAACACTATATTAAAATTCCAAATTGGCTTTCGATAACAGAGGCAATTATATATCCAAATACAACTGATAAGAGTAAAAAGGTAAAATATAAAGACATATTGGATGGAACTGGTAAATTAAAAGACAGAGATGAACTACAAAGACTAAATATAAACATAGACTGGTGGCCTTACTCGCAGATAAAATCTAGATACAAGACAGATATAGAAGAATACGGAATTGAATTGGAATCCAAACCATTAAGATAAAATATTGATTGGCCCAGAAAACAAAATTATTACAAAATTATATAACTATTTATTGCAGCAGGAAAGATTTGAAGATATTGTAAAAGGTCCTATGATAGCATGGGCCCAGAACATAGGACATAACATCCACTTGGCAGATTGGGAACAGATATGGAATAGAAATCTTAAAATATCTAGGTCAGTAGCATACAAAGAAAACTTTTACAAAATGAGTTATAGATGGCACTTAGCCCCAATTAGACTTGCAAAAATTTATCCAAATTTGAATCCTATATGCTGGAAATGCAAAAAAACACAGGGTACCTTCTTTCACATGTGGTGGCTGTGCTCAGAAACAAAAAAATTTTGGAACACAATTCATAAATGGCTATCAGAAATATTCAATGAGATATTAGAATTCACTCCAGAACTATTTCTCCTCGGCATATTTAAAAAAGATTACCACAAAGATATTAAGTATTTAGTCCTCCACATCACAACAGCAGCTAGGATAACCTTCGCACAATTTTGGAAAAATACAGAAATACCTCCAGAAAATATAATAGTTTAAAAAAAATCTATGAGTGTGCAGAAATGGAAAGATTAACAATGTACTTAAGGGGCCAAAGTGATTCGGATTATTACAATATCTGGGAAAAATGGTACAAATGGATTAAATTAAGAAGGGAAGAAAAGAAACAGTGAAATTATAGATTGTAAAATGTAAATATGTAAATTAAACTATATGTGCAATTAAGATAAGCGATATAGAATCTAACTGTAATAAGGAATATGTGAAAATGAAAATACTGTGTATGATTGTAGAAATGCTTTAGGAAATATGGAAATTGTTATTTTTAAAGAAAAATGTTGAAAATCAATAAAATTTAATTCAAAAAAAAAGTGCCTGACCACTCAAGCCAATATAACATAACCAGCACAAGCTGTAAAAATTATAATACTGCCATACATCAAAAACATCTCAAAACTACCAACAGACTACTGCAACCACATAGTATCAGCATAGCACACAAACCAATTAAAACTCTCCAATACATCCTAAGTTATCCCAAAAAACCCAGCAGCCCCAGACGTAAAAACAGGAGTCATCTCCAACATACAGTGGAAATGAAGACTGCAACAGCCAATATGTAGGACAAACAGACTGACAGAACGCAGCCATGAACACAACTAGCAGTCAGAAGACATGATGAAAAATCTTTCTTTCACAACACATGGACAGAATTAACCATAGTTTCAACTGGGAAATCTGAGCCAAACCAAGTCTGAAAACACTAGAGATTTCCCAGGAAGCCTGACATTCTGCAAGAAAACAACCCAGCCCAGAGAACACCAAGGATTCCACAGTTCAGCCTTGAGCTACATTATTCTATTGAAAGTGAATCATGTGCACTTTCAATAGAACATATGTAGCTTAGAAGAGGGAATAGAAGGGGAACTCATCAAATTTGCAGATGACACTAAGTTGGCAGGAATAGCCAACACCACAGAATCCAAGCTCAGAATCCAAGCTCAGAATCCAAAAAGATCTTGAGACTTGAACAATGGGCCCTATAAAATTTAATGTGGAGAAAAGCAAGGTTTTATACCTAGGCAGGAAAAAACAACGCTACAAGTAGGCAAAACCTGGCTCAAAAACAGTAACTGTGCGAGACACCTTGGAATCCTAATGGATGATCATTTAAATATGAACCAGCAGTGTGTGGCAGTAGCCAAAAAAGCTAATACAATCCTTGGTTGTATAAACAGAGACATAGAATCAAAATCACATAAAGTACTAAAATCACTCTATAAAGCCTTAGTAAGGCCACACCTGGAATATTGCATCTAGTTTTGATCACCATGTTACAAAATGATGTTGAGACTTTGGAAAAAGTGCAAAGAAGAGCAACTAAGATGATTAAGGGCCTGAAGACAAAAACATATGAAGAATGGTTGCAGGATTTGGGTTTGGCTAGTCTAAAGAAAAGAAGGAATAGGCGGAACATGATAGCAGTGTTCCAATATCCGAGGGGCTGCCACAAATAGGAAGGGGTCAACTTAATTTTCAAAGCACCAGAAGGCGGGACAAGAAACAAGGGATGGAAACTAATGAAGGAGAGAAGCAACCTGGAATTAAGGAGAAACTTTCCTAACAGAGGAACAGCTTGCGGTCAGAAGCTTGCGGTCACTGAAAGTTTTTAAGAGACTGGACAGTCACTTGTCTGAAATGATACTTGAAGAGGAGGTTGGACTAGAAGACCAGCTCTATTCTTATTGATATGTGTTGGTGTACAGTACTTTCAGGTACATTTGCCAAGGCACATTTGCTTTTCTAATCATGTGTTTAATTTCTTTGGTGTATCATTTAATTCTTTTCTGCCTCTGTAACTGCTTACACTGCTTATTCTGGAAGGTAAGAACTGAAGTGGGGGTAAATCACATAGGGTAAAGGGAAGGTATGCATCTGAGCAGTCGGGCATTGGGTGGGTTGCATCTCAATCTGCTCGGGCCTTTCCCCTTCTCCACCCAGTTCTGCATTCTTCCCCTCCAGGACCAGACGGGGACCTGTGGCGCCCACCAACTCCACAAGCGCCACAGAGCCCGGCCAGGCATCCCCCAGTCCTACCCCAGGGAAGGCCAGCCTGCCTTTTGCCCCGCCGGCTCACCTGGGTCGTTGTGGGAGTGGGGCACCACGAAGACCTGCAGCGGCTGCGCATCCCACTCGTGGGGCTCGTAGGTGATCTCGAAGCCCTGCTTCCACGCCCCGCCGTCCTGGTTGTCGTAGGGCAATAGCGCCGACACCGTCAGCATCTGCGGACGGAGGTTGGAGACGGCAGGTGCACCGGGCGCCCCCCGCCCCTCCCCGGCTATCTCTTCCCACCCGCCGCTCACCTGCAGGTCGGGCTCGGAACGGGCGGTGCGCGGGCCGAGCCGGCAGTCTCCGGGCGCCACGGAGAAGAAGCCGGGCCGGCCGTCGGCGGGCAGCGCCCAGGAGCCGTTGGACAGCCGGAGGGGCAGCGGCGCGCTCCGCCCCTCGTGCCCCACCGTCAGCTCCAGTACCGAGTCCTTGATGCGGCCGATGATCTCGTGGTTCTCCTCCAGGAGCTGCTCCAGCTGTTCGATGCGGCTCTGCAGCGCCGAGATCTGGCTCTGCGGGGGGGGCGCCAGGTCAGCCTGGGGGACCCCAGCCCGCGCCCCCGCCCGCGCCCCCCCGCCAGGACTCACCCGCGGCAGGTGCCCCCCGGGGAGGAGCCGGGCGGGGTCGCGCTGCACGTGGTCCAGCATCAGGTAGAGCGAGAAGACGGCCACGCAGAAGACGGCCGCCCCGCACACCGTCACCTGCTTCTTCAGCTTCATCGGCCGCCGCGCCGCGGGGCCTCGCCGCCCCGACCCAGCTCCTCCGCGACCCGCCCGGCTCTCGCCGCCGCCGCCGCTCCTGCCCGCGCCGCCTCGGGAGCCGCGCCTCCGCCGCCGCGGTCACAGCGGCCCCTGCCGGCCCGGCCGGAGCGGGCGGCCCGCCGGTCCCCGTCCCGCGCCGCCGGCCTCGCCCCCGCCGGCTTGTGGTGGCGCCTCCCGGCCCGGCCCCGCTGCTGCTCCTCCGGCGAGTCTGAGCCGGCCCCGGGAGTGGATCCGCGCCTCGGAAGCGCGGGAAGGCAAACGGGGCGCCGCATCGTTCTCCAAAGGCCCATCGCAAGACGGGCATGGCTCCCCGGCTTGGCGCCCGTGGCCGCCGGTGCGGCCCCTGCTTGGGGTCCCTCAAGGGCTACGCGAGGGTCCGGGAGGCCCAGCTGCCCGGCCAAGGCCTACGCTCCTCGCCGTTCCTACCAAAGGCCCGAAGCAGCCGCGGTTGAGTCTTTCTCTGAACCGCGGGAAAGGCCCTGCGGGCTCTTATGGGGGGACTCCGTGGGCCCGGCCCTCCGTTTAGCCCAAAGCGCCGGACGGGGGAACCCCTGGATGAGTTGTTAAAACTTGTTGAAGCCCTAAGATTGGCTTAATAATGACCAAAACATTTCCCATCTGTAACTTCCCGCCGAACTGGCATACTAAATAGCCTCAAAGAGAGACAAGAAAGAGGAAAGATGAATGTGTGATTCATGATGGAGAACCAGCAGATATACATCCCCAGGGCCAGCGCTGACAGAGGTGATAATTAATCTCACAGAAGAGATGCTGGATCTTTTCCCGGTCATAGCAATAGCAATAGCACTTTTCTTATATACTGCTTCATAGTGCTTTACAGCACTCTCTAAGCAGTTTACAGAGTTCAGCATATTGCCCCCAACAATCTGGGTCCTCATTTTACCGACCTCGGAAGGATGGAAGGCTGAGTCAACCTTGAGCCTAGTGAGATTTGAACAGCTGAACTGTTGAACTAGCAGTCAGCCTGCAATGGCTGCATTTAACCACTGCACCACTTCAGCTCTTCAGACATTAGAAAAGAAACCGCAGTTTAAAAGTCTAAGTAAAAATATTTATTTCGGTACAAAAACAATAAATCCTCATTTGTTTACATCTCTAATATAAAGTGCGTCTTCTCTCAATGGAAGACAGGAAGAAGGGCAGAGCGGAGGAAGGAATGCACACATGGTACAAGAACATATCAATCACGTGCTCAGGAATAAACCATTATATTGAATAGGGATGCATCTCCCCGCATATACATGTAACAGGCAATAATCACACCGTGACAAGCGCGGTGGATAGAAGGGAGGGCAGGAGCAGCATCTGGTTCTTCTGCAGGATTTGATCACTCTGGGGTGGCCTGTTATTGGCCATGGCAGTTTTAAGGAAAGAAGGTCGTGCCAATAGATCACTGATGTGGATTCCTGATTCTTTGAGAGGCTTTGGCTTGGAGCTATAAAGACAAGCAGTGCTGCTGCTTTCCTAGAAACCATGATGGTTTGGTTGATGTGTTTCATTGGGCCTGGCCTCCTTTAAATCCTTGGTTGTGTATGGTCATGTGGCTCTGAACAGATGCTGCTATATCCGGGTTGTAAATGGTGAATATTGTGGCATGTTTTGGATGAACTATCCCTTGCTTTGTTTCTGGTATAAGGTGGTGCTTCTGTAACTATTATGAAGTTTCACGGTTTAGTTTCAAATGAAACATTTAAACCTACCTCCACCCCATCACAGTGAAGTGTTTATAAAATACAAAGCCTCTTACTCCTTAAATTCCTTCTTCTGTAGCTTCATATCTTGTCTATCTTATTTGAGGTGAAGATTGGGGTTTACTTTTAATTAAGCATGCATTTTTGAGGATATAATCCAAACCTTATAATTATTATCAACTTTAGAAAAAATACAGATGACTTCAAAGACCAAAGATTTAGGGCTCTTCTGGCCACCACTGCTGAGTGCTTGGCAGGTGACCTGATTGGAGATGGTCTGTGTAATTAGAAATATATGCCAAGAGTGAAATGCCATGGTCTGGGATGTCAGCACAGCACAGGATTTAAGAAGTGTCCGTGCAGACATCCTGAGGTCAGCATTCTCACCGTTGCTTCTTCTGAATCATAACCAGATCTTGGAGTATGGTACTGAAGCTGGGTCGTTTTTGTGGTTCGTATTCCCAACACTTTAACATGAGCTGGTATACTTCTTCGGGACACTGATCTGGAGCATTCAGACGAGTACCTGGCAAAAGGGGCAACCAGGTTATAGAAGGGACATCTAACAAGAAACAAAGCACCTTTTCACAGCTCAATATCTGAGAATTAAAATCAATCAACCAACCAAATTGGGCAGACCAACCAGCTAATCACAAACCTGATTATGGCAGTTAAATTTATGTGCCTGATCTCTGCTCTAACCAATTTTTAAAGTCATCCTTAAGGAAAGGCACATGCACATTGCCTTGCAGTAGTCCAGTCTGTTCATCTAGGAATGACCTCAGCTGGCAAATCAGCCAGAACTGATAAAACCGTTTTTCATACCACTGAAGTCAGCAAAGGAGTGTTAATTGTTGAAGTCCAACACTGAAAGCCAATAGCAATGATTTTATCTTCAAAGTATCTTAATGATTAACAGCAAACCTGCCTGGAGTTGTGATGTTTCTTTCTACTTAGTTCCTTTATTTAGTATAAAGCTTTTACCTTTATACTTTATACCAGCCTTACTGGAACATGAATTGTGAAATGATTTTTGTTTCAGATATCAAGGTGGCGCAGCAGTTAGGTGAGCCGAGGTGGCGCAGCAGTTAGAGTGCAGTACTGCAGGCTACTTTAGCTGACTGTGATCAGCAGTTCAGATCTCACCGGCTCAAGGTTGACTCAGCCTTCCATCCTTCCGATGTGGGTAAAATGAGGACCCAGATTGTTGGGGGCAATATAAATATACATTGCTTAATGGTGTAAACTGCTTAGAGAGTGCTTGCACTATGAGGCGGTATATAAGTCTCAATAATAAATAAATAAATAAATCACCACCTGTCATTCAGTTTTACTATATGAAGAGAGCCTATGAGGGAAACCAAGTGGGCAGACCATTTCATGCTCCAAAGTGAGCCCAGGGCTTTGCCAGCAGAACACAAGGCATATCAAATGAGGAATCCCTGAAGAAGATTTAGCAATTTGCCAGAATGTATTATATTTCGGTCTATGTGTGTGTAAATATATATACTGTATATATGTATATGTATATATATGTATGTGTGTGTGTGTGTGTGTGTATAATATTAAAACAGGTAAAACGTAATACTAATATAAACAAGAAAAAAACAACTAAAAGAGAAAGAGAAAGAAAGAGAAAGAAAGAAAAAGAAAGAAAGAAAGAAAGAAAGAAAGAAAGAAAGAAAGAACAAAGATATATGATGTGGCTTCCAATCTTCTTTGTAGCATATAAGTCAAAATATAAATTGACCACTTTCTCTGAAGTTACATTGTGACTCTCTTCTTGCTGTAATCTATCCTATTTAATCATCAAATCCATACATTCATTTTTTCCTGTTTTATGCAAAAAGTCCATAAGGGGTTTCCAGTCAGCAATAAACTTAGATATTGTCTTTTGTCTACTCAAACAAATCAACCTGGCCATCTCAGCAAGTTCCACCATCTTCACCAACCATTCGTCCACTGTAAGTATTGTCAAAGAATCTATTGGATTCTGAAAGCAGAGCAACTGAAAAGTCTGCAGGGCAACTAATTGCTGAACCCCTATGGCAGTGATGGCGAACCTATGGCACGCATGCCACAGGTGGCACACGGAGCCATATCTTCCGGCACGCGAGTCGTTGCCCTAACTCAGCTCCAGTGCACATGTGCGCGCTGACCAGCTGATTTTTGGTTTGTGCGGAGGCTCTGGGAGGGTGTTTTCAGCCTCCAGAGGGCCTCTGGGGTGACGGGGGAAGCCGTTTTCGCCCTCCCCAGCTCCAAGAAAACCTCTGGAGCCTGGGGAGGGCAACAAATGGGCCTACCGGGCCCACCCGAAGTCAGGAAACGGAGCAGGGGGATCATGCACGCATGCATGGGGGGCGGGGCAGCACAGGGGGATCACACGTGCATGCCCAGGGGGGGGCAGGGGGACATTGAATTATAGATGTGGGCACTCGCACGTGCACAATAGTGTGTGCGCGCGTGCTTTTGGCATCCGAGGAAAAAAAGGTTCGCCATCACTGCCCTATGGCTTGCCCATGATACTCACCCCTCTCACTTCCAACCCTCTACCTTCCTGTTCAGGTCTCAAGTTTAGTTCCCAGGTATACCTGAGCCACTCCTGCAGCAACTAAGCAGTTCCCAACCCTCTTCAGAATCATTTGCCACACAATTTCTGGGGTTTTGCTCAGATTCCCAGCCATGGACTATGCCACTCTGTGGCTTCTGCTCACCCTTCTCCACAGTTTCACGGGTCTGCTGGTTGCTCATATTGGCATATGGTGTGGCACCCAGGCTGAAAGCTTCCCACAGCAGGATCCCAAAACTCCAGACATCACTTTCTGAGGAATACAAACCTAAGGGTGGGGAGAGTAGCAGGCATGAGCTGGAAGCAAGGAGACTGCCCATAATCTTCAAGGAGAGATTATATTTATTATTTATTTATTTATTTATTTATTTATTTATTTATTTATTTATTTATTTATTTATTTATTTATTTATTTATTTATTTATTTTAGCGTTCTTATATGCCTCCATGGGTACTCAGGGCAGCGTACAACATTTGAAGAACAACTAAACAATATAGTAAATTTAATAACAATTTAAAATGAATTTTAAAAAACATACAAAATCATACATACGTGGGGGAGACCTAAGATGTAAAATTGTCTCAAAGCCCCGCCTGCAGGAAGAGCCATGTCTTCACAGCTTTTCGGAAGGCCAGCAAGGTGGGGATAATTCGTATCTCTGGGGGTAGTTGGTTCCAGAGAACAAGGGCCCCCCACAGAGAAGGCCCTCCCGTTAGGCCCCGCCAGCCGACATTGTTTGGTTGACGGGACCTGGAGGAGGCCCACTCTGTGGGACCTGACCAGTCGAAGGGAAGTATGAGATAGGATTTCTGTCAGGGATTAGACAAGGCAGTTGCAAGAACCTCAAAATCCATGGCAGCGGCTGAAAACAACCCAGCCAAGGCTCCACAGCAGGCCTGGACTATGGCATTTGCAGGGCCAGAAACTATGTACCGTAACTGAGTGCCTCTGGAGCTGTCCACTTCACAGGGATTTGTTTCATTCCACTCGTGGAGGAGTAAATACCATCCACTTGTTCCCGTGACATCCCAAAATCGCTGATTTTCAGAGTGTTACTTTCTGTCACCAGACAGTTCCGTGCTGCCAGATCTCTGGAAAGCAAAATCACAAGTGCAAGTCAGGTGGTTGCTCAGAGGCATCTGGGTCATGCTTAAGTCCAGTTGTGATCAGGTACTTTTCCAGCAGCCTCTGCAAATGGCCATCTTGCCATTTCTCTGTCTTCTTCAAAGACAAAAGAGGGCCTCCTGGCTTTTTCATCAGGGTACAAGGTGATTCACTTGATCAAGTCTCGCTCAGCGTAACCATGCCCCTCGCACAGCAACCAGCAGCCTCGGTCATGGGACAGATTGGAAAGGACCAGTTGACATCCCCAGCCAGAGGCATCGGGGAAGCTCAGCTAACCCCACAAGGTCCTCCTGACTTGCCCACAGGTTGGACTGAGCAGACTCACCGATGGATGCAGTGCTTGCTGGCCAGGTACTCCATCCCTGCGGCAGCATTCTCCATCATCTTCAGGAGCTCTTTGGCTGTGAGCTGAACCCTCTTGTTACGCAGGAAGGTCAAGAAGTCTCCCCCTGAGGAGGGAGAAGGCAGAGGCTGCGGCCACTCTGGGACAGGAGCATCCCCATTTGTGAAAACTAGTTCAGCCTTTCATCAGCAAAGTGCCCTGGGCTCCAGAGGGGTTCAGGTGAGCAGTGGAGAAAACAGGAGGGGCACCTGGGCATTCTGTCAGGCCGAAGCCATTTTATTTGGGATCTTGGGCCTGCCACACTTTGTATTATTTTACTATGCATTTTCTACTGTGGGAAAATGGGAGGGGGGATTGTATGAGGTTGTTAATATGTAGCCATAACAAATTCTAGAAAGCCAAGATCATCCTTTGTCTCTGCACCTGCACGGAAGGAGATGGGTGGACTCTGCCAGCATGGCAATAGAAGATTGGACAATGAAGCGGTGAAAAAAGAAGTTCACTGTAGCGGACCGTAGGGGTTGGTACAGACCCCACGGAAGCTACGGTTTCATGCTTCTTGGCCATCGGCAGTGCGGAGGCGACCAGATGTGCCGCTATTAGTTCTGGCGGCGTTATTGCTACAGGGAAGAAGATTGAATGACGATCGTATCATCTGGGTGAGAGGATTCTTTTTTGACAATTTTTTTTAACTAGCAAAGGAGATTTTTAACTTTATAAATTGAAATTAGCTGCATTTTGGATCTGAAGCTCTGGGCGAGGGAGGTGGCTCTTTGAAGTCACTCCCAATCAGCGGCGGAAAGAGTGTTAAAAGTAAAACTTTTACATTTGGTTTCAATATTATTGAAGGAGATTTGAGTGCCTGCCAATTTTTACTAAATTTTTGGACTTTAAAAGAGGTTTGCCTCAGATTGAACTGTGATATACTTTTTTGTTTCTTTTTTTTGAGTACTGTATCCTTTCTTCTTTTTTTCTTTCTCTGTGCTGGAACATTGTAGCCAATATAAGCACAGTGCCACCTAATGTTTGAACTGAGACAAAATTTGGATACTTTGTAATAAGAGAGAACAGCTGCAGCTTGTTTACAATATATTATCTTACTCAAGAGAACTGTTTATGGACTTCCGGTTGGCTCCGCGATCAACGAAGACGCTCTCCCTTTGGAGCGCCGGTCCCCGGCACCGTCAAAGCCGCCAGAAAGCCGACAAACAGCTGACTGGCAGCTGAAAACCCCTTCCCCGGGCAAAGGGGAGGGTGAAGAGCAGGCAGGCACAGGTAGAGCCCCGCAAGTGCCCTAGGAGAAAATCCTGGGGTGCGAAGGGCGAGGGCTCCCTGGAAACCTGCCGCTGCTCCGGACCTGGGACATCTCCGCTGTTTTGCGGAGCAAGAAGATCACGACCAACACTGCTTTAAATGATTAAATCTAATTGTGGATTATCTGCAGCAGAAAAAGCCAGGAGGCAAGCTGGGCAAGTAACCACTACTTAACTCTTACTGACTCTTATTTCAAAAGTTACAAAGTAGCAAGTGGGTTTTAAAATGGCGATGGAAGCTTGAAAGGGTGTGGAAAAGCGAAAGTGAGAAGAAAGAGAGAAAGTTTTGCTTTGCTGGCAGGCTTACACAGGAGAACTGTTTGACTTGATTTTGGACTTGCACTCTGATTTGGAGATCCTTCTTTTTGGTACTAGACTAATACAACTTGGAATATTATAAAGATTTGTCTAAATTCAAATGGCTTCTAAATCTGTGAAGATGGTTCCTTCTAAAGGAGCTGGAAGCGCTGAGAGCTCACCCACCCACACCTCTAAACTGCAATCTCTCTCAGTACAAGCTCAGCCTCGAACTCTGGGGATGTTACAAGAAAGTCTCAAAGCCATGCAGGTGGAAATGACTATTAATTTTAATACAAAAATGGATGAATCCAATGATAAAATTAATGATATGATTAATGACAAAATACAAGTTGTTTCTGATAAAATTGAAATCTGCAATAATGAAATCAGGGCAGATATTTTGGAAGCACTTAAAGGCTTGGCACACAATGTGGAGTATTTGGATCAGCAAGTGGAACGAATTAGAGATATTACAGCAGCCCTGAGAGAGAAAATAGAAGATGTTGAAGACAAAAGGGAAAAAGATGCAGATGAAATTACAATGATTCATTATAGAAACATGGAATTTGCGATCAGGGTTAGAGGTGTTAAAGAAGATAAAAATGAAAACTTGAGAGATTTGATGGTGGAAGCTTTTCCTCAAGCGGTGGGGATGAGGAAAGAAGAGTTGGTGTGGCAGATGGATAAGATATACCGAGTTAATTCTCGTGTGGCCAGATTGAGAAACCTTCC
The DNA here is from genome assembly GCA_023053685.1 of Diadophis punctatus similis. Lineage (NCBI taxonomy): Eukaryota > Metazoa > Chordata > Lepidosauria > Squamata > Dipsadidae > Diadophis > Diadophis punctatus. The sequence goes on from JALIGW010000012.1 coordinate 546,332, forward strand.
AAGAGATATTGTAATATATTTTAACAACAGAACACTGCGTAATGATATTCTACAAGCAACTTATCAAAATAAGCTACAGGTGGGCGGACAAGAAATGATTACAATGAAAGAGATTCCTCCAAAAATGCTGAGAGCTAGAAGGGAATTTTCCTTTCTGGTGGAAGAGCTTAAAAGACAACAATTGCCATTTAGGTGGGAGGTCCCAGCTGGAATTTCTTTGATTTACGCTGGAGAAAGACATCAACTTAATACGGTACAGAAAGCAAGAGATTTTTACACATACATCTTAAAGGCTGGGACACCAAGATCACCAGAAGGGAGGAGAAAGGAGGATGAAAGAGCAAGACAAAGAGAAGAAGTCCAGCAAGAAGGAGCCTCATCTGGCCAAAGTGATATAGCCACAACTCATTTGGATCAAAGTTTGGATTTATTTGGAGAAGAACGGATAAAAGAACAAAGACAGACTAGAGCGACAACTAAGCGTATGCAGGAAATGTCACAACAGCAACTCCAGCTGGTAGCTAAAGAAGCTACTAAAACAGAAGCAGTTTTGCTTCTGTTTTAGTAGGGAGGAACAAGACCAAAGGAATTAAAGTAGGGAGGAACAAGACCAAAGTAGGGAGGAACAAGACCAAAGTAGGGAGGAACAAGACCAAAGGAATTAAAGAAGCTAGATGTCCAGCCAATGTTCCAGAAGCTTCAAAAGCCCTTAGATGGGAAGTAGATTCCTAACCTGGAATGTCAATGGATTAAATTCACCACAGAAAAGAAGAAAAATATTCCACTATCTTAAACAATTTAATAATGACGTGGTCTGCCTTCAAGAAACACATATTAGAACACAAGACCAAAAACATCTGATAAATTCAAGATTAGGAACACATTTTGTCACAGCAGCACCAGGAAAAAAAATGGCATTGTTATATATGTTAAAAGACATTTGATTGCTAAGCTAATCGAAGCAGATGACCAAGGAAGATTTTTAGCTATAGAACTTTTAATTAAAGGAGAGAAAATATTGGTGATTAGTGTATATGCCCCGAACCAACAACAAGGAAAATTTTATGATCTTCTACATACAAAGTTGATACAATGGGACTACAATACCTGCATCCTTCTAGGGGACTGGAACGGTGTACCAGACGTCAAAAGAGACAAGAAGGGCCCTAACCAAAATATTTTTTCCAGAGCAAAATTGCCAAAATCCTTTTTTGAGATGATGGAGGATTGGGAGTTGAGGGATATTTGGCGTGAAAGAAATACAGAAGAAAAGGATTTCACTTTTTTTTCCGACAGACACCAATCCTTTTCAAGGATTGATTTTATTTTGATTAATAATAATCTTTTTTCTAGGGTAAAGAAGACAAAGATATGCTCAAGAACATTGACGGATCATAGCCCGGTCTGGTTGGAATTGGAAGATGGAAATGGACCTAGAAGGTCATGGAGGTTACACGATAATTTATTTAGATATGAGGACAATATGAAGGAATGTAAAAAATTAATGAAAGAATTTTTTGTCAATAATATGCAGAAGGGTACCTCCATGGAAATGGTTTGGGATGCTAGTAAAGCTTATATGAGAGGTATTTTGATATATTTGAACAATAAATTTAGAAGGAAAAAAGGTGAAAAAAGGAAAGAACTAGAAGAGGAGATTAAAAGACAGGAGAGGGCTTTAATTTCTAATCCAATGGACAAGAAAATTAAAGAGACAATTAATTTACTAAAGGGTCAATTCAACATGTTAATGGCAGACCAAGTGGCAACCAAAATCTTTTTTAGAATTTTATTCAGGATTATATAGAGGGGATAAAGTTAAAGAAGAGGATATAGATAAATACTTGCAGAAACAGAACATTTATATAACTACTAAGGTGCAGAGGGACACTTTAAATCAATTGATAACTTCAGAAGAGATTTTACTGGCAATTAAACAGTTAAAAGTGGGCAAAGCCCCGGGGACGGATGGTCTAACTGCTGTTTATTATAAAAAATTGCAGGAAGAAATGGTGGAACCACTTAAAGAATTGTTTAACAATATTCAACAGGGAGGTAATGTACCTCCAACTTGGAAAACTGCTTTTATTTCGCTGATCCCAAAAGAGGGTCAAGATCATACAGATCCAAAAAATTATAGGCCAATCTCACTTTTAAATATAGACTACAAAATTTTTGCTAAAATTTTAGCAAATAGATTAATGATAGTTTTGCAACAGATGATACATCAGATGATAGGGTTTTTAATTGGTAGACAAATGAAAACTAATGTTAGACAAATTGTTAATCTATTAGAGTACTTGGGAAATAATAACCAGGTTCCCACAGCGTTGGTATTTTTGGATGCCGAGAAAGCCTTTGATAGACTGAATTGGCAGTTTCTATTAAAGTTAATAGAAAAGTTACAACTTGGAGACCATTTTGTACAATCCATTGGGGCAATATATCAAAAGCAAACAGCGCAAATAATAATTAATGGTGGATTGACAGATACTTTTAATATAGAAAAGGGAACAAGACAAGGATGCCCCTTGTCTCCCTTGTTGTTTATTTTGAGTCTGGAAATATTACTTAGTAAAATAAGAGAGCTTGATATAATAAAAGGAATAAAAATTAGACAGGAAGAATATAAGTTACGAGCATTTGCGGATGACCTGGTTGTTACTTTGACTCAACCATTACAATCTATTAGTATTTTGATGGATACAATCAACTCTTATGGACAAGTATCTGGCCTCAAAATAAATATAGATAAAACAAAAATAATAGTTAAAAATGTGACAAGAAACCAAAAAGAAGAAATAGAAAAGGTAACAGGTTTCGAGATAGTCCAAAAGATTAAATATTTAGGGGTTTATATTATGTCCACAAATACAAAATTATATCAATATAATTATGAACCACTCTGGTTAAAAATACAGAAAGATATGGAAAACTGGGGGAAATTACAATTGTCTTTGCTGGGTAGGATAGCTGCAGTCAAAATGAATGTTTTACCAAGATTTTTATTCCTCTTTCAAATGATACCAATACTTAAAAAGGATGAAAATTTAAAGGAGTGGCAAAAGGATATAAATAAATTCATCTGGGCAGGGAAGAAGCCAAGGGTAAACCAGAAGATTATGCAGGATACACGTGAAAGAGGTGGTTTAAAAATGCCTAATTTAAAGCTGTATTATGATGCAGCAGTTCTCTCAGCAATTACGGACTGGATTAATTTAACGGAAGAGAGGGTATTAAATATTGAGGGATATGGTCTGTATTATGGGTGGCATGCTTACTTAGTATATGACAAAAAAGTAAATAAAGTCTTTGAGAGCCATATACTAAGAAATGCTTTATTGCGTGTCTGGAAAAAGTACCAATGTAAATTAAATGACAAGCTACCTTTATGGACAGTACCCAGACACGCGATAGAAAATATAAATTTGGAACAAAAATTAGATAAGATTACATATAAAATACTTCTTTCTGAAGATGGAATTTCATTTCAATTAAAACCGTTTGAGAAACTAAAAGAGGAAGGAATAATCAGAACATGGTTTCAATATGGACAATTACAGGCTAGATGGAGAGATGATAAAAAAATTGGTATTCTGAAAAAAGAGGACAATCTGATTGTACAAATAAAAGATAAGGGCCCAATGCATATAAAGAGACTGTATAATATTTTATTGGAATTAGACTCAGAAACAGAACTAGTTATGTATGATAAAATGGGCTCAAAATATTGGAGAACCTATAATGATGGAAACATGGGAAAAGATATGGGTCAGAAATGTTAAATTCACACAGGCTCAAAATTTAAGAGAAATTTTTTATAAAATGTTTTATAGATGGCATTTGGACCCAAAAAAACTAGCTTGTATGTACCCAAATTTACATCCTAAATGTTGAAGATGTGAATGTGAGGATGCTACATATTTTCATATATGGTGGACTTGTAAAAAAATTAAGGCTTTTTGGATAAAAATTTGGTGGAGTATACAAAATATTTTAAAGAAAAAGATTAAGTTTACACCACAGTTTTTTCTGCTGGGAATAGTTATGGATTGTTCTGTTATAGAGACTAAGTTGGTTTTGAACTTTATAACTGCTGCCAGGTTATTGGTGGCACAATACTGGAAGAAGGAAGACATACCTACAATAGAAGAATGGACATTGAAAGTGACACATTTGGCTGAAATGGCCAAGATTTCATCATATCTTAAGGACCACTCAAATGAAAGATACATATTGGAATGGAGTAGGTGGACTGAATATATTCAGAAAAAGTATCAGATTAAGATAACACAAACAGTTTACTGATGCTAGATGTTTGTAAAATTCTAGATTATACTTTCAAGTTTTTGGAGTAACAAAGAGTTAAGAACAGAAAAGATATTTTTGAACTAATAAATTTTTTTTTAGTATTTTGTAATTTTATGCTTTTCCTTTTTGAAATTATACCTTGTGCTTTTTCTGGGAAGTCCGGGGTGGGTGGGGGGGAGGGTGAGTAGGGGGGGAAGGGTGGAGGGTGGAGAGAAAAGAGAAAAATTTATGTACTTTGTACTTTTAAAACTTTTCAATTAAAAAAAAAAGAGAGCTGTTTATGTTTGACCTGAGAAGATGTTTTGACTAAAATTAGCTCTATGTCTGCAGCCTGGAATTTCCCCCCCTCTCTCTCTTTGAACTTTTGAAATTGAATCTCAAGCCTTGCTTCTATTTTATTTTTCTCATTTCTTTTTTCCTTGGCTATAATAAGTGAATTAGGGCGTGAGCCTGAAGATGGAGCTTGTATGATTTTTCTTTTTTTTCTTTTTTGACAATTGAAATTGTTTCTTTTTTGCCTTTTGGATATTTTGGATATTGATATTTTTAAGGATATTTTTTTCCTCTTTCTTCTTTTTTCCTCCATTTGGACGGCTTTTTTTTGCTTCCTTTTTTACCCCTCTGTTTTTTAAAAAATTACCTATTCTTTGGACTTATATTCTCTTCTCTCTTTTTTTCCCTCTCTTTTTTATTTTATTTTTTGGGATTTATTGGATTACTATTATCCTCCCATTGGATTACAAATTATAAATATCAATTTGGATTACAAATTTGTGCCAAGATGACTACGGGGAAGATACCATCATATCTTACATCATCATCTACTTCATCACAGAGTCCAGGACAGAAAACAACTGATACAACGACACAAGCAGACAAATCTAATATGGAGTTAAAAAATATGATGCAAGCGTTATTTGAGGATTTTAAAACGGAGGTTACTGGCAAGATGGAAGCAAGTATGGGGAAAGTTGAAGAAGAACTGAAGGAAGTGAGAGGCTTCCTGGAAAAAAATGAACGGTGTTTACAAAAAGCAGAAGAAGAGATCCAAGAAACTAAGAAAAAGGTACAGGAAGTAGAAATCCACCAAATAGAATCTGACAAAAGACAAGAGAAGATAAACATAATTTCCGAGATGGACCGTTCTGATTATTACTTGAGATTTCAGAATGTAATAGAGGAGAAAGATGAAAACCTATCAGAAATAATGGTGAACATGTTGGCAGATGCAATAGAGGAGGATAAAGAGAGACTGATGAACGACATTGATGAAATTTACAGAGTTAATACTAGATATGCGATAAGAAACAAATTACCAAGAGAGATCCACATAAGATTTACAAAACAGGCACGGAGAACAGAGTTTTTACAAAAATTGAGAAATGTGACTCTTAAACACAAAGGGAAAGAGATTACAGCCTTGAAGCAAGTACCAAGAAGTGTTAGAGATCTGAGAAGAGACTACCAATTTCTGACACAAATTTTGATTGAAAGAAGGATTAACTTTAGATGGCTTATACCAGAAGGGATAATGCTGTGGTGGCAAGGCCAGAAAGTAAGATTGGACACAACTGATAAAGCTGAATTTTTTTATAGACAACATTTTGTATATGGTGAAGAGAAAAGAAGAGAAAAAGAAGCAAGAGAAACAAGACTACAAAAAGAAGGGACAAATGGAAAGACTAAACAATTGGCTACCCTACAGGAAGAAGCGATTCAAGAGAAAGTTAGAAGGAGCAACAGCAATGGAGATAAGGGATCAAAGAGAAACAAGAATGACAAGATCGACTAAGGCATTAAAGTAAAAAGAAAATCATGGAGGATGAAATAAAGATGATTTCAATGAACATAAATGGATTAAATTCGGCCATCAAAAGGAAAAGGATATTTAATAGACTGAAAAAATTGAAGATGGATATTATTTGTTTACAAGAAGTACATATCAAGCAGCAACATAAGAAATTTTTAGAATGTGCGAGACTAGGAGAACTATATATGACATTAATAGATCAAAGTAAAAAAGGAATAGCATATATACAGAAGAAAATAATTTCAAGGGGTATATACAACGATGAAGATGGAAGGATTCTTATGGTAGAAATAATAATAATGAACAAGAAAAAGACTCTATTAGTTGCTATTTACACCCCGAATGAAAATCAAGAGAAATTTTATACAAAGTTACACCAGAAGATAGTTGAGTTAGCTTATGAGAACATATGTACTCATTATTCGGAGACTTTAATGCCATTGTAAAAGCAGAGCTGGACTATAAAACATCAAAAAAGAATAAAATACAAAGGAAAAAATTACCAAAATCGTTCTTTACTATGGTGGAGGAACTAAATTTATTTGATGCTTGGAGACAGAGATTTCCTGAAGATAAACAATTTACTTTCTATTCTTGTAGACATATGTCTTGGTCAAGAATTGACATGATGTGGATGTCCCTGGAAATGTTAAATAACATACAATATACAAACATTGAATCTAGTACTTGGGCTGACCATAACCCTATAGGAATAACCTGGAAAGGAAAAAGGAAAAGAAATAGATGGACATTAAATCAAGAAATATTAAATGAAAAAGGTTTTCAACAATTTACAGAGAAAGAAATGAAATTTTTCTTTAAAGAAAACAAAAAATGATATATTTTTACAAACTGTCTGGGATACTGCTAAAGCATATTTCAGAGGATTAGCGATGATTTATACTGCAAAACGAAATAAACAAAGATGAGAAGCTCAGAAGAAAATAGAAGAAGAATATAAAGAGTTAGAAAAGAAGCTTCAAAAAGATGAGAAGAGCAACAAAGATGATTAGGGGACTGGAGGCTAAAACATATGAAGAGCGGTTGTAGCAACTGGGTATGTCTAGTTTAATGAAAAGAAGGACCAGGGGAGACATGATAGCAGTGTTCCAATATCTCAGGGGTTGCCACAAAGAAGAGGGAGTCAAACTATTCTTCAAAGCACCTGAGGGTAGAACAAGAAGCAATGGGTGGAAACTAAACAAGGAGAGAAGCAACTTAGAACTAAGGAGAAATTTCCTGACAGTTAGAACAATTAATCAGTGGAACAGCTTACCTCCAGAAGTTGTGAATGCTCCAACACTGGAAGTTTTTAAGAAGATGTTGGATAACCATTTGTCTGAAGTAGTGTAGGGTTTCCTGCCTAAGCAGGGGGTTGGACTAGAAGACCTCCAAGTCCCTTCCAACTCTATTATTATTATTATTATTATTATTATTATTATTATTATTATTATTATTATTATTGTTGTTGTTGTTGTTGTTGTTGTTGTTGTTGTTGTTGTTGTTGTTATTATTATTATTATTATTATTATTATTATTATTATTATTATTATTATTATACACAAAATAATAATATCAAGATAATGATGGACTTGGGAAAACACAAATTAAACATGATTGAGAATGCAGACATTGCAAGAAAAACAAAAAGTGCCAAACAAATTTTTTTTGAACAGGCTAATAAGTCAGGGAGATGGTTAGCATATAAGATAAAAAAAAGAGAAAGAAAAAAAATGGATAAAACAATTGGAAGACATGGATGGGAACATCAGATATAGTGATGGAGAAAAAAAAAGATTGCATGGACATATAAAGAACTATATGAACAAGAGAAAATAGAAAGTAAAAAAATAGATCAATATTTGGAAGATATGGACTTACCAAAAATATCAGAAAAATACAAAAATTTATTAGAGGAAAAAACCACAATGTCGGAACTGTCAGCGGCAATTAAAAAACAGAAAAATGGCTCCAGGTCCAGATGGAATACCGGCAGAAACTTACAAAACTTTTGAGGAAACGTTTGGAATTGTAATGTTAGAAGTATATAATGAACTAATAATGGAAAATAAAATACCTGAGTCTTGGACAGAAGCATTCATAACTTTGATTCCAAAAGAAGAAACTGATCTGCAAAAAATAAAACTATAGACCAATTTCGCTGTTAAATGTAGACTACAAGATATTTGCTTCGATAATAGCGAACAGATTTAAGAAATTTTTAAATGATTTTATTCATTCTGATCAAAATGGGTTTTTACCAAAAAGACAAATCAAAGATAACATGCGCATGATTTTAAATGTCTTAGAATATTATGAGCAGCATCCTGGTAAACAAGTAGCCTTAATGTTTCTAGACGCACAGAAAGCTTTTGATAATGTGAATTGGCAATTTATGATAAAACAATTACAAACTATGGGCTTTGGCCAAAAATTTATAGGGGTAATCAAATCAATATATACTAAGCAATCTGCCAAAATAATATTAAATGGCGAAATGACAGAGAAGGTTGAAAGGAACCAGACAAGGTTGCCCTCTATCACCACTATTATTTATATTAACTTTGGAAGTTTTAGCTAGGCTTGTAAGACAAGATAAAAACATAAAAGGATTAAAGATCAAAAATGAAGAATATAAATTACAAGCCTTTGCTGATGATTTGGTGTTTATACTGGAAGAGCCACTAGAAACAGGTCCAGAACTATTACATCAAATAGAAAGATATGGAGAGGTGGCTGGACTAAAAATCAACAAAGACAAAACAAAACTTTTAGTTAAAAATATGACAGAAAAACAAAAAAAAAACTTTAAAGATACAAATTGTAAAGAAAGTTAGATATCTGGGGATCCAACTATCTGCAAAATGTTTAACTATTAAAGAAGACAACTATATAAAACTAAAAAAACAAATTGAATTAGATTTTGACAAATGGAAAAATTTGCAATTATCACTCATGGGCAGAATTGCATTGATCAAGGTGAATATATTACCTCGTTTACTATTTTTGTTCTCAACAATTCCAATAAGAATAGAGAAAATATATTTTAGGGAAATAAATACATTGATCTTGAAATTTATTTGGCAGGGGAAAAGATCAAGAATAAATTAAAAATGCTGCAAGATGCCAGAACTCAAGGTGATTTTGGACTTCCGAATTGGGAACTTTATTACCAGGCAGCGATATTGACAAGGATGAGAGAATGGATCTTACTAAGAAATCGGAGATTGTTAATATTAGAAGGACATGATATGCATATTGGATGGCACGCAATCATATGGTATGGAAGAAATAAAATACACAGCTATTTCCAAAGACATTATATAAGAAACTCTTTATATTTAGTATGGGAAAAAGTAAAAGCTAAACATTATATGAGTGTACCAAATTGGATATCGACAATAGAAGCATTAATACATCCAAGCAGAGTGAATTGGCAAAAAATACCAAGATATAAAGACATTTTAACAGATGAAGGGAAATTGAAATTGACACAAGAATTAGAGGACCAAGGAATTAAAATGGATTGGTTTATGAGATCGCAAATACAGACAAGATACGAAAAAGATAAAAAAATGGAAGGTATTATGTTAAAGAACACAGAATTAGATGCAATACTTACAGGATCAGATGAAAAACTAATTAAGAAAATATATAATTATTTACTTTATGTGGATTTAGAATTTGAACAAGTTAAAGAGACTGATAAAATGGGCTCAGAACTTTGGCTATACAATAGAAAAATGGAATCAACTCTGGGAAAGGAACTATAAATTGACTATGGCAACAACATATAAAGAAAACATGTATAAAATGTTTTATAGATGGCACTTGTCACCGGAAAGATTAGCTAAAATGTTTAAGAACATGTCTATGAAATGTTGGAAGTGCCAACAAATACCAGGTTCTTATTATCACATGTGGTGGACTTGTGCAGAAGCAAAATCTTACTGGACTCGAGTCAAGAATTGACTAGAAAAAATGGTGAAACAAAATATAGAGTTGAGACCCGAGACTTTCTTGTTGGGGATTATACCGAATAAACTTAGTAAAGAAGATACCTATCTGATTATATGTGTTGACAGCAGCTAGCATTTTTGCACAAAAATGGAAAAGAACTAAGGTTCCATCTGAAGAGGATTTAATTAAGAAAAATTTGGACTGCGCTGAGATGAACAGAGTGACAATGAAAATTAAAGATAAAAAGGACTCAGAATATTATAATGTTTGGATGAAATTTTACAGTTGGTTGGAGAATGAATATAGTTGAAAGTTAAGATAGAACAATTATTGTGTATAAAAGATAAGAAAATGAACATAGATAAATGACCCAGATGACAAAACGTATATGGATAAGCTTGTGTCGTACTATAAAAATATACCTAGAAAGAATTAATTTGAAATAGATTTTTAACACAGAACAGATTCGGAAATAACAATTTAAAATGTAAGCTGAGGAGATGTATTGCCAGTCTATCTGTCAAAATAGATTAAAAATAAACACACTCAGGAAAGGAGAAGACAGAGGAAGAGGAAGTAGTGGAGAGGAGAAAAGAAGGAAAAATGTAGGTAGGGGAGGAGAAGGAAGGTAAGAGTGAGAAGGAGATAGATGGAAGAAGGGGTAGTAGGAGAGGGGAGAAAAGGAGGAAGAAAGTAGAAGGAGGGGAGAAGGATAGAGGGAAGGGAGTGATTGGATTTGATATGCAGGATAGATAGGTGATTTAGTAATGTTACTGGATGTTTATGTGAAGAATGTTAAAAATAAATAAAAAACTTTGAAAAAAAAGATTGGGCAACATGATGGAATTGTGGGTGTGGGGGCAAGGACTTGAACTTTCAACTGGGTGGTGAAACCCGGGGGACTTCAGATTCGGGTTTCATCTAGATGTACCAACATGGCTCTATTAATAAATTGGAACTTTGAGGAATACTTTGCTTTGGACTCTGATTTAATTTTGGATGCCATTTGGAACCCTGACATTAACCCGAATCTGCCTTAAATAATAACCCAGCTACCCCGAATCCTTGGGGCACTGTTTGGGGTCCTGAGCCCCAGCACCGACCCGGCACCGGGCGGTGTAAAGACTCAGGGAAGATGGAGGAAGAGAAGCAAGCCACGGAGAAGCCGGTAGATGACGGATCGCCTATCCATATCAAGACCATCTGCTCGCCTTCCCAAGCCGTGGTGGAGGCTGTGGAGAGGGAGCGCCAGTCGGGGGCTTGGTACAAACAGCCGACCCCTGAGCGGCTCTCTCAGCTGGAATGAGCCTCAGGGCGCAGCAGGAGGGCTAACTTCTCCCACGGAACAGCCGTGGGAGCCACACCTGGGTGTGGGATCAGCCTCGACCCACAAGTTGAGGCAACCTAAGCTTATGCCAACCGGACACTCCGAAGATGACGGGTCCCAACTGCTGTCCCACAGCCAGTCGCTGACGGGGCTCCCCGACCAATTCAGATGACTAAGCGTAAGTTGGACCAACCCCTGCTCGAGCTCCGAGGCACCCAGTTGGAACTTAGCCCAGCCAACGTTCTCCTTCCCAGGGCAAAACGCCTTAGCACATTGGATTGGGGATTCAGTCTCCTTCCACACCGTGAAGAGAGAGCCTTCTGCGAGCCTCGCCGCCGGGGCGATGTCTACGTGGGCACCCCTCTGCACTGAAGCGCAGATGGCCCAACGCCCCGGGTTTGGAGGCCAGCCGACCTGGCAGCAAAGCGCATGGGGAATGCTGACCCCAGGCCAGCAACCGAGGCTTGAGCTTCCACTGCCGAATCAAGCCCTAGCGGGGTGGGCTTTCTTCTCGGGTCTGCAATGGGCGCAATGCCAATGGGCACCTGGCCCCCTGCAGCAACTGGACCCTATGCAGGCATTTGGCATGGTCCAGTCCCCCGCAATGTTCGGTCCAGCCACGCTGGCGGCGAGGCTCGCAGAAGGCTCTCTCTTCACGGTGTGGAAGGAGACTGAACCACAGCCGCAAGGGCAGCCCCCAGCTGCCAAGGTCCAGCCGGGACTTGCCCAACAGCCACCGCAGGTGGGGGTGCAACAGGGGGGTCCCCAGCCGCAAGCGCTCATCCAACCAGCTGCGCAAGTTGAGGCGGCTGGCCAACCAGCCTTGCGCCGCCTCCTTGGTTTCGAGCGATGTTTGATGGGATCCCCGGGAAGCTAGCCTACTTCCTAAACCAAGTCTGGGCGCACATCGATCAGTTTGGTAACCAATACCCTTCGGACCGAGAGCTAATCACGGCGATAACTGAGGGAATGAATGAGGGGGAAGCTGCCAAATGGGTGGCAGAGCTCCACGACGAAGCGGCCCCAGAACTCGAAGACACTGACGAGTTTGTCCGCCTGATGAGGGTCCGATTTAACAATGTAGCCCAACAAGTGGAAGCTGAGGAGAAATCTAAGGGCTGAAACAAGCAGGTCGCCCAGCCAAAGAATTAGTGTGGGAATTCAGAAGGGCGGCAGGAAAACTATGGGACTGGCCCAAGCAGCTCTTAGTGCACACGTTCAAAGCTGCCCTATTTCCAGAGCTGAGGAAATCCTGCAGTATTCGAGGGGTTCCGGACATGATCCAGGACTGGTACACCACTGCCATCGTCCTGGACCACGAGATTCGCTTCGCGAAAAAAACCCTGGCTGAAAGACCAGCCAGGAGACCGTTGGGCTGCAGATCCCAAACGAAGCAAGCCACGCCTCCTCCCCCAGGAATGGCAACAGCAGTAAAGTGCTATCGATGCGGCCAGTCAGGGCGTCGAGCCTCAGAGTGCCTGGCGCTAGCCCCAGTTCCACAAACGACCCGGCCAGCCACCAAACCCAAGAAGGGGCCCCCAAAACCCCCAGAGAGGAGTCGACTTGCCTGTCAGGCAGTGATTTTATATTGCCTGTTACATGTATATGCAGAGGAGATGCATCCCTATCAAATATAATGGTTTATTCCTGAGCACGTGATTAATATGTTCCTAATACGCATGTGTACATTCCTTTCTTTGTTCCTTTTTTCTTCTTCTTCAACTTCTGTAAGGAGCAAGACCTGTTTTATAGCCAAGATGTGATTCATTATTTTGTACCGAAATAAATATTTTCTACTTTAGTATTTTAAACTGTGGTTTCCTTTTTATAATGTCAAGTTCCAGGGAAAAGATCTATTTCGCCTCTGATGAGAGTAATTCTTATCTAACATGGTATGCAGAGGGATGGTTCCTGGATCTTAATTAATTCTGACAGGTTCATTGCGTTTAGCTCAGCTAGAAAGATAAAAATGTTTTTGGCTGTTTTGAAGTGAAAACTCCATAAATCTGCTAAAATGTCATCTCCGGAGAAAGAAATCTTACTCCTCCTCGACCAGCCGATTGAAGAAACACAGAAACCTCAAGAAGCAAATTATTTGCCTGTCTCTTCTCCGCTTTTAATTACTCCTCCGAGACAGACTGATATCGCATCTCTGCAAACTACTCCCGCGTCTTCGCCCACGCGATCTATCACAGCGGCAGAGGCTTTGCAACAAGAAAAAGACTTTCAAAGGTCAGTCAATGTCAAAAACACTCATTTTTTCCCCGGTGCTAGTTCAACTCAAATGGGGGCTGTTCAAATGGGGGCCATTCCAAAGATTACTCATTATGAGCCACTTCCACCTCAATTACTTGAAAGTTTTTCTGAGGGAGCCCCCTCAACTACCGTATCAGCCTCAGAAAAATTTATTGATGCACGCATCAAAGACCTTCTTGCTAGTAAAGACAGAGAAATTAAATACTTAAGGAGGCAGTTACTAGAAAGCCAACGCCCATATGAAAAACAAGATGTCTGCCAGCCTTCTTATATTCCAGAAACTTTTCCTGGGTCATCTTTTCCGGTCTCTCCAACATTAGAGTCCCACCCCAAAATGGGTGTTACCTTTCATTTGCCGGAAGGGACATATGACTATACGTCAATGGGGGCTGGCTCTGATCAAAGATTTTATGAACAAAGAGACTTTCCCAAAAGTAATGTTGCAGTGCCATCTAGTGGACAAAATATAGATAGAACAGAAATCATGTTCCAAACCGTTCTAGAAAGACTCGAAATTCTAATGTCTGGTAAAAGACAACCTTTGTCACCTATACCACCTGGAGGTTCTGGATTACAGTTTGTTCCTCCTCCATCTACAGCCCAACAACAATTTCTTCAGCCTGCCCAAACAATACAGGCACAAAGTGCACCACCCATTCCTATGGCTGCAAAAATTATGCAGCAGACTCAAGCTGCTTCGCAGGCTGGAATTGCTACAGGCCCTGCTGTTCCAACTACACAACAGCAACCCCAAATGGGACAATTGCTTATTCCAATGCAAGCTCCTACGCCTGCCCCAACTGTGGCTCAGCTAGTGCCAATTTCTCCACCGCCTGCTCCTATGCAGCCAGCCCCTGCTGCTGCAGCAGCTGCTGTACAACAGCCAGCCCAGGCACCACCACCTGCTCCAATGCAGGCTCCTTTGCCGCCTCCTCTTCAACCCCAAGTGGGTCCACAGGCAATTCCTCAGGCCGCACCTGCGCAGGCCCCATTAGGCGCCCCGCCTTTACAGCCAATTCAAGCTGTTGCTCCACCTTACCAGGCACCAGTTGCCCCATTAACTGGACACTCAAAATTAAAGCCATCAGGACAGAATTATAAAGCCTGGGTCAGTGAAATGACTATTTTGCTTCGTCGCACGACATGGTATTTGACCCACCTGAGCGGCCTTGGCCAGATGCCATCAGATTATTAGATATAAAAGCTTCAACCAGTATACTGATGTCTATGGAAATCGAAATGCAACAAATGTTTGTCCCAAATGCAACTGCCCAAGAAATATGGGCTCAATTAGAACATTGTTTCCGGCCAGTTTCAGCTGAATCTACTAACCTGCTTCTGTCACAATTTCATGGAACTAGAATTAAACCTACAGACAGCATGGGGGCACATTTAACAAAGATGAAACGCATGAGGAAAGACCTCGCAGAACGTGGCTATCCAATGGACGATAATCAAATGGTCAGTATTATTACCAATTCCTTAAATTACACATGGAGAGAGGCCATCACACAAATCAATCATGTACCTTTTGCTCAAAGAACTGTTGATAATGTTTGTAGAATTTTAACAGAATATGAAGATATTGCACTTGCAGCCCCACACTTGCAGCGCCCCCTAGCTGCAACACGTCTTCCAACTAGAAGACCCCCAGAGAGGGAATACACTCCAAGATTGCTACGTTGCCAATATTGTGATCGTGTAGGTCACACAAGCAGAGATTGTATTCAATTGCAACGCACTCAAGTTCCTGTCCAGCCCAGAGGAACAGACTTCAGGGACCAGTACCAATCCAGAGGCACAGCCTACAGGAGAAGTGCATCCCTGCCCAGAGGAACAGTCTTCAGAGGCAGCAAAAGCAGAAGTGGCAGCCAACGTCGTCCAGGTCCAAGGCGCGACCCATTTGGCCCATATGCCACTCTTGCCATCACACAAGCTGTCCAACCCTGTCAGCAATATGATAGACATTTATTGTGGACTTTGGACTCAGGTGCCTCAATTAGCATTACTTACCAAAAGCACCTTTTCAAAGAAATGCATGCACCAGAACCAGAACTTCGTGAACTTTATACATTCACTGAACGTCCTTGCAAAGTCGAAGGAAAAGGGACTGCGTTCCCTTCAATGTAGAGTTAGATACATTGGTTCCAGATGTTTATTATGTTCCTGCTGCAGCTTTTAATTTGCTTAGTTATACCCATTTAATCAATATTTTAGATTTTCAGATTCATCATTTTAAGAATGCAAGCTACATTGTTAAGAATAGTATGATTGTTGCAGACACAATTGTGATTGCTGGAGTCTTCTACTTAAGGCCAAAACCTGAGCCTCAAAAACAAGCAAGTATAATACCTTCCATTACTGGCAATGCAGGCCCAGAGAGAGCTGTCCAAGAGAGAGATCCTGTGATTGCCTCACAGACTCCTAAAAACAAACCTAAGGTTCCTAATTCAAATGTTAACTTTGTTAATTCTCTCACAGGCAGACCCTTACATTACAACTGTATACATAAATGGCACAGGAGGATGGGACATGGGAGTTTTGACGTTCTTAAACGGATGCCATTGTTTGCCCAAGGTTTGAATTTCAAAGGATGTAAGGTACATTTGGATTGTGCTGTTTGCAAAAAGGCAAAATCAAAGGCAGCAGCCATTCCAAAACATGCTATACGTAAGTCAACACGCATTTTTGATTTGGTTCATACTGATATTGTGGGTCCTTATGGCCCAACTATTGGTGGTAAAAAGTATTTCTTAACTATTGTTGATAATCATTCTAGATATGGTTATGTCTTTCCTATGAGAGAAAAATCTGAAACGTTTCAGATCTTTAAAGATTTTGCAATACAGGCTTACAATCAACATGGGGTGAAGATCCGCAGAATCCAGAGTGATCGTGGTTCCGAGTTCATGTCACAACGTTTCCAGGATTGGATGTGCAGAAACGGTATTATTCACCAAACATCCGCCCCTTCAACGCCAGCTCACAACGGAGTGGCAGAGAGACGGCAAGGGGTTCTCCAAACCATGATGCGCTGCCTCCTAGAAGATGCTAATCTGAAACATTCATTTTGGGGCGAAGCAGTTAACTATGCAAACTACCTTGTTAATCGCACTTGGAGTAGTGTGATTGACCAAACACCTTTCTACATGCTGCATGGCTACCAGCCAGATCTTTCTAATCTACACATCTTTGGTTCATATGCAATGGTGAACATTCCATTAGCACTAAGAAGAAAAGGCGGCCAAATTGCTAAGAGACTGAGATATATGGGCATTGATGACAATTCGAAATGGGGAAAATTCATTGACTCTAACAATATGATTACAATTTCTAATTCTGCTAACTTTGAAGAAGATTCAAATTGGTCCAAAATACATTCTAATGATCCTGGAGTTTATTTTCCCAGAGATGATTCATCTAACATTCCATCTTCACCTGCCGCGGACGCTCATGCTAGCGACAACGATGGAGATGAGGAAGATGAAGAAAATTGGACAACCGCTCCAAGACGTTCCAAGAGAACTACAAAAGGTATTCCTCCAAAGAAATACACACTGCATTGCACAAACAGACCACCACCATTGATCTGTAACGTTACACTTCCACCAGAGACTTATGCTCAAATCAAATATCTTTCACAAGATGAACAAGATAAATGGCACACCGCCATGCAAGTTGAGATGGACAGTCTCCAGACTCTTAATGTTTTTACACCTGCAGCACCTCCTAAAAACAAGAAAGTCATTGGCACACGATGGGTGTACAAAATCAAACAAAAGCCAGATGGTGAACTATTATACAAAGCAAGACTAGTAGCGCAAGGTTTCGCACAAAGTTATCCTGATGATTACACAAACACTTACTCACCTACCGTGCGGACTGAAAGTGTGAAAATAGCCTTAACTACAGCTTCCATTCTTGGACTTGAAGTTTTCCAATTTGATGTTGAAACTGCCTATCTACATGCAGACCTAGATGAAGAAATCTACGTGAAGTGCGCCCCTGGATTCCGTGACGACCTCCGTGGCCGAGAAGGGGACACGTGGATTCTCAACAAAAGTCTTTATGGTCTGAAACAATCAGGTTTGATGTGGTATAACTGTCTCAAAGACAAACTAAATTCAATGGGCTTTATTAAGTCTGAAACTGATCAATGCGTGTTTACAAAAAGGTTTGGGAATGCATATGAAATTGTTCTTGTTTATGTAGATGATATTGTTTACATTGTTCCTAACAAACACATGAGTGAAATTTTTGTTTCAGGTCTGAAGAGATTCTTCACATTGAAGTCACTGGGTCACATCAATGATTATTTAGGTGTACAGACTGAAAAGACACAGAAGGGGTTTAGCCTCTCACAACAAGCCGATAGAACAACTCCTACACTATTGCAACATGCAAGATGCTACACCGACATACACTCCTATGCAAACAGATTTTTGTAATCTGAAAGATGAACAAAGTCCTGAGTTCAAGGATCAAACACTTTATCGCTCAGTAATTGGTTCACTACTATACATTAGTGGTTGGACTAGACCAGACATAGCACTTAGTGTCAATTTGTTGTCACGACATGTAAGCAAAGCCACAGAATTCCACTGGTCATGTATTAAGAAGTTACTGAGATAACTAAAATACACTCAACACATGAAATTAAAGCTAGAACCTACACATTCTGATTTTGCTGACTTGTATTGTTATGCAGATGCTGACTGGGCAAACGATAAGGAATCAAGAAAAAGCACATCAGGTTTCATAATGTACCTGAATGGATGTCCCATTCATTGGAACGTGAGAAAACAGAGTTTTGTTTCCTGTTCTTCCACCGAGGCGGAATATGCGTGCATTTCTGACGCTAGTAATCAGTTAACTTGTGTCAGAGACTCCAGACTCTGCCATTCAAAAGGAGAAGGGGGGTCTTGGCTCTGTTTCATCAAAAGGTTATAACATATCCGGATCCCAGACACCTGGGAGCCTTCTCATCTTAAGATAGGGTTTTATGAGGGGTAATTGCAAGTCAGTTTGAACGGAAGAGAGGCTGAGAACGTAACCATCTGATCACACATTTGTGGATTGATTATGCTGAATGGGGTGGGGCATTAAGGTTAAATATGCTTGCCTTGCCTGAAGGCATTTAGACTTTGCTTTGAACGAATGGATGTTATTCAGATGCAAAATAAAGGAATCCTTTTGAGAACACTGACTCAGAAGTTTGTACTTTAATTGCGGCTGGAAAGACATTCCTTACAGAAAGCAAAGTCTGCAAAATCGGTCAACCCAGAGAGTAACTTCGCTCTACTGAGGGGACCGGGCAATCATGGCTGAACAAAACCGGGAACAGAAGGAAATTGAATGCTGGGGGGAGACACCAATCACCCCCCAGGCGGAGGCCTGTTCCGCACTCCCCAGCAAAGAGGCTGAGGGAGGTTTCGAGACCTCTGAGAAGCCCCGCTGGTCTATCGGCATTGGGAAAAAAGACAGCTGGGGTGGGAGTCAGAGGAGTCACACTTAATCGAAGGAATCGGAAGCCTCGTTGGGAATTGGAGCTGGAAGCCCTCACGGACCAGGAGGAGCCCACCGAAGCACCTCTAAGGGAGGGGCGGTTGAAGAGATACCTATTCCAGCTGGTGATGGAAACATTGGAAAATCTCAACATCCGAGGGACCCCAGAACGACGAATAACGAGTGCTGGGAGCATGGCAACCGCTGAGGAGACTGGGGGGGCCAACAACCACCAGGAAGCCGGCATGCAGATGGAGGACGCGGCAAGGGACCCAACAAACCCCCCCAGGGCAGCACACGCAGCAGCACCTCTTCCTAACCAACTCCAAGCCCCACAACTAGAAAGGAAAACTCCCCCCCCTGGGAGTGAAATTTGATGGGGACCCGCAACAATTGGGATTCTTCGTAGCACACGTGCTCACCTATATGCAAGAATATGGACGTGAGTTCCAAACCCAGGGATCCCGGGTGCGAGCAGTTACCTTAGCTCTGGAAGGAGCCGCTGCCAGATGGATGGTGACCCTACATAACGACGACGCACCCGAACTGCGCAACTTCAACCAATTCATGACGGCCCTACGACAACGGTTCGAGTATCCGCTGGTGGACCGCAAAGCACGCGATCGTATTAAGGTGGTGAAACAGGGACGACGACCAGTGGCGGAGTACACTGAAGAATTCCGGGACCTCGCATGTCGGTTAAACTGGCCAGAAGACATACTGGTAAGCTGTTTTAAGGATGGACTGAGTGAAGATCTGTATAATGCCTGCGTGGCTAGGGGTGCACCGAATCATCTGCATGAGTGGTACCTCACCGCTGAAGAAGCGGAGATTGATATGGCTAGGAATCAGTACCGTACGGGGAGAGCATGGAAGAAATCCCCATCCCAATGGGGGAAAGAGCCCTTCAGAAGGCAACAGGGCTTTTCCCCTAAACCTCCAATCTGTTACAAGTGCGGGAAGGAGGGACACCGAGCACCCGAATGCTGGCTCCAAACACCCACCCGGAAACCCGAACGCCAAACGGGGGAGAGAACAGCGAGACCCATCCAGCGTGGGAGGGAAACAGCCCTGAGGAGCAGCGAGATGGTAGGACCACCATTCCCTCTTCCCGCTGGAGACAACGTCCCGGCATTTCGAAGGGAAGATCCAGCATCATTCGAAAGCGACCCAGAGGATGAACCACTGGTAAGCAAACCAATTGAACCGCTTACCCTCCCTCTCAGACTATTTATCCCTAACCAAGAGGAGGGAAAAAATATCTCCGCATTAGTAGACTCAGGGTGCACCCGTTGCTTAATCAGCCCAACCCTAATCAGGGAGCTGGGAATCACAGTGAGAAAGCTGAGAAATCCCATCGCGTTTTGCCAACTGGATGGGTCAATAGCAGGGGGGGAGCCGGCTGCTTTTGCCACGGAACCCCTGAAAATAGACATTGAGAACCACGAAGAGAAACTTACATTTATAGTAGCACCTGGCATGGAATGGCCACTAGTCTTGGGACTCGCATGGCTAAAAAAGTGGAATCCAAGAATAAATTGGGAGCAAGGCACCATAAAATTCCAAATGCACGTGACTGTTGCGGAGGACCCACAGATAGGAACTGAGGGGGATGAATGGAAAATGGCATTCAACACCCCCCTGGGATGCTACCAATTCAAGGTGCTCCCTTTTGGGCTACAAGGGGCACCTGCAGTGTTTATGCAATTAATCAACGATGTGTTACGTGAACATTTATACAAAGGGGTTCTTGTTTATTTAGCTGATATTCTATTATACTCAGAGACCGAGGCTGAACATGTTAAATTGGTGAGGGCAGTGCTGAGCAAACTCCGCGAGGCAAAACTTTATGCCAAACTCTCAAAATGTGAATTCCACCGAGAAAAAATTGATTACGGGGTATCGTATTTCACACCAGGGCATAGAAATGGATCCTCAAAAAGTGCAGGCAGTACTCGATTGGGAAATGCCTCGCACATGCAAGCAGCTGCAAAGTTTCCTGGGGTTTGCAAACTTCTATCGCCAATTTATCCCCGCGTTTGCTCAAATTGCCCTGCCCATCACAAAATTGCACTTTTAACTTGGAGACAATTCTTAGAAGGGAGTAAGATCCCTTTTGAAGTTTGGACTGACCACAAAAACTTAGAAGCCTTAAAGACACCAAGGAAACTATCTCCTAAACAGGTTCGTTGGGCGCAATACTTCAAATGGTTCGAGTTTACTCTTAAATTTATCCCCTGGGGGGAAAAACTTTCTGGCAGACGCACTGTCCAGAAAGCCACAATATAATTGTGTGAAATCAGAGGTATTTAAACCTATAGTACAAACAAATCAATTGGCAGCCAAAGTAATCACCAGGTCCCAAGGAGGAAAAGACGCATTGAGGGACGCAGACGTCACTCACGCGTTTAAATAAGCATTAGTCAACGATGAATGGGTTTTGAACCACAAATCCAGTTGCGTGGTGAAAGATGAATTAGCTTGGGTAGGGGACAAACTTTATGTACCCGCTAGCCGAAGATTACGCTTAATGGAAAGGTGCCACGACTCTAGATTAGCTGGACACTTTGGTTTTGTAAAAACGTTACACTTAATAAAGAGACAATTTTGGTGGCCTTCGTTGAAAAAGGACATAGAAAGCTATGTAGCAAGTTGCCCCATTTGTGCTGCAGCAAAAAGACGACAGGGAAAAACTCCAGGACTTCTACAGAAAGTAGCTGAGCCGTCAGCCCCATGGGAAGAAATTGCTATGGATTTTATTGTAGAACTACCGGAAAGTGGGGGAAACACGGTCATTTGAGTTGTGACAGACTTGTTTTCAAAACAAGCACATTTTATTCCTTGCCAAAAGATTCCAACTGCCAAAGGCTTGGCTAGACTGTTTCTAATACACATTTATCGTCTTCATGGAGCTCCTAAAAGAATAATCTCGGATAGGGGAGTCCAATTCACCTCCAATTTTTGGAAGGCGTTTTTGGGCTTACTTGGTACTGCCCAAGGATTAAGCTCCTCCCATCATCCTCAGTAAAATGAAAATTGCGAAAAATTGAATGGCGTTCTTGAACAGTATCTAAGATGTTTTATTAATTTTCAACAGGACAATTGGACTGAACTTTTACCATTTGCAGAGGTTGCATTTAATAACATTCAAGTACAGGTTTTACACCTTTTAGAGTAGCCACGGGGCAAGACTTCAGCCCAATGCCAGAACTACCCACAGAAAAACCCACTATCCCCTCACTTAAGGAGTGGATAGAAAATTTGCAAAACACATGGCCAGCAGTCAGGTTGGCTTTACAGGAAGCTAGAGAGGCTTTCAAAATTCAAGCTGACAAGAGTAGAGCCTAAACCTTTCCATGTTGGGGATAGAGTATATTTATCTACAAAATTCTTGAGATCCTTACAACCATCAAAAAAATTAGGGCCTAATTTCATAGGGCCTTTCACTATTAGCAGGATCATTAACCCAGTAGTGGTTGAATTGGCTCTTCCAAAAACACTTAGACAAGTCCACCCAGTATTTCACATTAGTTTACTCAAGAGAGAGGTAACCTCGTCACTTAGACCGGTGGTAGCTGCACCACCTGCCCCAATCATGATAGAAGGGGAACAACACTTTGAAATCAAGGAAATTCTTGACTCTAGAATCCACAGAGGGAAGACCCAGTATCTGGTAGCTTGGAAACATTTGCCTTCTTCACAGAACGAGTGGGTCGCTAAACAACATGTGAAAGCCCCCATCTTATTGAGAAGATTCCACTCCCAATACCCTAACAAACCTTGTTAATATATCATAATTGATTCTGCTTATGTCTTACAGGTGGACCTTTTTTTTCTCTTAAGAGGCAGCATGTCAGACTCTGCCATTCAAAAGGAGAAGGGGGGTCTTGGCTCTGTTTGATCAAAAGGTTATAACATATCCTTATAACATAACAGACACCTGGGAGCCTTCTCATCTTAAGATAGGGTTTTATGAGGGGTAATTGCAAGTCAGTTTGAACGGAAGAGAGGCTGAGAACGTAACCATCTGGTCACACATTTGTGGATTGATTATGCTGAATGGGGTGGGGCATTAAGGTTAAATATGCTTGCCTTGCCTGAAGGCATTTAGACTTTGCTTTGAACGAATGGATGTTATTCAGATGCAAAATAAAGGAATCCTTTTGAGAACACTGACTCAGAAGTTCGTACTTTAATTGCGGCTGGAAAGACATTCCTTACAACTTGGTTCTATTCTTTAGTTACAGATATCTGGACCAAACCGAAGAAGCCAATCACCATGATGGAGGATAATCAATCAGTTGTTTACATTTCAGAGACACGTTTCACAGGTTCTAGGTCCAGACACATTGACATTCGTTATAAAAATGTTAGAGATTTAGTAAGACAAGGTTTCATTAAATTAGAATATGTGCCAACAGAATATCAGATAGCTGACATCCTGAACAAGCCATTGCCTGCAGCAAGACATGAATCTTTAACATATCTAATGTGTGTAGAGTGATATAAGCATATCCATCCAACAGACAAAGAAGGGGTGTCAGGCAGTGATTTTATATTGCCTGTTACATGTATATGCTGGGGAGATGCATCCCTATCAAATATAATGGTTTATTCCTGAGCACGTGATTAATATGTTCCTAGTACGCATGTGTACATTCCTTTCTTTGTTCCTTTTTTTCTTCTTCGCAACTTCTGTAAGGAGCAAGACCTGTTTTATAGCCAAGATGTGATTCATTATTTTGTACCGAAATAAATATTTTCTACTTTAGTATTTTAAATTGCGGTTTCCTTTTTATGTCAGAGTTCCAGGGAAAAGATCTATTTCGCCTCTGATGAGAGTAATTCTTATCTAACATTGCCCAACAAGTGGAAGGCACTCCTCCCCAGCCTGATGAGGCCGAGGCTCTGCCAGGAGACGAAACCACTCCATGCTCTGAGGGAGAAGACAACCCAATGTTGCCATCCGCTAATGCTTAATTAGCAAGTCTGTTGTAGAACAGTTGGGCATTCGCACTAGGGCCTTGATCAACCCCATCTGATTTCAACAAGTGGATGGGACGTTAATTGGGGGGGTACCCCGCCACGCAAATCACTGAACTGATAGAATTGCGAATAGGGTGCCACCATGAGTTCATCAGGTTCATCGTCGCCCCAAAAATCCCAGAGACAATCATACTGGGACTTGCGTGGCTAGACAAGTGGACTCCCTCCATAAAGTGGGAAGACGGCTACCGAAAGCTAACCATAGGCATCGGGCCACTACCCCCCAAAATCCCTAAGAACCACCTGCTAAAGATGGGGCCATCGCCAACCAAGCCAAAGCCCAACCAGCCTATTCGGTGGACGATGGAATGTCAAAAAGCGTTTGAAAAACTGAAGCAACTCTTCGCACAAGAGCCCATTCTGCAACACCCTGACCCAGAACAGCAATTCATAATCCAGTCTGATGCCAGCAATGTAGCTGTAGCAGCGGTGCTATTGCAGAAAAACAAAGAGGGCCAACTCCTGCCGTGTAATTACGTTTCAAAAAAGCTCACCACCACCGAAAGGAGGTGGGCCATCTGGGAGAAAGAAGCCTATGCCGTCTGTTGGGCATTGCTCACCTGGAGACAATTCCTAGAGGGGGGCAAAGTGCCATTCTAAGTATGGACTGACCTCGAAGCCCTGAAGAGCCCCAGGAAGCTGTCATCAAAACAAGTCCGCTGGGCACAATACTTCAGGAGATTTAACTTTGAGCTGAAACACATCCCGGCTGGGAAGAACTTACTGGCAGACGCTTTATCCAGAAAGCCACAATATGACAGCCAAAAGGAACAGGAGGTGCACGCCATCATTCCCCCTAAACAGGAAGAGACAGCAGTGCAAGTCATCACCCGAGGCCAAGTCAGATGGCCAGGTGCTCCTAGCCAGGACAAGCTGACCGCAGCACTGAAAGTGGCTCTACCCAGTGACCCCTGGCTCAACGACAATAAAGAAGCCCTAACGGCTTCCAGTTCCGGCTCCGACGGCGTCGATGGCGCTCTTTGCAGGGCGCCCCTCCGATCTTCTGTAAAAGCCGCCAGAACAGCTGTCTGGCGGCTTGAAAATCTCTCCCCGGGCGAAGGGGAGAGATGAGAGCGAGACAGGTGGGGTAGAGCCCTCCTAGTGCCCTAAAAGCCAACTTAGGGCGCGTAGGGTAAGGGCTCCCCAGGTAGCCTGTCTGCTGCTCCGGAAGATTGGAAGCCTCCGCTCTAAAAGCGGAGCAAGATGCCGCGACCACCGCTGCTGCTGCAAAGGAAGGTACAATTACTTTAAATCTACAGAGAGCAGCCAGCGAAAGACAGGAGTCCAGGAGGGCATTAGTTTTAACTTTAACTCCACTGCTGGATGTTATTTCTGGAAATAACAAAGTTGCTTAACAAGGAGTGGCAACAATATGGCGATTGGAGACGTTGGGTGTAGAAGAGAAAGTTATTTCCGTTTTGCTACCAGCCCTTTCCTCTGGAAATTTTTGATTTGAAGAATGATTTTTTTTCTCTTTTTTCTTTCCTTCTTCTGAATTAATTTATAGCATTATAAAGGATAAAAGTAAACTGGTTCTGGACTTGAAAGAATTTTTATAAGTAAAGATCTGGGCTTCTTTTCCCCTCTCTTCTTTGTTTTTCCTTTGTGAAAATACTGAAATGGCTTCTAAACGTGAAAAGACTGTAGTGAATAAAGGAACAGAGTACTCCTTTGATTACATTTTAAAGAAGCAACCTATGCCTGATTTAACACCAGTAAAGTCTTTAACACCTGAGAGCTTTCTTAATACCTTGAAAGTTATGAAAGATGAGCTTATTTTGGAATTTAATTCAAAAATTGCTGAAATAGAAAAAAATGCAGGCTGTTATGGAGAAGATGAATTTACAACTGAGAGCAGTTGTGGTGAAAGTTTGTAAAGGATTAGCAGTTAATATGGAAATTTTGGAGAAGGATTTGGAAAAAAATAAGCAAGATATAACAACCTCAGAGGAATACATAACTAAGGTTCAAAATGATATATTAAATTTGGAAACAGAGGTGATGATGTCCCAATTCAGAGAGATGAAATTTGCCATAAGAGTCCGGGGCTTGAAGGAAGAAAAATTTGAAAATTTGAAAGTAAGAATGACAGAGGCACTGGTGCAGGTGTCTGGATTGTCTAAAGATGATTTGGCTACTCAAATTGACAAAATATATAGAGCTAATTCTTGGTTTGCAAAACAAAACCACTTGCTAAGGGATATTGTAATATATTTCACTACCAGAGCTCTGCGGAATAGAATTATACAGGCGACTTTTAAGAATAATCTTCAGGTAAATGGTCAAGAAATAAAGATTTGGAAAGAAATTCCTTCCAAGATGCTTAAAGCTAGAAGAGAATATTCCTTTTTGGTCGAGGAATTAAAAACACGGAATTTACAATACAAATGGAATGCACCAACAGGAGTAATCGTGAAATTTTTGGGAAAAAGATATGGACTTAACACAATAAAGAAAGCTACAGAATTTTACATCAATGTTTTAAAGGCTGATATTTCTAAAATTCCAGTTGAACGAAGCATGAAAATAGGGGAGGAGGAGAAGAAAAATCCAGACATACGTGGTCAAGAGGAAATAATTCCAAAGATTCAAAGTGATTGGCAGAACCAGATTGTTGTTCGTGACGTGGAAAAGGAGACGGAGGGATCTTCCGGTTTGGAGCGCGCCATCGCGGACGTCCCTTTGTCGGGCGCCTTTCCGATCTTCATAAAAAGCTGCCAGAACAGCTGTCTGGCGGCTTTGAAATCTCTTCCCCGGGCAAAGGGGAGAGATGAGAGCTTGACAGGTGGGGTAGAGCCCCCCCAGCGCCCTAGGAGCCATCTAGTAGGGCACGAAGGGAGAGCTCCCCATGCAGCCTGTCTCCAGCTCCGAAGATCAGGAAACCTCCGCCTTTGCGGAGCTAGATGTCGCGACCAGCCGCTGCTTCTAGAATGGGATTTATAATTACTTTTGAACTACAGAAGCAGACAGAGAGAAACAGGCGTGAGATGGGCAAGTAATGAAACCTCTTTTTTCCTTTTTTTCAACTCCTGGGTAAGCTTTCACTTCGGCAAAGAATCAAAGGAAACAAAGTAACAATATGGCGATTGAGAAGTGAAAGTGACTTTCGTTTCCCCAGAGGCTTTTTTTTTTCTTTCTCTCTTATGGAAACTTTTAATTTGGAAAAATGGTTTTTTCTTTCTCTGTCTCCTAACCCTGGATTAAAGTTATAATTGAAATATTTCCAATAATAAAAGACTACCTGGTTTTTAAACTGGAAAGAACTTTAATCAGGCACCTGGCTTTCTTTCTTTTTTGTACTCTTTTGAAACACCATAATGGCTTCAAAATCTGGAAAGATTGTTTTGACTAAAAGAAATGACTATCCATCTGGATATACTTCCAAAATGCAACTTAATACTGAGTTAACACCTCCACAGCCTTTGACACCTGAAAATTTATTAAATAATTTAAAGATTATGAAACATGAACTTACTTTGGAATTTAATCAGAAAATAAGTGAGATAGACAAAAAAATGCAGGCTGCTTTGAAGAATATGAATCAACAACTCAGATTTGATGTGTTAGAGGTTTGCAAAGGTTTAGCAACAAATATTGAAGTTTTGGCAGAACGTATTGAAACAAATAAACAAGCTTTGGCAACCTCGGTGAAATACATAGATAAAATCCAAAATGATATTGCAAATTTTGAAACAGAGGTTTTGATGACACAGTTCAGATCCATGGAAGTTGCTATAAGGGTCAGAGGTTTGAAAGAGGGATTATATGAAGATTTAAAAGGAAGGATGGTTGATGCATTGGATCAGGTGTCTGGAATTTCTAAAGTGGAATTGGCTACACAAATCGACAAAATATACAGAATCAATTCGTGGTACGCTAAACAAAAGCATTTACCAAGGGACATTGTCATATATTTTACCACAAGAGCTTTACGGAATAGAATTATACAAGCAACGTTTAACAATAATCTCATGGTGAATGGTCAGGAACTAAAGATTTGGAAAGAAATCCCCTCTAAAATGCTTAAAGCCAGAAAAAGCTACACTTTTTTGATTGATGAATTTAAGAGATTAAATTTACAATATAAATGGGAAGCGCCAGTTGGAGTAGCAGTGAAATTTTCTGGAAAAAGATACCGGCTTAATACGATAAAAAAAGCTACTGAATTTTATGTCAATGTTTTAAAGGCTGATATATCCAAGATTCCAGAGGAAGGATGTATGAAAATAAAAGAGGAGGAGGGGAAGCCATCTTTGCTGGATCAAAAGGAAATAGATTCAAAAACCCAAAAGGAGTGCCAGAACCAGATAGCTGGGGAAAAGGAGATGGAGGTTTGGGATCAGATGGGAGACGAGTTGACAAATTCGAATTTACTGAACTATTAAAAGATGAACTATCAAGATACAAAACGATGTGATGTTGAAATATATTGGACGGATAGAGACTAATATGATTGTATTTTTTTCTTTTCCCTATTTAATGATTACCTATGCAATATTTAGCTAAGTTTTATATAATTTTGAGGTTATTTTTAATGTTAATAATATTAGATATATATAGTTTGTTGAAGATTTGTTTATTCTTTTTTCCCTTTTAAAAAAAAAACTTTAAAGATTTTTTGTTTATTGAAGTTAGTAAGTTAATTTAGAATAATATTATGTTATTATGAAATTTAATATTTAATGATTACTTACGTAACATTTAGCTAAGTTTTATCTATCTTTGAGGTTATTTTTAATGTTAATAATATCAGTTTAAGATTTTTGTATTTTATATCTAGTTATTATTTATATAACATTTACTTTGTATAAGGTAGAGGATTGAAGGGAGGAGGTAGGAGGTTTGTTTGTTTGTATTGTTAAAGAGATTTCTCTTTCTTTCCTTTCTTTTCTTTTTTGTATCTTTACTATTGTATACATATGCGATATATTATTAGTGTATAATCTGGAGTTGAAGTTTTTTTAAAAATAGTGTTCTTTTTTTCCTTTTTTTTCCTTTTTATTAACAATTTAAATTTATTATTATGCCCTGTATTATCTCTGGGAAGTCCGGGGGGGGGAGGTGGGGAGGGAAGGGGGTGGGTTAGGGGGGGGAGAAAAAATTAAAAATGTTTGTACTTTATATTTAATATCTTGCTACTATTTATGTAATTCTGTACTAATAAAACTTTTTGAATAAAAAAAAAGAAAAAGAAAAGGAGACGGAGGATTGGGACCAGATGGGAGCTGAATCGATAGATTCGAAATGGCCAGAGGACAGATGGTGTTGAAATTTATAGGATGGTTGGAAAGATGAATAAGATTGTAAACATTTTTTTTATCTTTTTTATTAATATTGTCTTTGATGGTATTTTCCTTTTAGAATATTTTATATGTATATATCATATATTTAGGAATTATAAATTGGATATAGTGTAATATTTTGTTATCAATATTTGGAGGATTTAGGGATTAAGTTCAAGGCTTTTGAGGCATAAGGGGTTGGTTTTCACCCCTTTTTTATTATTATTATATATTTTGATTATTACTACTATTAGTATATATGATACATATTTTGAAGTCGATACCTTAAGGTATAGAAATATTGCTATTAATGTGTTTGATTTTATGGTTTTATGTTTAGAAGAAATGTTATATAGGTAATATCATGTTATTAATAAGTTGTTGGGTTCTAGGTTTAAGTTTACGGGTTTCGAGGTATAAGGGTTTAGTGTTTTTTTTCTCTCTCTTTTTTTTTCTTCTTTCTTATCATTATTAACAGATATATTATATATTGGGAAGTTAATAATTTGATATATTGTAATATTATGTTATTAATATTGTTTGAATTTATGATTAAGTTTAGTTTTTGAGGTTTATCTTTGTTTCTTTTCTATTTTTGTTTTTCTTTTTTTTCTTGTTTTTTTCCCCTCCTTTTTTTTTCTTTTTAATTATTAATATAGATTATGTAAAAGATAGAGGTTTTAAGACGTGAATTATAGTATGAGATCTTGTGTGGTGTTTTTTTTAATTGTTTACTTTCTTTTCAATCACTTATTTTCTTTATTTTTTATTACTTTTACTCTTCTCATGATTATGTTTTGAATAGTCTAGAAAAATTCGGAGTTAAAGATTCTAAAAAAATGGGGATATTAAGAAGTTGTTTTAATTTAATTTAAATTTATTTTATGGAATATTATGCCCTGTACTTTCTCTGGGAAGTCCGGGGGGGAATGGGGGATGGGAAGGGAGTGGGTTGGGGGTAGGGGGGGGAGAAAATTGAAAAATGCTTGTACTTTGTACTAATAAAACTTTTTGAAAAAAAAAATAAAGAAGCCCTAACCATGAGAGAAGGCTTGGCCTGGAAAGGATCCAAACTAAACCAACGAAGCCATGACTCCAAACTAAGAGGGCATTTTGGATTCCTAAAAACTCTCCACGTAACCTGACACCAGTTTGAAACCCGAGGTGGAAGACTACGTTAAAAGCTGTGCTACGTGCGCGACCAGGAAAAATCGGCCAGGCAAACCTCCTGGGTTACTGCAACAGGTAGCTAACCCAAGCATACCCTGGGAAGAGATTGCAATGGACTTCATCATAGAACTCCCAGACAGCAGTGGGAATACGGTGATTTGGACGGTCATCGACTTGTTTTCCAAGCAAGCCCATTTCATTGCCTGCTCGGGGCTACCATCAGCCAGAACACTAGCAAAGCTATTTCTCAAACACATCTACTGCCTACACAGTGTGCCAAAAAGAGTCATCTCCGACCGAGGCGTACAGTTCACAGCCAAGTTCTGGAGAGAGTTCCTGAGGGTTATTGGATCCACACAGGGACTCAGCTCGGCTTTTCATCTGAGTGCGAACGGGGCAGCTGAACGCGCGAATGCAATGGTCGAACAATACATCCGTTGTTATGTGGATTACCAGCAGGACAATTGGTCAGAGTTGCTACCATTTGCAGAGGTAGCATATAACAACGCTGTCCATAGCAGCACTAGACTAACTCCTTTTCAGGTTACCAGCAGCATGGAGTTCGTTCCCATGCCTGAACTACCGCAAGAAGCCCCCACTTCCATGTCTCTGAGTGGATGGAGACACTGAAATAGGGGTGGGAGAACACCAAGAAAGCGCTGGCTGAAGCGGCAGAGGCTTACAAGAAGCAAGCTGACAAGCACCGATCACTCCAGCGTGGGGTATAAAGTTTTCTTGTCTACCAAATATATCCAGTTGAAAATGCCTAGCAAGAAACTAGGGCCAAAATTTTTGGGTCCTTTCCCAATAGTTAAGATAATCAACCCAGTAACAGTTCAGCTTGATTTACCTAGAATATTGGAGAAGATTCACCCTGTCTTCCATTGTAACCTATTAAAGCCTGTGATTGGGTCTAGCATACGGCCACAAACCCAACCACCCCCTCCTCCAGTAGTCATCAAAGGGGAGACTCATTACGAAGTGAAGAAGATCTTAGACTCTAGAGTGTATAGGGGTCGTTTACAATATCTAGTACATTGGAAGGGGTACCCTTTGTCTGAAGCTACCTGGGTAAAAAGTTGGGATGTGAAAGCTGACAAATTGGTAAAGCAATTCCATGATAAATATCCAGATAAGCCAAAGGGTCCCCCTGGGGGGGGTGAGAGGTAGTTAGTGATGCTGTGTTAACCCCCTATGTTATTTTCTTTCTTTTTCTTTAGGATATGGTTTTCTCCTGAAGCCATTTTATTTGGGATCTTGGGCCTGCCACACTTTATATTATGCATTTTCTATTGTGGGAAAATGGGAGGGGGGATTGTATGAGGTTGTTAATATGTAGCCATAACAAATTCTTTCTAGAAAGCCAAGGTCATCCTTTGTCTCTGCACTTCTGCACCTGCAGGAGGAGGAGATGGGTGGACTCTGCCAGCATGGCAATAGAAGATTGGACAACGTGATGGAATTGTGGGTGTGGGGGCAAGGACTTGAACTTTCAACTGGGTGGTGAAACCCGAGGCACTTCAGATTTGGCTTTCACCCAGATGTGCCAACATGGCTCTATTAATAAATTGGAACTTTGAGGAATACTTTGCTTTGGGCTCTGATTTAATTTTGGATGCTATTTGGAACCCTGACACATTCATTGAGTAGCCGCTATTTATTTATTTGTTTGTTTGTTTATATTTCTATGCCGCCCAACTCCCGAAGGACTCTGGGCGGCTTACAGCTATCAAGGTAGGTAGAGAGAACATTCTTAAACCAACATCATTTCTTCCTGTAAATGTTGGTGGAGGGCAGATGGGGTCCAAGCTTCAAGAAAGCAAGTGGAGCAAAAGGCCAGACTTACCCTTTATGAGCTCCATGACAATGTAGATTGGCTGCTTCTGAGTACAGACTCCAATGAGCCGCACAATATTGGGGTGGCTATACTGCTTCAGGATCCTGTAGGGGGAGCCAGAGAACACACAGCTGCAAGGGGACAGTCCATAATGGGCTTCTCAGATCCTGGGAAAGTGGATGGCAGTTGCAAAATATGCAGTGCAGAAGATCAGCACATGCTTCATCAGAATTGCTAGCACCCTTCCATGTATTGGTGGGTGGTTAGCAAAAGGATTGGGATAAACTGGATGGTAGAGGAACTGTATCTAGTTGCCAAGATTTCCGTATTCTAATTCCCTTTTTCAATATCTCTGGTTAAGGAAGACTTGCAAGCACAATACTGAAGCCTTCACCAGCTTCCTTGGATCCAGGGGCTCCTGCTGTGCCAGCTGCCTCCTCGCAGATTCTCAGAAAAGAGGAGCCCCCAGCCTCAAATGCAGATATGCCATGAGATGGCAAAGGCAGGGGATTGCCAGGGAATCACACAGAGTCCAGGCTCTCTGCTGATCTGCCAGAGTAGGTGGAAGCTCTGAATGCCTCCCTCCCGGAAACTCCCCAGAATCTCTCTATAAGCTGGGAAAGAGCCGGTCATGGAGCTGTGTGTTGTCTCAACGTCTATTGAAAGGGAGATCCTGAACATGTTCTTGGTGTCTGTGCTGTGGTGATTGGCTGAAGGCCTCAGCTAACAAAGAGTCATACGTACCCAGCCTCCTGTAGAAACCGGGCCTTGAGCTCATTTGGAAGCGTTTCACGGCAGGATTTCACAGCCACTGGAGTATTACTGCCATGCAAGAATCCACTGAAGACCTCTCCAAAATTGCCCTGTGGAACAAAGGTCAAGGCCGCATAGCACCAGCCCCTCCTTTGCATGGCAAGGAGTAGCCAAAGGCTGGAAAAGTGGGCTCGAAATTTGCTGCATTCTGGCAGAACAAGCAAGTTCCTAAACTTCTGAAGAACAACTGTTGTTAAGTGCCTTCACAACTCACCTTTCAGAAAGACCAACCACCAACCACTAACACAAGATTGCAGCAGAATATAAAACAATAATTCAAAATCAATTCAATGAAACATTAAACCAACACAGCCATGCATTTTAATAAATAACCTGGAATAGAACAGATCATATTATTATTTAAAAGAGGCCTCTATTTTATTTATCTATCAGCTAAATAAACCCTTCCCCTAATCGACAAAAGTGGGGGGGGGATTTTCCACAGAAACAAAGGTTCCAGAGTCGGGTCCATCTAAAGGCTTGGGACCAGGAACTCAAAAGAAAAGGCCAACAAAACTGTAGGGTGAACTTGTGTAGCAGTGAACAGAGCCCCGGGGCATCCAGAGCAGGGCCTGTTGACCATTGCCCTTTCAGTGAAAGACTGGACAAAGAGCACATCCAGAAGCAGACAACTTCCTTTTCAAGGGGGGGAGGGGAGGGTGCAAACTGAAGTTTGTGAAATAAGCTATTGCTCTAAAAGGAAAGTTTTGGGCATGGATGAGGGCACAACCAATCAGCCAGGTGGTTCCTCCATTTAGAGAGGTTGCCCTGCTGAGACCTCACTCACCTGCCCAATGCGCTGCCCCAGCACAATGTCTTCGTGGTCCAACACCCACTTGTCCTGTTGGAAGAGCAGTCCATCATTTCCTCCCAAGCACTCTCCAGCTCATCACCACCACTAACATTGGGTTCCTACCTTGGGGATGGGCTTGACCAGCACAATGCCACTTTTCTTCGTCATGGGCTGCCTGGATTTCAGGAAATGGTCAACCAGCAGCGGAATGGTAGGAAAAGCCTCACCCTCCAAGCGGTAGAGATTCTGGGAAAGAGCACCTCACCATTACTCTGGAGGAGTACAGTGTTTGGGGAAAGTCACTTCCCCATCTATACTGTTGCTTCCTCTTCTACAGTTTCCTCAAAGGAATAAGATTCTCATACCAACCTACAGCCTCCCAAGCCAGCTGGTGGCAGAACTTTATTCCACACTAGACCTCTTACAAAGAGTTTCCCTCCTGCTAACTTCTTTCCTGAAGAGGGCCAAGAATTGTGGGTTCTATCAATACATGTATACAATGTCACAGTACACAGCTGGCCCAAGATCATATCAAGCTGAAATTCACAATGTAGAGAATAGCTGTCAGGTTCCTGCCAGAACCCCTTCCTATTCCGAAAGGGAGGGGCTTCTTGGGATTGAATGCTTTTGCTTTTGCTGTCACCACATGGGAATTAGGCATAGGCCTTCAGGATGGATTCCCTCCCAGCCGGTTCCAGCCTGTTGCCCAAGGATAACCGGTTATCACCATCCTGCCTCGGAGTTCTCATAACATCTTTGCAGCTTTGTATTGGCTACTGGTGGGCATGGGGCACTGGGTGGGGGTTGAACACGGGAAATTAGCTTAACGCTTTGTGCGGGAATCTTCAGACTCTGCCTGACTTCTCTGCAATCACTTCTCTCAGTAAAAGTTCCTTTTGAAATACCATTTGTTTCAAGAGTCATGCTTTCCTAAGAAGTAAGTTGAGGAAGGTCCTTACAATAAGAAACACCGTCCTTTGCACAAAACAGCTTTCTTCTAGAATACACCAGAGAGCTCAAGCAAGTGGCTCAAATTCCTTTGACCAGAACTCCATCCCAGGGAGCTTCCAGGCAGATGACTCCATGCTATCTACCCCTTGCCAATCCACTCCACTTGCATCAGCCTTCAGACCCACCACCTGCCAAATTCTGTATGGGTGCTCTGATGTCAAAGGGCAGCACTGAAACCCTGCTTTGTTGTGTTCACTGGTAATCTCATGCACAAGATTCTGGATTCTTTGGGGCTCTGCTCTGCTCAATCAAGGCCCTTGGGTTTTTCTTTAAAAAGAGCCAGAGAAGTCAGTCAGTACTGGAGTAGAAGGCTTAGTGCCAATGAAAAGGTGAATGGAACATGCTCGATGACTTGTTTGCACAAGGCATGCTGAGCCTGTGCTTCCCACTGCTATCCTGCTGTTCCTCCAAACACTCACATCAGCAGCCTGCAGGATGAGGTGTCGTGGTTGCCCATCCCACAGCACCGAGAGGACGTACTCCTGCTTGCCTTGGCTCTCACGCACCAAGAAGTCACCACTGGTCTGCAGTAGCTTCTGTACCTCCACACGGGGAATGGCGCCATGGTACCAGGTCTGCTGCCCAAGGGGCTTCTGCACCTCAGGGAGCTGTGGCAGAGAGGGTGGCAGCTGTGGAAGAGACAGAAGTTCAAGTCACTTTCTTCACTCGTCTTCCTGCATGGGAAGAATTGCTTCCGGTACCAGGAAGAAACAAGAAAGCAAGAACTTGGAGAACGCAGGAGGGGAAAAGGAGAGCAGAACTGGCCTTTGGAGAGGAGAAGGCAATGCAAGAGAAACAGGACAAGCTGAGCAATCATCCAGTACAGATAGTTCTCATTTAGCGACCATTCGTTGAGTGACCAGTTACAGCAGTGTTGAGCAAGGAGACTTACCACCAAACCTCAAAGCTGCAGTGCTATTGCAGTGAGCCTGGAGCTGTGTAATCAGGATTTGGCAACTGGCATGCAGTAATAATGGTTGTAGCATCCTGTAGTCACATGATCACAAGAGCCGAGGTGGCACAGTGGTTAAATGCAGCTACTGCAGGCTACTCCAGCTGACTGCTAGTTCAGCAGTTCAGCTGTTCAAATCTCACCAGGCTCAAGGTTGACTCAGCCTTCCATCCTTCTGAGGTCGGTAAAATGAGAACCCAGATTGTTGGGGGCAATATGCTGAACTCTGTAAACCAGTGGTCCCCAACCCCCGGTCCGCGGCCCGGTACCGGTCCGCAGAACAAATGGTACTGGGCCGCCCTGCTACTGATTTAGCGTTCTAGTCACTAGAATCCAGAGAGTTAAAATGTTAAATTAAGTTATATTAATTTTGTTGTAACTGTATTTTATTTTGAATACAGTTTAAATACAATTAAATTAAAATTGTTTATATTTGAGATTGTTTTGATTTAATAATCAACGCGACGCCGCAAACCCCCCCCCCCAGTGGGCCGCGGAAAAATTATCAAATGTTGACCGGTCCACGGCAATAAAAAGGTTGGGGACCACTGCTGTAAACCACTTAGAGAAGACTGTAAAGCACTATGAAGCGGTATATAAGTGTAAGTGCTATTGCTATTGCTATCACCATTGCAATCTTCACAACCAGCTTTCGACAAGCAAAGTTAATGGGAAAGCCAGCAGGAAGTTGCAAGTCACAGTCACATAATATCATGCTTAAGATACAATTTGCTTAACAATCCATTGCCAGAGCTACCATCGGAAATCAGTGCAGCCATGTGATTTTTCAGTTTATCACCACCTCACTTAGCAATGGAGTTGCCAGTCTCAACTAAAGACTATTTGATCAGCAGGGTGTGTGTGTGTGTGAGGGGGGGGGAAGAGGGAGAGATATGACATAGTTAACAGAGAAATACCTCCTGTCATACATTCACTGTTCATAAAGATCTTTGCTAACTAATGAGTTAACCACTCATAATCAACATCACTTCTAAGTGTGAAAGACAACACAATGGCATCCCACGCATGTGGGGGCAGGAACTTCATCCCCAGGGTCAGAACTGAGAAGAGGGAAGAAGAACCCCAAGGCTGCATCCAGGCAGCAGCTTTAACCTCTTTGCTCTTGGCTGGCTGGCGAAATCTGCTTTGAAATCCGGCAGAGAAGCACAAGAGAGGACAAGCAGAAGGACAAGCTGGGCTGGGCATGGTCGGGATGGAGGGGGCCCTTCCCTTTGGAGACAGGCTCTACCTGTCCTTGAGCAACAGCAGATAGTCCAGGCCACCCACCCACCCATTCACTGCCCATCCCCACCCCCCTTGAAATAAGTTATCTTGGCTTTCTTGGGCTGCTACTCCTCCCTGGTTTACTGACCCTTCAGCAGCAACAACCCAAAAGACGGGGTGGGGTGGGGGGAGGAAATGACAGCTTGCCAGTTCCAGAGGATCCAGCTGGGAAGCTGCACAGACAAGGCTTCTGTCCGGAAGAGGCAGAAAGGGCTGGTGCTGGGACTATATTTTAGATTTTACTTTATTTTTTACTCAATTTCTATAGTTTTCCATCACAATGACTCTGAGCAGTTTACTGTACAATTCCAAAACTGTAAAAGCAATAAAAACGTGTAAAAACAAAACATCCACAATTATTTTATGTATTCAATTTCTATGGGCTGGGGACAGTGGTGGGTTTCACTTACCTTTGCTACCGGTTTGAGAACAGGAGAGTGTGTGCACTTTGCGCACGCTCGCTTCTGCGCATGCACAGAACATCCCTGATGATGTCCGGGTGGGTGGGCGGAGTCTCCCGCCGCCGCTGCTACCTGTTCAACCAAACTGGG
The DNA here is from genome assembly GCA_023053685.1 of Diadophis punctatus similis. Lineage (NCBI taxonomy): Eukaryota > Metazoa > Chordata > Lepidosauria > Squamata > Dipsadidae > Diadophis > Diadophis punctatus. The sequence continues at coordinate 584,240 of JALIGW010000012.1, forward strand.
GTGAACCGGTAGAAACCCACCACTGGCTGGGGATGAGAGCAAAGCTGAATTGAGGGGAGGAGTGAGAGTCTGGGAGCTTTCAGAGGAAAAGTGTGCAGAGATTGTGCATTCTGATTGTGACAACAAAGGGCACTCAAGGCCCATCTCTTCCTTCAGGAGGCCAGGCTAATACTTACAAAACCCGAAGTGCAAAAAATGTAGATGGGAAGACATTCCCTTCTTGCGTTTCTATCAGTGAGTCAAAAGACCCTCAGCGGCTGGCCCAAATGCCCACTTTTCGAATGAATAAATGGCTCTTGAGGCTCCCCTCTTCATGGCTCTCCAATTCCTCTGAGAGGAACTGAGCCTGGTTCAGCTTTAGATTGCTCAACTTCACTGTCCCTCTGTTGAAGTTCTTCTTCTGGTTTCCTCTTTTTTCTGATCATAGGAAATGCCTGTAGATCCCTCAGTTTTGCCCAGCTGATGTTGTTGCAATTACGCCACTTTCAGTTTCTTATGAAAAGCCAGCGAGTTCAGAATTTGTCTAACTACTCCCTGCCTTTGCTCAAACTGAAATCCTCCTTTTCTTTTAATTACAGACCCATTGATCCCACCTCTGGACTCTCCTGCTTCTTGTTCCTTCTTCGCTCTCCTCCTCCTCCTCCCCATTTTGCTTTTTTAGCTGCCCCCCCCCCCGCCTCTGTTTGTGGAGCACCCTGTCCGTGCACCTTCACACTTTACACTATTTTAAGAATGTTAAGTTTGCAATTTTGGGATGGTGGCAGTAAGATGTTTTTAATTATTTTATCCCAAAACAAAGCTAGGAAAAATTGTGCTACTTCTGAATAAATGTCAGTTTTACATTTTACATATTTTAAGAGCAGATGTTTGGGATATGGGACTTTTTGGCTTTGCCTGGTCAGGAAATCCAACTGGGCAGGGAGGCAGTGAGAAGCAACAAGTGAGGATGGCCACTCACTGAGACACGTGGACGAAAAATGCCTGAGATGTGATGCTTCAGGGCCTCCAAAGCTGGTGGCGTTCGGCCCCAATCTCGCTCAGTGTCCTGCTCCTGCCAGAGAAGGAGGGAAGAGGGTGAACTTGGTGTGGGTTCAGCACTATGTCATAGACCACCGCAAAGCAGCCCCCCCCCAAGGCTTGGAATCCAGCCCACCCAAAAGGCAGGGCAGAGAAAAAGGAGCGGCTGGTCTAAGCCTGTTGCTTGTGCCCCTTTCTCCCCGATCAGCACAACGGGCAGCCTGGGGCCATACAGGCATGCTTTGTCTTGCTCTGACTTGGCAGGGCACTGCTTATACCCACCCCGGAAGAGAGTGACTGCCTGTCGCCCTGCAGATCTGGGGCAGGTGGGGGGTCCAGGGGTCCCAGCTCATCCAGCTTCTGTTGCAGCAAATCCCTTTGGGCCTTGAGTTTTTCTTGATTGCCCAGAGCAAGATGGAAAAGGTGGTAAGCTTCGTGCAGGGACTTCTGCCTTCCCAGGAGGAGGATGCTACGGAAGAGAAAGAGCTGCATTGGACGGAGCACCCAAGGCAGCATGCATGGGAAAGGAGGCTTTGCCAAGGGTAGCACATCTGTGGCAGAAGGTGAGTGCTCTACCCTCCAAAGAGGTAGGAGGCCTCTGGCACAAAGGATCTAGCATCCAGCATGTGGCTTCTTCCAGGTGGGCCTGCATACAGCAATTAAGAAGAAGAAAACCAAAGCTTCTCTGTGCAAAGCAGCAGCTTTTCTCTTCGATCAGCCACTGCATGAAGAGAATGTAGCCTTGAACCCATGCCTCCTACATAATAGGGACAGGGGAGTGATGCCGTGGGACATCAGGCAGAGAAAAGGGAGAGCTGGGAAAGGCTTTGGAGCTGGGAAATGAGTGGCAGGGAGTTGCGGTGTTGCTCCTCTTCTGGCCTCTGGGATGGAGAGCCGCAAGATGTGTTTCACACAACCTCGCAAAGGGAGAATGAGAAACCTAATGGCACGCATGCCTTGCAGAGGTGAGCTTGCTGCTCTCCCTTGGCCTCCTCTTCTGGCCCTTCAAGGTCTGCACTCTTCCATTTGGATGACAGTGAAGGAGCCAAGTGGCAATTCGGCAAGATCTGGAGCTTCCTGCTTCAGTGGCACAGGCTCACCGTTTTCCTGGGCTTCCTGCCATCTCATCATTCTGGATGTCAGTTTCCAGCATCTGGACATGCCGGCGATGGCCTTCGGTGCTCTCTGTGGCACTGATCAGTTCCTCCTCCAGGGAGGTCAGCCTGCAAAGCAGAGAAGGGGGTCTCCTGTCTCACACATAGAGGGCAGCCCCACGCTGAGCTTTGTGAGACCAGGCTCAACTTCCAGGGTGGCCAGTCAGGACAGGCCAGTCTCTCTTCTTCCATCCACAGTCCCCGGCCTCAGCCGTGCCCGCACAGGTGGGCTGGATCACCACCCCACCCGCCTTCCCCTTCCCCTACACACGTGTGCTGCAGGCTTTCCAGGGTGAGTTCATTCAGCTGGAGCTGCCCCTCTTGCAGGACCTCCGTCTCAGCCTCCTCTAGCAAACTCCTATCAAAGGTCACCATGCCTGGCATCTCCTGCTGCTCACACCTGGAGAGAGAGACCCCAGCCAGCCTGAGAATGAAAAGCCACCGACCCCTCACTCTCCCGGCCCGCCAGGAGGCAAGCCCTCAGCAGACAGTACCTGCAAGGGGGAAGGAACTCTTCATAGTCGGTGGCCGGCTGGATGCGGTCGATGGCCCTGACCATGGCTTGGTGCACAGCCACCATCTCCTCCTGTACCAGGCTTGTGATGCTGGCATATTCTTGTAGGGTTGCCTTCCTGTTGGTACAAACACAAGAGAATGGATAGAAAGAACAGCATTCACACATGCACATGCAGTTCCCTCTTTGAAGTCAGCAGGATTGTATGCAGAGTGCAGACAAGTATGAAATACTAAACCAAAGGAATGAGGTAAGAAAAAAAAGTTTTGCTAACTGCACCCCAACAGTGCCCACTCTACCCCTCCCTCTCTGCAACCTAGTTTTGTTTCACCTGAAGCAAACTGAGCAACCTAGCCCGAATCCCCCCCAGCCCAAGCCCATCTGGGGTCAGCTGCTGCTCTCACGTGGTCTGGGCTGCCTCCTGCAAAAGGCCATGCAGGGACTGGAGGAGGCCGGGCAGGATCTTCTTATAGTGGAGGCTGTGCTGCACTTCCGCAGCTCGCAGGGCCAGCACGTATTGGTTGTGCAGGGAGTAGAGCTTCCAGAGGCTGCGGACATACCTGTCCTTGGCCTTCTCACGTTCCTTGCCTGAGGAGAGAGCCACAGAAGTGAAAGGTAGGATTAGACCATTCCCTGACTCAAATCAGTGGACTCTTGCAGCTCCGTCCCCCTGCAAAGGATTTTTCAATGTCTCTGGGATAGCAAGACTCAGGGTGGGACCTTGGCAGACAGCAGAGCCCTGCTAAAAATCCTGAGGAAATGGGCTCTAAAGAACAAACACAACTTGGCATAAGCAAAGGAACAGAATAACCCTAACTAAGCAGGTAACAGTTACAGATCTTAGGGATTTTCTGTTCAGTGAAAAATTGAGATGCGGCTGCTATAAAAAGAGCAAATTCAGAATGGAAAGCCCTGTCAACTGGAGGAAAAATTAAATTTCTAACATAACGTCTCTATACAAATCAATGGTGCAGCTATTCCATGAATACTACAATTATGATTGTTATATCTCAAAAAGAAAATTCTGGATTTAGAAATGGCACAAAAGAGGTTACCTAAACAACCAGAGAGGCATAGCAACACACCTGCAAAGAAAGGTTCATTCAAGCCCACTTAGATTAGAAAAAGAGCAAATCAGGAGGATGTGATAGAATGAGCATATTGCACAGAAATATGACTGTTTCTCTAAATAGTGATGCCTCATTAAAGTTTTTTTTTTAAAGCTAAGTATCAACCAAAAATGCATATCTTGTATCAGGGAAGGGCAACCAAAGTGGACTTCTACATAACAATCCAACACCTTCAGGGAGCAGATCATGCCCCTTTCCCAGGCCTGCTGAACAGGATTGGGCCCATGTGGTCTCCAGGAGAACCCCTTCTTCAGGGTTGGGTTGGCAGCAGAGAGGGGCACATTGCTTAGGTCAGCAAGAGGGGCTTGGCTGCATCACCCAGTGGAGGCCTTCATGCAGCCCCTCCGCCCCGGATATCCTTCAAAATACTCATTTTATTCTCAGACCATCTGAAAGAGACATGGATAAGTTTTTTTCTCTGCATGTATGTTTGTATGTTGCTCTTCTGGATCATGTGTTTTTAAAAATGTTTATTATGTGGCCTTCATTGATTATGAACTATTATTGAAGAACTGCAGTATGCCATTCTTATTCATGTCCAATATCCAATAAATCAAGTTAAACTCTTCACTCCTTTAACTGAGATACACCACTTGTTGATCAGGACAAAAACAATCCTGCAGCAGTTGGGCCCTAAGCCGGAGAGGACTTTTTGAGTGCCTACCAGCACACCAAGTGATGGCTGGCTGGTTGAAAGCAGCCAGAAGCCCAGCAATAATAAGCACAACTTGCAGAGTAGCTGTAACTACTGTAGCTGAGTTACATGGGCAAAAGGGTGGGCAGAGAGGCACTTATTAAGCCACATTCTGGAACCATCTATAGTTTCAAGGGTAGCTCCATTTAGTGCACATTGCAGTAAGCCAAACTGAGTTGATTTGGGCCAGAGTGATGTGAGAAGGGCCTCTAAAATGGGTTTGTGGAAAGGCTTCCTCAACCACCTGCTTGATGGGCAGGAGCCAAGAATCAAAGAAGGCACCCAAATGACACATCAGGTGGAGCTGGAGAAGTGCCACCTAATTGAGAATTAAGATGCTAGATCATTGTAGCCAGAAAGTCCTTGAAACCAGAGCTTATGAGGTCTTGCTACGGTTGAGCCTATGCCTGGTCTCCAAGCACCAGGACAGGATTTCGCAGCCTTCCATCTGGCTGGGATAGAGATGTAACCTGATCCTGCACTGAGGGGGTAACATAATTCATTCTACTTCCAAGTAATGAAGAGAATGTGAACTCCTGCAGAACCTACTGAGCAGGGGCCTCAGGCTAAGTCTCTCCCTGTCTAGCCACACCAGAGAAGCCATGCAAAACAATGCCTGGTGGAATCACTGAGAGTTCAAGTTGCCCCATCCTGTCTGGTCCTTGACAAACGCTACCATCTGGCACGGTCTCTGTCCCAAGAGACGTCAAGACTAGGACTCCTTTGGATGGCTCCTTTGGAGACATCTGGTTGGCTGTTCACAGAAAGCAGGATGTGGGGTGAGAAAGGCTTTGCTCCCATTCTGCCCCTGGCAAAGGACGCACCTTTGCTGGCCTCCTGGTATTTGCGCTTTGCCTGTGCACACTCGCGGATGTGGCTGCGGTACTGGGCTCTCAGGCGCTCGGGCTCTTGTTGGGTGGTCTGGAAAAGCCAAGAAGGAAGCTCAGAAGGGCTGGCAGCACTGGTGGATTCTCCCCCCCCCCCAACATTTCCTGGCCCTTTCCCTAGGATCCTGTTGGTGCCAGGAGGACTCAGCTAGATGGCTGTACCCGGATGAAATCCTGGTTCATTTGTTGCCACTGTTCACCGTAGCACCGGTGCAGTTGCTGTTTGTCTTGGATGAGCAGGGCCAACGTGTTCAGGGGTCCAGTCAACAGGGCTTCCGCATGGCGTTCTAGAGCTTGGCTCAGCGCCTCGGTCTGGGTCACCAAGGACCACCAGCACTGCAACAGAGAAAGACCACCCAAAGCTGCAAAGTATGGCCTATTTCCATCGGAGGGACTAGAGGGGGATGCTCTCTAGAGTTGGGCAAAGATCTTTCTGAGGAAGGGCACCTCACTTTGCAACCAGTAGATAAGGCAAGACAGCTGAAGGAGGGCCTGCCCACTCCCCCCTTAACTGAGCCCCTGATGGCGGAGGGAAACGTGCCATGATCGGAAAGGCCTCCGAAACCAGCGGCCTCTCTCTTCTCCGGCAGTTTGCTCAGCTCCAACTGTGGATTTTTTAAATGCGTTTTGATCGTCAATCAACCTGACTCCACGCTGGAGCCACTGGCTCTTTTAGAAGGGGCAACGTTGCCTGATTTCTCTGAAACGACCCTGCAAAGGTAAGGACGGCCGTCGGAGGCCCCGGGACAAACCTAGCCCAGCGGAGAAGCGCAAAAGGTAACCCGGCTGCCGTTCTCTTGCGCCACCCGAGAGCCGCGCCCTTCCGTGCGCATTTCGGATGCGCTGAGGCTGCTCTGCCCGCGTGAGCGCCGGCCCGGAAAGGCGCGGGCCGAGGCAAGCCGAGATCCCGGCCGGGGCTGCCTACCTGGCCGATCTGGCCGCCGAGGCGGGGCTGCCGGCCGCCGTCCTGCTTGCCGGCCAGGCTGTGCATCTGGTGCAGCAGCGCCGCGTACTCCCGGTCGCTCTTGGCCCGCTGCCCCATCCACTTGCGCAGCCCCTCCAGCAGGCGCACCTCCGACTCCTGCAGCTGCAGCAGGGCGCTGTGGCCCTCGGGACAGCCGAGCGCCAGCCCAAAGCCCATCGCCGCCCGGGAGGCAGGCGCCGAGCTCTCCCGCCCCGCCGCGAAGCCCTTGCCCTCGAGCCGCGCCTGGCTGGTGGCCGAGACACCCGCACCCCTCCTCGGGCCGTGACCCCCCGAAGCCGCCCAGGCGCCCTGCGCGAGTCCGAAGGGCAAAAGAGGAAGAGGAAGCCTCCCGGCGCCCGCCCAGCATTGCGAGATGCCGCTTCCTGCGCCGCTTCTCCTTTCCCCGCTCCAAGGGCAGAAGAGGCCTTCAAGGAGCCGCGGTCCTGGCTGGCGAGGCCGCTTGGCGTCCCGGCCCACAGGTGCCCCGAGGGCTGGCGAGTGGACGGAGGGTGGGGTGGTCGGGGCGGGCGCCGGGAGCCTGGCTGCCCTTTGCCGCCACCTTGGAGCGGCCAGTGGTGGTGAACCCTGCGCCAATGGGGCTCTGCGTCCCTGAGAATTGCCAGGCTGGGGAAGCATTAGTTTAGTGCAGGCAGCCATTCAACAGGTGGTCCCTCCTCGTTTCCCAAACGTGCAGAAATGAACTTGTGGGCTCCACGGGTGAGCCAAGGATCCAGAAGCAGCACTCTCTCTGGAGCCCACGGATGAAAAACTGATCCTCAGGTCTGCAGTCGGCCTCCTTCCAGAGTGCTTTTTAACAGATTAACAGAGTTGGAAGGGACCTTATAGGTAATCTAGTCCAATTCCCCCCCCCAAAGCAGGACACCCTACACCATTTCTGACAGATGGCAGTCCAGTCTCTTCTCAAAAGCCTCCAGCTCCCACCTTCTGAAGGCAACTTCTGTTCTACTGGTTGTTTGCTCTCACTGTCAGAAAATTCCTCCTTATTTCTAGGTTGAATCTCTCCTTGATCAGTTTCCATCCATTATTCCTTGTCTGGCCTTCAGGTGCTTTGAAAAATAGCTTGACCGGCTCCTCTCTATGGCAGCCCCTCAAATATTGAAACATTGCTATCATTTCTCCCCTGGTCTTCACTAGACTAGCCTACCCAGTTCCTGCAACCGTTCTGGGTTACCGTTCTGTAACTGAGAAAAGTAAAGTCTTACACTTAGGCAGAGAAAAACCAAAAGTATATATATAGACTGGGTGAAACCAGGCTTACTAGCAGTAACTGTGAGAGGGATCTTGGAGTCTTAGTGGACAATCAATTAAGTATGAGCCAGCAGTGTGTGCAGCGGCAGTCAAAAAAGCCAATGCAATTCTGAGTTGCATTAACAGAGGGATACAATCAAGATCAAGTGAGGTACTAATATCACTCTATAAAGCCTTAGTAAGACCACACCTAGAATCCTGCATCCAGTTTTGGTCACCACACTATAAAAAGATGTTGAGATGCTAGAAAAAGTGCAGAGAAGAGCAACCAGGATGACCAGGGGACTGGAGACTGAAACATATGAAGAATGGTTACAGGAACTGGGCATGGATAGTCTAGTGAAGAGAAAGACCAGGGGAAACATGATAGCAGTGTTCCAACATTTGAGGGGCTGCCACAGAGAGGAAGGGGTCAAGCTATTTTCCAAGGCACCTGAAGGCCAGGCAAGGAATAATGGATGGAAACTGATCAAGGAGAAATGAGGAGGCATTTTCTGACAGTGAGAACAATCAACCAATGGAACATTGGCCTTTAGTAGTTGTGGGATCTTCATCACTGGAGGCTTTCAAGAAGAGATTGGACTGCCATTTGTCAGAAATGGTGTAGGCGGGTCTAGAGATGTGAAGGCCCGGGGGAAAAAAACTTTTTTTGCCTGAAGGCTTTTTTTCCTGAAAAAGTTTTTTTCCTGAAGGCTTTTTTGTTTTTTTGCAAAAAATTGAAAAAAGAAAAAAACCACTGTGGAATATTTTATTTTAACATGATGAATAAAATATTTTAAGACAGGGTGTTCAAGTATTTTCCAAATCATTTCTTTAAAAAATGTATGATATCAGATTATTCTAATTTCTGTGCACTGAGTGAGGACAAGCAAGTCCTAGGTAACAAACTGAACCCTCCAATGCAAGATTGTTGGGGGCAATATAAATATACATTGCTTACAGGTGTAAACTGCTTAGAGAGTGCTTGCACTGTGAGGCGGTATATAAATCTCACAAATAAATAAGAACACTATGCATTTCTTCCTTTAGGAGGTGCTGCTATTGTAACAAGAAAAAGGTTTCAGTTTTGCTTTTGCATGTTAGTGGGTTTGTTGGTTTGTTCTGTCCTCTTCACTAGGCCACAAAAGCATTGGAAGAAAATACAGAGCAACAAAAAGGACCTGAAAGTATATACTTAATTTAAAAAGGTAAGAGTTTACATTTATCTGAATCCAGAAAACTGAATCATTTAGCTACATTAGTTTATCATTATAAACTTTTGTGTAAATAATAATTTAATTACCAGTAATCTGGTTCTTCCCCCAGTGACTCACACATACAACCATAATGTCTTCTTGCAAAGTAGTCATTTTTTCTTGTTTTTATTTCCTACTCCCCTCAGAAAAATGGTGAGACCAACATCTAGCATATGGAGGCATTTTCACATTACAAGTTCTTCTGAAAAGAAAAATGTGATTTGCAAATATTGTCAGATGAATATCTGGATGACAAAACACATTCTTGTATGTAACAAGTGTCCTGTAGATATTAAAAAATCCTTCATGGATCGAAGTGAAGAGGACAACAATGATGACAATGCACATAGTTTTTCTCAACGTTCTTGTTCAAGAAGTCCTCTTTCTACTCCATCTATAACATCAGCAGCAACACAAAGTGTTGTCCCATCAGCAGCATCTTCAAGTAAACAGATACTGAAGACAGCTGCATCCAAAAATTATTCACTAACTTCATTTATAGACAAGATGAAACCTGAAGATCAGGAAAAAATTGATCAAGCTCTTGCAAGAGCAATATATTCTTCTGGAACGACGTTTTCAATAACTGAAAATACATAAACTAGTAAGCAGTTCAGGAGATTGTTGCTCTCTTTGTTACAAATAAATATTATAAAAAAGTAAATTCTGTGTGTGATAATTGTTTGGCTGCACTCTATTTTTAAAATGCTAGTTGTGATAATTTTATGCCAAGTCAAATTGTCCATAGTCATATTTTATGTTCCTAAAGTAACAGAATGACTTTCAATCTTAAAAAGACAAAAAAGTGCTAATGTAGCATTTTTTTCAATTTTTCAGAAAATTCCGTCCCCCCCCCCCCCGAAAAAAACCTGAGGGGTTTTCCGAGCTTCAAAATTTCCAGAAATTTTACATCTCTAGGCGGGTCTCCTGCTTGGGCAGAAGGTTGGACTAAATGACTTACAAGGTCCCTTCCAACTCTGTTAATCTGTATCTTACTACCTTCTCTGAAGCTTCAGTTACTCTGAATCCTCTCCAAGTGGCTGCCTGGAACTGAGCAGTGCGCTTGGGATGAGACAATCCTATTGAACACCCCCAAGTTGCAGCAATCAGCTGGCTCCATGCCCTTAATATAAATTTATATTATTTTCATTCCATAATTAGCTTCTGCCCTTGAATTTTATCTGTTTTTATTTGGAATTTGAAGACCCATAAAAATAAAGCCTGGTGAAAAGTGCCTGTCCCCCAGGAGGCCTGGTGGCAGGGGTGAAATTCAAATTTTTTTGCTACCGGTTCTGTGGGGTGTGGCTTGGTAGGCGTGGCACGGGAAGGATACTGCAAAATCTCCATTCCCTCCCCACTCCTGGGGCCAGCCAGAGGTGGTATTTTCCGGTTCTCCGAACTACTCAAAATTTCTGCTACCGCTTCTCCAGAACCTGTCAGAACCTGCTGAATTTCACCCCTGCCTGGTGGGCCTTCCTCAATTTTGCCAGGAGAGAGAAGAGCAGAGTGGCAGGACGGAAGAGGCTTCCGAGAGTCAGATATTCCGATGAAGTAAGCAGGGTGTGTATCATAGTTCTTGATTAAGGCTTAGGGGTTGACTGAGGCTCCTGGCGAGAGAATACAGCAGGAGAAACCAGGTTTGCATAGTTCCAACATTTAATAAACTTTAATCTCTCTAGAGTTATATCCACATCCATTAAATTAAAAAAACTGGCCCCAGGAATTGGCTCCTTCTTCAAATTACAAGAAATCATTTGTGCACCAAAAATGTTATAGAAAAAGTGTCCTGGGCAGCCCCAACCAAACAGCCTCCACCAGACAGCTCCAGAGGACCGCAGCCAGAGATTGTCATCCGAGGGGGGGCAACAAGGCACGTAGGAAAGGTGGAAGCTCCAGCAACGCTCAGCAGATCCAGGAAGCAGCCGCCAGGGGGCGCTGGTGAGCAAACCAGCCGGCTGGCCGCCCCTCCAAGGTCCAGAGAACCTGCTCTCGGGGAGGGGGGGAATGAGGGGGCTGGGCAGCCCGTCTGCACTGAGCAAGGCAGGCCCTTGGATCCTCTTCCAGACTGCCCCACCCAGTCGGGCAGCAGATCAGGCAGGCCCTCCTGGGCATGGGGGAAGAGAGGAGGGGGGCGATGCCTCGTGGCCAAGGCAGGAGGGAGCTGGAAGCCCTCCTGTTGCCTCAGCCCTCCCCCATCTAGGGAGATGTACCCCCCCCAGACCCCCCTTCCTTTCCACCATAACAGGACACAGACTGGTTTAGTTTTTAAAAAAACTTTGGTGAATTAAAACCAGAAGAGAATGACTCCAGCAGCAGCATCAGGCCCATAAGACACAGGGGCTCAGCCCCAGAAGAGAGCAGGAGCCCCGGGGGTGGGTCCAGCCTGCTTCACCTGGGGCTGCAGACTCATCAAAGTCTTTGGTCTCTGATGAAGGCAGTCCTCTCACCCTCGGCCTCCTCCTCCTCCTCCTCCTCCTCCAGCCCCTCCTGCCACAGAATGGAGGGCAGCCCTTTGTAGGCAATGAGGTTTCCGCTCTCCAGCGAGTAGACCTTGTACCCACGCAGGCACGGCCCCGACCGCAGCTGCAGCACCAGGAAGACGGTGACGAACACGAGGACGATGAAGGCACAACTCAGGCCTGCCACCAGGAGCGGCAAGTTGGAAGGGGGGTTGGCAGGAGCCACGCCCTCTCCCCCCACAGCAGGGGAGGCCCTGCTACTCTGTGTCTGATGGGAGCAGGTGTGCTCCTGGCTGTTGTAGTGGGCATGAGCCAGGCAGGACAAGCACTGGGTGGCCGAGGGGCCCAGACAGGTGGCACAGGACGGATGGCAGGGCACGCAGAGCCGGGGCTGCAGCAGGTGGGGGTCGAGGCTGTTCTCTAGAGGGGGTGGCCCCAGGGCCGGAGCAAAGCCAGGCGGACAAGTCTTGAGACAGGTCTTCTGGTGGAGGTAGAAGCCTTCTTCACACACTGCAAGAGAAGCCAAAGGAGAGAGGATGCAGCACATGACTGGCCAGCACTCCTCCTCTGCTCCATAGATGAGAAACCTCTGGGCAGCCTGAGCCAGTCTTCATGCCACTACTTATTTTGTTCACATTTTGTGGCTCTCAGCAATGTGCCAGGAATGCAGCCTCTGTCAGAAGATCTCAGCTGCAGAGTCATTAAACCACCTGCTTAGCTAAGGTGGTAAGCAGGTAACAGAGTGGACCAGAAGACTTCCAGTCACCCAGCAGAGGGACAAAAGGCACAACACTTGCAGTACTATACCTGCGGCTCCTGATGTAGGATTGCCAGATGGGAGATGATCTGACAGCCACATAAACTGCTCTGAGCGTTTCAAAGTACCCATGGAATAATTGATACAACTGGAAAAGTTGTCACAATCATTATTACTTTTGCAATGGGATAAATCCTGAATTAACTAAGAAAATGCTAAACTTTGCAACGGATGAAATGATTTTTACTCCACAGGACCAGGTATTTCTCTGCAAAGTGTTGCATTTCTAAAAAAAGATGAATGAATGTGGAAGGGAAGGGAAAAGGATTGGGTGTGTTTGTGAATTAAAGAGAGATGATGGTCATGGAGATGAGGAAGATATGCAAGGAAAGGGAGGTGTAGGTTTCATTATGAATGAAGGGCTCAAATGGAGCATCAGGAAGTATGAACTGGTATCTTCTGGATTGTTTGGGGAGTCTGTAGGAAGTAGAAATTCAGAGGTTGATGAGGAAATGGCTCTAGGAAATGGCTACAACTCTGATGTTACCAAGTTTGGTAATGAAATGTCTGCAAGAAAGCACCAAGGATACCCACACTCCTACTCCTACTCCTCCACTCCACAAACCCCACTCCTCCTAGTTGGATAATGAAACATCTGCAACAAAACAGCCAAGCTCAGAGACCACCAAGGACCCCATAGTTTTCCTCCTTCTCTTCCTCCTCTTCTTGTCCTCCTCCTCCCGTCCACAAATACCACTCCCTCCTACCCCTAATGATGTTACCTACTTGGGTAATGAAATGTCTGCAAGAAAACAACCAAGGACCACCTCCACCTCCTCCTCCTCTCCAACAACCCCAATCCCTCCTAGCCCTGATGATATTTACCTAGTTAGATAATGAAATTTCTGCAAAAAAACAACCAAATTCAGAGAGCATCAAGAGACCCCCACTTCAGCACTGAGCTACAAATCTTCTATTAATGGCTATAAAGGAAGACATTTGCTACACAAATGCCTGAAGGAAAGTGATTTGGGGGGGAATCCAAATGGATGACATAAATGGGAGCTGAGTAACCTCTTAGAAAAAAAAACCTCATTTTTTGCCACATATTTTAATCCCTGCGGGTACTTGGCAAAGAACAAAAAAAAAGAATGCCTGCTTTGAAAGGCTGAGGTAAATGGGGAATGTTGGAAGGCTGGTAAGAATATCTCTAATGTGAGATGTACTCTTATTTGGTAGTGCCAAAAGTAAAACAGTCACAGAAGAAAAGAAGTAAAAGAGACAAGAATAAATGTATGATGACTATGGGAAGTGAAAGGGAAAATCCTGTATGAAAAAAATATTAGCAGATGGATGAATCTCAAAACAAATTGAACAGAAAGATGATATGGAAGCCACTTGAATAAAGTAAAAGGGAAAATGTGACAAGACAAGAAGATGGAGTGAAAGAGCCACCTGGAAACCTGGAAGCAGAGGCCAGACTGAGAGAGCCACCTGGTGGTCAAAGGGCAGCGGGAGGGGGGAGCACCCCCCACCCATGGAGCCAAAACGCAAAAACTGCACCAAGCAAGCAGCCCTCCTTCCTGTGGCAAGGGTTACCCACAGCTCTGGCAGGAGTGCCTCCACCCCTCCACTCAGATGGCTACAAGGACCAAGGTCAGAGCAGAGAAAGGCGGGACTCCTCCCTCCCTCCCTCCCTCCACTTGGGAGTCAGGGGTGGTGGTGAAGGAGGCACCCATTGAGTCCAACCTGTCCAGCAGCCGAAGGGCCAGGGCAGGCTCAAACCCGCCCTTCTGCCAGCAGGCAGTGAGCACAAGCTCATCCCCAAGAGTAGGAGACTTCCAAGCAGCCCATGGGACTTACCCACGCAGGCCTGGTTGGTGACCAGGGTTTTGCAGCCACTGCTCTCAAACTGATTGGAGAGGTCAGGCAGGTCAGGGCCTGTCCCATACAGAACCAGAACGAACTTGGTGAGGGTGCCTGGAAAGCAGGAGAAGGGAAAGGGGGGATGAGTCCCCAGAGCAGCCTCCCTGCCAGTCTGGACCCAACACACCGCACGGCCTTCTTCCCACCCAGCTCCTGCTGGAGGAGGGTGATTGGGCTCCTACCCCATGCAGAACTTTTCCAGAGGGCCACTTTATCATTGCTTTTGTCGCTACAATTTGTTCAATGATTGCGCTATTCTTTGGGGCCTTTTAATCATATTATAAATTTTTAAAAATGTGTTTTGCTTAATGACCATTCACTCACTGACCAGTCCTCAAAGTTATGGCCGCTGCAACACCCCGTGATCCTGTGATCAAAATTTGGGTGACTGCAAACCGGCCTGTATTTATGACATGGGCTGTATTCTCCTTTTGGCCACCCTGCACTCTGCTGCTGCCCCAGCTGACATTTCCTTCCCTCTGCTGCTGGCCCAGGATCCAGGCGCTGCGGGAGAGACTGGCCGGGATGCCAATGCAGACATCAGGGTGGCAGAGCCTCGTCTGCCAAAGGAGCTTGCTGGGCCCAGGCAGAGAGACAATGCAGGCAGCGACTACCTGGGGAAGGTGGCAGATGTTGACACTGGAAGGCCACACCTGGAACCGCCATTTCTAAGTGGTGCAGTCAGGGATGGTTTGCCTAACATCCACTTCACTTAGCAGTGGAAATTCTGGGCTCCATTAGGGTCATTAAACAAGGACTACTTGCACTTACAGAATAGTCCACATCTTACAAGTTCTGCAAGGGGGCCCTCAGCTGAGCCCAACTGTCATTCCCAGAGCATTAATAGATGCTGAATTTCTTTGCCCTTTGAGGGGAGTTCTGCTGTGGGAATGGGGGGAAAACTGCCCAAGCCCCCCCCCAAAAAAGTCTTCCTAGCCCCTGGGAAATCAACACCGAAAGGAAACGTTGAAGAATAAAGCAGATTACCGTAATTGTTTGCTTCACTCGTGTTCTCAATTTCCAGCACCCATTCACCAGCTGGGTCTTCGTCCCACGAATGCGTCGTCATGAAGGCCCAGTCATTAAAGCCATCGGCCGAATAGTCCCGAGGCCTAGCCAAGCAGAAAGAGATGACGGGGAGGGCCGTGCAGAAGCTCAGCGGTCTTTCAGACCAGAGGTGGCAGGGGTCAGCTTACCTGGCAGCCAGGAGGGTGGAGCGGGTACCCATTGGGCTGACCAGGTGAATAGCCAGGTCTCCGCGGTGGTTGTAGGAGAGGGTCAGCCTGGCTTGGACATGCTCCAGTCGAGCCACGGAGTTAGCCTTTCCCCAGCAGGCCTCCACCTTCTGCCGCACCTCCAGACACTTGCCGATATCCCTGCGGGACACAAGGATCCTTGGGTAAGGCAGCCAGCAGCTGTGGGGCCTCTTCCCCCATGGGGTGGGGTGGAGATCCCCTCCCCCTCCTTGTTAGAGGTACTGGATACACACACTAGCTGTCTGGCTGCCTTTTGGTTAGTTCTCTTTCGGTCGTTTTTTCTTATTTATTGCGCTGGAATTGTGACTTTTCTATTGTGAGCCACCCAGAGTGTCCCAATCTAAATCAATCCATCAGTCCTGCCAGGGCAGCTGGGTGTCCTTTGGAAGTGGATATAGGTAGACAGGCCTATCTCTAAAGTGCCGGCACTGGCTGGGAGGTGCACGGTGACCTGGTGCAGGAGAAGAAAGGAGGGATGGACTTGATCCCCGAGGTCCCTGAAGTGTCCCGTGTGATTCCTGAGGATATAGGGCATAGGGGGCACAGGGGCGTGCTAAGAGAGGGCAGATGCTACTCATCCTCCCAAGCAAGTTCCTGTACAGGTAATTGTCAACTTATGGCATTTGGGACCAGAATTTATGATGCTAAGCAAAATGGTCATTAAGTGAGTTGCACCCAATTTTATGTCCTTCTTTGCCAGGGTTGTTAAGCTCCAATTATTAAATAAATCAGGCAGTCGTTAAGCAGATCCAGCTTCCCTCATTGACTTTGCTTGTTGGAAGCCAGCTGGGAAAGTCACAAATGGCCACAGGGGACCCAGGATGCTGCAACCATCATGAATGCAGGTTGATTATCAAGGCCCCGAATTCTGATCTCAGGGGGGGGGAGGCTGTGGCACTTCTAAGTGTGAGGATGGGCCACCTGTCACTTTTTCAGGACTAAACATGTGGTTTATGTAATGGTCACTAAACATATGGTTGTAAGTCAAGGATTCCATTTATTCAAGAAGCTGAGCCCCCACCCCAGGAGGGAGAAGACAGACGTTTCCAAGCCCCCCCCCCCCCCGACACCCACTTCGGCTCTGGGAGGATGTCGATGATGCACTTCCGCTGAGGCCCCACCGAGGTCCAGTTCTTGGCCAGGGCCACCATGGCACCTGCATCCAGCAGTCCGTAGCCGTAGGAATGGCTGACTGCAGAAAGAGGGGCCACGAGTCAGGGCTGAGCAAGGCAGGGATGGCATCTGCCACGGCCTGTCCACTCCCACGTCCCCGGGGCTACCTTTGCGTCCCACCCCGTTGGTGGCCCAGTCATTGGTGTTGAGGTGGGCAGGTTTGGATGTCCGCACAACCAGATGCTGCATGTCCCGCCAGGTCAGGTTCTTGCTGCAGAAAAGAGGCAGGTGAGTCATCAACGGCAGCTCCACCAGGCCCGGCCTGCATGGGCACTGCCACCTCCCTCGCCTCTTACTTGGCTTCCAGAGCGAGAGCAATGATCCCAGCGGCCAGAGGTGCTGAGGCGGACGTGCCGGTGTGCGACTCGGTGCATTTCTGCCACAGATCAGTCGTCACCTGGAGGACGGAGAGAGGAAGGCCATCACACTCACAGCTTATCCGGATGTCATTCACCTACCAGCTCAGAATTCCCCCCCCCCCCGCACCTTTGAGAGGCAATGGACTCCATTCAGTGGCCGTGGAGGCCACCTGCAGAACTGGCACTCCCAGCCCCTCTCTGAATTGGCCTCCCGGGAGACGCACATCCAATGTGCCCAGCGACCTTGGCTGGGCCCCCACTGGGATCTCTAGCTGGGCAGAAACCCCCACGAGAGCCCCATTTTGAACAGAGAGAGGCCTTCTCCTAAAACCCAAGAATTGCTAGATGGAGGATTTCTGTCTAGCCACCAACAAGGAGGGAGGGGCCTTAATTCCGCAAACTTTTGAGGTGTTTCAATATTAACTGAAAGGATAACCGGGGGTGGGTGGGTTGCTTTGATGTAACCTGAGCCAATGTAACCTCAGCCACAGGGAAATGCAGCTGGCTCCCCTCCGCCATGGATGCCTGCAGGTGACCAGGTGCAACTTCCGGTTCTGCCCCCCCTCCCCCGACATGCAAGGAATAAACTCGGAGCCTCAGACTGTCCTTGCTGTTGCAGCATCTCTCCTCTCTCATTCCTACCCCTGTGCAGGCCCCCAACACTGCCCTGCCCTGCCCTCCTTCCTTCCCCCACCCCAGCCCGTCCCTCCAAGCCATTTGATTTGCACCACCAGCTCCTTTCCACAATCTCTTCAGGGCATTCATCTTTCTCTTTTCCCCTCAAGATTCTGAACCATCTGCCATCTCTTGTCCCAACCTTGGCCCCCGTGGCCAGCAACTGCAATCCAGCAATCGTGGCGCCCGTAGCCAGCAATCCTGGGTTTGGCTTCCAAACTGTCCAGGCATTTTTAGAGCATGGGGGGACTTGGGGGTAGGATGCACCCCCGGAGCAGGTGGGACTCACAATCTGCTTCTCGTTCTGGCTGCCGCTGCTGTAGGTGGTGGCCAGGGTGGAGGAGCAGGCCTCACTGTACCAGGGCACATTGCCATACTGGGTGGTGCTGCTGATGGAGAGGGTGTAGATGCTGTTGGTGTAGCCGTCGCAGTTGCAACTGTCACGATCGCGGCCGCCATTCCCCGAGGCCCAGACGAAGATGGAGCCCAGTCCGTTGCGGCCCTGAGAAAAGGGTTGGGTGAAGTGGCTGGGGGCCTCGGGATCTGCCCTGACTGGCCCCCAGCTGCCCACCTGACTCGCCCTCTCACCTGACTCACACCCCGGCGGAAGGCCTCTTCGGCCAGGTGGGCGGGGCCGTCCACGGTCTTGCCATCATCCTCCGGGCCCCAGCTGGCACTGTAGATGTGGATGTGGTCAGGGTTCAGGCCCAGGGAGCGAGCTTCCACAGCATCTGTCACCTCCCCATCCAGCATGCGGACACCTGGAACAAAGATGGCCATTGCTTTGGCTGCCTCTGGCCAGCCGGCCCAGCCCAAGAGCAGGAAGAGCCCGAGGGCACCCCTCACCTCCGATCTTGGCATTGTAGGCCACGCCCACACCACAGATGCCATTGTTGGCCACCGCAGCCACTTCTCCAGCACACCGAGTGCCATGCCTGCAACGGACAGAAAAGACTGAGGCCATGCCTGCCCAAGGAGGGTAGACAGTTCAGAAATGCCATAAACGAACAAATGACCCCTTCTTCTGGATGGCCTGACCCTGCAAGAGTGCAGATCCGGGACAAGTGTGACCCTCGCAAGGGGCAGGGGGGTCTTCCATGCCCCATCCCAGGCCATGTGCCCAGTTGCCAACCTCCCTCCTAACCTGTTGTCATTTGTTTGCGTGTAGCGAGGCTGAGGGTCCGGGTCCTGGTCGTTCACGTCAAAGCTGGCCGCGGGGTCCTATGGAAAGACAGACCCCTCTGGGGCCTTAGTCTCTGCCCCTTCGCAGGAGACCAGGACACCAGTCACCCTAGAGACCAGCCCGCTGGCTGCTGAGAGACAGACCTGTCCCCTGATGCCTTGTCTGGGGTCGGGGAGACTTGGAAGTGTGGGCCCTCCAGTGAGAGACAGCTGGGGCCCCAGGAGGTCTTTGCCCTCCCCTCCCAGGAGAGCCCATTCTCTCCTCCACTTACATAATTGGCCTCCAAATCTGGGTGGTTCTTCTCAATGCCATCGTCCAAGATAGAGACTACCACCCCACGGCCAGTGTAACCCTGCTGCCAGGCCTCCTGCACGTTCAGGTCCCTCTGGTTGCTGTTGGACTGCAAGAAAGGGGAGCAGCAGACACCCACCCTAAGAGCCAAGGTGTTGGAGTGGGAGCACAGGGGCCTCGAGAGCCCATCTGAGGATGAATTCCCCCAACTAATTGTCCTCAAAAGAGAATCTCAAGCCAAAGAGGAAAGAAACCCCCCACCCAGGCTCAATCTCACAGGCCCTCCCCCCTTTTCAAACATTCATCCAAATGCCCTGTTAGCCCTCTTGGTTTCCCCTCCCACACACACACACACCCCTTCTCTGTGCTGCTCTCCTGCAAGGCCCGCTCTGCCACTTCCCCCGGCTGCCCTTGGACCTTGCTGGAAACCAGACGGGATGCTCTTGGGACACAGCCATTGGGAAACATTTCAGATCCTCTGTCCCACTGGCTGGAGCAACTAAGCACTGCCCCTCTGCCCCTGGCCTGCCCCGATCTGGGCTTCAGACAGGATGAGTCCTGTCCCCACAAGGCAGTCGCCTCACCTACCAGGTACCACTGCTGGGGGAACTTCGGATCTGTTGGCTCTATGAAGGCATCCCGCTTGGTCCGGCGCTTGGCCACCTGCTGCTCCAGCCAGAGCACCTGGGGAGAGATGCGCATGGGCATGCTGCCAGGCTCCCGCAGGTCCCAAACCGACCCTGGGCAAGCATTTGTGTCAAAAGATGCCACTCTGGAGCTCTGCTAGCACAGAGCAATCCTCCCATCTGATTCCACAAGGACCGCAAGCCCAACCCTGCCAAGAGGGCCACAGAAGGCCCCTCTCGGCCAAGCGACAGAGCCCCCTTCTGCTCATGGCCAGGGACCCTTTTCCAAAAAGGCGAAGAAGAAAAACTCTCTTTACAGCTAAACAGACCCAGTGGAGGCTGCACGGATCCAGCCTTTGCGTAATGGTGCGAAGAAAGGTTTTCCTTTGATGGGCTTCCCTTTTCTCATTTCTCTCCCAGGATGACCTTGGCAACCATCTCCCAATGCCCTGCTCCACACAGGAAACCAGGCCACCCTGCTCAGCACACAGGCCCTGTGGACTCTGCTCAGCAGGGCTTTGCCTGGGTCTTCATCCCCAGGCAAAGGAAGCCCAACCTTGAGTTCTGAAGCCCTCGTATCTCTCGGCTTCACCTGCTTCATCCACCGTGGAGCCAGAAGAGAAGCCAGAGGAAATGATTCAACTAAGCATCTCCAGCTCCTCCTGCCAGGCCCCACGGTCTTCTCCCCAGCGGGCATCAGCCCAAACCCTTGGCAGATCAAGAACCGGGACAGCACCATTCCCTCCCCGCCTGGGCAACTCAGGCATGCATGCAAGAAAAGATGCCAGTGGCTTGTGGGAGACCAGGAGCAGCCCTGGAGCTTGGTAGGGCAAGATTCATAGTGCAGCCCTCCAGGCCAGCCCCCTCACTCTTGGGCCAACTCTGCAGGACCAGAATTCATACCTGCGGCTCTTTGGACAAGGAGCTGTGCCAGGACCAGTGTGGCGAGAGGGACCGCTTGGCCACAGCCCGGTGGTAGAAATGGTAATAGTCCCCGATGATCTGAGAAGAGAAGCCAAGCAGATCAGGTTCATTCGAGAGCTGGTCCCAGAGCGGGTGGCCAGTGCCCACAGCAGAGGAAAGCTGCAAAGACTTTATGGGGGCATCAGGAGGCAATGGTTCCCCACAAGCAGGAAGATGCTCTCCCTCCTGCCCCGGCAGCTTCCTCTGCTCCTTCCTCACCTTTTCAAGATGCCCAGCCAAGCGGAGGTCCCAAGATGCCTTGAAACCGGCTTCCCCAAATTCTGCCTCTCAAGGGCTGAAATAACACAAGGGCAGCGGGGTGGCCTGCCATCTTCCTCCTGCTGTGGGGGAGGGGGGCTGCTTGGCAGGAAGGGACGTGGCCCCCCTGGTGTGAAGTGTCCTGAGGAACTGCACTGAACCACAGGAAGGACAAAGTCACCCCCTAAACCGCAGGGGGCCCATTCCGAGAGCTGGCTGTTTGCCAAGGGATATGACCGAGTGGCCCAACCCAGCCGAGTAAGCAGAGGATGAGAAAGGAGATGGGACAGCCAAAGCTCCCTGAGTGAAGAGGGAAAATTGATTTGGGAAACTTTGGTGCCTCTGAAATTGTTTTTTTTCCCCTAAGCATAGTTTTCCGTAGGAAGGTTGCCTTGCTTTTATTTAGCTCTGTACTGGTTGGTTTTGATCCCTCAACAAATGTAATCCAAGGAGCTTGCTCTCTCCAAAGGAGAAACCCCAACCTGCAATTATTTTCCTCGGCCACCAGAGGAGGCTGGAAAAAAGCTGTAGCATGCCATATTCCTAGAGAAGGAACGTTTTAATTCAAAAATATCCTTAGAAGCTAAGCTTGAGAAAATTGAAAAATTACTAGGTAATAAATTGGATATGATTGTGAGCTATAAACAAACAAAAGATAAAATGGAAATTAAAGGTAGGGAACAAGAATATCCTGTAAAAAAATCTTTATTTTTTAAGCGACGCTAGTTTTATCAAAAGAAAAAATACAGGAACAAGTTTTGTATGATCATTCTGATATAAAATTAAAACCTGAATATTTAAAAGAAATATTTAAAATATTTAAAAGAAATCTCTACTTGAAATTTGAAAAAAAAAAGAGGAGCATTTTGTTTTACCAGATGTAAACTAGGCAAAAACTATCCCAAAGCTGAAGAAGCTTCTTGCATAAGAAGCAAAATGTCTTAAAAAAAAACCCCCAGAAAGTCCAGTTGCCTCTTGAAAAAGCACCTTTGGGACAACCATGACCTGGATGACTGAGAATCTCCATACACAGGCAAAGACTATTTTCCAGGTTAAATGGGAAGTTATGGCTTTTAATTTCAAGAGGCTTGAACTACCGTATATACTCGAGTATAAGCCGAGTTTTTCAGCCCACTTTTTGGGCTGAAAAAAGCCGCCTTGACTTATACTTGAGTCAGTGAAAAATTTGCCCGAAATGGAGGAGAAAAAGGGGCGGGGCCATGCCGCTGGGTGACGCTCGTGAATGGCCCGGCGCCCCTGTGAGTTTCCCCTCCCTCTGTGTCAGTTTGCCGCGCACCGCGCACTGCACCATCCCCCCTCCTCACGTTCTAATGTAATGCAGGGCTGTCTTACGATTCCCCTTCCTCCCCCTCCTGCCGCTCTGCAACGATGTCCCACCTCCTCCTTAGTTATTGTTGATACCATATTGTTTTTATTGACCCTCTTTTCCACTTACAGAGCTAGTTTACTGTTTTTCTTTGAAATAAATATTCAAAAACATTATTGGTATCTATTTTTATTTTTGAAATTTACCGGTAGCTGCTGCATTTCCCACCCTAGTCAATAACTTTTCCAGTTTTTTGTGGTAAAATTAGGTGCCTCGGCTTATATTCGGGTCGACCTATACTCGAGTATATACGGTATATACAGTATAAGGGTTATTGATTTTTGCACCAGAAATGTACTTGACTTTGATTAAGGTTTAACAGAAAGGGAACGGAAGGGACTATATGATCAGCGACAGTCTGGAGATTCAGGATGAAGGATAGGAAGAGGAGGCCTATGTTGGAAACAGAAGATATAAGATTTAAGTGGCAGACCTACTTAAGATATGCTATATTGAGATTTTTACAGTTATTTTTTGGATATGCTATATTGAAGGCAGGGTAGAGAAGATTTATAAGATGGTTTCCAAAGAAAAGCAAGAGATTGTGTGGTTGCAGCTTGGGATCTTCCCTGCTGGCTTCCCATGGTTTTTGTCAGAAAACGGCTCGGATGGTCACACGTGATTATGTGACTGCAGGAACACTGTGGTGGTCATACATGCAGAGACCGGTCATAAGTCACTTTTTTTAGTGCCTTTGTAATTTCAAGCAGTCGCTAAATGAACGGTCATAAGTCCGTACACTACCTATAAAGACGACCAAGGGGTTAGAAACCATGTTCCACAAAGAGAGGCTGAAAGCTGTTGAGCCTTGGGAGAAATTTAAGATTCGTGAGTAGGAATATGATACCGTGTTTCCCCAAAAATAAGACCCTGTCTTATATTTTTTTGAACCCTGAAATAAGCGCTTATTGCCATGCACTCAAAAGCCCGATTGGGCTTATTATCAGGGGATGTCTTATTTTGGGGGAAACAGGGTCACCCAGTCACCCCAAAGGTCAAAGGCAAGGGCAGCTGCCCCTTGTGGCTGGAACTCCCTTGTTATGAGCTTCAGTAACAAAATCTTGACAGTCTCTGAGTTTTTCCATCCCTCTCTCTCATATTCAAGTGAACCAGGGAGCTTTTCTCCCATTGTCTCTCTTTCCCCAGCTTAAAGCATGGTTTGTGCCACTTTTTGCCAAGATCATCTCCTTGGCTCTCTACCAGAAGGCTGCTCCACCCAAGAGGTCCTGCTACCACAAAACTAGGAGGTTGAAAGAAAATTGCACTCCTGATTACGGATCCCCAGTGTCAGCAGTGGGCAGCTGATGAAGGAGAGAGAGACTTTCCACTACAGGCATCAGACCTGACACAGCAGGTCCCCAGGCGACAATCCTCACACGACTTTCATGCCCAGCGTCTCCTGCAGCAGCACCCACAAGATTAGAAAGGACACAGGTGTCTGCAGGCAATGCACAGAGCAGCTTTCTTAGCCCACCTCCTGTTCCAGCGCAAGCCTGCCATGAGACCAGATGTGGCCATAATCCTGGGACCCTTTGCAGATGCTGACCAGATAGAATGCTGTCTTTGTAACAGTCTATATAGATTCTCAGTTATCAAGGTCATGGTTGTCCCAAAGGTGCTTTTTTTCAAGAGACAACTGGACTTTCTGGAGTCCAGAAAGTCCAGTTGCCTCTTGAAAAAAATTGCCTCATGAAAAAAGCACCTTTGAACTATCTTTGTAACTGGATAACTTGTAACTGGGTCAGTTTGTTCTATTGACCGCAACATGTTGCAAAAGACTTGGCCCCATTCATGAACCCATATCATGGGCAGAAGGCCTGTTTGCACTGTGCTGATGAAACGCTTTGCTGAGCAGACAAGGGATGTATCAAGTTTCAACAGGGATCGGAAAAGGCCACCTTCCCACACAGAAAAAGAAGAGGTGCCTCAGTTCCCTGAGAGGAAAAAGGCCCCAGATGAAACAAGAGGGACTTCCCGGCCTTTCGTAGCCAGGGGGGAGGGGGGGAGGGGGGCTGCAAAAGTGCCAGGAAGGAGCTCTGCTTTCCAGCCTCTATGAGGTCTCCCCACAAGCCAGCTCCGTCCCCTCCCCACCCCACCCCGTGTACCCTCTCCTTGCCAGCCCCTTTCCCCATAGACCCAAGGAGATGGCTGCAGCCAGAGGGCCGCTAGGGAATCACCCAGAGCTAAAACCACAAGGAGCCCTGAGGCATCTCTGCATTAATCTTGCCCTGGTCAAATGCCCAGAGAGAGAAAAGGTGCCACATCTATGACTGGCAAAGAGAATGGGGAGCAAAGGAATAGGAGAGGTAGAATTACCTGTGGGCAGCAATGCAACCCCCCTCCCTCCCCATCTTTTCCATGGCAACTGCTTCCCCCCCCCCAGTCCACAAGATCATAAACATCTAATATCACCCCCAGCTTTGTGTCTTTGCAATTTGCTGAGCATTGTCCCCTCATCCAAGTCATTCATGACAACTCTGAAGAAGGTTGGACCCGGAACAGAATCTCCAGATACCCCTGGAGAGTTCCCTCCTTGTGGACACAGATCCACTCAGGGCCAGCTGTTGGACACAGATGTTCAACAGGTCCACCATCCTACATAATTCCATTTCATCAAAAAGGAGGTTATTGTCAACCTGGTCAGATACTTTATTGACGTCTAAGTATACAACATCCACAGCTTTTCCTTGCTCTGATGATCTAGTCACTTTGTCCAGAAAGACAGATTGACTGACGCAGCCTATTTTTAAGTAACCCACATGGGCTTATGGTAATCACCATGTTCCTTTGCAAGTGCCCGTAACCCTCGGCTCGATGATAATCTTCTCTAGGATTTATCCAGTTACGGATGTCAAGCTGATGGCTCTGTAGTTTCTTGAGCCCACTTTCCCCCCCTTTTTAAAAACAAGGTAATGTCTTCTTGAAATCTTCTTCAGTCCAGAGGTTCTCTGTGGTTTTGAGTTCCTATCTACCAGTTTATCACCTTGGGCTAGAATCCATCACAGAGACTTAAATTGCCTCACAGCAGCAAGGAGTTCTCCCATCACTTGCTGCCTATTTTGACCTGGATTTGGTCTTCATCCCCACGCAGTGTACCTTTTGACAAATTGGGCCATTTTTTCCTTTTGCAAAAAGACAGCTGCAAAATAGGAATTAAGCAATTCAAGTTTTTGGCTTTTACCTGTCACCATCTCACTCGCTTCTCCAACCTGCAGATCAACCACTTTCTCAAAACCATTTTTGGTTATTTTTGGTTCTCATTGAGAGCCTCAGCTCATTTTGAACCTGATCCCTCCTGACTCCATCCTTACAGATTATGGCTATTCTCTGATATTCTGCTTTTCCTAAAGGCTCTCCCTTTCCATTTCTAAGCTTCTCCTTTTTGTTTTGTTTTTGTTTATCTGAGAATTCTTTATAAAACCAAACTGGGCTTTGCATTTCTCCCATTTTTCTTTCTCTTTGATATTATTTGTATTTGGGTCCCAATTATCTTATTTTTCAGAATTTCCCAATTCTGACTGGAACAAAGTGGAGTAAAACAGTTGCTTCCTGTGAGCTGGGCTCAATGCGCCCTCCACGCTCCTTCAGGCAAGCCCGGCTTCTTCAGCAGCTCCATCGCCCTGATGGGTCAAGGTGCCAGGTTCCTTTGTCGTGGATGGCTGCCAAGCCAGCTCTCCTATATTTGCGCCTTATGTTTTCCTACTGAGATACAACACTTGATTATTTCCCCGTTAAAATCTATCCTTTTCATTTCTACCAACTGCTTAAGCCTGCCTAGATTTTTTTTCAACATTCAGTTTTTCCTCTGTAGCAATTCTGAGCTACAGAGGTTCTCTTCTTTTGTTCTGTGGTTCATCTACCGGCATCGGTCATTCTTCCACCTTTGTGCCAACTGCAAATCTAACTGTTCCCTCAAACTGTTGGGCAGCACAGACTGTACCTTGTGGGCCTCCATTCAGCAATTCTCTTGAAAGTACCTGTAATGTTTACAGTGTTTTAGAAGTATGTGAGTTAGTGACATTCAGTACCTTTATCCATTATTTTAAACTTCCAATCCTTAAAAATGGTAGCCCTAAGGCTCAAACTGTGAAGAAAATTAACTTTCATGAACAATATTTCATTCCTGTCTAATCTTAACTCAATGAAACCATTGCTAATGCAAAGTTTGAGGACAATTGTAAAGAGAGGGGAGAGGGAAGGGAAGGGAGGGAGAGAGGGGGAGCAGGTGATTTATCCATTGATCCATTTGTTCTGGATTAAAACGAGTCCAAGACTTCTTACACACTAGCTCACTCCCCAACCACATCCAGCAATTCTCTCGGCTCTCCTTCTGTTCTCTCCTTTCCTCTTTTGTTTGTGAACAGTGTAACTGATGATGCCTTACATAACACACCTTTCCCAAGAATACTTAGAACAAGGAGCACTGTGATCCTCAAAAACGTGTCATAACAAATGTCTGTCTCTAAAGAGACTTGTGAAGTTGCATGAAACGGTCTTTGTAAAAGCCTCCGGTAAGGTCTGAGGTTGCTCCTCACACAACAGTGATGTGTGAGCCATTGTTGGCCTCAATGCCAGAAGACTGGGTGGGAACTGATATCACTAGCCATCTGGCTTGCCAAGGGAAGCGGGCTTCGATCCCGCATCAACTCTGGGCAGCTGGGCCCTCAGCCAACATCACTGCTGCTAAGATAAGAGCCTGCTACAACAGCCATAGCTGATCAGTCCTCAAAACAGCTATTTCCAAACAGCCAACATCAAATGTCCTGTCCTAAGGAAGAGCACTGCCACTTCCCACTTCCCAGGCACTTGTGACTGGCAAAGGCAGACAGGCAGCCCAACGGCCAGCTCCAGATGAGCGGAGACCTGCTTCCCAAAGGAGAAGTCAACACAGCCAGAAATTCAGCCATGAAAGCCATGCTGCCAGGCCAAGGAAAGCATTCCAATCCAAGAGAATCTCTGTAGCTCAAGGTTGACCTCAGGGGTCCTTGATGCTCCCTGAGCTTGGCTGTTGCTCGCAGATGTTTTGCTACCCAACTAGATCACATCTCAGTTCACTTCAGTGTGCCCAGTTCAGAAGCATTGAAGATGTGATCTCACCAGATCTCACAATGTTCATCTCACCAATGTTCATCTCACCAAATGTTCACAAACAAAGAGCCAAGCATCCCAGGGAATTCACCCCCATGAGGCCCCGCAACAGGAAGGGTAGCACCCATGCAGCCCCTCCCTCCAGCAGCACAATGTGCAAACCTCTTTGTTCACGTAATGTCTTAAATAGGAGCAAATGCTGTTGGGAAGTAACTCACCGGTCCCAGGTTGAGGAAGCCATGCTTCCTGGCCATCCGTTCGGCTTCCTGCAGGCCGGCGGGCACCAGGACAGCCCAGGTATTGGTGTAGATGTGCTGGCTGAGTCCCTCGCTGACCAGAAGGGCCAGGGGCACTGTCATCGCCCACCAAAAAAGCAGCAAGGACAGCCTCCGATCCATGAAAGCCAGGAGGGAAAGCCGAGCTGGGCAGCCAGGAGAGGCCCTCGCACTGCCCAGCAAGGGCTCAGTCGGCCTGAGGAACCATGGGGGTCGGCTCTGGGCCACACGTCGACTGCACAGCACCTGGAGACCAAAGGAAAGCATGGGGCTCAGACTGGACCTCCTCCCCCCCAGGCCCAAGATGTTGAGAAGAGGAAAGCAGGATGTAGCAAGAGGCTGTGCCCGACGTCTGCCAACAGGAGCCTAGTAGCCGGTGAGGGGGTGGGGGGTGTTGCCATCCAGAAGCACCATTTCTCAAGTTTCTGAGCCCAGATGAGCTTCCTCCTGCGTGAAAGAGGCGTAAATCCCCCCTGTGCAAGGCCAGTTGCCAGCTGCCCTCATGTGGGATGGGAGGCTTTGGGGGCTTCAGTCCCCCTTCTGGAGGGCCCCAAGGAGAGGGAGGGAGGTGCTCCTACAGACCCACCTGGAGCATGGCGAGAAGGAGTCCAACCCTGAGGGAAGGAGAGGAGATCAGGCCAGGTGCCCAGGATGAGATGCACTTCCCTGCTTCCCTGTGTGGGAAGGGGATGCTCTTCGAATCCCCTCCTGGCCCCCTTGCAAAGCTGTGGCCAGAAGCAACCCAAATGAGGAGACATCAGGCTCCTTCACAGCAAGGGTTCTTTGCCACCCAACACAGCCGCATTTGTGTAGAGGAGCCAATTTGCATCCTGTTAAGCAGTTACCTATTTAGTAAGTAAATCCTAACCCTCAAACAACTTTGTGTTGTACCTACTATGTTATTGCTTTTCTTGAAGCCCTGGAACCAAAACAATCTCATAAGGAGCTTACAGAAAAAAAGGAAAGCTCAAAACATGCTATACATAAATGAACAAGTTTGCCAAGAAAAGGAAACTTATTTGCAAAGGGGGCAGATTTAATTGGCTACTGAGGGTCCCCTGAAGCCATGGTTCTCTTGCTCTCTAAACCAGACAAGCATCAGTTGTGCTCTGATCTCCCACAAGCACACTGGGGAGAGTGCTGGCTGGGACGACCACAGAAAAATGGGACAACCACACACAGGCGGTATGTTGGGCGAACAAGAGGCACGTGGCCTGGAAACCCCTCAATGGAGCCACCGGGCACCCTGATCCCCACCCTCTTTTGCTGACTCAGCAGGGCAAGGGATGTTATCGATTCCCCTTGTTCTGTGGGCAGCTACTGTTTGCGCTTGACCTCCATCTCTTAATCCAAAAACCTGGTCAGAAGTGGACTCTTTGCTACCTGCTCGTTATGACTGCCCAAGCGCTCCGGCAC
This sequence comes from Diadophis punctatus similis, assembly GCA_023053685.1. NCBI lineage: Eukaryota > Metazoa > Chordata > Lepidosauria > Squamata > Dipsadidae > Diadophis > Diadophis punctatus. The sequence goes on from JALIGW010000012.1 coordinate 613,196, forward strand.
AGAAGATCCTGGGTTTCAGCCGAAGGAAGGCCTCGGGGTTGAACGCAGCTCCTCCGTTCCAAGGCTGAAGAGTCAGCAGAGAGATGACCAAGCAGAAGGTCATCCCAGCCAGATGAAGGTCAGGAGAGCCGGAGAACAGGGGAAATTCTACCCAGCCACATTACTTAATTTCACCACACTTGCTGTTCCTGTCTGGCCCTGCATCAAAAGGGAGCTCCAGCCTCCAAAGGTCAACCTTCTAGCAGAACAAGCTGACTGACTGGCAGAGTAAACAAAAACCCTTCTTGGGAGGCTATGCTTAAAATGGGGGCCATTTCTGTAATCCAAGGAAATGCCACTCCGACTGAGGAACAGGTTCTGCCCTGGACAACTGACGGGTATGTGTGGCAAAGGCTAACCGGGAGCTCTCCATTCTCCGGCTAGTTTGGGAGAGTAACTGATACATCTTCAGAAAGGGAGCGGTTCGGGCCACCTGTCTCGTGGCAAAGAGGTCTCCCTGGATCAGTGCCAGCAGAGGGGACGGGGAGACATACCAAAGACATACTACAGATGTACTTTCATGGACCACTGGAAGGAGGAAATGACTCACATGTGTTGCCCAAGAATGTGATAGGCAGGTCACAAAACAGGCTTTTGAGGGGCTGCCATAAAGAGTGGGGGGGCAATGTATTTTCCAAAGCAGCAGAAGGCAAAACAAGAAGCAATGGATGGAAACTGAACAAAGAGAGAAGCAACCTAAAACTAAGGAGAAACTTCCTGACAGTGAGAACAATTAACCAGTAGAGCAGCTTGTCTCCAGAAGTTCTGGGTGCTCCATCACTGGAGGTTTTTAAGAAAAGACTGGACAGCCATTTTCTGAAATGGTATAGGATCCCCTCTAAGGTCCCTTCTAAGTGTTATTCTGACATCTTTCCCAGGCCCTCCACTCAGATTTTGGCATCCTCAGTTTTCCTGCCTGAGCAGGGGGTTGGACTAGAAGACCTCCAAAGTCCCTTTCAACTCTGTTATTCTGTTATTCCTGAGCTAAATACGCGAAGACCCTCATTGGGATCCTATCTCTTTTACTCCCTCTGGACTAATGAGTTAAAGAGCTGCCTCTAGACCAGTGGTTCCCAACCTTTCTAATGCCGCGACCCCTTAATATAGTTCTTCATGTTGTGGTGACCCCCAACCATAAAATTATTTTGGAGACCCAGCGAACAAAGAGGCAAACAGGGAGGGAGGGAAGAGAGAGACTAAGAGATATTAGCACAGGGCTAGCCTGATCATATGGAGCAGGGCGGGGGCGATGGACCATGCTCCGGCACCACCTCCTTCTCCAGTTCCCTCCGGCTTAGCTCCTCCTGCCCCTGGCGGTGGCGCCCTCAGCACCAAGGCTGTATGATCAGCCTAGCCCTGCGCTAATATCTCTCAGTCTCTCTCTTCCCTCCCTCCCTGTTTGCCTCTTTGTTCGCTGGGTCTCCACGCCAGCCGAGGGCGAGAGGGCAGACAGACGATTCCAACCCAGCTGTCCTCCTTCCCATCGTCATGCGCTGTGAAACTTAAGTGGTTGTTGGCTGGCCGTTCCCTCCTGTGACTCCCTTTCCCTTCGACACCAGTGGGAAGAAATTGCTGCTGCGAGCAGGAGACAGGGGCGGCCACAGATGTCTTAAGCACCGCCTTGTACTCTCCAGCGCACAATCTTGTGACGCCCCACCCCTTAGCTCGGCCGCCAGGCATCACAAATGCCTCTCACCGAATGGCACCTCTCCTGACCAATTGGAGGGCTCGGGTGAGTTGAGCCGATATGGCCAGGCTTGTGGCAGTGGGGGGGGAGCTGAGGATGCTGGGGTGACCCCTGGGTAATGGTCATTCGACCCCCAAAGGGGTCCCGACCCCCAGGTTGGGAACCACTGCTCTAGACATTCATTTTAATAGATTTTTTAGAAATCTGCAGTTGAAAGTTCTTGATGTTGCCTTACCCTGAAGACCCAATTTCATTTGGAATTTAATCCCAGGATGATTGCCCTTTTGGCATTTCTCTTGACACTTCTCCAAAATGCACCCAAGAAGCCACATCTCTCTCACACACACTCACTCAATTTAAGCAAATTCCCTTGTCTTGGAGCCTTTAGAACAGTGGTTCCCAACCTGTGGTACGTGTACCACTAGTGGTACGCGAGGGCCTTCCAGGTGGTATGCGAACACTTTCAGGGTCATGAACGATTTTTAGTTAGTTATTTTTTACTTCACAAAAATGTTTACTGCCTAACACAAGATAATCTGGCAACGATTTGCAACTGTTGCCACACGCCACCCACCTGGTCCCAGCGGCCCGAGAATCCAGTTGCTGGAAGCGCGGGGCCAAAAAAGGAACGGTACAATTATGGAAATAAAGTGATATCTGATCGAATTTAGTTTCTCTGGAACCAGGTGGTACGTGGCGACTGTACGGGACCTCCAAGTGGTACTCGATCACAAAAAGGTTGGGAACCACTGCTTTAGAATCATAGGCTAGAACAGGGGTGTCAAACTCACGTTGTCACGGTGTCATGTGATGTATCGGGACTTTCCCCCCCTTCACTAAACTGGGCGTGGGCCGGGAGTTTGACAGCCTTGGACTAGAAGGTATCTTGGAGGTCTTCTAGTTCAACCTTCTGCTCAAGGCAGAAGACCTCATACATCCCAGTCAAATGTTTGTCCAGTCTATTTTTGAAAACCTCTAGTGATGGTGCACCCACAACTTTGAGAGGCAAGCTGTTCCCTTGATTAATTGTTCTGTCAGGAAATTTCTCCTCATTTCTAGGATGGATCTCTCTTTAATAAGTTATATTATCTCTGGTGCTTTGGAGAATAAGACAATCCCCTCTTCTCTGTGACAGCCCCTCAACTACTGGGAGACAGTTATTATGTCCCTCCTAATCCTTCTCTTTGATAGGCTAGATATACCTAGCTTCCTCAACAGTTCATCATACTATTTAGCCTGCAGGACCCCTTATTAAGGTTTCCTACTTGTGCTGGGGGCTGGACTAGAAGATCTCCAAGGTCCCTTCCAACCCTATTATTCTATGTTCTATGTTCATCTTTGTTGCTCTTTTCTGCAGACTTTCTAACACCTGAGCATCTTTTTTTTTTGATACCATGGTGATCACAACTGAATGCAATATTCTAAGTGTGGTCTTACTGATACAGTGTAAAGTGGTAGTATCGATTCACATGATCTTGATACTATCCCTCTGTTGATGCAGCCTAGGACTGCATTGGCTTTTTTGGCAGCTGCAGCACACTACTGGCTCATATTTAAATGATTGCCCACTAGGACTCCAAGATCCCTCTCACAGTTACTGCTGCTGAGCCAGGTGCCACCCCATTCTGTATGTGTGTATTTGTTTTTTCCTGCCTAAGTGCAGGACCTGACTTTTCTCACCACTGAACACTCATCTTGTTGGAGAGGACCCAGTTTTCAAGTTTGTCAAGATCCTTCTGAGTCTTCCAAAGTGTTAGCAATTCCCCCAGCTTGTTGTCCATTTGCAAATTTCATGAGTTCCCTTCTATGCCCTTCTCTAGGTCATTTATGAAGACGTTGGAGTTCTTAGCATAAGACTTGTTTTCAAAGCACCCATGTTGGGCATTCCCAACTTAGCACCAATTTATACCTTCTCGGCAGATACAAGCAGCCACTTTCTCAATGATTAACCCTGGCTTTGTTAGCAGAACTGAGCAAATGAAGAACATGGGGACACACAGACATGTTTCAGCACAGATGTGCCAAGGCATTTTCTTTCCAACCATTGTTATTGCTAAAGATGAGAAAGTGCAGATTCACTCAGGGCCTCCAGCAGCTTCAGGAGACAACCACTTTCTAACTATGTAACCCATTTCAGCTCAGAGGCCCACATCCCAAGCCCTGATTGTTCAGGCCCAAATAAACCAGGTGCAAGCCCGTCATTAGATGCTCGGCCCTTTAATCCATAGTGTTTCTCTCAGTCCACTTATTCTGACCCACGGACCGGGAAGGTGAAGGGAGCTGCTATGAGCCTCTTCTGGGGATAGAGCCTACAGGTGAACTTGACTAAGGTTCACACAGGAAAAGGTGTTATTTCAAGAGACAACTCTCACACCAGCAGGTAAGGCCAAATTCTCATTTATTTCCTTCTACTGTCTTTCTTTCCTCCCCACTAACTCTCTCCCTCCACACTGAGTATTCTTGGAAAAGAATAAAAAATAAGAACCTCAGTAATGCAAGGGATGGGCACTCAAGGGAGGTGGGAATTCCTATGCATGATTCACATCTCTCTACTCTTGCACAACTTATGTTGGCGAAGCCCAACCACAGCTTAGCTTGAGCACCTAAGATCACCTGATGCCGGAAGGGTCACAATGGAAGCTACTTTTAAGCTCTGATGCTGGGGGGGGGCCTCTTCAGACAGAAATTGCAGTTAGTTTGGGCAGAAGCTGACAAGCAAACCAGGATGGCTCTTTGGGACCAAAACACCCAATCCCTGGTCCTTACCTTCTTGTTCTTGGCTTGCTACAGAGAACACAGATTAAGCCGGCCTCCAGCTCAGGAAAAAAAATCACTGCCTACTCCGAGATTTTGACAAGAAGCTGGCATAACTAGTCAACAGAGGCAACTTCCGCGGCTTTAGATTTCGGGAAGCAAGTTTTTCTTTCGCAGCTCTCCCCAGACGGCCAGGTGTTAGACGTGCCATTCAGACTAACCCCCGGAAACTCTCCCCACCCCCGCAGGGCTTGTGACTCACTTGCGGGTTCGCAGACATCCCGGCTTTGGCTGCAAGAACTGCAGGCAGCCTTCCCGGCCACACACTTCCTCCTCCCGAGGCGGGAGGCCCGAGAGGAAGCGCCTGGTCCGGCCTCACAGCCCTTCCCGACGGAGCCCATCCCGCGGAGCAAAACCTTGGACGACCTGATCCGTCCCGAAGGCCTTGAGGGGCTCCAGAGTTTCCACGCGCCTCCGCCGGGTCGAGAGCCCTGCCCTTCAGATCCCAACGGGGCCAGCGCCCGGCGGCAGCGCTCCAGGCGGGGGACGGCTGCCCCGGGGCTGCACGCACCCACCTCGCCGCACCGCAGCGGCGGCCTCGCCCACCAGCCGGGCTGGGCCGGAAGCGGCGCGTCCCCCCGTCGCGGGCTGGATGCGGGCCCCGAGGCGGAGGGGTGGGCGAGCGGCCGGCAGCCGCCCAGAGGCCCCGCGAAAACCGAGCCCGAAAGGCGAGCCAGCCTCGCCGTCCCCCCCCCCCCCGAGGCGGCCCGCGCCCTTAGGCCGAGCGCGGCAAGCGCGGAGCGGGTGTCCCTCCCGCGCCGTCGGCCTTACCTTCCAGTCCGCGGGGCTCGCGCCGCTCTGCTCACCGCGGCTGCCCGCTCGGCCCCTGGGCGAGCGGGAGCGGCGTCATCGCGGCGGGCGGGAGGCGGACCGGGAAGCCCAGCCGAGCTGCCCCCGCCCCGCAGGCTGGCAGCGGCCTGACGCTGGTTGACGCGCGGGCGGCGGGGCGGCCCCAGCCCGGCACCTCCCCTCGCGCGCAGGCAGGCAGGCAGGCAGGCAGGCCCGCCCTCCTTCCCCCCCATCCCCGGCCGCCTCGCCCGCCGCTCCCGGCCACCATCACCGCCGGTGCTCGGCCGGCCCCTCTGCGCGGCCGTGCCAGGGAAGGCGGCCGGCGGACCGGCGGGCGGGCGGGCGGGCGGGCGGGGCAGGCGAAGCCGGCCGTACCCCGGGGACCATGAGGGCCGAAGGCCGCTCGGCGCTTCTGCTTGCCCCGTGGCGGACGCGGCTTCACGGCTCTGGGCTCTCTCCGGGGATACCGGCGGCTTCGTCGATCGCTCTGCCAACGTGCCGAGGACGCTGAGCTCGGCCAGTCGGTGCCCAGGAAGAGCCCGCGGATAGCCGGGTGGCCGCTGGGCGGGAGGGCTCCGGGAATCCCCGCGGAGCGGAGCCTGGGCAGGTGCTGAGGCAGCGGCGAAAGAGCTCTGGGCGACCCGAGCTCGCCTCTCTTCCGCTCCGCTTCTGGGCCCCGCACTTGGAAGGGGACAAAGGCCGAAGGAGCCTCGGGGGAGGCGCCGGGGATGGTCGAAGTCTGGAAACCGAGGGGCTCGAAGAGCAAGGAGAAGTCCCGGCAAGCGTCGCCTCCAAGGGGAGGGCAAACCAAAGGGAGCCATAACGAAGCCCAGCAGCAGCATCCAAACGGCCGATTCTTGCGGAGGGAACCTGGGATCTCGGCTGCAAAAGGCCGCAAGGGAAAGAAATGCGGGCCTGGGCGGATTTGTTCGAACGAGACGATCGGTAGTCCTTCCAGTCGGGTGTTCTGGAGTTGCGGCGCTGGCCTCAGCGTTTATGAAGTAGCCAATCGTATTTGGAAAATGAATTGAGGCAGCTGTGCCAGAACTTGGAAGGGCCCTCGAGGCCATCAAGCCTACCCTCCTGCAGGCATGGAAATTAAAGTCTCCCCAATGTTTGACAGTGATACTCTGATTGAAAAGCACCTTTGGGGAAGTGGTTTCACAGTCAGGTTGTTTTGTTAGGAAGATTTTTCTCACTTTCAGCTAGAATTGGTCTATTAATTTCTCCCTTACTCCACAGTCTGCATTCCAAAAGCTACCCATGTTCGCCCGCCAGTGACCTCTTTTGGGGAAGTAGTGTGAAGAGCGCTTTCATGTCTACCCTCAGATATCTTTTCTCCAGTACTTTCCATCTCTCTTCATGGGAGTTGGCCAGCATTTCTTAACCACTGGCTTCATAGTAACACATGCAAGTCACTGAAATCTCCAGGTATTTTTTAATCTCTCTGATCCCCTGGTTTCCCCATCTTGCCCTGTAAGGAAGGCCTGGAGGGACCTGTCCTGGTTAAAACCTTCTTCAGGATTGAGCCATTGCCTTCCTCTTTAAGACCAGTCTTCTTACTTTTCCACCCACCTTCGTTCTTGACTCCTCATCTTTTGCCATCACCTGTCAGTATGTTCATGGGCCAGGCCAGTTAACATTACCTTTGCCTTCTTAGTATTTAATAGTCCACTTGCCATTTTTCAATGAGTGATTCTAGGTCTTCTTTAGTTTCTGCTAACAAAATGGGGTTGTCTCCATATGGCAAATTGTTAGTGATTTGGCCTCCAATTTTGATTCCAGCTGTCATTTCTTTCAGTCTAATTTATCCTGCACACTTAGACATAGGAAAGAGGGCCGCTTTCCTATGTCACCCCCTTTCTTGCTCCAAACCAGTGTTTCTCCAACAACCCTACAGCCTTGCGAACAGGCAAGGGCCAGCTTCGGTCTTCACACGTCCCAAAGCCCCCCTTTCTCTTTGAATCCTCCTCTTGGGAATCGTCCTGAGTTGGCCTTCCAAGTCTGCTGAAAAAGGAATAAGTCATCAAGGAAGTGTGGCATTTCGATAAAATAAATGTCCCAGAGATCTTGGTGCTTAAAGTGGCAAATAGGGTTGCCTGAGATGTCTTTATGGGTCGGACACCAAGCTCTTTCAGATAGTTTTTGCTTTATGGCAAACTTTGCTTGATTATAATCCAACTCGCTCAAAACACTGGAAGAAAATTCCCATTTTCTTTTTGATCACACATGCTAAGTGGTTGCAAAAGTCTCACTAAGTATTTGGCCTTGTGGCCTTGTAACATTGATCTCCGATGTCAACAGTTGAGGTCGGCCCATGACTGTGGTATGATTGAAATTTGTTAATATGTTTTAATCTATGCTTTTTTAAATTTTAATCTTTTTATATTGATATTTATGTTTCTACATGTTGTGAGCCGCCCAGAGTCCTCCGGGAGTTGGGCGGCATAGAAATATAATAAAATAAATAAAACCTGCCTCCAAAAATTGAACAGTGATTCAGATTGTGATCAGTTTTTATAAGTAAATATAGTTCTTCTATATAGACAGCTACACTGGGGAAGCCCCTGGGTGCCTGAAATGAGTTTCTCAAAGAATTTGACTCAATCAGCCAGTCATAAGCCTGGTAGGGGCTCAGCTGGCCCAGAAGCAACGTTTGGGCAGCAACCCCATGGCTCCTTCAGCTGCTCTGGCCGCCAGTGGGATTCAAGGGGCTGTTTATCTCCCATTAAGCCAGCCAGGCTGTTGCAGGACTGTCTCTCCCATCACTTCTGCTCTGCCCCCCAGGGCTGGTGGGAGGGCATACAGTGGGTCCCTTCCAGCAAACAATTTGTTGCCATGCTTTCTCTCTGCCTGCGCCTGCCCCATGGACTGTCTGTGTGGTCCTGACGCTGACATCCTCCCATAAGGCACCAAAGGCCTGGCTGTTCCACTGGTATTCAGTCCAAGGGCTTAGGGCAGTGTTGGCTAACCTTTTCGGCACCAAATGCCGAAACGGGAGCGCGTGCGTGGAGGGGAGCGCCGGAAACCAGAAGAGCAGCTTCCTGGTGCGCATGCACGGGAGCGACGGAAACTGGAAGAGCAGTTTCCCAGCACGCATGTGCACGCTGGGAAACTGAACTTCCGGTTTCTGGCGTGCGCATGAGTGCCGGTCACCTGGTCTTCTGGTTTCGGGCATGCATACGCGCACGAAGACCAGCTGGCCAGTGCGCATGTGCATGCCGGAACCCGGAAGAGCAACGGGCGACAGTTGGTGTGCCCGGAGAGATGGTTCTGCGTGCCACTTCCAGCATGGGAACCTTGCTGGCTAAATGTTGCTTTTCCAGGTTGGGACTACTGTTTTAACCTGGGATTTGGGGGGTTGGTATATGAAATTGTTGGTTCTTCGATCCACCCAGAGTTGCTGCTGTGGGCCTGGCAGCCAAAGAACGATGTTTGTGCAGTGCAGTGGCGCATGGCTGCAGAGGCAAAAGAAGCTCCTCTAATGCACAGACATTGGCTGAACACGGGAATATTCTTTGGGGTTGGTGGTCTGGGGTACCACCTCATTTGCTCCCCTGGCTGCCTGTTTCACATAGTTATTTCTAGGACAGAAGGACAAGGGAGAGGATTCTGGACTCTCCTACTCAGGTTTTTGGATTTATTCATGATACACCTTATGTATTCAACCTTTTCCTGTTTTAAGTATTATTTATTTTTGTTTAATGAAGTGGAAAACATTAGCCAAAAAAGTGATTGGCCGCGCTAACAGATATATTAAAGATTTGTTCTGTAATCATTAGCTGATATTTTTATCATATTGTTTATTCATTTGCTAATCCAATTCATTTGTATTTATCACTGTATACTATATACTTACAGTATTTGTTTAATGCTTACCTGGAAATGCCAAAAACACCCATGTCCTCCCACAATGCCAGCAAAATACCTGTTTAGTGACACAGAAAAAACCCAATGCAGGAAACCACTCACCTGATAAACCCTCATAAATATCAAACCAAAGAAGCACCCCCTGAATGAAACAGTCACATATACATAAGCTACAATGATTTGTTTACTTGTGGAGAATTCCCTATCAGGCTTGCTGGATTGGGTTTTTTTTTAAACAGGTCTTTTGCTGGCATTGTGGGAGGAGGTGGGTGTTTTGGCATTTCCTGGTCAGTCCTCCATCTCTGCCTTGTAGCAGAAAAAGACGCAGAGTAAGATTTGAGGGCACTGTGCCTGGCACATTTCTGTGTCTCTTATTCTGGCACATCTTAACTGGGCAGAGTTAATTCAGTGATTGAAGCAGCATATAAATACATGCATATAGAGTAGCTTCAGGTTCAAGCAGAAAGACAATCCATGTTTAAAATATTCCAGCATCCAGAAATAAGGAATGTGGCTGATTGACAAAATACAAGTAATTTAGATTGATATACAAACCATAATAAAGAAAACTAAATCCAGGAATAGCATTATGTATAAAGCAGGCTACAATTTTAGAAAAGAGCATTGTGCATTTTTATCTAATAGCTAGTATGTCCTGATAGAACACTTATTCATATACTTTCCAGGGTCAGGGACCATCATTAACAATCTTCTATTCCTGAAAGAGTCATGTTCTTTAAAAAAAAAACACCTGGCTACCAGCATTGCAATTCTTCCTTTGTAGAAGAGTACAAATAAAACAGTTGCTTTGAAGCTGGTCAAGGAAAGGTTAGGTTTACACAACAAACTAATCTTCAACTTTACCCACATTAGGAAACCAGAATTCCTGTGTCACACAAAGTACTGTGCCCAAATAACCAGACCATGTTTTTAACATGGCATGTTGCTTAATATGAAGACCTGCCAAACCAGAAACTGTTGATCCTCACCTTAGTCAACCTGCCAGGGGAAGCCAGCCTACGATCAGACATCAGTGTCTGCAGCCAGCACGCCAAGGCTTTGCATCCCAGAAGGCTGATCTTAGCTGACCTGGATCAAGGCCAGCCAGGAGGGTAGTTAGAAAGGAACCGTGGAAACTAGAGAAGGTGCGTCCCGAGCTGAGCTCCCTCTGCTGTGAAGCAGGTGCCCCCCCTCCTGCATTTCTCCTCAACACCATCCACATGGGCAGCCACAATCCCGCCTGTTTTCATATTAGCATCTTTTACTTCTGAAGAGCTTGGAAATTGGGCTCCACACAAAGAACTCCAAAAAACTTTCTCTGTGAGCTTCTTGATGTTCACAAGCAACTAGGTAGTCTCTGAACAAAGCCCCAGCCCAGCAGGGAAACCATCGCTTGGCCTAGAAGCAGAACTGAGTCAATTGATATTGGAAATGACTGCACCTGGCAAGGTGAGGGCTTCATACCACAAACACACATTCATAGCTGATTGGGTCCCAGGCCTTGCTATGAATGAATCCACCACACAGGAAGTAGCCTGTCTCTCACCTGCTGAGCACCGTCATCTGCTCTCTGCACTGGAAATAGCAATAGCACTTAGACTTATATACAGCTTCATAGTGCTTTACAGCCCTCTCTAAGCGGTTTACAGAGTTCAGCATATTGCCCCCAACAATCTGGGTCCTCATTTTACCCACCTCGGAAGGATGGAAGGCTGAGTCAACCTTGAGCCTGGTGAGATTTGAACAGCTGAACTGCTGAACTAGCAATCAGCTGAAGGTTGCAGTGCTGCTTTTAACCATTGCACCACCTCGGCTCCTTGTAAGGATCGTCTCTCCATTCACCTACAAAGTACGAACTTCTGAGCCAGGTAGTTCAAAAGGATTCCTTTATTAGCAAGTGTGATAACAACCCATTCATTCAAAGCAAGATCTAAATACCCTTAGGCAAAGCAAGTACATTTAAACCTTAGAGCCCCTCCCCATTAGGCAGAATGCAAATCCTGACCAATACACAAGGTGTGAAAGTCCTCTGAGAATCCGGATGAATGTACAGAACCCTTTCCATTTAAACTAACTCACATTGCCCCTCATAAATCCTATCCTAAGATAAAGAGGTTCCCAGATGTCTGGCACCAGGATACGTGTTATAAACGTCAGTTGATCCAAGCAATGTTGATAAATCAAACTCGAGACCCCCCTTCTCTCTCTGAATGGCAGAACCACTCTGGGGTTCTGACATGCTGCCCCCTAAAACAAACAAACTCCCCTTCTCTTATTGAATGGCAGAGTCACTGGATGCGGCCCCCTTAAAAAAACCCACCTGTAAAAGACATAAACACAATCAATTATAATATATTAACAAGGTTTGTTAGGGTATTGGGAATGAAATCTTCTCAGTAAAGTGGCAGCTTTAACATGTTTAGCAACCCACTTGTTCTTTGATGAAGGCAAATGTTTCCAAGCAACCAGATACTCAGTTTTTCCTCTGTGGATCCGAGAATCAAGAATTTCCTTGATTTCAAAATGTTGTTCTTCTATCATGATTGGAACAGGTGGTGCAGATACAGGCGGTCTGAGTGACGAGGTTACCTCCCTCTTGAGTAAACTAATGTGAAACACTGGGTGGACTTGTCTGAGTGTTTTTGGAAGGAGTAATTCAACTGCTACTGGGTTGATGATCCTAATAATAGGGAAAGGGCCAATGAAATTTGGCCCTAATTTTGGGGATGGTTGTAACGATTTCAGGAATTTTGTAGATAAGTATACTCTATCCCCAACATGGAAAGGTTTGGGCTCGATTCTTTTCTTGTCAGCTTGAATTTTAAAAGCCTCTCTAGCTTCCTTTAAGGCTAATCTGACCACTGGCCATGTGTTTTGTAAATTCTCTATCCACTCCTTTAGTGAAGGGATCGTGGGTTTTTCTGTGGGTAATTCAGCATTGGGCTGAAATCCTGACCTGTGGCTACTCTAAAAGGGGTGAAACCAGTACTTGAATGTACAGAATTATTAAATGCAACTTCTGCAAAAGGTAAAAGTTCAGTCCAAATGTCCTGTTGAAATTTAAAAAAACATCTTAGATATTGTTCCAAATCCGAGTTTGTTCGTTCACAATTTCCATTAGTAGCCGGGTGGTGGGCGGAGCTTAATCCTTGGGCGGTACCAAGCAAGCCCAAAAACGCCTTCCAAAAGTTGGAGGTGAATTGGACTCCCCTATCCGAGATGATTCTTTGTGGGGCTCCATGAAAACGATAAATGTGTATTAGATACAATCTAGCCAAGCCTTTAGCAGTTGGGATTTTCTGGCAAGGTATAAAATGTGCTTGTTTTGAAAACACGTCTGTCACAACCCAAATGATCGTGTTTCCCCCTCTTACTGGTAGTTCTACAATAAAATCCATAGCAATTTCTTTCCATGGCGCTGACGGCTCGGCTACCTTCTGTAGGAGTCCTGGGGTTTTCCCTTGTCGTCTTTTTGCTGCAGCACAAATGGGGCAACTCGCTACATAGCTTTCTATGTCCTTTTTTAGTGATGGCCACCAAAAGTGTCTCTCTATTAAGTGTAAGGTTTTTACAAAGCCAAAGTGTCCAGCTATTTTTGAGTCATGACACCTTTCCATTAAGCGTAATCTTTGGCTAGCAGGCACATATAGTTTCTCTCCTACCCAAGCTAAGTCATCTTTCATCAAGCAACTGGATTTGTGGTTCAAAAACCATTCATCATTGATTAATGCTTGTCTAAAAACTCGAATGGTGTCGTCGTTTGTCAACGTGTCTTGTCCTCCTTGGGACCTGGTGATTACTCTGGCTGCCAATTGATTAGTTTGTACTATGGGTTTAAATACCTCTGACTTCGCACTATTGTATTGTGGTTTTCTGGATAGTGCGTCTGCCAGAAAGTCCCCCCCCCGGGGATAAATTTAAGAGTAAACTCGAACCGTTTGAAATATTGAGCCCAACGAACTTGTTTTGGGGATAGTTTCCTTGGTGTCTTTAGGGCTTCTAAGTTTTTATGATCAGTCCAGACTTCAAAAGGAATCTTACTCCCTTCTAAGAAATGTCTCCAAGTTAAAAGTGCCAATCGCACCGCATAAGCTTCTTTTTCCCAAATAGCCCACCTTTGTTCAGTTTCACTTAATTTCCTGGATGTATACGCACATGGCTGTAGTTGCCCTTGCTCATTTTTCTGAAGTAGGATTGCACCTATTGCAACATTATAAGAGCCGAGGTGGCGCAGCGGTTAGAGGCAGGTACTGCAGGCCACTTTAGCTGACACTGATCCGCAGGTCAGCGGTTCAAATCTCACCGGCTCAAGGTTGACTCAGCCTTCCATCCTTCCGAGGTAGGTAAAATGAGGACCCAGATTGTTGGGGGCAATGTAAATATACATTGCTTACTGGTGTAAACCGCTTAGAGAGTGCTTGCACTGTGAGGCGGTATATAAATGTCACTAAATAAATAAATAATAAATAAATAACATCGCTAGCATCTGCTTGTATAATGAAAGGTTTTTCTGTGTCTGGGTGCTTTAGAATTGGTTCTGCTGAGAACAGCCGTTTGAGTTTTTCAAATGCTGCTTGGCATTCCATTGTCCAATTCACGGGCTGTCTCGGTTTAGGATTTCCCTCCCCCCTTTGTTCTTAACAGTCTTGTGATGGGCAGGGCGATTTGAGCGAATGCCGGGATAAATTGGCGATAGAAATTTGCAAACCCCAGGAAGCTTTGTAGCTGTTTACGTGTGCGAGGCGTGTCCCAATCCAGTACCACCTGCACTTTTTGAGGGTCCATTTCTATGCCCTGGTGTGAAATACGATACCCCAAGTAGTCAATTTTTTCTTGGTGGAATTCACATTTTGAGAGTTTGGCATAAAGTTTTGCATCACAGAGTTTGCTTAGCACCAACCTGACTAGTTTAACGTGCTCAGCTTTGGTCTCTGAGTATAAGAGAATATCAACTAAATAAACAAGAACCCCTTTATATAAATGTTCATGCAAAACATCATTTATTAATTGCATGAACACTGCAGGTGCACCTTGTAGCCCAAAAGGGAGCACTTTGAATTGGTAGCACCCCAGGGGGGTGTTAAATGCCGTTTTCCATTCATCCTCCTCCTTAATCCTGATTCGATAGTATGCCTCCCTTATGTCTAGTTTGGAAAAAAATTTGCCTTTAGCAAGGTGTGCAAGCATATCTTTCATCAGGGGAAGGGGATACATGTTTTCAACACTGATCGTATTTAGGTTACGAAAATCCACACATAAAAGTTTTTTGCCATCTTTTTTCTCCCTAAATAACACTGGGGCTGCAATCTTTGGTCGGGCTGGCTCAATGAAACCCCTTGCTAGGTTTTTCTCAATGAAAGCTCTCAGTTCTTCTAACTCCCCCGGTGACATGCTATACATTTTTGGTTTAGGCAGTTTAGCCCCGGGCAAGATTTCTATTGCACAGTCAGTGGGGCAGTGTGGAGGAAGTTCATCCGAGGCTGTTTCACTAAAAACTTCAGCCAAATCCTTGTATTCCTTGGGTATGCCTTCTGTTGGCACGCTATAACCAGGCATGGCTGTTTCTCTGCATTCTCCCCCCTCAGTTCCTATTGGTGGATCCTCTGCAAAAGTCACGTGCATCTGGAATTTTATGGTGCCTTGCTCCCAATTTATTCTTGGATTCCACTTTTTTAGCCATGCGAGTCCCAAGACTAGTTGCCATTCCAGGTGCCACAATAAATGTAAGTCTTTCTTCGTGGCTCCCAATGCCTATTTTCAGTGGTTCCGTGGCAAAAGCAGCTGGTTCCCCCCCTGCTATTGACCCATCTAGTTAGCAAAACACGATGGGGTTTCTCAGCTTTCTCACTGTGATCCCCAACTCCCCGATTAGGGTTGGGCTGATCAGGCAATGGGTAAACCCTGAGTCTACTAATGCGGAGATATTTTCCCCTTCATCTTGGTTAGGGATAAATAGTCTGAGAGGGAGGGTAAGTGGTTCAATTGGTTTGCTTACCAGTGGTTCATCCTCTGGGTCGCTTTCGAACGATGTTGGATCTTCCCTTTGAAATGCCGGGATGTTCTCTCCAAAGAGGGGGGGATGGTGGTTCTACCATCTCGCTGCTCCTCAGGACAGTTTCTCTCCCGTGCAGGGCAGGTTTTGCTGATCTCTCCTCCCTCAGGCATTCTGGTTTCCGTGTTGGGGATTTAGGGGAAGAAGCGTGTTGTCTTTTGGAGGGTTCTTCCTTCCACTGGGGTGAGGGTTCCTTCCATGTTCGCCCCAAACAATACTGGTTCCTGGCCACATCAATCTCTGCTTCTCTGCCGGCAAAATACCACTTATGCGGGTGAATCGGTGTGCTCCTGGCCATGTAGGCGTTATATAGCTCATTCGTTGGGTCCTCTGCACCGCCCTCCGCTCGAATGTCAGCCCTCCGGGGTTTGGTGGTTCCCCTGGCCTCGTCAGCGGTTGCTGTGCCCTCAGCGCTCCTTTGCTGTTGCTCTGGGGTTCCCTGAATGTTGAGGTTTTCCAAAGTTTCCATCACCAGCTGGGCTAAGTATCTCTTCAGCCGTCCCTCACTCAGCGGTGCTTCGGTGGGTTCCCTCTGGTCAGAGAAGGCTTCTAGTTCCAACTTCCACCTTGGTCTCCGATTCCCTCGGTTCAGCTTGACTCCTCTGGTTCTCCCATCCCAGCTGTCTTTCTTCTCTAGAATTTCCTCATTCTCTTCGATGGGAATAGGCATCTGGCTGGGTGTTTGTTGAGGTTTCCCCCCAGCATTCCGTTTCCTCCGTTTCCCTATTTTGTTTGGACATGGTTTTGCAAGGTAGAGTAGAGCTTAATTGCGAAATTGCTTCTCTGGGTTGACCGTTTTGCAGAGCTTGCTTTCTGTAAGGATCGTCTCTCCATTCACCTACAAAGTACGAACTTCTGAGCCAGGTAGTTCAAAAGGATTCCTTTATTAGCAAGTGTGATAACAACCCATTCATTCAAAGCAAGATCTAAATACCCTTAGGCAAAGCAAGTACATTTAAACCTTAGAGCCCCTCCCCATTAGGCAGAATGCAAATTCTGACCAATAGACAAGGTGTGAAAGTCCTCTGCTCTGGGAATCTGGATGAGTGTACGTTTCCATAGAGCCCTTTCCATTCAAACTAACTCACATTGCCCCTCATAAATCCTATCCTAAGATAAAGAGGTTCCCAGATGTCTGGCGCCAGGATACGTGTTATAAACGTCAGTTGATCCAAGCAATGTTGATAAATCAAACTCGAGACCCCCCCTTCTCTCTCTGAATGGCAGAACCACTCTTTGGGGTTCTGACACACCTATTAACACAGCAAAGCTGGTTGTTAAAAGGATAGACACTGATCTCTGCCCTAACCCAGCAGGCTGGTGGTCATTCTCTTCCCCTCACCAATACCAGGTCAGAGATCTACCTACACAGCCAGACAAACCAGTATTACAGCAGCCAGAGTTTGGCACCTGGTAGTCTGTGCTCAGCCTGGCTTCTCGTGATTGCTTACTTCACGCATACTAAAATAATGACTGGGTTCCCTCAACACCATCTTACTGCTGTGGCTAGGGGGGCCTTTGCACAGGTTCGCCTGGTGCACCAGCTGCGGCCATACTTGGAGAAGGAGGCTCTACTCACGGTCACTCATGCCCTTGTCACCTCCCGTTTGGACTACTGCAACGCGCTCTACATGGGGCTACCCTTGAAGAGTATCCGGAGACTCCAGTTGGTACAAAATGCGGCTGCGCGTGCTGTGGTGGGTGTGCCAAGGTACACCCACATGACACCTATACTCCGCCAGCTGCATTGGTTGCCCATTAGTCTCCGGGTCCAATTCAAGGTGTTGATCATCATCTTTAAAGCCCTTCATGGCTTAGGACCAGGTTATCTCCGGGACCGCATTCTGCCTCATACTTCCCTCCGACCGGTTAGGGCCCACAGAGTTGGCCTCCTCCAGCTCCCGTCAGCCAAGCAATGTCGGCTGGCGGGTCCTAGGGGGAGAGCCTTCTCTGTGGCCGGCCCCGCGCTCTGGAACCAACTCCCTCCAGAGACCCGAACCATCCCCACCCTGCTGGCCTTCCGAAAAGCCGTTAAGACATGGCTCTTCCTGCAGGCAGGGGGGAGAGCCTAATTCCATCTGCACTCTCCCCCGGGTATGTCTGGCGGTTGAATGGTGTTTTTATATTTGTAATTTTTAATTTTTGTATTTTGATTTTAAATTGAATTTATTGGTTTTCTTGTATTTTATTCTTGTGTTGTAAGCCGCCCTGAGTCCCTCCGGAGTGGGGCGGCATATAAGAAACCATAAATAAATAAATAAATAAATAAACATCCTGAGCCATATACTCTATTGTGGGATGAAATGCTTTTGCATTCTGGCTATATCATGGAATGCGAACCTGATTTTGTTATATTGTACTATAATAATAATAAATAATAATAATTAATAATTTATTGTCATTGTACGTATATACACAGTACACCCATACAACGAAATTCACATAACGCTTCAAGACCAGTCCCAACACATAGCAATCCCCACCCGCCACGAATTCCCCACCCTGAACCACTCAAACATCCATACAACAGACCAAGTAATACGATCCAACAGCTCACTGATGGTGACCCTTCAATTCATTATTAAGTGCAATTATAGCTCTAGGATAAAAACTATTCAGAAACCGTGTGGTCCGAGTTTTAATTGTTCTGTATCTTCTGCCAGAAGGCAACAGTTCAAAAAGATTGTAAGCAGGATGAGAAGAGTCTCTGAGAATATTGTGCAACTTCCTAGAACAGCGAGATGCAGAGATATCATCCAGGGTTGGTAGCTGGAGCCCAATGATATTCTGGAGTTGTAATTATTCTCTGCAGAGCTTTTTTGTCTGCTGCAGAGTTGCTTCCATGCCATGCTAGAATACTATATGTCAGGACACTCTCAATGGTGCTGCAATAGTAGGACAACAGTAGATGCTGAGATAGATTTGTCTTCCTGAGCATTCTCAGGAAGTACAGCCTCTTCTGAGTCTTCTTGACGAGCATGTTTACATTCATAGTCCATGAGAGGTCCTCTGAGATATAAATACTCAGAAATTTAAAACTACTAACCCTCTCCACCTCCTCGCCATCTATGTGCAATGGTAAATGTGCATCTCTCTTTTTCCTAAAGTCAATTATCAGTTCTTTAGTTTTTATGGTGTTAAGTATAAGATTATTCTCTTTGCACCACAATATCAACCCTTGTACTTCCTCTCTATAAGCAGACTCATTGTTCTTGTTAATGAGCCCCACCACTGTCGTATCGTCCGCAAACATAATAATTGCGTTGGTATTATACAATGGGGTGCAGTCATATGTATACAAGGAATATAGGAAAGGGCTTAGCACACAACCCTGGGGGACTCCTGTGCTTAATGTCAGAATGGAAGAATGATGAGATCCCATCCTTACTGACTGTGGCCTATCTGTCAAAAAATCCTTTATCCACAAACAAATCCTCTGATCCATACCCAAATTTGACATTTTAAGAAACAACCTATTGGGTGGAATGGTGTTAAAGGCAGAGCTATAATCCACAAATAACATCCTTACATAAGTTCCCTGTTGTTCCAAATGATTCAATACAGCATGAATAACAATAGACATAGCATCATCAGTTGATCTATTGCTCCTATATGCAAATTGATATGGATCCAAAGTAGATGGAAGACCAACCTTAATATAGTTCAACACCAGTTTCTTAAAACATTTCATGACAACAGATGTCAAAGCTACTGGTCCATAATCACTAAGGGATGCCACTGCTGTCTGCATGGGGACTGGCACTATAATGGATGTCTTCAGGCAGGTAGGGATAGAGCACCGCAACAGGGATAGATTGAAAATATCCGTGAACACTCCAGCTAGCTCTGCAGCACAGTCCCTAACAACTCGACCCTTGATTCCATCAGGCCCAGCTGCCTTCCGGATATTAACATTCTGGAAAGTGCGTCTCACGTCAGATATCTGCAGTAGAAGTGGTTGTCTATCAGTGGTAGATGTTAGTGATGTTCTATCAGTGGTGAATGCTGGAATGATGGTCGTTTCCACCTCAAAACGACTGAAGAATTGATTTAGCTGCTCAGCCAAAGAATCACTACCACTGGACAAGCTGTTTTTATTTCTCTGCCCCGTGATTTGTCTCAGGCCTTGCCAATAATACCTGACGAGAGTCTGAGTTCTCAAAAAGATGTTCAATCCTCTGTCTGTATGTAGCTTTAGCGTCCCTGATACCCTTTTTCAATTTAGCTCTTGCCTCACTATACTGTAGCGCGTCATCAGAATGGAAAGCAGCATTTCTAGCTTTCAATAAAAGACGCACTTCTCTATTTATCCAGGGCTTGTTGTTAGGGAACACCCATACTTGACTGGTGGTAGTGACAACATCAATACAGCATTTGATATAAAACAGTACTGTTCAATATTGTCCTCCTCAAACAGTGCCCAATCAGTGCTCCCAAAGCAATCTTGAAGTTGCTCCAATGCACCCACTGGTCATACCTGTATTTCTCTAATCGATGGTCTATTTCTCTTGACACGAGGTCTATATGATGGAATCAAGAACAGAGATATGATCTGACTGCCCAGGTGGGGTAAAGGCATAGTCCGGTATCCATGCATGATGTTACTATATACCTGATCCAAGGTATTTTCCCCCCTAGTGGGACAGTCTACATACTGATAGAACTTGGGAAGGACAATCTATATTAATTTATTTGATTCTTTTTGTTAGTTTTTATTGTTTTAAATGTGGTTTTATATTCTGTAAGCCGCCTTGAGTCACCATGGGCAAATAGGCAGCAATATAAACAAACAAACAAACAAACAAACAAACAAACAAACAAACAAACAAACAGTTTCAATATATTATTTTCAAGGGGAAAAAAGTGTAGACCCACCCAAATACATCTGGTAGGTCTGGCCCTTCCATTAAGATGATGGAACCACTCCAAAATATAATCCACGCTGAAATCCACTCAGGCAGGTAGCACGGCAGTAGAATTTGAAACTTGGGGCGGGGCTGGGGGAACCTTGCTCTTTTGAATCCTGGAAATTCTTCAATTTAATCTTTGCCCCTTTGCTGGATTATATACGATTCCTTACTAGTCCATGCCAGCCATTAAATACCTTAAATACCTTGGGTTTGAAATTGGAACCACTTGAAATAGAAATTATGATTGCTGCAATTCTTCCTTGCCAAGTATACTTTATTATTCCCTCTAAACATGTGCCGCTGTTTCCAGATTGGTGAATAACTGTTGTTGAATAATTCCTCTTTTTTCGCCCGCCTGCTTATTCGCAACCGACTGGCGGTCCCATCCACGCGCCGATCCTCCTGCCGGGCAGAGGCGGCAAGCCTCCCCCCACGGGCTTTGGGCGCTTCCATTCCCTCTTACCACAATACGCGAGCTTGGCATCCGGACTCGAAAGCCGGAGCGACACCCCGGAGTTTTCGGGGGCTGCTCCAGGAGGGAGACAAAAGGCCGAACTCCGCGCCGGCGCCCCCGCTTAAGCCCCACCTCGGAAGAAAGTGCGCAGGCGCAGCTCCAACGGAAGGTCACCGAGGGTCCGCCCCCACGGCCCCCGGAAGCAGAAGCGGGCCAGAGCAGCCGGAAGCGGAAGCCCCTCGCCCGTCAGTCCTGTGTTTACGCGCGGCGGACGAGCAGCCGTCTTTCCTCGCGGCCCGGTCCCCCCCCACCGTCACCATGTCGGGCTCCAGCAGCGCCCTCATGAAGCAGCCCCCGATCCAGTCGACGGCGGGAGCCGTGCCCGTTCGCAACGAGAAGGGTGAGGAGAGGGCGGAAGGGGGGGGTCCTCGGCGGGGGGAAGCGGAGGGGGCGGAAGGGGGGTGCTGGGCTCAGCTGGAAAGCCTGAACCCCGCCCGCCTCTTCCAGGGGAGATTTCCATGGAGAAGGTGAAGGTGAAGCGTTACGTCTCGGGGAAGCGCCCCGACTATGCGCCCATGGAGTCCTCCGACGAGGAAGACGAGGAATTCCAGTTCATTAAGAAGGCCAAGGAGCAGGAGCTGGAGCCCGAGGAGCAGGAAGAGGAGCTGGCCAGCGACCCCCGGCTGCGCCGCCTGCAGAACCGTGTCAGCGAGGATGTGGAAGAGAGGTGAGTGGCAGCCGGGCTACCTGGGCCAAGACTGGAGGGTTTTTTGCGACCCAGCAGAGGCAGAGGAAAATGGCCTTTGTCTTCCAGGCTGGCAAGGCACCGCAAGATTGTGGAGCCAGAAGTGGTGGGGGAGAGCGATTCTGAAGTGGAGGGCGAAGCTTGGCACGTGGAGCGTGAGGACACCAGTGAGGAAGAAGAGGAAGAGGTTGACGATGAGGTATGTGCAGGCGGAAGAGCCATGTGTGGCGTTGGACTGCATCTTTGAGCAAATCTTGGAGGTTTGCAGGAGCAGCAGCAATGAGCCCAGCTGAATTTAGAAATGTGGGGGAATATTTTTGCAGTGTATCCAGTAGCCCAGTGTTCTGGCTGGCAGCATCTAGAATCTTGGCCATTTTTCCTCAGCTTTTGCTAGAGATACCAGGAGTTGGATCTGGACCATTTGACATGTAAAAGTCCTACACCTGTGTAATTTTAATATAGCCATAAATTGATACCTGACTGGTTGGAATGGGGTAGGAGGTGCATGGACACATTATAACCTTTTCCCTTTATCTCTCCTTAACAGGAAATTGAACGTCGACGTAATATGATGCGCCAACGTGCTCAGGAACGCAAGAATGAGGAGATGGAAGTGATGGAACTGGAAGATGAAGGCCGTTCTGGGGAGGAATCTGAAACTGAGTCTGAATATGAGGAGTATACAGATAGTGAAGATGAAACTGAACCACGTCTTAAACCTGTCTTCATTCGCAAGCAAGTTCCATTAGTTAAAAAAAAGGAAGGGGAGGAGGCGGCAGTGGGCATTGATCTCTTGAGCCTGAGTGGTATTTCACAGCTTTTCTTTTTAAATGGTGGTATATAATTACAGCTCCACTTTGGGTACCTTCCAAGGTGTTTTTCTTGCAGCGATGGATGTGAATTCTAATAAAGTTTTTTTCTAGAAAAGATTTAATTTGGATATTATTCAACTTGGCACAAATATCTGTTGCAGAAAGGACCGAATCACAGTCCAGGAGCGAGAAGCAGAGGCATTGAAACAGAAGGAACTGGAGCAAGAGGCCAAACGTATGGCTGAAGAGAGGCGCAAGTACACTCTGAAGGTATTGGGAAAGGAAGGAGCAGATGATTGAGACACAAGGAATGTGGTCCTTCAGGAGGCTTACTGTCCCCTAAATTGCTGCAGATTGTAGAAGAAGAAGCCAAGAAGGAATTGGAGGAGAACAGGCGTTCTTTGGCAGCCCTTGATGCTTTGGATACGGATGATGAGAATGATGAAGAAGAGTATGAAGCTTGGAAAGTGCGAGAATTGAAGCGAATCAAGCGAGATCGTGAGGAACGTGAGGCGTAAGTATAATCAGATGGAGCTTTGATTGGGTAAAAAGTTAAAACCTCTCCTCACAAGAGGGGGTAAAAGAGGATGATCATTGATGCCAAGTTATTTACTGTGCCTGATTTTTTTTAATCCAGCCCCCTTCCCAGTGTGGGATTCCAATGCTACAGCTTTCTGATGGAGGGGCCATTCAGCCTTTGTAAGCAGCTCTAGCACCTCCCAAAGTAGCTAGTTCCATTGCCAAACAGCTGATCAGTGCAAAGTTTTTTAACCAATTCCTTATCATTAAACCCATTCTTTATTATTTTTCCAGATAGAACAATAATACTGAGCATATCTACCCCATCCACATTATGGTCCTTCAGAATTTGAGGACAGATTTTTTTTCTGTCCTAATGATATTTATTTAGCATGTGATGAGAATATGACAAGAGAAGTAAACATAAACTTAATCCAGTTTCAGATCTTTAGTCCTCATTGTGTCATACACGGATTCATTCCTTGGGCAGTGGGTGGAAGAATCTTACAAGTCTATGGAACCTGTTCGTTTCATCACATACTTATTTGACTCAACAAATCTCTTTGTAGGTTGTGTGTCACAATAACACCATCCTTCCAATTGCTTGTCACGGATGTGGCCATCCCATACTCAAAAAAGTCCACATTTATGACTAAAACTACATCATTTCCATTTAACAAAATTAATCATTTATACATTTCTTTTTATAGGTTTCCATAGATAAACTTTAATGGAGCTCAAGAGCTGGTCCACATTACCATCTTTTGGGATAGATTTTCCAGGTGGTAGCAAAATCATGTTTTGCAATGTGGTGAACAGAAAGATTCCATGGTTGATGGAATCAAAACGGCTGGGGAGAAAAAGATAGTTTGTGCACCATGTGCCAGATGACTGCATAAAAACATGCAGCTGTATAGATCAAGTTAGCAGCATAATTACACTCTCAAATGTGTAACAGCAAAGAGGATGGTACAGAATTTGCTCACCTTTCTAGACAGTTCAGGCTTCTGATTTTTCTTCTGCTTTGAGCTTAATAGGGGATTCATAAGTCAGTTTGCCAAACTGCACCAGAGCCTGCAGGAGATTTATTCAGTTTCTCTAAAAGGACAGCAGAGGTGCTCATGCACTGGAAATAATTGCTAAACCTTATTTCTGGCAACAAGGATGGCAAAATATTGAATTCAGCAAGCATAAAGGCTCTGTGGGGAGTCAACCTAGGTAATTGGCTTAGGAGAGATCTCCCAATCAAGCTACTTCATTCAAGGTGGCTTGAAAATAGTCTGCACCAAATGCCAAGCATGCCAGAGTTCATAGGGCAGCCACTCCTAAGCATCTTGGCCTGGAAGTGAGTATTAAAAAGGAGCAGATGGTTCCAATCCCAGAGAATAGCATCATGGGTAGAAGAGTTTCATGACATGCGTTATTGATTTTTCCCTTTTAAAGTTGCAGTTTCTGCTTTCTCAGAATAACCAGATTCTTCCCATCCAATGTGATGAACTAGGAATAGCAAGGGAGAAATCACAAGGATAAGTTGAAGCACTATGAAGTGGTATATAAGTCTAAGTGCTATTGCTATAAGTTGCATTTTATCTAGCACCTTCTCCATCTCTTCAGGCTGCAACAGTGAAAGGCTGTTGTCTATATGCAGAAGACTAAATCTGCAGTTGGTCAAGGGCCATAATAGTGGCCAGTGTCAGTTCTGGGTTCTACAGAAACTATCAAGGGGAGTATTGTAAATCCCATAATGATATGATCTGACTTTTGGGGGTGTTAAAAGAAAAATCTTCACAAGAAAATCTTTCTGTGCTGTCAGGAACACAAATCTAGGCTGTTGTAACACTGGGCAAGCCCCATGGCCGCTTGGCAACCTTCCCTGGCCAAAGGTGCTAAAAGTCATTTATCAAACATCAGAAGGGATGGAGAGAGAGTGGCTGAAGCAGGGTTTTTATTCTATATAGGATGGAGAAGGAGAAAGCAGAGATTGAACGGGTACGGAATTTGACCGAGGAAGAACGCCGGGCTGAGCTCCGAGCCAACGGCAAGGTCATCACCAATAAGGCCATGAAGGGCAAATACAAGTTCCTGCAGAAATATTATCACCGCGGTGCCTTCTTCATGGTAAGCATTTTGCCCCAAAACTGAAAGAGGATCAAATATCTGTTCAACAGCCAGACTTGCCCTTTGTCATCCTCTGTAACAGCTTTGTCCCCATCAATTTTATTTCCCCTGCAAACTGGAGTGTTGGGGTCTTTTTCCTATCCCCAATAGTTCTCAGACTTCCCTGTGCTCAGGTGTGCTCTTGCTTCTTCAGGATGAAGATGAGGATGTATACAAGAGGGACTTCAGTGCACCAACTCTAGAGGATCACTTCAACAAGACAATCTTACCTAAAGTCATGCAGGTAAATGGGAGAGGAGCGCAGTTGCAGATTGGAGCCAGGATAAGCTTTGTGGCTCCCACCAGCATTCTCTGGGCAGCATCAGGGTCAGGTGAGCAATTCCAGAGACCTCAATCCTTCCCACATTTTCTTCTCTTTGCTATCCAGGTGAAGAACTTCGGGCGTTCTGGACGGACTAAATACACCCACCTGGTGGACCAGGACACAACTTCCTTCGACTCTGCTTGGGGGCAGGAGAGTGCCCAGAATACGAAGTTCTTCAAGCAGAAGGCAGCTGGCGTGCGGGATGTCTTTGAGAGACCTTCTGCTAAGAAGCGGAAAGTGACTTGAGTGGGGAAGGATCATCCAGATCCCTCTTTTAGCTCTGGCTCAACTACTTTGTTACTTGGGACCACAAAATATTTTCATTGGTCTGAATCGACCAAGCTGGCGCTGGTTCGGCTTAACTGACTCTCCTTTAGATCTTTTGCAGTCCCATTTCTAATTTTGACTGACTGTATAGGAACACTGTTTAAATAGTGTGGGGGGACAAACTATTAAATGACCCATTCATCTGAATTTAAGAGTGAAAAGTGCCCTTATCCTGGTTGTTTGCTGATCTGATCCTGTCATACAAAAACACTTTCAACTAAATCTGTATTGCTGCATACACGTTAAAGATAGATGTGCCATAGAAAAAGGCTGGAAGCAGCTTTCATGAAACATGCTAAGCCATTATTTGTTTCTATAATTTACTAAATGAACCATATGAACATCATGCAAACATTTAGTGCTTGTATGAAGCCAGTTTGTCTTTAACAGGGAAAAAGCCCCCTCCTTGTTCTGCTCTTATTGATAGAACAGTGGCAGCATTAGAGGATTGTTTGCAAATAAAATAGCATTAGAGCTAATACATAACTTATACAAATTCACTTTCCAGATAACATTGGATTGTTCCATTTTTATTTTGGAATCTGTTGGTCTCACAGTGCCAGGGTTGATTTTATAAATATAAATATAAATAAAATATAAATCTCACAAATAAATAAATAAATAAATTTTATAGCTGCAATTTAGGAAACAGAACAGCTCATGATCTCTCTGAGGTGGTCTGGCCCCACTGAATTTGGTAAATCTCCACTAAAAAGGGTACAAGTAAAATTGGGAATAAAGTTTATTTTTCCTATCTCTAGATGTTCCTCTTTACCTTGAAAAGATCAGTCACAAGAATCTGATAGCCTTTTTGATTTTCTTTAATGCATTTCTTTAATTAAAAATTGCATATGTAGAAAATGAGTTCAATAAAATTCTTGAAGGGTCTATTTAAAAGCATAACACTTCAGTTAATTGGGGGAAGATAACTGGTTAATCTGGATCAATCTATGTATAACAGAGTAAATTAGGAAATCACACTTTTATTTAATAACTTCAAAATGTGTCATGCAGTGCCTAACCTGCCATCCAAAGGCATATTTTTTACTTTCTCCACAGAAATGCACCCAGCACAGAGTTCTCAATTGGTAAGAGTGATTAGTGCATCCACCACATTGCCCATGTGTTCTCGTAAACTGCGTTCTGCTGCTGCCCTAGATATTTCCATCTCATTCATCTAAAAAGAAAAAAGGTAATTTTTAGCCAGTACAAGTTGCAGGTATCCACGCAGACCTTTCTGAGATGTCAAATACCTCTGTTAAAGTCAAGCCAACTTGTTAGCTCTATGCTAGACTTACAATCAATTCCAGATCCTCTTTCTTGATGGTGACTTTTGCCAGCTCTTTTTCTCTACAACGAAGAGAAATGGCTCAGGATTATATTCATCCAGACAGTCCTTCTGTCCCCTCTTTCCCATACAAGTATGCCAGATGGAACATAACAGAAATAATACTGCCTATATAACAGAACCCAAAACAGCCCAGGATTGGTCTTCCAATAGCAAATGAATTTTAAACAAGCAAACTTTTCTAAAAGGGAAATTATATGATAGTTTAGTAAACTATCAGTTTAAACGAGTTGGAAGGGACCTTGTAGGTCTTCTAGTCCAACCCCCCACCCAAGCAGGAGACCCTAAAGAAGTTCTCAAAGAACTTCAGGGCATGCCAACCTTCCTATTCCAACTACTGCCAAGACAGGTAAACTGATGTAGAATGGTAGGTTTTGCATTTGCCTGGGAAATAATATTCCACTCTCTTTTGATGTGTTAACTACCATCCTTAAACTCACAACCATAATTTCCACCTAAGATATCAGTTGAACTCTGTAGTTTTATACTTCTAAGCCCCATCCTGCTCTTTGGGAACAGAAGTTTGGAACTGTTCAAGTACTCACCGCTCCTGCTTTGCTTTCTGCTCTCTAGACCTTCGGTCCCCGATCACTGACATGGCCTAGGAAAATCAAAACAAAAGGAAAGCTCATACATCTGAAAAGTTTGCACATATAAAAACATGCACCAGGCAATATAGAAAGTTTCACTTCATCAAAAAGTTTTAAAATTGCTTCGAACTCTTCCTGTTTCTTTTCAGTGGTTCTTCATTGTGGAACCACTTGAAACTGCAGAAGGGTAGTGTGGAAATCTCCATGCACAGCAGGAGTTCCAATAAACCTGAGTCAGGGAATAAAATAATTTTATTCTGCAGAATTCTTGTGTAAGACGTAACAAAGAAAAACAATCTCTCAGATAAATTAGAAAGGTCAGATTTGTATAGGTCGGGTGTCAGCAACCCGCGGCTCCAGAGTTGCATGTGGCTCTTTGGGCCCTCTGCTGTGGCTCCCTGTCCCATCATTGGTTGGCCCCGCCCCTCGCCTCTTATTTCTTTTTTGGATACTTTTGGAAATCCGGGCTGGCTGAGGAATGATTGCCAGCCATGGCGGAGGCTTCCTTTCGAGTGACCCTCTATGACCCCCTGGCCGGCTGTAAAACCATGACATATTCTGACTTGTAATTTACATATTTAGAAAAAATTGCTTAGGTTTGTTTAAAACTAATAAGTTTCTAAATAATTATAAATTTAAGAACATGGCAAAGGCCATGTATTAAAGAAAAAGACACAGAAGGGCATAGATGTTTGTGCTTATTTATTTTGTTAACATCTTTTTTTAAATTGTTTTACAATTTTAGAATTGTAAGCTACCCAGAATTAGTTGAGTTGGGCACTACAGAAATTAAATAAATTTGAATGCAGGGTAGGGGTGATGTAGAGAACTAAGTATAAATTATGGGATAGATTGTGTGTCGAGAAGTATGAATAACCCTCATCTACATCGTTGTGGGTGCAGTTACATGTGACGCAATTAGGAAATAATTCTTAGAGGTGATGAAATCTTTTCTCTTTAGAGCTAACCCCTAACAAATGAAACTCGAGTATAAAGTCTAAAAATAACAAGATATTTATTTCAGTATAAAGGAATACAAAAACATAAATCTTAATAACTACATCTTGACAATCTAAAATATACACCCTCTCTGAGGGGTAGGGAGAGGCTAGCAGCAGAAGAATGAATGGAGGATAGAATGGAATGTGCATATGCGCAGTTCACTCTTCATGTGACTGCTTTGCTATAAATTTCTGGGTCATAAAGTCTGACATGAGTACAGCTGACAATCAAAATATACATCGTGACAACATGGTTACGTTCTAATCTAGCGTGTGGGAATATGGACAGAACTTGAAATTAATTTCGGGGAAAAGTAATCTTTCACATGAATGCTGCCCAAGAAAAAGAAATAACGCGTAGGCTCTGGGCCATTCAGAGAGAAGGAACTGTAAGGTAGGCTGCCTAGAGCAGGGGTAGGCAAAGTTGGCTCTTCTATGACTCGTGGACTTCAACTCCCAGAATTTCTGAGCCAATCATGCTAGCTTAGGAATTCTGGGAGTTGAAGTCCACGAGTCATAGAAGAGCCAACTTTGCCTACCCCTGGCCTAGAGTAACGAGCGGCCACGCGGGGCGCTTCTCGGAGGCAGCGGGAAAGCCCGACGGGGCTGGGACCCTTTTCTCCTCCCCACCGCCCCGCACCGTTTCCAGGTTGGAGCTCTGGATCTCCTTCTCCTCCGCGTAGTCGGTCACGCGCTCCAGATCCGCCGCGCCGCTGTCGTGTTTCCGCGGCTTCTCCGCTGGGCGCCCTCCGGCGCCATCCCCGCCGACCGCGGAGCCGTTGGCCTCGGCCTCCAGCTCCAGCTCGACGTCTCCCTCGGCTGCCATCGCCCCGCAATTACGCACTTCCGGGACGGCGCGCTCGGGCCAACCGCAGAGCTCGGAAGGGGAAGCCGGGACGTGACTTCCGGTGGAGGCAGCTACCGCTTCCGGCTGGCGCGGGGCGGAGGCAGCAACGGGGAAGGTGTGAGACGGAGACTGGAGGCGCAGCCAGGCGGGAAGGGGCGCCTGAAAAAGCGGCAGCTAACGAGAGAGAAGCTGGCCGGCCATCCGGGAGGGAAAGGCAGCGAGTTTTAGAGAGGAGCCCCGGCGGTCTTGGCCTTACCGGGGAGGGGAGGGGGGGGGTCCGGCTCCGCGTTCAGCGGCTGGAAGGAGCCGGCGGGAGAAGCCTCTCCGCGGTGGAGGCGGAGATCGCGGGGACGAAGCCACGCAAAGGTCTTCCTGGCTGCAGGGAGGAAGATCCGCACATGTGGGCGGCCTTCCCAAGCTGAGCCCTCGGTGCGAAAGAAGGGTCTCGTCAGCCGACCCCCCAAGCGCTGGACAGAGCCTTAAAGCCTCATTTGAAAGATAGGCCAGTAGTGATGACCCTCCGAGCAGCAGATATCACCATAGAGATGCTAATTGGGGGGGGAGTCAGGCTGGGGCGTCCTAAGCAGCATCTTTTCAACAACCTTTTCTGAAAAGGAACTGTTAGAAACAACTTGATAGATGATTTCTCAAAGGCCATCATCACAGCATGGACCCAACTACAAATCACCTTGGCGGATTTAACTATTCAGGAGGGAGCTGGGGCTAACAAACAATGGCTAAGCTACCAATAAAAGAAAATATTTGTATCTCAGGGTTGGTGCTAGGGTCCTTGATGCTCTCTGAGCTTGGTTGTTTTCTTGCAGATGCTTCATTACACAACTAGGTAACATCAGTGCTAAATTAACTGCACCAAGACTACCCTCTACTTCTCAAAACTCATTGCAGATGATAGCACAAGACTGAGGCCTAGACACTTGCATCTGCCTAGATCCAGGTTAAAGCAGCTCTGACTGATTTGTATTTACTATGTTTACCTTTCTGTTTATTTAGGTTTGTAATGTTAGGCAACCAAAATTGCTTTCTCTTCCTGTAAATTAAAAAACACTTTTTTCCCACCCTGCTATGCATGGCAAATTGATTGTGGGAATCCACATTCATCTACACTAGTAAGGCCAACCATAAGTAGGCCTATGCACCTGACTGCTGGGACATATGCATAACATACCATCTTGGCATGAGTTACAGGTAGTCCTTGAGTTATCATAGTGAAGCCTGCCCACGACAGTCATAATAGCAATAGCACTTAGTCTTATATACCACTTTAGTGTTTTACAGCCCTCTCTAAGCAGTTTACAGAGTCGTCATATTGCCAACAATATGGGTCCTCATTTTGCCCTCCTTGGAAGGCTGAGTCAACCTTGAGCCTGGTGAGATTTGATCTGCCAAATTGCAG
Source organism: Diadophis punctatus similis (assembly GCA_023053685.1). Lineage (NCBI taxonomy): Eukaryota > Metazoa > Chordata > Lepidosauria > Squamata > Dipsadidae > Diadophis > Diadophis punctatus. The sequence goes on from JALIGW010000012.1 coordinate 643,896, forward strand.
GCAGGCAGCATGCAGAAGTAGCCTGCAGTATGCACTCTAACCACTGTGGCTCATAACCCAGGAGGACATGAACTGAATCATGTTAAGTGAATATACCTCCATGCATTCATTAATCAAATGCACAGTCATTAGGTGCACATGGGGTACCTCGGGTGGAGAAGACCATGGGGACCTAGACCATCTGCCTCCAGCCACCCAATGCCTCCCCCAACCCATAGAGATCTCATGCTCCATTTCCCAGCCCTTGGGGTTCCATATCTGTTGAGTCTTTGCATCAGCTCCCTAGCACTGGTTGGTCACTTTCAAAGATCTCCAGAGCTCAAGATGTCGGGGTAGGAAAGGAAAACAGGCTGGGCCACGTGGCAGAAAAGTATCCGTCTTTCTCAGGCGTGGTAAACTTTTCCTGTCATTACTAGATGCTAGACTCCCCCCCCCCGCCCCCCATAACCTCCTCTGGTCTCCCTGAGCTCCATTTTTGCTGGCAGAGGGCTAGCAAAACAAACTCAAAGCAAAGCAAAACAAAAGAAATGCTTCCCCTTTTGCATTTGAGCATCCAAGAAGGGACAGGAGAGGGGAAAGAGGAAAGACAAGGAAAGATGAGAAGAGAGCAAGCAAGGAAGAAGGAAACTGGAAGGAAGAAGAAAGAAAGAAGAGGGAAGGAAAAAGAAAAAGAAAGGAAGGAAAGAGCTGCTTAGCACTTGGGCACCAGCAGATGGCAAGGCTGTCTGGAGGACAAGGGTTTGGCGCTCTCCTTGGTCTCGCCTTCCTCCGCTGGAGACAATGGATCCCGCCCTGGCCACCACAGGTGTCCCCGACATGAGTGATGTTGAGCTGGCCACACCCACCCACCCCACAGGTCAAATACAACCCTGATGCGGCCCTCAATGAAATCAAGTTTGATACCCCTGGTATACAGTAATGGCTTTCTTTCCATCTAGCACATATTGTACACATGCTGAACAAATTGCACAATTTTTGTATAGGCAGACCACATCCATATTTTAAATGTAATAATCCCACTTATGTTTATGGCCTTGGTATTTTCTTGAAATTCTTACAACAATCACATCACTTTTTTCTTAGGTGGTAGAATTTCTTTGAATTCAGTTCTTTCACCCAAATGTCAAAAATAATCTATACAAGAGAAAAATTCCTTTTGTGTCTAATCACACCTAGCCAATAAAGTATTCCATTCTATTCTAATCTTCCACAAATTGCAGGATGGGAATGAATCACATGAAAAGGTTAAGATTCCAGCGCAAATTGAAAAAAAGCCTTTGAGGAATAACCACTTTCAATGGGCTAGATCAGTGGTTCCCAAAATGGGTGGTACCGCCCCCTGGGGGGGGACTTAGGGGGGCGATAAGAGGCAGTGCTGGAGGTGGGCCCCTCGCAGGGCGCAATTCTGCCTGGGGCTCTGTCGGCCACCAGTCAGCTGAGCACTTCCAGTTCCGGCCCAACTCACCCCATCACCTCCTGCACCTGCACGTACCGTATGCTGGCAGCCACGCTAAGCCTCGTGGCATCCTGCACTGTTTTGCCTGGCTCGGCAAACTTTTCCTATTTTTTAAATTAAAAAAGCAGATACTACTCCCCCTGCCCCTGCAATTGTAATTCTTTTCAAATCAGATGTGCACACACACATATTGTAAGTATTCTGATTTTCAGAGCAGAAATAGAAGAAACAGAAAAATCAAAAAAGAAATGTAGACAATATAGTGTGGAATATCTGAAGTATGGATTTATACCAGCACCATCAAACCAGCAGCTGCCACAGTGCCTACTACGTGAAAAAGTATTTTCTAATGAGGCAATGAAGCCTTCCAGACTGAACAAACATTTGAAGAAGGCACATCCTGACAAGGCAGACAAGAACCTCACTTTTTTTCAATCACTTCATGACAAATTTCAAAAGTGCCCAACACTGTCATGCATGGTTTACAATGCTTCCCAACAAAACATTGGTTTGCTTGCATCATACATTTCATTGCTGACTGCTAAGTCTGGAAAGCCACTGTTCTGTCCCCACGAAGCACACAACCACACAAGCAGTTTGTACACACTCATTTAATGAAACAAAGGCTACTAATAAAACGTCTTAGTAGTACTCTACAGTACAGAAACTGCCTTGGTCGCCCTGATGATCTTTGGCGAGCCCGAGATGGGGGAAATTCCTCCATCCTGGTGCTACTTGACCTCTCAGCGGCTTTCGATACCATCGACCATGGTATCCTTCTGCATCGTCTCGGCGAGTTGGGAGTGGAAGGCACCGTTTTGCGGTGGTTTTCCTCTTATCTCACCGACAGGATGCAGTCGGTGTTAACAGGAGGGCAGAGATCGTCTCCTAGGCCCCTATCATGCGGGGTGCCTCAGGGTTCGGTCCTCTCGCCCATCTTGTTTAACATTTACATGAAACCGCTGGGGGAGATCATCCGCAGACACGGGGTGAGTTTTCATCAGTACGCTGACGACACCCAGCTGTACATCACCACCCCGTCTCAATTCAGTGAGGCAGTTGATGGAATGTGCCAATGCCTGGACGACGTTAGGACCTGGATGGGGAGGAACAGACTCAGACTCAACCCCGACAAGACTGAGTGGCTCTGGATATTGCCTCCTAAGGACCATGACAACTGTCCCTCCTTGGTTCTTGAGGGAGGAAAATTAACTCCCCCGGAGCAGGTCCGCAATTTGGGGGTCCTCCTAGATCCACAGCTAAAATTAGACCAACATCTTACAGCTGTGGCTAGGGGGGCTATTGCACTGGTTCGCCTGGTGCACCAATTGCGGCCATACTTGGAGGAGGCTCTACTCACGGTCACTCATGCCCTCGTCACCTCCCGACTGGACTACTGCAATGCGCTCTACATGGGGCTACCCTTGAAGAATATTCGGAGACTTCAGTTGGTGCAAAATGCGGCTGCGCGTGCTGTGGTGGGTGTGGCAAGATACATCCACATTACACCTATACTCCGCCAGCTGCATTGGATGCCCATCGGTCTCCGGGTACAATTCAAGGTGTTGATCATCATCTTTAAAGCCCTTCATGGCTTAGGACCAGGTTACCTCCGGGACCGCATTCTGCCTCACACTTCCCTTCGACCGGTTAGGGCCCACAGAGTGGGCCTCCTCCAGGTCCCGTCAGCCAAGCAATGCCGGCTGGCGGGCCCTAGGGGGAGGGCCTTCTCTGTGGGGGGCCCCATGCTCTGGAACCAACTTCCCCCAGAGACCCGAACCATCCCCACCCTGCTGGCCTTCTGAAAAGCCGTCAAGACATGGCTCTTCCTGCAGGCAGGGGGTTGAGACTAGTTCCATCTGAGTTCTCCCCCGGTATGTCTGGTGGTGAATATTTTTAACTTTTTAATTTTTTAATTCTGTTTTTAATTGTTTTTAAGTGCTTTTAATAATTTTGTTTGGAGTTTTTGTATAAAATGTTGTACGCCGCCCTGAGTCCTGCGGGAGTAGGGCGGCATAGAAAAGCTACCAAATAAATAAATAAATAAATAATTGTTGTTTATTATCTAGCATAATGCTGTACGCCGCCCTGAGTCCCTCGGGAGTAGGGCGGCATAGAAAAACCATAATAAATAAAATAAATAAATACTCAAGATGCACACACCAATTTACAAACAAACTTTTATCAGCAAGCAGCCAGCTATCAATTAAGCTTCATTAATAGCTGGTATCAGTTCAAAGAGTTCGAAGACAATGACGAGCAATTGAGTCTGTTTATCTTACGGAGTTTCCAAGAGTTGGCAAAGTTCCTAGAAATTCGTTCTTGATAATCCAAGCCAATGCAGAGAATGCCAAAACAAGAGTCAGGGAACAAGCTATAATCAGACAGGTCTCTTTGTCAAACTTTGTTCTCTACAGCTTGTTAGCTGCAACTGATGACCTTAAATAGACTAGGGGAGTGGCCAATTAGCCCCAAGTCTTACTCCTGAGTAGACCTCCTCCAGAGTAAACCTTCCTGCCTCTTGGCAGCCCTGCGTGTTCTTGCATTCAGGAAAAGAGTAGCCCCTCCTTTCTCAGCACTGCCAAGAGGTACTGAAGGTTCCAAAGGCCCAGGCTAAACAAGCTGCGGGCGGGCCACAACAGCCACGTACTATTAGTGAAGAACTCATCCTACCAGCCATTAGTGAGGTTCTGAGTACTGTTTTGCGTAAGTCACCACATGATATAATTAAGACAATTCCTCTCAGCAACAATTCAGTGCAAAGACGCATAGATGAAATGGCTGAGAATGTGGAAGATGTATTGTGTAGCATGCTATGGACAACAGACTTTGCATTACAGCTGGATGAATCAATTTTGCCAGGCAATAAATCTTTGCTTCTTGCTTATGTGCACTTTATTAAAGACAAATGTTTGACTCAAGAGTTGTTATTTGAGAGGCAACTAAAAACATACTAAAGGGGAGTCAATATTTCATGTTGTTGAGCAGTTTTTCAAAGACAAGGAAATTCCACTTACCAACATACTTACTTGTGCAACTGATGGAGCACCATCAATGACTGGTCGCTATCGTGGGTGTGTTGCTTACTTGAAAAAAGCAGTGCCAAATGTCTTTACCATTCATTGTGTCATTCATCACCAACATCTGGTTGCAAAAAACCGCTTACACAAGTCATTACAGAGTCATTACTGCAGTGAACAAAATTAAAGTACTGTCAGAGTCCAGACTCTGCCATTCAGAAGAAGGGGGTCTTGGCTCTGTTTGATCAAAAGGGTATAACATATCCGGATCCCAGACACCTGGGAGCCTCTTCATCTTAAGATAAGGTTTTATGAGGGGTAATTGAACGGAAGAGAGAGGCTGGGAAACGTAACCATCTTTCAAACATTTGTGGATTGATTATGCTGAATGGGGTGGGGTATTAAGGTTAAAAAGACTTGTCTTGCCTGAAGGCATTTAGACCTTGCTTTGAATTGAATGGATGTTATACAGATGCAAATAAAGGGAAATCCTTTTGAAAACCTTTGCTTGACTCAAAAGTTCATTCCTTGATTGTGGCTGGAAAGACATACCTTACAAGTACATGCTCTCAATGATCGACTATTCCGAGAGCTCTATGTTGAGAATGATGAAGATTTTGATCGTTTGCTATTTCATACAGAAGTTCATTGGCTATCAAAAGGCAACTGTGTAAGACGCTTTTACAATCTTTTTGACACTGTTGTGGAGTTTTTTGAAGACAAGAATGCTTTGCTCAGTGATGAACTCAAAGAGATCAGGCATGACATTGCTTATTTATCAGAACTGTTTGCAAAGTTCAATGAAGTGAATTTGAAGTTGCAAGGAAATGAGGTCAATCTTATTAAGACCAAATCTGTCATCTCTACATTTATTTCAAAATTAACTCTATTCAAACACAATATAGGCCGTCGCGAGCTATACCAATTTCCAAGCTTGTCTGAGCTAGAAGAGAAAGGTGGGATACAAGATGATGATCTGCAAGTTTTTTTGTGACCATTTGGACATGCTGCATAAAGATATGTCTGAGCGATATCAGGATCTTCTTTTGATGGAAATTCCAGATTGGGTGATAAATCCATTTTCAGATACTGAGGATGATGGAGTAGTGGAGTAACAACTACTTGTGGAGCTGCAAAATGACATTGAGCTGAAGCCAAAGTTTAAGAAATCGTACCTAGAGTTTTGGTTACAGAAGGAAATTTCTGATCGCTATCCTGCACTATGGACAGTGGTTAAGAAGCTCCTTGTTGCATTTCCAACATATTTGGTGGAACGTGGTTTCAGTGTGGTCATCTCTCCAAGCAAAGAAATTGACTCCAGATTACTGAACGTGGTGATTTAAGACTCCTGCTAAGTGACTTAAAACCAGACATTGGGAAACTGGTATCACTTCATCAAGCCCATACCATCATATTAAGAATTTACTGAACAATGAAGTAGTTACTAAATTTTACTGAGTTTACTAAGTTAGTAGTTACTAAGGTTCTTGATAAATGACTATCAGACTTTGAAAACCTGGTACCACTGGATCATGTTCAACAATTTTGTTGAATTAACAAAATATTTTTAAATTGGATTTTGAATAAATGTGCAATTGTTAGTTTTGAATTTTACTGTTACTATCTTCCTTAGTGGGTCGTGCAAACCACTATTCCGAACAATGCTATTTATAGGGGGTGGGGGGCACGGAGGATGAGTTTGTAGCACCAAGGGGGCGGTGGACTGAAAAAGTTTGGGAGCCACTGGGCTAGATGAATGACTTCCTAACCTAGACTACTGAAGCCAGAATGGGAGGATAAATGCTGTTCCTGTATTCTGAAAGAAGGGAGGGAATCAAGGAAAAGGCAGGTTTCAGTCCCCAATTATCAGAACAATTTAAAAACTCTACCACTTCCTGGAACACAATGCAGGACGTACTATTCAGATAGTGAATTCTCTTAACTTCACCTCGCTTTATACTTTGAGAATTTTGCAGTGTATCTTCATTACAGCAAAACATTTAACAAAATGCCCCACTACTGTCCATTCTCATTTACCATTTCTCTGTTGACAATGACTTGATGGCACATAATCCTCACCTTTTTATGAACAATCTAGTTTAGGATGGGTTACATGGTTTATTCAGGCAGCTCCACAATTGGATTCAAATACCATCTTAGAGGCCAAGTGTCAGGCCGAAGCCATTCTACTTGGGGTCTTTGGCCTGCCACACTTTATGCTATTTAAAAATGTATTCTTTGCTGTGGGAATTTGGGAGGGGTAATTCCATGAGGGATGTCTGCATGTAGCCATAACAAATTCCTTCTAGATTGTCAAGGTGATGGGAGTTGCTGCCAAGTTGGCAGATGAAGATTGGTCAACGTGATGGACTTGGGGGTGTGGGGACAAGGGCTTGAACTTTCAACTGGGTGGAGAAACTCTGGAGACTTCAGATTCGGGTTTCTCCCAGATGTGCCAAGATGGCTCTGCTAATAAACTGGAACTTTGAAGAATACTTTGCCTCAGACTCTGATTTAGTTTTCGATGCTATCTGAAACCCTGACACAAAGTTAGAACGATGTTGCTGTGGCCAGGTCGAGTCCAGTCACTTAGCAGCCGATCCAAGGATTCGGAGGTAGTGGGGGTGCAGTACAGAAGACCGGTGTTCCTGGCACTAGAGACGGAGTGAAGAGGACGTGGGGTCAGAGGCTGGCGAACAATTAGAGCCTGATGCATCTCCTGAGATTAGTGACTCAGGAGGAGCCTCTTCTTGATGCCAGAGTGCGCAGGTCCTCAAAGAGACATGAGTGGCTAATCAGGAGGAGGCTTCCTCGAGTAGTACTGCAGATCTTGACCACGCCTTGAGGGTATTTAAGGGTCTGTCACGAGGGCCTTCGTTGCAGAGAACCCCGTTCTGTGTTTCCAGCGTCTTGATCTCGATTTGTGTCTGCGGCTTGGATTCTAAAAAGTGAACATTTTTCCTGTGCTAACTGGATTTGCATTTCCGCCAACCTACGTGAGTTGAGATAACAGTATCAGCCTGCTTTCTGGGACTCTAGGCAACTACTGAGAAGGCCTTGTGTAAATAACTCATTAATACCTGATATTCTTTTGAAAAGATTTAACTCTTGCTAAGACTTTATTGGAAGTAAAAGGGTATTGTTCCCAATTCATTTCCGTGCATCTTATTTTGGGGGGCATACCCGTAGGGACAGAACAGATGTGTTCTCCAATTTTCAATGAAATCATGTCTGGGTTTACAAAATACACTAAATCCTGATCGTGAGGCTGTTCGTGAGAAGTTAACATTATGTACAGCCCCAAAGAGTGCTCATCATGGCTTATCATCAAATTGAGACATGGCAAAATCAAGAGCATCTGTGTTACTTTATCAAATCAGAACAGAATAGTAGAATTGGAAGGCACCTTGAAGATCTTCTTGTCCAACCCTCTGCTCAAGCAGAAAACCCTATTCCATTTCAGACAAGTGGCTGTCCAGTCTTAAAAGGCTCCAGCGATGGGGCACCCACAACTTTTGAAGGCAAGCTATTCCACTGGTTAATTGTTCTGTCAGAAAGTTTCTTAGTTCTAGGTTGGTCCACTCCTTGCTTAGCTTCCATCCATTGTTCCTTGTCCTGCCTTCTGATGCTTTGGAGAATACATTGACCCCTTCTTTGTGGCAGCCCCTCAAATATTGGAACAATGCTACCATGTTGTCCTTAGTCTATCTAATGCTAGCGTTAAGGTGGTGATTAAGGTTGTGGTCTACTTTGTCAAATGACTTACTGTAATCCAAGTATATTATGTCCACTACATTTTGCTGGGCCACTAATTTAGGCCCTTGTCACTCAAGGGCCTAAAGCAGGTGTCCTCAAACTTTTTAAACAGGGGGCCAATTCATGGTCCCTCAGAATGTTGGGTGGCCAGACTGGGTGGGCGGGCGTGGCTAGGTCATGTTTGGCCAATTTAGCAGTCCATTAAACAATTTGCTCCTGGGGGTGCTTTATTTGCTTTTGTTTCCATGTTGCTCTTTTGGTTGACTTTTTTTTTTACTAGATTGTTTTTTAAGTTGTTTAGGAGTCTAGTGGCCCACTTCAGAAAACTCAGTTTTGCAGCAATTCTTCTCAGTCCCAAGGAGCTTACAATCAACGTCTCTCTATCTTTCCCTTTCTCTCCCTCCCTTTGTTTCTCTCTCTCTCTCTCTCTAGCTTCTGGAGGCGGGGAGGTAAAAAACGAGGCACGCGGACACCCCGGGAAGCCTCCGTGTGCCCCGTTTTTGGCCTGCAGTGCTACTGGAGGGGAGAGGCCAAAAATGGGCCCATTTTTGGCCTCCTGTAGCATCTGTGTGCCCAGTTTTTCACCTCCCCACCTCAAAAAGCATTCTGCAGGCCTGTTTTTGGCCTCCCGGGGTGTCCGCGAGCCTGTTTTTCACCTTCCCTGCCTCCAGAAGTATTCTGCAGGCCAAAAATATTGGCCCTACCTTTCAGTTCCAGCCCGCAGGGCTCTCGAAGGCAAGTCCTGCGCTCGGCCGAAGGATGGGTGGAGGGGTGGCCGGTGCAACCTCGTGGTCCTGCACAGGCTGGATTAATGGCTTCAGCGAGCCGTATGCGGCCCACAGGCCGTAGTTTCAGGACCCCTGGCCTAAAGGGACAGCAGGGGAAACAGAAAAAAAGCTAAGAACAGGGAGATGCAAGGCTGGACACAGATTTTAACATAGCCCTGGAATTACCCTGTTTTTATTCACATTCTTTTGACCTAGACACCGGAAGAGAGCTATCTTTCCCATTTTCAGAGGACTGACATGTACAGCCAGTTATAATCAGCATAAAAATACTGGTGGGCTTCTTCCAGCAACTTTATGTTGGGGTAGTTCTTCACCATTACGTTCACTGGTAATTTCAGCAGCTAGCCAAGCAGAGAACTTTCCTAACTTCCTTGATAATTCGTTAGCCTAGGAATCAACATTGCTGTGTCCAGTTGAAAAGCTCAATCTTGTTTGTAACTTGGTCCACACAATGCAGTACCCTTGTGGCTTTGCTGTGTATCTGGGGTTGGGGTGCCCAAGTGGGGGTCAAATTATTCTACAAAGCACCAGAGGGCAGGACAAGAAACAATGGTTGGAAACTAATCAAACAGAGAAGCAACCTGGAATTAAGAAACTTAACAGTGAGGACAATAAACCAGCTTGCCTCCAGAAATCGTGGGCGCTCCATCACTGGATGTTTTTGAGACTAGGCAGTCACTTATCAAAAATGGTAAAGGTTCTCCTGCTTGAGCAGGAGGCTGGATTAGAAGACCTCCCAGGTCTCTTCCCGCGCTGCTCTATTCTAATCTTATTCCTATTCCTTTTCCATTCCAATATTCTATTCTATTCTGCAAAATAGTGCAGTGCTTTCAGCTTTGAGACAGATTCAGGTTTTCCAGACAGAACTTCACACAACGGTATCTACTGTTTTGACTCCATGCAGTAGTTATGGCTACATGCCAATTCCTCAAGAAAAGGAGGAAGCAGAAGCAACCACCGCTGCCACTCTGGCTTCACTCACTCAGCCCAGGACTGTTCTGGGCAGCTATCTCCAAAAAAGGCTCTGACAGAGGCAGCTCTCAGTAGCCCCCCTTAAAGACGAAGCCAGCAACACTGGCTCTCCAGCACGAGGCTCCCTGGTCCCACCATCACACGGGAACTGGGGGTGGGGGTCAAGGTTCATTTATTCGTTCATTCCTCCAAATGTACAAAAAAAATTAGAAAACAACACCCCCCCCTCCAGTCCAGGGCATCCATGGCAAGTGCAGCTAAGACACAAGGGGCAGGTAAAATAGTAGGACAGCAGCCACCGGCTCTCCTCTGCCTGAAGGGTTTTGCTTTCCAGCAACTAAGCTGCACCACGGAGCCCTGGTCCTTTTGCCAGAGCAGCCGCCAGGCTCCTCTCTGAAAAAGGCGGCAGCCAAGGCTCTCACAGATCCTCTTTCGGCACCTTCTTCTTCTTCTTGGGCTTTTCATCTTCTTGTAGAATTGGTGGATACGTGGCCTCCCTCTTCAGATAGCTGACAAAGTCGCTTACCTCACGCCCCCCCTGGCAAGGAGAGAGAAGTGAGGCCAAGAGGGAGAGAAGCTAGCGAGATACAGGTCACCCCCTGCCCACTGTTTGCACCATCCACAATTCGCAATAGTCCCCATCTTTTACCCATTGTAGTCTAGGGAAGCCCAGCTCAACTCCAAACCGCCTCAGTCACACTCCTCTTCCCTCCTTGGTGCCAAGGCGGAGTTGCCATCAACTTTTTTGGAATACTTTTAAAAGATTCTAAACTAGCCTCTCGCTCATGTATTTCGGGGTGGTTTCCCTTCCAAGGCCCAATCCAACCAGACCAAATTTCTGCTGCTGTAATTTATATCCTATCTCTTTACCTAGGAAGTCCTTCTGATAGAAAGAAGCCAGCAAAATATCTGCTCACCTCGTATTTCTTTGGACTTTGCTTGCTACCAGCAGGAGCAAAGTAAATTGTGGGGAAGCTGCAGCACAAAGAAAGATCCAGTCAGACATATTCAATCTTTTTTTGTAGCAACAACAAACTTGAATTTAACTTGTCCTCAAACCTCAATAAACCCATTATTCTGTATGATTGACAAATAGGTCAAAAGGCATTTCTAAGAAAGCTCTTCTGCTAGTAGCAGATGTAGCTCACCAGGAAAAGCCAACAGCCATTCCTGGGCTTCCTTACCCTTTGACTTCATATGGTAAAGGCACATCATTGGCTGTAGCATCCATCTTAGCTATAACAATGTGGGGGTCTTTGTTAAGCTGAAAAAAAAATAAGCCAGTAATTAGGGAGGACAAAACTTTCAGCCCCCTGAGAAAATGGTGACTGAGATCAGAAGTATATGAAGTCAAAAGCAAACAGGACACATTATGTTTTAGCAGCAGGAGGAACCACCAATATTTCCCATTCTTGGGACTGAGGTACCCAGAAAGGAACTCCCACCAGTCACTTCACAGATAAAGTAACTTCTCCCAAGTTGAGGCAACCCTTGTTTCCTTTCCCCCTACCTTCTCCCCCAGCTCCTTGTATTTGGGTTCAAGATTCTTGCAGTGGCCACACCATGGGGCATAGAACTCTATAAGCACATCCTTACTCTCCGCGTTCACGATTTCATCAAAATTTTCAGCCACAAGTACCTGAGAGAGACAAGGAGGTTTAAATAAACAGACCAGAATTGTATTGAAAGAACCAAAACACCTCATGGTAAAAAGAACAGCTTTCTCCAGATGGAAGCATACCTGTTCTTTCCTTGCAATGAGGAAAGTAGTGCCCAAGCTAACATTTGTACAATGGTAGAGTAACATTACCAGTTCAAGTCACCTGTTTGCTCATATCAAGGTGAACTTGGCCGTTTCAGACAGCTGTTTATGCTAGCATATGAGTACTGTAAAATTTCACATTCCCCTAATACTCCTATTTGTTTAGTTACAGCCACTAACATATTGAAACAAGGAGAGCCATTACTGTGCTGAATTAAGCATTGTGTTTTGAGAGCAAAATGTTGATTTTTTTTTGTTATGGTGCACTTTTTTCCTAAGGTATTCAGGAAACTACACAAAAGGCTCTGCTTCCCCTATTATTTCAGAAACATTAGAACATTAAAATCTCTTCCCGTGTTACTAAGTGGTTAAAGGAAGACTAGCCCTGCACTCACCTTCACAGGACCATCATTGTTCTCTGGGATAGGCTCTGATTTCAGGTATCTTTTCAGCTTTCCATCAAAATAATCCTGAAGGAATCTCTCTAAGGCTTTACCATCACGGCTGCAAATGGAGTAAGAATTGCTTCAGCCAGCATAGACCCATTTGTACTATCCTTAAGAGCCACTAAGGAAATAACACAGGCCTCCCCTTCTTAAAGCTCTTCCCAGAGCAATGCAATGGAAACTCAGCCCTGCAGGAACTGTTTCCATTTCAAAAGAAGAGGAACTTCCAAGTAGAAGCTGTTTACTTCCAACAAAGGAACAAAAACGTGAACTTACGAAAATTCCTCCTGCATGGCGAATTTCTCTCCTTTGGCTGTTCTGATAGCAACAAGAGGGACATCAATGGTAGAACCATCCAGCCCGAACTCTGAGAGTTCATGGCCAAAAGTCTTTCGACTTGCAACAGCAAAATTAAGCTTGTGTCCAGCATCCAGGAAACTCCGAGCAACCTTCATCACTCTGCAGAAACAAGGCTTGTTATTGTCAACTCAAGAAAATCAAATGGCCAACCCAAGATCTGAAGGCAAAAAAATACAACCAACTCCACAAGTAAACCCGGTGCATGGTTTCAACTCCACACCTGCTGAATTGTGAATGTTTTGTTAACTGAGGACTGAATTCTACAATACCAGATAACATCTGCTGGAAACAAACTAATGGATTCACCAAAGTGGAAAACAAAATTAGAACACCTGTTTTCCAGCTAATATTGTTGAAATGCGATAACGCCAATAAAGAGTGATTATAAAATTGAAAGTTATTCCAGGGAAACACCCTGCACTAGGGAGTTATTTTCTAAGGAAATTTGTTTCTGAAGCAACAATTCTTCAGACACAAAAAGGATAAGTCCACCAAAGCACATACTTCAGCACAGACTATTGCTGGGGGCTTTCTGCTATCGCTTGTGCGCCATCTTAATCACTCCTGGTCTCTGAAACCAACTTTATATTGCTAACCAAGGGGAGGAGGAATGGTCACCTATTCATCATCCTGCCTTTAGTGCTTTTTAAAATACTAGTGCAAGAAAATGGGACCAGCTAGGTAACTGCCCAGCTCTTCTTTAGCCACTCAGCAGCAAGTACGCTCTCTGCCCCTTGTCCCTTCCCCCCACAGTCTATCACTGCTTCTTTACCTCACTCCCCACAACAGTGTTTAATTTTGGAAGGCCCATGTTTAACAAGACTTTTTTCAGTGGCTTTTGCAACTTGGTTGCGTGAAACCATAACTGGCACAAATATGACTTTCATTTTGTTTACTGTTTTTTCCAATAGTCAGATTTCATCTGTAATAAAAATGGTTCATCTGCCCACAGAATCCTTGACATAGAAATGAAAACATACCTGTTGCGCCAATAATTGGAGCCTTTGGGATTCTTTTCATAATCTACATCATAATAAGCCACTAAAAGATCTTTCCCTTGGATCAATTCTTTATTGTCTTCAGTCATGTGTGGGCATAAACCAAAGCTGAAATACAGAAATTCCCCTTTGTTAGTACATGAATCCCATTCAGACAAACATACTCGCTATAGGAAAGAAACTACTATGCTCACATGTTTTCTTGAAGAAATTTCTTGATCTTGCCAGTTGTGATCTTTTCTTCTGTATATCGCACAGAATTGTCCTCAAACTTGTTTGCAAGATGTTGGGGACGGAACAGGACGATGCCCCTGTGAAAAGGAGACTGGTGCATTTTCAAGCATCCCTTTGGTTCACAGAACTTTAAGAGTCGGAAGGAGACCAAGTGCAATCCCATTCACACTGCAGGATTCACTGAACCATCCCCTAGAGATGACTGAAGGTTCCTCCAGGACAGGGCCCCAGTCCCTGAGCAAGTCTCAGCTGTTTGAGCCAATTCCAAAGGGAGAAGCTAACACAAAGCCAGCAAGCACATCAAGTTCTGACTTGCCTGCACCTGCAGGTAGATAAACAAGAACCAGCCCAGAAGGGACTTGGCAATTTGTGCCACTGTATAAACGTGACACCCCACCTTTCACAGAAGGCTACTCAGAGCAAGACTTAACCATTCTAAAGAACCGTGACATATATGTGATCCTTCAAGGACCAAAGACGATAGTAAAAACTCATTTGGATCAGTTAACTCAATACTGTAAAGTTCTGCCCTTTATATTTTGAAAATATAAGCAGCTTCTAAAGTTGCTTGGTTGGTAAGTCACACAAAAACAAGAACAAACCTCAAAACTTCTATAACCTTTTAAGCCAAATCAGGAAAATACAAAGCCAACCACTGAACACTTACTCGCCATCTGGTTCATATTTCTTAATGAGGTCCTCATCACTGACATGCCCAAAACGGTAATGGTCCCGCAAATTGCTTGCTGCTTTCATGTATTCTGAATGTGCATCGCCAAACAGCTCCCTGAAGAATCCTGTAATTCATAAGAAATAAATAGCTGTGTAAAAGAGGTCCAAGATAGACCTATGACATGGGAGGAAAAGCAAACATTTGCTTGGTGGTTGTTGGGGGTTTTTTTGAGGGGGGGGAGAACATAATGCATAACTGTTCTTTAAAATGACAAAACAAGAACTTCAAGCCTATCCAAGATTTAACATGTCTCACTGTTAAACCTTTGTTAGCTATTGATGTTATAGATGAGAAGTATCTGGTAAAACCAAAAGTTAGCATTTTATTGCTAAATTTTGACGGTATCACTTTCTGGATTTCAGGTCCATGTGTATTTCACAAGGGATTACCTTATGATCTAATCCATAAAGTACGAGTCATACACAAAAATTGTCCCATCCTTCAAATCTCACCCACCGCAACAACCCATGCCTTTGGTATTTATATTGGGGAGTGTGCCTTGCCAAGACAGGTTCTCATCTGAAAGATGAAGTCATATGAAGTAAACAGCACTTCCAACAGGAAGACAGAAGGCAAGAGATACTTCAAACCAACTGGAGATCAAGTTATTTAATGTTTTCTTAAACACAACATACTTAACTTGGTTAGCAAATCATCCCATCCTAGCTTTATCTAATCCATTGGTCCATGAATCAAATCCTCCACAAAAACAAGAATAAAAAATATCACTAATTAAGGTAAGCACTAATCTGTATTGCGATCTCCTGCCCCACAAACTACTTACCCACCACAGCAGCATCCTTTTCAGTGATGAACTTCTCAAAGCCCTCAGGAGAAAGAGGGACTGAGGCAGGCCCGGCCTGTTTCTTTAGATGACTCACAATTCCATCTTAGAAAAAATATATATAAATAAAGCCCAATCTTCTTTAGAGACTCACATTGACATGGTACAAAAGCCTCAAAAGAACAGGCTGCAGGGTGCTGTACATCAATCATTGTTTCAATCCCATATTTGTTAGGTTAATATAGGCAAATCTCTTACTCCCACAACTACAAGTAAGCCTTGACTTACAACAATTCATTTAATGACCAAAGTTACGACAGCACTGAAAAAACTGACTTATGACCGTTTTTCACACTTAATTTTGTAACATCCCCATGATCAAAATTCAGATGCTTGGCAGCTTACTAATGATGGTTGCAGTGTCCTGGATCACGTGATCTTTTGCAATCTTCTCACAAGCAAAGTCAATGGGGAAGCCAGTTTCGCTTAACAACTATGCTATTAACTAAACAACTGCAGTGGTTCACTTAACAATTGTGGAAAGAAAGGTCTTAAAATGAGGCAAACTCACTTCACAGAAATTTTGGGCTCAACTATGGCCATAAGTCGAAGATTACCTGTACTGATAAGGCAGTTTCCAACACCAGCCCCATTGTGATAATCTAGCTGCAAGTGGAGAATCCAGATTCCAAAGCACAACCGGTGGTTACAATTTACATCTGCAGCAGCCCCCCCCCCTCCATGGGCTGCTCAAGAGGGTCCAGGGCAGAGCCGTCTGCCAGGCAGCAGCCAAAGAAGTGCCGCCACCGCCTCCTGTGCTGGCAACGGGCACACGGGAAAGGTGCGGAGCCTGCACTGGGACTCTGGCCATGCTTCCCGCAACCCGAAGCCCCGACCCCCCCTTCCAGGCCTTGCTAAGCCACGGGGGCTCGAGCAGCCTCCTCGAGGGTCGCTCACCGGCTGTCCTGGGCCCGTCGTAAGTGCCAGACTCCTCCCCGTTGCGGAAGATCTTCAGCGTCGGGTAGCCGCTCACCCCGTACTTGTTGCAAGTCTCCGAATTGGCCGTGCAATCGACCTGGGAGGGGAGGCGAGGGGAGCACGTTGCCGTCCCGGCCAAGGCCTCCGCCCGCCCGCCCGCCCGCCCGCCCCGGGCTCGGCTCCCAGCCCCCCGCGTCACGCACCTTCACCAGGGGGACGATGCCCTTCAGCCGCGTGGCCGCCGCCTCGTACTCGGGTGCCAGGCGCTTGCAATGGCCGCACCTGCAGGGCGACGCAGCCGGTCAGCCCGCGCCTTTCCCACGCCGCCCGCCAGGGCCTCGCGGCAGCCAATCCACAGCCGCCCGCGCGCCGCGGCAGCCACTCAGGAGAGGCCACGGCAACGACGCCCCGCCCCCTGGTGCCCGGGCTGCAGCCGCAGCGCCAAGCCCGCCGCGAGGACTCCGCCGGGCGACCCCCCCCTCGCTTTCCTCTGCCGGAGCGCCTCGGCGGGCGAGGAGGCCCGGGGAACGCCGCGCGCCCGTCCCGACCCACCAGGGCGCGTAGAACTCCACGAGGGCGACGTTGCGGTCGGCTAGGCCGCTATCGAAGTCATCATCGCTCAGCTCCAGCACGTCGGAAGCGCGGGCAGGCCAGGCCGCCGCGGCGAAAAGCAGCACGAGGAGCAGCGTCGCCATGAGGCCCAGCGGAGAGGACGAGCGACGGCGACGGCGACGGCTTTCGCTTTCCCCGGCGATCGCCTCAGCGCGGGGCTAAAGAGGAAGCGGAAGGCCCGCCCCCTGCGCAGACGGGCCGGATCTACCGTGTGGCACCCGCCCATTGGCCCGAGCGTCTCGCCCGGGGCGGAGCTTCCCTCATCGCCGGACGACGATTCGGCGGGCCCACGCCCGCCTCCCCTGGCTCTTGGGTTCGCGCAGCCGCCTTGGCGCTAGGGGGGGAAGCGCCCGTTCGGCCCGATCTGGGGAGGAGCGGTGGGGAGACCCCGACTGGGGAGCGGGGGCCCCTTGGCCGCAGACGGAGTCCCGGAGCGGAATCCTCCTACTCCCTCAGCCGCCTAGCCGGAATGGGGCCGAGGGGACCCGGGAGGGAGTGGCGGGCCGAGGGGCTGCTGTTCCGGGCGGCCGCGAAGGGTCAGGAGAGGCGGCCGCCGCCGACTGGTCAGCGGAGCGGCCCTTTCTGTTGCTTTACGTACCGAATTGACGACGACGCCCACCTGCGGCCCTGGAGCCCGGGGAGCGCACATCAGAAAGCAAAGCGGGGGACTGAGGGAGACCGAAGAAGGCTATAAACCATGTCATGAATTGGAGGCTTTGCATGCCGGCCCGTCGAAGGGGGAAGTCCACGTCGGGGCCCGCTCCCCGTTCGCTGCAACGGCGGCCCGGTGTTGGGGAGCGGCCTCGCGGCTCCTGTCCCCTCGGGCGCTACCTGGCCCGTGCGGCTCCGGTGCCGGCCGCTTCCCCGCCGGGAGGAGAGGAGCCGTGTCCATCCTCTGGCTGGCTACCTCCGCCGGAGGGCAGCCAGCTGCTTCGAAGGTTGACGCGTCCAAAAGAGAAATGCAGAAGCGAATGAAGAAAAGAAAGAAAAAAACGGGGGGGGGATTTAAAGGAGCGTCTTCCACCTTTCTTCACAGCAAACGAATTCGTTATTCCCCTTTCCCTTTTAACTCTACAATAAAATTTAACTTTATCATCTCTTCAGCCTATTATTTTTTCAACCATCAAATCCAGAAATTACCAATTCATTTTCTTCCCCATTTTCAGCAAAAAGTCCATAAAAGGTTTCCAGGAACTGGAAAAAGGGCAGAGAACAGCAGAAGATGTCTTAGTGGGGTGGCATATAAATGTAGTAATTAAATAAAGACAACAAAGAACTGCATTTAAATTACAGGAAGAAGCTTTGGGTTGATGTCAGGAAGAATTACTAATGGCATGAGGTGTTCCATAGTGGTACAGACTCTTGGGAAGTGGTGGATTCTTGTGCTGTGGTGTTTAAACAAAGAGTGGATGTTCTTCAGTCAGGGAGGCTGTAATGGATTCCTACAGTGAGCAAGGGGATCTCTAAGGTTCCTTCCAATTCCTACATTGCGTTTATAGCTACTTTTTAGAAGGCAACAAATCTCATTTCACTCTTCCTTGACATTATTATGTCTAATTCTGTTTCCTCTGGCTCTCAACAACCCAAAACCCAGAAAGAATAATGTTTGTGTGAAAAATTCACCATGCTATCCTATAAATCTCTTAATGTCGCTCCCTGATTGGGAAATTGCAACATTTATATAGCTGCTCATCTCACTTAATGACTGTTCATACAACATAGTGAATCAGAAATGTCATGAAATAATCATACCTTTAACACTTGATGATCTGAAAAATGCAATCAAAGACTCCAAAGATGGAGAAGGAGTTGGAAGCAAAAGTCCTGGGAGGAACTGTAAAGTCTGCTTAGGGGAGGTGATAAGCCTTTGTGCATCTAAAGGATCACGTTATGGAGGAGGACCAGAACCAATTCTCTCTTGCCTTTGAAGGGAGCGCTAGACCCAATGAGGTAAAACTGGAGGGAAATGAAGGTAAAGCCTAAGGAATTCCGGGTGGTGACCTCTCCACCAATGGCATAAAACCAGATGAAGTGATGAGTTCTTTGCTGGAGGACTTCCAACATTTGTCAGAGATGCTTGACTTGTTTCAGTACAAATGGACTAGATGACCTTTAATGTGCCTTTTGACCAATAAAAGCAGCTCCACAGCTTGACCAGGGCACAGCTTGTGAATTCAGAACCTGCTACTTTCTGAGCATTCTCTGTGCAAAAGCCTTTTAAGGCGTGTGGAGATAGACCAGAGGGAGGGAAAAACTGGAAAGGCCGTGTTCGTCCAGAACAGCAGCTGGTTCCAAGAGCAGACAAATTGAAGGGGAACTTTTGAGCTGTGTCCTCTACGAAGATGTCACTCTGTGTGACAGGTAGCAGCATTGGATAGAGGTGAGTTCAGCTGCTGGCATTGTTAGCAGGAGCAATTGAGAGCTACTGGGGAAGCCACCACTAATTTGTCAGCTGCATTGTGGTTTGGAAGAGAGGAGAAGAGGCTGTAGATCAGGGGTGTCAAACTGAGGGATGCATTACACGCAGGCCACTCCCACCATGGTTCCACAAAGGCAAAAAATGCAACGTGATCGAGCTTGACATCCATACTGTAGATCCTTAATCTTTGGCAGGACTGCTGCTGAGCCACTGCTGGAGATCACATCTTGCAAAGGTAAGGCTGAAGTGTGTGTGTGTGTGTGTGTGTGTGTGTGTGTGTGTGTGTGTGTGAGAGAGAGAGAGAGAGAGAGAGAGAGAGAGAGAGAGAGAGAGAGAGGGAGGGAGGGAGGGAGGGAGGGAGGGAGGGAGGGAGATTTGAACTCTTGGCTTTGGCTCAGTCCTAGGTGGGAGGGATGAGAGCATGGTTTGAGCTCTGGGGACGGGGTGTTTGCAGAAGCTGCCCAGCCTACTGAACTTTAATTTTTAACTCTTTGCTTGCAGCGCTGTGAAGCCTTTGCCTTGGACAAAAGGGGAAGGAACCACATAGGCCCATAGAGAGGAGAAGGGAGGGGAGGAACTTCACTGACGGCTTCTCTCAGCCTGTCATTACTTCAGTTCTGTAGTATTTTTTGTAGCGCTGTATTTATTGGTAACTTACTAACAGCAATTTTGAATCCAACTTCCCATTGAATTAGTATATTTATGTTGGTTAAAATTGTTCTTCATTTTAAGTATTGTATTATTTCATGGTTTTTGCACTACAAATAAAGATGTGCAGTGTTCATAGAAATTTGTTCATGTTTTTTTCAAACTATTACTATAGTCAGGCCCCAACAGTCTGAGGGACCATTATCCCTCCTTAATTCACCATTGGAGGCTGGGGGGGGGGGGTTGTGTTGATTCTCGCCTTCTTCCACCTGCTTCCAATGTCTCTCAATGCCCATCTTGGGGGCTTTAGTTACAGTCTTAATTGGTGCAGTTCTCAGTCTGGTTTATTGTATGGTCATCTGAAACATAAGATCAGGAGTTATTTTGAAGGAAATCCTGTTTGTTTTATTCTTTTGTAATGACCTATTTTAAGGAGCATGAAGCTGCTGCTGTAATGAAGTTAGGCAAGTGGCAAGAAAGTTTGCACTTTTTTCCCTTTGGGGGTGGTTCTTATTAAATAAATAGATTCCTTGGGTTGAGCAAATACAGCTTATGAAGGACAAAGGCAAAATGGACTGCTAAATTGGCCATGCCCACCCAATCACATGACCACCCAGCCACGCCCACCCAGCCACATGACCACCTAGCCACGCCTGCCCATCAGGTCCGGCCCCCCAACAGTCTGAGGTACCGTGAATCGGCCCCCTGTTTAAAAAGTTTGAGGACCTCTGATGTAACTTAACTATCTAATTGACTAAGTAAGCAAGGCATAGCATCAAACAATGCAAACATTGAGGTAGATACAAGGCATGCAACGCTTGAGGTTCAATCTTCAAGTTCGATCTTCCTTCTCAGCAAGACTAGGTCAGTGACTGGTGTGGTGTAGAGCTTCTTGGTGAAAGTCTTTGAGCCACGGCATGGGTCTTGTGGCTTCGTGACTTGAACTTCTACTTGGCGAACTAGTCCATCAGAGCCAGGCAGAACTTGGTGTACAAGTCCCATGGGCCAAGAGTTTCGAGGTGCGTCCTTGTCCTTCAACAGAACAAGGTCTCCTTCTTCAAGATTCGGCTCTGTAGTTTCCCATTTGCAGCGAACCTGAAGGGTAGTCAAGTATTCTTGCTTCCAGCGCTTCCAGAAGGTGTTGGCCAGCAGCTGAACTTGTCTCCACTGTTGCTTATATCTGTCCTTGGAAACGAAGTTCCCTTTTGGAGCTGGCCATTCACCTGTCTTTTGTGTTAACAAGGTGGCTGGTGAAAGGATAGTTGGATTCTCAGGATCCGAAGAGAGTGGACCCAAAGGTCGAGCATTGATGATAGCAGACACTTCTGCCATGAGGGTGGTAAGGACCTCATGCGTTAGCATAGGTACCTTCGTCAACATGGAGTCAAAGATTTTACGGGCTATGCCGATCATTCTTTCCCATGCTCCTCCCATATGGGAAGCATGAGGAGGGCTAAATGTCCATTCACAGCTTTGGGACTTCAGGTAGCTATCAATTGCTGGGTTGGAGTGGGTGCCCTCATCAATCTGTAGTTCTTTGCAGGCTCCTACAAAGTTTGTTCCATGGTCGGATCTAAATACTTTGACTGGGCCCCTGTGGACTTGGAACCTTCTTAGAGCGTTAATGAAGGAGGAACTGTCCATAGATTCAATGACTTCGATGTGGACGGCTCGAATGCTAAGACATGTGAAAAGGATGGCCCAACATTTGTTGTGAGCTTGACCACCTCTGGTCCGACGGGCAGACACTAACTACGGGCCAAAGACGTCTAGACCTACGTAGGTAAAGGGCGGTTCGGTGCTGAAACGCTCGGGTGGCAGGTCAGCCATCAGCTGGTGTTGTGTCCTATCTCGTTGTTTGCGACAGTGCAGGCACTTATATAAGATGGTTGAGATGAGCTTCCTGGCTCCCACGATCCAGAGTCCAGCAGCTCTAACAGCTCCCTCTGTGAAGTGTCAGCCTTTGATGGTATTTATTTATTTATTTATTTATTTATTTATTTATTTATTTATTTATTTATTTATTTATTTATTTATTTATTTATTTATTTATTGTTTTAGTGTTCTTATATGCCGCCCTACTCCCTGGGGACTCAGGGTAGACGGCTTCGTGGTGGTGTTGGACCAACAGGTTTGTTACATGGTGGCGAGCAGGAAGGATGATAGGATGTTTAGCGTTTAAGTCTATATCAGCCTTGTCCAGACGCCCCCCTCCTATTCGCAGCATGTCGTGGCTGTCAAGGTACGGGTTTAGTGTCAGAAGTGGGCTGGATTTTGGAATAGGCTTTTTAGCTTTTAGGCATTCGAATTCCACGGAGTTGACATTTTGTTGCACACCACGTAGAATCCCTCTCTCTGCTTGGAGATGGCTTTCTGGAATGCTTATCTGTGAAGTTGCTCTGTGATGCAGGAAGCGTATAAACACTGCCACGCCCCATACAAGAGATTTCCAACTAGAGAAGTTTTCGAAGGTGAGTGATTCTAGGTCATGGTTACGGTGTCATTTTCCTGCTTAATTGATCATTGTCGCCAAACAGGTGGCAAGGACAGCTATGTCTTCGTCCTGTATAAGTGGTTTGCCGTGCACTTGAGGTCGAATGTCAGTATCTTGATCTGGGGCTATGAAGTCATGGTGTTCTGGTCTCTGCGCCGTCGGACTCTGAGGGCGGACTAAGAACTCGGGACCCTTTAGCCAGGTTGATTCTTCCAACTGGGATGAGGAGACCGATCGTGTAGCATGATCCGCCGGGTTCATGTCTGTTGGCACAAAACGCCACTGCTCTGGACTTGAGGACTTTCTGATCCTGTCCACTCTATTGCTTATGTAGAGATAAAAGCATCTTGTTTGGTTGTGAATGTAGCCCAGCACCACCTTGCTATCTGTGTAGAAGGTAGTGGGTTGTAGTTCAAGGTCTATTGTTTTTGTTATCAAATCTGCGAGTTCTACAGCCAGTACGGCACCGCAGAGCTCCAATCTTGGTATGGTGTGACTTTGTTGTGGTGCTAACTTCGCCTTTCCCATGACGAAGCCGACGTGAATGTCGTCCTCCCCGCCGTAGTCCCCGCTGTAGTCTTCTGAGCTGGGGCTCTGAAGGTAAAGACGTCCTTCTTCAAGTCCCAACACAGACCGAGACTCCGTTGAACAAGAGGGGTGTTGGTGCCAAAATCGAGGTCTTGTAATCCTTTGGTGTAGTCTTCAGCATTGAAGGCTTTTAGCACTTCTTCACTATTGGATGCTATTTTGTGCAACTTGAGGTTGGCTACCACTAGCATCTGGCATGTTCTTTTCAGTAGGTCTATGGCTTCTGTTGGAGTAGGTACAGATTTTAGACCATCATCGACGTAGAAGTCTCGTTCCACGAAGCGTCGGGATTCTGCACCGTATTCGGCCTCGCCTATGCAAGCAGTATGCTGTAGGCCAGTGATGGCGAACCTTTTTTGGTTTGCATGCCAAAAGGGGGGGGAATGCGGGGGATCACGTGTGTGCGTGCCCACACTCATAATTCCATGCACCCCCGCACATGCACGCATGACCCCCTGCTCCCAGCATGCAATGGCATGACCATTTTTCGCTCTCCCCAGGCTCCAGAGCCTTTCTAGGAGCCTGGGGAGGGCAAAAACGGCCTTCCCCACCCCCTCTGGAGACTGGAAACAGCCTGTTTCCCGACTCCCAGTGGGCCCAGAAGGCCCGAAAATCAGCCGGCTGGTGCACACATGCAAGCCGGACCTGAGCTCGCGTGCCCACCGATATGGCTCCGCGTGCCACTTGTGGCACCCGTGCCATAGGTTCTCCATCACGGCTGTAGGCAATAGTTGGCGATTGCAGGAGAAGAACCATTCCCAGAGACATGCACTCGCATTCTATACTCTGTGATCCGTTGATTGTGCTGTTCGTCACTGAACCACAGGAAACGCAAGTAATTGCGGTGATCTTCCCTGACAAGAAACGAGTAAAACATCTGCTGGATGTCGGCCATGATGGCTATGGCCTCCTTTCTGAAGCGAATAAGCACACCTATCAGGCTGTTGGTAAGATCGGGTCCTGTAAGAAGGACTTTGTTCAGAGAGAGGTTTTGGAACTGAGCACTTGCGTCGAAGACCACTCTTTTTTTTTTTTTAAATTTTTTTTTATTATTTTTCTTCATTAAACATCTGAATATTTTGATACAGATCTACACCCGTTTTTACAACATTTGTTATATCTCAATTATGCACATTAAATCATACATTTACAATCTCTTCTGTCTTTGTTTTCTTCTCACGTTGTCACACAGTCTTTCCTCTTTTTTTTAGTCCAGTTGTACCATCTAGTCCATGTTTTGTAGTATTCTGAGTCGCATTGTCCTTTGAGTTGAATAGTCAGCATGTCCATTTCGGCACATCTATATATTTTGTCCATTAGTATATTTTCTGGTGGGATTTGATTGTCTTTCCAATATTGTGCATATGTTATTCTTGCCGCAGTTGTAATATGTAGTATTAAATATTGTATATTTTTTGGATGTTGTTTTTCCATTATCCCCAGAAGGAAAAATTCCTTGGGGTAAATTCCATTGTTCTCTCAGTAATTTCTTGTAACCAGGCATGCACTTTTTTCCAGTAGCCCTTTGCTTCGGGACACAACCACCACGCATGAAAGAAGGTACCTACGTCTTTTTTACATTTCCAGCAAGCCGAATTCATTTTTGGGTATATTTTGGCCAATCTTGATGGAGCTAAATGCCATCTATAAAACATTTTATAATAATTCTCTTTATATGCTGTTGACTTAGTTATTTTGCAGTTTATATTCCATGTTTTCTCCCAGTCAGCTAAGTGTATGTTGTGGCCTACGTTTTTTGCCCATGCTATCATGGGTTCCTTGACAATTTCCTCCATTTTATCGAATTCCAGCATATATTTATATAGTTTTGATATTATTTTTTCGTCCGGGCCAATCAAAATTTTATCCAGTTTTTGCATTTCCATTTCTATACCCATACCCTCAGTATCTTTTTTGTGTCGAGTTTTTAATTGTAAGTAAGTCAACCAATCAATATTTATATTTTGTTCCGCCAATTGTTCTCTACTTTTTAATTTCCCTGTCAGATCTAATATATCGCTATATTTTGCTGCTTTGGTTATATCAATTAGGTTGGGGTAGGTCATGGCTTCTATAATTGAAAGCCATTTGGGGATTTTCATGTAGTTCTTCTTTTTGATTTCATACCATGTTTTTAACAAAGATTTTCTAATTAGGTGTTGGTTGAAGCTAAGTTGTGGCTTAGTTCCATCTCTCCATATGTAAGCATGCCATCCCATTTGTAGGTCGTGGCCCTCTAGTGTTAGTATTCTTTTGTTAGTTAAGTTTATCCATTCTTTTATCCACGCCAAGGATGCTGCTTTGTAGTAAAGTTTCCAGTCAGGGAGCCCTAGACCACCTCTGCTCTTATCATCCTGTAAATTTGCTAATTTGATTCTTGGTTTTTTGTTTTGCCATATAAATTTAGATATAATTTTATTCAAATTAGTAAAAAATTTAGTCTCTAATTTGATCGGAACTGTTTGGAATAGGTATAAAAATTTTGGCAGTATACTCATTTTAATTGCAGCTATACGCCCTAATAATGATAACTGTAATTTTTTCCATTTTTCTAATTCTAATCTTGTTTGGTTTACTAATTTGTCATAATTGTCTTTTTTAATAGATGAACATCTATTTGTTAGTATTATCCCTAGATGTTTAATTGTTTTGGTTGTTTGTAAGCCTAATTTCTCTTCTAATTCATCTTTTTGTTTTATTGTCATATTTTTTGTTAATAGTTTAGTTTTTTGTTTGTTGATTTTCAATCCTGCCAATTCTCCGTATTCCTCTATCTCTTTAATCAATTTTTGCCCTGTTTCAATTGGTTCTTCTATAAAAAATACGAGATCATCGGCAAATGCCTGTAATTTATACTCCTGGTTTCTAATCTTTGTTCCCTTAATATCCTTATTATTTCGAATTTTGTTTAGTAATGTTTCCAATGTTAAGATAAAGAGCAGAGGTGACATCGGACATCCCTGACGTACTCCTTTAAAGATCCGGAATGATTGTGTCATATCCCCATTTATCATAATCTTGGCCGACTGGGAGGTGTAGATTGTTTCTATAATTTTTTCAAATTTGTCGCCAAATTTCATCTCTTTGATCAAACCTATCATATACTGCCAATTTACGTTGTCGAACGCTTTTTGCGCATCCAGGAAAGCTAGGGCGACCTGCTTTTCTGGATGCGCTTCGTAATATTCCAATATATTTAAGACGATTCTTGTATTGTTTTTTATCTGCCGCATTGGTAAAAATCCATTTTGATCCGAATAGATAATTTTATTTAGTATTTTTTTGGTTCTTTCTGCCATAATTGTCATAAAAATTTTATAATCTGTGTTCAACAACGAAATTGGTCTGTAGTTTTGTATATGATTTTTCTCGGTACCTTCTTTCATGATCGTGGTGATATATGTTTCCCTCCACGTATTTGGTATCCTAGCTCCTGTTAATGCTTCATTATATAGCTCTAATAGAGTATCCTCTAGTATTGTACTCATTTTTTTGTAATATTCCCCTGGAAATCCATCCGGTCCTGGTGTTTTATTGTTGTTTTGTTTTTGAATTGCATTTTGAATTTCTTGTATTGTAATATCCCTGTTTAACATTTCCTTATCAATTTCCTCTATTTGCGGCATACTAATTTCCTTTAAATATTCTTTTATTTTATTTAGTTCCACTGGGTCCTGTCTGTATAAGTCTCTATAGTATTCTGTTGCAATTTCTTTTATTTTTTCGTCTGAGTGTTGTATTTCCCCATTTGTGTCTATCAGTTGATTTATAATTCTATTGCTTTTTTCCTTTTTAATTTTATAAGCTAGCCATCTACCGGGTTTATTTGCTGTTTCAAAGAATGTTTGTTTTGTAAGCCTAATATCCTTCAAATATTCCTGTTGTTCAATTAAATTCAATTTATGTCTCGTTTCCATTAATAATTTATGTGTATTCTCTTCCTTTGGTTCTTTCTGCAGTCTTTTTTCTAACTGCTGAATATCCTTTATTTTTTCATTGTATTCTTGCCATTTTTCTCTATTTTTCTTTGCCGTATAGGCAATTGTAATTCCCCTTATATATGCTTTTAATGTATCCCATAAGTTTTGTATGGTTGTAGGCTGTTTCTTATTCTCTTTCATAAATAATTTTATTTATTTGGTAATTGTTTGTATGTATTCATCTTCTTGGAGTATTTTTGTGTTCAAAGTCCATCTCCTTATTCCTTTCTTTTTCCCTTTCCATATTACTATTAAGGGGCTATGGTCTGCCCATATGTTTGGGGCTATCTCCACCGACGCTATGTTCTTGCATATTTCTTTATTTGTCCAGACCATGTCTATTCTTGAAAAGGATTGGTGTGGTATTGAATGAAATGTATATTGTTTGTCTTTAGGGTGCAATAATCGCCATGTATCTGTCAAATTCAACTCCTCTATCATGTCCTTGAATGTAGTTGGTAGTGTATTTTTGTTATTTTTTTTGTTTTTCCCTGTTATGTAGTCTCTTTTTGGATCTATTATACCATTAAAATCCCCTATTAAACATATATTTTTATATTTAGTTGTCATTAATTTCTCATGTATCTTTTGATAGAAGTTTTTTTGCTTTTGATTGGGTGCGTATATATTTACTAATAATATTTTTTCTCCCCCTATTTCAATTTCCACCATTATATATCTTCCTTTGGAGTCTACTTTTATTTCTTTAGACTCAATCTCTTTTTGTACATATATTACTACACCTTTCTTTTTTTTCTCCCCTAATGATGCATATAATTTCCCTAGTTTTGGATATTCCAGATATTTTTTATGTACTTGTTTGATATGGACTTCTTGTAAACATATTACTTCTGCTTTTTGTTTAACTAATTTTGAAAATATTTTCCTTCTTTTTTGTGCATTGTTTAATCCATTAATGTTTAATGATATAAGTTTTGTTTCCTTTAACGTTTCCGGTTTTGTTTATAAAGTGTTTTTCTAACTATTTACTTTTCGCTTCTGCTGCTGTTTGTGTCCTTGTTTTAATTCTCTCTACTTTTTTATTTAAATCTTCAGTCTCTTCAATTCCCTCCCTCTGTACCTCTTCTTCAATCTCCTGCTCTTCTTCTTCACTTGCCCCATCCACTTTTCCTTCACTTTCCATCTCTTTCTCCATACCAGCAAGTTGTTCATATACCTCCTGTGCTCTTTCTATGGTATCCACCTTTACTTTTCGTCCTTCCAAGTTTATTATCATCCCCTCCGGAATGAGCCATCTGAATATAATGTTCTTTTTATTTAACAATGTTGCTAGTGGCTTATAGTCTCTTCTACGTTCCCTAACCCTTCTTGGGACTTGTTTCAAGATGTTTATTTCTCTCCCTTTGTATGTTAATGTCCCCCCTCTCGTGGCTAAGTAAACGTTGTCTCTTGTTTTCTTTCTGGCAAACCTTATATGTATTTCTTTCGGCAGGCGGTGGCGTCTAGCGTAGTTGGTTTGTATCCTGTACACTTCGTCTATTTCATTTCTGGTATCTGTTTTGTCTTACTGTAGAATTTCTGCTACCACCCCTGCCATCACATCTCCCAAGTCTTCCTCCTTATTCTCTGGAATATTTTGTATTCTTAAGAAATAAGATGATCTATCCATTTCGAGATGGATTAGTGAGGACTCCAGCTCTCTATTTATTTCTGTCACTCTCTGGTCTACCTTCTCAATTTTATTTTCATTTTGTTCCGTTTTTTTTTCCACACCACTAATACGTTGTTCATTTTTTTTTATCGCCTCCTGTATCATCTCCATTCTATTGTCCAATCTTAAAATATCTGATTTTAGTTCGGTATGATTTTGCGTAATCAATTCCTGTAATTTAAGCATTGTTTCCTGAACCACGTTTAGTGTACTGTTCATATTCTGCATAAGGGATGTACCCCCTTTTTCTACTGGTAACATGTCATCTATCTGCCTTTGAGTGACTGGTGATGCTGCACTTGCAGCTCCAGCTTGTGCTGGTTTCTTCCCCCCCTTCATGGGCATATTTGTTGTATTACTTGTCATTTCCTTTAAGATTGATTTTTGTTGTTCTAAAATTTTGTAGATCCTCTCCCAGATTACCATATAGCAATAGCACTTTTCTTATATACCGCTTCATAGTGCTTTACAGCACTCTCTAAGCGGTTTACAGAGTTCAGCATATTGCCCCCAACAATCTGGGTCCTCATTTTACCGACCTCGGAAGGATGGAAGGCTGAGTCAACCTTGAGCCTAGTGAGATTTGAACAGCTGAACTGTTGAACTAGCAGTCAGCCTGCAATGGCTGCATTTAACCACTGCACCACTTCAGCTCTTTTGCTGATCTTTAAAAGATATAACAAAGATCTTTAAAAGATCTTTAAAAGATCTTTAAAAGATATAACAATCTTTTACCCTGTTATATTATTTAGTTCTCTATCAATCCTGTATGTTTTATCAATTACTGATATAGTTCTCTATGTTCTTAAATGTACCAATTATCCAAAAATTCTATATAAATATATCTATAAATAATCTATGTTACTATAGTACTTATATTAATAATTAATTAAATATTTTAGATACGTTAAAGAGTTATACAGTAGAATATAGTTTTCCTTATAAAATTTTAACCAATCTAATTATAGTTATGATTACAATTTATATATTTCTATTAATGTTCAAAGTATCCTCTATAGACTTTACAATTCAATCAATATATATCCCTATTTCTTTTAAATAGATCCTTAAAAATATTATTTCAAAATAAATATATATATTATTTAAGTTACAGTTAAAATTAAAAATATTACATTTATAGACACTAAAGATTTTCCCTTTTTTACAATCTATAAATAGGAAGAGGAGAGGGTAGAGGATTTAATTATAGCAGGATATTTAGTGAAAAGTAAAATAGGTGATAAAAATGAAATAAGTGTTCAAAGGTGAAAAATAGAAAAAAGTTATATAATATAGTTCTTTTTAAGCGGTACCAGTTTCAGTTGGTATTAAGTGGATCTCAGCAATCCTGTAAGTGTTTTAGAGGTCTTGATTTCCTTGGATTCTGCAATCAGATGTTTCCTTCTGGCCTCAGTAATAGAGATCGTTCAGTTCAAAATTGCCAAGTCATCCACCATGTGCTGTTTCTCCGCTCCCGTCTCTGATCTCTCATCTGGTGTTGAATCCCCAGTTTCTCTGGTCTGCTGTCTCTCAGCAGGTAATCCTCCGATAACAAAAAGGTACTATTGCACGTCCTCCACAGGGGCTCAATTTAGCTCTTTTGTTATGTTTATTCACAGTGCTGTTTCCTCCTTAGAGTCCTGTCCTTCTGCTCGTTCTTTGTTTTCGCCGCTGATTTTCTCACAGAGCTCCTTAATTGCCCTGTCCTTGTGGTCAGATCTCCCTCATTTATAAATCCAAAGTTTTCGTGAGAGTTAGGTTTGGTATTCCAGGTGCGATCCGCTATTATTTTTGCTTCCTTTTCTTATGTGGTGTTTTGAGGCTTCGGGTCCGCCATACTTCAAAGAGCAGAGACGGACGCTTTCATTTCGGATAATGAGGATGCCCTCCGCCCCAGCGGGCGAACGCCTTCGCCCCGCTGTTGCCTGGGATGTCCCTCTTGTCAACCAAGTCCTACAAACTTCGATGCCCCGAAGGGTCTCCAAAAACAAAAGAAGAAAGCAGCCTCTGAGGACGGAGATCGTCCTTTTACAGCTGCTTCACCCCACGTCACCACAGAAGACCACTCTTATCTGCCCTGGCTTTTGTGGATGGTACACTCCAAAGAATGGCAGGTACCAGCATTCTTCATCCTTTCTCAGAGTTGGGGCAAGTTCAGCGTGTCCGTTCTGGATCATCTTGTCCATGAATTCCACTAGATGAGCTTTCATTCTGGGCTTCCTGTTCATGAGTCATCTCAGACTAAAGAGGCGAGAGAGAGCTTGCTCATGGTTGTTAGGCAGGCGCTGTCTGGGTGTGCTAAGGGCAGCGGTGCAACCCAGCTTCCGCTAGTTTAAGTTCCTTCTGTCACGATGTGAAATATTGCCAGTTGTGCATCTCTATGTTTTCTGTTTCTTGTATCTATGGTCAAGCATACGTATGATATATTCTATTACGCATGTCTGCATTCCAGAGGTCTACTCCTTTCCTTTTCTCATCGCCATTTCTAC
This sequence comes from Diadophis punctatus similis, assembly GCA_023053685.1. Lineage (NCBI taxonomy): Eukaryota > Metazoa > Chordata > Lepidosauria > Squamata > Dipsadidae > Diadophis > Diadophis punctatus. The sequence goes on from JALIGW010000012.1 coordinate 675,085, forward strand.
CAAGGTAGACGTGATTTATTTCCTTAGCCGATCAAAATGTATTTTACTAAGAATTCTTATCATCTTTTCTACTGAAATAAATATTTTGTTATTAGTATTTAAACTGCGGTTTTCTTTCTATAATGTCAGAGTTTCAGGAAAAGATCTATTTCGCCTCTGATGAGAGTAATTCTTATCTTAACATGGTATCAGAGTTGGTTCTAAACTTTATGGCTTCCTTTGAAAGTTTTATTGCGTTTTAGGATAGTTAGCTAATTAGAATGATTTATGACCAGCCATGTCCATGAACGGAGATAAGATAGAAACAGAAGCAATTAAAAAGTCTTTATTGCCTCCGAGGAGAGCTAGCTCATAAAATCTTCCAAAATGCCTTTACTGGAAGAAAAAAATATCCTTGATCTGTTTTTGGACAAAGAAAAGGAGAAAAATCCTTTCGAAGAAAGAATTCAAGCCGTTTTGAGTCCTACAAAAGGAATTTCCAAGTTACTTGTGCAAATGACTCCTACACATGCTGCCGCTGCTGGAAAACAGACAGAGACCGAAAAAATGATTTTAGAAGCCCAAGCATAAATAAAAGCTGGACCAGAACTTTTTCAAAGGTCAGTGCACTATGTTAAAGGCACCCCTTTTCTCCCTGGGGGAAATTCTACATGTTTAGCAGCTATTCCAAAAATCTCTCAAGCTAATGCCCCACAAGATGAGGTGGCATCCTTTTATAGGCAGCAAATTGCCAGCCCACGAACGTCTTCCATAGGGCAGAAAAGTGCTGAAAGAGAAATAAATTTAACTTATGGCCAGATGCCCTGGCCACAATCACATGGGCAGAAAATTTTTGATGAAAGGGACTTTGCATTTCTCCAAGTACTTCAGGAACAAAATGAAATTTTGCATAAACAGAGTGGATTCTTGTATAAACAAAATGAAAATTTGAATAAACAATTAAAAATATTACAGGCTCAGAACAGAATGAATCAATTGAGGCTTGATGCATTAATGCAGCGTCCTTCTTTAGCTGGCCAATCTGTGCAGGCCCAGCCTGTTCAACCTGCCCAACCTATACAAGCACAAATTGTGCATCCACCACAAGCTGGACCACCTCCTACTCCAGCACCAGGGGCCCAACCTGTGCCTGCTCCAGGGCCACCACCCGCTGTGGCAGCCCAACTTTTGCCTACTACAGCGCCACCACCTATTGCTGCCCCTCAGCAACAGCCAATCCAGGCAGCTCCGCCTGCTCAGGCCCAAGCCTTGCCACAAGTGATTTCACAGGCCGTACCAGTGCAGGCCCCAATAGTCGCCCAACAGTCACAAATTGTTCCATTGGTTGGCAACGCAAAATTAAAGCAGTCGGGACAGAACTACAAAGCCTGGGTCACTGATATAACTACTTTGCTTCGTCGTGAGGGCACTTTTGACATAATCCAGAATCCTCCACGAAAGGTACTAAGATGTCAATATTGCGATCATGTGGGCCATACAAGCAGAGATTGCCTTCAATTGCAACGCACTCAAGTTCCTGTCCAGCCCAGAGGAACAGATTATAGACGCCAGTACCAGCCTAGAGGAACAGATTATAGGGACCAGTACCAGCCCAGAGGAACAGCACCCAGAGGCAGCAGAGGCAGAGGACAGCGCCGACCCGGTCCGAGGCGTGATTTCCCATCTCCATACACCATGCTAGCAATCACCAATGATACACAGCCAAAGAAATATGACCGCTCTCTTTTGTGGACTTTCGATAGTGGAGCGGCTGTTCACATTACTTACAGAAAAGAACTTTTCAAAGAGCTACATGAGCCTGAACCAGAATATCGTGAACTGTATGCATTTGGTGGCCACCCTTTCAAAGTTGAAGGAAAAGGGACTGTTTTTATTGAAGAGTTAGGTACCCTGGTACCTGATGTTTATTATATTCCTACAGCTAATTGTAATTTGCTTAGTCAGAATCATTTATCTGCTGTTTTGCATTTTTATGTCCTTCATTTAGGTAACACTAGTTATATTTTTAAAAATGGTCATATTGTTGCTGACACAATTGTGATTGGTCAGGTCTACTATTTGAGGCCAAAGGCAGAACCTCAAATTCAGGCAAGTATAAAAATCTCAATAGATAATATCACAGGCCCAGAGAGAGATACCCCAGAGAGAGATCCTGTGAATACTCCAAAGGCTCTTAAAGCCACAAAACAACAGGTAATCAAACCTAAGGTTCCTCATGTTAATGTTAATGCTGCAACTTCACTTACAGGTTTTTGTTTACATGACAGGTGTATTCATAGATGGCACAGAAGATTAGGCCATCCCAGTTTTGAGGTCCTTAAAAAGATGCCATTTTTCACACAAGGTTTGAATTTCAAAGGATGTAAGGTACATCTACATTGTGCTGTTTGCAAAAAGGCAAAATCAAGGGCAGCAGCCGTTCCAAAACATGCTACACGTAAGTCAACATGCATTTTTGATTTGGTTCATACTGATATTGTGGGCCCTTATGGTCCAACTATTGGCGGTAAAAAGTATTTCTTAACTATTGTTGATAATCATTCTAGATATGGTTATGTCTTTCTTATGAAAGAAAAATCTGAAGTCTTTCAGATCTTTAGAGATTTTGCAATTCAAATCTACAATCAATACGGAGTGAGAATCCGGAGAATCCAGAGTGATCGTGGTGCCGAGTTCACGTCTCAGCGTTTCCAGGATTGGATGCGACGAAACGGTATCCTACACCAAACATCTGCCCCATTTACGCCGGCTCACAACGGAGTTACAGAAAGAAGACAGGGGGTCCTCCAAACCATGATGCGCTGCCTCCTAGAAGATGCCCATCTCAAACACTCATTTTGGGGCGAAGCAGTTCAGTATGCAAATTACATTGTCAATCGTACATGGAGCAGTGTCATTGACCAAACACCCTTCTACATGTTATATGGCCGCCAGCCAGATCTTAGACACTTACACATTTTTGGTTCATATGCCATGGTCAACATTCCATTGGCCCAAAGAAGAAAAGGTGGCCCAGTAGCAAAGAGACTGAGATATATGGGTGTTGACAGCAATTCTAAATGGGGAAGATTCATTGACTCTCACAATTCGATAACAATTTCTAATTCAGCTAATTTTGAAGAAGACACAGATTGGTCCAGGATACATTCTAATGACCCTGGAGTTTATTTCCCTAGAACTGAAATTGTTGATACAGTGCAACCAGATGACCAACGTTCATCACCTGATATCCCATCCTACCACGCTGTGGATGCTGAAGCTAGCGACGCTGATGGAGATGTGGACAACAAGAAAGATGACTGGACAATCGTCCCGAGACGTTCCAAGAGAACTACAAAAGGTATTCCACCAAAGAGATACACAATGCAATTGACAAACACACCATCGCCATTGATCTGTAATGTTACACTCCCACCGGAGAACTTTTCACAAATTAAATATCTTTCTGAAGATGAACAACAAAAATGGTATGAAGCCATGCAAGTTGAGATGGATAGTTTGCAGAAACTCAAAGTATACACATCTGCAACACCTCCAACACACAAAAAAGTCATTGGCACAAGATGGGTCTACAAAATCAAACAAAAGCCAGATGGTGAATTATTATACAAAGCAAGACTTGTCGCACAAGGTATCGCACAAAGCTATCCTGAAGATTACACAAACACTTACTCACCTACAGTGCAAACTGAAAGTGTGAAAATTGCTCTAACCACTGCTTCTATCCTTGGACTCGAAGTTTTCCAATTTGATGTTGAAACAGCTTACCTACATGCTGATCTAGATGAAGAAATCTACGTCAGGTCCGCTCCCGGCTTCCGGGACCAAGAAGGGGATACCTGGTTCCTAAACAAAAGTCTCTATGGTCTGAAACAATCAGGTCTGATGTGGTACACGTGTCTAAAAGACAAACTAAATTTAATGGGCTTTATTAAGTCTGACACTGATGAATGCGTGTTCACAAAAAGGTATGGAAATATTAATGAAATTGTTCTTGTTTATGTTGATGACATTGTTTACATTGGTCCAAACAAACACATGAGTGAGAATTTTGTTAAAGGTTTGCAGAAATACTTCACATTGAAATCGTTAGGACACATCAATGAATATTTAGGAGTTCACATTGAAAAGACACAGAAGGGGTTTAGCCTTTCACAAGAAGCTAAGATAGATCAACTTTTGCATCAATGCAACATGACAGATGCAATGCCTACACAAACACCTATGCAAACCGATTTTCACAATTTGAAAGATGCATACAGTCCTGAGTTCAAGGATCAAACACTTTATCGCTCAGTAATTGGTTCACTACTTTACATTAGTGGATGGACTAGACCAGACATATCACTTAGTGTTAATTTACTTTCAAGACACGTAGGCAAAGCAACAGAGTTTCACTGGTCATGTATTAAGAAGTTATTGAGATACTTGATACACACAAAACACTTCAAATTGAAGCTAGAACCAGAACATACAGATTTTGCTGACATGTATTGTTATACAGATGCAGATTGGGCAAGTGATAAAGAGTCAAGAAAAAGCACATCAGGTTACATAGTGTTCCTGAATGGATGTCCAGTTTACTGGAATGTAAGAAAACAAAGTTTTATTTCCTGCTCATCAACTGAAGCAGAGTATGCATGTGTGTCTGATGCGTGCAACTTTTTAACGTGGTTCGATGCCTTAGTTACAGATATCTGGATGAAGCCCGAAAAACCAATCACTGTGATGGAAGACAATCAATCAGTAGTTTACATTTCCAGGACTCACTTCACAGGTTCAAGGTCCAGACACATTGACATACGTTACAAGAATGTTAGAGAGTCAGTAAGACAAGGTCTCATAAAGTTAGAATATGTCCCAACAAAATATCAGATAGCTGACATTCTGAACAAACCATTACCTAGCATGATTACCTCAGATAATCATGCTAGGTAATCTGATTACCTCAGATAATCATGCTCAGCATGATTACCTCAGATATTTACTGTGTGTTGAGTGACACATTATATTAGCCCAACTGACAAAGAAGGGGTGTCACGATGTGAAATATTGCCAGTTGTGCATCTCTATGTTTTCTGTTTCTTGTATCTATGGTCAAGCAGACGTATGATATATTCTATTACGCATGTCTGCATTCCAGAGGTCTACTCCTTTCCTTTTCTCATCGCCATTTCTACCAAGATAGAAGTGATTTATTTCCTTAGCCGATCCAAATGTAGTTTACTAAGAATTCTTATCATCTTTTCTACTGAAATAAATATTTTATTAATTAGATTTGAATCTCGGGTTTTATTTTCTAAGTAAGTATGTTTTCAAAAGGGAAGTGACGGTCCATCGACCTCCGAAGGATTTATTTCTCCGCTAACACCTTCTCCATGAGCTGCAGAAAGCATTTGTCCTCTATTGACATGCCTAAGTCATTGTCCTCTTTGCTGGTCTCTTTGCTGGTCTGGAACACTGATCCACCAATTTAATCACCTCTGTAATAGTGGTGAATATCTGTACCTCAAGTGTAGGATGAGGGTGAAGGTTTGTTTATTTTATTTATTTATTTATTTTGTGAGATTTATATACCTCACAGTGCAAGCACTCTCTAAGCGGTGTACACCAGTGAGCAATGTATATATATATTGCCCCCAACAATCTGGGTCCTCATTTTACCTACCTCGGAAGGATGGAAGGCTGAGTCAACCTTGACGTTGTTCTCTGAGCTTGTGGGTTGGTTTCCGAATGTTTCATTACCAGGCTAGGAAACATCTTCAGCAGTGGTTAGGGAATGTCAGTGTTTTTAATCATAATCTTAAATTCTTAATCACCTCTTCAAAGAAAGCAGAGAAATTTATCTGGTACAATCTCAATCAAACTGGAGACCCTATATCATTTCAGACAAGTGACTGTTCAGTCTCTTCTTAAAAACCTCCAGTGATGAAGCATCTACAACTTCTGACTACAAGCTGTTCCACTGGTTAATTGTTCTGTTAGGAAAATTATCCTTAATTCCAGGTTGCATCTCCCCTTGATTGTAGTTTCTGTCCATTGTTTCTTCTCCTGCCCTCTGGTGCTTTGGAAAATAAGTTGACCCTACTCTTTGTGGCAACCTTTCAAATACTGGAATACTGCTATCATGACCCGCCTCCCATCCAGTGGCGGGTTCCTAATTTTTTTACTACCGCTCTGTGGGCGTGGCTTATTTTGTGGGTGTGGCCTGCCAGCCATGTGACCGGGTGGGCATGGCTTGCTGGCCATGTGACCGGGTGGGTGTAGCTTCTCAGACTGCTGAAGGGAGGGGAACTGAGATAGGTCCTGCCGCCCATTCCCCCTCCCCTCAGCAGCTCGAGAAGCCTCAAACGTGGAAAATGCCTAGGATCATCACCGTGTGTTCGTGGCTTCTCGGACTGCTGAAGGGAGGGGAATGAAGATAGCTCCTGCCGCCCATTCTTTCAGCGTCTCACGCGCTCCCTCAGCCATCCTCCCCTGCTTGGACTCACTGTGGGGTAGGAAGGCAGCACATGTGCAGTGTCAGAAGCTCGGCTTCTGGACATGCTCAGAAGAAATTATTTTTTAAAAAATAATTTTTAAAAAAAAAATGGCGGCACCCAGGCACCGGCAACCGACCGCACCAGCGGGCCGCTACTGGTGCTATAGAGTGGACCGCACCGGTAGGAACCCACCACTGCTCCCGTCCTTATTTTCTCTAGATTAACCAAACACAAATCCTGCGTTTGGCTAATCTTCATGTTTTAGTCTCTAGGGCTAGGCCTTTAATCATCTTAGTTGCTCTTTGCTCTTTTTTCCAAAGTCTCATCTTTTTTGTAATGTGACCAAAACTGGATGCAATATTCCAGGTGTGATATTACTAAGGCTTTATAAAGCAGTACATGATTTATTCACGTGATTTTCCAGAAAAGTTTTTTTAATTTTTTTCCTCCATCATAAAAACATAATTACAACACCATATATCTTCAATACAACTTAAAAAAACATATATAATCTTTTAAATTCAATTTTTTTTTTAAAAAAGTCATATCCATTCTATTATATCTTAACCTTTGGTATATGTTATTCAATTCTTGTTACCTCCTTTCTAGTTTCATCATCCGGGTACCCAAATTGTCTTCAAAAAACAAAATTATCACTATTATTTAATTCATCTGTTAAATCATATATCTCTAACTTTTTAAATCTAGGCCGTAGTGTTTCATTTCTATCCTTATTATATTATTTATCATTCTTTTTTTTTCTTTGCATAATTATTCCTTATCTACTAAAAGTCACACAATTACTTATACTTTCAATATATTTTAAATTAATAATATATAAGATAAGGAAGAAGATACAATTAATCAAATTCAGATTCCAAAATTCTACATATTCAATCATTTCATTCATTTTGCATTCTAATTTATCTTCCCACAGGTGATACAAATACATCACTATACTTTTATTAGTAATTTATATTCAAATATTCAAATTCTAATTATTTGATTAGCAAACATATTCATCATTCATATTAATGAATTGGTATATTTGAAAATAGATTAAAGAAGAAAAATAATAAATTTCAAATTGCATAAATTTATACAACTTAAAAGATTTCACCCATTTACTCTACATTGATCTTCTTTCTATTACCACATTTACAAATTTTTAAAAAAACTCATCCCTCAAGTCCAATTTATATCAAAATATAAGGTATTAACACATTTCAATCATTCTACTTATATATCTTCTTTTCACTAATAATACAAGTACATATTTAACAATTTTAATTTTTTATTAGTAATTATATTTGCTTCTTAATCATCAAGTCTCAATCAGCCTTTTTCTTTGAATTTTCATTCTCTTTCTAAATTTCCCCAATTTCTTTCTTATCATTTTGTACCCCCAATTTCCTTTCTTGTTCTTCCCTCTTTTTCTCCTCTTTTTAAATATTATTTGTCTGATTTCTCTTCCTGTTCTTCCTAGTACCTCTCCTCCTTCCTTTTTATTTTGCCAAATCCAATACCTCTGCCCATGCCCTATTTTTTGCTTAACACTGTTTATCCCAGTGGAATCATCATGATATATAAAATAACCATTTATTTGTGCATCTTCAAGATCTTCTTTCTTTTTATCTGTATAGTTCTCTATATCTTCTTGTATCTGTTTTTCATCTTCCAGATTTTCTTCTTCACCTGTTCTTTGCATAATGTTTTCTGTTATCATATTTTCAAAGTCCTTAATATTTTCCTTATTGTTATCCTTATTAAAAATCTCATTTTTGTCCAATGTTTTCTATGTATTATTATCTTTATTCAAAATCTCCTTGGTTGTTTGTATTTGCTTCTTGAATTCATCTTCAAACTCCATAAAGTCTCTCCTCAGGTCTTGACAATAATCTTTTAAAAAGACTGCAAAATCTTCAAACTCACTCATCTCCATGGCACCAATATCGTAGTTAAAAAACTTTTATAATAAATCCAGCTGTCTAAGAATATCTATCCAACAGCCTATTACAGATTTTAGCTTTTTGAGTTCATTCAAAGTTTATGCAGCCAACAGATGAAATATCTTTTATTTTATTTATTTATTTATTTATTTATTTAATAGATTTGTATGCCGCCCAACTCCCAGAGGGACTCTGGGCGGCTCACAGCATATTAAATACAAAATCTAAAAAACAGTTAAAAAAATTTAAGAACAAGATTAAAATAATGTAAACAATTAAAACATTTTAAAGCATTTTTTTAAAAAGCCACAATTTAAAAACCCAATGATGCACTCATGGGGCCAAGAATAATAGGTGTTATATTAAAATCATTGGCCCCAGGCCTGTCGACAAAGCCATGTTTTTAATGCTTTTCTGAAGGCTGGCAGGGTGGGAATTATGCGGATCTCGGGGGGTAGTGTATTCCAGAGAGCCAGTGCCACCACAGAGAAGGCCCTTGTTTGTGGGCCCGCCAGCCGACATTGTTTGGCTGACGGGACCACCAGCAGACCAACTCTGTGGGCTCTAATCGGTCTTAGGGAGGTATGTTGGAGAAGGCGGTCTCGGAGGTAAACTGGTCCTAAGCCATGTAGGGCTTTAAAGGTAATCACCAACACCTTGAATTGCGCCCGGAGCCCTATGGGCAGCCAGTGCAGTTCGCGAAGGATGGGTGTCACATGGGTGTATCTAGGGACACCCATCACCACACGCGCTGCTGCATTCTGCACTAGCTGCAGTTTCCAAACGTTCTTCAAGGGTAGCCCGATGTAGAGTGCGTTGCAATAGTCAAGGCGTGAGGTAACAAGGGTGTGAGTGACTGTCAGTAGTGCCTCCCGATCCAAGAAAGGACGCAACTGGTGCACAAGACGGACTTGTGCAAAGGTCCCTCTGGCCACAGCTGTTAGATGTTGGTCCAATTTTAGCTGTGGATCCAGAAGGACCCCCAAGTTGCGAGCCCGTTCTGAGGGGATCAAATTTTTCCCCCCCCAGAACCAAGGAGGGACAGATGTCAAAGTCCTTAGGAGGCAACATCCAAAGCCACTCGGTCCTATCCGGGTTGAGTTTGAGCCTGTTAACCCCCATCCAGACCCTTACAGCGTCCAGACACTGGCACATCACATCAACTGCCTCACTGAATTGGCATGGGGTGAATATGTACAGCTGAGTGTCATCAGCGTACTGTTGAAACCTCACCCCATGCCTACGGATGATCTCACCCAACGGTTTCATGTAGATATTGAAAAGCATAGGGGAAAGAATCGCCCCCTGAGGAACCCCACATATGAGGGGTCTCGGGGTCGACCTCTGTCCCCCAGCCAACACCGACTGCGACCGGTCAGAGAGATAGGAGGAGAACCACCACAAAACGGTGCCTCCCACTCCCATCTCCCGAGCCATCGCAGAAGGATATCATGGTGAATGGTATTGAAAGCTGCTGAGAGGTCAAGTAGCACCAAGATGGAGGAGCAACCTCCATCTCAGGCTCGTCAGAGGTCATCCATCAGCGTGACCAAGGCAGTTTCTGTGCTGTGACCGGGCCTGAAACCCGAATGAAAAGGGTCAAGATACTCCGTTTCATCCAAGAGCCGTTGGAGTTGCAGCGCTACCACTTTCTCCACCACCTTCCCCATGAAGGGGAGGTTGGAGACTGGTCGATAGTTTTTAAGGTCAGTTGGGTCGAGGGATGGCTTCTTAAGGAGGGGCCTCACCACTGCAACCTTTAAAGGCTGGGGGAAGAACCCCTCACTTAGAGAAGCGTTGATTAACTCCTGGAACCAACCTCGTGTTACCTCCCTACTTGCCGAGACAAGCCAGGAGGGTCATGGATCCAGCATACAAGTGGCGGAGCTTACTGCTCCAATGGCCTTGTTCACTTCCTCAGGGGTCACCAGGTCAAACTCTTCCCATAAAATGGGATTAAGATCTGCCCATGTCATCTCGGCTTGCTTTGCCCAATTGGAGTCCAGGTCTGTCCGAATCTGAGTGATTTTATCCACCAGAAACTGTACGAATTCCTCAGCTCTACCTTGAAGTGGTTCCTCCGCCCCATCCCATTGAGAAGGGAGCGGGTCACCCTAAAAAGGGAGGCTGGGCGAGAATCTGCGGATGCGATAAGAGCGGAAAAATGTGAACATTTTGCCGCCCTTATCGCCACTAGGTAAGTCCTAATAAAGGCTCTTAGTAGTGTTCGGTCGGATTCGGATTTACTGGCCCTCCATCGTCGCTCTAGGCATCTCTTCTGGCGTTTCATCTCCCGGAGTTCCTCAGTGAACCAAGGTGCTCTCCGGGATCCACTGCCGCGGAGAGGCCGCAAAGGTGCAATTCTATCCAAAGCCCCCGCTGCCACCCTATGCCAGGCGGCTACTATGGCTTTGGAGGAATTGTGTACCAGGGATTCAGGTAAATCCCCAAGCTCCTTCTGAAACCCTTCCGGGTCCATTAGGCGCCTGGGGAGGAACCACCTAGTCGGTTCCACCTCCCTGCGGCGAGGGAGTGGCGTGGAAAAGTCCAACCTTAATAGAGAATGATCTGACCATGACAAGGGAGAGATGACTAAACCCCTTAATTCCAGATCATTGATCCATTGCCCGGAGAGAAATACTAAGTCGAGTGTATGACCCCCCCTGTGTGTCGGACCTTGAATCACCTGGTACAGGTCCATGGTTGTCATGGAAGCCATGAACTCCCGCTCCGCATCAGAGGAATCGCCCAGCGATGGCAAATTAAAGTCCCCCAGCACCATGAGTCTGGGGAACTCCACTGCCAGGCCAGCTACTGCCTCGAGCAGAGCGGGCAGGGCCATTGACACACAGCTGGGAGGCAGGTATGTGAGCAATAGGCCCACCTGAACCCTAGGTCCAACTTCACAAGGAGAGCCTCACACCCGACAATCTCCGGCGCAGGGATCCTACGAGGTAACAAACCTTTCCGGATGATAACTGCCACTCCACCACCCCTTCCCTGGGGTCAAGGCTGATGCTGCACCTGAAACCCGTCTGGGCATATTTCTGAGAGGGGAACACCTCCCTCAGGGCTCAGCCAGATCTCGGTTATACATGCCAGGTCGGCTCCCTCTTCTAGGATAAGATCCCAAATGAGGGGAGCCTTGTTGACAATTGACCTGGCATTCAGCAGCAGCAGCTTGAGCCCAGGGCCCTGACAACCCTGGTCCCCAGGCCTTCGAGTTGACTCCAAGGGGTTAGAACATGGAATTGCTTGCAAGTAGTGAGTCCTAGTTCTCCGAGTGCAGCCCACCCCTTGGCTCCCGCCATATCTCCCCCTCCCCATAATGGGCGGCGTGGCGGACGGATGGTTGCCCACTGCGAACGTGGAGGTCCCGGAAAATCCGATGAGGCTATTTGCCTGGAGCGTGCGCTCACCAAGATGGCAGCTTCCGAGCTGTTTGAGCTCTGACGAGAACGAGGAAGCAACAAACAGGGCAGAGTACGGCACTGCCGGAGGATTAATATAACAATGAAGGGGATTGTAACATCGATAAGCTTACTGAAACATCGGAACTTTGGAACATCGGTAGCAGAAAGCAGAAAATTGATTTGGGAACAGATAACAGATAATAGTAAGAGGACTTACTTCTCGGTAACTCAGGAGGTTTGGCGTGTGTATGAGCAGTGGCTTGATTGTTACTGAGGGGAGGGGCTGAGCTATTTGACCATCTAAGCCAGTGTTTCCCAAACTTTTTCACTCCACCGCCCCCTTGGTGCTACAAACTCATCCTCACCGCCCCCACCCCACCCCCTCAGGTGGGCGTGGCTTAGTGATCAGGTGACCGGGTGGGTGTGGCCAACTTGTAAAGTGTGGTGAAACTCACTTAACAACGCTCTTGCTTCGCAACCAAAATGTTAGGCTCAATTGTGGTCATAAGTCTTTCATTCTTTCTTTCTTCTCTACCTTCCCCCTTCTTTCTTTCTTTTTCTTTCTGTCTTTCTTCCTACCATCTTTCTTTTTCTTTCTTTTCTTTCTTTCCGTCTGTCTTCCTTCCTACCTACCATCTTTTTCTTTCTTTCTGTCTTCCTTCCTTCCTTCCTACTATCTGTCTTTCTTCCTTCCATCCTCCCTCCCTCCTTCTTTCTTTCCTTTTTCTTTCCTTCTTCCCTCCCTTCCCTTCCCTCCCTCCTTTCTTTTTCTGTCTGCCTTCCTTCCTTCCTACCATCTTTCTTTCTGTCTGTCTTCCTCCCTCCCTCTTTCTTTCTTTCTTTCCTTCTTTCTTCCCTTCCCTTCCCTCTCTCCTATTTTTCTGTCTGTCTTCCTTCCTACCATATTTCTTTCTTTCTTTCTTTCTTTCTTTCTTTTTCTTTCTTTCCTTCTTCCCTCCCTCCTTTCTTTTTCTGTCTATCTTCCTTCCTTCCTTCCTACCATCGTTCTTTCTCTTTCTTTCTGTCTGTCTTCCTTCCTTCCTTCCTCTCTCTTTCTTTCTTTCCTTTTTCTTTCCTTCTTCCCTCCCTTCCCTTCCCTCCTGCCAGCCGTGGCCAGGCCGCCGCCGCTCACCCAGGCCGATGGCTTGATAAGCGTTCTCCGGGTCATGCACCAGGTTGCAGAGCACCATCAAGGCCGGCTGCCGCGTCAGCAGTTCAGGGTGCTGCAGCTCTTCATTGAGCTTGGGGAGGCCTCGGCGGCTGAAGGCCACAGGCGGCTTGGTGGGGTTGATGTCGGGGGGCAGCTGGGCTGAGATCCGCGGGTGCACCATGCTGGAGGGGAGCCCGCCGAATTGCGTGCACCGGGTTGCTAGGCGACAGGGACACCGGGTGGGAAGGTCTGCACACGCGCAGGTTCCACGGCGGGGCCTTCCCACGGGTCTGCAAGTGCTCACCTGAGCAGCTTCGGGAGCGGTCGGCTTCCCTCGTTGCTGTACCGCGCTCAGTACCTAGCACTTGTAACTCCACTCTTGTGTGCAGGGCAGCCCATTCTGAAAGAAAACACCTCGCATTTTCTTTCAGAATGGGCTGCCCTGCACACAGGAGCGAGAAATGCGAGGGAGCTTCAAGTGCAAAAGCATGGCAAACCACCTACCGCCCCCCCTGGCCCCTCTCACCGCCCCCCTGTTGCCAACCTTGCCTCTCACCACCCCCCTAAGGGTTGCCACCGCCCCCCAGGGGGCAGTACCGCCCACTTTGGGAACCACTGATCTAAGCCATTTGCCTAATATTGCTGCTGTGATCGGCCCTCTCAGAAGCGGCGGATTGTGTTTCAATTCTGCGGCTAGTGATTTGACGATTGGGCGTCCCTGACTGTTTGGAGTGTGACCTTCTCTTTCTTTGGATTGTGATGGGGGCTATGGCACTTATTTGGGAAGCCTCTACTGCTGCAGAGCCTTTTACTTTTACTTCTACTTTGTGAGCCGCCGCTTGTTGTGCCTTGGCCGCGTCTGGCGCAGAGGATGGAGGATCCGGAGGACGGGGAGCCGCTCATGGTGCAGCAGTACCAGCCCATGTGCCTGGCACCGGAGACGGCTGGTGATGAGGACTCGGTGCCAGAGCAGGACGATCCCCCATGACCTTCTGCACCTGCGCAGCAGAGTGAATCATCAGGAGATGAAGAACCTCTGCTGGATGCTAGAGCTCGTAGAGCAGCCAGAAGACAGGACTGGCTGAGTAAGCATAGGTCTACTCGGAGGTAGCACTGAGGGCTAATTGGGCTACGCCCTTCAGTGCCTATATTAGGCCGGTGCAATCAGCACTCAGTGCTGAGAACAACGCGTCAATGATCTGCAGCACATTCATAGTTTCGTTTGCATCTGGAATCCGGCTCGGAAAACTTGTATTTGGAGAAAGCAGCTTCTGAAAGGCTTATTCCGGGAAGCCAGCCAACTTGTAAGATAAGAAGAGACTTACTGAGAATTGTTTTGAACATTTGAACGTTTGATATTTAACCCTCAAAGAACCAAAGGAACATTATTCCCCGAGACTTTACTATTGTGTTGTTTATGGACTTTTAAAACCCCTGAGCTTTTGCTAAGAAACCTCATTAGTAAAAGGACCCTTTTTGTTTGAATAACAAATGGTTGTTTGTGTGTGTTTCTGGGGGTTGCGGTGCTGGGTCACAACACCACTGGCGTGGCGTGATCTTGGCTTATTGACGCGACCTCACCCCTCCATGCGGCCTCCTTGGACAATCTGATAACATCGCGTGTGGCTTCACCTGTGACTTTTACAATGGTGATGCATGGGAACGAGGTGCGATGGAGGAGTAAGACTGAGACCCTTGATTTTATTTCTGCAACTGTGTGGGGACCTGCCAGGGAGAACTATGATCTCCTGAACATCATCTCCCCTAAGAGGCCTTCCTTTACCAATGATCCATCTGCTTTACGGGTGGCTCCAGTGACGACACTCTTGGCCGTTATTACATCTTCGGCCATTAAGTGAACAAACAATTTTGGACTGGCCAGGAGGCGGGCATATGTGTTTTTAGCTCTTATTATATCCCTTCATTAATTCTTTTGTTGTTTTTAACTTCTCTACCTCGGGGGTGGTGGGTGGGTATATTTGAGTGTTATGGATGGTTGTTTGAGAGTGACTGGGATTAATGATTGATTTGAGTTGATTGAGTTGATTGAGTGAGCCAGGGATAGGAGAAGGGATTTTACACACTGCTGAGTGTGTAAACAGAAGCAGGTGGGGACCAGGACTTGATCCCTGGCTTGGGATGAGATGGGCAGGAATGTGATGGACGACTTGCTGGAAATGATGGGGGCCGATGGGGTGGGGGAGGGAATCTCTGGGGAATTGGAGGGGCAGAGGATCACGGTCATAACTGGGAGAGGTAGATTTGGCGGGAACCGGGGGGGGGTGTAGGCCGCTCTCGGGGAACTAGGACTCGCTACCTTACAGTGATTCCACGTTCCGGCCCCTTGAGCTCAGCCCGGATACATGGTGACTTGGGTTATTAGGACCCTGGGCTCAAGCTGCTGCTGTTGAATGCCAGGTCTATTGTCAACAAAGCCCCCCTCCTTCGGGATCTTCTCTTGGAGGAGGGAGCGGACCTGGCATGTATAACCGAAACCTGGCTAGGACAAGAAGGGGGTTCCCCTCTCTGAGATGTGCCCAGACGGGTTTCAGATTCTTCATCAGCCGCGACCCCAGGGAAGAGGTGGAGGAGTGGCAATGATTGTCCATAAAAGTCTTCATCCTCATGGAAGCCCTACCCCGGAGATTGTTGAGTGTGAGTCTCTCCTCTTGAAGTTGGACTTATTTATTTATTTATTTAGTATTAGATTCTTCTATGACTTAGGGGTTCAGGTGGGCCTATGTTGACATACTTGCCTCCCAGCTGCGTTACAATGGCCCTGCCTGTGCTGCTAGAGGCAGTAGCTGGGCTGGCGGTGGAGTTCCCCAGGCTTCTGGTGCTGGGGGACTTCAATCTGCCATCACGCGGCGAATCCTCAGATGCAGCTCAGGAGTTCATGGCTTCCATGGCAACTATGGACCTGACCCAAGTAGTTGAGGGTCCGACTCATAAGGGGGGGCACACGCTTGATCTAGTGTTCCTCTCGGGGCAGTGGAGAGACGATCCGAAATTAAGGAGTTTAGCCATCTCTCCCTTGTCATGGTCAGATCATTTCCTACTGAGGTTAGACTTTGCGGCACCACTCCTCCACCGCAGGGAGGTGGGACCAATTAAGTGGTTCTGCCCCAGGCGCCTAATGGACCCAGTAGGGTTTCAGAAGGAGCTTGGGGATATACCTGAATCCCTTGTACACAATCCGTCCGAATCTCTAGTGGCCGCCTGGAATCGGGCGGCGTCTGGAGCACTGGACAGGATTGCGCCTGTTCGACCTCTCCATGGCAGTGGATCACGGAGAGCTACCTGGTTTATCGAGGAGCTCCGGGAGATGAAACGCCACAAGAGTTGGAAGAGCCAAGGTGGCGCAGCAGTTAGAGGCAGTACTGCAGGCCACTTTAGCTGACTGTGATCCACAGGTCAGAGATTCAAATCTCACCGGCTCAAGGTTGACTCAGGCTTCCGTCCTTCCGAGGTAGGTAAAATGAGGACCCAGATTGTTGTGGGCAATATAAATATGCATTGCTTACTGGTATAAACTGCTTAGAGAGTGCTTGCACAGTGAGGCGGTATATAAATCTCACAAATAGTAATAAATAAATAAATAAATAAATAAATAAATAAATAAATAAATAAATAAATAAATAAATAAATAAATAAATAAATAAATAAATAAATCCCTAGGGATTGGGCGGCATAGAAATCCATCAAAATAAATAAATAAATAAAATAAATAAATAACGCCTAGAGCGATGCTGGAGGGCCAGTAAATCCGAGTCTGACCGAACACTTCTAAGATCCTTTATTAGGACTTATTTAGTGGCGATACGGGCGGCAAAATGTTCGCATTTTCCCGCACTTATTGCATCCGCTGATTCTCACCCAGCCGCTCTGTTTAGGGTGACTCGCTCCCTCCTTAATTTGGAGGGGGTGGAGGAGCCCTTGCAGGGCAGAGCTGAGGAATTTGTACAGTTTCTGGCGGATAAAGTTGCTCAGATCCGGACAGACCTGGACTCCGATTGGGCAATTGAAACTGAGATGACAGGGACAGGTCTTAGTCCCACTTTGTGGGAGGAGTTTGAACCTGCGACTCCTGAGGAAGTGGACAAGGCTGTAAGAGCGATGAGCGCCTCCACTTGTTTGTTGGACCCCTCCTGGCTGGTATCTTCTAGCAGGGAGGTGACATGAGGTTGGATTCAGGTGATAGTCAACGCTTCCTTAAGGGAGGGTCTCGTTCCGCAGCCACTTAAGGTAGCGGTTGTGAGGCCCCTCCTCAAGAAGCCTTCCCTGGACCCAACTGATTAAAAAAACTACCGTCCAACTGATTTAAAAAACTACCATTTGTGGGTAAGGTTGTAGAGAAAGTGGTGACGCTCCAACTCCTGCAGCTGTTGGATGACACGGATTATCTAGATCCTTTTCAGTCGGGTTTCAGGCCCGGCTACAGAACAGAAACTGCCTTGGTCACACTGATGGATGATCTCTGGCAAGCCCGAGATAGGGGTTATGCCTCTGTCTTGGTGCTACTTGACCTCTCAGCTGCTTTTGATACCATTGACCATGGTATCCTTCTGCGCCGATTAAGAGAGTTAGGGGTGGGAGGCACTGTGTTGCGGTGGTTCTCCTCCTATCTCTCTGATCGGTCACAGTCGGTGTTGGCAGGTGGACAGAGGTCGACCCCTAGGCCCCTCGTTTGCGGGGTGCCTCAGGGCTCGGTCCTCTCTCCCCTATTTAACATCTACATGAAACCACTGGGTGAGATCATCCAACGACACGGGGTGAGGTTCCAGCAGTATGCTTATGATACCCAGCTTTACATCTCCACCCCGCATCAATTCAGTGAGGCGGTTGATGTGATGTGCCGGTGTCTGGACGACATAAGGATCTGGATGGGAGTCAATAGGCTCAAACTCAACCCGGACAAGACTGAGTGGCTATGGATAATGCCCCCTAAGGACTTGGTCAACTGTCCCTCCTTGGTTCTGGGGGGTGAAAAGCTAACCCCCTCAGAACGGGCTTGCAATTTGGGTGTCCTCCTAGATCCGCAGCTCAAATTGGACCAACATCTATTAGCTGTGGCTAGAGGGACCTTTGCACAGGTTCGGCTTGTGCACCAATTGTGACCCTACCTGGATTGGGAGGCATTTCTCACAGTCACTCATGCCCTTGTCACCTCACGGCTTGATTATTGTAATGCACTCTACATGGGGCTACCCTTGAAGAGTATTCAGACGTCAGTTGGTGCAAAATGCAGCTGCACGTGCTGTGGTGGGTGTACCTGGATACACCCACACTACTGCCATCTTGCGCGAGCTGCATTGGTTGCCCATCGGTCTTCGGATGCAATTCAAGGTGTTGGTGATTACCTTTAAAGCCCTATATGGTTCAGGGCCAGAGTATCTTCGGGACCGCCTGCTACCACATACCTCCCTACGACCGGTCAGATCGCAGAGTTGGCCTGCTCTGGGTCCTGTCAGCTAAACAATGTTGGCTGGCGGGCCCGCGGGCGAGGGCCTTCTCTGTGGTGGCTCCTACCCTCTGGAACCAATTACCTCCCGAGATTCAAACTATGCCCACCTTATTGGCCTTCAGAAAAGCCGTGAAGACCTGGCTCTTTCAGCAAGCCTGGGGCCAATGATTGATCTATTGATATTGGCCCACGAAATGAAATGACTGGATGATTGAATGCTTTTTAAATCATTATATTGTTTTAATCTTGTTTTTAAATCTTTTAACTGTTTTTTTAGATTTTGTATTCAATATGCTGTTAGCCGCCCAGAGTCCCTTTTGGGAGTTTGGGCGGCACACAAATCTATTAAAATAATTAAATAAATAAATAATGCTTAAACACTTGATTGCATATATGTCAGCCTTTTCAGGTAGACAGGTCAGGAAACAAGCAACACAGAAATATTAGAACTCGTCTTTATTGACATGGAATGTAATAAAATCTTAGGATCCGATCATTTTTTTTTTCCTTCCTTTTATATCCAAGAGAGACAAAGTGGGCCAGTTCCGAGAGTCTTCCTTGCTTCTTCCTATTTTTCTGGTTTAAGCGGGTGCTTATGCAATGGCTGCCACATTCTTCCTTCAAGGCCAATCCCCTATATCACTTCCTTTTTCAACTCAGACTCCTGTCCTGTGCACATAGAAAACCCTGGCAGTGTTATCGGAACTAACCCTCTACTTGCTCCCCACTCCCTCCCTCAACCCTGCTTGGCAGTTTCCCCAGGCTGCGAGATAAACCTTGCCTGCAGGTTCGATGGAGCTGCAAAGTCCTCTCTTCCCGTTGCAGGATGGGCTGAAATGGAGAATTTACCAGGGCAGGAAGCCCAGAGGGCCCTTCATTCTGAGGTTTACAGGGATGGGACTTGGGTGAGAATTTCAGAATTATACAATAGCATATACAACATCATACAATAGCAATAGCACTTAGACATATACCGCTTCATAGTGCTTTACAGCCCTCTCTAAGCGGTTTACAGAGTTCAGCATATTCCCCCCAACAATCTGGGTCCTCATTTTACCCACCTCGGAAGGATGGAAGGCTGAGTCAACCTTGAGCCGGTGAGATTTGAACAGCTGAACTGCTGAACTAGCAGTAGCCTGCAGTGCTGCATTTAACCACTGCACCATCTCGGCTCTTTGAATGGTTGTTGAGGACTACCTGCACTTCAAGGCTCCACCATAGAAACAAAGAGGTGGGTCTGCTGAGGACAGGAAGCTACTAGGAAGGGGGCAGGGGTCAAGAGAGCTATAAAAACCCCTCCCCTTGCCATTTCCCCCATTCTTCACCTTCATCCATTAAAACACAATACTGGAACAATTCTTCCCAATTTTGTGAAGTGCCTTCTTCACAAAATTCGTATCTCAGCTGATTACCAATCCATCTCAAAAGTGTTGAGTCAGAGCTTAAGTTCAGTGCAGGAAAACAGCTGCCATCTACTCTGAACCCTCTACAATGTGACTGCCCTTCAGATAGTTGAAGACTGCTATCTTTCCTACAATTTAAACATATTTCGGTCTGTGGAGTCCTTGATGGTTTGCTTGCAGACATTTCATTATTGAGTTAGGTAACATCATCAGTGCTAGTATGGGGTTTGCTCCATTTATATACAGTAGCTTCCCTGCCAGTGTTGAGGGAGTGTGGTGTTCTTGATATTTCCTTGAATAGATAATTGTTTTCTGCTTACTTGTCTGGTGTTAATCCCTTCTTATCTGGGTCCAGGCTGCCGGAGATCTATTCTGGTCTTTTTTTCCTTAGCTTTTTAAATTATCTCTCTTGAATGTGTAAATATGATTTATTTCTTTGGGTCTATTGATGGCTGATTTCTCTGAATGCCAAGCTTCCAGGATTTCCCTAGCATTTTTGGATTTAGCTTGGTCTAGCATGCTCAATTTCCCAAGTGAAACTGTGATTGAGTCTGTCTGTGTGTTGAGATTAGGAAGTTTTCATCATGTTTTCTGATTGCAGGCTGGTGCACAAACAACCGGGCTTAGAGAGCACCAAGGACTCCACAATTCAAACTTAAGCTACATGAATTCTCTTCTATTGATATCTAGGTCTTTTAACAACTTCTCATAGAAGAAACCCTGAGCTCCCCTTGGAACCCAACAGGGTCTATTAGTTACTGTACTTAAGCAGCCCAGTCTAATAGTCCCTGCCTAATACTTCTATCATGGGGGACACAAGAGGGCAGCACCATCAAGCAAAGTTGTCTGACCATATTGATGGTCCTATCTTCTTTTACTCCTGCCCCAAGACAAAAAACACTTCTAAAGTGTGACTTGTGCATGTGCATAACCCTTGATGACTTAGAGCAGCTCCATGATTTTTATAATACCCTTCTGAGCTGCTCCAGAGACTGATTGCAGTCTCAAGAATCAGCCTTGATCTCTCACCAGAACCATGCAATGGAATCCAGCAGCTCAGGGCAGAGTCCCGCTCCACAACACAAAGGCCAGTACAAAAGCAAAACCCAACTGCTTCCTAAAGCCCAATGTCACAGGGTCTCACATTTGCAGCACAGTCCCCCTCCCCCATTCTGGAATAACAGAGTTGATGTCAAACAAAATCCAGATAGGCATATATCTGAAAACTCTCTCTGGGCCCAGCCAGGTCAGCCAATTCCTCTGTGAACAGGATATGATCTGGAGCAGCTTCTCCTGTATGCGTACCGTCTCATCAGGATGCAACTTTCCCAGGTTTTTTCCAGGAGGGGCGTTGCAGCCAGCCCCACCAGCTGCTCAGGTCCTGACCCAAACATCTTCCCAACCCACCAGGCTGGAAAGAAGTGGGGAGGGTCTATGTGGACAAATGGGCTTCTAGCAAATAATATAAACTTGCCAAATTACAACAGCAAGGCCCCTCCCCCCAGCTAAGATCATGAAATGAGGCTGGAATAGCACAAATTGGCACCACAAAGGCTTCTGTTCCAGACAAATACAAACCTATTTAATAAAACCATTTTATTTATTTATTTATTTATTTATTTTTGGTATTCTTATATGCCGCCCAACTCCCGGAGGACTCAAGGTTCCCGAGGCGCGGTGGCCTAGGAACGAGCCCAGGTCCAAGGGGGGAAGGCGCAGCTCAGCCCAGTAAGCGCAGCCCGGCCATCCCAGAGAAGCCCAGGAGCAGAGCAAGGACTTTGGGCAAGCGGCCCGAGGGAAGATGCAGCTCCTGGGGCAGGATCTCCAGGAAGGTGATGTACAGGAAGGTCCCGGCCGCCACCCCCTCCAGTACGCTCCGCGCCAGGGAGCCGCCGCCGCCGCCGCCCCGGGGCACGGCCATGCCCACCCCCACGCCCACGGGGGACATGAGCGCGAAGCAGGCCAGGGCGGCCGCCAGCCAAGGCAGGGCCAGGCGGCTCTGGAGCAGCAACAGGCCCAGGCTGGCCGCGATGATGCACTTATGGATGACGATAGCTGCCGCCAGCCGGAGGACCTGGCTCGGCGTGTCCTGTAGCCCCAGCGCCAGCCCCTCGAAGGCCGAATGCAGCGACAGCGAGACGACCAGCACCAGCGAACGGAAGGGCGACAGCGCGGCCTCCGCCCGCTGCTCACCGACGGCGGCTTCTTGGCGGCTCACGAGGGGCGGCGTGGCCTCGGCCCCCGGCCGCTCGCTGCAGTCCAGCATCACGTGCTCCAGCACCAGCACCAGCAGGAAGCCCAGCGCCAGGACCAGCTCGGGCGCGGGGAAGGCCGGCTGCAACGGAGAGAAGCGGAGCGTCAGCGCCGTCGCCCCGGCCACCCAGTGAGGCCGAAGGATCGGGGGGGGCGTTGCTTTAGACGACGGGAGCGGCTCAGGGTCCGGACCGGCCAAAGATGGCCAGGGGGTTCCCCGCCGGTCCTCGAGGGATCAGCGGCCACCTCCAGGGAGTCCCCGCGCGAGTCAAGGCCGAGCCGCCCCCAAGCCTCCCCTGCGCTCGGCCACGGGGCCGCTGCGAGTCCCCAGCACGCAAGGCGCCTGCAGGCGATGCGGCTTGGCTGGCCCTCGCCCGGGAGAGCCGCCCCCCTCAGGTACCGAGAGACTCTGCCGACGGAGCTCGTCCCGAAGATCGGCCAGCGAATCGGGCACCACGTCCAGCAAGCAGGCGGCCATAAAGACTCCGCCTGCCGCGCAGCTCAGGATGCTTCGCCCGCTCCGTGAGGCGCCTGCGGAGAGTCGGGGAGGAGGAGGACGCTGAGGTAGGCCCGGCGGCCCACGCCACCCGCCCGTCCCCCAGGAGACCCCACGCACCGTTGGCCGCGGCCCCACGCAGGTGGAACAGCAGCGCCGGGAGGAGGCCGCACAGCAGCGGCAGCGTGGCCAGCGCGATCAGACAACCCAGCTTCAGCGCCTGCAGAGACCACATGGCGCCCCGTCGGATCGGGCGCGGCCCCGGCCAGCCCTTTAAGCCCTCGCCCCGCACCCGGTCCGCCCACTACAGGCCCAACCGGCCACCTCCGCCACGCCCCGGTCCGCGGAGGTGGCCTTGTTGGAGGGGGCGAAGACCTTGGCCAGGAGCCCGCGGGATCTGCCCGACTTTGGAGCCCTGCCGCCCGCCCGTCGGGGAGGGGAGGGTCTGGACCGAGGAGGAGAAGTTGCCGCGCTTGGAACAAGAGCCTTTGCAGCCCCGTCCGCGTATCCGGGCCCGAGTTTGGATTTTGCTCCGGTGGGAGAAACTTTCCTCCCTCGAGCCTGTCCCACGGACGGTTCCCGGGGTCCGAGAGCAAGCGCCGAAGCGGCAGTCGTTGGCCGCAGTGCTGGCGGCTTGGCGTGAAGCGCGGGGGTGCGGATTCGGCGTCGGTTCTTTCGGTGCGGCTCTTGGAATTACGCTGACCGGATACGCGGGGGGGGGTCAAGGGTGCGAGCCCCTCTTGATTAGGAAAAGGTGCCCTGCTCGCCCGCCCCCGCCCAGTTCAGCCACGCCCGACGCCTCCCTTTGGCCGGAGGGCTGCCCATGCCGCGCAGGAGGAGTTCGCGAGATTTGAGGGGTTCTTAAGGTCCCTGGTTGTTCCGTCGAGTTCCTCCAGGCCCCCCGGGGTAAATGTGCTCCTTGGGTTCCCTCTCCCTTGCCCCTCCCCCCAGCGGCTAGAGTATCCCTGGAGTTGGAGCATTTTGTAGATATGGACACTAGTATTTATTTATTTATTTATTTTGGTATTCTTATATGCCGCCCAACTCCCGGAGGACTCAGGGCAGCAAGGGCGGTATTTGCTGGACCTTTGACACCAGCTGGACAAATCCTTGGTGGATGAGACTTACGAGTAGCAAAGTTTGGCAAGGGGACCTGTCTAGATGTTTCCATTGTTTTGTGCCAGGAGGCTGGGATGCCAGGGACCTTCAGGGGTGCCATGGGGCATCCTCTGCTTAAGGAGCTAACCAATCAGTATTCATGTAGCTGATGATGAGAGGACAGTTACCTAGAGCCCCAGAAGAAAACTAATCTGCAGACTACTTCCAGCACAGGTCCAGGCCTGGGCATGGGGCAAAACTACACCAGCTGCCCTCCTCAATGTCCCCTGGTGAGCTTGGGTAGGATCACAGGCACACCTGTCCTGCTGCTCCACTTGGGGGCTTTCAATGCCATAGCTGCATAAGCTGTGGCATAAGGTGACCATGAGGACTGGAACCACAGGCATCATTTTGTAGCAGTCCCAGCCAGCATGGAGAAAGAGAGGCTGAGCGGCCCAACGGGAATAGTCTCTTCTCTCCCATTTGATTTCCCATTTATCTGAAGTGGCTGAGGAAAACCCTGCAGAGTTTGGGTTTGCTATCAGAATCTATCCAGGTATGTAACTCTGCCAGTAGGCTTGTATGGGGGTTCTGTTTCCTGTTCCTGCTGACTCACTCACACAATCTGCAGAGGGGGCTGCCTTTTTCTGCCTGGGATGATGATCTGCCCTTAGTTGGCATTGAGTCAGCCTGAAACCTTTGGACTCTGTCAGAAGCTTTAACAATCCTCCTTCCTCTTTGGAGGGCAATTGAAAGCTTGCTGTAGTATAAGAACATGAAGTGATATAAAACCATGTCTGTAGCTGCTGCGAGGGCCAGGCCTTGCTCTTGTCCCCCCCTCACCTTCCCAAGGGCCACATACCGTATTTTTCAGAGTATAAGACGCACCTTTTTACTCCCAAAAAGGGTCAAAAAGTGGGTGTGTCTTATACTCCGAATGTAGCCCCCACCCACCTGCCAGCCGCCACTCAGCCTGGGGAGGAAAGCGTTTTCAGGCGGCAGCGCTGTGATCCCCTCCCTGATTCCAAAAACGGAGCGTGCGGAGACCAAAAAAGAGCATCGTGTTTCAGGCGGCGGGCAGCGCCGGTTGCACGTCCCGTTTTTGGAATGGGGAAGGAAGTGTTTTCGGGCTGCAGCGCCGGCCGGAACCACCCACCGCCTGAAACGCAATGCTCTTTTTTTGCCTCCGCAAAAAAACTTTTCTCCCCATTCCAAAAACAGGGCATGTGGAGGCAAAAAAAGAGCATTGCATTTCAGGCATTTTCCGCCAGTTCCAGCCATTGCTGGCCACCGTTGCTGCCGCTGTTGCTGGCCGGAGCTGCAGCCGCTGTTGCTGGGAGCCATCGGAGCCACAGCCGCCGTTGCAGCCCATGCCCCCACCGCCGTTGCAGCCTCCGCCGCCACCGCAGGACCTGCCGCTGCCGCCGCCCCCGTTCCAGCCCCCGCCCCCACTGCAGGACCTGATGCCGCCGCCGTTGCCCCCGTTGCAGCCCCCGCCCCCGCTGCAGGACCCGATGCCGATGCAGCCGCCCCCGTTGCAGCCCCCACCCCCGCTGCAGGACCCGACGCTGCAGCCCCCGATGCCGCCGATACTCGCCATCGCCGATACTTGCCGGAGCCACCGCTGCTGCTGCCCGAAGCGAGCAGCCTGACAGATTTGAAGACCAACTTCCAAGTTTGAAGAGCCCTGGGTTAGGGGTGCAAGGGTCTTCAAACTTGGCAAGTTTAAGACTAGTGGACTTCAATTCCCAGAATTCCTCCTCCAGTCATGCTAGTTCAGGAATGACTGGAGGAGGAATTCTGGGAGTTGAAGTCCACAAGTCTTAAACTTGCAAAGTTTGAAGACCCTTGCCACCCCTAACCCAGGGCTCTTCAAACTTGGCAACTTTAAGACTTGTGGACTTTAACTCCCATTCCTGAGCTAGGATGACTGGAGGAGGAATTCTGGAAGTTGAAGTCCACAAGTCTTAAACTTGCCAAGTTTGAAGTTTAGGGTGGGGGCGTGTGCATATGAATGTATGAATATGGTTCTGCATTGTTATAAAGGAAACATTATTGTTCTTTCTTGCAGAAAAATGTCAAAGCCAAAATGTGTAAAAAGTGTACATGGTTGTAAAAAGTATACATGGTTGTAAAAAGTATTCTGCTATACTGGTATTTTATTAAATAATATATTACTACACCATTTGGTTCAGAATACTTTTTTCCTTGTTTTCCTCCTCTAAAATCTAGGTGCGTCTTATACCCCCAAAAATACGGTAGATGCCTCAGGATGAGACACTGGATGAGATTTTTAGTCCTTCCCATTGGGTGGATTTGGGGCATGGGCTAATGGGTGTGCCTGCAAAAGTCTGGCAGTTAGGTCAGACCTGCAAAAGTCTGGCAGTTAGAACAGAGCCCCGAGCAGGGTGGGCTCGGGGGTTATTTTCAATTTGTCTTTTCATCCCTGCACTTGATCAAGCGGCAGTTTTGGTGGCCGCCTTTGAAAAAGGACATTGAACACATATCTAGGTCCCTCAATTGTGCATCGTACAGTTTAGCCTCCAGTTCCCTAATAATCTCTGTTGCTGTTTCTCTGTGCTCTTTGTAAAGTCTCATTTTTTTACGGTGATCAAAACTGGTCACAGTATTCCAACTGTGATCTTAATTTAAATTAAGTGCACATTAATGCAATACTTCCCTACCCTTATTGTGTCTGCCTTGTTCTGGGTAACACAAGCCCTTTAGAGTAAGGGGGGTACTTATCTTTAGATTCATCTAAAAGGCTATGGAGAACTTTGCAGATAATCAGTTGGACAAAGTTGCTTAAATCCATTCCCAGTTAATGCCAGCTTTGTTGCAGTCCCATGCAGATGCTGGGGGCGCAGCCTTGCCCTGTTATCTGAAAATGGTTTGAACCTGTTTGGCCTCAGAAAATGGACAGAGTCCTTCTGACTGTGACTTAATTCATGTCTCTCCTGCCTAGCTAAGTCTCTTTGAGAATAAATGTATGACTGGGTTGTAGTGGCAATAGATTCTTCCTTGAGAAAATGGGTTGTTTTCTCCACCTCAAGAAGTCCTTCCTGGATCCCACCATATTGGACAATTAAGGTTGCGGAGAAGGTGGTCACTCAGCAGCTCCAGTGGACCTTGGATGAAGCAGATTATCTGAACCTTTTCCAGTCAGGATTCACATCTAGGTATGAAATGGCACTGATCACAGTTTTGGATGACCTCTGATGGGAGCAGAAGGGGCAGTATATTAATACTTGCCTTATGGACCTCTTAGCTGCCTTCAATACTTTAAACCGCTTAGAGAGTGCTTGCACTGTGAGGTGGTATATAAATCTCACAAATAAATAAATAAATAAATAAATAAATAAAATAATACCATCAGCCATGGCATCCTTTCACGAAGTGATGATGGGCACCACTGTACTGTACTGGTTCTCTTCCTTCTATGGGAAGGGTTGATTGACAATGAAGGGTCCAACCCTTGAGGCCTGCTTTGTGGAGTCCCCCAGAGTTCAGCTCTCTCTCCACTTGCACATTGGGTAAGATTGTCCATTGATATGGGGTATCACCAGGTCTATGTATCATCAATCAGTCAATCACCTACCTCCTGGAAGCCCTGCAAAGCTCTAGTGATAGAAAATTGTTGTTGGCTAGGGTAATTAGTATTCTTGAAGACAAATGTATGGAATAAAAGATTTTTATAGCAATAGTGAACCTCTCGATAAAGAACTGATAGAGCAACACATAGGTGACAAGCTATCAAGATTTTTCAGATACTGTATTAGCTGATTCGAGGATGCACAAAGAAATGTTTCCTGAGACAAGAGAGTGGTCTTGGCTCTTTAGGTGGCCCATCCTTGAAATCCCTCAAGACCCACCATATGTGAGTCCCTCCCTCCCAAAAGGTTTTGCCTCTGGTTCTCATCTTGGCAAAGGAATATTTCTCAAGATACAATGCCCAGGATGAATAATACTCAGAGTATTTGTTCAATACAAAATGGAACAAATCCCTCCTAACTTTTGGAAATTATGCTTCTGTTGGTGAAGCCCAAAATGGCACTTATCCTTTTAGCAGCCGTGTGATACTGTGACTCATATTCAGCTTGTAATCCACCCCAGTTCCAAAAACCTTTTCATGCATACACTCATCACACATACTAACTGTGCATTTGACTTCTTTTTCCTAGTGAGTAACATGCATTTGTCTCAATAAAACTAGAAGGCCATTTTTCTAACTGATCAAGATTGCTTTCAACTTTGTTTCAGTCTTCTGGAATATTAATTAATGCCATCTCAATTTGTGTCAGCTGCAAATTTGGTGTTCTAAATGTGCCCCTTTATCCACAAAATTGATGAAAACACAGGACCAAACTGGATCCCCATTCTTATCTCACTTGTTTGATGGTTATTATTAATGAGTACTTTTAAAAAATGATTTTCAAGCTGTTGTGAATGAATTTAATCAGCATGCCACCTGGATCTTGCTTTCTAATCAAAATGTCATGGAGCACTTTGTCAGCTGAAATCAAGATATTTTATGACTAACATTCCTCCAATGTATTAAAGAAATTAAGATTGCCAAAAACAAAGCAAAAAAAGATTAATATTACCCAAGTTGTTCCTGACCAATCTCTGCTGAATTCTGTGGTTTTAAGTGCTGCCTGGTTTTAAGGTACCTATGAATCTCTTTGTGGTCTGCTCTAGCATCTTTCCATAATAGTCATCTTCCAATATCTAAGGGGCTGTCACAAAGAAAATGGGGTTGTCCAAAGCCCCTGAAGGCAGGACAAGAAGCTATGGAAACTACGGTAATCTAGAGAAGCAACCTAGAACTAAGGACAAATTTCCTGACAGAATAATTAACCAATTGCCTCCAGAAGTTGTGGGTGCTCCATCACTGGATATTTTTAAGAAGAGACTGAACAGCCATTTGTCTGAAATGGTAAAGGGTTTCCTTAAGCAGGGGATTAGACTAGAAGGCCTCCAAAGTCCTTTCCACTTCGGTATTCCAAACATCAGTATCAGGTTGATTGGCATGTGGTTCCGTTTTCCTGATCCCTGTTTTCCCCACTGCCTTTGAAGATGCACATTTCCCTCTGAAATCTCAAGTACGACTTCTATCCCTTTTTTCTTTCCTGGTTTGGTCAGACACAATGAAACTACTCAGAAAGGACATTAGGCCAGGAGACACCCCCCCCCCCCCGCATGCCCATTTGTCTGTTTTCTGGGAACGTTCCATACTAGTTTGTCCTATTGGGGAGCTGACTATTATTATTACCCTGCCGATCCCAGGTGGGGTCCAGGAGAAGAACAAATGCTGGGGACAGAAGAGCATCAGCTGAGGAAGAACTTGGATCTCTTGACCCAAGTGCTTCAGGTTAACTTTAATTCCAGGCCAGGGGAAATGGCTGCAGGCTGAGGAGTGAATGCAGGGCCACTGGATCAGCCATCCCAGGGCATTGCCCGCTTCGCTTGCCCAGCTCCTCAGTCTGATGAGCTGGGAAGCCCTGGCCATGATGCCCTGTCAGCAGGGATTGCGTGAGTCCTTTGCGGCTCAGATGTTGCTGCCTTCCTGTCTTCTGCTAGGTTGCAGTCGCCACGCATGGCTATCCAGTCCCCAGCATTCTGGCTATTTGTCCTCCTAGATCTTGGGGACAAGAGCAGCTTTGCCAATCTGCCAACCCATCAGTTTGTCCTCCCAAGCCTTTCAAGGCCCCTTTGTCATCCTCTGAAGGAGAACCCGGGATTCGGAAGAGAGAAGCCTGGGCTCTTTTTTCCACCTAGAAGGTTCCTCCTCCCTGCTGCCCCCAGGGATGGGCAGGAAAAATAGCTACAATCCAAAGGAAGCCAAGCAATTGGGACTTTATGGGGATTGCTGCAGGGTACACAGAGCCACAAGACTATGCATGCAGGCATCTCTCAAGCCTCAGAGGGGTCCGGTTGGGCTCAGCCACGGGACTGGCTGACAGGGGCTGGAATGCGGATATCCTGGCCACGTTCCAGGCGCCGCTCACAATCAATCAGGTAGTTCACACCATCGATCACCAGCTGTACCAGCTCAACCTGCCGAGGATGGGAATACAAGCAAGGTTGGTAAGAGACAGAGGGCTGAGCTGGAGCAGTTCAGACAGGCCCTTGGCTCTAGTCAGCTGGCCCAGCCCAGATGTCCCATTTGTTCATGTGGTATTAAGTCATGCTGGCATCACCAAGCTCTGAAGGAGAAAGCACCCAGCCCTGGTTGCCATACACCTACCCTTTCCCAAGGCCTTTCCCCTATGCCCGCAATTGTCCGGATGAGACGAACAGGCACCACAAAAAGCAAGGGAAGGCAAGAGAGGGCACTTGCACCCAGCCAGACCTGGGCGTTACCTCAGATTTGCCCAGGCGATCCAAGTTGGAAATGTCAAAGATGATCCCTGTGGCAGCTGTGTCCACGCCCCCAGTGCCTCGCTTTTGCAACCGCAGATTCTCCAGGATCTTAGAAAGCCGGTGGTCCTGGATAGAGATGTAATGGGGGAAATGCAATGTCACATTGAAAGCTCGGTGGTGGGGATGGGATAACGGAGCTTGGTGTGTTTTGTAGCTCTGAGGTCAAAAGATGAGGGGGAAAGCACTGATATTGGCTTACACCAAGGAAAGGTGGCTTTCTGAATTTGACAGAAAGGACTCGGAGCAGTTGGGACATTTCTTGTACTTGGTCCTTACTTTGCTCAGCAGTGGCAGTTTGATGTGAACTCCAGCACGCAGGCCGGTGCCAAGGTTGGATGGGCACGTCAAAATGTAGCCCAGCCTTTCGTTCCACATGAACTCCCAGCCTCTCTCCTGGATCAGTCGCTCTACCTGGTTGTGGGAGGAAAGACAAAGTGTAAGTGGATTCATCTAAGCCAGTGCTCTGACCACCACCTCCCCAGTTTTGCCAACCTGCCTAACCCCGTTTCCTTGGTGCGTAGCCCCTTCCCTTCAGCTTCTCTAGCAGCCTCTGATTCAGCCCCCTTGAGAAGGTCTCAGTGATGAGATGGGGAGACTCACTTCCTTCAGGCCCCGACAGAACCTCTCAAAGACTTTCTTCATGTTGCCTCCTTTCTCCATAGAGATGACACGAGTGTGGTCCTCCTCATTGATCCAGACCAGGAAGGTTTTTTCATGGTTGTGCCTGATCAGGAGAGAGGAGGCTACCACCAACCGACCTGGCTCTAGTGAGGACCTCCCTTCCCTCCCTGGGCAGCCTCTGGTCTTCACCAATCTTGGTGGAGCTTTAAGCTGCTCCTAAAGTGGAAAGCTGCTATGATGGGAAAGGCCCAGCCAATCCCATTCCCCCACTAATCCACATTTTTCATTGCCAGAGGAAGTCACGCCACAGAGGACCTCTGCCCAGGAAGACACCTCTCCTGGGGCTGGGGCTGGAGTATCTGTCCAGCCTGGTCTGTCCCTATCAGAAGCATCCACAAAGACCTACCAGATTCCCCGGGCATCAGGCCAGTCGCGAGCCATGCCTGCTGCTGTCAGTAGAGGAGAGACCGGCTTGTCAAAAAGGAAGTGGTCCTGAAGGAGAAGAAAGAAGAAAGAAAAAGGAAGAAAGGAAGAAAGGAAAAGAAGAAGAAGATGATGAAGATGATTCCTGCTAGGGTCTCTTTATGCTTCCCTTGAATTTTGTCCCAGGGCATAGCTGCTGCCTGCAGCCTAATGGGCTGAGGAAGCAATGGTGATGGCTGG
Organism: Diadophis punctatus similis; assembly: GCA_023053685.1. Taxonomy (NCBI): domain Eukaryota; kingdom Metazoa; phylum Chordata; class Lepidosauria; order Squamata; family Dipsadidae; genus Diadophis; species Diadophis punctatus. The sequence goes on from JALIGW010000012.1 coordinate 706,500, forward strand.
CAGCCGAGGGGCCTTGCAGGAAGTTACACGTGGTCCCAGACAACAGGTGACCTGGGCCTGCAGGTACCATCAGCTGGGCCTGATCTTCTCTGCTCTCCTTCCTCATGGCTTCTTCTCTCAACCAAAGAGGGTCTGCTCAGGGCCATGCCCCATCTGGCACACTTACCTCAATAAGCTGCTCCTGCTCCTTGTCCGTCATCTCACTGAGGCGGTAGTACTTGCCCGCCAGCTCCCCGGTCAGGCCGCTCAAGGCTTCTGCTGTGACTTTCTCCACCTCCCGCCGTTCTGCCCGGCTGCAGGCTGGAGGCAGGCTCAGGCCACGGATGCTGCGACCAGTCCGGACCCGTGAGGAAAGGACGTAGCGCTCATCAAAGTGCCCCCCCTTGATCTGAGGAAGAAGAGACTGGTCACACCCAGGAAGATGAAGGGTGGGCTCCCCAGCCACACTCCTTGATCTCTTCCCTCCTGTTGCCCTTGGCGGGCTGGCATTGCTTTCAGGGCTTGGCAGGAAGCCAGCTTCCAGGCGGAGGCTAGGCATGCTGTTCCTTTAGCAGGGGAAGCAAGAGGAAAGCCCGGTTTGCCAGGTTGGCACAGGAGCTCCTAAGGAGGAACTGCAGTCATGGAAATGGGGAAAGCACTTTGCACAGAGCACAAGCGTTTTCCATGAAACTTCCTGTGCTCAGAACGTGCGCCCGTTGCTCACGCTTCTTTTGCTTGGAAGCAGCCGGGAATGCTGAGGCAGGCTGGTCTAGTATGTCATTCTCTGGTTTTCTTCCTCCCAAATGCCCCGAGCTCATCATTCTTTCTATGTCTCTTCTTGCTCTTTACATTTGCTTGTTTCCCCAAATGCTCTGCTCTGGGATGCAACAAGGGGTTGAGGCTGCTATACATAGGAGCCATAGATTCCCAGAGCTTGTAACGCAGGATTGATGAGACTGCGCCATCCTTGGCAAAAGCCTTGGATTTAATTTCATTCAGTTTAATTGAATAGCCATCTATTTAAATGCCTCGTGCAAAGAGGAGCCCATTCCAGGCAGCTCTTTTTTTTAAGTTTTTTATTTATAAGAACAGATAAAAGAATAAAAGGCAAAACATACAGTAAACATAAAATAAACAAGTACATGACGGATCTTGATCTAGTATACATATTTACATTCCGGTGATTTACATCTCATTGTTTGTCTTAAATTACAAAAAGTGATTTTATAGTTTTTTTTTCTTTCATCTCCACCATTTCAGTTTTCAATCTTGGTTTTCCTTTCTCCCAACCAATGATACAGTTTGTTCCAGGTTTCGGTATATTTTGTTTCATCTTTTCCCTTCATTTCTAACGTCAACCTATCCATTTCGGCACATGCTAGTATTTTATGTAAAGTTTCTTCTTCTGTGGATATGTTTTGTTTTTTCCAATTTTGAGCATAAATTAGCCTTGTGGCAGTCAGTATATGTAACATTAAATATAATATATTTTTGTCATATTTATCCATTGTTATTCCTAATAGAAAAAGTTCCGGCTTAAGATCCAATTTTATTTTTAATATTTCTTAAATACATTCCAGGCAGCTCTTAACCAAGCTGTGTCTCCTTGCAAAGTGTGATGTACTCTGGGATCTGAGGCCCAGCCTTGGAGAAGCCTCCCCAGTCAGCCTGGCCTCAGCAGCCCCCAAAGGAGCTGGGGCTCCCTGTTCTTGAAATGCTGCCCTGTCCCAGCCTATGACAGGGAGAAGTCAGGGAGGCAGGTTCTCCCCCCCCCCATGTTACAGAAGTTCCTTGGATGACTTTGGGTCAGCCCAGCCTACCTCACTGGGTTGTTGTTGGGGAATAGAAGGAGATTGTATTAGATATGCCACTAACCAATATTATTTGACAGGCTAGTCCCTGAAGCAACAGAGGCTGTGCTGGACAGGTGAGTTGCTTGTGTGCAGAAGAGCAATCGGCAGTTTTGACTTTTTAGAAAAACTGTTGTGACTTCCAGATCTCTTTGGGTTTATGCGTTCTGTTTATGTCTATTGGAGTCTGAGATGAGCATTCACTGCTCAAAATGGGGCAGATCTGGCCCTCGCAGCCACCCTGGAAACAGCAAAGGACCTGCCCGCAGTGCCTCTGCCAGTGAAAATGGAGCTGGGAGGGCTGTGTTTTCACTGTCAGAGGGTTGCAGGAGGCCATCCCAGCTGAAAACGGAGCTCAGGAGCGCTGGCAGAGCACTTGGGCCACCACAGGCGCCCCTGACCTGAGTGATGTCAAGCTGGCCACTCCCCCGGGCTCTCTGAGGTCAAACACAACCCTGATGCAGCCCTCAATGAAATCAAGTTTGACCCCCCCCCCTGCTCTAGAGGAAATGGATCATCTAGATTCTGAATTCAGCCCTGAACATGGATGGCTCTGGCTTTGGCTGCTCTTGTAGATATCCTTTGTCAGGACCTGGGCAGGGGGAGTGTAACTGTCCTGGTTCTCTTATGCCTCTCGGTGATCTTTGCTGGTAATCTTCTGGACCATCCAATTGGGTTATAGATTGGGGGCTCTAATCTGCAATGGTTCCAGTCCTTCCTCCGCAGTCAGTTCCAGAGGTTGGCCTACTGTGTTTCCCCAAAAATATGACCTACCCCGAAAATAAGCCCTAGTGAAGTGGCCAGCACAGGAGGCAGTCCTTCCCTTCCCCGGTCACCTCATGGAAGCTTGGCCCCTTAATCACGGCCCGTGGATCAGCTGAGCCAGCAAGGGCCTGGAGCTGCCTCTCACTCTGTCTCTCTGCGGAGGCCTCCCAGTGCAACACTCTGCCGCAGCTTCGGAGCAAACCTCCACCTTCCCTGCGCAGGATTGAAAGGCTGAAGGCTTCAGAGGACGCATTTTTGGGATGTGCGTCTGTGCAGAGCTCCCCAAGGATAGAACGATTGCCAGGGAAATGGGGGGAGGGGTTTCCTGCTGATCGGAGCAAGGCGAAGCCTCCAGCCTTGCAATCCTCCGCAGGGAAGGTGCTCTAAAGCTGCAGCAGAGCGTTGCACCAGGAGACCTCTGCAGGTAACATTTCTGAAATGTTAACTTTTAACACCGTACTCACAGGAAAATTCCCCTCCCCCATCATGGTTTGATTTCCTTTCTGTGAAGCTTTGTGCTGAGAAAGGTCCGTGCTTTCTCCTTCCCTCCTTCCCCCTCCCCTCCTCCAGCTGTCCATCTCAGCTTTCGCAGACAACTGTCTGCTAGGGTGGAGGATCCCTCGTGGGGTGCGATCAAACTTCCAACCCCAACGGACCCGATGGGCCCGAGCTACCCCAACCCAGAAAGGGGAAGGAGCTGATGGGGGGGGAGCTGTGGGGAGTTCTGGGAGTTGAAATCCACAAGTCTTTAAATGGCCAAGCGGCTGCCCATGCTGCTGCTGGCCTCTTCACCCTCCTGGCAGTGCTGCTCTCGGCAGCGCTACAGGACTGCTCCTGCCTGGCCGGGTTGAATCAACCCAGATCGAAAACCACCAAAAACCTCCTGAGCACCAGCAGCCTGCCTGGGCCCCTTCGGGAGCAGTTGCCGGTGGAGCCAGGCTGCCTGTGTCGCCTTGCCTGCCACCATCTTTGGGCTGCTGAGTGCCAGCTTGCACGCCTATTTGGTGCTGTGGATGCCGAGCTTATCGTACCTCTATGCTGAGCCCGACACTCTTTGGACCCTGGTGGCCACTGCAGCTCTCTTACCGGCTGTGCGAGGAAGGCATGGGGCTGCCACTAATCGCCTTTGGCGCCTGCCTCATTAGCGGCGGCTCTGCAGCCACCTCGCCTTCAGCCCGGCCCAGCCCACCACCAAGACTTGATCGAAAACCTCTGAAAACCTGAGTGCTGCCAGCCTGCCTGGGCCCCTTCACGAGTGGCCACTGGTGGAGCCATTCCACCTCGCCTGCTGCTGTCCCACGCACAGGTGGAATGAGAGTTACAGCGCTCACCAAGGCCCGAAGAGCACCAGACTCAGTGTAGCTGTAGCCCAGCGCCTGCAGCACCGAGTAGGCGTGCAGGCTGGTGCTCAGAACCCAAAGGCGGCACAGGGTGAGGCGGCACAGGCAGCATGGCTCCACCCACAACGCCAGCAGCATGGGGCCTAGAGCAGCCAAGAAGTATGTAGCTGGGCCAACAGGCAGGGTGGGTGTGAAGCTCCCCGCCGGCCAGGCACTGAAGCTCCGCCACTGCCACTGGGGGTGGGAGAGAGAGAGAGAGAGAGAGAGAGAGAGAGAGAGAGAGAGAGAGAGAGAGAGATCTGATCCAACCTCGGAGGGCTAGCGGCGATGTTCTCTCTCTCTCTCTCTCTCTCTCTCTCTCTCTCTCTCTCTCTCTCTCTCTCTCTCTCTCTCTCTCTCTGTGTGTGTGTGTGTGTGTGTGTGTGTGTGTGTGTGTGAGAGAGAGAGAGAGAGAGAGAGAGAGAGAGAGAGAGAACATCGCCGCCAGCCCTCCGAAGTTGGATCGGATCTCTCTCTCTCTCTCTGTCTCCCCCAGCAGCAGTGGCGGAGCTTCAGTGCCTGGGTGGCGGGGAGCTTCTCACCCACCCTGCCTGCTGGCCCAGCTGCTGCTGGGATACTTCTGGCGTCGTGGGTGGAGCCGTGCTGTCTGTGCCGCCTTGCCCACTGCCGCGTTTGGGCTGCTGAGTGCTGGCCTGCATCCCTATTCAGTGCTGTGGGCATTGGCCTTACAGCTATGCTGAGCCCAGCACTCTCCGGGCCCTGGCAGGCGCTGCAGCTCTCTTATCGTCTCTGTGTGGGGCAGCATAGACTGAGAAAAGGAGGACAAGCAGGAGAAAGCCCAACCCTATGCAAACGCTGCCTCCAGCCGCCTCTTTGTCATGGTGAAACTCCTCTTTGAAAGGACGATCTGCAGGTGGGGGGGGGGGAGATTACCACGTTTGCTGAAGAGCAGCACCCGCAAAGCAGCTGTTTCATGGATGGTGGGATGGCCTGCTGCGACCCTTCGGGAAGCTGGCACAAGGGGCCACTGCCCCCCCTGCCTCATACCGGTACATGGGGGGAAAATAAGACCCTCCCAAAAAGAAGCCTTGCCGTTTTTTCGGGGGTCATAAAAAAATAAGACTCAGTCTTATTTTCGGGGAAACACAGTAATAGTCCCTGCCTGGTAGAGTACCACAGATCTTTACTTCCCGTTACTTTTGAAGATCTACTTGAAGCCATCGGGGAATTCATTCAACAGTTCAGGTTTCAATATAATCAGTAGGCCAATTAAAATGAGCTCTATGTTCTGGGCCATGCTGGAGGTCACTGAAATCCTGCCCTGATGCAAGACTGGATGGGACAGAACAGGTTAAAATCCTTACGATTTATATTGATAGGTTCCTAATATGATTTGATTGCTTATTTGTACCTGGGCTATTATTAAGTGTTGTACCTTATGATTCTTGACGAACGTATCTTTTATTTTATGTACACTGAGAGCATATGCACCAAGACAAATTCCTTGTGTGTCCAATCACACTTGGCCAATAAAGAATTCTATTCTATTCTAAAACTGACCCCAAGCAAAACAATACTATGGGTGGTCAACTAGGATTCTCTGCCTGCTCTAATACTGTACGTAGAAAGTCACTATGACTGGTGTGTGTGTGTGTGTCCCCTCCTGGACTTGTAATGCAGCCTGAATAGGAGGAAGAGGCCATGGTGCAACCCTACCTTGGGCAGGGAGACCTTGCCACAGTAGCTCATGCCCTTATCATGCCCCATTTGACTAATGGCACAAGCTCTTCTCCAGGGGTCCCCAACCCCTGGTCTGTGGATCCATGTAAATCTGTGCCACACAAGTGACAGGTGAGTGCGCAAAGCTCCATTTGTGCATGCACAAGATTAGGTTGTGTGCATGAAACCATGCCCTCCCCCATCACCACCCGCTGCCACTGCCAGTCCACCGAGCAGGAAAGGTTGGAGACTGCACTCTACTCTGATGTGCAAATGTCACTAACACCTGACTTGGGAGCACATTGCGCTGAGCTGTGGACCCCACACAGGTAGTTTAAAGGGCTGGTTCAACCTCTCAAGGTCTCTGGATTGGCTGGCACTGGGTTTTCTGTAACCAGAATTTGACCAACGTACCTGAATTTTATGGGAGAAGCAAGTCATAGATCCTCCCTCTGGGGAGTGAGGGATTAAGGGCAGATGCTGATGCTTCTGGGCTGGGGGGGGGGCAGTGCTGGTCCTTTGGTTGAAAGTAAATAGGCTCCTTCCCTGATGGGCTTCCATTAACATCTTACAGTTGAATTCCTTTTTAGAGTGTTTAGGGACTTTGGTTTACTATTTATTGTTGTATTTCTGCTATTTTTAAAGATAACCCTTCCTTCCTTTTCTTTCCATACATTCATTGTCTAGTTGTATTATATATTTTGCTGTGCTGGCACTGCATCTTTAGGAGCTGAGATAGCGCAGTGGTTAAAAGCAGCATTGCGACCTTCAGCTGATTGCTAGTTCAGCAGTCCAGCTGTTCAAATCTCACCAGGCTCAAGGTTGACTCAGCCTTCCATCCTTCCGAGATGGGTAAAATGAGGACCCAGATTGTTGGGGGCAATATGCTGAACTCTGTAAACCGCTTCGAGAGAGCTGTAAAGCACTATGAAGCGGTATATAAGTCTAAGTGCTATTGCTATTGCTATTGCTATCTTAGGAATGAATTTTCCAACAGTACATGCTCTCCATTTTGATATAATTTAGGAGATTCAAGACTTGTTTGGAGTGTACCCCCACATTCCTTTTCTGGGTAGTTGTACATTAAAACGTTGCAGAGATAAATGTGTGGATTGTGATACATTCTAAGACCAGTTTTGCCAATAAAGCTCTATTGAAGTTCCTTGCAGTCATGGCAGGCCCCTAGTTAGCATACCTTACGAGCTTCAAGATCTGTGGGATGCTTCATGGTGCGTGGGTTGTAGCCGTTATGCCTCTCCTCAATTACAGGGTCAAAGAGCTCTGCAAAAACCTAGAGTAATAAGAGGACCATTGGTTAGCAATCATCTTAAGAAGCTCAAGGCTTGCTAGGCAAGGAGGGTGGGCCTCTCAGCACTCACCTCATAGGATTCCTCATCTCCTGCTACCATGCCTACTGTCTTGATGAAGGGATGTCCGGGATTGTCCACCCCAGTCTGGATGCACTGATCCAGGGTCCAGCCAGCAGGTGTGGCTTTGTCACAGAGCCGAGTGTAGATGGCCGGTGTCAGGTTGCTGGCCATGCAGTTGTTATGTTTGCGCAGATCAGGGTACTCGGCACTGTGGGAGATGGTGGAAAGGGCAGGGTGAAAATGACAAGAGAGCTCTGCCTTTTGGCCTGAACCATTTCCATCTTTTCTTCCTCTATCCTTCATTTGGACACTTGTTCTGTTCCTCTGCTTCTAGGGTTCTCTGATGCCTTCGGAGCAGCACTGGCTCTTCCCTCCCTTCTCCCTGACAGGTGAGCCCTGGTAGTCTCCTATTTCTGCTAGGGAAACCTTACCCTTCGTCCCATCCCCAGCCCAGAGTTAGGTCATCTTTAGCCATATCAGTGTTCAGTTAGTGTTTCCTCCCTTATTCCACACCAAGGCATATACACCTTTATGGTAGAGATTGGCAACACCAGCAGCAGAGGCAGGAGAGAGATAAACAAGAATGGGAATAGTTAATGCGCAGCCAATCTTGTTTCCATTCAAGGATGGGTGGAGAACCATTAAATTTTCTGCTTCTCCGTCTTCTGTCAGCAGCCTTTTTGTTTTTGGGTGCCTTTGAGTCAGTATTGACTCCTGAAGACTGCCTGGTCAGGTCCCTGTAGTTTTCTTGGCAAGATTTCAGAAGTGCTATGCCATTGCCTCCTCTTTCTTCCTAGGGCCAAGAAACAGGATTGTCTCAAAGTCATCCAATTGGCTTCGTGTCTAAGGCGGGACTAGAATTCACACTCTCCCAGTTTCTAGCCTAATGCCTTAACCACTACACCAAACTGGCCCCCATGCCCTCTTAGTGCCATAGTATTGCTGGCTATAGTGTTGGATACCCGCTGTAGGTTGAATACCACAGGGGAAGACACTAGGACCATTACAATTAATAGAAGTTTATTAATAAAGCTATTGCATCAGAGAGTTTTCCCCAATCTGGATCCATCAGCCCCAGTAGCAGTAAGGAGAATTGCCATGGCATCTGCTTGCAAAGCACTTCCTTTCGTTGGACGAGCTCTTCAAGCTCTCTCCCCTGGGAGTTGCTTAGTTTAGCCATTGGTTCTCAACCTTTTCTTCACCACAGACCCCCTTTAAGTACCTTTTGTGGACCCGGACCCCCAAGACTTCACCCAAGATTTAAGTTTCTTAAACATTTCTTCAAGCCTTCGTGGACGCCCTGTGATGACATCACACACACCCCGGGGTCTATGGACCCCAGGTTGAGAACCATTGGTTTGGGCCAGTAGGAAAGGAAGTTTGCATGTTAATGAAGATCAGCTACTTTGTTAAGTGCCGACTAGCAGGCAGAGGGTGCCTAGTTCAGGTAAAAGTGGGACAATTCTATTTAAAATATTTATTAGATTTGTATGCTGTTTGACTCCCAATGACTCACAAGCAAAAACATTAAAAAGATACCATCAGAAACAAAAATAAGAAATAGAGACAGCAAATTGACTAAATTATCTCATGGGGGTCAGAGTGGGGAGTTTGTTATTTTGCAGCTTGAATTTAGGAAGGTGCGCTTCCCAGAGTGGCAAATAGGAGAAGCTGGTTGGTCTAAGCAGCCTGTGCTTAAATGTGGTTCAATCTCAGGTCACATGGATTCCCAGTTCTGCCAGGACTCTGCCTTAGTTCACAGTCCTGGGAAGGGCCACCTAGGAGGCGGCCTGTTTTCCTCTCTTCCTACTTCCTGGTGCAAGGTGTCTCGGCTCTTGCCACTCAGAAGCTGGAGAATCCTCTCTACTCTGCTGATTCACCCTTTCCTCTGAGGCTTAGGCAGGTGGACATCTCACTTCAACCTGGAGTAGTTAAGCAACTGTGATGACCCCAATTCACAATCCAGCAGCAGAGTAATGCTTGCATTAAGTTCCCTTCCTTAATCTGCTTAGGAAGCCGCTCTCTCTTGACCTTATTGCCAATTTAGAGGGCCCTTGAACTCTTCTAAGGTGTCTTGAGGAAGGGGTAGGGGCTGGGGAGGCGCTGGAAGGGCTCTGTCTGTGCCCTCCCTCCAACCGGAACCACCACAGCGCACCAGTCTGGGGCCCGTAAGGCTCTTTCTCAGGAGAGAACAGCCTGCAGCTGGCTGGTCTCTCCAGCCGCAGCCCAAAAGTTGGGCGGGGCTTGGGCTCCATTCCTCCTTTGCAGATAAGGAAGAGGGAGCTGCAGCAGAAGCCTGGGCTCGCTTTGCACCTGCGGACCCGTGTTTGGCCCCAGGACAGTCTGGCCCCTACCTGTTCCGAAAGGGATTCTGGGGGCTCTGCTTTACCCAAGATTGGGGGATGCCTCCAGAGCCCTTCTTGGGAGGATAACCACCCCTAGATTAGTGCTGTTTTGTGGGACGGGGGGGACCCAGAGCCGCCAGGCAGCCAGAAGGCCCGGAAGGAGCTGGCGCGGAGAGGGCTCCAGCCGACTGCATTTCTCTTTAGCTGCGCTGGGGAGAGGAAACAACCCCTGGGCGTCTGGGAAGGCAGGAGTCCGGTTGGCGGCTCTGACCCCCCTTTCTGGGGGGCGCTCCGAGGCAAAGCAGAGTCCCTTTTTCTCTTGGCCCGAAGGCCAAACCCAACGGCCTCATTTTTGCGGCGCGGGAGAAAAGGGAGCGGCGCACTCCTCAGTTCACGGAGGGTCCGAGAAGCGGATCTGGTTCCTCGAGGGGTCGGGGGGACCGCCGACCTTCCGCCACGGCGTCCGAGGCCCCGCGCTCCAGCTCCGAGGAAAACCCACCCGGGGGTCGCCGCCTCAAGGGCATCCCCAGTCGCCCCGGGAGCCATACCTTGGCGGGTAGAAGCGCCGCTTGGTCCTCTCCGAGGGGCCGCCGGAGTCGCGGGAGAAGAGGAAGCCGGCGCCCAGAGAGCCGGCGGCGCCCACCGCGGCCAGGAGGGCGGCGGATCTCCGGGCGGAGAGGGCGCGGGCGAAGGTGTTGGACATGGTGCCGCCGCGGGGATTCTGAGCAGCTAAGGCGCCAAGCAGGAAGGCGAGCCGCGGGCGGGCGAGGACTTCGCACAGCCAGGCGGGAGGAGCCGCGCCGCCAATGCAAGGCTCGCGGGGAGGGGAGCGCGGAGATTACGCCTTCCTAGCGCCGGCCCGGCCGGCCCAGCCCAGCCCGGGGGCCTCGCCCGAAGCGCCGCGCGCGGCTGCGGCGCCCAGAACGCGCTTCAGCACCGACCCCAGCCTGGACAGCGCCGGGCAGGGCAGGGCACCGCCCCCCCACCCGGCCCCGTGAGAGACCTCCGATTGTGCCACCCACCGCCGACCCCCGCAGCCCCGCGGCTGCACCCTGGGCTCAGCGCCCCTCCTCCTCCTCCAGCGCGGCTCCCGAGCGCGGCGGCGGTGTCGGAATCCGGCTGCTCTGAAGGAGGCTCTCTTCGTCCCCTTGGGCGAGGCTGGCTGGTACCTGCTGCCTTCATCCCCGCTCCCGGCTGGGCACCTTTTCACCCGCACCGGGACATGCAGAGGAGAATAAAAGGAGGAAGAGACAAGCAAACAAAGGAGCCCCTGGACTTTGACGCTGATCTGATCTGCTTTATTCCCCAAGATATTTCACGGGGATGAATGAAGCTTCTTTGTGCAATATGATTCTCATCCAAGGTCCTCCCCCGGCCCAAAACTGACCTCCCCAGGCAAGAGGATAAGCAAGAGGCTGCGCTGAGAAATGCTGCTGCTGCTGCTCTGACCAGACGCAGCACCCCACCCGGCACTGTTCTCTGCAGACCCCCTCCTCCTCCTGGTGCATAGGGACCCCAAGGGCAGAGGCCCCGCTGAACTCCCCAGAGGCTGAAGGGCACGGGATGGGGTGGCTGCCTTGGAATGCAGGCAGGTATGTTCCAGTTGACGATCTGCAAGTAAAACAATTTTAATGAGTAAAAACAATTACTGCCAACCTGCCTTCCATTGAGGACCTGTATACTGCACTAGTCAAAAAGAGGACTGTGAAAATATTTACGGACCCCTCGCATCCTGGACATAAGTTGTTTCAACTCCTACCCTCAAAACGTCGCTATAGAGCACTGCACACCAAGACAACTAGACACAAGAACAGTTTTTCCCCGAACGCCATCACTCTGCTAAACAAATAATTCCCTCACCACTGTCAAACTATTCACTAAGGCTGCATTACTATTACTATTAGTTTTTCTTATTGTTCCTATCACCCATCTCCTCCCACTTATGACTGCATGACTGTAACTTTGTTGCTTGTATCCTTACGATTTATATTAATATTGTTTCCTGATTGCTTATTTGTACCCTATGTTGTACCTCATGATTCTTGACAAATGTATCTTTTCTTTTATGTATATGCACCAAAGCATATGCACCAAAGACAAATTCCTTGTGTGTCCAATCACACTTGGCCAATAAAGAATTCTATGCTATGCTATGCTATGCTATGCTATGCTATGCTATGCTGTGCTGTGCTGTGCTGTGCTGTGCTGTGCTATGCTATGCTATGCTATGCTATGCTATGCTATTCTATTCTCAGGCACAGGGGCACAGCCTATTCTGGGTTCTTGTCTGGTCGACTGTCCCCCTCCCCATGGGAAAAGAAGACTCTGACTGGTCAATCAGGGTAGTGTAGGCCATCTCTCGCTCCCTCCTGCATATTTGGCATGTCTCCTCCACCAGCAAGAGAGAGAGAGAGCAATACCCTCAGAAAGGTGTTCTGCTGCACAGCCGGAGCTCCCAGAGATAGTCTGCGGTCCATCTCCCCAAAGGGGAGATGCTAAAAAAACTGGGGTGTAAACAAGCTCCCTTTAGCCAGTGGGGGGAGGGACAAGATGGAGAGCAATGTGACAGCCCCCCTTCTCTTCTTCCCTATCAGGGACTCTCCATCATCAATATCTGTAGCACCGAGTTGAAATGAGGGGTGGGTCCTTGGGGCTCTCTGAGCTTGGTTGTTTTCTTGCAGTGCTGATGATGTTGCCTAGTTTGGCTCATGAAACATTTGCAAGAAAACAACCAAGCTCAGAGAGCCCCAAGGACCCCTTACTCTCCATCATTCTTATCCCCCACCTGCGCTTGCATTTCCTCTGGACATTAGTCACCCTATTTGCAACTGCGTTTCCTTGCCCTGCACACCCCCTCCCAGCACTGGTGATGCACAAGGTCTCCTTCCAATTTCAGTCTTCCCAAAGTATTCGACGTTTTCCTTAGAGATGGGGCGGCAGAGGGGATGGTTTTGCATTCGCAAAACTGAGTGGGATAGCTAACGCCATGAAAGAGACGTGAAACATTCAATCGCGGTCATAAAGCACACTAGATTAGAGCAATGGGCCCAAAGGAATGAGATGGGCAATTCCTGGCCCGAGAAGAACTCCTTGGAGCCGGAGGGGCAGGGCTGGCTGCCACCTAGAGGTCCTCCGCTGCTCCCAGGTGTGGCTGGACTTTGTTTCCTCCGGGCAGGTGTGTCAAGGTGACTGCTGCCAGGTGCGCTCGGCGACCTTTGGATTCCTTCGCAAGGCCCACGCCCCCGCCTGGCTTCTGCCCGGGCTTGAACCGGCCCGCTCTCCGACGCTCTCTGCTCCGGAGGCGTCCCTCGTTGCCTCGGTTGGGCGGGCGGGAGACGCCCCCGCCGGGGAGCTGAGGCCGCGCCAGAGCTCCGAGCAGCGGCGAGGGAAGGCGGCTCCTCGGCCGCCAGAGGCGGGTCGGGGGAGGCGGGCGCGCCGAGAGGGGAGGGCCGGGGGCGGCCGGGGCGGGGCCAGCTTCTTCCCCCGGGCCAGGCGGGCGGTGGGCGCCGGGCGGAGCCTCAGCCGAGCCAAGCGCTTCCCCGCCCGGCGGCCGCTCTGGCAGGCGGGGCTGGCGCGTCCGGGAGGCCGGCCCGCCTGGCCGCTGGTGCCCGGCCGGAGCGCGAGCGCTTCCGGGTGGCTTCCGCGGCCCCGCCGGCCGAAGGCGCGCTGTCTTGGCAGGCTGCGAAGATCGGCGCGGAAAGGCCGGGCCCCGCTCGGCCCTCTTCCGCCTCCGGAGTCCGTCCGCAGCCCGAAGGATGCGGCAGTGTAAGGCTCCGGCGGGCGGGCGGGCGGGCGGGCGGGGTTCCTTGGGCGGCCGCTGGTGACGCCGGCCTGCTCGTTGCAGAGCGGGATGGTTGGCTGCGCGCTCTGGCATGTCGTCCTGGACGGCCGAGCTGAAGGAGGGCGCTTCCGCGGCTAAGTTCTTCCTGGGCTGCCGAGATGAGGAGGTGGACTTCCCGGGAGCAGAGCTGAAGATGGAGGAGCTGCCCTTCTTTGAGCATGAGGAGGAGGAGGAGGAGGAGGAAGAGTCGGTAAAGGGGCGTCTTGCTCGGCCTGCCTCGGAAGGAGCAGTGCTGGCTTTGAGGCGGTGGGAAGCCGGGGAGGGCTGGCTGCCCCCCCCCCGCGCCAGGGAAGTGGGCTGGAAGTCCCCCGGAGGGCATAGGGGGATCGCCCTGGGTTCCCTCTTGTGCTTTTGGGGGCTTCTAGCAGGGAAGGCTCCGCCTGGGGGGACCCTTTCTCTTGGAAGTCCTCCTTAGTTTGAGCCTGCCTGTGTTTCTGTGCCCCCCCCCCGTTTTGCTTTTGTGCCTGACTTTAAGGAAGAGCCCAGTGTTGCCAGACCACCCACTGCCCAAGGTGACGCTGCTGTGGCTCTCTTGCAGCCTCCAGAACGGCAGATTGTGGTTGGCATTTGCGCCATGACCAAAAAGTCCAAATCCAAGCCCATGACCCAAATCCTGGAGCGGCTGTGCAAGTTTGAATACATTGCTGTGGTGATCATGGGAGAAGACATCATCCTGAACGAGCCGGTGGAAAAGTGGCCAGCCTGCGACTGCCTCATCTCCTTCCACTCCAAAGGTTGGCCAGCTGGCATCCCGGTTCCTCTTCCGCCTGGGTGCTCAGCTGGTCGTCAACATGGTTTTCCTCCCCGAATCTTCCAGGGTTCCCTCTGGACAAAGCCGTTGCTTACGCCAAGCTCCGCAATCCTTTTCTGATTAACGACCTTGATATGCAATATTACATCCAGGACAGGTAGGGTTGTGGAGGTGGATACACTTACTGGAGTATTATGGCTGCATGAGTCATTTTGGGTGGAAGTGGCTTAGAAGCCAGAATTTGCTTAACTGGGCTACCACCACCAGCAGGGAAGAGCAAGGCAGACTAGAGCGAAGTAAAATCCCTTGCTTATCCTGTGGTCTGAATGTGGCCAAGCTGAGGTGTGCTCTGGCCACCCGGGGGCCCCATCAGTCATGCCTGTGTTCCCATCCTCTGTAGGCGGGAGGTGTACCGGATCCTGCAGGAGGAGGGAGTAGACCTGCCTCGTTATGCGGTGCTCAACCGGGACCCTGATCGCCCAGAGGGTGAGTGTGGAGCAAGCAGGGCTGAGCCTCCTCCCTGGCCCACTTTGGAGGCAAGGCAAGGGGGTCAGCAGGAAGGTGCCCCTTGGGCTGCCCTTAAACCCCCAGGTGTAGACCAGGGCCTGAGAACGTGCAACATTTGGCTGGATTTGTGCAACCTAGTTGGGGAGGGCTAAGAGGCATTGTGAAAACCTAGAAAACAGATGTTGTGCAGGGCCGTCTCCTTTGTTGCCCAGAGCATTGCCAGGAGAGCCTTGGCATTAGAGGAAGGGTGGCCTGAAGAGGAAGCGGCTTCTGTCTTGTGCACAAAGAAGCACCAGGATGGCTCAGAACTTGGCTTTGCAGGCTGATGTCTGCTAAAGAGCTGCTCTTTTCCTTGATCGATAAAGGAAAGTATTTGTAACTCAGGGTTCAAATGAGGAGTCTTTGGGATTCTCTGAGCTTGGCGGATTTCTTGCAGTCGTTTCATTACCCAAACTAGGTAACATCATCAGTGTGGTCTAGACTAGCACTGTGTTTTCCTTGATCTTCTGTTAGGCTACAGGCTTACCTCCACCCACTCACTACCTGTTAGCCCCCTTGCCTCATCTTCAGGTGTGCCCAATTCCTTTGAACGCTCTTGTTGCAGCAGGACGTGCCCCCTGCCCCCCTTAGTGCAGCCGTTTTGCATAGCGGCTTTCCAGCCTTTCCCCCTCCCTGCCACTCAGAGCCAGACCCAGCCTCCTCCAAGGATGATCCTGGCTGTCTGGAGAAGCCTGGAGGCTCCATAGCTCCCCAAGAAAGGAAAGTTGAGGGGGGGGGGTCAGCTTCCTCTCTCTGAAGGCCCTGTGTGTTTGTGCAGAGTGCAGCCTGGTGGAGGGGGAGGACCACGTGGAGGTCAATGGGGCCATTTTCCCCAAGCCCTTTGTGGAAAAGCCAGTCAGTGCTGAGGACCACAACGTCTACATCTACTATCCCTCTTCTGCTGGCGGGGGCAGCCAGCGCCTTTTCCGCAAGGTGAGAAGGCTGCGGCTTTGGCTGGTGTACCATCTGTCTGATGAGGGGCATTCCCAATAGCAGTATACCTGGCTATCATCTCTATTTCAGGAGATTGTGTGAATAATACTTTTTTACAGTCAACCAAAGCAGTAATCCCAAGCCAAAGAGACAGGGCACAGTACAATCAATGTCAAATGTTGAAGGGGCAATTCACTGGCACAAGGGTCTTCCAATTCATTGTTGTTGGGTCCCCTTTCAGGTGCCAGATTTGAGAAGTTAAGGTAATGTGCGTTTCTGGGGTACCTTTCCTTCCTTTGAATATTCAGTAAAGTGGAAATCTGAATTCCAGAAATTGATTAAGATTTTGATTTAAAAAAATTTGATTTGGCTCAGCTGGAATGAAGGTAATGAGGTTATGTACATAGGAATGTACTTTAGTTTTATTGAACAACAAGAATAACTTCATCTTTTCCATTTTAAACACCATTGGTAGGCAATAAGTAGTAGCTCCCCAACCTTGGTGGCCTGGCCCAGCGCGGGGAGGGTGGGAGGGTGTGTGAGTGGTAGGCACACGCACGTGCACACAACTCCTTTGGTGTGAGCGGTGGGTGCATGCAGTCTCCATTCGCGTGAATGGAGGGCGCTTGCATGCACGTGAAGCTCCACTTGTGCAAGTGGAGGCCCTTGAGCAGAGGGCGCTTGTGCTCGCATGCAAAGCTCCATTCACATAAATGGAACTTCGCACAGCAGTGCCCTCTGCTTGGGCAAGTGGAGCTTCGCGCGTGTGCTTGACCACCACTCTTGTGAGTGGAGCTTCGTGCATGTGCACACTTGCCCATTGCTTGCGCGACCCAGTTTGAAACAGGCAACAGGCAACAGGCCACGGCCCAGGAGTTGGGGAATCCTGGCATAAGGAATCCATTACATTTTGTGCCTCAAACCAGGAGACGTTCCCAGGCTTTTGTTACTCCTCCCTGTTCGTCTCAGGCCTTGCTGTCTTTTGCCCCTTTGTGTGAGGTGTCAGCTGCTCCAGGGCTCGTGGCCCATCTCTTTCGAGGTGCAGCTCGCCTCTCTAGCTGAGTTCCCGAACTGTTTCAGATTGGGAGCCGCAGCAGCGTCTACTCTCCAGAGAGCAGCGTACGGAAGACCGGATCATATATTTATGAGGAGTTCATGCCTACAGATGGCACGGATGTCAAGGTAGGAGGGGTGTTTGTGGGGACCTGCTGAGAGGAGTTTAATTAATTTAATTTAATTAAAGGTTCTTAATTAAGGGTGGCGTACAACAGAAATAAGAACGGTACAATAAAATAATTTTAAAACATTTCATTACATTTAAAAACCAATTCATACATGGGGGAATCGGCTCTTCTTCACCCCGCCTGCCAGAAGAGCCATGTTTTCACGGCTTTACGGAAGGCCAGTAAAGTGGGGATAGTCCGGATCTCTGGTGGGAGTTGGTTCCAGAGAGATGGGGCTCCCACAGAGAAGGCTCTCCCCCTAGGACCCGCCAGCCGACATTGTTTGGCTGATGGGACCTGGAGGAGGCCAACTCTGTGGGACCTCACTGGTCGTAGGGAGGTATGTGGTAGGATGCGGTCCCGGAGGTAACCTGGTCCTGAGCCATGTAGGGCTTTAAAGGTCAAAACCAACACCTAAAATTGCGACCGGAGACTAATAGGCAGCCAATGTAGCTGGCGGAGAATAGGTGTTACGTGGGTGTATCTCGGCACACCCACCACAGCTCGCGCAGCTGCATTCTGTACCAATTGCAGTCTCCGGATGCTCTTTGAGGGTAGCCCCATGTAGAGCGCGTTACAGTAGTCTAGCTGTGAGGTGACAAGGGCATGAGTGACTGTGAGCAAAGCCTCTCTCTCCAAGTAGGGTCGCAATTGGTGCACAAGACGAACCTGTGTAAAAGCCCCCCTAGCCACAGCTGAAAGATGTTGCTCCAATTTTAGCTGTGGGTCTAGGAGAACACCCAAATTGCGAACCCATTCTGAGGGAGTCAATTTTTCTCCCCCAAGAACCAAGGAAGGGCAGTCGACATAATCCCTGGGGGGCAATATCCACAGCCACTCAGTCTTGTCAGGGTTGAGTTTGAGTCTATTCACTCCCATCCAGACCCTCACATCGTCCAGGCAGCGGCACATTACATCAACTGCTTCACTGAACTGACACAGGGTGGAGATGTACAACTGGGTATCATCAGCATACTGCTGATACTTCACCCCGTGTCGTCGGATGATCTCACCCAGCGGTTTCATGTAAATATTAAACAGGATGGGTGAGAGGACCGAGCCCTGCAGCACCCTGCAAATCAGGGGCCTAGGGGCCGACCTCTGCCCTCCTGTCAACTCCGACTGCGTCCTATCGGAGAGGTAGGAGGAGAACCACCGTAAAACGGTGCCTCCTACTCCCACCTCCCCAAGACGACGCAGAAGGATACCATGGTCAATGTTATCGAAAGCCACCAAGAGGTCAAGTAACACCAGGATGGAGGAATGACCTCCATCCCGGGCTCACCAGAGATCATCCATCAGAGCGACCAAAGCAGTCTCCGTACTGTAGCCGTGCCTGAAACCCGATTGAAAGGGATCTAGATAATCAGTGTCCTCCAATAACCGCAGGAGTTGGAGCGACACCACTTTCTCAACAACTTTACCCACGAAGGGTAAGTTGGAGACTGGACGGAAGTTCTTTAAATCTGCTGGGTCCAGGGAAGGCCTCTTGAGGAGGGGCCTCACCACCGCAGCTTTTAAGGGCTGCGGGATGGACCCCTCTCAAAGATGCGATCACAACAGCCTGGAGCCAGCCACGTGTCACCTCCCTGCTGGCTAAAACCAGCCAGGAGGGGCACGGGTCCAATAAACAAGTGGAGGCGCTCATTGCTCCTATGGCTTTGTCCACATCATCAGGAGTGATAGGCTCAAACTCATCCCACATAACAGGACTAAGACTCGCCCCTGTCGTCTCGGCTTGCCCTGTCCAAATGGAGTCCAGGTCTGTCCGAATCTGAATGACTTTGTCCGCCAGAAACTGAGAAAATTCCTCAGCTCTGCCCTGCAACGGATCTTCGCCTCCCTCCTTGGCAAGAAGGGAGCGAGTCACCCTAAACAGGGCGGCTGGGTGGGAGTCTCTGAGCTGGGCAGGCAGCCTGGTTGCCAAGGTTCCTTTGAGACCCTTTTGGCAGCTCTGAGTGGAGTGACATTGCTGGTGCTCTTTCATTCAGGTCTACACGGTGGGTCCCGACTACGCACACGCTGAGGCACGGAAGTCCCCTGCTCTCGATGGGAAGGTGGAACGGGATAGCGAAGGAAAGGAGATCCGCTACCCAGTTATGTTAACAGCCATAGAGAAGCTGGTGGCCCGAAAAGTCTGTGTGGCCTTCAAGGTTAATCTTTCCCTTTGACTTGTGGCCTCCTGGAGCCCTCTCTGAAGTCCTTAGCTCTTGTTGCTGAAGACTGGAATGCCTGGACAGTTCTTGGGGCCACCCTCCCCTCCCCAAATAGAGTAAGGTCAATGTTCTCTGGCTCCAAAGTCTCAGGTTGTAGGTGCTGCTTCGCCTTGTCCCTGCATCTCCCTGCTAAAACTCTGTGACAGAGAAATGGGGGCTCTCTGTTTTGTTTGCCTCCTCCTGCAATCCCCTGGCCAGGGTGGTAGGGTGGGGCTGAAGGGCTCCTTCTGTTGGTAGAGTGCCTCAAAGAGCCCTGTGTCACTTCCCTTGGGTCTCGTCTCACCCTTTGCAGCAGACAGTGTGCGGCTTTGACTTACTGCGGGCCAACGGCCAGTCCTTCGTCTGTGATGTCAATGGCTTCAGTTTTGTGAAGAACTCTATGAAGTACTATGATGACTGTGCCAAGCTCCTTGGGTGTGTGGTGCTTTGATTGATCGTCCTCTCCTGGAAGGGGAGGAGGAAGGGACCAGAGCACGATTGGTCTGAATCCAGTCTGCTTTGGGCTGGTGGCCCTATTGCAAAACTGGGAGAGGTGGTTTCCAACCAGTCCCTCCTCTCCCTGCCAGGAACATCATCATGCGTGAGATGGCTCCCCAGTTCCAGATCCCCTGGTCCATCCCCACGGAAGCAGAAGACATCCCCATCGTGCCCACCACTTCAGGGACAATGTTAGTGTTGGCTGTGCTGGCCACGCTTCCTTTTCTGGTCACCGCTTGTGATGAGGGCTCCTGAGGTTGGCCTGTCAGTAGGAAACACATTCTTTTTTAGAAAGACCATGTAGGTTTGGGGTCCTATTTACCGATGTTGGATTTTCTGATAACAACAAGATGTGGAGTTGGTATTAATGCGCAGGAGCTTCTGGGTACAGAAAATTCACCTGGAAGTGTTTGTAATAAAAACAGATCAGGTGAAATGCTGTCCTTCCCTCTTCTTCTGTCTAAGATTTTGGAGGGGTCCCTTTTGGGCTGAAGGCCCATAGCAGCTCCTGGAGTTCAGCTGAAATCAGTGCCCAGGTTCTGAGGCTCGGCTGTAGCAGGTTCAGGGAAGCCAAGGGGGAGGCCAGGCCAGTAAGCGTGGCCGGAGAGCCCAGGGCAGGATGTTCCAACTGTTCTCTTTCCCTGCTTGTTGGTGATGGTGAAAAAAAATGGAGCAATATTTTCTGGAGCTGTGGGAACAGTGATTGCAAATGTAGGTGGCATTTGGTCATCAGAATCTTTAAAAAGACAAGGGTTTTTGTAAAACTTAAATGTTCGATAAAAATTAAAATTCAAGATTTTATAGCTCCAGTATTCTAAATTTCATCATCATCATCATCTTAGCCATTGTCTATCCACTGCAGGATGAAGGCCTCTTCTGCATGTTTCAACCAATACATTCCTGAGCTTTCTTTTGCCAATTGGACCCTCAATATTTGCTGATGTCGTCTCTCCATCTTGTTTTAGGTCCCTTTCATGGGTGCTTTTTTATCAAGTGGGATCCATTCTATGACTGCCTTGGTCCACCTGCCCTCAGTTCTTCTTGCTATGTGACCAGCCCATTTCCATTGCAATTCTTTGACTCTCTTGATGGCCTTGTATGCTTGTGTTTGTTCTCTAATCCATGTGCAGGTCTCTCTATCTTGTCTTGTGATGCCGAGCATGTATCTTCTCATGGCTCTTTGCGCCACTCTTAGCTTTTGTATTATTGTGAGGTGAGTGTCTGTGCTTTACTGGCATATGTTAGAGCAGGTAGCACACACTGATCAAAAACTTTTCTCTTCAGGCACAGGGGGAGCTTGTTCTTGAAAATTATGCTTAGCTTGCCAAATGCCTGCCAACCACATTTAACACGCTGTTCAATTTTCTTCATTGTATCACCTTCCATTGAAATCCGCTGGCCAAGGTATATGTAGTGGTCTACTACATCTAGTTCTTCTCCAGATATAAATTTTTTTCTTTGTTTGGTAATTTATTAAACATAACCTGGCTCTTTTTCAGTTTTATTTTTAAACCAAATGGCTCTCTTGCTTTGTGCAGCTCTTGTATGTGTCTTTGTAGCTCTTCTGGGTCTTGTGAGAAGAGAACATCATCATCTGCACATCTTAAGTGATTTAAATAGGTGCCATTGATTTTTATTCCATCTTTTGCCCAGCCTGGTTTGTGAAATTCAAGGCAGGCTGAGAAAAGGATAGGTGATATTGTGTCTCCTTATCATACACCTTGTTCTATGTCACTTTCCACTTTAAGATAATTAAGGCAAATTGTTGCCATTGTTTTTTCATATATTGATTGTAGTAAGTTTATGTAAGCACTGTCTATGCCTTGGCTGAGCAATGCCTTCATGATTGCTGGCTGGAATACTGAGTCAAATGCCTTTTTGTAGTCAACGAAGGCCATGCACAGAGGCCTGGTGTACTCGTGCCTTTCAATGACTTGATGAACAACCTGGATGTGATCCATTGTGCTGTAGCCACTTCTGAAGACTGCCTGCTCCTTTGGCTGTGTATCATTTAATGTTCTCAACATTCTTTTTGCTATTATCTTGGTGAAAACCTTGTAGATGACTGAGAGGCTTATTTGGTGATAGATATTTAAATCATATTGGGTCCCTTTCTTGTGTATAAGAATCACTTCAGCATTTTTCCATGCATTGGGTATTTTTTCTTCTCTGAGGCATCTCGAGTATAGTTTTGCTAGTATCCTGTGTAAACTGTGATCATCAGCTTTCAGCATTTAAACCGTAACACAGTCATTTCCTGAAGCTTTGCCATTTTTCATTGATTTTATGGCACTTGATAGTTCCTCCACTAAGGTATCTGGCATTTCCTCTTTTGTGAGTGTTGTTACTTTTGAGTGATCTTGATTTTTGTATAGTTCCGAATAGAATTTTCCAATCATTTCTAACATTCCCTGTCTTGTTCTACACTTAGAGCCATCTTCACATTTCTAAACTAAGAAAGATGAAATAGCACCTCAAGCTCTGAGTTAAAATAAAGCCTTTGCCTGGTTTTAATGAAGGCAGTGCTCCTTGGCAGCTTCTCAGTCTCGGGACCTTTCTCCCCATTCACAGCTGGTGCTGTGCAGAAGGCTGCTTCTCCTTTATCTCTACAGCCTTGGCGCAAAGAATCCTTCTTGCAGGCTGACTAGCTTGCTTCCAATTAGAGATCCACTTAGGATGCACACTAGGATGCACACATGGGTCTTGCATTCTCTGCCACGGTTGCATGGTTTTCAGAGCTCAGAATAGAGAAGGGGAGTCCACGCAAGCCTTTTCCTTCATGCGTGGATAGCATTCTGAGAGAAGAGTCCTTTCGGCTTTGGCTTCCCAGGGTCCGGGGCTGAGACGTCCTGGTCAGAGGAGGCCTTGGGATCTCCTAGGCGTTGGCCATTGTAGGAAGGAAGGAGGGGTGGGGGCATCCGGTGAGCTCAAGCATCTCTCTTGCAGGATGGAGCTACGGTGTGTGATTGCAGTTATAAGGCATGGTGATCGGACCCCCAAACAGAAGATGAAGATGGAAGTGAAGCATCCCAGGTATGGTGGAGTCCCTGGCTGTCTTGGAGCCGGGGCCTCTTCTGCAGGACAAAAAGGTTCCAGGACAAAATGAGCTCCCAAGAAAGGGCATGCATAAATGTAGCAAAGAACCACTAATGTCAGTAACCTGCTTTGCTTCTGCTTCTGCTGTTGCCAGATTCTTTGTTCTGTTTGAAAAATACGAGGGCTACAAAACTGGGAAGCTGAAGCTGAAAAAGCCGGAGCAGCTTCAGGTGAGTTTGGGGCTCCCTCTGGTCCTAGAGGAGCCATGCAGATGAATCTCTCACCCTCCATTGGTCAGTCTTGCGTCTGTCTTCCTCGATGGGGGGCCCCTGGGGGGCCCCGAGAGACGTAGCTAAGCAGCCTGTGCCTTTGATTCCTAGAGCCCTTGGGCCCACAGACCTGAGCAAGCCTTTGCCCCGACAGGAGGTGCTGGACATTGCTCGGCTGCTGGTGCAGGAGCAGGGCGCTCTTGGGGATGCTGTGGCCGAGGAGCAGAAGTCGAAACTGGAGCAGCTCAAGACCGTGTTGGAGATGTGAGCAGGGACTTGTCTCCATGGCCCCTCTGTCCCCCCCAAACCTCTGGGAGAGTAAGATCAACCTTGCAAGCAACTCTTGCACTTTCTCGCATGTCCCTAGAAAGGGTGGACTCCCTCTGACTGGGGGCACTTCCTCCTACACTACAAGAGAACCCTGGGCAGGAGGGAGGCAGTTGACTGCCCTTGCAGCTTCTCCACTTCAGTTGTGGTGGGTAAAGCCAGAGGTTTCATGCCCTTTGTTATTCTGGCAGGTATGGGCACTTCTCTGGAATCAACCGCAAAGTGCAACTGACCTACCTGCCTCATGGGCACCTAAAGGCATCCAGTGAGGAGGAAGGCAGGTATTGGGGTCTTGTAGTGGGGGGGCATGAATGCAGCTGTGGGGGAAGTTGGGGTTGCAGAAGAGCCCTGCCAATTTCATAGGATGAAGACCCTGATTGCATGCACACACCTATAGACACAAGGAGGGGCGTTCTGGGTGGTGGGCGAATGGGAGTCACTTTCACTCATTCATGCAATGAGGAAATTGAGAATGTAAGCTGAGAAAGCTTCAGTTGAAATGCCAATCCTTGTGAAGAAGGGGAGCTACTGCTGCCCCTTCTGCACTTGCCAAACAATCCCCACTTAGGGGGAAAGTGCCAACTGACAAGACGCCGGGGGGGGGAGCAGAACTGAGGTTGCTTTTGTGCAGCTTCGAGGCCTCAGAGGCCCCTAGCAACCTTCTCTCCTCTCCTTATCCAGTTTCATCAGCTCTTGCCCCTCTGCTCTGATCTGGAGGTTGAGGAGTGGGCGGTAGGTCTTCATTCAAGAGCTGTGGTGGCACAGTGGTTAGAATGCAACATTGCAGGCTACTTCTGCTGACTGCCAACTGCCAGAAGTTTGGCAGTTTAAGTCTCACCGGCTAAGGTTGACTCAGCCTTCCAGCTTTCTGGGGTGGGTAAAATTAGGACCCAGATTGTTGGGGGCAAGAGGCTGTAAACTGCTCAGAGAACACTGTGAAGCACCGTGAAGCGGTATATATTGTAAGTCTAAGTGCCATTGCCATTCTGCCCCAGCCCTGACAGGAGATGACTCGTTCTCTCTGTGTGCAGATCTCAAGGAAGTCTCCCCGTCTTTGCTCTTGGTGCTGAAGTGGGGGGGCGAGCTGACTCCTGCCGGCCGAGTGCAAGCGGAGGAGCTGGGCCGAGCCTTCCGCTGCATGTATCCAGGGGGCCAAGGTGAGCCTGGGCTTTGCTTGCTGGCTCTGGGGGGAGGCAGAGGTGGCAACTGACAGCATCTTGGTAGCCACCTCCAAGGTGGGGTCCTTTGGAAAGGAAACCCCCTTCAGAAGGAGGAAGAGCATCTTTTGGCCTCTGCATCTGTACCAAAAGGATCTTCTGGGCTGGTTGGTGGAATCAGATTGCAGCGCTTTGGGCAGCGTTGGTCTTAAGGGCTCTGATCGGGGTTGCCTTGGAAGCCCCATCCAGTCTCCATGGTCCTGGGCAGCAAGCCAACTTCTAAGTACTCAAAACTTTTCATCAGGCAAGATGGTCTTATGGGTGAAACTGACCTTTCCTGATCAAGTGGTCTTAAGAATTCAGAAGTTTATTGAACACTTTTGTGAATAGAGTAGATCTTTGATGTTCTATGTAGTTGGCTCCCTCTGAGGACTGAGCTGCACTTTTGGGGGTCAGTTCTGCTTGTCCTCCAGATTTCCCTCCTGAGCCTCCCATTAGGAGCTGTGATTTGGCATCCTGCTTCCTGCTCCTCCAGTCATTGGATGGCCATGATGGTTCTGCATGGGAAGCAGGAAGCAAACAGCAAGCCCTGAACTCCTGGCCTCTCCCATCTAAAGCTGCCTCAGCCCACATTCTCTTCCCCCAACCTTTGGCAGTTCCCCACTTCTTTATCATGCATGTGGCCTTTGGGCCAGATCCTTCTCCCTTGCACTCTTAACTGCTTCGTGCCCCCATCCCCGTTGTGAGTTGGGGGAGATCTCATCTCCCTCTCCCTCCCAAGCCAAAAGACAGAAGGTCCATTGCAGATGAATCAGGCACCTTCAGGACTTCTTGACACAACAGGTACCCAGCTCTCCTTTTTGGTTGAGCTACAAGAGGACGGCATGGACATCTGTAGGTCATTGGAGGGGGCTGCTGCTGTGAGCCAGGCTGGTTGTCTGTGCTTTGGAGTGGGGCTCCAGTGACAGCAGGTGGCTCCTCTGGGTCTGAGCCCCATGCCTGCAGCACAGCTGCTGGTCTCAAAGCAGGAAAGAACCCCCCCAATCTTCCTGGAACAGCCAGCCAGCAAACAGCAGAAGGCAGAGGGAAGAATGAAGGTAATTGGAAACTGGGCACGTGGGCCATGAGCTTCTTTGGTGCTCGTGAGAAGGACTTTTGGGTGTGTGCTGTGAAGTTTTGGGCTGGTCTTGAAAGGAAGAGAATTTAGGACTTCTCCAGTTGGATGTTTGTAGCTCTTCTTATCCATCCCGCCTACTTTTTGTTTGCTCGGAGACGCTGTCTCTTCCAATACTCTGACCTGTAGCCCTGGCAACCCTGCCCGCTCAGTGGATTTTCTGCCCTTTGAAGAGGGTACTGCAAAAATAAAATGCCCACACTTCTGGAATGGCCACAGGGTTTCTCTGTCCTGCCCAGGAGACTATGCTGGTTTTCCAGGCTGTGGCCTCCTTCGACTGCACAGCACCTACCGCCACGATCTCAAGATCTACGCCTCCGATGAGGGCAGAGTCCAGATGACGGCAGCAGCATTTGCAAAGGTTCCTGGGAAGGGGAGTTCCAGTCAGGCCCGCAGAAGCTGTAGGAGGGATTGGGTCCCTTCCTCACCCTCAGTGTCTCCCCAGCACTCTGCCTGGCTAGAGCAAGGGCCCTGCAAGGGCTTCCTTTGCAGAGTGGAGAGGAGGAAGGGGGGAGAGGCTGAAGCTGTGTCTTCCCACAGGGTCTCCTTGCTCTGGAGGGGGAGCTGACGCCCATCCTAGTGCAAATGGTGAAGAGCGCCAACATGAACGGCCTGCTGGATAGCGACAGTGACTCCCTCAGCAGCTGCCAGCACCGGGTGAAGGCTCGTCTGCGGGAAATCATGCAGAAAGATGTCTCATTCTGCACAGAGGACTATGAGAAGGTGATGGAGGTGCATTTCTTTGGCGTTGAGAAAGGCTTTTGTAGGCACCCCAATTCCAGCAAAATGGCTGAAAGGTCCCAAACTTTAGTAGCAGTTGGAAAGGCAGCCAAAGGTGGTTCCATCAGGCTGCTATGGCCTTTTGCTGCTGCTCTGGCTGAAGGGACGGTTCCAAGGCCTTTGTGCTCTGTAGCAACTGGGCCATGGCAGCTCTGTTCTGTGGCAGATGTTTTAGTCTCTCTGTGGGGGCACAAAAGAGGATTAGCTGCTAGAGGAATGGTTGGAAGTGCCCCTGCCAAGACCTTCCCAAGGTTGCTGTTGAAAAAATTGCAAAAGTCTTTTCTGGCCACCAAGAAAGGGCTCTGGCAGGCAAGGTGTAAGGATCATCTCTCCATTCACCTACAAAGTACGAACTTCTGAGCCAGGTAGTTCAAAAGGATTCCTTTATTAGCAAGTGTGATAACAACCCATTCATTCAAAGCAAGATCTAAATACCCTTAGGCAAAGCAAGTACATTTAAACCTTAGCGCCCCTCCCCATTAGGCAGAATGCAAATCCTGACCAATACACAAGGTGTGAAAGTCCTCTGCTCTGGGAATCCGGATGAGTGTACGTTTCCACAGAGCCCTTTCCATTCAAACTAACTCACATTGCCCCTCATAAATCCTATCCTAAGATAAAGAGGTTCCCAGATGTCTGGCACCACGATATGTGTTATAAACGTCAGTTGATCCAAGCAATGTTGATAAATCAAACTCGAGACCCCCCTTCTCTCTCTGAATGGCAGAACCACTTTTTGGGGTTCTGACATGCTGCCCCCTAAAAAAAACACCTTCTCTTATTGAATGGCAGTGTCATTGGATGTGCCCCTCTTAAAAAGAAAAAAACCCACCTGTAAAAGACATAAACACAATCAATTATAATATATTAACAATGTTTGTTAGGGTATTGGGAATGAAATTTTCTCAGTAATGTGGGGGCTTTAACAAGTTGTTTAGCAACCTACTCGTTCTATGATGAAGGCAAATGTTTCCAAGCAATCAGATAGTGGGTTTTTCCTCTGTGGTTCCGAGAATCAAGAATTTCCTTGATTTCAAAGTGGTGTTGTCCTTCTATCATGATTGGAACAGGTGGTGCAGATACAGGCGGTCTGAGTGACGAGGTTACCTCCCTCTTGAGTAAACTAATGTGAAACACTGGGTGGACTTGTCTGAGTGTTTTTGGAAGGAGTAATTCAACTGCTACTGGGTTGATGATCCTAATAATAGGGAAAGGTCCAATGAAATTTGGCCCTAATTTTTTGGATGGTTGTAACGATTTCAGGAATTTTGTAGATAAGTATACTCTATCCCCAACATGGAAAGGTTTGGGCTCGATTCTTTTCTTGTCAGCTTGAATTTTAAAAGCCTCTCTAGCTTCCTTTAAGGCTAATCTGACCACTGGCCATATGTTTTGTAAATTCTCTATCCACTCCTTTAGTGAAGGGATCGTGGGTTTTTCTGTGGGTAATTCAGGCATTGGGCTGAAATCCTGACCTGTGGCTACTCTAAAAGGGGTGAAACCAGTACTTGAATGTACAGAATTATTAAATGCAACTTCTGCAAAAGGTAAAAGTTCAGTCCAATTGTCCTGTTGAAATTTAAAAAAACATCTTAGATATTGTTCCAAAACCGAGTTTGTTCGTTCACAATTTCCATTAATAGCCGGGTGGTGGGCGGAGCTTAATCATTGGGCGATACCAAGTAAGCCCCAAAACGCCTTCCAAAAGTTGGAGGTGAATTGGACCCCTACAAGATGATTCTTTGTGGGGCTCCATGAAGACGATATATGTGTATTAGAAACAATGTGGCTAAGCCTTTAGCAGTTGGGATTTTCTGACAAGGTATAAAATGTGCTTGTTTTGAAAACAAGTCTGTCACAACCCAAATGATCGTGTTTCCCCCTGGTAGTTCTACAATACAATCCATAGCAATTTCTTTCCATGGTGCTGACGGCTCGGCTACCTTCTGTAGGAGTCCTGGGGTTTTCCCTTGTCGTCTTTTTGCCACAGCACAAATGGGGCAACTCGCTACATAGCTTTCTATGTCCTTTTTTAGTGATGGCCACCAAAATTGTCTCTTTATTAGGTGTAAGGTTTTTACAAAGCCAAAGTGTCCAGCTATTTTTGAGTCATGACACCTTTCCATTAAGCGTAATCTTTGGCTAGCAGGCACATATAGTTTCTCTCCTACCCAAGCTAAGTCATCTTTCATCAAGTAACTGGATTTGTGGTTCAAAAACCATTCATCATTGATTAATGCTTGTCTAAAAACTCAAATGGTGTCGTCATTTGTGAACGTGTCTTGTCCTCCTTGGGACCTGGTGATTACTTTGGCTGCCAATTGATTAGTTTGTACTATGGGTTTAAATACCTCTGACTTTGCACTATTGTATTGTGGTTTTCTGGATAGTGCGTCTGCCAGAAAGTTTCCCCCCCCCCCGGGGATAAATTTAAGAGTAAACTCGAACCGTTTGAAATATTGAGCCCAACGAACTTGTTTTGGGGATAGTTTCCTTGGTGTCTTTAGGGCTTAAGTTTTTATGATCAGTCCAGACTTCAAAAGGAATCTAAGAAATGTCTCCAAGTTAAAAGTGCCCATCGCACCGCATAAACTTCTTTTTCCCAAATAGCCCACCTTTGTTCAGTTTCACTTAATTTCCTGGATGTATACGCACATGGCTGTAGTTGCCCTTGCTCATTTTTCTGAAGTAGGATTGCACCTATTGCAACATCGCTAGCATCTGCTTGTATGATGAAAGGTTTTTCTGTGTCTGGGTGCTTTAGAATTGGTTCTGCTGAGAACAGCCGTTTGAGTTTTTCAAATGCTGCTTGGCATTCCATTGTCCAATTCACAGGCTGTCTCGGTTTAGGATTTCCCTCCCCCTTTGTTCTTAACAGTCTCATGATGGGCAGGGCAATTTGAGCGAACGCCGGGATAAATTGGCAATAGAAATTTGCGAACCCCAGGAAGCTTTGTAGCTGTTTGCGTGTGCGAGGTGTGTCCCAATCCAATACTGCCTGCACATTTTGAGGGTCCATTTCTATGCCCTGGTGTGAAATACGATACCCCAAGTAGTCAATTTTTTCTTGGTGGAATTCACATTTTGAGAGTTTGGCATAAAGTTTTGCATCACAGAGTTTGCTTAGCACCGCCTTGACTAGTTTAACATGCTCAGCTTTGGTCTCTGAGTATAAGAGAATATCAACTAAATAAACAAGAACCCCTTTATATGTTCATGCAAAACATCATTTATTAATTGCATGAACACTGCAGGTGCTCCTTGTAGCCCAAAAGGGAGCACTTTGAATTGGTAGCACCCCAGGGGGGTGTTAAATGCCGTTTTCCATTCATCCCCCTCCTTAATCCTGATTCGATAGTATGCCTCCCTTATGTCTAGTTTGGAAAAAAAATTCCCTTTAACAAGGTGTGCAAGCATATCTTTCATCAGGGGAAGGGGATACATGTTTTCAACACTGATCGTATTTAGGTTACGAAAATCCACGCATAAACGTTTTGTGCCATCTTTTTTCTCCCTAAATAACACTGGGGCTGCAATCTTTGGTCGGGCTGGCTCAATGAAACCCCTTGCTAGGTTTTTCTCAATGAAAGCTCTCAGTTCTTCTAACTCCCCCGGTGACATGCTATATACATTTTTGGTTTAGGCAGTTTAGCCCCGGGCAAGATTTCTATTGCACAGTCAGTGGGGCGGTGTGGAGGACGTTCATCCGAGGCTGTTTCACTAAAAACTTCAGCCAAATCCTTGTATTCCTTGGGTATGCCTTCTGTTGGCACGCTATAACCAGGCATGGCTGTTTCCCTGCCTTCTCCCCCCTCAGTTCCTATTGGTGGATCCTCTGCAAAAGTCACGTGCATCTGGAATTTTATGGTGCCTTGCTCCCAATTTATTTTTGGATTCCACTTTTTCAACCATGCAAGTCCCAGGACTAGCTGCCATTCCATGCCAGGTGCCACTATAAATGTAAGTCTTTCTTCGTGGCTCCCAGTGCCTATTTTCAGGGGTTCCGAGGCAAAAGCAGCTGGTTTCCCCCCTGCTATTGACCCATCTAGTTGGCAAAACGCGATGGGGTTTCTCAGCTTTCTCACTGTGATCCCCAACTCCCCGATTAGGGTTGGGCTGATCAGGCAATGGGTACACCCTGAGTCTACTAATGCGGAGATATTTTCCCCTTCATCTTGGTTAGGGATAAATAGTCTGAGAGGGAGGGTAAGCGGTTCAATTGGTTTGCTTACCAGTGGTTCATCCTCTGGGTCGCTTTCGAACGATGTTGGATTTTCCCTTTGAAATGCCGGGATGTGCTCTCCAAAGAGGGGGTGAGATGGTGGTTCTACCATCTCGCTGCTCCTCAGGACAGTTTCTCTCCTATGCAGGGCAGGTTTTGCTGATCTCTCCCCCCTCAGGCATTCTGGTTTCCGTGTTGGGGATTTAGGGGAAGAAGCTTGTTGTCTTCTGGAGGGTTCTTCCTTCCATTGGGGTGAGGGTTCCTTCCATGTTCGCCCCAAACGATACTGGTTCCTGGCCACATCAGTCTCTGCTTCTCTGCCGGCGAAATACCACTCACGCGGGTGAATCGGTGTGCTCCTGGCCATGTAGGCATTATATAGCTCATTTGTTGGGTCCTCTGCACCGCCCTCTGCTTGAATGTCAGCCCTCTGGGGTTTGGTGGTTCCCCTGGCCTTGTCAGTGGTTGCTGTGCCCTCAGCGCTCCTTTGCTGTCGTTCTGGGGTTCCCCGAATGTTGAGGCTTTCTAAAGTTTCCCTCACCAGCTGGGCTAGGTATCTCTTCAGCCATCCCTCACTCAGCGGTGCTTCAGTGGGTTCCCTCTGGTCAGAGAAGGCTTCTAGTTCCAACTTCCACCTTGGTTTATGATTCCCTTGATTAAGGGTGACTCCTCTGGTTCTTCCATCCCAGCTGTCCTTTTTCCCAATGCCGATGGACCAGCAGGGTTCCTCTGGGATCTCAAAAACTCCCTCAACCTTTTTGATGGGGAGTAAGGAACAGGCATCCGACTGGGTGGTGGTTGATGTTTCCCCCCAGCATTCAGTCTACACAAGGTGTGAAAGTCCTCTGCTCTGGGAATCCGGATGAGTGTACGTTTCCACAGAGCCCTTTCCGTTCAAACTAATTTACATTGCCCCTCATAAATCCTACCCTAAGATAAAGAGGTTCCCAGATGTCTGGTGCCAGGATATGTGTTATAAACGTCAGTTGATCCAAGCAATGTTGATAAATCAAACTCGAGACCCCCCCTTCTCTCTCTGAATGGCAGAACCACTCTTTGTGGTTCATCCGCTCTCAAGATGAAGGTGAGGAGCTTAGGGTGGTGGTGAAAGCCGCAGCCTTTGTCCTAAACACTGGCTGGTCACAGCTTTAAAGCTTCAGGAGGCCCAACTTTAACAGGTGAGTCAGGCACTGAGAGGGCCTGGAGTCTGAGGGCTGGACTGTGGTCACCCAGCTCCAGAAACCCTTTCCCTGGGCAAGATGCCCACTCAGCCACGTGGAAGAGACCATATTCTTTAGATGCATTTTTGTTTAGATTTTCTTTGGGATATCGTATAGAACAGGGGTGTCAAACTCGATTTCATTGAGGGCCACATCAGGGTTGTGTTTAACCTCGGGGGTCCGGGGTGGACGTGGCCAGCTCAATGTCACTTGTGTCAGGGGCGCCTGTGGCGGCCTGAGTGCTCTGCCAGCGAAAACAGACTCCCAAGCTCCGTTTTCAGCTGCACTGACCTGCAACCCTCTGCCAGCGAAAACTGCTCGGGAGGGTCGTGCACAGCCCTCCCAAGCTCCATTTTCGCTGGCAGAGGCACTGCGGGCCAGTCCTTCACTGTTTCCAGGGCAGCCAGATCTAAACACCTGTGGGCCGGATCCGTCCCCCGGGCCTTGAGTTTGACACCCCTGGTATAGAAGTAAACTTGATTGCTCTGGTTTCTTATCTTTGCTGGGAGAGAGAGTTATAGAGTGCTACCATGTGGATTTTCTTGCAACACTGGACACGAGGTTATGCTGGGGCACCATAATGTGTTGGGAATTACATGGTGATGCTTTCCTGCCTGCTGGACTTCAATGGGAGATTCCCCTTTGATCCCATGGCTCAATGTGGACTTTGGTGTCCCTCTGTGCTGTCCAGTCACGTGCAAAATTCTGGAATGGTGCTTCGCTGGCTCCTCTGTTGCTTCCGGCCAGTCAGCCAAGGCAGCTTCTTCCTCAGGCATCTGCAGGGCTGCCTCAGCGGGTGGCTGCAGTAGCCTTGCCTGATGAACAAGGTCAGGCTTGGACTGACTTTGATGGGAGATTGCCAGGCTGTGCTGAAAAACCTTTAAAGGTTTCCCCTGTCTAGTTGTTTCCAACTCAAGGGGGCGGAGCTCATCTCTGTTTCTTAGCCGAGGGAGCCAATGTTGTCCAAAGGTGCTTCTGTGATCATGTGGCCTGCATGAAAATATGAAACACTTAGCTTATCCCCAAAGCGGTACCTATTTATCTACTCGCATTTGCAAGCTTTCAAACTGCTAGGTTGGCAGGAGCTGGGGTAAGTAACGGGAACTCACCCTGTGGTGTGGTGCTTGGGTCTTGAACCTGGGCTGCCAGCTTTCCAGCTAACAAGCCCAGCATCTCAACTGCTGAAGCCTCGCGCTGCCCCTAAACATGGAAATCAAACAGATCCTAGCAGAAGGATCTATCTGCTCCAAAGCCATCCACTTCTGTGTGGTTGCCAAGGAAACTGCACGGAGGTGTGCATTAAGCCACTAGAAATCAAACTTACCATGAGGCCATCTTATCCTTGCCTTTTTGGAAATGAATCCTGCTTAATGTATTTTTACAAGGAGTATTTGTTCTATTGTTGGTGGTTTTATTGAAGGCTGCAGTTTTATACACAGCTTCTCTGGAGGAGACAAGACAGAGGAGGGCAGACAGCCAGATCCAAAACCTCCTGCTAAAGCTCATTTTTCCAAGAAGAAAAAGAAGGCCTCCCTTGAGGAGGGAATGCTGTAGACTTTGCCATTCTCTACTATCCCCCAGGGGTTTAGAGCCCTTTAAGAAAGAATCCATCCAGGGAGGTCTTGCAACAGGTTTCTAAGGAGTGGTATCCCAGAATAAAGACGGTTTTGGTTCACCATCACCTGGGATCTAGCTCCACTGCACAAGATGGACAGCATTGCCAAACGTAAGCCTGTTGAGGAGCTAACCATTCCTCTGCAAGCTTTGAATGTCTCCTGACATATTGCCTCCTTAATGGGTGTTAAAGAATAAAAAAGGAAGTAATTCTGATTACCCCAATACGGAGCTATCACAAGTGAATAGCGACAATTCAGGGAAAGGCATTCAGGAATGAGAACAGCTCTATAAAAGTATCAACAGCACTGGAGAGAGAGCACCACAGGAACTGTTAGGACTAGATGTGATTCCTGTTAAGGACTGTAACATAATTCAATTTTCAACAAACCTGAGTTACTAGAAGCTTGGAGAGTTTACGCAGGAGTTATGCATGTGTCATCTTTTTTTTTTTGGCTTATCTTAAAAACTCTCAGAAATGAACCTTTATCAAAAATAGGTTGGGCATCTCTTCACTGGCATCCAATTAGAATAATGTAATAAGGGTATATAAACCTTTGAAAGAAAGTACTGTAGAAGTGTGCAAATACATGCAGTTCCTAAAGCTGACATAGGAGTAACCTTTGTGAATGGCAATAGTTATTTATTTATTTATTTATTTATTTATTTATTTTGTTATTCTTATATGCCGCCCAACTCCTGAAGGACTCAGGGTGGCGTACAACAGGGAAAAATACAAGAATAACCAAAATTACATATAATTAAAAAGACAATACAAAATTTAAAAGCAGTATTAAAACAACAACATCCATTCAACACCATACATACTTGGGGGGTAAGCTGGAGTGGATTAAGCTGTCCCCCCCCCACCTGCAGGAAAAGCCATGTCTTAACGGCTTTTCGGAAGGCCAGCAGAGTGGGGATAGTCCGGGTCTCTGGGGGTAGTTGGTTCCAGAGCACGGGGCCGGCCACAGAGAAGGCTCTCCCCCTAGGACCCGCCAGCCGGCATTGCTTGGCTTACGGGACCTGGAGGAGGCCAACTCTGTGGGCCCTAACCGGTCGGAGGGAAGTATAAGGCAGAATGCGGTCCCGAAGATATCCTGGTCCTAAGCCATGAAGGGCTTTAAAGATGGTGATCAACACCTTGAATTGGACCCGGAGACCGATGGGCAGCCAATGCAGCTGGCGGAGTATCGGTGTCACGTGGGTGTACCTTGGCACACCCACCACAGCACGCGCAGCCGCATTTTGCACCAGCTGAAGTCTCCGGATACTCTTCAAGGGTAGCCCCATGTAGAGCGCATTGCAGTAGTCCAAACGCGAGGTGACAAGGGCATGAGTGACCGTGAGTAGAGCCTCCTTCTCCAAGTATGGCCGCAGCTGGTGCACCAGGCGAACCTGTGCAAAGGCCCCCCTAGCCACAGCAGAAAGATGGTGGTCCAATTTTAGCTGTGGATCTAGGAGGACCCCCAAGTTGCGGGCCTGGTCTGAGGGAGTCAGTTTCGCACCCTCAAAGACCAAGGAGGGATAGTTGTCATGGTCCTTAGGAGGCAGTATCCACAGCCACTCAGTCTTATCAGGATTAAGTCTGAGTCTGTTCCTCCCCATCCAGATCTTAACGTCGTCCAGGCATCGGCACATTACATCAACTGCCTCCCTGAAGTCAGACGGGGTGGTGATGTACAGCTGTTGCACATTTAATTAATGATTATTGATTGAATCAATAGAACAGCTTGCCTGCCAGAGTTGTGGGTGTTCCATTGCTGGATATTTTCAAGAATAGACTGGGCAACCATTTGACCAGGATGGTATAAGGCAGTGATGGCGAACCTTTTTTTCCTGGGGTGCTGAAATAGTGCGCGTGCACGCTATTACACGCGCGTGCGTGCCCACACCCATAATTCAAAGCCCCTCACTTGCCCCACCCCCCTGCACATGCATGTGTGACTCCCCCACTCCCCCGTTTCCCGCCTTCCAGTGGGCCCGGTGGGCCCATTTTTCATCCTCCCCAGGCTCCAGAGGCTTTCTTGGAGCTTGGGGAGGGCGAAAACACTCCCCCCGCCACCCTGGAGGCCCTCTGGAGGCCGAAATCACCCTCCCAGAGCCTCCGCGTGAGCCAAAAATCAGCTGGCGGGCACGCACATGCGCACTGGAGCCAAGCTAGGGTAACGGCTCGCGTGCCGGCAGATATGGCTCCGCGTGCCACCTGTGGCACCCGTGCCATAGGTTCACCATCACTGGTATAAGGTCTCCTGCCTTGAGCAAGGGGTTGGACTAGAAGACCTCCCAGGTCCCTTCCAACCCTATGATACTATGTTATATATTCTTATTACTGTAATTCAAAGCCAATTGGATTATAGCCATTATTTTCAAATCTTGCTAACACTTGGCATCTCCAGTCAGGGGGTTTGGCTTCCAATCACATGTGCAGTCAGGATTCTTGCTGGAGCAAATAAACTCAATATGCAGGCATTCCTCAAGATGGAGTGAAATAGACTACATTTCCCAATGGCTTCTGCTTTCAAGTCCTAAACTCCAGAGATGCCAGCTGAGCATGGTGGAGCCATTTGGCCCAAATCTGGGCAGCAGCCTGGTTGGTCCCTCATGGGCACCATTGACCCTTTGCTCTGATTTCTCTCCAGCTGGCGCCAACAGGCAGTACTTCACTCATCAAGTCCATGGGAATCATTGGGAATCCAGTGGAGACCTGTGAACAAGTCTTTGAGCTGATTGAGAGTCTCACTTCCCAGATCCAGAAACGTCTGGAGGATCCCAAGTCTGCTGGTACGAAAGTCGTTTCCTTTGCAGCAGAAAAAAGTGGGAGTTGCATGGACATGGCCAGTGCCACAGTGGGCCGCTTCTGAGATGGTGGATCTTTTTTGCTTTTCTAATAAAACTCTTGAAGAGTAGCTGGGGCCAAGGGGCAAAGTCCTGGGGAGTGTGAAAGAGGCCCAGGGCTTAGGAGGCCTTGTATTTGGCTCCTCTCTCCAAAGGGAGTTTGCTCTTCTGCTCCCCCAGCTTTTCTGGATTCTCAAAGCCAAACGTGGTCCTTGGGCAGCAGTATTTTGGGAGTTGCTGCTTGCAGACATCCTGGAGTTGTAAGAAACAGCCGGTTTGCCATCCAGGATTCAGCTGATCTGTCCCTTCATGTGGCACTGATGGGTTGTTCTGGCTTGGCAGACTTGCAGCTTTACCACAGTGAGACCCTGGAGCTGATGCTGCAACGCTGGAGGAAGCTGGAGCAGGACTTCCGACTGAAGAACCGACGTTACGATATCAGCAAGATCCCTGACATCTATGACTGTGTCAAGTACGACATCCAGCACAATGCTGGCCTGCAGCTGGAAGGCACCCATGAGCTGCTGCGGCTCTCTAAGGCACTGGCAGACATCGTCATCCCTCAGGTATGGGGCAAGCCTCGCTCCTCTGCTGCCGAGCCACTCCGGTCAGGCTGTGTTGTGCTGAGGCTGCCTGCAAACACTCTGGCCTTTCGCAGGAATACGGCATCAGCCAGCAGGAGAAGCTGGAGATTGCGGTGGGCTTTTGCCTGCCTCTCATCAAGAAGATCCAGCTGGATCTGCAGCGAACCCACGAGGACGAGTCCGTCAACAAGCTGCACCCCTTGTAAGATGTGGGCAGATGCCCAATTTGCCCCTGACAGGGTGGGCTTGGGATGGGTTGTCTGAATACGGGAAGCCAGCTGATGATGCTCTGTGGCCCTTCCCCCGGCTTCTGGGCTTGCAGAGGGGGCCTTGGGGGCCTTTGTGACCCAGCCCTGCCTGCCACCAGGGTGACTCTTGCTGCCTGCCTGGTCTGCTTGCAGGTATTCCAGGGGAGTCCTGTCTCCAGGGCGCCACGTCCGGACACGTTTGTACTTCACCAGTGAGAGCCACGTCCATTCTCTGCTTAGCATCTTCCGCTATGGAGGCCTGCTAGATGTAAGCTGGGAGCAACCACCAGGACACTTTGGGGTGCCATGTTCAGGGTGTTGCACGGAGCTTTGCCTCCATTTCTCTGCATGAGCCCCACTGACAGAGGCTTCTGAGTCCAGAGCCCTCTGTTTCAGGGACTGGGGCACTTGTGCCAGAGATGGCCGTTCTTTGGTGGCTCCCTGTTCAGCCTCCTTTTGGTCCTGGTCTCCTGAGGGGCAGCTGACCGCGTGATGGGCTTTGGAGTCCTGTGGGGCTGCAGAAGGAAGGGGAGCTGCCTTTGCCTGAGGCCAGCCAGGAGAGGAGGGAGTGCGGCAGCAATTCCCCGAGGCCCCCTTATTCAGGGCTCCCTGCCCAGCTTTGCCAGGACTTTAGTCCGGCCTCCCTCTGCCACTCCCTTCCATGCCAGGCCTCGAAAGATGCCCAGTGGAAGAGGGCCATGGACTACCTGGGAGCCATTTCAGAGCTGAACTACATGACCCAGATTGTCATCATGCTGTATGAGGACAACAACAAGGTGAGGGCGGGGCCGGCTAGAGTTGAGCCAGCTGAGCACTTGGGCCCATCTCATCCACTATGTGGCCTTTGCAGGACCCGTTGTCCAAGGAGAGGTTCCACGTGGAGCTGCATTTCAGTCCTGGAGTGAAAGGCTGCGAGGAGGAAGGCAGTGCCCCAGCGGGATGCGGCTTTCGCCCGGCCTCTGCAGAGGTGAGCTTGTATCCAGTTAACCTCTCTTTGGAGGGCAGCTGGATGCCAAAGCAGGGTGTTTCCTGTCACACACAGGGTGTCAGGCTGTTCCTGCAGCAGCAGGAGTGACAGAGAAACAGCTGCAAGCTTTTCTTGTTACTCTAACAATACTTCTATCTCTCTTTTCCTCTTAAAGAGAAAACTTTGGCACAAATGTATTAAGCAACCTACAAGCTGCAAAAGCAAGGAAGGAGAGCTCTCCTGTCTCGGCAGCCCAAAGCTGGCCAGCTTGCTTCTCCTTTCCCACTGTTAGCAAGGCAGCTTCCATGCCCAGAGAGCGGTTCCCACTGCTTGGAGCATCACAACCTCGGCTTTCTTACAGAAGGAGGCCAGAAAGCCGGAGCAGGGGAGTCTGGAGGACCTGGCTGAGTCCAAGGGCAGCGATGAGACAGACAGGGCAGAGGCCCGGTCCCCGCAGCCTTCAGAGCCGGTCTGCATCCAGCGCCGGTCACCCTTGATCCGGAACCGCAAGGCTGGCTCCATGGAGGTGAGTGGGGGAGCTGGAAGTGGAGGGGGAGCAATGCGTCTCAGCTGCAGCCTAGGCAGGGGTGGCCCTGTGGGCGGGGATGCTCTCTTCCTTTGAAGAGTGGGGGCTGCATGTAGCTAAGGAGGTAGCACTATATTGGTATCATGCATAGAAGTATTGACATAGAAAAGAGTTAAGGTTAATATTAGTATTGCAGGTCAAGGGAAATTAGAGAGACGAGCTGCTTGTCTGTTAACCACAAAATAGACTATAAATGGATATACTCAGGGAAGAAATAAGAGGGAGGAAGAGGATGTAGAGGAGAGGAGGAAGAATGAAGGCAGGAGAAGAGAGGTGAGGAGAGGTTTAGCAGGAAGAGGAGAAAGTTGGAGGAAGGAAGAGGGAAGTAGGTAGAAGGGAGAGAAGGAGGAAGACGGTAGAGAAGAGAGAGGGGAGTGATATGATATGGTATGGGGGAAACAGACGAGCAATTAGGCAATGATATATGTAAGATTATTATGTCTGTTAATTGGATAATGATGTATAATCTATGTTAATTCCTGATAAGATATTATGGTATATGTACTGATGTTTATATGTGGAGTGTAGAAAAAAATAAAAATAACTTTTGCAAAAAAAAAAGTGCAGGCTGCTCTCTTTTGGCCCTCTTGGCTTTACAAAGATTTCCTTTCTGCAGGTGTTGTCTGAGTCATCCAAATCCGGCGGGTACCGGCTCTTTTCCTACGCCAGGCATTCGTCAGAAGGGAAACAGAGTGGCTTAGGTATAAAGCATGCAAACCCCTTTTTGCTCCCTTTTAGACTGGCCTGACATACAGGCAGGGAGGGGAGCTTGGAGCAGCCAGGGGAGCCGAGATGCAGGAGGCAGGAGCAGCCGCTCAGCATCTGTTAGCCTCTGAAGTGGCTCTGATCCAGCTGAGAAGGTGGGGTGCTCCTGCTGAAGAGGAAGAACTGTGGGGAAGTCTGCTCTGGTTGCTTTGGGGGGTCTTTGTCCATCTTCAGACCAAGGAAGCTTCCCTTCTGTGAAGATTGGAGTTAGATTGGCTGAGTTAGGAGGAGTTAGTGATAGTCCCAATTCAGGAAGAGGCCCATTCTCAGTTGAAGATACAGCAGCATCACATCTGGAGAGCAGGATCTTCCTTTCTTCTCCTGCCTCGCCCTTTTCCTTTGAAGGGGATCTGCCTCCCTGGCCCTTGAAGTGCTCAGTGACCCTCAACCCCAATCTGCCATTTGCAGATTGCCTGGGAAGGAGCCATGTTAGCTGAGTTGCCTTGGAAGGCTGCTGTGGAGCCTGGCCCCTGCCGGGTATCATCAGCCTGCTTGTGCTGCTGGGCTATTCAGGGGCTTGGCCTGTGGCCAGGATTAGTCTTCCCAAGCACCTGCCACCAAGGCTGCAGGGTCCGCTTCCAAATTAGGAGAAGCAGCCATCTTTCAGGGAGCAGTGAAGCCTGGTGGCCCACAGCCTCCTCTGCTCTCCTCATGCCTGAGCCCAGAGCTGAACTGTTGGAAGGGGGGTGGGGTTGAAGGGAGATTGCTGGGCCTTAGCATGCTGGAAGTTCAATGGAAGGAAACCATCCCTGCAAGGAGAATTTTTGAGCAGCCACAAGCCACCCTCTTGGGAGGCGACGCTAACAACTGCTTGTCTGCCTTCCATCCTGCAAAAAAGCCTGAGAGATGGCTTCCTTCAGGGCCAAGGAGATCCTCCTCCTCCTCCTCCTCCTCCTCCTCCTCCTCCTCCTCCTCCTCCTCCTCCTCCTCCTCCTCCTCCTCCTCCTCCTCCTCCTCCCCCCTAAGGGAGGGTAGGATGGTTGTGGTGATGGGGATAGCTGAGGTGGTGGTGGTGATGGTGGTGGTGGTGATGGGGATAGCTGAGCTTTTGAGCAGCTCTCTCAGGTAGAGCCTGGGCCAACAACCTGCTCAACAAGGCTGCCAATTGGTTCCAAGGAGGTTTCAAGATAGACAAAAATATTCCAGAAAATGCCATAAAATATTTAGATGTGGAAATTCTGGAAAAGGCTGCCAGTGTTCTTGGTTGCTGGTGAGAAAGGAGGGTAGAAGTTCCCACTCAGTGGGGAAAAGAAAGCCAGAACTGTGAGACCACTGGCAGCCAAGGGCTTTTCCTGGCACACGCTGCCCTTTGGGCAGTCCTGGATCAAGCTCGTATTAGAGAGCGTGGTAAAAAAAGTCACACAATATGCCAATATTTTACATTGTGCTGAGCCAGAAAAACCCAGCAAATGTAAAAGCGATGTAAGCATAACGCACAGCTTTGGTCTTTCCCTGATTTGGTTATGCTTTTTCTTTGTTCTCCCATCTTGTTTGCTTTCCTGCTGGAAAGGGCCAGCCTGGGGTTTTGTGCCAAGAGATGGCTCAGGTTTCCCAGGAAAGTCTAGCTTTACAGAAAGAGGAGATTTGGGTTGGGATGTGTCTGGCTGGTGTCAGGCCACTCTGTCCTTCTTTGGTTACATAATTTAGGTGGCTGCCCACCTTGGACAATGCAGCAGCTCCAGGCAGATGATGAAAGCAGCCCAGCTAAAAGACACACCGTTCACCAGCAATCAATACTAATCTCTAGCAGGCAACCTGGCCCCCATCCAGACCCCGTCCCTGTGGGAGTTTTCGCATCCTAGCCCCCAAAGCAGGGGAAGGATCCCAAAACCAGAACAAGCTGGTTTGGCACACAGTCTTGGGGCCTGGCCGGGGGTAGCGGGGCATCTCAGAAAGGAGAGGCAAGAAAGGGGCTTTCCTTGCCTCTCCTTTCTGAGATGCCCCCCCCCCCAGCCAGGCCCCAAGATTGAGTGCTAAACCAAAAAACTGCAGAGATGGCCCAAGACCGACTTGCAGGCACCCAGACACTCCTAAGCCAGTGGCCAGCCAGAGCCCCATGTGATGGCGGTGGTGGCCCCAATGGAGAAGCCATGCTTGCTTTCCTCATTGGGGGCTCTCTGGACAGAGGAGAACAGTGGCCAAGAGGGCCTGACTCTGGCTCAGGAAGGAAGTATCCTGCACGGAGGGCATCTTTTGGCAAAGCTGATAAGCTGCTTTTAAAAGGCATTAAGTCCTGAGATTCCTGTGAACTGATTCTGAGATTTGCTGAAGGATTTTCCCTGGGCTCCTCCTAGGCATATGGACAGTTTCTTGAGTATTGTGTCCCTCTATTTTTTTCTGGCCAAGGTTTCCAAAGTGAAAATTTCCCCTCCATTTCCATTATTGCCACCCAGGACCAGTCACGGTCCCCAACTCTTTTCTGCCGATGCCCTTTGTGCACAAGGCAAAGTCAGCCGCCGTCCATTTGTTTTCAGCTGGCCCAAAGCTTGGAGCCATCTCCTGTACTAGAGCTGGCAAGATGCCCTCTCCCCACTGTCTCCTGGGTCTCTTGAGCCATCCTCTGGCAGGGCCCAGGGGGAGGGACTCTGCTCACTGGTGCCATGGGATTTCTTGCTTATGCACAAGAGGTGAAGAGATCAGCTCCCGCTCTGCTTTCCAGGGTCACCGTGCTCAAGGCTCTTCAGCACCACAGTCCTGGGGGCCTCCTCCAGTGCCCCAAATCTTCAGGACTATGCACGCAGCCATGGGAAAAAGTTTGTCTCCAGCTTTCTGTACAAAGACGGTAGGTGCGCCTTCTGATTTGGGGCCAGGGAACCAGGGTCCGCCTGGGCGTAGAGGCTGGGGAGAGTTGCTGGAGCCCCTTTCTAGTCAAAAGGGAGATGTGGGGAAGGACTGGCCTCTCTCTTCTGCCCCGAGACTGCTGCTTGTGTCCGGCAGCTGTTCAAAGAGGTAGGTGGAAAGTCATTGGGGGGGCATTGGCGGCTGAGAGCCCCCCCCCAAAGAGGCCCATGGGGACTCTGGCCATACAAGGGGAATTTTTCAATGCATATTTGCAAGGATAACTTGCACCTATAAAAACTTTCTGAAGCATCTAGTTATGGAAACCACATATGAAAAAGGATTCAGAGACTAGAACAAGTTCAAACAAGGTGGGTGAGGATGATTGGAGGACAAGGAATTACATTCTGCAGAGATATTTTATTATTCCGGCCAAAGACCACTTCAGTTGAACCGGATTCTCTATGTCAGTGATGGTGAACCTTTTTTCCCTCGGGTGCCGAAAGCATGCGTGTGTGTGCCCGCACCCATATTTCAATGCCCCCCGCCCCCATCCCCCCTGCGCATGCGCACATGACTCCCCGTGCTGCCCCCCCCACATGTGCGTGCAACCCCCCGCACTCCCCCGCGCATGTACGCATGACCCCACGCATCCTGTTTTGGGCCTAGCAGGCCTCCCTGAAGCCTCTGGAGGCCAGAAACGGCCCGTGTCCCGACTTCTGGTAGGCCCGTTTTTTACCCTCCCCAAGCTCCAGAGGCTTTCCTGGAGCCCGGGAAGGGCGAAAACGCCCCCCCTGCCCCTCCAGAGGCTGGAAATGGCCCATAACCCAACTTCTGGTGGGCCAGGTAGTCCCGTTTTTCGCCCTCCCCAGGCTCCAGAGGCTTTCCTGAAGCCTGGGGAGGGCGAAAATGGCCTCCCCCGCCCCCCCAGAGGCTCTCCAGAGGCCGATAACGCCCTCCAAGAGCTTCCACGTGAGCCCTGTACTTACCTGGCATCCAAAATGGGCCGCGTGGAGAGTCCTAGAGGGGAGGGGTGGCGTGGGCGGAGCCAGCTGAAAATCAGCTGGCCGGTGCGCGCATGTGCACTGGAGCTGAGCTAGGGCAATGGCTCGCCCGCAGATATGGCTCTGTGTGCCACCTGTGGCACACATGCCATAGGTTCGCCATCACGGCTCTATGGCATACACTCTATTTCACTACCAGGCTTAATATAAATAAACTGCCAGTACTAATAAAAAGTCTTGGTATTCTGAGAAAGTTCGGTAAGTCAGAAAGTTTAGCCAGTTTGGCCTAGTGCAGTGATGGTGAACCTTTTTTTCTCGGGTGCTGAAAGCATGTGCGCGTGTACCCACACCCATAATTCAATGCCCCCCGATGCCCCACCCCCCTGCACATGTGCCCGTGACCCCCCGTGCTGCCCCACCCCCGCACATGTGTGCGCAACCCCCCCGTGCTCCCCCGCGCATGCTCACATGACCCCGACGGCCCGTTTTTGGGCCTAGCAGGCCTCCCTGAAGCCTCCAGAGGCCAGAAACTGCCCATTTCCTGACTTCCGGTAGCCCCGTTTTTTGCCCTCCCCAAGGTCCAGAAGCTTTCCTGGAGCCTGGGGAGGGCGAAAACAGCCTCCCCCGCCCCCCAGAGGCCCTCCGGAGGCCGAAAACGCCCTCCCAGAGCCTCCGCGTGAGCCCTGTACTTACCTGGCATCCAAAATGGGCCACGTGGAGACCCCTGGGAGGGAAGGGGCAGCTAGGTAGGCCGCGACTTCGCAGGCTTACCTAGCAGGCAGATCAGGGGTGCAGTGCTTCAGGCAGGCAAGCTGCAGAGCAGAGACTGGGCGGGGCAGGGCGGGGGACCGGGGGACCGGTTCGGGGGCATGGTATGAGTTAATCTGCTTTCTGGGTTCATATAACACACCAAACCATAAATTGACCAGAATAAGACCATAAACTAACCCCGCCTCCTATAAAACCTTAAAACTACTCAAGTTTAAGCAGGGGTGGATGCAGCCAGTAACTGGTCTGCGAAGGCACCCTCCCGCCTGTCCTGGGCTCTTGGCTTGGATTGCAGAGCGGTGGTTGAGCTTGACTGGTGGGAAAGGGCTGGCCGCTAACCCTGTTTCTTAGTGCCTGAAGCTGGTAAGAGATGCCAGCAGAGGCTCTCTCTGTCCTGTCTCTTTTTCTTCAAGTTGGGCTTGGACCTCC
The DNA here is from genome assembly GCA_023053685.1 of Diadophis punctatus similis. Taxonomy (NCBI): domain Eukaryota; kingdom Metazoa; phylum Chordata; class Lepidosauria; order Squamata; family Dipsadidae; genus Diadophis; species Diadophis punctatus. The sequence goes on from JALIGW010000012.1 coordinate 750,621, forward strand.
ATACTGTCCTGAAGAGGCTGTCCTGCCTTTTTGTACAATTTGGGGATGCAGTGAGCTTAGCCCGGCTTCTCCAGTGCCTCTCCCCATTTATAGCAATAGCAATAGCACTTAGACTTATATACCGCTTCATAGTGCTTTACAGCCCTCTCTAAGCAGTTTACAGAGTTCAGCATATTGCCCCCAACAATCTGGGTCCTCATTTTACCGACCTCAGAAGGATGGAAGGCTGAGTCAACCTTGAGCCGGTGAGATTTGAACAGCTGAACTGCTGAACTGGCAGTAGCCTGCAGTGCTGCATTTAACCACTGCACCATCTCGGCTCTGTATGGCCCTCCCTTGTGCTTCCCCACCAGCAGCAGCTTTGGCAGGGGCCAACTGCCCTCCCCTGAAGGGATGTTTTTTCTTGTTTCCCCAGAGCTCTTGTCTATGCCAGCCATAAAGAGATTTTCTGTGTCATTTGCAAAGCATCCAACTAATGGTACGTTTGCTTCTTAATTTGAGACTCTTCCCTCTCGGCTGCCCTTCCCTGCATTTGCTGTGTCCTCACCTCTTGCTGTATGTTTGTGACTGGTTGTCTTGTGTAATGTTGTCTTGTGTTTCCTCACAATAACCGCACTGTCTGCTCTTTTCAGAAGGAGGAGAGAAGGGTCACTTAGCCACAACGAGGGTGGGTTTAAGGGGCAGGGTCACTTCTGCACCTCTTCAAGAAATTATGTCCACTGACCCACAGATAAAGTCACCAGGGCTTGAGCTCAATTGGAAGGAGACTTTTGAGGAGGGGGAAACATCTCGTGCCCTGCGAAAGTCCAGCCAAGTGTACACCCACACCTTTCATATTGAAGCCCTTTGCCTTAGCACAGAAGCTTTTCTGGAACACAGATGGGGGAAGGATGTGGGAGGAGGTCATTCCCCAGAGCAGGAATGGGGCCTTCCCCTGTCAAGAGCTCCTTTTAAATGGGGGGGGGGGAGTTTCCCAAAGACAGCAAAGTCCTGATAAAGCAGGAGATGAGCTATTTAAGGGCTTCTACTATAGTTTTCATTGTTCTGAAATTAGGCTTCCCTTTTAGCAGTCATGATCAGAGTGGGCTTCCAAGCTATAAATATGGGGTTCAGAGGTGACAGCTGGCTTACTCTGAAACACATGCATGAATCTTTCTCATGTTTGCAAGCTTTTGTACTCCACATCATATCATTTTTTAAATCTTGTGTCGGAAGGGTAAAAAATGTGGAGACGACACTAGTGTGCCACTCTGTCTTGGAGATGTCATGTTGATCTGGGTTCTTCAAAGTCTCTCAGACATTCCTGAAGGACTTAATAATTGAATGTTTTGGAGTAGAGATTTGGTCATTCTCTCAGAAGGGCAAGGAGGGTGGCCTCCTTTGCTAAGCCTGGCAGAGGCCCTGTGCTTCGAGGCCCAGCCCACATCCCTGGGAGGAGCACCTGCTGACCTCAAGTGGGAGGGAGTGCCTCCGCCTTGTTTCAAAGCTCATCCAGATCTCAATCCTTGCATGACCAACTCTCTGGAAGGTATCTGAGATTAAGTGATTGGCAACCTTAGCTTGCTGCAAATGCTGAGGATGAAAGACTGCAGCAAAAGGAATGAGATTTTCGCCACAATGGCCATAAATAGTCCAGCCCAGAAACCTACATTTTATGTTGTAAAGTGGAGCTTCTGAGAGCAATATGCAGATTTTCCTCTAGTTTATGCCAAAAAAGAAAAGTTGCTGCTCATCACCTAAATTGCTCTTTGGCTATAAGAACAGCAGGTTTCCTTTCTCAGCTGTTGGCTGTGCCACATGGGTCCACCCCCATTTTGCCCAGGGGGAGGGGAGAACCTTTTGTGAGGCTTCAGCAGCAGCATGCAAGAGCCCTGCGGAGATTTTTTTAAAATGTGGGGAGATGGTTTTGTTGTGCCCGTTGTGGAGCTGCTGTTCATCTGAAGACCTGAAAGGCCACCATGGGAGGGACCCTGTGTCCACATCCAGGCCAGCCTCCTCCTATCTCCTGGTTGAGAGGGAAACCGTTTTGTTAAGAGGCCCCCCCTTCCAAAATGCAAATCTTAATCATTCAGATCCCATCTTAAGCAGCCTTGGTGTAGGGATCCACAAAAAACAACAACACAATAACACTTGGCTGATTTTGCTATTTTGCAAGATATAACACAGGTAGAAATCTCCTTCCCTGAAAGTGTTTTTATTTTTTAGGAAATGGGCATTGAGCTATAATCCCCCCCCTGCATATTTCCCATTCAATTTCTTATCCCCCCCCCCAAATCAGTGTGCTTGTGATCTGTTTGTATAAGTACCAAAGTGTGTCCATCACAGCTTTTTGTGGGTTTATTTGTTCTGCTCTGTACCAGTTGAGGAGCATTTGAGCCGAGCATCTGGCTATCTTGTTTCAGGAATTCCTACCCAAATCAGAATGAAGGAAGCAGAGCCTCCCCCCCCCCATGACATTGCTTTCCCCACTAAGTCCCAATGGGTGGGGTGGGTGGCTCTCCTGCTGGCTGTGAGGTCACTCCTGTGTAAAAACTCAGTTTAGTACTCTTCCGTTAGAGCAGAAAGCTGCCTTTAAAAAAGCTGCCAATCACTTTTCATGAAAGAGTGAAAAGGAGAGGCATCCCTAATGAGCTCTGTCTGACCCCAATAGCTGCTCCCACAGCTCGATGCGCCCCAAATAGTGCTGCCCTCCAGCGTTAACCTCCTTAACAGATTTTCTCTAGCATAAGACAGGGAGAAATGGCACAAAGCAATAGAAACAGCATGGATGTAAACCAAGTCAGCGAATGAGACCTGGGCTTTTATGCAGCACAGCCGCTCTGGATAAGCCTGGGAGCATCTGCAGACAGGCGCTTTTCCCAGCAGCATTTCCTGGACTGTCCAAGGGTTTCTGGCCCAAAAGCATCAAGGTTGCAGCCCAGTAGCAGCCCCCCCCCCCAAAATGATGGGGCCTGGGAGATGGCTTTTCTCGCTGCTTGTACTGCACAACCCCCAGTGTGAAGGGGAAGCTGTCAGCTCTGCTGCTCTTCTGCTTTGACGGGGGAGAGGAGGGTTGTCCGCATCTTCTGCCCGAGAGGCTCGGAGTTGCTGCTGATGCCATTTGGGGTGATCGAAATGGAAACAGGCTGGGTGGGCGAGGCTCCCCGACACTGACGCTGCTGTGTTTGATCTGCAGGGTTTGAAGGCTGCTCCATGGTGCCCAGCATCTACCCATTGGAGACGCTGCACAACTGCCTCTCCCTTCGCCAGGTCAGCGATTTCCTGACCACTCTGTCCGGGAGCTGCCCCGACTCCCAGCCAAGGCCCTGCACAGGTAACCCCTTGGGAGGGGGTGGAGGGGAGGGATCTCTGGGCTGGGCACCCTGGGCTGCAGTTCTGAACCCAAAGCCATATTGATTTGGTTTCTCTTTGTATCATGCCTTTGGTAGACATGCCATCATGTCTAATTCAGAGACAGCTTGTAGGTGTTGAACAGAACAAGTGAAAAGGTCAGACAGGTGGATTCTCTGAAATTCTTGTATTGCCGGCTAATGGATAACCGGCTAAGCAGGAGGACATCCAAAGGGATGCCAAGACAGAACAAACAGCATCATGGTTATTTAAAGCCCCCGAGGGCCCTCCTTAATCTGCCAGGGCAAATGGCAAAGATGTCTGCAGAACTCAACCCCCCCCTCCCGGGGGTTTCTTTTGTTGGGCAAGTTTTAGAGTTCTGAAATCTTCCCCTCCACTCCTGGAGCTGCTCAAAGGAAGGTCAGATGTCAGTGAATGAGGATTAAGTGTCCAGCAGGTCCTGGATGTTGCTACAGCACGGGGGGGGGGGAGTCGTGATTCAATTGGGGTAAGAGCTGAGGGTTTGTTACGGATCACAAGAACCAATGGGAAGTGTTGGCTTATCTCAGCAGCCTCCCTTCCAGTCTTCATTGGAACAGGCAGCTCGTTTCTGAGCCAACCACAAAGCTCTTGTTGATCTCCGTGCCTGAGCAATCCTGGCTGGAGGTTAGCTAAAACTGCAGCACCAACCCTGGGCAGCAGGTAGGTAAGGGCAGGCAGAGCATCTGCGAAGACCTCTGCGCATCCCACTGTGTGATCTCCAAGTTAGGCTCGCAAACCACCTGAAGAAGCGGTCCTGATTCTGTCGGTATCCACCCCACCTTCCCATCTGTGGGGCACCAAGGTCGACAAACCAAGAAACTGTTTCTGCAAGTAACCTTGGCTAAATCTGCTGGCCTTGCTCTGAGTACAACTCAAGACGCCTGTTGGAAGAGCTGAAGACTTTCCCTGAAGGAAGCCCATGCCATGGTGTGGGGCACCCCAGCAGCTATGAATTTCCAACAAGAGCAGAAAACCTTCCAAAAGAGCTGCTGCCACGGTGGGCTAAAGGCTCCAGAGGCCCCAGGAGCAATAGCTTCTTTGCCTACCCAGACCTCTGAGCTGCAGGTGGGTCAGGGTGCTGGCTGTGCCCATCTGAAATGATTGGAGGGGGCAGCCTTGGCTGTGTCCTGTTTCTTCTGTACTGGTATCAATCTGATTTGAGCCCCGCAGATTTGGGATTTGTGAGTTGGGCAGCCACGTAAAGCTAGTGAGCAGAACGGAACTAGGGGAGGCCTCACGTTGATGCCCTGCTTGTCCGCCGTTTCTGCAAAGGAGCAGAAATTATCTTTTTTTCTGGGAGTGAACGGGTGGTTGTTGCCCTATGCTGGAGAATGGGAAAGAAAGGCTTTGAGGTGGCCGGAAGATGGGACAGCCCACCTGAGTCTCACCAGGGGGCGGTGGCTGGTTCATGGAACTAAAGGGGTGGCAACGTTGCCAGATTCCGGTAAGTGGCTCTTTTGCAGCTGTGAGCACTTGGGCAGCCAATACAGCAGCAGGAAGTGGGGCTGCTCGTGTGGAAGGGTCTCGGGGATGTTTGATTCCTTCTGGCTGAAGGTGCTGCAGAGACCGTGCTGTACTGGGGTCCTGGCCAAGGATTTGCCCATGACCGTCTCCCTTATGTTTGCCTTGCAGAGGGGAGCAGCCTGTTCGATGTGGCCTCCGGCAAAGGCTTCATGGAATCCTTGCCTCCTTTGGCCAGCTGCTTCCACGAGGACCAGCCTGGCGACAGCCCCCCCAGTAAGGAACTGCTCAGCATGGAAGAAGGGGGCCTGCAGGGCTTCATCCCTTGGGGGGAGCTCCTGGCAGTGAGTGAGGAGGCAGCAGGGCCAGAACAAAATCGGTTGGAGGAGGCCCCAGCCGAGCAGGAAGAGCAGTCGAAGGAGGGAGAGGGGCAGCCGTGGGGCCTATGGGGGCCAGAGCCAGACCCGGACGGGCTGAACAGCAAAGAAGTGTGAGAGTTCTTGCTTAAAAGGCCCCCGAGCCTTGCCTAGGGAGAGAGGGCAGGGCATCTTCTGCTCCTCGGTAGCACCTGGGAGCCATTCAGCTAGCAAAAGCCCAGAGCGGTGAAGACTCCAACATGGAGCCATGTTGCCCCAGTGGAGCTGACAGGGGGACTGTGCACTCCAGGTTTTCCATGGGGTTCTTGTGAGGCCACAGAAGCAGTGATCAATGTGGCTTTGGGCTTTGGATGGCGTAGAAAGCGGACTGGCCTCCTGAAGCCCCTTTCCAGCCTTGCTGGAACCACCAAGTGAACCAGGTTTTCTTAGAAATATACAAATCAGTTGCTGGTGTGTGTGTGTGGATGGGGGGAGGGTGTTACCAAATGCAAATAGTAATATATTCTTTGCATCAATGGTTGGGGAGAAGAGGGAGGGGGGCAGATGTCATGTCAAAAGTGTTGGTGGTTAAGACTTCTGTGTTTCCCTCTTTCTGAATTATGACACACTCGCTAAGTCCTTGTGCTGTAGGTACAATCTGTAGTAAAGCACTCTTGGCCCTGGTTGCATCATTATTCTCTGCTGGACTGAGACATAGAGCCTCATTAGATGGGGGGTCTCTTTCTCTGGGGAGGCAGGAGAGGGATGTGGAAAAGGGGCCCAAGAGCAGAGCCTCCCTGGGCAGGAGCAGTTTGTCTTGAAGGAGCTGGAGTAACCCTGGAAAGCCAGGGGAGGGGAGGATGTTAAAGAGCAAGGCTTGACCAGGGGCTGGCCAAAAGGCTGCCTGATTTCTACAAATCTCCAGTCAAAAGAGGGGGAGGCAGTTGATGCCACATCATATTTGCCCAGATCGGTTCACGAGAACCCCAGAAGATAGGCTTCGGAATCTGTCCCCGTACATATGTGTCCCAGAAGTCTGCCTGCTCCATGACAGGAGAGGAAGTCCCCGCTGAAGTTTAGGGGTGGTTCTGAGGATGCTTGCAAGGAGGGGTCCAGTGACCTATGGCTGTTGGCCTTCGAGCAGCTTTCCCACATTCTCCAAAGATGCTCTGCAGAGGAGGAGAACAAATTGGTCCTTCCAGGGAAAGGAAGCAGCAGAGAGGCAGGTGGGCACACGAGGAGCCGGCCAACTCATTCCAGGGGCTCCAGCCTGGAGGAAGGCAAAGCAGCTTCAGTCTAAATGGACGTCTTGACGTCTCGGGTTCTTGGCAATGGCTTGAAATGGTTCCGGACAGGCGGCTTCTCCAAAGCCTGGTGTGGTCATTCTGGCGGTGCTTTTTCAGACCATTTGCATCTAAGAAGGAGGCAGAGAAAGCGAGTTAAAAGTGGATTGCTAGAACATTCCATGTTTGAACTGCAGCAACTGTGCAGTCAGTGGCACCTTTCTGGAGGGAGCCCAGGGGCCTTTGCACACCAGGAGGGACCGCAGATCGGAGAGATGCTTGTGGGTGTTATCTCAAGCTGGAGAGCCTTCTGGCGGCATTCTTGCCACAGCTGCAAGACAAGATGGATTCCCGTTGGCAGACGCTGGTCCCCCTTTCCCCTGGTCAGGCAGATGGGGGGAGAGCTTTCTAACCGTCCTTTTCTTGCTGAAGGAACTAAGGCAGCAGAAGGGGAAGAATGAAGGGTGGAGGGCACCCTGTGGAGGGAGTTCAAGCGAGAGGCTCTATGGACAGACAGACTCCTGGATGTTGAGATGACCCTTAAACTGCCAGGATGAGGGGGGTGGGCTCGCTAGGAAAGGTTGTGTGCTGAAATCTCTGATCGAGTTGCACAAAGGGTAGAAACAGACGGCTGGAATAAAAAAGTGCTGTGTTGGGGGGTTTGTGCAACTGGAGTTGGAATGTAGGGTGGGCAGATCACGTACAATAATGGCCAAAAGAAATCCAAGAGAAACACTGTGATGACTCAGAGCTTTTGCACACCACAGCTGCCCCAAAGATCGCTGCTCTGACCCGGGGGTGTCCTTTGCTGCCCATTTCAGTTCTCCCCATCAGCACTTCTGGCTGATCCCCCCCCCCGCGCGCTGATTGCTGCCATACTGTGCCTGAGTCCAGAGCACAGAGGAGGGGGAATCTCCCTGAGGTCAGCCGAGAGGCAGAGGTGGGTGAGTGGCTGCTACAGTCCTGCTCACAGCTCAGACCCCGGGTGCTGAGAATACCAGGGAGGGGGAACAGCACCAACCCCAGACGTGCCAGTGCTGTGAAGAGACTCGAACTCTCTTCACAGGGAAATTGCCTACAAAGCCCTCCAAGATCAGAGGACAGACAGTCCCAGTTGCCAGGCTCGGGATCAAAAATAGGGCTAGGCCACCTATCTGGTCATGTCAGCTGCAGGAAATGCCTGGGATGTTGCCAGGATAATCTCTGCTTCATTTATTTCACTTTGCCAGGCTTATGTGCTACTCGAACGGAAGCAGTCCAGCACCTCTAAATTCTGTGGCAATGTTTGAGGGATCATTCATCATGCTGGGCTGGGGGCCTGAAGTAGGGAGTTCAAATTCTTTGAAGCCTGAGGAAGGGCTCCTCCCCGTGGCAAGGCCCAGCCTTCCAGGTGTGGCCAGGTCCAGGAATCAAGCGCAGATCATCTTGAGGTGCCTGCCTTCTTCACGCTGGCTGACTAGCCTTCACTCGCTGCCTGCTGTTTTAGTTGCCCTGTTTAAGGCCTCTCTCACTTCCCCCAAACTTGCTCCCAAATCAGATCCCTCCAATTTCCTCCTCCTTGACCCCAAAACCTGTGGGAATCTCTGCCCATAAAGAGTGGCAATTTCTCTCTGCTCCTTTCTTCAGCCCAATCTGAGTTCTTCAGGATCTTTGGGGGGCTGAGGGGGAGATCTGTGCAATCTCTAAGAGAAAGTGTTGTCCAGCTGTTACATTGCCATCAGCTGGACGGAGGGGAGAGAGAGAACAATGGTGGGTACTGCAAGCAGAGGAAGTTGGAAATCTCCCACCATATGAAGGCTGGGGGTGTGTGCTTGGTGAGTCCTATTCCCCTTTCCCAGCCAGACTCACAGCCCCAAAGAACAGAGACACACAGCACAGCCCTTCCTGTACTGCTTTCTCCTCCAGGATCAGCCTTGGCTGCATCCCCATTATGGGAACCCAGCCACTGACTCAGAGCGTCTTACGTACATCATCAAGCTATTCCACTGTGCTGTGGTTTGTTAGGGTGCAGCCCATTCGGGACCCACCTCGGCTTTTTCATGTTTCTAACTCTTAGTATGCCCAGCTGTGGCTGGATTGAGGCAGTGGTCACAGGGCCACTTCGTGGCCATTCTTGTGGCCAGGCACCTTCAAATGAGAGCAGCAGCAGCCGTTAAATAACTAAATAAGGGAGCCGTGCCTTGCTGGGTTAAAATGGCTCTCTTGGCCTTGCGATCACCAGCGCGCCGGAGGGAGAGCCTCACACAGATCATGTGGTTAATGTTGCTTTATTGGTCAGCGCAGACCCATTCCTTTGCGGTTATTAGCATTACAGCGTATTGCACACAGAAATGAAGGAAGGCGAGATGTTGGAGGGGGACAGATCTAACGGGGAGCCAAAGGGCCAGAGGAGAACTGTGCTGTTTAGGTGAGGGGTGGCTTCTCTTTCTTTGCCTCGAGGCCAAGTGAGTCAGAGGAACAGGAGTACTAATTGCCACATGCAGGAACAGCAGAAGCGGTATTTTTCTCCTTGGGTTGCCAAAGGTCAAATTGATTCACATGGCTAAGGATGAGCAATAATTTTTATAAATTTTGCCATAAAATGGGCAAGGGGAGACTGCTGAAGCTTGCTTTAAAATTACAAAATATTGGAGTGACTCTCAGGCTGGGCTGTAGGAGGAGGAGGAGGAGGAGGAGGAGGAACAGATGGGTCAGAGTCCTTGTACTGCCTAAGAGGAAGGAACAGTTCTTGGTCTCCCCCCCCCCCCAATTAGCTTCAGATTCTAAGACACATTCATAAGTGGGTCAGTACATTCACTCGTCTAACTACAGACGTACACTTGGTCTGCCAGCTAAACACCAGTCAGAAGGGCAGCAATTCAAGCCACGAGAACCACAAAGGTTGGCATGCATTTCCCCTCATCCAGGACCAGATGTGTCAAGGCTGACCTGGGCTCCTGCAGGCCGAAGGATTCAAATGTGTGTTACCAAAGTGATGGGGGGGGGAGGGATAATTCTTCATCCTCTGTCAGTTTGCAGCATTTAGAAACGTGAGTACCCTGTGACCTGGGAGTTAAGAGCCTACAATAAAAGTCAAAACATTTTAAACACAAATGCAAAACAACTATATCTGTACAAGAAAAAGTACATGTCATTAAAAATTAATAAATTAAACAATAACCGGAAAAAATAGCACTGCTCTATTTCTCCTCATCCGCCCTCTCCTTTGAAGAGTGCCAGGTATCATCTGGTTCTTCCAAGCTGATACCTGCAGAGGACAAAGGGATGCTTTCTTGCAACCTGCTCAGCACTGCACCAGGCGGCTCCCAATGCCTGCTGCCTCAACCGCCAACCCATCCTGGGCACAGACAGCTTTGCATGGATGTGCTGATCAGAAAGCACTTGTCACAGAAAGCGAAATGTTTTGCTTTCAGCTGGGCCTTTGAGAGCTGAGGGCGGAGTGGCAGGCGCCATCCCAGCCTCAGCCAAAAGGGCAGCATGGGCACAGACCGTCCCAGGAACCTCCCCCATTCCAATTATTGTGCCACAGAGGGGAAGATGGGTTGTGCCATCTCTCTGAAGGGTCTGAGGTTGCCAAAGTAGCATTTGCCACTTTATGTCTGTTCTCTTGAGATGGTCTCTTCTGTTCAGCTTCCCCAGAAAGTAGGGCCTTGTGACCACCTCCTTGCTTGGCTTGCTCTAGAGGTCGAGCCTTGCCTTCTCCATCAGGCCTCTGTCCTCTTCCAGCGTGGTCCCCAACATTCCCTCCTAGGATTGCCCAAGAGCCGGATCCATGAATCCAGCAGGAGGGAACTCAGCCATGGGATGAGAAGGAACAGGGCAAAGACGGGACAGACAACCAAATCAAGGGAGCCAAACTCCTTGGTAGCAATTCCAGGGAGAGCAAACAAGTGGTGGGGCCACTCTGCACACGTATCCAGGCGTGTGGGACAGGTCTCGGGGGCTCTGGCAAGCAAGAACCACACACGGATGGAGTGCTGCTCCTGCTGAGTTCAGCGGATACTCAGGAAAGGCAACAAATCAAGCGGTTGGGAGCAGATGGGTCTTCCAAGTGCTGCGTGGGAGGGGAAGGAGAGGAGGGGAAGCTCAGACCTCAGAACTCGATCTTGCATGCAGGGAAAGACTCGTCCTGCATTACCACGGTGCTGCTACTGGCCAAGACCATGATCTTCAGCTCCTGCTGTTTCTCATGCGTCTGCTGGTACCATTCCCGCGTCACTTCTGTGTCATGTGTTGGGATTAGAGTTACCTGGGGAAACAATAGATATGGACCATGTGTGAAAAGGCTGTGGACTGCACTGAAATTCTGGCCACCAACAATCCTGAAGAAAGGGAGGCCAGCCAGGCACCTACCTGGAGATTCTCCCCCCACTGGGCTTTTCCATCCAACAAGGCATCCAGGACAGCACGACTGGGCTCCCCACTACTGGGGTCATTCCCACTGACAACATAGTAAGAAGCTCTGACTCTCCTGAAGAACTCTTGGTCTGCGTTTTTCCCACTGCAATGGTTGGGGATGTAAGCCAAGTCCATGTAGACAGGTGGTCCAGGTGATGTGGAGGAGCTTTTGGGGCTGCTGGAAACTTATGGAGAGAAAATGGAGATTTTTTGATAAAGGATGCAACAATTGGAAACTTTTTCATATCATTTGGTTGGAAGAAACAAATAGTCTAAGAAACCTTTTTTTAACACTTTACTAAATTTGATCTTTTGCAGTAGCAAAGTATGCTAGGCAGTTCACAAAACAGAACTTCAAGTGATCCTTTAGATAATCTTTAGAACTTAGGACTGGGCCAGAAATAGTCCCAAAGCCCAGCCAACTCCCTAAAGGCTGCCAGGCCCTGTTGGCAAGACCCCTCCTGGATTCTTCTAAGCCCCATGAAGCAAGAGCAATCCTTGCAGGACACATCCCAGTAACCAAAGGACAATTTGCTTGGTAGTAAGCGGCATTCTGCTAATCTGTCCACATTCACACACAAGGTTGAGGATATGAACCAGGGGTGAAATGCTACCGGTTCAGGCCGGTTCTCCCGAACCAGTAGTAACAAATGCTTCCGGTTTGCAGAACCGGTAGTAAAAATGCTTTTAAAAAGTAAAAAAAAAGGTTCCAACCATCAGCATAGCTGATGAACCTTTTTTTTAACCTTTTAAAGCATTTTTTACTGCCTATTCGACGGAATGGTGACTCTGTGAGGTTCCTGCAGGGGCCAGTCCAGCTGCTCCTGCATTGTGTGTGTGTCAGTTGTGTAGCTTTTGTGTTATTTTTGTGTAAAGTGTGATAGTTGGTTTTTGACGCCACTCCCACCCAGTCACATGACCACCAAGCCACTCCCACCAAGCCACTCCCACAGAACCGGTAGGGAAAATTTTTAGATTTCACCATTGATCTGAACTAGCATCTTTTAAAAATCTTTTTAGTGCCATTTTGGTGGAAAGCAATCTTCCCAGGCATAGGTTTTTTTTCATAACCACTGAAATGATAGTTGTATAAAGATGCTGGAGTGCACCCACTGCACCCAGTTTCTCTCCCTTATGAACTACCTAGACAAAGTGAGATTGACCTAGATTTGCATGATCTCTTCCACCATAAAAGTTTGCTGAGAAATGTAGGCAAATTAACTTTCTGCTGTCCTCTTTTAGACCTAGGAGAGATAATTCAGTTTATGAAAATTGGTGGTGTGGAATCTGGACTTTGCAGATTGTAGCCATAGGAATGGCTACTAATAAGGCTTTGACAATGCAAGCCATAGTAGGTATTCCAAAGGCCAGAAGTCTTCAGGATTGAAGCCTGTTTCTGATCTGGCCACACCACCAGGAGACTGGAAAGGCCAATCTCATTTTCTCAATAGGACCAGGTTTGGGAAGCTCATCAAATTTGCAGATGGCATAAAGCTGGAGGGGAATCTCTAATATTTCAGAAAATGGAGCTTGACAGACTTGAGCATTGGGCCCTATCCAACAAGATGCAATTCAGTGATGAGAAAAGTAAAATCTTACATTTAGATAAGAAAAACCAAATGCACAGGTATAGAATGGATGGTACCTGGCTCAATACTAGTAACTGTGCAAGAGATCTAGATGGCCTAATGGATCACTCCTTGAATATGAGCCAGCAACTGCCAAAAAAAGCCAATGCAGTTCATCAGCAGAGGGATAGTATCAAGATCACAGGAAGTGATAGTACTGCTCTATATTGCATTAGCAAGGCCACACTTGGAATACTGCATCTAGTTCTGGTCAACACGATACAAAAAAGATAACGAGGCCCTAGAAAGTGTGTAGAGAAGAGCAACAAAGATGATAAGGGGTCTGGAGGCTAAATCTTATGAAGATAGGTATGTTCAGCTTAACACTGAGGGGAGACATGACAGCAGTCTTCCTATACTTGAAAGGCTGCCATTGATCTATTCTCCATAGCACCAGAGGGCTGGAGAACAAGCAATGGGTGGAAGCTTGTCAGAGGGAGATCCAACCTGGAAATAAATAGGAATTTCCTGACACTATTAAGCAGTGGATTAGCATGCCTCCTGGAATGGTGGACGCTCCATTGCTGGAGGTTTTCAAGAAAAGATTGGACATCTATTTGTCTGAGGTCGTATGAGGACGACTGCCTTGTCTCTTCCAACCCTGTGATTCTATGCTTCTATGAAATGCACAGATTGGATCCTCAATGGTTATTAGTCTCAATAGCTGTTTACAAATTCCTTATCACAAAGAGCATACATTAAATACTAGGACTGTGAATCAGCCATGGAAGGGAGCTGTGCCCTCCTGTCCAGGTTTGTGAGATAAGTTCTGCTTGACCATGGTGTGACATAGAACATGACTGGAACAGGGCTCTTGTTTATATCCATGCTAGTGGAGACAGCATCCATATATGGGTTAACTCGTCTATTATCCAATCAGAACTGAGTCTGCAAAGTAGATGACACACCTCATCATGTGACTCCCGCTTTTTAGACTCAGTCGGTCCTTGGACATAGACGTGATTTTTAAAAGCTCCCATACGTTTTTGCTGTTTCCTGTACCTTTAAGGGAAAATAGTTTTTTCTTTTGAATAGTGATTGCTGTTTCTTTCCGGCGAGAAGGGCTTGCCTGAGACCGCCTAAGACCACATTGCGGTGGCTAGATTACCGGCTGGTAGATCTAGCAGGACAGCGTGCACGAGGGGCTCCTCCGCCATGCTGATCCTTGCAGGGGCTGCAAAAAGGAAATCGGCTGCCTGCTCCACTTGTGTACAGTGGCTAAGGAACCTTGTACTCACGAGCTCTGGCTCCATAGCAACAAGAGCTTGACTGGGGGGGGGGCTCGCTGAAGAGCCCTGAAGCCGACAGTTCCTTCCGTGGGGTGAGTTCATTCCGTTTGGCCCTGTTCCTCCCTAAAGCTCCGGAACGCTCCAGGAGGGGCAATTTACCCTTGGCGGAGCGTTAATTGCCGCCTAACAGCTGATCGCTTTCCAGCCGTAGCGCACAAGCCTAGCTCCGCAGCTACAAGCAATCAGCATAGGGAGCCGCCATTTTGTTTGGCCGCCATTTTGAATTGTCCCGAAACGGAGCTTCCTCTCCTCTGACTAATCGCCAGGGATTTGCTTTGCCCTCTACTCTCCCCTCCAGCATTTAGTAGCCTCTCTTCCTTGGAACAAGCTACCAACCTTATTTCTAGCCTAAGGCCGTTCTTGCTGCTGACTCCCTTTTTCCACTGGGCCACGTGGAAAATTTCAAGATGGTGGACGCCTCTTCCTCCCAGGTGGCCATTTTGAGGGGTGATTTGTCTCCCTCGTCATCCAGCAGCCAAAGCCATTCGGGGGCCACCACCAGGGCTTCCAAGAAGAGGGCAGAATCTGGGGGTTCTCGCTCAGGCCACTCTCACAGGTCCTCTAAGAGGGCACACAAACAGGCTCAGAGTAGGCACAAGGCCATTGAAAAGATCATAGGGAAGGCACAGATGGCTTCCTCCCACAAACCAGGCAGGCAGCAGGAGCTGCAGGCCTTGAGATCTTTATCACTTTCTCCTCCTATCTTGCAGGAGGAGCTGGTTTCTGGGGTGGCTCCAGATGTTGCCTTACCTACGGATATTTCAAGGGAGCCTCCTTTAATTCTGCCTGACAACAGTGAGGGAAGTTTTGGCTTCGTGCCATCTCCCAGGAATCTTATTACTACTGAGGCCCAGGTTCATTGCAGCAGGAATTCTAGGCCAGAGGCCACTTTCACTCCTACTGCTGCAGGCCTTCACTCTGAAAAGCAGCTTGATGTGTCTGCCCAAGCCAGCATGAGAGAATGGATTGCTGCTGCCTTGCAGGTTAGGTCTTACGGGGGGTCGGTGTCTCCTAGGCCACAGGAACACCGCCAGGTTCCTTCCCACCCGGAGGAGGAGGACCAGTTTAGAGAAGAGGCCTTGTCTCATTCTTCCTCTGACCGGGCGGTTTAAGTGGGTGAAGAAGGAGAAATCACGGAATTTGATTTATCGGAGGATGAGGGTCTTCCGCCTGATCACCCCTCAATTGTAGGCCTGTTTCATCCTCAACTATTTAGATCCTTGCTACACAAGGCCAAGACCACCACCCGTTTGGGATCTGACCCAGATTCCTCTGCTTCAGCCTCGGGGTCTACTAATCTGGCTGACACCCTTTTTGTGGAACCTACGGTTGAAACGGAGGAGATCCCAGCTCCAAAGATGTTTCTGGACCTGGTCCAGTGGCAGTGGGCTTCACCAGGGTCTGGTCCCAATCCCAATAGTATTGAGCGATGTTTTTACAACGTTGAGGCTGGTCTTTCTAATATTCTTCAGGTTCCCACAGTTGATGAACCGGTGGTAGCTCTAGCATCCCCCTCTGTGAACACCGGGGTCCTGGAGGAAGCCTTGCGACCTGATGAAAAGAGAGCTGAACAGTTGCTTGTCAAGGGACACCAGGGTAACGCTTGGGCAGTGAAGGTTTCCACAGCAGCCTCCTTTTTTTAACAGGGCTTCTTTTCTTTGGCTTAGATAGTTGCAGGATCGGCTCTCGGTAGATGACACTAGGTCACATCACGACTTAAACAAGGTTATGGCAGCCCTAGAATTTTCAGCGGATGCCATGCTCCATGCGGCTCGTTTTTTGGCAAAGGCCATCGGGAGTTCTGTGGCTTCTAGACGCTTCTTATGGCTGCGTCAGTGGCAGGCCGACGCATGTAACATGTGGCGCTTGGCTTCGGCCCCCTTTTCTGGGCCTAATTTGTTTGGGGAGGCCTTGGAACCTCTCCTAGTGGAATCCAGGGACAAGTGCAAGTTCCTTCCTTCCCTTTCCCGTAGATCCGAGGTTTGACCTGTTCCTTACTATCGTCCTTTGTCCTTTCGAGGGCAGGAGGGTGGTTTCAGGTCGCAAAATACCAGCGAGCCTTCCCTTCCAGGCAGGGTCAGCCTGGACAAGCAGGGCAAGCAGGCCCCCAGGTACCCCCCTAGAAGATCCTTTGGGGGGGGAGAGATTGCCCCTTCAGACGATAATGAGGGATCGGCTTCTGCTCCTCCCATTGGGGATCAGCTGTCGATTTTTGCCGACCAATGGGAGGAGACCACTACGGACGCCTGGGTCAGGGAGGTGGTACAAGCAGGCCTCGCTCTAGAATTTCTGTCCTCCCCTCCCAGCAATTTCAATCTCCACTCTCAAAGAACAGATCCAAAAGGCTCCTCATGAATTCGGCCATAAAACATCTGCTCGAGATTCGTGCAATCCAACCTGTTCCAGAGGAGCAACGAGGTCGGGGGTTCTATTCGCTCCTCTTCCACGTTCAAAAATCATCAGGAGGCTGGAGGGCCATTTTGGATCTCAAGACCCTGAACCATTACATCATCTATTGACGGTTCAAGATGCAATCCCTTCAATCAATTCTAGATACTGTCAGGAAGGGTGATTTCCTCACGTCAGTAAATCTGATGGAGGCTTACCTCCATGTTCCTATCCTCCCTGCCCACAGACAGTACCTTCATTTTTATTACGCAGGAAAACATTACCAGTACCAGGCACTGCCATTCGGCCTCTCCTCCGCTCCGTGGGTATTTACCAAACTGATGGTGGCTCTGGCAGGTTATCTGCGCACCCTCCCCATACGCTTCAGTTTTACCTGGATGACATCTTGATCCAGTCGTTGTCCCAAGTCCAAGCCGTCCGAGATTTGGAGACCACCATTCACATCCTTCAGGACCACGGCTTCTCCATCAACAGGGCCAAGAGTCATTTGATTCCCACTACTCACATCCATCACCTGGGGGCGGTCATCGACACAGTCGAATACAAGGTCTTCCTTTCCCAGGAACGTCAGGCCAGCCTCAGGGACTTGGCAGAGACCATCCGTCGCGACCGCTCCGCAACCCTCCACCTTCTGTCTCAACTCCTGGGAAAGATGATTTCCTGCATCTCCGTCACGCCGTGAGCTCGGCTCCACTCCAGGTGTCTGCAGTGGTTCCTGCTTCCATTTCAGAGGGTGGGCACCAGCACATCTCCCCAGTGGGTTGAGATCCCGGTGGAGGTTCTTCGGTCGCTGCAGTGGTGGACCTCGGAGGCCATCTCCAAGGGCAGTAAGTTCCTGGAGCCACACTGCTTGGTCATGACAACAGATGCCAGCCTCTCAGGCGGGGGAGTACACCTCGAATCGCACATTACTCAGGGGTTGTAGATCCCGGATGATCTCTCCCACATCAATTGGTTGGAGCTTCGGGCGATTCACGTGCTGATCCTCACCGGACAGTGTTGCAGCGAAGGCCCATGTCAACAGACTAGGGGGCACTCACTCCAAGGCCCTCATGGAGGAGGCCTTTCAACTCGGCCTGTGGGTGGAGGCCAATCTGCTGTCCCTCAAGGTGAGCCACATCTCAGGAGCAGCGAACATCCAGGCAGACTGGCTCAGTCGTTCCACGGTGGATCATGCGGAGTGGAGCCTCCACCCCTTGCTGTTCAAGGAGATATCGGTCAAGTTCGGTCTTCCCTCAGTAGACCTATTCGCCATTCGGGACAACACCCAACTTCCTCGTTTCTTCTCCCGCTGTTGTGGCTTGCCCGCATCCCGCGCAGCTGGTCATGGATCCAGAGGACCAAGAGACGACTGTGGCATGGTATCATTGGCCCGTGTACCTGGCACCCAAGTCTGATAGCAAGGAGGACTCGGTGCCAGAGGATGAAAGCCAACCAGGGCCTTCTGCACCTCCTCAGTTTGAACTGAGTGACTCAGGAGAAGAGGAGGAGCCTCTTCTTGATGCTAGGGCACGCAGGGCAGCTAGCAGGCGAGACTGGCTCTGTAGGAGGAGGTCTCCTCATGAGTAGAGCTGCAGGCTAATTGCCCACACCCTGAGGCTATTTAAGGCTTAAGCACGCCGAGCACCACCGCTGGAGACAACTAGTTGGATTTCTCTTACCTAGTTTTGCTGTTCTTTGAATCTCCTGCCTTGACTTCTGGATTTTCGGTTCGTGAACTAATTCATTCCGGGCTTCCTGCCAACTTCTGTGAGTTACTGATAACTGAGGAACTAATTGCCTTTTTCTTTAGGGGTTTGAACTCTGGCCAGTTCTTAAGAAGCGAAAGTAGCAATTCCGACTTTCAGAAGAAGAACCTTTTCTGTTCTTCATGGACTTTAAAACATATAGCTACTCAGAAGATTTATTAATAGTAAAATAGTATTGTTTGCAAACAGTTGTGTGTGCATCATTTCTGAGGGGACTCCATGCCGGGACACAACACCCACTTTCCAGAGACCGGCATGGAGGGGGTGGATGCCTTGCGCAACCCTTGGCTTCGACGACTGCTGTATGCCTTTCCCCCCCTTCCCCTCATTCTCAGGGTCATTCGAAAGCTGTTGGAGAAGAGGGTGAAGATTCTTTTATTAGCACCTCACTGGCCCAGACGTCCCTGGTTTGCAGACCTCATCTTCCTGTCGGTGGCCAGGCTGTGGCAGATCCCTCAGCATAAGATTCAGCTAAGCCAGGGGGCCGCTCGTCCATCCGGACCCCCATTGGTTTCATCTGACCGTCTGGAGGTTGAGCGGGGATTGCTGAGAGGGGACAATCTTTCGGAGGGTATCATCAGAACTCTCAAGGCTTCCCGCAGAGAGTCCACCAACTGCATTTATGGCACTACTTGGAAAGCCTTTTGTGTTTGGTGTTCAGTACAGGAATGTCGCCCCTTGGAGGCTTCAGTGACTAACGTGCTGGAGTTTCTCCAGGCAGGCATGAACAAGGGGCTGGCTCCTAATACCCTTTGATGGCAGGTGGCAGCTTTATCATCGATTTTGACCTGCGGCGCCAAGGATTCCTTGTCCCAACATCCCATCATTTGTCAATTTCTACAGGGAGCGTCTAACCTTCGACCTCCAGTAGTTCATCGATATCCCACATGGGATTTGTCAAAGGTACTTGATTCCCTTACTCAAAGTCCATTTGAGCCTCTTCGAGAGGCCAGTCTCTGACATCTTTCCTACAAGGTGGCCTTCCTGGTGGCAGTTACATCGGCCCACAGAATTTCGGAGTTGGCTGCACTATCCATTCAGTCGGATCTGTGTGTGTTCCACACGGACAGGGTCATCCTGCATCTTGACCCCACCTTCGTTCCCAAGATCAACTCGTGGTTCCACAGGGCCCAGGAACTGGTTCTTCCAAATTTTTGTCCTCAACCTGTTCATCGTCTCGAACGCAGATGGCACACTCTGGACATTCGTCGGGCTCTCAAGATTTACATTTCCCATACTTCTTCGTTTCGAAGATCTGAATCTCTTTTGGTTTCCTTTCAACCCACTTCGATGGGTTCTAATTCTGATTTCTGCTGGTGGATTAGGCTGGTGGATTAGGGCCTGCATTGCCAGGGCCTATGAGGTCCAGGCCTTACCTCTCCCGGGACACATCACCGCTCATTCTATGCGGAGTGCGGCTACTTCAGCCGCTTGGGCTACGCAAGCTTCTCTGGAGGAGGTTTGTTGGGCGGCCACTTGGTCTTTTCCATCGCCTTTCATACGCCATTGCAAGCTGGATTCATGCATCTGCTTTTGGTCGGAGAGTGCTGCAGGGTGTTCGATCGGACCAGGAGGTGCAAGACTGGGCTGCTCCCTCCCACTAGAACAGCCAGCTTTGGATGTTGGATATATGGATGCTGTCTCCACTAGTATGGAGATGGGGCGTTGGTCTT
Organism: Diadophis punctatus similis; assembly: GCA_023053685.1. NCBI lineage: Eukaryota > Metazoa > Chordata > Lepidosauria > Squamata > Dipsadidae > Diadophis > Diadophis punctatus. The sequence goes on from JALIGW010000012.1 coordinate 770,238, forward strand.
ACCTGATTACGCTCCATCTCATAGCAGTGGAGACAACATCCATCCCCACCCGGATGGCATCTGGCCTTGCCCTTCATGATCTTCTTGCACTCTGGGAGCACCACGCCTGTCTGCATCAACGCCTTCGTCAAAAAAGCAGGAGTCACATGATGAGGAGTCATGTCATCTACTTTGCAGACTCAGTCCTGATTGGATAGACAGAGTTAACCCATATATGGATGCTGTCTCCACTGCTACGAGATGGAGCGTATCAGATAAGACCAACGCCCCTTCTCTCTGCCACTTAGGGGTAGCACACCCTGTGCCAATTCACACTGAACCATCCCACCCTTTTTTCTGCCAGGATCCACCATAGGTCACTGTGTATTCTTTCCATTAGCAATAGGAACCAGAATTCCATTTCTTGACAGCTGACCAGTTGAAAATCAGGTAAAACTCCATATATTTCAGGATCTGGGCTTGCAGCTTAAGTTTATATTGGGCAGACCCCTCCCGGAAACACTGTCCAATTATTGCTCTCATCTTGTTCACTTTTTGCAGAAAAAGCTGCCTTCCACTGTGATCCCTAAACATAAGAAATGAAGCCGTCTGAGGAGGCATTCTTTTACACTGGTCACCACCAAAGGAATGCTGTTTCTGGGAAGTTCTTTGCCTGGGCCTTGTTAGTTTGCCTCCCTATAGAAATTATTGTTGAAACAAACCAATGTGTGATTGGTCACTGGGCTTTGTAGGCATCTCCACACTTCTCAAAATCCCAGAGGGTTGAGAGCCTTTGGGCAAGTGCCTGGAGACTCCCAGCTTGATCCCCTCCTCCCCCACCTTTCTCTTTCCAAGAGGACCTCTTGAATGGTAAAGCTGAGTCTGTCTCTAAGGTCCACTAGGGCCAAGGAGAGACACATTCCTCACTGGGGCCCAGATCCCCTGTACCTTTCAATAGATTTCCAGAGTTCTCTGGTGCTCCCAGAGCTCATGTGTGAATGATTTTCTAAGATTTTCCAGAAGATAAGAGTCTTTCTTTGGATTATCCTTGCTGGCCAGACACAAGTCATTGTTGCTGGGAGGGAAGGAAGGGGATGGTTAGAAGTCTGTTCTGTCTGCTCTTTCCTCCACCTGAACTGTGTGAAATCCTCAAGACTGCAACTCAGAGACAGTAACTATATAGTTACCCCTATAACAGTAACAATTCAAGTGGCTAAATAGACACCCACATGGGGTCTTCTACTATCATAAGAGCACTTTCATATGTATGCTTTCAATCAGCTGGTGCCATCGCTATTCCTGAAAATAATCTATGTCCATTAGTAGCCTTAATCACGGATTTGCTTGATCCACCTTTAAAGCCATTATTAGATCTTGTGATACTGAACTCCACAAGTTAAAAAAAGTGGTATGCATGTAAAGAAATCCCTTCCTCTTGTTTGACCTTAATCTCCTAACATTCATATACAGAAAACGCTCTCACTGAGTTCCAGTATCAGAAGACAGGAACTTTGTTGTATCTCTTTTTCTTTCTTTCCTTCAGCCAAAAAACCTAGGTCACGAGCAGATTCCCAATATCCAAGGAAATTGTCCCTGCAAGGATTACCATAGGATCCCCCTGAAGCTCTCCCTTATTTCTGCATTGGAGAAGAAAATGTCAACAAATGTCAACAAAGCTCCCCTCCTTCGGGATCTTCTCTTGGAGGAGGGAGCGGACCTGGCATGCATAACTGAGACCTGGCTGGGACAAGAAGGGGGGGTTCCCCTCTCTGAGATGTGCCCAGACGGGTTTCAGGTTCTGCATCAGCCGCAACCCCAGGGAAGGGGTGGAGGAGTGGCAATGATTGTCCGTAAGAGTCTTCATCCTCGTAGGAGCCCTGCCCCGGAGATTGTTGGGTGTGAGTCTCGCCTCTTGAAGTTGGACTTAGGGGTTCAGGTGGGCCTGTTGTTGACATACTTGCCTCCCAGCTGTGTCACAACGGCCCTGCCTGCGCTGCTCGAGGCAGTAGCCGGGCTGGCGGTGGAGTTCCCCAGGCTTATGGTTCTGGGGGGACTTTAACCTGCGATCGCTCGGCGAATCCTCTGACGCAGCTCAGGAGTTCATGGATTCCATGGCAACTATGGACCTGACCCAAGTAGTTGAGGCTCCGACTCATAAGGGCGGGCACACACTTGACCTGGTGTTTCTCTCGGGGCAGTGGAGAGATGAACTGAAACTAAGGAGTTTAGCCATCTCTCCTTTGCCATGGTCAGATCATTTCCTATTGAGGTTAGACCTTATGACACCACTCCTCCACCGCAGGGAGGCGGGACCGATTAAGTGGACCCAGAAGGGTTTCAGAAGGAGCTTGGGGAAGATACCTGAATTCCTTGTACACAATCCATCTGAATCTCTAGTTGCCGCTTGGAATCAGGCGGCGTCTGGAGCACTGGATAGGATTGCGCCTGTTCGACCTCTCCGTGGCAGTGGATCCCGGAGAGCTCCCTGGTTTACCAAGGAGCTCCGGGAGATGAAACGCCACAAGAGACGCCTAGAGCTGTGCTGGAGGGATAGTAAATCCGAGTCTGATCGAACACTTCTAAGATCCTTTATTAGGACTTATTTAGTGGCGATACGTGCGGCAAAATGTTCGCATTTTTCCGCACTTATTGCATCCGCAGATTCTCGCCCGGCCGCTCTGTTTAGGGTAACTCGTTCCTTCCTTAATACCGAGGGGATAGAGCAGCCCTTACAGGGCAGAGCTGAGGAATTTGTACAGTTTCTGGTGGATAAAGTCGCTCAGATCCGGACAGACCTGGACTCTGATTGGGCAATTCAAGCCGAGATGACAGGGACAGGTCTTAGTCCCATTTTATGGGAGGAATTTGAACCCGCGACTCTTGAGGAAGTGGACATTGCTGTAGGAGCGATGAGCGCCTCCACTTGTTTGTTGGACCCGTGCCCCTCCTGGCTGGTTTCTTCCAGCAGGGAGGTGACACGAGGCTGGATTCAGGTGATAGTCAACCCTTGAGGGAGGGTTTCGTGCCGCAGCCACTTAAGGTAGCGGTTGTGAGACCCCTCCTCAAGAAGCCTTCCCTGGATCCAACTGTGTTAAACAACTTTTGTCCTGTCTCCAACCTTCCCTTTCTGGGTAAGGTTGTAGAGAAAGTGGTGGCGTTCCAACTCCTACGGTTGTTGGATGACACGGATTATTTAGATCCTTTTCAGTTGGGTTTCAGGCCCGGCTACAGCACAGAAACTGCCTTGGTCACGCTGTTGGATGATCTCTGACGAGCCCGAGATGGGGGTTATTCCTCTATCTTGGTGCTACTTGACCTCTCAGCTGCTTTCGATACCATTGACCATGGTATCCTTCTGCGCCGATTGAGGGAGTTGGGAGTAGGAGGCACTGTTCTGCAGTGGTTCTCCTCCTATCTCGCTGATCGGTCACAGTCGGTGTTGACAGGTGGACAGAGGTCGACTCCTAGGCCCCTCGTTTGCGGGGTGCCTCAGGGCTCGGTCCTCTCTCCCCTGCTATTTAACATCTACATGAAACCACTGGGTGAGATCATCCACCGACACGGGGTGAGGTATCAGCAATATACCGATGATACCCAGCTTTATATCTCCACCCCGCGTCAATTCAGTGAGGCAGCCGATGTGATGTGCCAGTGTCTGGACGACGTGAGGATCTGGATGGGAGTCAATAGGCTCAAATAAAACCCAGACAAGACCGAGTGGCTATGGATACTGCCTCCTAAGGACTTGGTCAACTGTCCCTCCTTGATTCTGGGGGGAGAAAAATTAATTCCCTCGGAACGGGTTTGCAATTTGGGTGTCCTCCTAGATCCACAGCTTAAATTGGACCAACATCTGTCAGCTGTGGCTAGGGGGACCTTTGCACAAGTTCGTCTTGTGCACCAATTGCGACCCTATTTGGATCGGGAGGCACTTCTCACAGTCACTCATGCCCTTATCACCTCACGGCTTGATTATTGCAACGCGCTCTACATGGGGCTACCCTTGAAGAGTATTCGGAGACTTCAGTTGGTGCAAAATGCAGCTGCACGTGCTGTTGTGGGTGTTCCCAGATACACCCACACGACTGCCATCTTACATGAGCTGCACTGGTTGCCCATTAGTCTCCGGATGCAATTTAAGGTGTTGGTGATTACCTTTAAAGCCCTATATGGCTCAGGGCCACAGTATCTTCGGGACCGCTTGCTACCACATACCTCCCTGCGACTGGTTAGATCGCACACGGCTGGCCTGCTCCGGGTTCCGTCAGCTAAACAATGTTGGCTGGTGGGCCCGCGGGCGAGGGCCTTCTCTGTGGCTGCCTCTGGAATCAACTTCCCCCTGAGATCCGGACTACCCCCACCCATTGGCCTTCAGAAAAGCCGTGAAGACCTGGCTCTTTCGGCAAGCCTGAGGCCATTGATTGTTGATGTTGGCCCTTGTAATGTAAGGATTGAATGATTGAATTGATTAACTATTTTTTATATATTGTTATACTGCATTTTAACTCTGTTTTTAAATGTTTTTATGCTGATGTTATTTGTATTTTTGTTAGCCGCTCAGAGTCCCTGCGGAGTTGAGCGGCATATAAATGCAAGTAAGTAAGTAAGTAAGTAAGTAAGTAAGTAAGTAAGTAAGTAAGTAAGTAAGTAAGTAAATAAATAAATAAATAAATAAATAAATAAATAAATAAATAAATAAATGAACTACCCAGAGGGAAAAGTCCAATAATGTATGCTTTTGTGAAGATCATTCCTCTTAGTGAGGCCTTCTACGTTCATGAACTTGGAAAGTGGTCGGCTGCCTATTCACTTCTAGCTGTGTCTAAAAATGAAGCCTCATTAGCCTTCCTTGGCTTTTCTCAAGTACACAGGAGAATGTTCTGGTCAGATCAAGGGCATTAATAAGGTGTGCAGTAAAAATCATGGGCTCCTCCAGCAGAGCTTTCGTTCTATCATGGCCATACTTCCAACATAGGATCCTGGAGGAGACAACCAGGCACCTTCTAGACCAGTGATGGCAACCTATGGCACGGATGCCACAGGTGGCATGCGGAGCCATATCTGAGGGCACACGAGGCGATGCCCTATGTCAGCTCCAGCTGTGCACGCTAGTCAGCTGATTTTCGGCCTTCTTTTTGGCCACTTTCGTTCTCCCCAGGCTTCAGGAAAGCCTCCTGAACCCCGGGGTTGGCGAAAACGGCCCAACGGGCCTACCGGAAGTCCGGAGGCTTCAGTGAGGCCTGTGCGCATGCGTGGGGAGCAGTGTGGGGGGATTGTGCGCATGCACGGGGGGCAGTGTGGGGATTGTGCGCATGTGCGTGGGGAGGGCATTGCATTATGGGTGTGGGCACACACACGCACACTATCGTGTGCGCACACACCCTTTTAGCACCCGAGCCAAAAAAGGTTTGGCATCACTGTTCTAGACTATCCAGTAAGTCGCAGGGCAAGGGTACTACTCCTCAACTCTTCTAATCCTGAGAAGCCTCAGAAGGTCTCTCCCTTCAGTTGGGCTCCTTTCAGAGACTAAAGGTTTGCTCTCATGCATTTTGGCATTAAATTGGAGACATGGATGATGTTATTTCTCGTAACCCTTGATCAACTTTTGCTGATTAGAACCTAATGATGAGACTTTATAATTCGTTTATAGCTAAGAGATGAGATATAGGTCTTTTGTTGAAATGTCAGAGAAGTAATAAGTTGCTAACATTGTTTGTACTTGTCTTGACAAGGAGGTTAGTAATTATTTTATATATCTTTTTTAAATTCTCGTTTTCCTTTCTTTGCACGTTTTTCTTTTTATATTTTTCTTCATTTGTATTAGGTTTTTTATCTTTGTATCTGTAAACTTCAATAAAAAAGAAAAATAAATTGCTGGTATAGAAATAGATAATCTGGTCTCCTTTTTGTTCTCCCATTTCACAGATGGGGCTAAGGAGCTGAAAGGCAATCCAGCAAAGGAGCAGGGGGGCTTCTGGGCACCCCAGTCCGAATGTGACTGTGCTTCCTTAGAAAAAGGAGTGTGACTGAGGGCCAGATTTAGAGCCAGGGTTTCTGAATGCTCCTAAAGTAGCAACAGGATCCTGGGTGCCTTGATTCACCAACTATCCCTTTTCTTTCAGAAGGAAGACTTTAATAGGAGGCTACTGTAGAAGATTCAGAAACTGCTTTGGTCACCCTGATGGATGATCTCTGGCGAGCCCGGGATGGGGGTTATTCCTCTATCCTGGTGCTACTTGACCTCTCAGTGGCTTTCGATACCATTGACCATGGTATCCTTCTGCGTCGTCTCGGAGAGGTGGGGGTGGGCGGCACTGTTTTGCAGTGGTTCTCCTCCTTCCTCTCTGACAGGACGCAGTCGGTGTTGACAGGGGGGCAGAGGTCGAGGCCCCTACTATGTGGGGTGCTGCAGGGCTCGGTCCTCTCGCCCATCCTGTTTAACATCTACATGAAACCACTGGGTGAGATCATCCGACGACACTGGGTGAGGTATCAGCAGTACGCTGATGATACCCAGTTATACATCTCCACCCCGTCTCAATTCAGGGAAGCCGCGGACGTAATGGGCCGCTGCCTGGACGATGTTAGGGCCTGGATGGGGATGAACCGGCTAAAACTCAGACAAGACTGAGTGGCTGTGGATATTGCCTCCTAAGGACTTGACCAATTGTCCCTCCTTGGTTCTTGGGGGGGAGAAATTAGCTCCCTCAGAACGGGTCCGCAATTTGGGTGTCCTCCTAGACCCACAGCTAAAATTGGAGCAACATCTTTCAGCTATGGCTAGGGAGACCTTTGCACAGGTACGTCTTGTGCACCAATTGCGACCCTACTTGGAGAAGGAGGCACTTCTCACAGTCACTCACGCCCTTATCACCTCACGGCTGGATTACTGCAATGCGCTCTACATGGGGCTACCCTTGAAGAGTGTCCGGCGACACCCACGTAACACCGATCCTCCACCAGCTGCATTGGCTGCCCATTAGTCTCCGGATCCAATTTAAGGTGTTGGTTTTAAACTTTAAAGCCCTACATGGCTCAGGGCCAGGTTATCTTCGGGACCGCATCCTGCCGCATACCTCCCTACGACCGGTCAGGGCCCCCAGAGTTGGCCTCCTCCAGGTCCCATCGACCAAACAATGTCGGTTGGCGGGGCCGAGGGGGAGGCCTTCTCTGTGGGAGCTCCCTCCCTGTGGAACCAGCTTCCCCCAGAGATCAGGACTATCCCCACCCTGCTGGCCTTCCGTAAAGCAATAAATAGTTGGCTCTTCCGGCAGGCGGGGTGAAAGTGAGACCAACTAGACTAGATATGGGTCTCCCCCCTTGACTATGAATGTGAGATACTCTTTTTAATTTTTGTAGTTTTTTAATTATTGTACTTTTTATACTGTGGAATGGATTCTGATATGTTGTGAGCCGCCCAGAGTCCCCCGGGAGTTGGGCGGCATAGAACTCCATATATATATATATATCTATATATATCTATATATATCTATATCTATCTATATCTATATCTATATCTATATCTATATCTATATCTATATCTATATCTATATCTATATCTATATCTATATCTATCTATCTATCTATCTATCTATCTATCTATCTATCTATCTATCTATCTATCTATATGTAGGTCTTTGGTTATTCGGGTTTTCTCCCGCGTGAAATTGGAAGTATCTTTGCAACGTTTCGACGAAGTCCCATTCGTCATCATCAGGCTGGAGTCTTCAGCTTGCTGCTTCTAGGAGCAATGTGAGATTGCAGCTGTTTCTTCCTTTTAACTGCCACTGGGGGTTTGAACTGATAGGGTGGGAGCTTGGCTGTGTTCTGATTGGGTGGAGGTGTGTTCTGATTTGTTGGGGGCTTGGCTGTGCTCTGATTGGATGGGGGGTTGGCTGTGCTATGATTGGCTGGGGTGTCAGTTTGCTTCATGTATGGAATGGAGGGGTTTAGAGTGGCTAAAGATGCAGCTATGGTCTGGCTTCTGGTTTGTGGCCGTGCCTCATTGGTGTGGGTTTGGGTTTGCTTTTTGCATGGGTGTGTGGTGGTGACATCCTGTGTGGTTTTCGTGAGTGTGGGTCTAGTGTCATTCTTAGTGTTAGGGACTCGTTTGTCAACAAGTGCGGGTTTCCAAATGGCTGGTAGGCGGGAGGTGTCATCTCGTTTATTCATGCTTTGTGGGCGTTTCTCTATCTCAATGGTTAAAAGGAAGAAACAGCTGCAATCTCACATTGCTCCTAGAAGCAGCAAGCTGAAGACTCCAGCCTGATGATGACGAATGGGACTTCGTCGAAACGTTGCAAAGATACTTCCAATTTCACGCGGGAGAAAACCCGAATAACCAAAGACCTACATACAAACACCCGCGAAAACCTCAGAAAACACACACACACACACACACACACACATATATATATATATATATATATATATATATATATATATATATATATATATATATATATATATATATATATATATATATATATATATATATATATATATATATATAAATAAATAAATAAATAATGGTAATCTTCAAACTGGCAGCCCAGAATTTTTGGGGAATGGTAGTTTGGCCTCCCTTGCCCATCCCTATCTGCCGGCCTCTGAGAGGAGCAAAGGAATTGCCTCGGTGGCTCGGCAGTTTCTGGCTCTCAGCTGTGAACAGTGAAAATTATAGCATGGACTTTCAGCAGAAAGATCACTAAATGCCTGAAACATTTTGTACAATGTTTAAAATGTAAGCAAACAAGATGAACTTGATACCCTCCCAGCCCCCTGTCCTGGGAAGGGCCTAAGCCAAACCGCTTCAGGCCCAGAAGGTTGTCTACCTCCACAAATATCCCCAGAAAGGCCTCGTCTTCTAGAGCCGTTGGGACCTAACTTCAGGCCATCATCTTTTCCAAAGGATCTTGTATAACTAACTCATTGAGAGTTCTCTCATTTGCTTCCAATGAAAGTAGCAGGTCCTAGTTCTGGATGCAGACATCAGACTGACATCTCAGCTGGCCAATTCCTGTCCTCTCTTAGGCCTTGCAAAGTCAGAGCCTGGCAGAGGCAGCCACCTGCATTCAAGATCTCTGCTCACACAAAGAGAAGTCCATAGCCTAAGTAAAGCTAAAGTGCCCTAAGGTACTTTTTCAAGAGGCAACTGGACTTCTTGGTTTTTCTTTGAAAACGTTTCGCTTCTCATGCAAGAAGCTTCTTCCGTAATGACTGGATGGTAGGGAATGGAAGGATTTATATTCCTTGCAGACAGCTGGTAATTTCCATTCTTTTAGTTGAGGCCACTTGGAGGTTTATTTGTGAACTCAGGGTCACCTGAATCATTGAGAATTTGAAGCTGTGCTTTCTGCAGGATGTTTTCTGCCCTGTGTCCCTTTACTGTTGAACACAGTGCACAGGCTGTTGGGTGAAGCGACACAGGGCAGAAAAACATCCTGCAGAAAGCACAGTCCCAACTTCTCAATGAAGTTGGACACAGATAAACCTCCAAGTGGCCTCTACGACTCTCTAAAAGAATGGAAATGACCAGCTGTCTGCAAGGAATAGATAAATCCTTTCATTCCCCACCATCCAGTCAGAGCCGAAGAAGCTTCTTGGATGAGAAGCCAAACGTCTTCAAAGAAAAACAAGGAAGTCCAATTGCCTCCTGAAAAAAGCACCTTCGGGACAACCATGACCCAGATGACTGAGAATCTCCATAGACACGTGCCAACAGCCATTTTCCTTTAGCAGCTCTAGGCCCTAATTTTCACTCCAGGTCCTTTTTCTTAATCTTGTCCTCAGCCCTGCAGTCTAAGCACTGGTAGGAAGCTGGACGCAGCTTCAAGATCACTGCAACTATCTTCACATAATATGGGCTTAATCTGCTTACTGGTTAACCCAAATTCTATCTTTGCAAATACGTTAGGTAAGCCCAAATAATTTAACTCATTTTAGCACCTTGTGTGGATGCTGCCTATTTCATCAGTATTAATACTGATTTATTTGGGTCAAGTATGTTATGTGAAAGTTGCCACTTTGTCCAGAGACCCCTTTGGAAAATGGACAAGTACGATGAGCTGTTTTGTACATTCATAATGAAGATCTAGTTCTGAAGAGATCCTTGCGGTCCGTGTGTCTTCTGATTCCATGACAGGTCAAAGAGACTGCCATTGAATCAGCCAAAATTGCAAAGAGCAGGAAACACAAGGAAAAGCAGTGAATAAGCCTTGGGTCTTCCTTATCAAAAGTCCTGAATTCATAAGGATTAAGGGACAGATGGCTGTCAAGTTTATAAAGAGCAGGTAATATACACAAGAAGGCTATCACTCTTATTGGTTTCTAGGTGGCAATATATGTTGTAATGTTCCATGAGATACAAAAAATTGACTGACAAAGGTGTGCTGTTTGCCTGATGTTTGTATCTTCCTCCCCTCCTCCCCCTCCCCCTTTCATTCATGACCTGGCTATGGATGAGTAGTGGACCAGGAGGATATTACCAAACCTGACTGGCCAATATTGGTGATATTTATTTATTTATTTATTTATTTGGCATTCTTATATGCCGCCCAACTCCCGGAGGACTCCGGGCGGCGTACAACAGCAAAAAATACAAGAAACCAATAATAAATATGCATTTAAAAACAAATATAAAAATTAAAACCATAATATTAAAAGTATACAATAACCATTCAACAATCATACATACTTGGGGTGAGCTCAATGGATTACGCTCTACCCTCAGCCTGCAGGAAGAGCCATGTCTTAACAGCCTTGCGGAAGGCCAGCAGAGTGGGGATAGTTCGGGTCTCTGGGGGAAGTTGGTTCCAGAGCACGGGGCCGGCCACAGAGAAGGCTCTCCCCCTAGGGCCCGCCGGCCGGCATTGCTTGGCCGACGGGACCTGGAGGAGGCCAACTCTGTGGGCCCTAACCGGTCGAAGGGAAGTGTGAGGCAGAATGCGGTCCCGGAGATAACCTGGTCCTAAGCCATGAAGGGCTTTAAAGATGGTGATCAACACCTTGAATCGGACCCGGAGACCGATGGGCAACCAATGCAGCTGGCGGAGTACAGGTGTCACGTGGGTGTACCTTGGCACACCCACCACAGCATGCGCAGCCGCATTTTGCACCAGCTGAAGTCTCCGGATACTCTTCAAGGGTAGCCCCATGTAGAGCGCGTTGCAGTAGTCCAGACGGGAGGTGACAAGGGCATGAGTGACCGTGAGTAGAGCCTCCTTCTCCAGGTATGGCCGCAACTGGTGCACCAGGCGAACCTGTGCAAAGGCCCCCCTAGCCACAGCGGAAAGATGGTGATCCAATTTTAGCTGTGGATTTAGGAGGACCCCCAAGTTGCGGACCTGATCTGAGGGAGTCAGTTTCGCTCCCTCGAACATCAAGGAGGGACAATTGTCTTGGTCCTTAGGAGGCAATATCCAAAGCCACTCAGTCTTGTCGGGATTAAGTCTGAGTCTGTTCCTCCCCATCCAGATCCTAATGTCGGCCAGGCATTGGCACATTACATCGACTGCCTCCCTGAAGTCAGACGGGGTGGTGATGTACAGCTGGGTGTCATCAGCGTACTGGTGGTAACGCACCCCATGTCTGCGGATGATCTCCCCCAGCAGTTTCATGTAAATGTTAAACAGGATGGGCGAGAGAACAGACTCCTGAGGCACCCCACATGATAGGGGCCTAGGGGACGATCTCTGTCCTCCTGTCAACACCGACTGCATCCTGTCGGCGAGATAAGAGGAGAACCACCGTAAAACGGTGCCTCCCACCCCCAACTCGCCGAGACGATGCAGAAGGATACCATGGTCGATGGTATCGAACGCCGCTGAGAGGTCAAGTAGCACCAGGATAGAGGAATTACCCCCATCCCGGGCCGCCAGAGATCATCCATCAGAGCGACCAAGGCAGTTTCTGTACTGTAGCCGCGCCTGAAACCCGACTGATAAGGATCTAGATGATCTGTTTCATCCAGAAGCTGCAGAAGCTGAGTAACCACCACCTTCTCAACAACTTTCCCCAGAAAGGGCAAGTTGGAGACCGGACGATAGTTCTTCAAGTCAGTTGGATCCAGGGAAGGCTTCTTCAGGAGGGGTCTCACCACCGCAGTTTTTAACGACTGCGGTACGGATCCCTCCCTCAGAGAAGCGGTGACCACCGCCTGGATCCAGCTGCATGCCACCTCTCTGCTGGCCGAAACCAACCAGGAGGGGCACGGGTCCAATAAACAGGTGGAGGTACCCATCGCCCCCACCGCTCTGTCCACATCTTCAGGAGAAACAGGCCCAAACTCTTCCCATAATGGTGAACTAAGACTAGCCCCTGTCACCTCTATGGACTCTGCCCAGCTAGAGTCCAGGTTTGACCGAATCTGAGCGACTTTATCTGACAGAAACTCTGCGAATTCCTCAGCTCTGCCTTGTAAGTGTTCCTCGCTCCCCCCTTTGGCAAGGAGGGAGCGAGTCACCCTAAACAAGGCGGCCGGGCGAGAATCTGCGGACGCAATAAGAGCGGAAAAATAAGATCGTTTTGCCGCCCTTATCGCCACTAAATAAGATCTGATGTAAATTCTTAATAGTGTTCAATCAGACTCGGTTTTGCTGGCTCTCCAGCGGCGTTCTAGACGTCTCTTCTGGCGTTTCATCTCCCGGAGCTCTTCGGTAAACCAGGGAGCTTTCCGGGATCCACTGCCGCGGAGAGGTCACTTAGGCGCAATTCGGTCTAACGCCCCTGATGCTGTGGTGTTCCAAGCAGCCACCAGGGAGTCAGCCTCATAGGATTCCAGAGATCCTTTAGGTTTCAGGTTCTAAACAACAGCATCAAAGCCAGGCTGATGGGAAGGAGTGGCACTGATTGTGTATGACCTTCCTTGTGACCAGGGGTCCCGTTTTCTAAATATCAGGGTGCAAATGGCTATATATTTAACTTTGGATCATCGGGATGAGTTGGATAACCTCCTGTTGTATGGGCCAACCTTGACTTTGTCTTTGAGTTGGTATGGAGTTTCCTCACCTTTGACCTCACTTTCCATGCCCTGGGGCAGGATTTAGGACCTGGGCTTGCCCCAGGTAATCTCTGGCTTAATCCATGAGGGTGGATACACTTTGGACCTTGCATTTGCTTTGGTCTGGATCTGGAAGGACTTCTATCTAGCCTTTTAAACTTCCTGGCCCAGTTGAGACTCACTGGCAGCCAGGAACTAAGGCAGCAAAAGCATGAGGGAGGGTTTCTGATGGGGGGGGGTGAGAGAGGGCTTCAGCAGTTTCCCAGTGAATTGCCAGGCAGTTCTGTCGATTCCCTGGTTGGCCTCTGGCATCAGGAGGCAATCCACGGCTTTCGACAGAATTGCCCCAAACTCTGAGGGCAACGATCTTGAGGTCCTCCTTGGTTTTCTGATGAGTTGTGGGAGATGAAGTGACCAAAGTAACATTTGGCATGCTGGTAGAAGAAGACTAGAAGTCAATTTAAACAAACGTGGGTATGAACTCTAATTTGAACCTAGACTGAGAAGGTTAGAAGGCAAAGCATTATTTATTGCATTGGCAGCCTTTCAGTTGGCAACCTACTTCTCCTGTCTGGCTACCATACTTACTGTACAAAGTGCACAGCACTTTGCCAGAAACCTCCTGAGATTTACCAGGTGAAGTCCAGAATGTTGACTAAGTAACACATTGTCGTGTTGCTTTTGGGCTGTGGGCTCTAAGGAAGTGGGTAGGACACATGACCATTGCAGGTCTGACTCGTGCCCCTCCTGGCTTTTTTTGTAGGACACAGGTAACCAGAACACCTCTCTTGGATTACATCTGCAGCCTTAAAAGCAGAATCTGGTCGGGTCTGCCTTTCCTTAAGAGGCTGGCTTTGGATCCAGCCTTTTTGGTAACCATCCCCTAGTCTCCCCCAGAATTTGGCTCTGTCCTGCTAACAGCCCAGGATTTGCAAACAGAGGAGGAGGAGCCACCTATCTCTGCTTTTTTAGAAGAGGGTTAGCTTTTGTGCTAACTATATAAATATACTAATATAAATATACATTGCTTACTGGTGTAAACCGCTTAGAGAGTGCTTGCACTGTGAGGCGGCATATAAATCTCACTAATAATAAATAATAAATAAACTAGACAAAACATGGCCAAGCCAAACCTGAGCATCACCTTTTTACTAAAACTGGGTCAGAAGATGGCAGAGTGGCTTTTGAATACAACAGCTGATTAATGGCTTCAGAAGGAAGGGCTGCATGTTTGGCTCCCAGGTTCACTTAACAATTTTCATTAAGTTTTCAGCAGACATGAAGCGCTGTGACAGCTTTAAAGAAGAGATTTTGTATCAATATGATGTTGCATTACATACATATCAGCAGAAAGGAATCAGAGAATTGCGAGTCAGGATTCAGGATCTGATTTAAAATAGCCAAACTAATATAGAGAAGACATCAACTTTGAACAGTTTTCTCAATCCTACCAGGTTCAGCCCCACTCTGGGTTCAAGAATATTATCCTGAGTCGGGAAGGCAGATGAAGAATTGGCTGTCTAGCAGCCAGAGAACTAGAGGTGGCACCTTGGGGAACCCACCTCTGAGGCGTCTGTCAAAGGAAAAGTCACGGTTTAGAAGGCCAAGTTTAAAGAGGGGCAGCCAGAGAGAAGAAAAGAGACCCTAAAAGAAGGAAAGAAGGTAAAAAGGAAAAGTGTCTATTTGTGGTCAACCTGCCTGCTTGGATTTTCAAATGGTTCCTGCCATAAGGTGGGAATGGTATCCATGGATGTCAATGAGCACGAATAAGGAGGACACCGGAAGGAATTCATCGTCCAAGTGGGCTCTGAAGATTCGGTTGCAAGGTTTGAATTCACCGAGTCACAGTTTGGTCAGAAAAGATGAAATACTGTAAGAGAAGGCTTACAAAATAATGCTAACTGTGCAACGATACAGGTTTGCAGTTAAAATTAATCAGGAAAAGTTGCTGATTTTTCTGTCTGGATCTGGATGTGAGCTACAGAATGCCCTCTGCCATGCAGATATCAATGAAACAAAGGCTGGGGGGAAATGACCCCAACCCCTCATAAAATGGAGGGAGTATATGGGAGAATGGCACTCCCCAAGCCTGGATGCCATCCTGCCACGTCCTGAGCCAAATGCACAGCCTTTTCATTGACTGAGGCTGGCAGCTGGCAGAAGTAGAGACGACAGTTTCTCACAGATGGCAACTTCTGCATAGGAAAAAGGGAGGCTGCACTAGCAAGTAGGGGACGGAGGGAGAACTGGGAAGACTTGAAATGATCTGTTGGCATTCTAGGGAAGGGGAGAAAAGTTGGCTGGAGATCCTGAGATGGAGCAGATAATGTCACACTGCTGAAGAACGGTCTATTCCAGAGCAGGGTCAGGAGAAGACTGCTGTGCCCCAAGATGGACCTCCAGGGGCATTTCTTCCTCACAAATTGCTTTCATGAGAAGCTGAGGAGACTGAAGAGAGGAAATCCCATCCTGCCAGGCTGAGGCTGCTGCTCGGGGTAATCATCTCCCTGACTTAACTCTAAGTGGAAGCCTAGAAATTGCAATGCATATTTTTGTCAACATTGTAAGCTGCTCATGCATCCGGTAGGGAGACAGTGAACTTAAACTCTTGGATACGTAAACAAAGCCTTTAATAGTTTTACTGGGGTTTCACTACTAGTAGTCAGAAAGGCAGATAAAGCAATGGAGGAAGGAGGAGGCATCTAGCTTGTTTAGCCCCTGTAAATAATATAATTCTGTCTAAAACATTTTATGGATAAAAATGAAAGTAGTATCCTCCCCTATATTGCTAATAAAGGAGGGAGGAATCGACCAGACTCTCTGCTGTGTATTGCATTAATTCTTGTGACCACACAAAGCCTCCTGACAAAGCCTCCTGGTGGCTGACCTTTCGGAAGCACTAAAGGGTTGATGATATTTGGGCTCCTCTCTCCAAATAATCATCCCTCTGGAGGATCCGAACCTTCCCAATCTCTGCTGTACCTGTGTTCATTCTTACCTGGGCCAGTTTTGACACCATTGATGAGGTTCTTGCCAGGGCTGGTGTGGGCACTTCGAGAACCCTCCTCTCGATCTTCCATGGGTGGCTTGAGCAGTTTCTCTTTCTTGGCCATCCCTGGTTTTGAAGACCTGTCAGATGGTTGTTTCATGGAACTAAGTAATGGTTTATCAGCTTTTTGGTACGGGGAGGAGGACTTGGACTTGCCCAGTAGCTTCTTCGATGCTTTATTTTTATCCTTCAGGCCCTTTTTGGATATCTTGTCAAGTCTGTTCATGTTCTGCTCAATCAGCAGCATTTCAGGATCCATCATGCAGACATCCGGATGTGGAGGCGGAGGCTGAGGGTCTGCCAAGGAAGCAGGTTGTGGGTCCTGGCCAGACTTTGTGCCATGCTGGGAACTGCCTGCAGCTTTGTCTACTGGGAGATAATCAGTATCTTCATCTGAGTCCAGGGCTGCCTCTGCTGTAATTGAGGGACATTCCTCTGTTTCAGGAGGAACATCTGAATCTGACTGAGAAGTCCCTGAATCACTGGCAGAGGTGGGAGGAGTTTCTTCCACAGCAGAAGTAGCTAGTCTATGGCCACCAGGAACTGAATGTGGCTTTCCTTTTACTGAAATATGCCCTTTAACCTGTGAAAACTCACTGTCTTCTGATGAATCATGAGGACTTGGGTTGATGAATGATGGAGATAATTCACCCTTTCTTTGCTTACGCTCATATGATTTCTGTCCGCAGTTAGATATGGCTTTGAAGCCTGGTTCCACTGCTTGGTAAGTGTCCCCGTGCTCCTCTCTTTGGCTGCTCAACCGAGAATTTGGGAAGTCCTTCTGGGAAGGGCTCACCAGGGACAGGGGACGGCTCTGCCTTGCACAAACCTTCTCCTGCTCCTCCCCCACCCACCTAGATTTTTCTGAAATGGGTGATGAATCATAGAAAGTGAGTGGACTGAGGCTGACTTCTGTGGGGCCATTAGCTGTTGCTTCTGCCTCCTGCTGACCATGAAGAGAACCGGCCAGGACATTAGTAAGGGGAGTGGCTGCTGCTGACCATTCTTGGGGGCTTGCTGGCTGTGGACAACAGCCAACTGTGCAAGTGGCTTCTGATGGCTGCCCGCCCTTTGTGCTGGCAGAGGCTACGCCCTCTACTGCATCTAAAGCAGCCTCTTCTGAAAGTAATGGAGGTGCGATGTGTGGGCTCTGGGCCCCTGAGATGTATTGGAGGCTGGGGAGGGGGCTGCCACCTGTTGGCTGCCCTGCAGAGAGAGGGGTCCCTGAGAAAGGTTCCTCAGGGGGGCTGGATGACTGCTTGTGAATCGGATACTCTGGGGATGTCCACAAAGGGAGCTTTCCTTCTTCTTCATATAGCTCTACAAAGGGGGAATCCCCCCTTTTTGATACCTCTAAGTATTCGTCTTCTTGGCCCTTTCCTGAAGAAGCAGGTTCAGGCATGTTTAAGATGAGAGGTGTATGTTCCAAGTGTGAGGAGAAATGGGCTTCATGTCTGAACAAAATGGATGGTTCATGCTTTTCCAGGCAGGAAAGTTCAAATCCAGAGGAAGAACAATCAAGCCCTTTAGGAAGGAGGACGGGTCTCTTTGGGGAGTCCTTGTCTTTAGCAGAGGCTGCAAGTAAAAAGCTTTTGGGGTCAACATCATCACAGGCTTTTTCCAAGAGGTCCTTTTGCTCTTCCTCCTTGGAGTGTTGCTCGATGGCCACCTGGGACATATATGAGCCTCCTTCCTGTCTGCTGGGATCTGCAAGGCTGTCACTGGCTCTTTTCTTGGAGTGACTCCCCTCTCCCAATGACCCATCATAGGCTTCTTGCCCTGGGACAGAGACGTTGCCCTTCTCTGAGACAGTATAGAGTTCTTTTTGCTTCACCACTAGAGACTCTGATTCTTTTTCTGACCTCTCCTTGGCACCTTTCTCCAGCTCTGAGTCACTAGCACTATCTTCTCTTTCAGCTTTCTCATAATAAATGTCTTTGGGATGAAAACCTGTTGAAAACTCCTGCTCCTTACTGGGTTTTCTATCTGAAGGGCTCATCTTTTCAGAGGAGATGATTAGATCTTTCTGGTTAAACATGTCCCTGAAGGTCATATCTCCCAAAGAGGAGGCAGGCTGGAGGTTCACTGGTGGGAGTGGGCTTTCTTTAGATCGTGTGTCTGTGGATGTCATGGAATGTGGATCATGCAAACACTGCTCAGTAACCTCCGCATACTTAAAGGAATGCCCCATCGTAACCTTTGGCGAACTTGGGGATGAGAGTTCTTTCTCAGTAGGAGTGGAGAGGTAAGAATCTTCTTCTTTGGAGGAAATGGGGTAGAGGAATTCCTCCTTCTGAGGTCTCAATGCTTGAGTACTCTTGGCCACTGCATCCTTTCCAGGATGGCCAACATCAGACATCACCACACTCCTATACACATCAGCATACTGGAAAGTTTTTTCATGAGGGTAGGGAGTTGGTTCCCTCTCTTCATTCTCTTGCCCTTTCTCACCTGCCTTCGCTTTGGAATTGTGCAACTCCAAAGGACCAGATGGGTCCAGAGCACCTGACCACACAGAGCATTTGCTTTGGCCAAAGGAGTGTGCATCTTGTGAAGGGATGTCAAGATCCCTGCTTCCTCTGCAATCTTGGTCAGGATAAAACTGTCTATTCTCCTCTGACCCTGACCCTGACCCTGCGTTCAGAAGAGCTGCAGAAGTTCTTGGCTGCTTTCTACTGCCATCTGTGCGATCGTAAAGATGCTCAGGTGATTTCTCATCAGCATTTTGCTTTCCCTCCTGGGACTCCATAGCTTCACTCATGGGGTCAAAAGATGGGTGCGGGGTCACTTTCTCCATCACTTGACTAGATTGAGGGAGAGGTTCTTCTTTTCCTTGCACTGAAGTCGGCATCTTAGCCTGGTGTGGAAAGGACAAAAAAGCCCATTCCAGACTTGATTTTGGCTCACTTTCAAGTTCAAAAGAGGGACTATTTTCAAAACTACAAAGTTCAGCTTTCTCTGAATTCAAAACACCATGTGCTTGGGGAGCTGGTTTTTCTTTCAACATAGGCTTGTCATCTACAAATAAAAACCCATCCTTCTCATTGGCAGGGTCTTCCTGAAAGGAGCCATGTTCAGCATGCAAACTACCCTGTTTGGGAATATCTTCACTCTCCACAGAGTGAATGTTTTCTTTCTTCTTAGCAGGTATATCTACCTCATCATCCAAAAATGTAGACTCTCCCTTTTCTTTGTCATATTTCAGTTGTTGTTCTTTGCACGGTACCTCTGGAAACCACACTTTCTTCTCGTAATTTATTTCTCTCAGATAAGCATTTTCTATTTTGGGAGATAGTTCATTTGTTTTCTCTCTCTTTCCTAGAAATTGACAAGGTTCTTTCTCTCCAGATGAAACTTCCAAGGCACTGCTATCTAAAACTGGGCTCACTGATGTGAAGCTTGAGGACTTTGAGTCTGGAGATGTTTGTTTGGGAGACAGTTCCTTGCAAGTTTGTTTTTCTGTTAAGGAAGCTGAACTTTCATTTTCCAGAAAAGGGTCTGCTGAAGGCTTTATTATGGTGGCATCTAGAAATTGACTTTGCTGAAAGTTTAAAGAGGAACTGCATGGATCCTCTTTGATATCAGCTTCTGATCTTTCATCTGTACTTGGGCTCTCTTCTGCTGAAGCTTGGTCTTTAGTTTTAGGAGACAGTTGTTCCACAAGCATGCTCACTGTTTCTTTAGTAGGGCTCTCTTTCATAAGCAGAAGTGTAGCATCTCTTGGAGAAATTTCTTCTTTGAATAAATATGAAGGGGTTTCTTCATGAAGACTCAGAACAAATTTACTATCTTCTGGAGAAGCAGACTCTTTTTGCTCTAAGCCAGTTTCTGTCAAATGCAAACCCTCTTGAGATATTTCAGTGATGAAATTATCAGAACATGATGTCTTCCCAGGAATTTCATCTGTAAAAGAAGATGCCTTTTCTTCCCCTGGTAAATTAATGATTTGTGAAGATTTTTCATCTCTAGCTATGTCTGAAATTGCTTCCCATCCTTTTGGCGGAGGTATTTCTGAAGCAGAGAACTCCTCAGTCCCAGGCCTAACAACATGTTCATGGGATGCTTCCTCAGCAGTGCCGGCATTTTTAGATGATGCATCTTTTAAGGTCTCTAGAAGGTTATCTTTAGTGGGAAGATCCAGGTCAGAAATATCAATAGTTTCTTGTTTGTGGTAGAAGCTTATTGCTAGCTCCTCTTTCTCCAAATGCTGGCTCCTGTCTTCATTCGGTGCAGATAAAGATCCTGCACGCAGGATGGCTGCTACTTCCAGGCCAGGCATGTCATGAAGGCACGTCTCCTTGATTTCATGATGCTCCCCCTCACCTTCAAATGTTCTGGATACATTCATTGCTCTGTTGGGTCTTTCTATTTCAATCCCCATTACAGGAGATTTTGCTGCCTTTTCAAACATCTCTGCTTCTGCAGTGTCCAATTTTTCCTCTATAGGGGATTGATGAAAAGGTGTGTGCCCTGCACTAGTGGGGCCTGATTGGGTGGGAGATGCCATCTTGACTGTGCTATCATCAGGGCTTATGCAGCGATCTTCAGCATCGCCAGAGCCTTGTTGTACCTGCAGCAAGTGTGCATTTGCTTCACTCAAAAGCAGGGGAGTTTCTTGAGGTCCTTTCACAGATATTTCACTTGAACTATCTCCCAGAGGCCCTTTCTGTAAAAACACTAGGGCATCGTAATGTTCTTCTGCTTGCCAAGGCCTCTCAAAGTGTGGAATTTCTTGCTGCTGCTGCTGCTGCAAAACTTTCTTGCAGGCTTCAAGTTTCTTCTCATTTTCTAATTGACTGTGGAAGTCTTCTGGAGGAGGAGACTTAAAGCCTTTGTCCTCTTCTAGGGAAGATGTGGGAGAAATAGTGCCAGCAGAAGGTACATAATCTAGGCCTTGGGTGACCTCTGTTCGAGAGGAAGGTATGCTGTTCACTGTATCCAACAGGAAGGAACTTTTGCCTGTTTCCTCTGTCTGTGGCGCTGTGATTGATGCAACTGATTGGTCTTCAGCGACAGACGTGGCGAAGGAGGAAAGTTTGTCACATTCTGTAATGGATGTTGCTGAAGAGATATGCTCCTCTTCTGCCAAAGGGGCTGCCACAAGATTTGTAGGATAGGCAAGAATTTCAGGTTCCTGTCCAGCATACCCTTTGGCAACTTCAGGCGCTGTAAGAGTCTGGATCCCATTGGCAGCTTCAAAGGTATCTGTCTGATCTGGTCCTGCAATGTCATAACTGCCAATGTCTGGCTTGAAGTGTGCCATCTTCTCCTCTTGCTCATCATGGATCTCCTCATCTGAGATGGTCTGTTCTGTCTCCGAGTAGCCAGGGATGGTTTCGTCTTGGATGTAGGAAATATGTTCTCCTGATGGGAAAGGCATGCTTCCCAGATGAGAGTCCTCCCTTTCCCTTATCCCTGGTGATTTCCCAGGTACTTTGCTTGAGTTCAGTCTTTCTGTCTTATGTTCTTTTCCTTTCCCATCAGAAAGCAAAGCTGGGTCTTGAGGCGGCTGAACTTGAGAAAGTTCTTTCTTTACTAACTCTTCGCCTTTTGCCTTTACATCATCTTCTAATGTCCCTTCCAGCTCTGCCTTTTTAAACACATCTTTCTTTTTCAAGCTTGCGTCTTCTCTTGGAGACATCCAATCCCTTCCTGAAGCAGCAGTTTTTTCTTCCCTATGTGATGGTATCTGATCTTTCCCTTTTCCTGGAAATTCTCTGACACTCCTTCCCACGTTCTCATCCAGTTCTTGCCCAAGAGGCTCTGCTAAGGTTGCTTTCTCATCGGGTTTTTCAGATGATTTGCCTGCTTCCATCATCTCACCTTCTGGGGAAGCTATCTCCTCCCCTGGCATGACCAGAGAAGGAAATCCTGAACTACTGGATATCAGCACCCCCTTTTCAACAGCCAGGTCACAGGGATCCTGCCTTTCTGCATGCTTGGAGACTGCCTCTGCCACTAAAGGAGCAGATGCAGGATGAGATTCTTTTGGCTCTTCACAGCTCAGCTCCTCAAAATCCTTGGTCATGTCCTCTGGTGAAGATATCACAAGCCTCTCCTCAGCCATAAATGGTGGGCCTTGAGGCTGGTCGTGTTTCTTTGGCACAGCTGGAGACTTCTGTTCTCCAGTGGTGCACTTTTCACTTTTGGTACGAACTTTGTCAGTCTTTATTCTACTGGGAACTTTTGCCTTGTATAAAGTCTTCCTTACTTCAGGGGTAAATGCCTTCAAGTCTGGCTTAGAAATTTTTTTCAACTCTGGTTTAGCTTCTTTCTTTTTTTCATCTTTCCTTGAATCTTTCCTTTCTTCTTTCTTCCCATCATCTTTTTTAATCTCCCTCTTCTCCTTTTTAATATCTTTCTTTTCTTTGTCTCTCTTTTCTTCCAGTTTAGAAACTTTCTCTTTCAGATGTTTTTTGCCAATTTTGTCTTTGGCAAGTTTTCTTTTCTCAGTTTTAAGAGCATCGCTGGAGTCCATTTTTACTTTCTCTGTTTTAACCAGCTTCTCTTGAAGCATTTCAGAATGCTCTTTTCCCTTTCTCTCAGTTTTAGTCTCTTTTACTGTCTCCATCTTCATCTCTTTAGAGCCCTCTTCAGCAACTACCTTTGTTGTAGGAGGCTTAAGCGATAACTTGAGGCTCTCTTTACTGTCTGTCCGTTGTTTAATCTTGGACTGTTTAAGCACAGAAGAGGGTGTGACAGAAGCCATATCTTTCTGGGTAGCTACAGGATACTTCAGAAAATCAAGATGCTTCAGTTTCTCAAGACCTTCCAAAATCTTATTTTGTGGTGCATTTCCTGGAAACAAAACTCGTACAATTCTTTCTGTTGGTCCTGCGGGAAGCCACACTACAAGGGCTGTGATGGATGTTAGATAGGGGACCGAAATCTCCCCTTCTTTCCCATTGCTAAGGATAATGCCTGTCTTAGCTTTACTGTTTCCAGTCCACTTTTGCATGAGAAACTGCATCTCCTTGCTCTCTTTGACAGGGTTCAAGATGTACATGTCCAATTTCCCAACACCCATTTTGTGGAACAGAGTGATTGGCTCAACAGTATTGGTGACCACTCTATAGAGAGGCTCCGGCTTGATGCTTAGCCTGTTGAGGTACTGCAGGGTCAGGCTGGCTTCTGCAATGCTTCTTTTGACTTTCATGGATGACTCTGGCATTCTAAGCTTCTCAGGAACATTGAAGAAAACCACCCCAAGCTCTGGGGACAGAAGGTTTTTTATCCAGTCACTGTAGTTAATGGAGCCCTGTGACTGCTCTTCTTCCTGCTCAGCAATCTTCCTCTGCAAGAGTCCATTAATACCCGGGAGATTGTCAGCTCCAATGTGGGTCAGGAGAATTGAGTCAATCCTATCCAGATGTCGGACCAGTTTCCAGAAACAGGACTTCCTGTCTGAGCCACCATCAACCAGAATGTTGAATCCGTTGACAGCAAAGAGAGCAGAGTCCCCCCTTCCTCCTGGGAATATGTAGCAGCAGGGCTTGGAGAGCTTTAGAAACCCCCCGGAGGTTGGGGGTTCCAGAAGATCAAAGGGGGATGGGACATCCACTGTCTCAGAGACATATTCAGCAAATTCAGATATCCCATCCATCTCGGGCAGGACTGGATCAGGATTAACTCTCAGGCAAAAAAGGTCTTGGAAACTGGAGTGTTGAAGATTTCTCCAATCTCCTTCTCCCAAGCACGATATGGTGAGGGAGGTTTTAGAAGCTGGATCGGTATTACTGAGAAGCTGGGCGACCTACAAGAGTTTAAAATAGGTTATAATAATGAAATCTTCTTGATTAAGTTCAAAAGTTATTTTAGTGAATACTATGCAAATTCATCTTAATAAAAAAATACTACACAATCAATCAATAATCTATAGATCCGTCTGTTACTCCTGGATAACCTACAACTATTTTTAGTAGAAACATGTTTATTTATTAAATTTATATGAAATATAGACATACATTTATGTTACATTTATATGAATTATACACATAAAGATGCTATTTAATCACTATATTGACCAGAAAAGCACCTACTTGTCTAAGAAAGTATCCAAGATCTCTGGAATATATAATTTATACAGTTCAGATGATGGAAAACATGCTGAATGTTTCTGAATTAATGCCATGTGGAGAGTCTCCATATAAAATTGTCTCCAGCGCAACAACTCAAATTGCTAGTGCCAAAGGTAGCTAATGGCTTAAGACAAATAATTTACTAGGCTCCCAAAATTAAATTCAAGGTAGGAGGGACTAGTGACAAGGGAACAAAGCCACCTGATTCAATTGGAATCCAAGTTTACCCACTCATGAAGCTTACCTCTGGATCTGCAAATATCCCGGTGAGTTTCTGGTAGGTGAGAGTCCCAGTCTGCAGAATCAAATCACCTCCCTGGTCAGAGCTTTGCCCACACAGGACTAGCAGCTTGTGGGCGGAAGGGTCACATATCAAAGAACGGACCTGTTCACATCAGAGATGGATTTCAGCTTCCTATTCGTGACTTCTGGCTTTTCAGAACTTTATAACAGAAGTGCCCCACCTCCCCCAAGGTTTAGAAACACCTGCCAAGCTCTGTGAAGCTTTTGGTCTCATATTCATCTAACAGTGTTCAGGAGAATCAATACACTGCAGTTAAATAAAGAGGAAGAGCAAGAGGCCAGCTTATTTTTTAGAAGGCAGGGCTTGGATGCCGTAGCTAAGCACACAGTTTTGAGGAATGGCTCAAGACATTTACACATTTTAGCTTATATTTGACAGTTCCGTTGCAGCAACTCTGACAAAACCAGACATGCTGGCCTTGTATGTTTTTACCTCTGACACAGCGCTCCACTTGTCAGGATTGACTAAGATGACTGTGTCCAAGTCCTCGCTCTGGTGGTGGAGGGTCCTCTGACCTGGAGAGAAGGAGAGAAGAATTGTTTTTCAAATAGATCTGCCAATTGCAATAGGTCCCATTTGCTTCAACGCTCAAGGCTATTATGACCAGGTCTTTGCTGAATTTTTCAGGTGGAAAGTCTTCAAGTCTAGAGTTGATTATGACTGCTCATGTTGATATTTTCTCCTGTTCGTTCTCCTTAACTATGAACCAACAGTAAGGAAATTGCACTTGGTTTTCAGGGCTTCTGGTGGGAAATTATGGCAGGCTGACGTCTTTGAAGAAGCCGTGAGCACTGTCTGGAAGGTGGTTTCTGATTGATGTGGTCTTGTCAGATCAATTGTAAAATAAATTGCATTCTGGACAGCAGCTCTTCATGAGTAAACTGCAGAAAAGGAAGTTTTGCAGTGGGTTTGAAAGTTGAGCTGCTGGAAGTTCCAGGATTCCACCTGTGCTCTTAATTGTGATTTAACCTATATAGGGCATTAAGCCCCACCTTCCTCATTTCTTAATCACTCTGGGAAGTAATTAATCTACAGGTACAGATTAATTTTTTTGGCAAAGATAAGATTCCTTGCTAAAACTTCTTTGGGGATTAGAAAAAAATAAAATAAAAGAAAGAGAAAGAGACTTTGATTTAAAGGGGGAAAAAACTTAAAGAAAATATTTTAGAAATTTTTAAATGGATAAGGGGTAGTCTTTTTTTCCCCCTCAAAAAAATCTTGAAGAGGCGTGGCCAACGTCTCGGCACCACGACGTTTCCCTCGGGGCTCCCATGGGAAACGCCGAAACTCCAGCCGTTTGGGGGCCCGAATCCATTGGATTGGGCCAGAACTCCCCTGGAGGGGAGGGTGAAGAAGAGAGGCACCGGCCGGTGGTCCCGGGGGATTTGCAAACCCCCCAGGAAGCCGGCACCAGCCTCTTGACCGGCAGCTGTGACGAGGCGATTAGTCACCATTAGCTGATATGGCCACAATTGAAAGATTGAAGTAAAAAGATTGTGGCTTGCCTGGGTGAGAAGATCTAAGTGTTTGTGGAGGAGCGGAATGGAAGTAACGTGCTGGAGTCTGGTGAGTGACTGGCCAATTTAAAGATAAAGAAGACTTAAAAGGAGATAGTAAAAGATATCCCAGAACAGAAACTAGCGGCTATCTAGCAATTTGGAATACCCTAGAGATGTATTGAATAAATGAAGATTAAAGTCCAAGAAGATTGTTGATATATTCGCAATTGGACTTGGTGCAAACTAGAGAAATTTGAAAAAGAATAATTGATTTGGGGGGGGGGAAATTCTTTAAGTGGATTTAAAGTATTTTGGAGATTTTCGTAAAAGATTTGGCTTGTTATATCGGGAACCAGCAACACCATCTGCTGGCTAAAAGAAAGCACTGCAACAGCTTGTGGAGAGTTAGTTTGCTGACAGCTGGTGACAGACCTTGTATACAAAAAGATAATTTGGAGCTTGAAAAGATTTGAAAGGAGTGTATGTTGTGTTATTGTGTTTGATGGTGTTTTGTTTTGGTGACAGAAGATAATAAGGACTTTGAACTGGAATGGAATAGACTAAAATTGGAGACTGGCACATTGAAATACAAAGAGACCATATGGATTTAAACTTAAAAAAATTAAGCCTTTAACAATTGTAAATTTGACAACATGGAGGTGTCTATCTATGAAGAATTGATTGGGATGCTAAAATACATACATGAAGATATAAAAACTTACTTTTTTGAAATTAGAGATGACAAGAAAATAGAAATGAAGTTGGAGCATAAAGAACATTTAGAAACAATGGTGAAAAATGAAAATGAGGAACAAGAAGAGTACACTGATGAAAAAAAGACTGAAAATAAAAAGCAAATTGATGATTACACTGGGATTTACAGTGATAAGAAAAGAGTAAGAGGGGAGTATTGGTTTCAGAAGAATCAAATAAAAAATAAGGGGGGTAATAGGGAAAAGAGATTAGGAGGAACTGAGTGTAGACTTAAGCAAATAATACACTCAAAAGAAAGAAAAGGAATTTGGGGGAAAAGAAGTTATTTAAATAAAAATAAAAGAAAGAAAAAGAGGAAATTAAGAGGAGAGAAAAGGGGAAGACCCACAAGAAGTGGAATTTCTGAGAGATTAAAAGAGAATGGATGAAGAGGGGAATGTTAATAGAAAGGAAGAGGGGTAATAAGATATATGGTAATAGATTTATTGATATTTAGGTTATTAATAATAGTGTACTCAATAGTAGGTGTAATTGATGGAATGTTATAAAATCTCTAATTATTATATCAAAAGTTTTTTATAGGTGCAAATGTTGGAATGTCATAAAATTTGTGTAATTATCACATTAAAAAGGTTTTTATTTAGAGCTTGTACTGGAAAGGAAGAGGGATAAGACCTATATTAGTAGACTTAACTACATTAATATTATTGTGTATAATTAATTATGTTATAGGGATTTTATGTATTGGATTATAATGATATTATAAAAAGTAAAAATTAAATTTTGATGATGAATCTAGAAAGAAGGATGGGAATTAAAGTAGATGATAGTAGATGAAATTATTGGAAGGTTATAAAATTTGTATAACTATTACTTTAAAAGGTTTTTATATGATTTGTATAAAATTTATAAATTGGATTCAATATAGAAGAGAATTTTGATAATTAGTGGGTTTTTGTATATTGGAGAGTTGGTAATGTTATTAGCCAATGGATGGATATGTAGTGGTAAAGTTAAACAAAGAGGATGAGTGGTGAGAGGAGGATTTGAAAAAGTAAAAAAGATTAGAAATTTAGGGCATTTAGAGAAAAATTAAGGAAAAAGAGAAGTATGGCCTAAGATTAAAAATACAAAAAGGATGGAATGGAAGTATGAAATGAAGTATAAGAGAAAATGAATATGCATGGAAGATAAGCAATAGTGATTAAATTGGAAGAAAATGGAAAATTAAAAGTAGTAGACCCATGGGACAAAAATAAGTAGTAAGGAGGCAGCATTATGATAGTAGTAGTATACCTAGAAAAAATACAATATATGCATCAACATGGGATAATATAAGTCTAAGAGTAGCACCAATGATTAAATGAAGTTAGGGATTTAAGTCGCTGGTCTGTTAACCATAGAACGAATTATGATTAGATTTACTCAGGGAAGGGAAAGAGGGAGGAAGAGGAAGTAGAAAAGGAAGGGGAGAAGAGGAGGGAAGTAGGAAAGAGGGAGTGAAGGAAAAAGAAGGTAGAGGGAAGAGAGGGAGATAGAGGGAGGGGAGTATTATGAAATATTGGGGGGAAACAGGGTGATAAAAATACAAAAGGTGCAAAATTAGAATGTTTGTTCATGGTTTATTGGTAAGAAATGTATAACTATGCACAGTATATTTTGAGATGATATATAGTATATGTATGGATGTTTATGTGAAGATGTTTGAAAAAAATAAAAAAAATTTCAAAAAAATCTTATTTTTTAAATTATTTTTACCTTTAACAAAAGTGCTTTGGTATAAATTTGCTCCAAGCCAGTTAAAGAGACCAGACCTTCTTGGCAATGCTTTCTGTTCCCTGTTAAAGATTGCATCTAATTGGTGGAGTCTACATAACAAAAAAGCTAATGAACTAGACTTGGAGATGTAGTGTTGTTGTAGCTTACAGAGATCTACTAAAAGACAATTGTTAAAGCCACAGAAAGATAAAAAGGAAAAAAGTGGGGCAGGCTTGTATTTTACTTTTGTTTGCTTGAGATATTTTCTTTTTTGGTTTATAATATACATACTAGAAAAATGGTGAGGAGGGGCTTGCTAGAGCAATCTTCAGAAAAAAAATCATCATATCAGATATGCTTTAGAAATTATTTGAACAAATGGGAAATTTGTTTATAATTTTGTTTGAGATTCAGAGATTTCAGAGGTTTCCTGACATTTTTGCCATTAAAAGATTTCCACCTTTTTCCCAAAATAATTTAATTTAATTTAATTTAATTAAAAGTTCTTATAGGCCACCCAGTCCCATAGGACTCAGGGCGGCGTACAGCAAGAATAAGAATATATAACATAAGTACATTTTAAAAACATTACATAATTTTAAAAGGAGCATTCAATCATGGGGGAATCCGATCTTCACCCCGCCTGCCGGAAGAGCCATGTTTTTACGGCTTTGCGGAAGGGCAGTAGGGTGGGGATAGTCTGGATCTCTGGTTGACAAGATAAGAATAACTCTCATCAGAGGCGAAAATAGATCTTTTCCTGGAACTCTGACATTAGAAAAGAAACCACAGTTTAAAGTTCTAAGTAGAAAATATTTATTTCGGTACAAAAACAATAAATCACATTAATCACATCTTTGCTATAAAAAAACACATCTTGCTTCCACAGAAGCTGGAACAGAAGGACTGATCAAAGAAAGGAATGTACACATGCATACTAGGAACATATTAATCACGTGCTCAGGAATAAACCATTATATTAGATAGGGATGCAGCTCCCTGCATATACATGTAACAGGCAATATAATCACTTCGTGACACTGGTGGGAGTTGGTTCCAGAGAGATGGGGCTCCCACAGAGAAGGCTCTCCCCCGTGGGCCCACCAACCGACATTGTTTGGTTGATGGGACCCGGAGGAGGCCCACTCTGTGGGACCTAACTGGTCATAGGGAGGTATGTGGTAGGATGCGGTCGCGAAGGTAACCTGGCCCTGAGCCATGTAGGGCTTTAAAGGTCAAAACCAACACCTTAAATTGCGACCGGAGACTAATAGGCAACCAATGCAGCTGGCGGAGAATGGGTGTTACGTGGGTGTATCTTGGCACACTCATCACAGCTCGCGCAGCTGCATTCTGTACCAATTGCAGTCTCCGGATGCTCTTTGAGGGTAGCCCCATGTACAGCGTGTTACAGTAGTCCAGCCGTGAGGTGACAAGGGCATGAGTGACTGTGAGCAAAGCCTCCCTCTCCAAGTAGGGTCGCAACTGGTGCACAAGACGGATCTGTGGAAAGGTCCCCCTAGCCACAGCTGAAAGATGTTGCTCCAATTTTAGCTGTGAGTCTAGGAGAACACCCAAATTGCGAACCCTTTCTGAGGGAGTCAATTTTTCTCCCCCAAGAACCAAGGAGGGACAGTCGACATAGTCCCTGGGGGGCAATATCCAGAGCCACTCAGTCTTGTCAGGGTTGAGCTTGAGTCTATTCACTCCCATCCAGACCCTCACATCGTCCAGGCAGCGGCACATTACATCGACTGCTTCCCTGAACTGACACGGGGTGGAGATGTACAACTGGGTATCATCAGCATATTGCTGATACCTCACCCTGTGTCATCGGATGATCTCACCCAGCGGTTTCATGTAAATGTTAAACAGGATGAGAGGACCGAGCCCTGTGGCACCCCGCAAATCAGGGGCCTAGGGGCCGACCTCTGCCCTCCTGTCAACACCGACTGCGTCCTATCGGAGAGGTAGAAGGAGAACCACCGTAAAATGGTGCCTCCCACTCCCACCTCCCCAAGACGACGCAGAAGGATACCATGGTCAATGGTATCGAAAGCCGCAGAGAGGTCAAGTAACACCAGGATGGAGGAGTGACCTCCAGCCCGGGCTCGCCAGAGATCATCCATCAGAGCGACCAAAGCAGCTTGCAAAACCAAATCATGAGTCAATCTTTTTACACTGCTAAAAGAGAAAATCTGATTTTCACTCCTTCAAATACATTCTTTGTGGAATTTAATAGATTCAGAATAGAATCTCTGATGAATTACACTGTGTGCACAATTATTTGGCAAGTGACTAAGTTGACCATATAATCATTTTTATGCATATTTCCACCTCCAAGCTATATAAGCTGGGATGCTTAGTGGATATAAGCACATTCAGGTGATCTGCATTTGTGTAAATGAGGGAGGATGTGACCTAAGGAGATCAACACCCTATATCAAGATGTGCATAATTATTAGGCAGCTTCTTTTCCTCAAGCAAAATGGGCCAAAAGAGATTTAACTGACTCTGATAAGTCAAAAATTGTAAAAAGATGCAGCACTCTTGAAATTGCTAAGATATTGGGGTGTGATCACAAAACCATCAAAAGTTTGTTGCAAATAGTCATCAGGGCCGCAAGAAATGTGTTGAGAAAAAAAGACGCAAAGATTTGAGAAGAATCAAACGTGAAACTACTAGGAATCCATTGCCAGCAAGGTGGAGGTGGGGTATGGGTATGGGCTGGTATTATTGAAGATGAGCTAGCTGGACCTTTTCGGATTGAAGATGGACTCAAAATCAACTCCCAAACCTACTGCCAGTTTTTAGAAGACACTTTCTTCAAGCAGTGGTACAGGGAAAAGTCTGTTTCTTTTATGAAGACCATGATTTTTATGCAGGACAATGCTCCATCATGTGTATCAACTTACTCCACTGTGTGGCTAGCCAGTAAAGGCCTTAAAGATGACAGAATAATGACATGCCCCCCTTCCTCACCTGACCTAAACCCTATTGAGAACTTGTGGGCCCTTCTTAAACAGGAGATTTATGGTGAAGGAAAACAGCACACCTCTCTGAACGGTGTCTGGGAGGCTATGGTTGCTGCTGCACAAAAAGTTGATCATCAACAGATCAACATTTTGAAATGTCAGAAATGTTTATTTGTACATTTTGAGTTGTTTGTTTAATATTCACTTTAACAAATGCAAATAAACAAGTGAGATCGGCAAATTTTCATTTTACATTTAGTTGCATAATAATTCTGCACACTAATAGTTGCCCGATAATTGTACACACATCGATATTCTCCAAAGAAAGCCAAAACCTCACTTTTACTTTTTTAAATATTCAGGTTTGAGGTTTATTAACATTTTGGATTGAACAAGAGAACTGAAGTTGTTCAATAATGAAATTAATCCTCCAAAATACAACTTGCCTAATAATTGTGCACACAATGTAATTTGATGTTAAATCCAATGAGGCTGATTTAACATTAAGACTTGCAAACTGGACTTCCGGTTGGCTCCGCGCTCGGCGAAGACGCTCCCTCTTCGGGGCGCCGGTCCCCGGCTCCGTTAAAGCCGCCAGAAAGCCGACAAACAGCTGACTGGCGGCTGAAAACCCCCTCCCCGGGCAAAGGGGAGGGTGAAGAGCTGGCGGGTGCAGGTAGAGCCCCCCTAGTGCCCCAGGTGGAAATCCTGGGGCGCGAAGGGTGAGGGCTCCCTGGAACCTCCGGACCTGGGACACCTCCGCTTTAAGCAGAACAAGACGATCGCGACCAATTCTGCTTCAGATGACAGAATCCAACGTTTTCCAAGAGAAGCAGCAGAAAAAGACAGGAGGCAAGCTGGGCATGTAACTATTTTTAACTCTACTCTGATTTCTACTTTGAAAGCTACAAGATAGCAAACGGTCTTAAAATGGCGATTGAAGTTGGAAAGGGCGTTTCCTAAAAGTGAAAGTTTAAAAGAAAGCTTCCTTTTGCAGCCCTTATTATGATCTTTGACTTTGGGGAAAAAAAATTTCCATCATTTTTGACTTGGACTTTGGACTAAACTATAATTTTAATTTTAAAATTTAATTGGTGTTGCATTTGAAGTGAAAGTAACTTTCGTTTTGTTACTAGCTTTTTTTTTCTTATGGAAACTTCTGACCCTGAGAATTGATTTTTTCTCTTGTTGTTTCCTGATTTTGGATTAAAATAACAACTTAAATTTTTGTAAAAAATAAAAGATTTACTGGCTTTGGATCTGGAAAGAATTTTGCTAAGTAGAGATCTGGTTTTTTCTTTGTACTCCTCTGGAAATACTGAAATGGCTTCTAAACCTGGAAAGACTGTTTTGAATAAAAGAATTGAGTATTCTTCTGGTCATATTTCAAAAACGCAATTTACTTTTGACCTAACACCCTCACAGTCTGTAACACCAGAAAATTTATTTAACACTTTAAAAAGTATGAAAAATGAACTGATTATGGAATTTAATTTAAAAATCAAAGAAATAGATGAAAAAATGCAGGCTGCTTTGGAGAAGATGGATCGACAACTGAGGGCGGATGTGTTGGTGGCTTGTCGGGAACTGGCAGTAAATATGGAAGTTTTGGAGATTGATTTGGAAAAAAATAAACAAGCCTTGATAACTTCAGAGGAAAACATAGACAAGATTCAAAATGATATTGCAAATTTTGAAACAGAGGTGTTGATGTCTCAATTCAGAAATAAGGAATTTGCTATAAGAGTGAGGGGGGTTGAAGGAGGGAAAATATGAAAATTTGAAAGGAAGGATGGTGGAGGCCCTGGAGCAGGTGTCTGGAATGTCTAAAGAGGAACTGGCTATGCAAATTGATAAGATATATAGAGTCAATTCTTGGTATGCAAAACAAAAACATCTGCCAAGGGACATTGTAATATATTTTACCACAAGAGCTCTGCGGAATAGAATTACACAGGCGACTTTCAAGAATAATCTTCAGGTAAATGGCCAGGAAATAATGATATGGAAAGAAATCCCTTTTAAAATGCTTAAAGCCAGAAAAGTTTACACCTTCTTGGTTGATGAGTTAAAAAAACGAAACTTACAATATAAATGGGATGCACCAGCAGGAGTAGTCGTGAAATTTTCGGGAAAAAGATACCGGCTCAACACAATAAAGAAAGCTACTGAATTTTATGTCAACGTTTTAAAGGCTGATATATCCAAAATTCCAGAGGAAAGAAACATGAAATTAACAGAGGAGGAGAAGAAAGAGCAACCCATATTTGACCAGACCAAAGCAGTTTCAAAGATTCAAAGTGATTGGCTGAGCCAGACAAATGCTTAAAACGTGGAAAAGGAGATGGAGGATCGGGGTAAGCAGGGAGGCGAAGTGACAAATTTAAAACTATCAAGTTATAAAAGGATGCAGTGAGGAAACTTATAGGATGGACGGAGAGGCTATTTTTTTAATTCTTTTTTCCTTGTTATTAATATTTTCTAATGATTTATGGAAGGAGAGGTCAATATGATTGTATTTCCTTTCTCTATTTCTTTTTTATATTCTTAATATTTTTTAAAAATTCAGAAGTTTTCTGAAGCTAATAATTTGATATATTGTAATACTATGTTATTAATACTGTGTTTGATTTTATGATCAAATTTAAGGTCTTTGAAGTATAAGGGGTTAGTTTTAAAATATTGGAATTAATAATTTGAAGAATATTTTAAATATTTAGGTATTTTGAATGTATAAATACTTAATGTTTAGTTATTGTTTATGTAATATTTATTCAAGTGTTAGTTAGTTTTTAGGAAATGTTCTGTGTTGTAATTGATTGAAAGGGGGAGGAAAGATTTTTTCTTTTTTTTTTACTTCACTTGTGTTTTTCTCTTACTTTTATTTCTTTTTCTTTTTATTTCTGTTAGCCTATATATAGATTTTATAAAAGATAGAGGTTAGTGATGTAAACTTTGTGGTATGATGTTTGACTAATATAATGTTCCTATTTTCTTATTTGTTTGTTTTTTCAATTTCTAAAAAATCTTTTTATTAGTATTATTATTATTATTATTTTAATTATTATTTTTTGATTATGCTTTAAACGGTTTTGAATAATGTGGAGTTAAAGACTTAAAAAAATGTGGAAATTAACAATTTCTTTTAACTTAATTTAAATTTATTGTTTTTTGAATATTATGCCCTGTACTTTTTCTGGGAAGTCCGGGGGGGAGGGGGGGGGAGGGAAAGGGGTGGGTTGGGGTTAGGGGGGAAGGGGAGGGAGGGAAAAAAAAGAAAAATGTATGTACTTTGTACTAATAAAACTTTTTGAATTAAAAAAAAAGACTTGCAAACTTTAGTGTTCCATCACAGGATATTCTGATCAAGCGCTTTCCAAAAATTTAAATCCATTATTCATATCTATTCTTATTCATATTCTAGGATAAAAATGGCTTTTTGTATTTATTTATTTATTTATTTATTTATTTATTTATTATTAATTAATTATTTATGTGTTTATTATTATTTATTATTTATTATTTATCATTATTATTTAATTTATTTATTATTATTATTATTATTATTATTATTATTATTATTATTATTATTATTATTATTATTATTATTATTATTATTATTATTATTATTATTATTATTATTAATTTACATTTCTATGCCACCCAACTCCCCAAGGACTCTGGGCGGCTCACAGCAAGAAACATAAACACATCAATATAAAAATTTAAAATTTAAAAAGAATTAAAAACACATTAAAAAATTACAGTCATACAACATTCATGGGCCGACCTCGTCTATTGTCACCAGAGGTCAATGGCCCCAGGCCTGCCAGAAAAGCCAGGTCTTGACGGCTTTCCGGAAGGCCAGTAAGGTGAGGGTAGTGCGGATCTCAGGAGGTAGCTGGTTCCAGAGAGCCGGGGCCTTCACAGAGAAGGCCCGCCCCCGCGGGCCCGCCAGCCGACATTGTTTAGCTGACGGGACCTGGAGGAGACCGACCCTGTGGGCTCTTACCGGTCGTTGGGAGGTATGTGGTAGCAGGCGGTCTCGCAAATACTCTGGTCCTGAGCCATGTAGGGCTTTAAAGGTCATAACCAACACCTTGAATTGTGTCCGGAGACCAATGGGAAGCCAGTGCAGCTTGAGGATTGGTGTAGTGTGGGTGTATCAGGGAGCACCCACAACCGCTCGCGCGGCTGCATTCTGGATCAACTGAAGTCTCCGAACAGTCTTCAGGGGTAGCCCCATGTAGAGCACATTGCAATAATCAAGCCGTGAGGTAATAAGGGCATGAGTGACCGTGAGCAAAGCCTCCTGATCCAAGTAGGGTCGCAATTGGTGCACCAGGTGAACCTGTGCAAAGGTCCCCCTAGCTACAGCTGTCAGATGTTGGTCTAATCTCAGCTGTGAGTCTAGGAGGACACCCAAATTGCGAAACCGTTCTGAGGGGGTTAATTTCTCTCCCTACAGAACCTAGGAAGGACAGTCGGTATAGTCCTTCGGAGGCAATATCCACTGCCACTCGGTTTTGGCAGGGTTAGGTTTGAGCCTGTTGATTCCCATCCAGACCCTCACATTGTCCAGGCACCGGCACATCATGTCTATTGCTTCACTGAAATGACGCGGGGTGGAGATGTATAACTGGGTGTCATCAGCATATTGCTGGAACCTCACCCCGTGTCGTCGAATGATCTCACCCAGTGGTTTCATGTAGATGTTAAATAGGAGGGGGGAGAGGACCGAGCCCTGAGGCACCCGCAAATGAGTGGTCTACGGGTCGACCTCTGCCCTCCAGCCAACACCAACTGCGACCGATCAGAGAGGTAGGAGAACCACCGTAATACGGTGCCTCCCACTCCCAGCCTCCCTAATCGGTGCAGAAGGATACCATGGTCAATGGTATCGAAAGCAGCTGAGGTCAAGTAACACCAAGATAGAGGAATGACCCCTATCTCAGGCTCACCAGAGATCATCCATCAGAGTGACCAAAGTGGTTTCCATGCTGTAGCCGGGCCTGAAACCCGATTGAAAAGGGTCTAGATAATCCATTTCATCCAATAACCGTTGGAGTTGGAGCGCCACCACTTTCTCTACGACCTTTCCCACAAAGGGAAGGTTGGAGACTGGATGAAAGTTTTTTAATTCTGCTGGATCCAGGGAGGGCTTCTTGAGGAGGGGCCTCACCACCACCACCTTCAGTGGTTGTGGAACAGACCCCTCCCTCAAGGAGGCGTTGACCAGCACCTGGAGCCAGCCTCATGTCACCTCCCTGCTGGATGAGACCAATCAGGAGAGGCACGAGTTCAATAAACAAGTGGAGGAGCTCATTGCTCCAATAGCCTTGACCACTTCCTCAGGCGTTGCGGGCTCAAATTCTTCCCAAATAATAGGACTAAGATCTGCCCCTGTCATCTTGGATTGAATTGCCCAATCAGAGTCCAGGTCCATCCGAATATGAGTGACTTTATCCGCCAAAAACTGTACAAATTCCTCAGCTCTACCCTGCAAGGGTTCCTCCTTTCCCTCCACGTTAAGGAGGGAACAAGTCACCCTAAAAAGGGCGGCTGGGCGCGAGTCAGCAGATGCAATAAGTCCGGAAAAATGCGAACATTTTGCCGCCAGTATCGCCACCAAATAAGTCCTAATAAAGGCTCTTAAAAGTGTTCGGTCAGATTCGGCTTTACTGGATCTCCAGCATCACTCTAGATGTCTCTTTTGGTGTTACATCTCCCGGAGCTCCTCGGTAAACCAGGGAGCTTTCCTGGATCCACCGCCGCGGAGAGGTCGCAAAGGCGCAATCCGATCCAATGCCCCAGAAGCCGCCCTATTCCAGGCAACTACTAGGGACTCAGATGGATTGTGGACAAGGGATTCAGGTATCTCCCCAAGCTCCTTCTGGAACCCATCAGGGTCCATTAGGCATCTGGGGAGGAACTGATTAAGTGCTGCGAGGGAGGAGTGGTGCATTAAAGTCTAACCTCAGCAGGAAATGATATGAACACGACAAGGGAGAAACGGCTATGCCCCTTAATTTCAGATCATCTCTCCACTGCCCCAAGAGAAATACTAGGTCGAGTGTGTGACCCCCCCCCCATGAGTCAGACCCTGAATTTCTTGGGTCAGGTCCATGGTTGTCATGGAAGCCATGAACTCCTGAGCTGCATCCGAGGATTTGCCGAGTGATGGCAGGTTAAAGTCCCCCAGTACCATGAGCCTGGGGAACTCCACCGCCAGTCCGGCTACTACCTCAAGCAGCGCAGGCAGGGCTGTTGTAACGCAGCTGGGAGGCAGGTACGTCAGCAACAGGCCCAACTGAACCCCTGAGTCCAACTTCAGAAGGAGCGACTCACACCCAGCAATCTCCGGGGCAGGATCCTGCGAGGGCGAAGACTCTTGCAAGCCACTCCTCTACCCCTTCCCTGGGATCGCGGCTGATACCATACTTGAAACCCATCTGGGCACATCTCTGCGAGGGGCACCCCCCTCTCTTAGCCCAGCCAGGTCTCAGTAATGCATGCCAGGTCAGCTCCCTCTTCCAAGATTAAATCTCGAACAAGGGGAGCCTTGTTGACAATCGACCTGGCATTAAGCAGCAGCAGCTTGAGCCCAGGGCCCTGAAATCTGAAGTCACCAGTTATACGAGCTGAGCCCGAGGGGCCGGAACAAGTAATCGCTTTGAGACAGCGAGTTCTAGTTCCCCGTGAGCAGCCTACCCCCCATCTCCTGCCGTGTCTACCTCTCCCAATTATGACCGGAATACTCCGGCTCTCCCCCCCCCCCGAGATCCCCTCCCCCCCCTCGCCGCCCTCATCTTCTCTGGCAGGCAATACATCTCATTCATACCAGGCTGGGGTTCGGAACCGGGCCCCCACCTGCTTCTGTTTGCACTCAGCAGGGGAGGCACTGTTTCTTGACCCTGGCTCTCTCAATCTTCCAAATTTCAGTCAACCCAACCCATTCACTCTATACAAACCATCCACATCCTCATACATACACGTATGACATTATTTTGGACATGTGAAGGGTGCTATCATACCCACTAACACCCCACTCATTCCCTCTTGATAGGACTCTGGTCAGGACTCCTGCATCTCTTCTGTGACTTTCCCTTCTCTTGAAGCACCATTCCCAGTAACACAATCCCTGAGGTGGGATCTGACTAGCACAGAATAAAGTGGAATAGTTCTTTCTCATTATTTAAAAATCATTATTAAGTTAATAAACCTATGTAGCAAAACAACAACAAGAAAGTGCAGTTGCCTCCTGAACAAGCACCCTTGGGGCAACCATGACCTGGATGACTGAGAATCTCTACAGACTTTTAGCTACACAATTTGGGATGAACATGCTTTGAATGGTGTGGGGGTAGGAATGGATTCCCAGAGGAAAAATGGCAGACTACAGGAACCAGGAGCACTACTCAGGTGACCCTGAGGACACAGCTAAACCTCCAAGTGCTTCAACAACCCTCTAAAAGGATGCAAATGACCAGCTGTCTGCAAGGAATATAAATCCTTCCATTCCCCACTATCCTGTCAGAGCTGAAGAAGCTTCTTGGATGAGAAGAGAAACATCTTCAAAAGGAAAGAAACAAAACAAGAAAGTCCGGTTGCCTCCTGAAAAAGCACCTTTGGGACAACCATGACCTGGATGACTAAGAATCTCTACAGACTTTCAGCTAGACCTTGACTTACAGCCACACTTGAACCCAAAATTTCCATTGCTAAGCAAGACAGCTGTTAAGTGAGTTTTGCTCCATTTTACGACTTTCTTGTCAGTTAGGTGAATCACCACAGTTAAGTTAGTCACGTGGTTGTTAAGTGAATCTGGCTTCCCCACTGACTTTGCTTGTCAGATTATTACAAAAGGGGAATCACATGACCTTGGGACACTGCAACCATCATAATTACATGCCAGTTGACCACCATCCAATTCTGATGACGTGACCATGGGGATGCTGCTACCGTCGTTAAGTGTGAAAAATGATCATAAGCCATTCTTTTTTCACTGCCGCTGTAATTTCAAAAGGTCTCTAAATGAATGGTTGTAAGTCAAGGACTACCTGTAATTTCACTGATGTGGGCTAAGCGCAGCCCGGAGGTCCACCTCAGCAGCTTCAGTGGCCCTTCCTACCTTGATGGTGCTAAACGATGGGGCTGGCAGTAACCCCAGAGGAATCTTTGCCATTGTCAACATCCTTCACTATTGGATCTTTCCATGACGACAGTTGATCTCTTTCTTTTATGTACACTGAGAGCATATGCACCAAGACAAATTCCTTGTGTGTCCAATCACACTTGGCCAATAAAAAATTCTATTCTATTCTATTCTATCTTCTCTCTCCTTCCTTACACAGAATAATGTGGATATTCAAAATACTTTGAGAAAATCTATCTATGTGGTCACTGAGAATCAATACCAATTTTATGGCACATAATCAAAATACAGAGCTAAACTTCCTCAAAATGCAAAACCAATCAAAATCTGTGAATATTAAAAAGCCAATAATGGGATGAATATTATCCAGCATTTTGCAGAATGCTCTGGATGACTATCTAATATCTTGGGAGTTAATTATGTGAATTGGGATTGGCTTTATTTGAAGGTCAGACCTATCTTTCCAGATGTGGTAGTGTACAAGTGTCTTAAAGACAGATTGTTGGGGAAGAAATATCAACCACTTCTAACTTCCAGTTCTTCCTAGATTCTGCTGAGCGGTTTCCCTGCTGCTAAAGAACAGAGGTAACCCACGCTGTGTTACAGAAACCTAGTTAAGGGAAACTGTATATCCATAAAAATAAGTGGGGAGAGACTGAAAAGAGCTAGAAGTCAGGGAGAATGAGGTAGCTGGTTACCTTCCCGTGAGGGAAGGATGTACTGTATAAAGCAATTGGGGGAGTGGCAGAGAAGGAGCATCCCCGACTCTGTGATCACCAATTGGGGCTGGCTTGGAACCAATGGAAGGCAGGAGAAACTGGAGGGTGAGGTTTGGCAGGAGGTGGTGATGTGAGGGGAGGGAAATGGGCTATTAGATGCCCACTTCCCTTTCAGACCAAACTGCCTCAGCACAGTGTCCGAGTGAAGGGAGTTTGGGCCCAGACTGCTGTTGATAAATGCCGTCCCTCTGTGAGGGAGATGGGTGACTTATAAATTTGATAGATTAAATAGATGGACCTTTGCCCATACATGTCATGCGTGAGCAAGCGGGCCTGGTAACCCTGGGTTCCTGGGAATGGGGCTACTGCCCTCTTAGATCTGCTTGCCTGCTTTTCAATCCTGCCCCAGATACTCTAAGAATGATAAGATGCTAATGGTCACCTGGAACAATCTAACAGTGACCTCTTGTGGAGATGATGAATTCTGAAGGATGGCCTGCTACACTGAGCTTAGAGAAAACTTGGGAATCCCAATCATGTCTTGCCAAGTGGATCCTTGCTGAAGGACATCCAGCCGGTGGCGTTCTTTCAACTATTTGTGCTGTCAAGTAGCAACCTCCAAGTAGGAATTTCTGGGAACGATTGGATATTCACTGTATCATGGCAACCATGAGTTTGCCACACGAAATTCCACACCCAATCCACAGAAGTGGCTATATGTTAAGAGTCTAGCAGCTAGACCTTGTCTTCACCTCCAAATGGTTGATGTGCAACCTGAAACTGGACAATGTGAAGGTTCCTGCCTGACCGGCATGAGTTTTGCTCCCACCAGTAACCTTCATAGAGTGGGAAGAATGGGGCGGATGGTCTATCCAGGCAGGAGATAATAGATTCAGAAGCATCTCTAACCTCTTGGCAGGCTCAGCAACTGGTCAAGCTCTGGATTGCAAAGATCCCCTGAGCAGCCTCTTCCTACTCCCAGGGGCTCCTTGCTCTATCCTGGAGCTCTGAACCAGCAGCAAAGAGATCTGGAGCGAAACTAGAAACACTCTTATAACCAAGCTTCTGCTGTGGTGATTAGG
This sequence comes from Diadophis punctatus similis, assembly GCA_023053685.1. Lineage (NCBI taxonomy): Eukaryota > Metazoa > Chordata > Lepidosauria > Squamata > Dipsadidae > Diadophis > Diadophis punctatus. The sequence continues at coordinate 811,550 of JALIGW010000012.1, forward strand.
GCAAGAATCCTTTCCCTGCCAGTGGAAGATGCCTCAGGAGGAGGCAGAAGGTTCTCCTGTAAGCAGCCCTGAGATCTTGGGAGAATATTTCCCCCCAAACTCTCCAATTTGCTCTAGCCTGAACTGCATGGATGAGGGAACGAAGGTGGGGCAGTGACCCCTGAACGAGCCGGGCCCCTCTAAGGGGAGCCCTTTGCCTGCAGGGGCAGCCCAGAAGGGAGGTCTGCTCTGCTCCCTGGAGACAGGCGCCACCCCTGGCCAGCCTTCCCTTGAGGGCCTGGTGGGAGCCCCAGAGGAACCCACTGCCGGATGGCTGAACGCCGCTGCTGCTGCACTGTGCCTGCCTGCGGGTGACCTTCCTCGGCCGGGAAGGAGAAGGGCGGCCCTCCTGCCGCTTTCCGACCTTGGGGCCGAGGCCTGGGGGCCTTCTCCAGGTCAGGGCCCTTTCCACCAGAGACCCTTTCACGGGTCCCACACGGCTTGCCTGCACTTCCGTCGATCAGGCTGCGGGGCCCAGAGCCACGACGCCCGGGGCAATGGCGCGACCGCTGCGCTCGAGGGGGAAGCAGCCGCGTGGCCGGGAGACCCCGCCTTGGCAGCCACGGCCGCTCGCCCCGGCTGTCCCCGAAGCCGCCAGGCACCCCTTGACTGGAGGCCGGCGGCTCGGCCCCGGGGATGGGCGGGGCGCCGGGCGTTCGGAGCAGAGGGCGCCAGCTGCGGAATTTGCCGCAGTGGGCGCGCCGGGCGAGCGCGCGCAGCAAGTTCCCGAGCTTCCCTCCCCGCGGGAGACCGGCGGGCGTTGGCCGAGGAGCCCTCCCCGCAGGCCGAAAAACGGCTCGGGCAAGCGGCTTCAGAAGGCGGCGGGCAGGTGCCGCCTCTCCCCGGCTGAGGAAGGTTCGCTCGGCGCGCCCCTCGCGGACCGCTGCGCCCTCCCAAAGGCGCCCCCGCGGGAGATCCGGGGGATTTTAAGGGAGTCGAGCCCCCTCCCGCCGGACGATCAGCACCGCCCCGCGGGCCTCCTCCGCCGGCTGGATGCGCCGAGCGCCGAGGGGACGGCCGCCCGCCCGCTTCTCCGCTGCTGCCGCCGCGCGCCCCTCCTCACCTGCCCGGCGGCGGCCGTTCCTCGCGGGGTCCCCTGTCGGCACCGCCCCCAGTTCGGATGCCCGCGGCGACTAGCCGGCCCGGGAGCGCCAGACAGCTGCTGCTGCTGCTGCTGTCAGCGCGCGGAGGAGGAGCCGCCCGCCGCCCGCCCAGGCAGCCGTAACCCCTTGTGAGCCGCGGCCGCGCCTGCCCCCGCTGCCCCCGCCGGGCGCCGCCTGAACGCCGAGGCCCGCAGGCGAGAAGGCGGAGGCGGCCGCCCTCCTCCGCCGCAGCAGGGGACCAAAGGCCCGCGGAGGCAGGGACGCGGACGGGCCGGCGGTCTTCCTGTCGGGGGGCTGGAGAGCCTGCCCGGCAGCTCCCCAAAACCAAATCCCCCCGCCCCGCGAAGACGCTCCTCGCCTACCGGAGTATGGCAGGGCTGCCGCGGCGGTCCGCTCCCCGGCCCCGATGGCGCGGCGCTGCCTTCCCCCCGGTTTGGCCGCCCCAAAGTCAGAAGTTTCAGGAGCTGGACGTCTTGGCGCCTTCCGCCGAAGGGTCCGCTTGGTGCCTGAATTCTCGGTCTGGCGGAGGGTCCTTTTGTGGTACCGGGACGCCTTTGCTTGGGATGCCCGAACTCGGATTCCCGCCTTAGCCGAAATCCTGGCTGACTCTCGCGGCTCTGATTGGCTTTCCACAGCAGCAGCCATTTATTCAACTTGCAGGCTCCCAGAAATTACAATAAAATCAATAAAAAGGGGGCTCCCTCTCCCGGGGCCTGGGTGAAAAGTTCACCCACACAGCAGCGGAGGGGCGGGTCCTCCTCATTGCAAAGGCGAATGTTGCTGCAAGAGAAGAGGCGCTTCTGGGGTCGCAACAGAGAAGAGATTGAATTGAAGGAACACCAGAAGACCCCACCCTGCAGGATTCAATGCAGAAGAGTAGATAAATAGCCATGTTCCTGTATACTTCTGTAATATTTTATATATGAAATAAAGCCAGAATCCAAGTAATGCACCTCACTTTTTGTCCAATTACACTGGCAACATCTCGTCTGTATCGATTCCTAGAGTTTTCCTGAATAATCTCAATCTTTCATTTTCTATACCTCTCTAAACTGGATTTTATTAGAATTTCATTTCTAATCATTGATAAGAGGATGACTTTGGCAACAATAAACCCAATATGGAGAATAATGCAATGGTCAACATATGATCATGGTGATTTAAAAAATAAATAATACTTTTTTGTACAGCGTTATTTTATTATGTATGTCTTTTTCTAACTGGATATTTCCATCAACCTCTGCTAATAAATGACAAGTTGTACCAGAGAAATTGCATCACCTTATCTGCAAAGGAAGCTGAAGCACAGGTGGTCTCATCCAGCCTTCCAGTTCATGGGAGAAGACAGGCAAGGGAAAGAAAAAGGCTAAAAGTCAATGGCTGATTACACCAACAGCATAAGCAGGAGAACATTTCATTTCTGAGGCCATCGTTTCAAATATCAAGATGGCAGACTTATGACCTGCAATAAATTGATGAAATGGATTTGGCTAAACCCTGCTGGCCTTCCGAAAAGCCTTTATGACATGGCTCTTCCTGCAGGCAGGGGGTAGAGCTTAACTCCATCTGCACTCTCCCCCGGGTATGTCTGGTGGTTGAATGGTTCTTTTATATTGCAATTTTTTAATTTTTTATATTTTGATTTTAATTGAATTTATTGGTTATTCTTGTATTTTTCCTGTGTTGTAAGCCGCCCTGAGTCCCTCGGGACTTGGGCGGCATATAAGAAAACCAAATAAATAAATAAATAAATAAAGCAATGTGAATTTGATCAGTGGAGGGTAGGAAATGTATGTTTAACTGACCTCAGATAAAGAATAGTGCATAGGAGTTATGGGAGGTGAGTTTGAATTGTTAGCATGGGAAGGAAAATATTCAATAGGTATATCAGATATCTGATGGAATAAGTCCCCTACTAGAATACCCAAAGCCCCTATCTGCTGTTGGGGCCTGAAAGTTGCATTCCAGAAAAGATTTGATCCATCTTGAACAAATGGGTTTCTGCTTAGATCTGCATAAACGTATTACTTCATGTAGTTAATTTAATGACATCATCCCATGTATGTATGTGTTGCGATGTAATTATTTCTGAAAGGTTTGTTTGAACTGTGTTTTAATTGTCTTTTTATCCTATAATTGTATGTTTATAGTTGTAAGCCGCCCAGAGTCCCTTTGGGAGTTGGGCGGCATATACATTTTATTAAAATAAAAATAAATAAAAAATAAAATATATCATGTACACCCAGTCTGCAGACCAGCCATGACTGCTGACAATATATCTATATAAATAAAAATTAAATGTTCATTTGTTCAAAATCTTAAATCTCCGAAAGTTCTTCACCGATTGCTTTGAAATTTTGACACAACGTTGCATTCGAATACGTGTGTGTTTTTATATACCTATATTATATACATGTCACACCTGTGACAGGTAAAACATGCTTTTTTTGAAAAACAGTGCCATCTGTTGGACGTAAAAGCAACACATGCTATACTAAATATTTTGCACCACGAATTTCATTGCCTCATAACTTCTGCAATTTAGTGACGTCAAAAGAAGAATTGGTTGAAAAAGTATTTCCCAACATTCAAACCAATTATAAGAATTACGATTGGCTGAGTGAACGAGCTATTCTTCCGGCCAAGAACAAAGACGTCTACGAACTTAACAATATTATTCAGTCTAACATTCAAAGCGAGGCAGTCACATACAAATCCGTTGACACTGTTGTGGAAGCAGATGAAGCGGTTAATTATCCAACAGAATTTTTGAATTCACTCGATTTGCCAGGGATGCCACCACATGTACTGCAATTGAAAATCGGCGTGCCAATTATCATGTTGCGAAATATCAACCAGCCAAAGCTTTGCAACGGCACGCGGCTTGCAGTAAAAAAATTAATGGGCAACGTCGTAGAAACAACTATCTTCACAGGACCTTTCAAAGGTGAAGATGTCCTCATTCCTCGCATTCCTATGATTCCAACGGATATGCCATTTCAATTTAACAGATTGCAATTCCCAATTCAATTGGCATTTGCAATCACCATCAACAAAGCTCAGGGCCAATCTTTAGAATTGTGCGGTTTACATCTAGACACGGATTGCTTCTCACATGGACAATTATATGTTGCGTGTTCTGCAGTCGGCAAACCAGACAATCTCTATATCTGCACAGACAATGGAACAACAAAAAATATTGTATACCCACCAGCATTGTGAAATTAAACATATTAGAAACGTGCACTTTCTCTTTTCTTTCTTCTCCATTTAACCAGACTGAGCCACAGCAACGCGTGGCTGGGTACAGCTAGTAATCAATAAACAGCCATCAAATTCCGGAATACAACTCCCAAATGACTAAAATGTTTGGACCAGCACGAGGAGTTCTTCATCAGGCAGGGCCCCTCTCTGCAGTTCATCCCAGCCCTGACTGAAGAAGATGATTATCTGCGCATTGAAGGACTCACAGGAAAGCAGCTGCCAGAGCCACAAGATATGGTGAGTTTGAGCCTTCCCAATGTGCTCAGAAATCAGAAGTCACTTTGTTCTTGTTAAGAGCTAAAGATCTGTGCTTCAAGCTGGTCTTTAGTCATGTATGAATCTGAAAAAAAGACTTGTTTTCAGCTCAGAGCAAAACAGCCCACTTGGAATGTGTCATCGGAAAAGTTTAAGCTGGCTGTGTTCCAACAAGTTAAAAGTTGAGATGCCTCAGCCATGTACCGTAATTGTTGGTCTAAAGGACAAAACTTGAAATATTCTGAGTGTTCCATGATAAGGAAAATGGGAATTTGAAACAAGTCCTTACTCCTTCAATTTTTTATCTCGAACTACATAAGTAAGTGAGTTGATAGTTGAGCTCCATCTTGAGTGCTTTCTAAGCCAAAGTTGGCCAAAGAAGTGGTCTTTTTTAAGCAAAAATAAACGAAAGCAAACAATGGAAGCATGCGTTTTGTAGTGGCTCTGCAAACCTTACAGGAGCAAAACATAGCCATTGGATGTATTTCAGCATAGTCACATCAGATATCAATTAATTGAGCACAGGCATCCCCCAGAGCTGTGTGCTCTCTCCATTACTCTTTTCTCTATATACCAATAACTGCATCTCAGAGGATCCCTCAGTTAAAATATTGAAGTTTGCAGATGATACAAGGTCATTGGTCTCATTCGAGATGATGATGAGTGTGCATGTAGACAAGAGGTAGATCAACTGGCCTGTGGTGCAGCCCGAACAATCTCTACGCTTAAAACTGTAGAGAAAGTGAATTTTAGGAGGAGCCCTTCTACCACCTCTTACAATATTAGATAATACAGTATCAATAGTAGAGACCTTCAAGTTTCTGGGTTTATTTATTTATTAAAATTTATTTATTAAAATTTCTATGCCGCCCAACTCCCGGGGGACTCTATAATAGGGTTCTATAATATCCCAGGATTGGAAATGGATACCTAACATTAGAATCATCATTAAAAAGGCACAACAAACAATGTTTTTCCTGCGTCAACTCAGAAAGCTCAGATTGCCCCAGGAGCTGCTGATATAGTTATTTAGAGGAATTATTGAGTCTGTCATTTGTACTTCTGTAAATTACAAATTGTAAATTGTCTGATTTGGTAGAGCAACCAAATGACAATTACAGACTTCACAGATAGTTAGGACTGCAGAAAATATAATTGCAACCAGCTTGCCTTCCATTGAGTACCTGTATACTGCATGAGCCAGGAAGAGAGCTGAGAAAATATCCCTCCCATCCTGGACATCAGCTGTTTCAATTGCTCCCCTTAGGACGCTGCTATAGGGCGTTGCATGTCAAAACAACCAGTCACAGGGACAGTTTTTCCCCTTGTGCCATCACTCTGTTGAACAGCAAATCACCACAGCACTGTCTTATGTTTAAGGATATTTACCCATGTAAATAAGGATATTACAATAAAAATATATTATATTATATTATATTATATTATATTATATTATATTATATTATATTATATTATATTATATTATATTAATTATTATATTATATTATATTATATTATATTATATTATATTATATTATATTATATTATATTATATTATATTATATTATATTATATTATATTATATTATATTATATTATATTATATATATGGCTGCGGATGGGAGCTGCGAAGACCTGCTACAAGAGTTCCAGGAGAATTTCGACCAACGGCTGGGCAAGTACGTGGGCGCCCCAATTTCTTTTAGCCTAGACCCAAGGGTAGCACCGATAAGGCTAAAACCGCGCAGAATCCCGTTTGCATTACAGCCAAAGATAGACAAAGAGCTAGACAGGTTAATCAGTCAGGGGGTCCTAGAACTGGTGGATCACACTAGGTGGGAAACCCCGATAGTACCAATATTAAAAAATGATGGCTCAATTCACATCTGCGGTGACTATAAATGCACAGTTAATAAGGCCCTGCAGCAGAGCGCATATCCTGTGCCGGTAGTTCAGCATCTATTGCACACGTTAGGGCCAGGCACCATTTTTGCAAAACTAGATCTTGTGCAGGTGTATCAGCAACTGCCTGTGGATCGCGAGACTGCAGAAGCACAAACCATAGTCACGCACGGCGGGGCATTTAAATGTACTAGGTTGCAGTTCGGTGTTAGCGTAGCCCCAGGAATTTTTCAAAGCATAATGGAAAGAGTGCTAAACAAGGTACCTGGTGTCATCCCATACTTTGGCGACATATTGATAGCAGCAAAAGACACAACACAATTAAGAGAAAGTCTCAGAGAAGTACTGACTAGATTCCGAGACGCTGGGTTAAAACTAAAAGCTAGCAAGTGCCAGATAGGGGTTCCGGAAGTGGAATTTCTAGGATACCGGATAGATGGATCTGGACTGCACCCCACCAAGGATAAACTTAGGGCCATTAGGGAAGACCCGGTGCCCACCAACAAGACTCAACTACAAGCGTTTCTAGGGTTGTTGAATTTTTACAGCATTTACCTGCAAAATACAGCTACCGTCGCTGAGCCTCTACATAAACTGCTGTCGAAAACAACGGCCTGGGTTTGGGGGCCCCACAGAACAAGTCTTTTCAGGCTGTAAAAGACCTGCTGTCTGATAAGAGCTTTCTAATGCAATTTAGTGACACATTGCCGGTTGTGTTAGTTTGCGATGCATCACCTTTTGGGGTGGGGGCTGTACTGAGCCATCAGCTCCCAAATGGCCGCGAGGTTCCTGTTGCTTACTTCTCCAGGACTCTGTCAAGTGCAGAAAGGAACTATGGCCACATTGACAGAGAAGTGCTTGCCGCTGTGGCAGGTGTCAAGCAGTTTCATGAATATTTGTTTGGGAGACATTTTGAGCTGGTCACTGACCATCAGCCCTTATTAGGGCTCCTAGCAGGACATAAGCCCACCCCAGACACGCTACCCCCAAAAATGCAGAGATGGTTGCTGTTTCTCTCCTCTTATTCTTACATGCTAACCCACCAGCCTGGAAAGAAAATGGGCAATGCAGATGCGTTGAGCCGCTGCCCATTGCCAGACCTAGTGGACGACCCCATGCCAGAGATTCCAGTGCTGCTAATAGACTGTGCCGGACCGGGACTGATCACCTCAGCAGACATCGCAGCCGAAACAAAGAAAGACTCTGATTTATGGACAATCATGAACTGGGTGAGGAGGGGGTAGCCACAAGGGTGAGTGAAACCCAGCCTCCAACCCTGTGTACAAAAACAAAATGAGTTATCAACACAAGGGGGGTGTCTATTGTGGGGTGATAGGGTCCTCGCCAATGTTCCCTGTAATAGCAAAAAACGGTGTGCGGCGTTCTCATTTCATCTGTGTGGCCTCGCAGGCGCGCAGCCTCTTCCATTAAAAAATGCCGGCCGGAAGTTAGAAACTTCCGCGCGGCGTTCTCTCATCACGTGCGCGGCCGCGCGGCCACACACCTTAGAGGGAACAGTGGTCCTCGCTCCTCTGTCACTACGAGAGGATATTCTAAGGGCACTACACGAGGGGCACCCAGTGGTGGTGAGAATGAAGGCACTGGCACGGAGCTATGTATGGTGGCCCAAAATGGACAAGCACATAGAAGAATGGGTAGCAGGGTGTCCTCCGTGCCAGGAATCCAGGGCATCACCGCCAAAAGCCCCAGTTTTCGAATGGGAACAACCCAGGGCCCCTTGGTCACGCATCCACATAGATTTCGCAGGGCCATTCCATGGGAAGACATTCATGATAACAGTAGATGCATACTCGAAGTGGCTCGAAGTCGCAATCATGCCCAAAACAACGACCAAGGCAGTAATAAAGGTTTTAAGAAAGTTGTTTGCTACACACGGCCTCCCAGACACCATCATGTCAGACAACAGGCCTCAACTCACCTCAACACAGTTTGAGGGGTATCTAGCCAGCCTGGGTATCAAACACACATTAATCTCACCATTCCAGCCGAGTACTAATGGCCAAGTAGAACGGTCAGTGAGATCAGTAAAGGAGTCGTTGGGCCGAATAGGCCCGGGAGACTGGCAGGCCCGAATAGATACACTACTCACATGGCAACACATAACACCCAGCACAGCCACAGGGAAAAGCCCTGCCGAGTTACTTATGGGTCGAAAGCTACAGTCCACTTTAGATAGATTACACCCCTCTTATTCAAACCAAGTGAGGACATTCAACATAAAAGATCCCGTGTTTGCAAAGAATTTCGCCGAGGGGTCCCTATGGCTACCTGGGGAGGTTCTTGAGATAACCGGGCCAAAATCATATGTAATAGTTTTGGAGGACGGGAGGAAATGGCGGCGACACATAGACCAGCTCCTCTATAGGCTGCCGCTAAACGCTGACTGGGAGAAGGACCATAATGCTGTTTTACCTACAGCTACATCTAACCCGAGTGAGCCGGAGTACTTAGCTGAAGTTCCAGAAGCACCACCCAGCGATTGCGAAGGTCCATTTCAATGCAGATTCCGGCCCGCACCTGAAGTATTCCAGCAAGTTCCACAGAGGGACACATCCTCTCTGCCCAAAGCCGACGCCCAAACTGAGCTGTGCAGGTCATCTAGAGACACTAGATGCCCAGCGTATTTAGATGACTACGTATGCAAATGTGTAAGGGCTGAACTAAGGGGGGAGGGATGTTATGTCCCTACATCTACATATTAGGCTGGAAGTTCCCACTCTGGTCCAGCTGATTGTCACCAACAGGTTGCTCCTGATTGGTCCTGGTTTAAATAGGGCTATCCTATTTAAACCCCAGCCACACTGGGGTCTTGGCTGTTGTTTCCCACCATGACCTAATAAAGAGCTGAAGCCACTCACTCGCCTCCTGCCTCTTCAGTATGAGAACTTAACACCAATAATTGCAAAGTTTCAAATAATCATTGTATCATTTCCAAAGCTAACAGGTTTCAGTGAGTCACTAATCTTTCATCCAGATAAACCAGGAGCAGGATTCCCAAGATTTATATTTATAATTTTATTAAAAATTACACTAATACAGATAAAAGCATGAGGGAAGGCTTCCCCAAAAAGCTAGCATCCCTTACCACTCATAATTGGAAACAGGGATTTCCTTTTGAGAAGAGCCAGCCTCCCTCATGCAGGACCAGGGAGCCCTGCTCCCATGCTGCTTCCTCTTGCTCTCCAGAGATTTGTCAAGGCAGAAGTTGGACTCAGAGGAAACCGCTTCCTGCAAACTTTCTCTTCCACGGTTCCACACACAGCAGCAGTGTCCTCTGCCTCCTCCTTTGCTGGGAGGATGCACCAAACAGGAAAATGCCAAAAATGTCTGGGATTGGGAGAAGAACATCTCCTTTGTCATGTTGTGCACACACACACACATTTATTATTTTATGTTTTATTTATTTTTATTTGTCAAGCTTAACAGATATAAGTATAAACATGATTATGAATACAGGAAATGGATACGAATAAAAGGGGACAGTAGGACAGGGACAGTAGGCATCATGGTGCACTTATGCATGCCCCTTACAGACCTCTTAGGAATGGGGTGAGGTGACAGTTGACAGTCTAAAGTTAAAGTTTTGGGGGTTTGGGGAAGAAACCACAGACTCAGGTAGTGCATTCCAGGCATTGACCACTCTGTTGCTGAAGTCGTATTTTCTGCAATTGAGTTTGGAGCGGTTTACCTTAAGTTTTTATCTATTGTGTGCTCGTGTGTTGTTGCGGTTGAAGCTGAAGTAGTCATTGACAGGTAGCGTTGTTACACAGGGGTGGGTTCCAAAATTTTTTGCTACCGCTCTGTGGCCGTGGCTTAATTTTGTGGCCGTGGCTTAATTTTGTGGGACTGCCTTGCCGGTCATGTGACTGGGTGAGAGTGGCTTGCCGGTCATGTGACTGGGTGGGAGTGGTTTGGCAGTCATGTGACTGGGTGGGAGTGGCTTTGCGGTCATGTGACTGGGTGGGGGTGGCTTCATGGTCATGTTACTGGGTGGGTTTGCTAGGTGACCATGTGACTGGATGGGCATGGCCAATTTAGCAGTCCATTAAACAATACACACAAATTAAACTTTAAAAACACCTGGGGGTGTTTTATTTGCTTTTGTTTGTATGTTGCTCTTTTGGTTAACTTTTCTTTTTACTAGATCGTTTTTTAAGTTGTTTGGGAGTCTAGTGGTCCACTTCAGGAAACTCAGTTTTGCAGCAATTTTTCTCAGCCCCAAGGAGCTTGCAATCAACAAATAGAACAAACCAGGGAAGGCATTGCCTCTCCTTGTTTTGGGTAGGTGGGAGGCAAGGGACTCAGCCCAAGAACTGGGCCTCCTTAGAGAGGCAAAGGAGCAGGTTTATGTCTACTCCAGAACCTGGAAACAGGCACTCCTCAGCAGCAACCTCCTTTATACTTGGGACTGTTCCCCAGCCAAGTCCCCCAACCAGCACGGGCTCCTTTTGCTCTCCCTCCACTGCTGCTCAGTGCCAGAACACACAAGAAGGAAAAGGGGTGCTTCTCCTCTGGGCTTGATTCCTCTGTCCCCTTCCCAATAGCTCCCTTGCCAAGATTGTGGCTGAAGCAGCAGCCATGAGACCCAAGCAAGCCCCTTCTGACACAAGGGCCTCCTCTGCCTTCCTGAGCTGAGCCAGACTACAAAGTATAGTAGCCTGCCTGCCCCCTTAATTGGTGGGGGAAGGGAAAATGAGGAATTACTAGACTGGCCTGCCTTCCCAGAAAGCGCTGCCTCTCTCTCCCCCTCCCCATCTCAGCCCCCAGCCATTGCCGGCTCTGAAGGAAAGCCGGAAACGGAGTCAACGTGTTTGTGCGAAATAAGCGGTTTTCTTTGGCCTCTGGGAAGTCTGAGAGTGGCTGCACTGCTGGCCAGCACCTCCCAAAGAGAGCCTCTGCTGATGGGAGGCGGGCGGGCGATGCCAGGGGAAGGCAAGGTTAGCGCTCTCCCGGCCGCGCCCTGTGGTGCCTCTGCCGGCTCAGGAGATGCTTCGGGAGGCACTGGCCAGCAGGGAGAGGGGGAGCCGACGCAGCAACCTTTGTAGCCACGCGGCTGCAAAGCTTTCTGAGCTGCCCCCCACCTTCCCCGCCATGCCTGCAACTTTTATCGGGAAGCGCTGGCTGGCAGGGAGAGGGAAGCCGGCCCTCCAAACTTTGCAGCCATGTGGCTATAAAGGTTGCCGGGCCCTCTCTCCCTGCTGGCCAGCGCCTCCCGAAGCATCTCCTAGGCCAGAGGAGGCACCGCAGGGCATGGCTGGGAGAGCACTAACCTTGCCCTCCCCTGGCATCGCCCGCCCACCTCCCATCAGTAGAGGTGCTCTTTGGGAGGCGCTGGCCAGCAGTGCAGCCACTCTCAGACTTCCCAGAGGCCAAAGGAAACAGCTTATTTCGCTCAAACGTGTTGACTCCATTTCCGGCTTTCCTTCAGAGCCAGCAATGGCTGGGCCTTCACAGCCGCGGCAGAAAACTTCCCAGTGGCCATTGGGATCCCTTGTTGCCAACAGGCTTGGAAACAAGGCCAACCCGCCGGCCTCGGAAGCATTTTAAGTGCAGTGTTTACTTCAGAATAAACGTATTCTAGGTCGCTTTGCACCTGCAGATTTGTTCCGGGGCTCAGTGGTGCTAAAAGAAGGGGGAGCATCGATGATATCTCATCACAACTATGGCCGGCTGTGGAAACGCTAGAAATCCCATGTGGGAAACCGGCTTTTGAGGCACCTACCCATCCGGCATCTCTGAGGACCTGCTTCTCGCTCTCCCGCGTTTGCTGTTTTTTTCTCTCACTTTTTCCCCCTTGTGTTTGCCGAGAAGAATGACTCTGGCTTCCAGATCGGGGGAGGCAATTTTACTTCTAGGGATGCCCAGCATTGCTGAGGGCGCATGTGCAGTGCAAAAAATTTTGGGCAGCAACTTAACACCAGTTTGCCGACTGTTAAAGAACTTGCGCCAGGCTTCTTATTTACAAGATTGCCGCAGGCGCTTACCGTCTCTTTGCTGCTGCCTGTTACTGCTATCGCGATTAAACCCCTCAGCAACAACTCTCCTGAAGATTAGAGCAACAGGGTTAGACCAGGCACTTTTCCATCAGGACTGCCGCTGTTGCCTGACGGGTGTGCAACGACCAGCCTTTTGGCAACAGCTTTTCAGGCGAATAGACCAACCTAGCTCTTACGGGGGCCTTGTTGGTTTGGGTCGTCACTGTATGTTCCATCACTGCAATGATTTATGTTGGTCATTAATGCCGCCAGCGCAGACGAAATGTGGCCTCTCTCAGCTGTCCCGCTGGATCAGTTCTCTTTCCCGCTTTCAGCGACGGCTCTGCAGGAGAGTTTCTATCATCATGGCTGCTGATGTGGCCGCGAGGCCTTTTTTGGCTGACTTCATTGTTGTTTTTAGCCACATTGGAATCGCTGAGTGGCTCGAGAAGAGGACTGCCAGATGATATTGTGGGCTTGAGCCCTATTATTACCAACATTGTGGGAGAGAGCAGTAGTCAATAACGGACTGTTTTGGAAACCTCTGATTACTGTAGATCGTGTGGTGAAAGGCAAGGATGAAGAACTAATCTTGACTGGCTTGGAGGCTGTACATATGCACTCCCTTTTGACTATTAACTATTTGTTAATTTTTACCCCGGAAACGGTGTAGTTGATGTGGATTTTGCTTGTTATGATTGAATGAACGATTGTTTAGATTGTAGAAGAATGGCTTGTTAGAATGAGTGAGCCGGGGACTGGGGTTCGGACCCCCTCTGCTGAGTGTGGAAACAGAAGCGGAGGGGGGTCTGACTCTATTACCTGGCTCAGTGAGGAAGGTATGTATGGCCTGCAGGGAGGAAGGAGGACCAATGGGGAGGGGGAGGGGATCTCTAGGGGGATGGAGAGCCGGAAAATCTCAGTCATGATGGGGAGAGGTAGGTATAGCGGGAGCAGAGGGGTGGGCCGCTCTCGGGGAATAAGATCTCGCTGTTTACAAACGATCCCTTGTTCCGGCCCCTCTGATGTGGTTCCATCTTGCTCAACCCGAGTACCTGGTGACCGGAGTTTTCAGGGCCCTGGGCTCAAGCAGATGCTGTTGAATGCCAGGTCAATTGCCAACAAAGCCCCCCTGATACATGATTTAATCACTGGCGAGGGGGTGGACCTGGCATGCATAACTGAGACCTGGCTGGGCCAGGAGGGGGGAGTAGCCCTCTCCGAGATATGCCCAGACGGGTTCTCAGTGTTGCATCAGGCATGACCCCAAGGAAGGGGGAGGAGTGGCTATTATAACGCACCAGAATCTACATCCTCATAGGAGCCCTGCCCCAGAGCTTGTCGGGTGTGAGACGCTCCTTCTGAAGTTGGACTTAGGGGTTCAGGTGGGCCTTTTGTTAGCGTACCTGCCTCCCAGCTGTGTTACCAAGGCCCTGCCTCAGCTGCTTGAGGCAGTAGCAAGCCTGGCGGTAGAGTTCTGGGGGATTTTAACCTGCAGGCAAAATCTCTGGTGCAGCTCAGGAGTTCATGGATTCCATGACAACCATGGACCTGACCCAAGTAATTCAGAGTCCGACTCATGAGGGAGGTCACATGCTTGACCTAGTGTTTCTCTTGGGGCAGTGGAGAGATGATCTGAAGCTAGGGGATATAGTCACCACCCCATTGTCGTGGTCAGATCATTTCCTATTGAGGTTGGATTTCACAGCCCCACTCCTCCTCCGCATGGAGGCGGGACCGACTAGGTGGTTCTGCCCCAGGCGCCTAATGGAGCCGGAAGGATTCCAGAGGGAACTTGGGGGAAATACCTGAAACCCTGGTCCACCGCAGCAGCAGGGGCATTAGATCGGATTGCGCCTTTGCGACCTCTCCGTGGCAGTGGATCCCGGAAAGCTCCCTAGTTCACTGATGAGCTCCGGGAGATGAAACGCCACAAGAGACGTCTGGAGCGACGCTGGAGAGCCAGTAAAACCGAATCCGACCGAACACTTCTAAGAACTTTTATTAAGTCTTATTTAGTGGCGATAAGGGTGGCAAAACGATCTCATTTTTCCGCTCTTATTGCATCTGCAGATTCTCACCCAGCCGCCTTGTTTAGGGTGACTCACTCCCTCCTTGCTAAAGGGGGGAGCGAGGAACACTTGCACGGTAGAGCTGAGGAATTCGCTCAGTTTCTGACGGATAAAGTTGCTCAGATTCGGTCGAACCTGGACTCCGGCTGGAAAGAGTCCATTGAGTTGACAGGGGCAAGTCTTAGTCCAACGTTGTGGGAGGAGTTTGAGCCTGTCACTCCTGATGACGTGGACAAGGCCGTGGGTGCGATGAGCTCTTCCACCTGTTTATTGGCCCCGTGACCCTCCTGGCTGGTTTCGGCCAGCAGAGAGGTGGCACGTGACTGGATCCAGGTGGTGATCAATGCTTCTTTTAGGGAGGGATCCGTACCGCAGCCTTTAAAGGTTGCAGTAGTGAGACCCCTCCTTAAGAAGCCTTCCCTGGATCCGGCGGATTTGAAGAACTTTCGTCCGGTCTCCAACTTACCTTTTATAGGTAAGGTTGTTGAGAAGGTGGTAGCTTTTCAGCTTCTTCGGTTATTGGAGGAAACTGATCATCTAGATTCCTTTCAATCGGGTTTCAGGGACGGCTACAGTACAGAAACTGCCTTGGTCGCCCTGATGGATGATCTCTGGCGAGCCCGGGATGGGGGTTATTCTTCCATCCTGGTGCTACTTGACCTCTCAGAGGCTTTCGATACCATTGACCATGGTATCCTTCTGCATCATCTTGGCGAGTTGGGAGTGGGAGGCACCGTTTTACGGTGGTTCTCCTCTTACCTCGCCGATAGGATGCAGTCGGTGTTAACAGGAGGACAGAGGTCGTCTCCTAGGCCCCTGACTTGTGGGGTGCCTCAGGGTTCGGTCCTCTCACCCATCCTGTTTAACATTTACATGAAACTGCTGGGGGAGATCATCCGTCGACACGGGGTGAGTTTTCAACAGTACGCTGATGACACCCAGCTGTATATTTCCACCCCGTCTCAATTCAGGGAGGCTGTGGATGTAATGTGCCGATGCCTGGACGATGTCAGGATCTGGATGGGGAGGAACAGGCTCAAGCTTAACCCCGACAAGACTGAGTGGCTCTGGATATTGCCCCCTAAGGACTATGTTGACTGTCCCTCCTTGGTTCTTGGAGGAGAAAAACTAACTCCCTTGGAACGGGTTCGCAATTTGGGAGTTCTCCTAGATCCACAGCTAAAATTAGATCAACATCTAACAGCTTTGGCTAGGGGAGCCTTTGCACAGGTCCGCCTGGTGCACCAATTGCAACCATAATTGGAGAAGGAGGATCTACTCACAGTCACTCATGTCCTTGTCACCTCGCGACTGGACTACTGTAATGCGCTCTACATGGGGCTACCCTTGAAGAGTATCCGGAGACTTCAACTGGTGCAAAGTGCGGCTGCGCGTGCTGTGGTGGGTGTTTCAAGATACACCCACGTAACACCCATACTCCGCCAGCTGCACTGGTTGCCCATCGGTCTCCGTGTGCAATTCAAGGTGTTGATTATCATCTTTAAAGCCCTACATGGCTTAGCTCCAGGTTACCTTCGGGACCGCATCCTACCTCATACTTCCCTTCGACCGGTCAGGTCCCACAGAGTGGGTCTTCTCCAGGGCCATGTTGGCTGGCGGGGCCTGGGGGGGGCTTCTCTGTGGGGGGCCCTGTTCTCTGAAACCAACTACCCCCAGAGATCCGAATTATCCCCACCTTGCTGGCCTTCCGAAAAGCCATCAAGACATGGTTTTTCCTGCAGGCCGGGTGATTGAGACAATTTTACATGCTAGGTCTCCCTCATGTATGTATGGTTTTTATATGTTTTTTAAAATTCCTTTTAATACTGTTTAAAATTCCTTTTAATACTGTTTTTAAATTTTATATTGTTTAGTTGTTCTCTAAATGTTGTACGCCACCCTGAGTCATAAATAAATAAATAAATAAATAAATAAATAAATAAATAAATAAATAAATAAATAAATAAATAAATAGTCTCCATCTTTTGGAGTTGCAAATCAGAAGCTTTGTGCAAAGACCAGTGGCACAATGGAAGACACGGTTGGTAGTCAAAATTCCTTGACCAAGATTCCTCCAAGATTCCTCTTCCCAGGTGGGTCCATGGTCGTCCAAGGGTTGTCTTGGGTCATTTCCAGAGGTGGGCTTCAGCCTGTTCGGGCCAGTTTGGGCGAACTGGTTTTTACGATTCTGCGCAGTTCAGTGAACCGGCAAATCGCATCACTGACTGGCCCCTCCCCTCCCACTCACTCCTTATCACACAGTCAGGCCTGGAAGCCATCTTTTACCTTTTTGTATTCAAGCCTGCCACATTTTCTACTGTGGGAAAATGGGAGGGGGGTTTATATGGAGTAGGTGATATGTAGTAGTCTAAATAACATTCTTTCCAGAAAGTAAAGGCCACTGTGCCCGGCAGCTGCGAGGAAGTGACGGGGAGGCATCTTCAGTTTTGGATGGTGCCTGATTAGATTGTGTGATGGATATGTGGGTGCTGGGCAGGGACTTGAACTTTTGTTTGGGTGGAGAAAACCTGGAAGCTTTCAGATTTGGGTTTCCCCAGATGTTGCTAACATGGCATCTCTAAAAAATTGGAACTTTGAGGAACTTCTAGCCTCGGAGTTTTATTTCATTGGGGGTGTTTATTGGAATGCTAACACACGACTCACCTGCCTTGGGTGATGCCTAGAATCATGCCCGCGGCATAGCTGTTGCTGCTCTCTGGTTCCCTCGCTTGCCTCGACTACATGGCCCAGCTGATCTCTGCCTGGTGAGTCCTCCTTCGCTTCTCGCCCAGCTACCTCCTACGCGGCCCACGCGGCCCAGCCCACTTGCCTGCCACTGCCGCCTCCTCCTCCTCCTTGCCTGCCTGCTGGCAAACAATGGATGCTGCAGAGACAGGGTAATTTCCTACATACCTGTCAGATCCATGAATCTTCCATTCTTCAGGGGAAGGGGGGATCCTTGGTTATATTATCTACTTTATTGCTTTCTTCCTTATGTATTTTTGGCAAGAAGGCATAACAGACGGCCAACTACACTCTCTTTATGCATTCAGAATAGCTCACGGTTGGAAGACTATCACATTGCAAGCAATATCAGACAGCTAGATTTGTATAGATTTGTTAATTTAATTTAATTTAATTTAATTTAATTTAATTTAATTTAATTTAATTTAATAATTTAATTTAATTTAATTTAATTTAATTTAATTTAATTTAATTTAATTTAATTTAATTTAATTTAATTTAATTTAATTATTTAATATTTAATTTAATTTAATTTAATTTAATTTAATTTAATAGATTTGTATGCCGCCCAACTCCCGGGGGACTCTGGGCGGCTCACAGCATGTCCAAATCCATTACAATAAAACATATAACAATTAAAAAGAAAAAATATAAGAATTAAAAGAAAATCTCCAACATTCATAACTAAAGGGGGGAGACCCCGAGATAATCTACTCGGTCTCACTTTCACCCCGCCTGCCGGAAGAGCCACGTTTTTATTGCTTTACGGAAGGCCAGCAGGGTGGGGATAGCTCTGATCTCTGGAGGGAGTTGGTTCCATAGGGAGGGAGCTCCCACAGAGAAGGCTCTCCCCCTAGGCCCCGCCAACCGACATTGTTTGGTCGATGGGACCTGGAGGAGACCAACTCTGTGGGACCTAACCGGTTGTAGGGAGGTATGCGGCAGGATGCGGTCCCGAAGATAACCCTGAATCTGCCTAGCATAGAAGAAAAAATATATTTCATGCTGACTGATGTAACAAAACAAATTGCAATGATTGCAAGGAAGACACAAACACAAATGCTGACAGGCTCTTGGGTGCAAGAGGATGAATGAAGTTGATGTGAACTGCTGCAATTTTAAATGGATTTTTGCTAAAACCCAGGGTTGCAAATAAATGTACTGATTGTTAAAGAACTAAAGAAAAAAATCTATATGGTAAGTTATAAATACTTCTATAGAATTACTTTAATCATTGAGCATTAAATTTGGACCACATATCAATATAATGGTGTCCACTTCTCATTTTTTAATCACAATGTCTTCAAAAATATATAAATATATTCATATCATGGATTTATTTTTTTAAAAGCAGGGGAATAACATTTTTTCCAGTTCTACAGCATTGCCTTCTTTGCTGCAAAGCTGGAAAAAGCCAAAACTCTTCATAAGATGATAAATTCTGACATAATGAGCCAAGTGGCACAGCGGTTAGAGGCAGTACTGCAGGCCACTTGAGCTGACTGTGATCCGCAGGTCAGTGGTTCAAATCTCACCGGCTCGAGGTTGACTCAGCCTTCCATCCTTCCGAGGTAGATAAAATAAGGACCCAGATTGTTGGGGGCAATATAAATATACATTGCTTACTGGTGTAAACCGTATAGAGAGTGCTTGCACTGTGAGGCGGTATATAAATCTCACAAATAAATAAATAAATAAATCTCACAAATAAATAAATATATTAAGAATGTAAATTTCTTACATCATTAACATAGGAACGCTAATATCTTCCCTTTAAAAATTATTGAGGTGTCTTATAGATCTGAAATAATATTTTCTTATGAATTAATTTCATTTTTAAATCATAGGAAATATATTTCACATGTTTTAATATCTTAACCCACTGATTTTCCAAAATCAGATATTCCAATTCTTCCTTTCACAGGTCAATTGTAATATAATAACTTCATTTCAATTTTTAATACTACATAAAAATGAATTGTTACTTTCCATTCAACCAGTGTTTCTCTTTAAAAAAATCTAAAAGTGAAAATGCCAAAGTATCGAGAACACAATGCTTAGTTGCCAATTCCAAATACGTATTAACCAGTAGTGGGTTCTAAAACCCTTTATTACTGGTCTGCACGCATGCTTGTGCGTGTGTGCGCGCAACGCTTCTGCGCATACGCAGAAGCGTCCCGGGCAGGTGGGCGGAGCCTCCCGCCACCAGCGCTACTGGTTCTAAGAACCAGTCCGAACCAGGAGCAACCCACCGCTGGTATTAACATGTCAAACTCAAAAGACAACCTCCTAAAATATTTAAAACAGTAATTAAAATCCACCATTTTAAAGTAGGAATCCTTTGTTTAGCCCAATTGTCATAAAATATATTCCTTGCTATTTTTCATATAACCCCAGGAATATTACATATAATTCTGGTCATACGCTTGAAGAAGAAAACCCGCCTAGGGGAAGGCCAATTTTGAAAATGAATATTAAATCAACAATTCACAGTCTAACCTGATCTGGGCAGACCAAAGGCGATCAGCATTCAACTGCTCAACGGAACCGAAGTGTTTTTAAGAGCCTTGCCCAGTGTAAAAGTCGACAAGCATCTCTTTAACCAGGGCCCAGAAACAAGCCAGTGACGTGCAATCAAGTGACTGCAGCCAAAGCTGCTTGATCCGCCTGCCGGGGGCTGACAGACAAACTGCCATATTTTGGATTACTTAATGTGCAGCCCCCTGTGGAATGCATTACAGAAGTCTAGGGGCAAGTGGGAACTCCCTGCAAGCCCACCAATTTATGGAGATCTCTGCCTTTTGTCAGTATTTTATTCACAATGCTTATTGGAATGTCAAAAGATGAAGAAATGGACTCTGACCTTTGACCTCTGATGAAAAGTGGGCAAGATGACATGTGACAAAGAGTTTGAGCTGCTTATTCAGGTCACAGAATTGAAGGTCAATGTCCCATGAGCGAAGACCTGTTGAAAGACAGGAAATAAGATCAAAGTCACTTTAAATTATGGTAATTATTTGTTTGTTTGAGCAAATGACTCTGAGCAGCTCACAATCAGAGGAATACAATGGGGTTTATGTAGAAAAAGAGTGACCCCCCCTTTCCCCCCCCAGGTGGTTGCCTTCCCAGCTGTCAGGAGTTGCTCAGAATATAGGCCCCTTCCTGCAGGATTATTCTCAACCTACCTTCCCTCAGCAAGATGTGGCTCTTGGTCATCTACAGCACAGGTCACCAACCGGTGGTCCGCGGACCACTGGTGGTCTGCGAGAAAATTTTGGTGGTCCATGGAGAAATCTTGGCCCCTGGGCTGGATATGGCCGAGAGCAATTACTGTGCAGGAACACAAGTCTGCACCGCCAGGAGTGAAATGCTCCCGGTTCGCTCGTGCCTATTGGTCGCTGGAGAGCTGGTTGCAAAGGGAGCATGAGGCTCTGCCCACCCGCCCGGATGCCGCCATTTGGATTCTTTTATTTTTATTTATTTATTTATTTATTTGTCAAACATGTATAGTAGTAATTTGTATAAACATAAGTAAAAAGTAACGATAAAAGAGGACAATTTGACAGTAGGACAGGGACGGTAGGCACGCTGGTGCGCTTATGCACGCCCCTGGTGCGCTTATGCACGCATGCACAGAATGCTTTGTGTATGCACAGAGGGTAAAAGAACCCAAATGGCAGCGGTGCGAGCCACACGAGCTGCAACAGGAAGGTAAGACCAAGAACTCACCACGCTCAGCCAAATGGCTGCTAGGGGGGAAGGTTCAGCTGCCTACATATCTCCGCCTAAATTCTCGAGCCCGGACGAAGTTTCCTGCGCTGCTTCAAATGCTTATGCTGCACTACAGCTGAGAGAAGCACCTCGGACGGGCTCCTCAAGAGAGTGTTTGCTCGGCCCCATGCAAATTCTAGAGCCTGGACGAAGTTTCCCCCACCACTTCAAATGCTTGTGCCGCACTACAGCTGAGAGAAGCACTTCGGGTGGGCTCGAGATTTTGCATGGGGCTGAGCAAACACTCATTTCTTGAGGAGCCCGCCCGAAGAGCTTCTCTCAGCTGTAGTGCAGCACAAGCATTTGAAGCGGTGGGGGCACAGCTGCACTCCAGGGAGCTACAATGGTTTATGTTGCCTTTTCAGCGCAAACACCAGAGCAACTCGCTGATCAAGGTCCATCTGCCGAAATCTGTCCGCCTATCCCTCCACTGGTGGCGCTCCCCGGCGATCTCCAGGGGCGGTCCCTTCCTGGAACCATCCCGAGTGACGGTCACCACCGATGCAAGTCTCCAGGGCTGGGGGGGCGCACGTGCTTTCACACGTGACCCAGGGCACGTGGTCGCAGTCGGAGGCATCACTGACCATCAATCACCTAGAATTGAGGGCGATCTTCCTGGCCCTTCAGCGCTTCCATCACATAGTGGCGGGTCAGAATGTCCTGGTTCTGACCGACAACATCACGGCGAAGGCTCATGTCAACCGGCAGGGGGGCACGGTTTCCCGTCAATTGATGGCAGAGGCCATGGAGTTGGGCCTCTGGGCAGAGAGGCCTCTCCGGTCAGTTCGGGCAGAACACATATCGGGGGTGTCGAACCACACTGTGGATTGGCTCAGCCGTCACGAGGTGAACCCGGCGGAGTGGAGCCTTCATCGGGATCTGTTCCAGGAACTCACGGAGCGTTTCGGCCGCCCGGTCATCGATCTTTTCGCCACTCCGCAGAATGCGAAGCTGCCGAGGTATTTCTCCCGCTACCAATCCTACGGGGCGGAAGGGGTGGACGCGCTGCGCTGTCCGTGGCCGAGAGGCCTGCTTTATGCCTTTCCACCGCTTCCCCTGATCCCTCGGGTCATTCGCAAGCTGTTGGAGGAGGAGGCAGAGATACTCCTGTTGGCACCCCACTGGCCGAGACGTCCATGGTTTGCGGATCTCTGCTCGTTGTCCATCAGTCCGCCCTGGCGAATCCCGCCGACAGAGTGGTCACTCTCCCAGGGATCAGTGCATCATCCGGACCCGTCGTGGTTCCAGCTGACTGCCTGGCACTTGAGCGGCGCACTCTGCAGCACAGAGGGGTCCCGGAGAACATAATTCAAACCTTACTGTCTTCCCGTAGGGCTTCTACCACGCGCATCTACGCCTCCACTTGGAAGTCCTTCTGTGGGTGGTGTTCGTCAGCCGCTGTTTGTCCCCTCGACTTGTCAATTATCAACGTCTTGCAGTTTTTGCAGGCCGGTCTAGATAAAGGGTTGGCGCCTAACACCTTACGGCGTCAAATGGCGGCGCTCTCGACGGTGCTTTCTTGCTCCGGGATCGAGCAACTCTCCGCGCATCCTTTGATCCGGCGGTTTCTTAAGGCGGCATCCAACATTTCGCCGCCCGTGGTTCACCGCTACCCGACATGGGACTTGCAGACAGTTCTGCAGTCCCTCACCGCGGCCCCGTATGAACCATTGCCTACGGTGCCTTTGAGACTGCTCACTTTAAAAGTGGCCTTCCTGGTCGCCATTACGTCGGCTTGCCGTATATCCGAGTTAGCGGTGTTATCGGTGAGACCGGATCTATGTGTTTTTCACCCAGACAGGGTCGTGCTTCGCCTGGATCCGGGGTTCTCCCCTAAGGTTAATACGTATTTCCATAGGGCGCAGGAACTGGTACTACCGGCCTTTCCGGATCCACAGTCCGGGGAGGTGTCGGCCAGGTCCTTGGATGCACGACGGGCCATCGAGGTGTACACCACCCGTACGGCCTCGTTTCGTCGGTCTGAGGCGCTGTTTGTGGGATTTTATCCGGCGTCGATGGGTAGGAAGGCTTCTTCCACGATGATCAGGCGCTGGATACGCGAGGTTATTGCTTCGGCTTATCAACAGCAAGGTCTGGCACGGCCGGACAGACTTACGGCACATTCCACGCGTAGCGCGGCCACTACGGCAGCGTGGACAACCAACGCTTCGATTGAGGAAGTGTGTCGGGCTGCGACATGGGCTTCGCCATTGCCGTTTGTGCGGCATTACAAAATGGACGCATTTGCGGTCAGGGACTCGGCCTTTGGCCGCCGGGTACTGCATGCGATGCTTCCGACGTCTGAACTTGAGGGTTTACATTGATTCCCTCCCAATGGGATTACTGCTTTGGCATGTCCCAATCTTGGAGGCTAGCTCCGCCCACTATGGAGAAAGGGCGTTGTTCTTACCTGAACGCCTCTTCTCGTGGGGCGGAGCTAGCCTCCAAGTCCCGCCCTTGTTGTGGTTCAGTACGGGGTGGGGTGTTTATTCGAAGTTGTGTTGAATAAAGTTTGGTTGGGGTTAACACATTGGGTCTGACTTCGTCCTTCGTCTCAAGAGGGGGTGCACATCAAGGGGACAGTTTTTATAAGTCTGACTCAGTCCTGATTGGCTAATGGATTGTATCATCCCAATCTTGGAGGCTAGCTCCACCCTACGAGAAGAGGCGTTCAGGTAAGAACAACGCCCTTTCTCCGCCAGTTGCATTGGCTGCCTATTAGTCTCCGGTCGCAATTTAAGGTGTTGGTCTTGACCTTTAAAGCCCTACATGGCTCAGGACCAGGTTACCTCCGGGACCGCATCCTACCACATACCTCCCTACGACCAGTGAGGTCCCACAAAGTTGGCCTCCTCCAGGTCCCATCAGCCAAACAATGTCGGCTGGCGGGTCCTAGGGGGAGAGCCTTCTCTGTGGGAGCCCCATCTCTCTGGAACCAACTCCCACCAGAGATCCAGACTATCCCCACTCTACTGGCCTTCCGTAAAGCTGTGAAAACATGGCTCTTCCAGCAGGCGGGGTGAAGAAGAGCGGATTCCCCCAAGTATGAATTGGTTTTTAAATGTAATGAAATGTTTTAAAATTATTTTATTGTATCGTTCTTATTTCTGTTGTACGCCACCCTGAGTCCTACGGGATTGGGCGGCCTATAAGAACTTTTAATTTAATTAAATTTAATTAAATTAAATTTGGTGAAAACACAAGAAGAAAACCAAGGTGGGTGAAGACTATGATCCCAGCATTGTTTATAATTTTGTGCAAATGTATGTCATTTGATTAATGACAGTAATCATGGGTTAATCCCATTAAGGTAGGCAGAATGAAATAATAATGCCCTCCCAAATATGTGATATCTATAAATGCCACATAAATAAAACTGATAATTTTAGATCAGAACTCTATAGTGCATTTTTTCTTGTCCTACAAGAAACCATGATTATCAACTCTGACAGCAAATGTCCTCCTTAACCACAATTGACTCTATGTAACAGCTAAATGTCATACCAAGACAAACCAGATTGTGGTTGATTGAAAATAGGACAGGGTGAAGATTGGATTTTTCAGGTTTCTTGGCAGAAAGATGTATTCTTCAGAGGAAGATGGGCAGTTCCCAAGATGTCTTCCCTGTTGCCTGGGCTGTTCCTTGGGCCTGCCTGCTCAGGATTACAGCCTAGTTGGTGGTTGTGGGCTTTTGCCCAAAGCAACAGGCTTCTCTCCAGCAGTAGTGGCAGTTGTTAAATTGTGGGCAAAGATCGCAGGAGACAGACCTCAGAACAGCTCTTTTATTAGCTCACTCAAAACAACCAGCAACTTGCAGTCTGACAGATAGCCCTTTTATAGGGAGCTGTCAGACACAACAACCAATAGCGTATGAGCATTCAAACACATTACCAGGGTGGCAACAACAGTTCAGGTAGAGTTCAACTAAACATAACAACAACAGTTCAGTCAGAGGTCGTCTAGTCAAAACAAGTTCATGGTTCAGCTATAGGTCAGTCAGAACACAACACACCTCCCCTTCTAGATGGAACAGTCTGACAGACATAGTCACGCAGGTAGGCGGGGTGTTTGGGAACCCTCCCTGACCTGCGCAGCTCAGACTCTGGTGAGGCAGCAGCCTGTTTGGACATGTCTGTTGTTGCTCTTGGGGTGGAGCATGGAAGCTCCTGGAATGTATCGGGCGTGGCCTCTGTGACTGGTGGAACCGGTTCTAATTGAGAACGCTGCTGGACTTCCATTTCCTCAGGTCGACCTTCTGAGACACTCGGGCTTGAGGTAGCTAGGGGAAGAACACAGGGCGTTACCTTTTGAGATTCGTTAGGTTCCCCTTTTACTCGGTTGCATAGCTGATCTATGTGCCTCTTCCAGAGGCGTCCGTCCTGGAGGCGGACGTCATATGTTAGTGGACCCAAGATTGCTTCTATGACCTCAGGTAGCCACAGGGGGCCCTCAGCATAATTTCGGGCGAATACCGAATCTTCCAGGGAGAAGGCCCTGGTTTTTTGTGTGACCTCTGGTTTTGCCTTAGTGGCGTAGTTTGGGTGTAAACGGTCTAGGACGGATCTAAGCCCGCGACCCATAAGGAGCTCGGCCAATGGTCGCACTTGGGGTTATGTGCTGAGTACTCAGAAATTTATCGATGCGGGCCTGCCAGTCCCCTGGGCCCAGTCTACCTAATGCTTCCTTGGCTGACCTTACGAATTGTTTAGCCAGTCCATTGGTCGCCGGATGGAATGGCTAGGACAGGGCATGGCAAATTCCCAGGTCAGCAAGGTACCCCTTGAAATTGGTGGCCGTAAATTGGGGACCATTGTCCGTTACAAGGATGTCTGGGAGGCCGTGTGTGGCAAAAAGGTGTCTGAGCACCTTAATAACCACCTCAGCGGTGGTAGAACCCATTGGAAATATTTTGAGCCACTTTGAGTAGGCATCGACAATTATTAAAAATATTTGGCCGTGGCAGGAGCCTGCAAAATCGGCATGTAGCCATGACCAGGGGTTTTTTGGTTGTTCCCAGTCATGGACTGGTGCTTTGGGCGGAGCAGGCCGCGACTCTTGACAGGGTTTGCATAACCCAACCCAATTTTGGATTTCTGCATCCATATTTGGCCACCAAACGTACCCCCTAGCCAAGGCTTTCATCTGGACAATCCCCAGATGGCCTTCATGTAAGGTCCTAAGTATTCCAGCTCGCAGGCTGGTTGGTATGACCACTCGGTCGCCCCAAAGGAGGCAACCCCCTTGTTCTTGCAGTTCATGCTGTCTCTGTTCGTATGGTTTAAGGTCCGGCTTGACCAGGTCCTTTGGCCATCCCCTCAACACCCAGTTCAACACAGTTCTGAGTGAGGGGTCCTTGGCCGTGTGTTTAGCCACCTCAGCAGAAGTGACCAGTCCGGAATCAGCCAAGTCAATCAAGAGGATTGGAGCTTCCGGGACAATGTCTGTAAGGAGGTCAGGCAATGGGCACCTGCTCAAAGCGTCCGCATTGCCCATGTCTTTTCCTGGCTGATGTACCAGGCGATAGGAGTAGGCTGAGAGAAAGATGGCCCACGGGCCGAAACGGGGGGATAGGGCAGCCGGAGTGGGGCGGTCCCCCGCAAGAAGCCCCAGAAGCGGCTTGTGGTCCGTAACCAAAACAAAATCCCTCCCAAACAAATATTCGTGGAATTTTTTTGACACCAGCAACTAAAGCCAAGGCCTCCCTGTCCAGCTGGCTGTAGTTCCACTCTGCACTGGACAGAGTCCTTGAGTAATAGGCCACAGGGGCCTCTCACCCATTTGGAAGCTTGTGGCTGAGCACAGCGCCGACTCCCACAGGGGAAGCGTTGCACGCCAGGACCAATGGCAGGGTATTGTTGTATTGTATTAAGAAACTGTCATTGGTTAGTAGTCGTTTGACAGCTGTGAAAGCTGACGCCTCCCTGGACCCCCATTTCCAAGGAATGTTTTTGGCCAGCAGCTTGTGGAGAGGCTCGGCTACGGTGGCTTTGTTTTTTAGGAAAAAGCTGTAAAAATTTAGGAGCCCCAGGAAAGCTTGGAGTTCTGTTTGGTTTTTTGGGGCAGGAGCCTCATGGATTGCCCTTAGCTTATTTTCTGTGGGGTGGATACCTTGGCCATTGACTCGGTACCCTAAAAATTCGACCTCAGGCACCCCCAACAAGCATTTGCTGCGTTTGGCTTTAAGCCCAGCAGCACGCATTTTTGACAGGACCATTCTAACTCGACAGCGGAGCTGGTCCTGGTCACAGGCAGAGATCAGGACGTCATCAAAATATGGTACGACCCCAGGGATGTTCTGCAACAGACGTTCCATTATACTCTGGAACAACCCCGGGGCTACGCTGACTCCAAACTGCAGCCTGTGACATTTAAAAGCTCCCCTGTGAGTTACAATGGTCTGTGCTTCTGCAGTAGCTCTATCTACCGGCAGCTGCTGGTACGCCTGCGCAAGGTCTAGTTTAGCAAACAGGCGTCCAGGACCTAGGGAGTGGAGTAGATGATGCACAATCGGCACCGGATAGGCGCTCTGTTGCAAAGCCTTATTGATTGTGCATTTGTAATCGGCGCAAATTCGAATACTGCCGTCCCCTTTAACGGGGGTCACTATGGGGACCTCCCATTTAGCATGGTCGACCGGTTCCAAAATGCCTTGTTTGATGAGCTTGTCCAGGTCTTTGTCAATTTTATCCCGTAGTGGGAGAGGGACCCATCGTGGCTTAAGGCAAATGGGGGCGACATTAGGATCAAGGCTAAATGAGATAGGATTTCCCACATACTTGCCCAAACCGTCACTGAAAATGTCCTGGAACTCATCAAAAAGGTCGTCCAGGTTCGCGGCTGTCACACAGTGATTTTATGTTGCCTGTTACATGTATATGCAGGGAGATGCATCCCTATCAAATATAATGGTTTATTCCTGAGCACGTGACTAATGTTCCTAGTACGCATGTGTACATTCCTTATCCTTTTTGTTCTTTGCTTCATGACGAAGCAACATCTCTTTTATATAGCCAGAATGTGATTAACTATTTTTGTTAAGAAATAAATATCTTTTACATTAGAATTATAATGCGGTTTATTTTGGCAATGTCAGAGTTCCAGGAAAAGATTCATTTCGCCTCTGATAAGAGTAATTCTTATCTCAACATGATAGCAGACGATTGGTTTCTGGACCTTAATTAATTCTGACAGATTTATTGCGTTTAGCCTAGTAAGAGAAAGATAAGAATGTTTTTGGCCGTTTTGAAGTGAAACGCCATAAATCTCCTTAAAAATGTCTTCTCCGGAGAAAGAATTTTTATCCTTCCTCGGCCAGCCGGGTGAAGAAAGAAAAAGATCTCAAGAGGCACCTTTTTTTGCCAGCACCTTCTTCGCTTCTAATAACTGCACCAAAAAAGACTGAAACCTCTCCGATGCCGTCTCCCACGCCTCCAATTACAGCGGAAGAGGCCCTCCAACAAGAAAAAGATTTTGAAAGGTCAGTCAAAGTCAAAAACACATTTTTTTCCCGGGGGCAAGTTCAACTCAAATGGAGGCCGTTCAAATGGGGGCCGTTCCAAAGATTACTCATTATGAGCCACTTCCGACTCAATTGCTTGAAAGTTTTTCTGAGGAAGCTCCCTCAACCAACATATCTGGCACAGAGAAATATATTGATTCACATTTTAAAGGCCTTCTTGCTAGTAAAGACAGAGAAATTGAATACTTAAGGAAGCAGTTACTAGAAAGCCACCGCCCATATGAAAAACAAGATGTCTGCCAGTCCCACATTCCAGAAGCCTCTCCTGGGCCTTCTTTTCCGGTCTCTCCAACATTAGAGTCCCACCCCAAAATGGGTGTTACCTTTCATATGCCGGAAAGGGAAAGGACATATGACTATTTATTATTATTTATTTATTTTGTTATTCTTATATGCCGCCCAACTCCCGAAGGACTCAGGGCGGCTTATACGTCAATAGGGGCTGGCTCTGATCAAAGATTTTATGAACAAAGAGTCTCTCCCAAAAGTAATGTTGCAGTGCCATCTAGTGGACAAAATATAGATAGAACAGAACTTTTATTTCAAATGGCTCTAAGTAGGATAGAAATGTTGATCTCTGAGAAAAGACAACCTTTGTCAACTATAACCCAAGAACAATTTCTTCAGCCTGCCCAAATAATACAGGCCCAAAGCCCACCATCCATTCCTATGGCTGCACAAATTATGCTGAAAACTCAAGCTGCTTCGCAGGCTAAAATTGCTATGCCTGCCCCAACTGTGGCCCACTTAGTGCCAATTTCTCCACTACCTGCTTCTATGCAGCCAGTCCCTGCTGTACAACAGACAGCCCAGGCACCACCTCCTGCTCCGATGCAGGCTACTTTGCCGCCTCCTATTCAACCCCAAGTGGGTCCACAGGCAATTCCTCAAGCCTCACACTTGCAGCGCCCCCTAGCTGCAACATGTCTTCCAAATAGAAGACCCCCAAAGAGAAGATACACTCCAAGATTGCTACGTTGCCAATATTGTGATCGTGTAGGTCACACAAGCAGAAATTGTCTTAAATTGCAACGCACTCAAGTTCCTGTCCAACCCAGAGGAACAGATTTCAGAGATCAGTATTAACTCAGAGCCACAGCCTACAGGAGAAGTGCATCCCAGCCCAGAGGAACAGTCTACAGAGGCAGCAGAAGCAGAGGTGGCAGCCAACGTCGCCCAGGTCCAAGGCGCGACCCATTTGGCCCATATGCCACTCTTGCCATCACACAAGCTGTCCAACCCTGTCAGCAATATGATAGACATTTATTATGGACTTTGGACTCAGGTGCCTCAATTAGCATTACTTACCAAAAGCACCTTTTCAAAGAAATGCATGCACCAGAACCAGAATTTCGTGAACTTTATACATTCACTGAACGTCCTTGCAAAGTCGAAGGAAAAGGGACTGTCTACATTGAAGAGTTAGATACACTGGTTCCAGATGTTTATTATGTTCCTGCTGCAGCTTTTAATTTGCTTAGTTATACCCATTTAATCAATATTTTAGATTTTCAGATTCATCATTTTAAGAACGCAAGCTACATTGTTAAGAATAGTATGATTGTTGCAGACACAATTGTGATTGCTGGAGTCTTCTACTTAAGGCCAAAACCTGAGCCTCAGAAACAAGCAAGTATAATACCTTCCATTAATGGCAATGCAGGCCCAGAGAGAGCTGTCCAAGAGAGAGATCCTGTGATTGCCTCACTGACTCCTAAAAGCAAACCTAAGGTTCCTAATTCAAATGTTAACCTTGTTAATTCTCTTACAGGAAGACCCTTACATTACAACTGTATACATAAATGGCACAGGAGAATGGGGCATGCCAGTTTTGACGTCCTTAAGTGAATGCCATTGTTTGCCCAAGGTTTGAATTTCAAAGGATGTAAGGTACATTTGGATTGTGCTGTTTGCAAAAAAGCAAAAGCAAAGGCAGCAGCCATTCCAAGACATGCTATACATAAGTCAACACGCATTTTTGATTTGGTTCATACTGATATTGTGGGTCCTTATGGCCCAACTATTGGCGGTAAAAAGTATTTCTTAACTATTGTTGATAATCATTCTAGATATGGTTATGTCTTTCCTATGAGAGAGAAATCTGAAACGTTTCAGATCTTTAAAGATTTTGCAGTTCAAATCTACAATCAGCATGGGGTGAAGATCCGCAGAATCCAGAGTGATCGTGGTTCCAAATTCATGTCACAACGTTTCCAGGACTGGATGCGCAGAAACAGTATCATTCACCAAACATCTGCCCCATTTACGCCGGCTCAAAATGGAGTCGCAGAACGACGGCAAGGCGTTTTCCAAACCATGATGCGCTGCCTTCTAGAAGATGCCAATCTGAAACATTCATTTTGGGGCGAAGCACTTAAGTATGCAAACTACCTTGTTAATCGCACTTGGAGTAGTGTGATTGACCAAACACCTTTCTACATGCTGTATGGCTACCAGCCAGATCTTTCTAATTTACACATTTTTGGTTCATATGCAATGGTGAACATTCCATTAGCGCGAAGAAGAAAAGGTGGCCAAATTGCTAAAAGACTGAGATATATGGGCATTGATGACAATTCGAAATGGGGAAAATTCATTGACTCTAACAATATGATTACAATTTCTAATTCTGCTAACTTTGAAGAAGATTCAGATTGGTCCAAAATACATTCTAATGATCCTGGAGTTTATTTTCCTAGAGATGATCCATCCAACATTCCATCTTCACCTGCCGCGGACGCTCATGCTAGCGACAACAATGGAGATGAGGAAGATGAAGAAGATTGGACAACCGCTCCAAGACGTTCCAAGAGAACTACAAAAGGTATTCCTCCAAAGAAATACACATTGCAATGTACAAACAGACCACCACCATTGGTCTGTAATGTTACACTTCCACCAGAGACTTATGCTCAAATCAAATATCTTCCACAAGATGAACAAGATAAATGGCACACCGCCATGCAAGTTGAGATGGACAGTCTCCAAAACCTTAAGGTATTTACACCTGCAGCACCTCCTCAAAACAAGAAAGTCATTGGCACATGATGGGTGTACAAAATCAAACAAAAACCAGATGGTGAACTATTATACAAAGCAAGACTAGTAGCACAAGGTTTCGCACAAAGTTATCCTGATGATTACACAAACACTTACTCACCTACAGTGCGGACTGAAAGTGTGAAAATAGCCTTAACTACAGCTTCCATTCTTGGACTTGAAGTTTTCCAATTTGATGTTGAAACTGCCTATCTACATGCAGACCTAGATGAAGAAATCTACGTGAAGTGCGCCCCCGGAGTCCGTGACAACCTCCGTGGCCGAGAAGGGGACACGTGGATTCTCAACAAAAGTCTTTATGGTCTGAAACAATCAGGTTTGATGTGGTATAACTGTCTCAAAGACAAACTAAATTCAATGGGCTTTATTAAGTCCGAAACTGATGAATGCGTGTTTACAAAAAGGTTTAGGGATGCATATGAAATTGTTCTTGTTTATGTAGATGATATTGTTTACATTGGTCCTAACAAACAAATGAGTGAAATTTTTGTTTCAGGTCTGAAGAGATTCTTCACATTGAAGTCACTAGGTCACATCAATGATTATTTAGGTGTACAGATTGAAAAGACACAGAAGGGGTTTAGCCTCTCACAACAAGCCAAGATAGAACAACTCCTACACTATTGCAACATGCAAGATGCTACACCGACACACACTCCTATGCAAACAGATTTTTGTAACTTGAAAGATGAACAAAGTCCTGAGTTCAAGGATCAAACACTTTATCGCTCAGTAATTGGTTCACTACTATACATTAGTGGTTGGACTAGACCAGACATAGCACTTAGTGTCAATTTGTTGTCACGACATGTAGGCAAAGCCACAGAATTCCACTGGTCATGTATTAAGAAGTTACTCAGATACCTAAAATACACTCAACACATGAAATTAAAGCTAGAACCTACACATTCTGATTTTGCTGACTTGTATTGTTATGCAGATGCTGACTGGGCAAGTGATAAGGAATCAAGAAAAAGTACATCAGGTTTCATAATGTACCTAAATGGATGTCCCGTTCATTGGAACGTGAGAAAACAGAGTTTTGTTTCCTGTTCTTCCACGGAGGCGGAATATGCGTGCATTTCTGACGCTAGTAACCAGTTAACGTGGTTCTATTCTTTAGTTACAGATATCTGGACCAAACCGAAGAAGCCAATCACCATGATGGAGGATAATCAATCAGTTGTTTATATTTCAGAAACACGTTTCACAGGTTCTAGGTCCAGACACATTGACATTCGTTATAAAAATGTTAGAGATTTAGTAAGACAAGGTTTCATTAAGTTAGAATATGTGCCAACAGAATATCAGATAGCTGACATCCTGAACAAGCCGTTACCAGCAGCAAGACATGAATCTTTAACATATCTGATGTGTGTAGAGTGATATAAGCATATCCATCCAACAGACAAAGAAGGGGTGTCACACAGTGATTTTATGTTGCCTGTTACATGTATATGCAGGGAGATGCATCCCTATCAAATATAATGGTTTATTCCTGAGCACATGATTAATGTTCCTAGTACGCATGTGTACATTCCTTATCCTTTTTGTTCTTTGCTTCATGACGAAGCAACATCTCTTTTATATAGCCAGAATGTGATTAACTATTTTTGTTAAGAAATAAATATCTTTTACATTAGAATTATAATGCGGTTTATTTTGGCAATGTCAGAGTTCCAGGAAAAGATTCATTTCGCTTCTGATAAGAGTAATTCTTATCTCAACAGCGGCTCCGATGGCGTGGATGCCTGTCACCCCTAGGCCGAGCGATTCAAACCAATCGAGTCCTAGGAGGCTCGGAAGGCTGCCATTGACTATGGTGAGCTGGAGAGGTCCGTCGAAATTGTTGAATCTGACGTGGACCCGGGCTTTTCCAAGGACAGGGATCCAGTTTCCCTGGTAGTCAGAGAGGCGGATTGAGGATTCCTGCAGGCGGGTAGACCGGAAACTCGGAAGGGCGAGCTTGAATATCTCCCAGGTGACGATAGACACTGCAGACCCAGTGTCGACCTCCATTTGGACCGGTGCTCCGTCGATGGAGACGATGACCATGATCTTCCTTTTGAAAGGGAAGCTGGCCCTGGCAACCCGTGTTTGGTTGGTTTCTGGCTGCCTGGCGAAGGCTCTCTGGCACGGTCTATGGTTTTCAAGCGCATGCCTGTCTTTCGGCGGCAGAATGGCACGGCAAACTCGCGCCAAATGTCCTCTCCTTTCACACCGTTGGCAGATAACGTGCCTAAATCTGCATGATATCCTCGGGTGTCGCCCCCCACAGCTGGCACAAGCAGTCAGGAAGTCTTTGGGAGGCGGAGGGCACTTCTGGTCGGTGCGGCAGACCTCGTCGTCGCTGCTTACAGGCTCCTCGACAGAGACCATGTGGACCGCAGAAGGAGGCTTAGTGTCCTTTTTAGAGGAGGTGAAATGGTGCAGAGATTCGGCCACTTTGGATGAGGACTCAGCAGCTCTGGCTTCGTCCAGGGCAGCACCAGCGTGAGGTTGGGCCGAGCCAGGAGCCGGCGTTGCAGGCGAATGTCCTGCACGCCACAGATGAGCTGGTCAAGCAGGATGTCATCCAGGTCTCGCAGTGGCCGGAGGCTTTATGGAGGGCGGCGATGTATTGGTTGATGGTCTCGCCTTCCTGCTGCAGCCGCTGGCGGAACTCATAGCGCCGGACAACCTTGGATGGAGTGGGCGCGTAGTGTGTCTTCAGCGTTGCCTGGAGTACTTGCCAGGTCACGGTGTGAACTGGGGTTGGGGCAGACAACGATTCTGCGGTGTCAAACACCTCTGGCCCGCAGTGACTCAGAAACAAAGCTCTTTTTCTGTTGTCAGCCAGCCCCAGCAGATCATTGGCTTCGAGGAAGCACTCGAAACGCCACATGTAGGAGTCCCATTTTTCCCGGGCAGGGTCGAAAGGCGCCGGCGGGTAGAAGGTGGACATCCCGATGAAAGAAGGCAGACGTGGCAAGTGCTGCCTGGCTGGTTGCAGCGCTTGAGGGCTGGTCTTCGTTCTCCTGGTCCCAAACCCTCGTCGCCACTGTTAAATTGTGGGCAAAGATCGCAGGAGACAGACTTCAGAACAGCTGTTTTATTAGCTCACTCAAAACAATCAGCAACTTGCAGTCTGACAGATAGCCCTTTTATAGGGAGCTGTCAGACACAACAACCAATAGCGTATGAGCATTCAAACACATGACCAGGGTGGCAACAACAGTTCAGGTAGAGTTCAACTATAAACATAACAACAACAGTTCAGTCAGAGGTCGTCTAGTCAAAACAAGTTCATGGTTCAGCTATAGGTCAGTCAGAACACAACAGCAGTAATGTCCTCTTATTTCCTCCAGTACCTGCTGTTCCAACCCTTTCTTTTTCCTCTACTGATCTGTCCCAGATGGTCTGAACAACTCCCTCAAGCCATTACCCCCCCCTACCTTATTATTCAATGTTTCCAGCTGACTGGGGACTCTTTGGCCATTTATTGGTCTGCTAGGAAACTATTTCTTACACAATCTTTGGAATGAAGCTCCCTTGATTGTGGCCTCTGCTGCAATAATGCTGGTCTGGCAATGGATCGGTATCCAGGGCAGAGCAAGGCCCACTTTGTTGGAGATATTGATGGGGAGGCTGGGCAGCCATCAGTCAGGGATGCTTCTGTCTTGACTCCTGCCCTGAGCAGAGGGGGAGGGGGTGGACTCAGGGCCTTGGTGGTCCCTTCCCACAGTGGAAGTCTGGGGCAGCTTCCCATTGCCTCCCCTGGCAAACCTCTGACAGCAGCAACATCGGTATGCAAAAAGGAAGAGACTCTTTAGTTGTTTTGGTATTTCTGTACCCAACATTGTCTCTGCCGCTCTATGCTGACCTGAATTAAACCGGTCAAATGACTTGGTAGCTCATAAAGGAAATTCAGTAAAAGAAATATGATTTCTCCTTGAAAACAAACCAAATCACAGAAGCCATGAATCCACTGTGGCGGGGATCCCTGCAACTGTGCTCCCATGTATGCAGAGGGCCAGCAGCAGCCTCACTGCCCTCATCCCCAGGGGGGCATCTTCAGAAGCAGGGGGCCGATACATGGAAAAGTCCTTCCAGTAGGGAGTGATCCCATGTCTCTGGGTAGACTGTATTCAGTTCCATGGGCCATCAGGAGGCAGGCACCATGTGACCATTTTGGGACTCAAAGAGTGGGTAGCCAGATCTTATTTTAGGGGGGGCAATCTGGGAGGGAACTTTAGATGGCGAGATATCTGGTGCTTTGGCTTCAGAGATTATCCAGCCCTGAGAGAAGCATCCAATCTCTCCATTAAGTTCTCAGGGCAGAGATATACGGAGGTTACATTATGTCACACCCCAAATATGGGTTTGACATGGACATACTGTACCTCCCAGTTGGATTGCCCTCGCTCCCTCGGTCCCTTCTTTCCCATTCACTCATTTTTACCTGGTACCCTGTAAAGTGGGTTGGCCTAAGAGAATATTTTCAATTATATTGACTAGTAGGACTCAGGCATGATGTGACTGATTTCATTCCATTTGGGACTCATCAGATATAGCAATAGCAATAGCACTTAGACTTATATACCGCTTCATAGTGCTTTACAGCCCTCTCTAAGCAGTTTACAGAGTTCAGCATATTGCCCCCAACAATCTGGGTCCTCATTTTACCGACCTCGGAAGGATGGAAGGCTGAGTCAGCCTTGAGCCAGTGAGATTTGAACAGCTGAACTGCTGAACTAGCAGTTAGCTGAAGTAGGTTGCAGTGCTGCTTTTAACCACTGTGCCACCTTGGCTCATATGGGTAGCCAGATATTATTCTATGGGTTTCAAATTCTTCCCCACCCCCACAAGAGAGTGCTGATGGAAGTCAGGTAAACTCCATGCAAAAGACATAATCCAATGCAACATCTGCACCTCTGCTCTGACAGCTCAAGGGCAGAGGGGCTGGAGGGAGACCCTTTGGAAAACTTAATTCGATTTTCCCTGTCAGGCACAGAGGATCAGGATCATTGCTCAAGCCAATACAGAAGAATCTAGTCAACTAAAGTTCAATACTAACCTGGGACCAGATAAGGGTCAATAGAATTCAAGTGAGACCACTTGTGGGAGCATAACAACTCTGCACTTAACTTCACCTTCCAGCTCTGCCTTCTTTTCCCCTACATTCTCACCAGAGGTGGGTTCCTCCCGGTTCGCACCGGTTCTATAGAACCGGTAACAAACCGCTGGTGATTTCACGGAGCTGGTTCTGTCGGTGCCGGTCCATGGACGCCGCCATCTTTTTTTGGGATTTTTTTGGGGGGGGATTTTTTTTTTTGGAATTTTTTGCTGATTTTTTTTCTTCTGCGCATGCGCAGAAGCCGAATTTCCAGCACTGTGCATGTGCCGCCATCTTGTTTTTGGCTTTTTTGGGAGGGAATTTTTTGCGGATTTTTGGCACTGCGCATGCACGCGTGCGCCTGTGAGGTGTGGCCACGTGGCACGCAATGCGCACGCAGCCACATGGCATGGGAGGAAGCGAACCGGTGGCGAGGTAAGTTAGAACTCACCCCTGATTCTCACTGAGTTCTATTTTGAATTCTTACATGTACGAGGAACTAAAAAGGCACTATAATGGAAGTG
The DNA here is from genome assembly GCA_023053685.1 of Diadophis punctatus similis. Lineage (NCBI taxonomy): Eukaryota > Metazoa > Chordata > Lepidosauria > Squamata > Dipsadidae > Diadophis > Diadophis punctatus. Next base: position 848,894 of record JALIGW010000012.1, read on the forward strand.
CTAAGCAAGCCGGGTCAATGACACCTCTCTTGCACAACAAAAGCCATTTTGGTAGCTGAGCCCTGAGCTGCTAAGTGGAGAAACAGCCACTGACCAACCACTTGCCCTGGAGCAGCAGCAGAGCCATGGAACACTTGAAAGAAAACATATAAAAAATACCAAAGAGAACTTGAAAGAGAAAAAAAGAATATAATGCAGATGAATCCACTTGAGTTAGACTCTCCTCTGGCTTTGGCCAATCTTCCTTCCTTGGCCATTTCTTTGGCTGGTTCTTTGATTTCTTCCGGGATTGTTTTTGGCTTTCTAGCTTCCTCTTTTGCAGTCCTTTAAATTCCTTTCTGCATTTCCTCCCACTTCTGTCCACAAAATCTAGGTTTCTGAATGTGTTTCTAACCACAATCGTCTATTCTTCTGCAGTGGGTTCAAGATTACATTTCAGACTTCCGGTTGTACTTCCGGCAATTTCGGAAGTCTGATTCGCAAGCTGCACGGTCTGCTCCAATCTCTTCTTGTCAGAGGGTCCAAATCAGGACCATAGCCACCCTGGAGGGGTGGCGAAGCAAAGGGGGACTGCCTAGCAGGTAGAGGGGAGCCGCATCTCCCTTCCCTGACTAGGAAAGCCCCCTCCGATGATGATAAGAAGCAGCGGCAGCAAACATGGCTGCCATGAAGCCGAAGACAACCAGAATACCCAAGACAGAGCAGGAGGAGAGAAAGTGAGTGGCTTGTGATCTAGGAAAAAGAATTTTTTTAAAAAATAACCCCAAGAAATATGAAGGGGAAGTATATTGGAGCTATGTGCTAGCAGCGGAACAAATACACTAAAAGGAAATTATAAATATTTAAGAGGAGAACTGTTTAAAGGAAACTAAGAAAAAAAACTTTGAACTCTCAAAACAAAGACGTGGCTTTGGAAAGGTACTTTTTTAAATACTGGAATTTGATTTGGAATTTGTTACTATCTTATTACTATTAAACTGATTATTATTTACTCACCCATATATTGGATTTACAATTTAAAATGATTAAATTTGGATTATTAGCAAAACGAAGAGAAGCAATACTGGATTGAAGCAGGAGCGCCATCTGCTGCTAAGAGGAGAACTCTGCAAATTTGGGAATTTTTATTTTTGTTGGATAATATTGCCGAGCAAATAAAAAAGATTGGAAGAGACGTGGATAATCCCCTGGTTTGACTGTAAAATGGAAATAAATGGAGTAAAAGATATGGAGCAGACATACATTAAAGATATCATAAAAGAACAATGTATGGAGAACATGGAAATATCTGGCTGTATGGATTGTATAAAGCAAAAACTGGAACATATAATACCAGGAATAACAAGTATAGACCAGAACTACGAGGAAAGAATGGAAGAACCTGAAAAAGTGGAACAGACAGCAGAATTGGGAAAATCAATAACAAGATAATGAGAGGATAATAATAAAATTTATGGTGAAAAAGGGATTAGAGCAGACTTTAGAAGACAAGAAAGAGAAATGGGAGAAACAGGAAGATAGTTGGGGAGAAGAAGAAGGGGTTAGAATAGGTAATCATAGAATAAAACAAAGAGGGATAAATAAGGGGAAAGAAAGTTAGAGATTATGGTCAAAATACAGACTCAAAAGCAGATGAAATAAATGATCTAAAAGAAGTATATGGGAGACAATCTAAAAAAAAGAGAAGATTAGAAATTGGAATAAGGGTGAAAGATATGGGATAAAAGGGAATGAAAAGAGAAGGAGTATAAAGCAAAATATCTTATGAAAGCTTTTTAATAATGTGTATGAATATTAGAATATTAGAATTATATAAGCTGAACAATTGTTTGTATGTGGTGTAAGAGATAAAATTATTTTTGAATATTTGTTAGGAATGTAGTTAAGGAATTTATATTATTACTAGAATTGTATAAGTGGAAAAATGAATTTGTATTAATAGTAAGAGTACAAGAAATGAAGAATTGGAGAGAATATTATATACATAAAATTGTGAGCAATAATAAAAAGCTAGAGAATAGATCATGATTGATATATGGAAAAATTGAATAATGAAAAAAGGAAAGATCACATATTTAATTATTAGAATGATAGGAGAAGGGGGGAAAGAGGGCTAAAATAGAGATAGAAATATGAGGGGGGAAGAGTAAAAAATAGATATTAAAATGATAGGAAGTGTGGTAGAATTATGAGAAGGATTAGAATTGAAAGATGATAAGACATTATGTGTTAAAATCAGAAATAAAATGAATTGTAATTATTAAGAATAATATTGTTATAATTATTTGTATTGATTTGATTGATTTGATGTTGATTTGATTATGTGCTATCAAGTCGGTATCAGCTTTTAACAACTATACAGATAATTCTTCATTCATCCCTGCCAGGATGAGGCAGCATAGCAAGATTTTTGTCTGTGTGTGTTTATTTAGTTAGAAAGCTTATATGGCTAAAAATAATATTGTGTATGTTGATGAAGCTTCTCAGTCATCCAGGTAGAGTTGTCTGGAAGCTGAGTCATGGGAACATTTTGCTGCTTACCCAAGCACCTTCTTTAGTCTTCTTCAGTCAGGAATGTTTCAACCCAGAAAGGAGAAGACGTCCAGTTGCCATGACTCGATTTTCAGATAACCTTGTTAATGCCTATAACTGGGTGATGTCCTTGAATCCTGATGTCAATTTTTCTGTTACTGAATGGGTTGCAGAGGCAGCAGGGTCTTTTGGGACAATGATATTATTTCACTTTTTCTGTAAGTTTCATTTCCAGAATAGAAAATTCCAAATTCATCTGATGACAAGTTTTCCATGCCCATCCATATGAATTCACTGACTCCTAGATTTCTGTAACACATAATGTAATCCCACTTTAACAACAACCAGCTTTCTTGGTTCATGCTGCAGCTGTTCCATGTTCCCATCCTAAGGCTGGGGAAGGGACTCTGAACTTATTTATTTATTTATTTTAGTGTTCTTATATGCCGCCCTACTCCCTGGGGACTCAGGGCAGCATACAACATTTAAAGAACAACTAAACAATATAATAATTTAAAAACAGTTTAAGAAAGAATTAAAAAAACATACAAAACCATACATACGTGGGAGAGACCTAGGATGTGAAATTGTCTCAAAGCCCCGCCTGCAGGAAGAGCCATGTCTTAATGGCTTTTCGGAAGGCCAGCAAGGTGGGGATAATTCGGATCTCTGGGTGTAGTTGGTTCCAGAGAACAGGGCCCCCCACAGAGAAGGCCCTCCCCCTAGGCCCTGCCAGCCGGCATTGTTTGGTTGACGGGACCTGGAGGAGACCCACTCTGTGGGACCTGACCGGTCGAAGGGAAGTATGAGGTAGGATGCAGTCCCGAAGGTAACCTGGTCCTAAGCCATGGAGGGCTTTAAAGATGATAATCAACACCTTGAATTGCACCTGGAGACCAATGGGCAACCAGTGCAGCTGGCGGAGTATGGGTGTTACGTGGGTGTATCTTGAAACACCCACCACAGCACGCGCATCCGCATTTTGCACCAGTTGAAGTCTCCGGATACTCTTCAAGGGTAGCCCCATGTAGAGCGCATTACAGTAGTCCAGTCGCGAGGTGACAAGGACATGAGTGACTGTGAGTAGATCCTCCTTCTCCAATTATGGTCGCAATTGGTGCACCAGGCGGACCTGTGCAAAGGCTCCCCTAGCCACAGCTGTTAGATGTTGATCTAATTTTAGCTGTGGATCTAGGAGAACTCCCAAATTGCGAACTCGTTCCGAGGGAGTTAGTTTTTCTCCCCCAAGAACCAAGGAGGGACAGTCGACATAGTCCTTAGAGGGCAATATCCAGAGCCACTCAGTCTTGTCGGGGTTAAGCTTGAGCCTGTTCCTCCCCATCCAGATCCTGACATCGTCCAGGCATCGGCACATTACATCCACTGCCTCCCTGAATTGAGACGGGGTGGAAATGTACACTCCCACTCCCAACTCGCCGAGACGATGCAGAAGGATACCATGGTCGATGGTATGGAAAGCCGCTGAGAGGTCAAGTAGCACCAGGATGGAAGAATAACCCCCATCCCCGGCTCACCAGAGATCATCCATCAGGGCGACCAAGGCAGTTGCTGTACTGTAGCCGCGCCTGAAACCCGATTAAAAGGAATCTAGATGATCAGTTTCCTCCAATAAGCGAAGAAGCTGAAAAGCTACCACCTTCTCAACAACCTTACCTATAAAAGGTAAGTTGGAGACCGGATGAAAGTTCTTCAAATCTGCCGGATCCAGGGAAGGCTTCTTAAGGAGGGGTCTCACCACTGCAACCTTTAAAGGCTGCGGTACGGATCCCTCCCTAAAAGAAGCGTTGATCACCGCCTGGATCCAGCCGTGTGCCACCTCTCTGCTGGCCGAAACCAACTTACCAAATGATGGTAAGAAATGAAAATGGAAAGAATGAAGAACAAGAAGATAATAAAGGGGAGAAGAAATTAGAAGAGGAAAACCAGATTGATGAATATACCAGGACCTATAGTGATAAAAAGGAAAAGGACATTGAAAATGAAGGACAGATTGACAACTATTTTGGGATTCATAATGATTACACTGGGATTTACAGTGTAATTTACAGTGATTAAAAAAAGTAAGGGGAGAATATTAGTATTGGATGAAACAACTTAAAAAAGAAGGGGGAAACAAGGAGAAGAGATCAAGAGAAATTGAAAACAGACCTATACAAATAACATATTTAAAGGGGGGGAAAGGAGCTTGGGGGAAAAGAAGCTGTTGGTACAAAAGTAAAAGGAAGAAAAAGAAGAAGCTAAGAAAATGGGGGTGGAGGATATATTTATAAAAATGAAAGAGTGGAAAAATCAAAAGAAAATGAATGATTGATGATCGAAAGACATAGAATTTTCTTTATTTTAGAATTATTATACTATATTTAATTGTGATAATTGATATTAATAGGGAATAAGCTTTGATTAAATAATTAATATAATCATTTAATAAAAGGGTTTTCTTCCTGTAAATTTATAATTTTATTTTAGAGTGGTATAAGATTGGCTGTATTAAATCTAAAATTAATTGAATTAAATATTTGTACCAACAGAGGGAAAAGATAAAATATAAGAAAGAATGAAAATAGGTCAATTGTTGGAAGAACGTACAATTTGAATAATTATTACTTTCTTATATAAGATTTGTATAATCCATAAATTTGATGTAATACAGACATTTTGATGATTATTGATATTATTGGAGTAATATAAGAAGTTAAAATGAATACCGTATTTTTCGGAGTATAAGACGCACCGGAGTATAAGACGCACCTTAGTTTTGGGGGAGGAAAACAAGGAAAAAACGCCTCTGCCTCCCAGCAATTTGCCAAACAGCAAACAGCTAACAGTACAGATGATATACACTGCTTGCTGTGTATTTCTGTGCATGTGTGCCTGACCCATAGAAATGGCAAAGAATTGGAGAAATGTACATTTATGGCAGTATATTAATCCCAGAAAGTTTTCTTAAATGTAATCACACTAACTCCTCCCAATTATTTAAATAGATCTACTCCAAACATGACTAAGTCAGGGTTTCTCAGCTGCCTTCTTTTAATACTAATACTTAATACTAATACTTAATACTAAAACAGGACATTTCAGATTATACTTTTACAGATCTTTAAAATTGATGTGGCTTTCTGGAAGTATTCTCTGCTATTTAAAAGAAGATACAATAGCACTGGGCCTCTTCAGAGCAAGCATTTATTTTAAAAAGCTTCTTCATTTTGTTAAGTTGTCTAGAACAATAATAAAGCAGTCTTTAAAAAATAAGTCTAATAATTTGAACACTCTACAAACATTTAACAAAATAACATATTAACAGAATCTGCCTCTACCTAGGATAGAACTCACAACCTCCTGATTGTGAGGCAAGAGCTCTAGCTCTGAGCCATAGCAGCTATAGCTTTCCTCTTTTCAATTTCAGCAGTCTAATATTGCCAGCAGTTTATCTCCCAGCAATTTGTCACATTACAGCCACCGTAGTTAGTTTCATTTTACCAGGTGGCTTGCAAGTCTGTCAGCTGTAGATCGGGAGGCAGTTTATCTCTTCTTGTGCTCTTCTTGTGCTTTGCCCTGTTTGCTGCAAAGAGGTAAATTGCTGGCAGGCAGAGGCCAAAGGGTGGGGGTAGCTGGGTGGGGCTGCATTCGGTGTATAAGACGCACCCAGGTTTTCACCCTCTTTTTGAGGGTAAAAAGGTGCGTCTTATACTCCGAAAAATACAGCAATTAATATGACTGTAAGACTTTAACCAAACAATGCTGGCTGGCGGGGCCTAGGGGGAGAGCCTTCTCTGTGGAGGCTCCGGCTCTCTGGAACCAACTACCCCTAGAGATCCGAATTATCCCCACCTTGCTGGCCTTCCGAAAAGCCATCAAGACATGGCTTTTCCTGCAGGCGGGGTGATTGTGACAATTTTACATCTTAGGTCTCCCCCATGTATGTATGGTTTTTAAATGTTTTTTTTAAACAATTCTTTTTAATACTGTTTTTAAATTTTATATTGTTTAGTTGTTCTCTAAATGTTGTACGCCGCCCTGAGTCCTCATGGAGTAGGGCGGCATATAAGAACACTAAATAAATAAACAAACATAAATTATATAATTAAAATATTGATTTTTGATTGGGCATTTAGAAATGATAGAAATAGGGGAAAAAGAAAAAAGAATGTTAAGTAAAAATATTAAGGAAGGGGAGGAAGCAATTCGGCTTAAAATTAAGAGGTATAAGAGATAATAACTATTTTGGAAAGTTAAGCCATAGCGGTGATTTTGGAATAAAAATTGAAAATCAATTGGTGGTAGACCCAGGAGACAAAACTAGGTTAAGAGGTAGCATTAAATTAGGAACATATACCTAGATTAAAGCGTTATCCGAGGGTGAGTCAAAAAGTAATGCCATTTTCTTTCTTTATTTCTTTATTTCAGGTGAAGTTTTTGATAACAATACCTGAAATTTTTCCCAGTTATAAATGATTATATCATTTACGTTCTGAAATATTTTGTTTCTTACTTTTCAGGTTTTTAGACTCGCAAGGAAAATTCAAAATGGCTGCCCCCTTAGAGTTGCCTCAAAAACAAAGAGCAGCACTGTATTCTTTCTTTTCTCTTTCATCTCTATTTTTTCATTTTTTTCTGTGTTTAGTCCTTTTTCTTCTCTTTGCTTTTAGCTTGTATTAGATTTTACTATTATAATCATTCTTAATAAAATTATACACACACATATACAGTATGTATACGCCCCTGTGTATGTATCAGGGGCGGGTTGCTCCTATCTTGCTACCGGTGCGCTGCAAGCGCATCGCCATGTTCCACGCGCGCATGCACTCGCTACATGCGCGCACCCCCTCATGCAATTTTGCTTCCTGTGCATGCACGGAAGCAAAATCTCACCGAAATCTCAGAAGGGGACGCACGCGCACGCACGATTTTGGCAATTTTTCACTTCCGTGCACGCATCCCCTTGCAAGATTTTGGTGAGATTTTGCTTCCGCGCATGCGCAGAAAGCAAAAAATGCCAAAAAATTCCCGAAAAAAGATGGCGCTGTGCGACAGACCGGCGAGGACGGCACCAGAGCCATTTCGCAATCTGCCAGCTGCTACCAGTGCCATAGAGAAGACTGCACCGGTAGGAACCCACCCCTGGTATGTATGTATATATGGGTCTGTGAGAGTGTGCGTATGGGTATGGATAGATATCATAGATATAGATACAGAGGCATACGCATAGGCATACTCACAGGATATATAATGTGATGTGATGTGATGTGATGTGATGTGATGTGATGTGATGTGATGTGATGTGATGTGATGTGATGTGATGTGATGAGATGAGATGAGATTATATTAGAATAGAATAGAATAGAATAGAATAGAATAGAATAGAATAATAATATAATATAATATAATATACTATAATACAATACAATACAATACAATACAATACAATACAATACAATACAATACAATACAATACAATACAATACAATACAATACAATACTACACTACACTACACTACACTACACTACACTACACTACACTACACCACACTACACTACACTACACTACACTACACTACACTACACTACACTACACTACACTACACTATACTATACTATACTATACTATAATATAATATAATATAATAATATGGGAACCTCCAGGTCCCATCAGCCAAATAATGTCGGTTGGCGGGCCCACGGGGGAGAGCCTTCTCTGTGGGAGCCCCATCTCTCTGGAACCAACTCCCACCAGAGATCCGGACTATCCCCACCTACTGGCCTTCCGCAAAGCAGTAAAAACATGGCTCTTCCGGAAGGCGGGGTGAAGATTGGTTTCCCCCATGGTTGAATGTTTTTTAATTATGAAATGTTTTTTAAATTTTTATGTATATTACATATTGTTCTTATTTCTGCTGTACGCCACCCTGAGTCCTACGGGATTGGGCGGCCTATAAGAACTTTTAATTAAATTATGTTGTTATGTGATGTGATGTGATGTGATGTGATGTGATGTGATGTGATGTGATGTGATGTGATGTGATGTGATGTGATGTGATGTGATGTGATGTTATGTTATGTTATGTTATGTTATGGTTATGTTATATTATTATCCTACAGTATATATCGTGCAATATAATACAATTGCAGCTAACTGGCATATCTATAGCAATAGCAATAGCACTTAGACTTATATACCGCTTCATAGTGCTTTACAGCCCTCTCTAAGCGGTTTACAGAGTTCAGCATATTGCCCCCAACAATCTGGGTCCTCATTTTACCGACCTCAGAAGGATGGAAGGCTGAGTCAACCTTGAGCCGGTGAGATTTGAACAGCTGAACTGCTGAACTAGCAGTAGCCTGCAGTGCTGCATTTAACCACTGCACCATCTCAGCTATGACTGTTCTGCTATCTACCATCTATATCAGTAATGGCTAACCTTTTTGTTGTCGTGTGCCAAAAGTGTGAGTGCGTAAACGCAACAGCGCACGTGCGTGCCTGCACCCATAATGCAATGTGGCCCCCTGTGCATGCGCATCCAGGCTTAGAGCAGCTCTTCGCTCTCCTCCATTGCTCGGGTTTCCTCCGTGGGAGGAAAACACGGAACCCAGCCAGCCAACCCGCGGTCCGCCTCCCTTTTTGTGTGTCCCCTGCGCATGCACCCCAGCCCCCTGCGCAAATTTGATGACTTCCCTTTCTTTCTAATATCCGACATAGTCTGCATAGTCAACATAGATTTAATATGCAGAGTCATATCTGACATGACTCTACAAATTAAGCTATAAATTAATCCTGGGTGCAGTGTTTTGCTGCTGCAGTATTGCAAAAATGGGCATCCCAAGTATACATTCTCATAAATCCTGATTTTTATTGAAAGTATGATTAATTATATCTATGGGTAACTAAATATGAAAATAATGCTTGTAGGTATTATTAACTGCTATTGGGCATACACACAAGTATGTGTGTGTGCGCGCACACACACATACCCCTGAGCTATGCATTATTGCTGAGTCATTCTTTAAAGCGGCTGACAGAATCCTTGCAACTGCTATGTGAATGGGGCTTTTTACATGGTTCACTTGGGCCTCTCCCAAGCTAAAATCATGCAAAACAAGAAACATATGGAAAGCAGTCAGGGCAGAAACCACTCCAGAGAGTGGCACAAACATCCTGCCATTCTTGCACAGCTATTTGGATTTTGTTTGAATGGCTGAGAACTAGCACTGTTTAGCTGCTGGACCTGTCTTATTTCAAGGGCAGAAACTTTTCTGTAACAAACACAGAAAGTAACTTGGCTATATAGCAAAACTGTTGAGATTGTATACCTAGCTATGAGGATAAGTAGACTAGCTTCATATTGCTAGAAGTAGATTCTCAGAGCTATCGAATACTGATTATGAAATGTCTGGTTAGCTGACTTACTTCCTTACTTCCATTTGTATGAGAAATATAAGGCATCTGGTTTAAGAGTTCCTATTTTTTTCTTCTTCATCAAATGTTTGACTAACATGAGACCCTAAAAAAGAATAAGAAATAAAAAATGTTTCTGCTAGGAGTGCTCTATGAAAAAAAAAGTGAAATAATATAAAATATAAAAACAACCAAATAAATAAATAAATAAATTTAAACAACCAAATAAATCAAAACAGATAAGGATCGTATTCTTCCTCTTTTAAATGGCACTTCATAGATTATAGATCTATGAAGATCTATAGATCATAGATGTCAGTACTATGTTTAAAACTGATTGGGTTACTAATGTATAAACAAACCACTAATCCAGGGGTCGGGAACCTATGGCTCGCGAGCCAGATGTGGCTCTTTTGATGATTGCATATGGCTCGCAGCAGGGGTGAAATCCTCCCGGTTCTTCGATACTCCGCATTGCCCGAAAACCCTGTAACTAAACGCCCAGACAGAGAGAAGTTAGCAACGTGGAAAGAGGGGCGACATTGACAACTACCGCTGCTTGAGCGGTGGGCCAATAAGAGAGCCCGCTGATGGGGCCACGTGAGGGAAGTTTGTGTGGAAAGACGGTTGGGAAACCAAGGAAACGGTTAGCGGGAGTGAAGCGGTGAGAGGGCGGGGGCGGGGCCGAGCACGCGCGGCAGGTGAGGGGCTTTGTGTGAGAGTGACTTGGCTTTCTTGCTTCCCTTCGCGCGTCGTCCCGCCGCTCTGTTAATTGTCAGGCCGTATCAACCTCCCCCTTTTTCTGTGGTGCCTAATGGTGGGATAGTTTGAATAAATAAGCCAAGCGGGCCGAAGGAGCCTTGGAGCTCCGATGCTGCCCTGCTCTAGTCGCCTGCTGGGAAGGCTGCAGCAGCCACCATCAGCTGGCGGCATAAGGCAAGAGGCAGGCGGGAGACGTGGGCAGGAGCTGGCTGTCGAGGGAGCGCGCGGCTGAGAGGCATCTCGCGCGGGGAGGAAACTTTGTCTGGCTTGGCTTCGAGAGCGAGCAAGCAAGCGAGAGCAGCGCAGCCACAGCCGGAAGGGAAGCAAGCAGCCTGCTCTGCCACTCAAGCCAGCGGCTGCTGGAAGCAACAAGGGCGTTAGGAAAAGAGAAGGAGGAGCGCCGCCACCACCGCTAGCACTCTTTCCTTCAGTTCTATCTTTTCCTTCTCTTTTCCTAACGCCCTTGTTGCTTCCGGCAGCCGCTGGCTTGAGTGGCAGAGCAGGCTGCTTGCTTCCCTTCCCGCTGTGGCTGCGCTGCTCTCGCTTGCTTGCTCGCTCTCGAAGCCAAGCCAGACAAAGTTTCCTCCCCGCGCGAGATGCCTCTCAGCCGCGCGCTCCCTCGGCATTCCCTCCTTCCTTCCTTCCTTCCTTCCTTTCATCTCTGGTCTTCCTTCCTTCCTTCCTTCCTTCCTTCCTTCCTTTCTTTCATCTCTGGTCTTCCTTCCTTCCCTTTTCTCTTCTTCCCTCTTTCCTAGCCCTCAGCACCACAAGATCCTTTTTCCCAAATGAAGAAAAGAGTGCTGGTGGCGGCTGCGGTCGTGCCGAGGGAGCGCGCGGCTGAGAGGCATCTCGCGCGGGGAGGAAACTTTGTCTGGCTTGGCTTCGAGAGCGAGCAAGCAAGCGAGAGCAGCGCAGCCACAGCCGGAAGGGAAGCAAGCAGCCTGCTCAGCCACTCAAGCCAGCGGCTGCCGGAAGAAACAAGGGCGTTAGGAAAAGAGAAGGAAGATAGAACTGAAGGAAAGAGTGCTAGCGGCGGTGGCGGCGCTCCTCCTTCACTTTTCCTAACGCCCTTGTTGCTTCCAGCAGCCGCTGGCTTGAGTGGCAGAGCAGGCTGCTTGCTTCCCTTCCGGCTGTGGCTGCGCTGCTCTCGCTTGCTTGCTCGCTCTCGAAGCCAAGCCAGACAAAGTTTCCTCCCCGCGCGAGATGCCTCTCAGCCGCGCGCTCCCTCGGCACGACCGCAGCCGCCACCAGCACTCTTTTCTTCATTTGGGAAAAAGGATCTTGTGGTGCTGAGGGCTAGGAAAGAGGGAAGAAGAGAAAAGGGAAGGAAGGAAGACCAGAGATGAAAGAAAGGAAGGAAGGAAGGAAGGAAGGAAGACCAGAGATGAAAGGAAGGAAGGAAGGAAGGAAGGAAGGAAGGAAGGAAGGAAGGAAGGAAGGAAGGAAGGAAGGAAGGAAGGAAGGAAAGAAGACCAGAGATGAAAGGAAGGAAGGAAGGAAGGAAGGAAGGAAGGAAGACCAGAGATGAAAGGAAGGAAGGAAGGAAGACCAGAGATGAAAGGAAGGAAGGAAGGAAGGAAGGAAGGAAGGAAGGAAGGAAGGAAGGAAGGAAGGAAGGAAGGAAGGAAGACCAGAGATGGAAGGAAGGAAGGAAGGAAGAGGAAGAAGAAGAGGAAGGGTGGGAGGAAGAGAAAAAAGTGAGAGGGAAAGAAAGAAAGAAAGAAAGATTTTAGGAAGGAAGAAAGACAGAAAGAAAAAGAAAGATGGTAGGAGGGGTAGTCTTATACGAAGAGTATATCCCAAACTCTATATTTTCATTGGAAAAGTTGGGGGTCGTCTTATATGCCCAGTCGTGTTATACGCCGGAATATACGGTATATGGCTCTCACTGAAATAAATTTCCAAATTTTTTGCTTTCATGGCTCTCTCAGTCAAAAAGGTTCCCGACCCCTGCACTAATCTATGTTTATATAAAAAAGTGGTATTGCTTTAAATTGTAAGCATTGTAGGCTTGCTGATTATTATAAAAGAGAACGGGTTAGCTTGAGTAATTTGTGCGTCTGTGTGCTGTGTGATTGCTTCTACTCATTGCTCCTGTATCTGTTTGAAGACAAGAAGCTACCGGAAAGAAGTTCAAGGTTTTTGATGAACTGTTTGCTGAGTGAATAGCTAAGTGCTAAGAGTTTGACTTTGTGTCTGTATATTAAATAGCTATCTGTTTGCTATTGCTAAAGAAGATAAGTTAAAGAAAGATTCTTCGTGGATTGTTTGTTTTGAAGTTTTGCAAGTTTATTTAAGTAAATTATATTTAACACTTTGAAGACTTCTGTTTATTGACTCTATAGCATCAAACAGCAATGCCACATTCCGTTGCATATATTCATTTCACAAACACATAACCTCAACAACCTGCAGGAATTATTCTGCTATTTGTCACCAGACAGATTTGATTTCCATTTTAAAAACCCCATAACTTTTCAGGCCAGTTTTTTTTTTTAATTGTCATATTATGATTTTAGGATAGTAAGTAACAATAAGTGATATATTCATTTGGTTATATCTATTTTCCTAGAGCTTAAATATACGGAAAAAAAATAGTCTCCATTGAATTACGACTTGTATTTTAATTCAATAGTAAATTAGTACAATTTAATTCAACAGTAAATTACTACAAAACCATAGTTTTGTAGTAAATAATTTGTAATAAATTACTACAAACCGTACTAATCACTAAAACACTTAAGCTTTTGGTTTATAGTGTTAGTAGTTTAGTAAATTAATTCTATGTATGTCTATGGAGATTCTCAGTCATCCAGGTCCTGGTTGTCCCAAAGGTGCTTTTTCAAGAGGCAACTGGACTTTCTGGTTTTTCATTGAAGACATTTCGCTTCTCATCCAAGAAGCTTCTTCAGTTCTGATCTGATCTGAAGTGATCTGAAGAAGCTTCTTGGATGAGAAGTGAAACGTCTTCAAAGAAAAACCAGGAAGTCCAGTTGCCTCTTGAGAAAGCACCTTTGAGATAATTCTGTGTATATTTTTCATATCCTAATAAATTGTACCCAATTTGGGTAATTGGTTTTAACCAAAATCAGTTTGTGAAAACAGCAATCTGTAAGCATCTTGAAATACTATATAATAATTATCAAAAACAAGCATGGATTTTTAAAGAAAAAAAATCTTGCCAGATTAACTATCTCATTTTTTGCTTAAGTAACTTTCTTAATAAGACTGTGAAGAAAGCTATAGACTTAATATATTTTGATCTGCTTTAGAGCACCAATGTAGACAATCAAAAGAATTAGAACTCTTGTGAAGGGAAGGCAGGGTGTGGAATAATGGATTTTATTGTTGGATTTTGACTGATTATTAAGAGTCATATTAAACAATAATCCAGCGAATCGGTGCTTCCTCCCCTGCTTGAGCAGAGGGTGGCATCTGCGGGGGATTCGCCTTCATCCACTGAGTGGGAAGTATGATTTTCATGGGAAGGAATCATCAGGATCAGCAGCGGGAAGAGCCGATTTAATTTTCTGCTGCTCAAAGGAAGGGGGGGGCAATGGTTAAGAAGTTGCAGACCCAAGTCCAGCTCAGCCCAGCCGTGGAAGCTTCCAGGGGAGCTTTGGATGAGTCGTTGCCTCTCGGACCAACTTAGAAGGCTGCTAGGGTGGGGGCCAAGCGGGAGGGGAGGGCGACCTCTACAGAATCACCTTGAGCTCCTAAGGAGAGACGGCAGGTCAGTCTGGCGGAGCACGATGGGTGTCCCTCCCCTCCGTCTGTTCTTCCAGCCTGAGGGCTCCTCTCGGGGATTTGGGTTTCTGCCCTGAGCAGCGGGTTGGACTGCATTGCCTGGAGGAGCCCCTTTGATCACGCTCGTTGGCAGGCCTGGCCGGAACACCAGAAGGCAGCCCCTGGAAGCAAAGAACGCCCAGACGGCTCTTCCGAAGTGAGAAACCGAGCGCCTTTCCCGTCTCCCCGCTTCGGCCTGCTAGCTACTCCGGGAAGTGGAAAGGCGCAGCTGCACTGCACCACTTTCTCCCAAGGCCGCCGCTGCTCCGGGCGGAGCCAGCCCACCGCTCCGAGTTCCCGCGGCTTCCAGGTGCAGAGGCGAAAACTTTCCTTGCCAGCTGGAAGCTGCCGGGATCGCCTTCCCCGGGACCATTTCTCGGAGGCGGGGGGGGGGGAGGCGGGCTTTGGCTACTTCCAGCCAGGCGGTCCTCAGCCGAAAGTCCCCGGCCGGCCTTTCTGCCTTCCCTGCGGCCCGCCTCTTGCCTCGCCTCTTGCTGGGAGGCGCCGAGCGCGGATGGTAGTTCAGCCTTTAACAGAGTATCTTTAACAGATTAACAGAGTTGGAAGGGATCTTGCAGGTCATCTAGTCCAACCCCCTGCCCAAGCAGGAGATCCTTACATCTGCCTCTATGGCTCCGCCACCGGAAACGCCGCGGGATTCAAGGCTCTGTTTGGAGTTGGGCTGTCAAGTGGAGTCGCGCCGTTAAGCCGCGGCCAGTTGGCGCCCCTCTGTCCGAAGCCCGCCGAGATTCCCCCCGCGGCTCCCGCGGGAAGCGAGCGTGGCCAGGGGAGCCAGAGGGGGCATTGGGAGCAGCCCCGGCCGCAGAGTCCCCGCGAGCCGCTGCGGAGAGACGCGCCCACCCGCCCCGCAGCCCGGCCTCTTCCCCGGCGCCGCAGCGGCGGCGGGTCCCTGTGCGAGGTGCTGAAGGCGCTCGGCTCCCGGCCGCTCGACGGCTTACCGCGCTCCAGGCTGTGACGCAGCGCCTCCCGCTCCGGCTCCGTCCCGATCTCCCCGATCACGGCCAGCAGCGCGTGCCGCCTCCGCCGCCCTCCGTCGCCGGGCGCCTCCATAGCCGCAGCCCACGACTCAGCCCGTGCTCAGCGGAAGCCGCGGGAGCCGGCTCTTAAAAGCGCTCGGCCGCGCGCAGCTTGGCCCTTCCCCGCGCACGTGGACGCCCTCGGCCGCGCCTCGCCAGGCTCCGAGAGAGAGGCGGCTGCCCGGGCCGGCGACACGTGGCCCTGCGAGCTGGGCGAGAGACTGGCCCGCGCCGCAACTGCGACACTCGCCCGCCGCCCACGCTCCGGAGAGGCCGACGAAGAGTTGTCTGCAACGGGTGGGGCCGCTGCTATCTCAGGCCGCCGCTGGGTAAAGCAAGGAAGCCCCGTCTCCGTTTCCGAGGGGAGCGTAGTCGGAGTCCCAGTCTAACGGGCAGGCGCCCGGAGTCCTCTGGCGGTCTCCTTGGGCGGCTTGGTTGAAGAGTGAGAGAGCCTGCAGGAAGGATGGCACAACAGGATAATCTGTATTCTGTTCTAAGGAGAGTAAATGAAACTAGTCAAGAATCCCAGTGAAGGCACAGCAGCATAATAAAAGATTCCACATCCGGAGTAGTTTGTATCCTCTGCAAATTTAAGCAGCTGCCTGTTTATCCCAAAACCAAGCCTACTTGTGAACAGCTTAAAAAGCAACCCTCCCAACACCAACCCTTGGGCAGTCCCCTTCTGACAGCTACTTATGCCTTCTCCTCAAATCCACAAACAGCAGGTCCTCTTCTCCCATGCCAGCAGCATCAAAAGGGCCTCCTGAAACTCCAGGCATGAATTATTGGCATGTACCTGTTCACATTCTCAAAAACAAAACAAAACAAACTAAAAGGACATGAATGTGACATAATCCTTATTTGAAGTATTGTATAAAAATTTGAATATAAAATTTATAAAACGATTAGCAAACCATAACATAGGATTGATATTACAGAATGTATACTTAAGAATCAGTAGGATTGATTAAAAGCTCACGAAAGAGCTCAGGATGATTATTTTGGAAAGATCTCAAGAAGGCAATTTCCAGATTTCAGGGAGTTCCACAGAGCTGAGTATGGTTCTGCGTCTTGCACCATGTCTCCTTTGTGTGGGTCTCTCCACATCCCCCCTTCATGGATTATTGCCTTGTAATGGCGAAGGAGCTTGCATAGCTCAATGAAGCTAGGAGCTATGCCATGCAGAGCCACCCAAGACGGACAGGTCATAGCAGAGAGCTCTGACAAAACGTGATCCACTGGAGAAGGAAATGGCAACCCACTCCAGTATCTTTGCCATGAAAACCCCATGAACAGTACCAAAAGGCAAAAAGATATGACGCTGGAAAATGAGCCCCTCAGGTTGGAAGGTGTCCAATATGCTACTGACGAAGAGCAGAGGGCACCAGAAAGAGTGAAGCGACTGGGTCAAAGCTGAAAGGACGCTCAGCTGTGGATGTATCTGGTGGTGAAAGGAAAGTCCGATGCTGTAAAGAACTATACTCCATAGGAACCTGGAATGTAAGATCGATGAATCAAGGCAAGCTGGATGTGGTCAAACAAGAGATGACAAGACTGAACATCGACATCTTAGGGATCAGCGAATTAAAATGGACAGGAATGGGTGAATTTAATTCAGATGAGCATCAGGTATACTGCAGGCAAGAACCCCTCAGAAGAAATGGAGTAGCCTTCATAGTTAATAAAAGAGTAGGAAAAGCAATACTGGGATACAATCCCCAAAATGACAGAATGATCTCAGTTCGAATCCAAGGCAAACCATTCAATATCACAGTAGTCCAAGTTTATGCCCCAACCCAGTGCTGAAGCGGATGAAATTGACCAGTTCTATGAAGCCCTACAGCACCGTATAGAATTAACATCAAAAAAATGATGTCCTTATCATCATGAGAGATTGGAATGCTAAAGTAGGAAGCCAAAAGATAACCAGAACAACAGGCAAGTTTGGCCTTGGAGTACAAAATGAAGCAGAGCGCAGGCTGATAGAATTTTGTCAAGAGAATACGATGGTCATAGCAAACACCAGGGGTGGGGGATCTCTGGAGGGGATGAGAGCTGGAGCATCTCGGTCATAATGGGGAGGGGTAGGTATAGCGGGAGCCAAGTGGTAGGCCGCCCTTGGGGGACTAGAATTCGCTCGGTCCAAGCGATTTCTTGTTCTGGCCCCTCTTTGGTTCCAACGAGCTCAGCCCGAGTACCTGGTGACCGGGGATTTCAGGGCCCTGGGCTCAAGCTGCTGCTGTTGAATGCCAGGACGATCACTAACAAAGCCCCCCTTTGTTAATCTTGGAGGAGGGGGCTGACCTGGCATGCATAACCGAGACCTGGCTGGGCAATGGGGGGGTGCCCCTCTCAGAGATATGCCCGGACGGGTTCTCAGTTCAGCATCAGCCGCGACCTCAGGGAAGGGGTGGAGGAGTGGCTGTTATAGCTCACCGAAATCTTTGTCCTCGTAGGATCCCTGCCCCAGAGATTGTTGGGTGTGAGACGCTCCTTCTGAAGTTGGACTTAGGGGTTCAGGTGGGCCTTTTGCTGACATACCTGCCTCCCAGCTGCGTTGCAAAGGCCCTGCCTGTGCTGCTCGAGGCAGTAGCTGGGCTGGCAGTAGAGTTCCCCAGGCTTATGGTGCTGGGGGACTTTAACCTGCCTTTGCCCGGTGAATCCTCGGAGGCGGCTCAGGAGTTCATGGCCACAATGACAACCATGGACCTGACCCAAGTCATCCAGGGTCTGACTCATGAGGGAGGTCACATGCTTGACCTAGTGTTTCTCTCAGGGCAGTGGAAAGATGATCTGAAGTTGAGGTGTCTAGCCATCTCCCCTTTGTCGTGGTCAGATCATTTCCTACTGAGGTTAGATTTCACGGCCCCACTTCTCCACCGCAGGGAGGCAGGACCGATTAAGTGGTTCCACCCCAGGCGCCTAATGGAACCAGAAGGATTCCAGAGGGAACTTGGGGAGATACCTGAATCTCTAGTACACAATTCATCTGAGTCCCTGGTGGCTGCCTGGAACAGAGCAGCATCTGGGGCTTTAGATCGGATTGCGCCTTTGCGACCTCTCCAAGGCAGTGGATCCCGGAAGGCTCCCTGGTTTACTGAGGAGCTCCGGGAGATGAAACGCCATAAGAGACGTCTAGAGTGATGCTGGAGAGCCAGTAAAGCTGAATCTGATCGAACACTACTAAGAAACTATGTTAGGTCTTATTTAGTGGCGATTCGGGCAGCAAAATCCCAGTATTTTTCTGCTCTTATTGCATCTGCCGATTCACGCCCAGCTGCCCTGTTTAGGGTGACTCGTTCCCTCCTGGCTAAGGGGGGATGCGAGGAACACTTACAGGGCAGAGCTGAGGAATTTGCTCAGTTTCTGGCGGATAAAGTCACTCAGATCCGGACGAACCTGGACTCCAATTGGACAGGGCCAGCCGAGATGACAGGGACTGGTCTTAGTCCAGTTTTATGGGACAAATTTGAGCCAGTCACTCCTGAGGATGTGGACAAGGCTATGGGAGCGATGAGCACCTCCACTTGTTTATTGGACCCGTGCCCCTCCTGGCTGGTTTCGTCCAGCAGGGAGGTGTCACGTGGCTGGCTCCAGGTGGTTGTGAACGCTTCCTTGAGAGAGGGATCCATGCCACAACCCTTAAAAGTTGCGGTGGTGCGGCCCCTCATCAAGAAGTCTTCCCTGGACCCAGCAGATTTAAAGAACTTCCAGCAGCAACAGCGGCAGCAGCAGCCGAAGAGTGGCCGGGGCAGAGCCGGGCTTCCAGCTGCCACCCGTCACCATGTTCCTCACTTTGCTCCGCCGGCTTTGCACGCTCAGCAGCAGCCAAGTGGGCCGCCGCCGCCCAGAGAGAATGCGCCAAGGGATGCTCGGCTCCGGCACGCACCATGGAGGAGCCCCCGGGGCTGCAGGCGCTGCGCCTGGATGGGGCAACCCCTTGGTGGCCGCCGCACCCGCCCCTGCTCGCCTCGGCACCCACCTGCGACCGGCCAATGAAGGAAGGCGAGCCACACGTGTGTGACAAGGAGCCGGCTCTGCCCGGAGAGAGCCATCCCCTTCGCAGAGTCTCTTCCATCTACCTGTAGCATTCGGGGCAAAGGGGATGGCTCTCTCCGGGCAGTCGCCTGTCCCGTCCCCGCCGAAGTCGCGCATGCCTTTCGCAACAGGGCTCGAAAAGCTCTCAGAGGCAACAAGCGAAGCGAGCGGAGACCTCACCCGGATCTGGAGACTTCGCCCGGACACCGCCATTTGGGTTCTTTTACCCTCTGCGCATGCGCAGAAATCTTTGCGCATGCGCAGAGGGTAAAAGAACCCAAGTGGCGGCGGTGGGGTGGGTTGCGGTGGGGGCAGGGGGGCAGGGGTTGTGGGGCGCAATATGGCCAGGCTTGTGGCAGTGGGGGGGGAGCTGAGGATGCTGGGGTGACCCCTGGGAAATGGTCGTTTGACCCCCAAAGGGGTCGCGACCCCCAGGTTGGGAAACGCTGACCTAATTAAAACTCTTTTGTTTGTCTAGGGCAGGGGTCAGAAATTGCGGCTCGCGAGCCAAAAGTGGCTCTTTGGGCCCTCTGCCATGGCTCCCTGTCCCATCACTGACTGCCCCGCCCCTCGCCCTCCCTTCCCTTGCCTAGCCCAGGGAGATTCCGCCTACCCCCAGCCTGAATCATGCGCGCGCCTCACACGCAAAGCCCTTTAAAGCAGAGAAGAAGCCCGGCCGGCCGGTCCCTTTTAGGACGCGCGGGCTGCAGCAGCAGCAGGAGGGGGGAGCGGTTGCCTCTCCAGCACCTCCGATGCGGAGCTTCCCAGTCCAGGGCCGAGGCGCGCCAGGCAGCTCAGGTTTTCTCCTGCTCCTCCTCACACCTCCTTTCCGTGCCCGCATACATGCCACCGCGCTTGGCTAAGCGGCCACTCGCTCCCTTTCCAGGTTCCCTGAGCAGGGCACTGAAGAGAGAGCGCCCTACTTCCCCCACGCTCGGGGCCTGAGAGGGCAGGTGGAGCAGAAGACGTCCCCTATTGTTTTGCTTCACTCCGACCCTCCCACCGGCCCCCGTTGTTCAGCTCCGATTCAGCCAGGCTCTGAGAGTTCCCAGCCACGCGATTTCCCCCCTCGCTTTCCCTGGCCCTGGCGAACTAACGATCATGCGTGCAAGCCGTCTGCAAAGTCTCAACTTCCCGTCCCTCCATCTGTTTCTCGATCTCACTTCTGAGGAAAATTCACAAGCCGGAGTAAGTTGGGGGGTGATGGACACCCCCACCCCCACCCCTCCCGCCGTCAGGAGAGAGAGAGGGAGAGGGAGAGGGAGAGGGAGAGGGAGAGAGAGAGAGAGAGAGAAGATAGATAGAGAGAGAGAGATGGAAAGGAGAGAGAGAGAGATGGAAAGGGAGAGATGAGAGGGAGAGGGAGAGAGAAAATAGATAGATAGATAGATAGATAGATAGATAGATAGATAGATAGATAGATAGATAGATAGATAGATAGATAGATAGATAGATAGATAGATGATAGGTAGATAGATATGGATGGAGAGAGAGAGATAAAGAGATGGAAAAGGAGAGATGAGAGGGAGAGGGAGAGGGAGAGAGAGAGAGAGAGAGAGAGAAGATAGATAGAGAGAGAGAGATGGAAAGGAGAGAGAGAGAGATGGAAAGGGAGAGATGAGAGGGAGAGGGAGAGAGAAAATAGATAGATAGATAGATAGATAGATAGATAGATAGATAGATAGATAGATAGATGGATGGATGGATGGATGGATGGATGGATGGATGGATGGATGGATGGATGGATGGATGGATGGATGGATGGATGGATGATAGGTAGATAGATATGGATGGAGAGAGAGAGATAAAGAGATGGAAAAGGAGAGATGAGAGGGAGAGAGAGAGAGAGGATAGATAGATAGATAGATAGATAGATAGATAGATAGATAGATAGATAGATAGATAGATAGATAGATAGATAGATAGACAGACAGACAGATGATATGGATGGAGAGAGAGATAAAGCGATGGAAAAGGAGAGATGAGAGGGAGAGAGAGAGAGAGAGAGAGGATAGATAGATAGATAGATAGATAGATAGATAGATAGATAGATAGATAGATAGATAGATAGACAGACAGACAGATGATATGGATGGAGAGAGAGAGCTAAAGCAATGGAAAGGGAGAGATGAGAGGGAGAGGGAGAGGGAGAGAGCGAGAGAGAAGGGTTTTGTGGTTTCCAGTTCTCTGTCCTAATGGCTGGCTGGGTGGGCATGGCTAGGGGGTCATGTGACTGGGTGGGAGTGAGTGATGTCAAGTTGGCCACGCCTACCCAGGTTTTGTGGCTCTCGGTGGTTTTTTTTCTGTGGGAAACGGGTCCAAATGGCTCTTTGAGTATTTAAGTTTGCCGACCCCTGGTCTAGGGTAAAAAACTAATTAGATACTCTTCTGTTTAGTTAGCAATCATACCTTGACAAGATTTGTCTGTATACTATGTGTCACATATTAACCATCCATTTATTGTAACTAAATTAGTAAAAGTTAATCTTTTATACTTGTATACACAAGAAACTTGTTATAAATAATAAACCAAGTTCTGGGCAAAGACAGATCTGATCTGAACAAGTACACCCAGAGAGAGAAGAGAGATCTCTGAACACACCCAGAGAGAGAGACAGATCTGATCTGAACAAGCATACCCAGAGAGAAGTCAGATCTCCAAACAGCATACCCAGAGAGAGAACAGGTCTCTGAACAGCAGAGGCTTTCGCAGCCCAGAGAGAAGGTCTTCTTAGCTCGGAACTGCTTTGCTCAAGAAACCATGTCTCCGTGTCTATGATTACTACAATAGTGTTTCTAAAGTCAGTATAAAAAGTAGAGGTGACAATGGGCATCCCTGGCACACTCCTTTCGTTATTTGAAATGTTTTTCTAATATCCCCATTCAATAATACGTTTGCCTTTTGAGTAGTATATATATTGCTTGAATCATATTCCCAAATTTATCTCCAAAATTCATGCCTCTAATTTGTTGAACCATCAATTGCCAATTTAGATTATCGAAGGCCTTTTGAGCATCCAAAAAGACTAGGGCCACTTGTTTTTCTGGGTCGGCTTCGTAGTACTCTAATATATTCACTACTATTCTTATATTGTCTCTTATTTGTCTTGTTGGTAGGAATCCATTCTGGTCTGGGTGTATACTTTCATTTAATAATCTTTTCATTCTTTCTGCTATGATGTTCATTAATATTTTATAGTCAGCATTGAGGAGTGAGATTGGCCTATAGTTCCCAATTTGGTTCTTATCTGTACCTTCTTTCAAAATCAAGGTGATATATGCCTCCCTCCATGATTCTGGTAATTTTGCTTTGTTCAGCGCTTCATTACATACTTCCAATAAGGTTGGTTCTATTAGTTCACCCATATTTTTATAAATTTCCCCTGGGAGGCCATCTGGCCCCGGGCTCTTGTTATTCTTTTGTTTCTGGATTGCCTCTAGCATTATTTCTCTATTTAAAATCACTTTTTTTCCTCCTCTAATAATGGCATCCCTTCCCCCTTCAAATATTTCCTTATGGTATCCATCACAGTTTCTTCCTGTTTGTAAAGAATCTCAGTATTTTTGTGTAATCCTCTTTTTCTCTTCTTCGTTAGTTTATAGATTCCCCAATTCATCATATAATTACTGTATTATCCTTCCTTCTTTTTTTTTAATTTGTAGGCTAGCCACCTCCCTGGCTTATTGGCATGTTCGAAGAATTAAATTAAATTAAATTAAAAGTTCTTATAGGCTGCCCAATCCCATAGGACTCAGGGCGGCGTACAGCAGGAATAAGAACAATACAAATAATACATAATAATTTAAAACATTACATATTTTTAAAAACCATTCATTCATGGGGGAATCCAATCTTCTTCACCCCGCCTGCCGGAAGAGCCATGTTTTTACGGCTTTGCGGAAGGCCAGTAGAGTGGGGATAGTCCGGATCTCTGGTGGGAGTTGGTTCCAGAGAGATGGGGCTCCCACAGAGAAGGCTCTCCCCCATAGACCCACCAACCGACATTGTTTGGCTGATGGGACCTGGAGGAGGCCCACTCTGTGGCACCTAACTGGTTGTAGGGAGGTATGTGGTAGGATGCGGTCCCGGAGGTAACCTGGCCCTAAGCCATGTAGGGCTTTAAAGGTCAAAACCAATACCTTAAATTGCGACCGGAGACTAATAGGCAGCCAATGCAGCTGACGGAGGATAGGTGTTACGTGGGTGTATCTCGGCACACCCACCACAGCTCGCGCAGCTGCATTCTGTACCAATTGCAGTCTCCGGATGCTCTTTGAGGGTAGCCCCATGTAGAGCGCGTTTATTTATTTATTTATTTGTTTGTTTATTTATTTATTTATTTATGGTTTCTTATATGCCGCCCCACTCCTGAGGGACTCAGGGCGGCTTACAACACAGGAAAAATACAAGAAAACCAATAAATTCAATTTAAAATCAAAATATAAAAATTAAAAATTTTTATTGTTTGGCTGATGGGACCTGGAGGAGGCCCACTCTGTGGGACCTAACTGGTCGTAGGGAGATATGTGGTAGGATGCGGTCCCGGAGGTAACCTGGTCCTGAGCCATGTAGGGTTTTAAAGGTCAAAACCAACACCTTAAATTGTGACCAGAGACTAATAGGCAGCCAATGCAGCTGGCGGAGAATACCGTATTTTTCGGAGTATAAGACGCACCGAAGTATAAGACGCACCTTAATTTTGGGGGAGGAAAACAAGGGAAAAAGGCCTCTGCCTCCAAGCAATTTGCCAAACAGCAAACAGCAAACAGCACAGATGATATACACTGTTTGCTATGTATTTCTGTGCATGTGTGCCTGACCCATAGAAATAGCAAATGTACATTATGCCAGAAAGTTTTCTTAAATGTAGTCACACTAACTCTTCCCAATTATTTAAATAGATCTACTCCAAGGTAACTAAACTCTAATACTAAACAGGACACTGTTACATTTCATACTATACTTGTACAGAGCTGTTAAAATTAATTAAAATTTCTGGAAGTATACATTATTCTCTATTTAAAAGAAGATACAATAGCATTGAGCCTCTTCAGAGCAAGCATTTATTTTAAAAACTTCTTTATTTTGTTGTTGTCTAGATTTACAGGGATCTCCAACCTTGGCAACTTTAAGACTTGTGGACTTCAACTCCCAGAATTCCACAGCCAGCAAAGCTAACAAAGCTGGCTGTGGAATTCTGGGAGTTGAAGTCCACAAGCCTTAAAATTGCCCCTGGCTCTAGAACAATAATAAAGCAGTCTTTAAAAAATAAGACTAATAATTTGAACATTCTACAGACATTTATAGTTATTCACTTACCCCCTTCCATCCAGTTCAGCAAAAAATAAAAATCTGCCTGTCTCTCCCAGCTATTTGCCTTTGTAGTTAGTTTCACTTTCATTTTCCCACGTGGCAAACCTAATCAGCTGTCGATCGGGAAACTCCTACTGACTTGCTTGGCTTTACAGGATCTTCCCTCTTTCCTGAAAGCAGGTAAATTGCTGGAAGACAGAGGCCAAAGGGTGGAGGTGGCTGGGTGGGTGGGACTGCATTCGGTGTATAAGACGCACCCAGGTTTTCACCCTCTTTTGGGGGGTAAAAAGGTGCGTCTTATACTCCGAAAAATACGGTAGGTGTACATGGGTGTATCTCGAAACACCCACCACAGCTCACGCAGCTGCATTCTGTACCAATTGCAGTCTCCAGATGCTCTTTGAGGGTAGCCCCATGTAGAGCGCGTTACAGTAATCCAGCCGTGAGGTGACAAGGACATGAGTGACTGTGAGTAAAGCCTCCCTCTCCAAGTAGGGTCACAATTGGTACACGAGATGGACCTGTGCAAAGGTCCCCCTAGCCACAGCTGACAGATGTTGCTCCAATTTTAGCTGTGGGTCTAGGAGAACACCCAAATTGCGAACCTGTTCCGAGGGAGTCAATTTTTCTCCCCCAAGAACCAAGGAGGGGAAGTCGACATAATCCCTAGGGGGCAATATTCACAGCCATTCAGTCTTGTCAGGATTGAGTTTGAGCCTATTCATTCCCATCCAGACCCTCACATCGTCCAGGCTGCAGCACATTACATCGACTGCTTCCCTGAACTGACACGGGGTGGAGATGTACAGCTGGGTATCATCAGCATATTGCTGATACCTCACCCCATGTTGTTGGATGATCTCACCCAGTGGTTTCATGTAAATGTTAAACAGGATGGGCGAGAGGACCGAGCCCTGAGGCACCCCGCAAATCAGGGGCCTAGGGGCCGACCTCTGCCCTCCTGTCAACACTGACTACGTCCTATCGGAGAGGTAGGAGGAGAACCACCGTAAAATGGTGCCTCCCACTCCCACCTCTCTGAGTCGGCGCAGAAGGATACCATGGTCAATGGTGTTGTGCCTTGGCCGCGTCCGGCGCCGAGTATGGAGGATCCGGAGGACGTGGAGCCGCTCATGGTGCAGCAGTACCAGCCCATGTGCCTGGCACCAGAGACGGCTGGTGATGAGGACTCGGTGCCAGAGCAGGACGATCCCCCAGGACCTTCTGCACCTGCGCAGCAGAGTGACTCATCAGGAGATGAAGAACCCCTGCTGGATGCCAGAGCTCGCAGAGCAGCCAGAAGACAGGACTGGCTGAGTAAGCATCGGTCTACTCGGAGGTAGCAGTGAGGGCTAATTGGGCCACGCCCTTCAGTGCCTATATTAGGCCAGCGCAATTAGTACTCACTGCTGAGAACAACGAATCAATGATTGCAGCATATCCAGAGTCTTACTTCTACGTTTGTTTGGAAACCTTGTCGAAGACAGCAGCTTCTGCCAGCTTTATTCCGGGAAGCCAGCCAAGTTGTCAGATAAGAGGAGAATTAATGAGTCTTGCTTTGAACATTTGACTGTGTGATATTTAACCCTCAAGTAACCCAAAGAACCTTATTCCTTGAGACTTTCCGTTTGTGTTGTTTATGGACTTTGAAAACCTCTGAGCTTTTGCTAAGAAACCTTATTAGTAAAAGGAACCTTTTTGTTTGCCTCACAAACGGTTGTGTGTGTGTGTTTCTGGGGGTTGCGGTGCTGGGTCACAACAAATGGTATCAAAAGCCGCTGAGAGGTCAAGTAACACCAGGATGGAGGAGTGACCTCCATCCCGGGCTCGCCAGAGATCATCCATCAGGGTGACTAAAGCAGTTTCCGTACTGTAGCCGCGCCTGAAACCCGATTGAAAGGGATCTAGATAATCAGTGTCCTCCAATAACCATAGGAGCTGGAGCAACACAACTTTCTCAACAACTTTACCCACAAATTGCAAGTTGGAGACTGGACGGAAGTTCTTTAAATCTGCTGGGTCCAGGGAAAGCTTCTTGAGGAGGGGCCTCACCACCGCAGCTTTTAAGGGCTGTGGGATGGATCCCTCTCTCAAAGATGCGATCACAACAGCCTGGAGCCAGCCACGTGACACCTCCCTGCTGGCAGAGACCAGGAAGGAGGGGCACGGGTCCAATAAACAAGTGGAGGCTCTCATCGCTCCTATGGCCTTGTCCACATCATCAGGAGTGATAGGCTCAAATTCATCCCATACAACAGGACTAAGACTCGCCACTGTCGTATCGGCTTACCCTGTCCAAATGGAGTCCAGGTCTGTCCGAATCTGAGTGACGTTATCTGCCAGAAACTGAGCAAATTCCTCAGCTCTGCCCTGTAAGAGTTCTTCAACTCCCTCCTTAACAAGAAGGGAGTGAGTCACCCTAAACAGGGTAGCTGGGCGAGAATTGGCGGATGCAATAAGAGCGGAAAAATGCGAACATTTTGCCGCCCGTATCGCCACTAAGTAAGACTTAATAAAAGTTCTTAATAGTGTCCGGTCAGATTCAGATTTACTGGCTCTCCATCGTCGCTCTAGGCGTCTCTTTTGGCATTTCATCTCCCGGAGCTCCTCGGTAAACCAAGGAGCTCTCCTGGATTCGCTGCCATGGAGAGGCCACAAAGGCGCAATTCGATCTAAAGCCCCCGCTGCCGCCCGGTTCCAGGCAGCCACTAGAGACTCAGATGAATTGTGTACCAGGGATTCAGATATTTCCCCAAGTTCCCTCTGGAATCCTTTGGATTCCATTAGGCGCCTGGGGCGGCACCACTTAATCGGTCCCGCCTCCTTGCGGTGGAGGAGTGGTGCCATGAAATCCAACCTCAGAAGGAAATGATCTGACCACGACAAGGGTGATGTGACTAAACCCCTCAGATCATCTCTCCACTGCCTCTCATTCTTTTAAATGCTAAGGCAAGAGACGGGCAGGCAGGCGGGAGACGTGAGCAGGAGCCTGCCACCGATGCAGCCACTCGCCTCGCTCGCCAGGCGCCTCTGCTCCGCGCAGCGTCTCCATTGTTAACAAGGACGCAGCTCCCCGGTGCAGCCACAGTGACCGGGGAGACACGCCGGAGCGGCAATAGCAGCTCCTTTCCTCCCATGCG
This sequence comes from Diadophis punctatus similis, assembly GCA_023053685.1. Taxonomy (NCBI): domain Eukaryota; kingdom Metazoa; phylum Chordata; class Lepidosauria; order Squamata; family Dipsadidae; genus Diadophis; species Diadophis punctatus. The sequence continues at coordinate 876,917 of JALIGW010000012.1, forward strand.
TCACAGCCTTCCCAGCAGGCTGCCGGACAAGCCCGAAGAGACCGAGATGCAGGGCGGCGTCAGGGCTCCAGGGCTCCTTCGGCCGCTTGGCCGGAGAACAGCAGGGATGCTGCCGCGGTCGGGGACTCAGTCGGGTGGCTGCAGCCCCGCGGGAGACGGCAACAGAGGTTCCTTCTTTCTCCTACAGGGAGAAAGACAGAAGGAAGGAAGGAAGGAAGGAAGGAAGGAAGGAAGGAAGGAAGGAAGGAAGGAAGGAAGGAAGGAAGGAAGGAGAAAGAAGAAGAAAGAAGACAGACAGACAGACAGACAGACGGACAGAAAGAAAGACAGAAAGAAAGAAAGAAAGAAAGAAAGAAAGAAAGAAAGAAAGAAAGAAAGAAAGAAAGAAAGAAAGAAAGAAAGAAAGAAAAAGAAAGAAGTTAGGAAGGAAGGAAGACAGACAGAAAAAAAGAAAGAAAAAGAAAGAAAGACAGACAGACAGACAGACAGACAGACAGACAGACAGACAGACAGACAGAAAGAAAGAAAGAAAGAAAGAAAGAAAGAAAGAAAGAAAGAAAGAAAGAAAGATAGATAGATGTTAGGAAGGAAGAAAGACAGATAGAAAAAGAAAGATGGTAGGAAAGTGAAGATGAAGAATTTTTTGGTTTCCCAGAAAGCAGTTATTCTGATTAAGTTTTTTTCGTTCAAAGAGGTGCTTTTTCATTTCATATTTGCCTTATAAGAGGAGTTAATGTTATAGTTCATGTTATAATGTTATAAATATGAATCCAACATTAAGTTCAGAGCTTCCAAGTCATTTATTTTTAATTTTAAAAAATTTTACTCAAATTTTTTTGTTAAAATGGGGGTGCGTGTTATATGCCGGTGCGTGTTATACGCCGATAAATATGGTATACATATGTGAGAAAAATATTTTCCAGCAAAAAAGAGGAACACAGACAAACCACAACAATAAATCTTACTTTGAGATTCAGAGGTTTATTTCATGAGCAATTGAGAACATGAGAGAAAGCCATCCTTACATCAACTTACATCTACCTACATCAACAACTCATTGCAATGAGGTCCACTGACATAGCTAAATCCAGCAAGAATTAGCTACTGCCAGAGGCCCCGATTTGGGATCCGTCCTCATCTTTTATACTCTTTTTCTTACAGTCCTCAGCAATACATATTTTTATCTTTCAATTACTTCATTTCCTTGTTCTTTTCATTCAGACTGTAAACTCAGCACCCAGACTGTCAATTCAGCATGTACTTGCGTGTACATGTGAAAACCTCCTATTCTCCATTACTTTCAGTTCCCTATTTCTCACAGTTTCAACGTTCTAATTCCAAATATATCTCAAAACCACATACTTTGCAAAATCACATTTCACAGCAACAGCTCAGCAAAATTACAAATAGTTCTGATACACTTTGCAATCTTTCTGTCTAAAACCTTGGTTCATGTAACTTTTTAGGGCCGTACTATCTTTCTGAGACCTATATAATCAAACCCCAGTTTTTCTCCCCTCACAATTCCTCCTCTTTGTCCTTGAGGACAACACAAACAAGTGACCATATAGTACCCAGCACATCAGCTGTTCAAATATTGAGTTGTAATTAATTAATTAATGAACCAAAACATCATTCATTAAAGATGAAAGAGGACAGCTACTTTGATTAAAAGGCGTTTCAGCAAGGCAAATACATAAAAGGGGATAGACATTTGAATGTTGGGACATGCAACCTTAAATACAGCATGGAACTGAAGAGAGGCAATGCAGCGCTGGTCCAGACTGCAGGCGTAGGAGCTCTCCTAATGCAGGCTGTTTCTTGCAGTCATTGCTGGGCTTCCATGAAACAGTTATTTTATCACTTGTGATTGCAAGCAGCAATAAGTTGATTTGATGCTGACGTCTTGGTCGAAGATTGCATGGAAGGAGGGGAAGCAGAGGTTACTAGTACTTGCTCCCTTTGTTGGGCAAAGCTTCAATATTTGCCTTGGTGCAGCCAGATGACTGAGGCTGAAAAACTTCCTTGTCTGGGGCAGGAACCTTCTTACAGTGCAACGCGTCCACCCAGGAAGGCAAACCTTAACACTTGACAGCTGTGTTGGTGGTTAACAGGATCTGGGATGGGCCCTTCCAACGAGGAGCCAGACAGTGTTTTCGCTGAAAAACTTTCACCAGCACCCACTCGCCAGGCACCAAGGAGTGGCAAGGGTGCAGTGTTTCCTTAGGGAGTGCAGCAGTCACCTGTGAATGACTGGATTTTAAAGTGGTGACGAGAGCATGGCAATAGTCTAGCATGACACTGTCCAAAGCATAGATATCAAGCAAATGTCCAAAAAAAAGGGGAAAGCAGGCATTCTCCGGGGCACAGGAAGTGTTGGACCAGCAGAGACCGATGCCTGACTCGCAAGGAGCTGATCGAGCAGGGTAGATGAAAAGCCGTCATCCACAGCGCACAGGGAGGCAGGAAGAAAGTCAGGAAGGGAGTCAGGAAGGGCCAAAGCCGCAGCCTTAGCCGTAGAGTCATCAAGGGAATTGACACAGGAAACTTCATCCGTTGAGCGGTGAGCAGCACATTTAACGACTGCAGCAGTTGTGGGCAGGTGATGTGCTTCCAATAAATCCTTAACATAGACAGCATTCTTAATGGGGGAGCCCTGGGCAGTCAAAAAACCTCGCAGTTGCCACAACTGTCCAAAATCGTGGACAACCCTGAAGGCGTAGCAGCTATCCGTGTAAATAATAACAGTCCATCCTTCAGCCAAGCGCAAAGCCTGGGTAAGAGCGACAAGCTCAGCAACCTGGGCAGAGCAGACCCCTGGAAGGGGGCCCGAGGCCAAGGGCTCGAAGGGGGAGCAAACAGCAAACCCGGCTACCAGAGCCCCAGTAGGAGAGCGGAGGCAGGATCCGTCAGTAAATAAAACAAGGTCACAATTAGGGATGGGGACATCAAAAAGATCCTGTCGAGGCTTAGAGAGGATAGAACACAAGCTCACAATCATGAGGGTCACCGTCAGACGAGACAGGGAGAAGGGAAGCAGGATTTAAGGGTGGGCAGCGACGGACAGAGATGTTGTGAGAGGACAGCAACATAGCCTCATAACGTGTTAGACGTGAAAAAGAAAAAAACCTTTGTCTTTTGTGTGAGAAAATAGGGCAGAGACAGAGTGTGGGACAGCCACCACTAAAGTGTGGCCAAGGACCAGGCCAGCAGAGCGATCCACCAGTATGGCAGCTGCAGCAACTGCCTTTAAACATGGGGGCAAACCAGCTGCCACAGGGTCCAGGGCTAAAAATACGCAATAGGTTTCTTTATATCGCCTGAGGACTGTGTTAGGACTCCTAGGGCGAGCCTTCTCGCTCGTGGCAATAGAGCAGTGGTTCCCAATCTGGGGGTCGGGACCCCTTTGGGGGTCGAATGACCATTTCCCAGGGGTCGCCCCGGCATCCTCAGCCCAGCCCACCCCCCACCCCCCCACAGCCATATTGGCTGAACTCGCCCAAGCCCTCCGATTGGTCGGGAGAGGTGCCATTTGGTGAGAGGCGTTTGTGACGCCTGGCGGCTGAGCTTTGATGGCATCAGCTAAGGGGCGGGGCGTCGCAAGATTGTGCGCTGGAGAGGGCAAGGCAGTGCTTAAGACATCTGTGGCCGCCCGTCTCCTGCTCGCAGTGGCAGTTTCTTCCCGCTGGTATCGAAGGGAAAGGGAGTCACAGGAGGGAACAGCCAGCCAACGACCACTTAAGTTTAACAGCGCACGACGGCGGGAAGGAGGACAGCTGGGTCAGGCTTGTCTGTCTGCCCTCTCGCCCTCAGCTGGCGCGGAGACCCAGCGAACAAAGAGGCAAACAGGGAGGGAGGGAAGAGAGAGACTGAGAGATATTAGCGCAGGGCTAGCCTGATCATACAGCCTCGGTGCTGAGGGTGCCACTGCCGGGAGCAGGAGGAGCTAAGCCGGAGGGAACTGGAGAAGGAGGTGGTGCCGGAGCATGGTCCATCGCCGCCGCCCTGCTCCGTATGATCAGGCTAGCCCTGTGCTAATATCTCTCAGTCTCTCTCTTCCCTCCCTCCCTGTTTGCCTCTTTGTTCGCTGGGTCTCCGCGCCAGCCGAGGGCGAGAGGGCAGACAGACGAACCCAACCCGGCTGTTCTCCTTCCCGCCGTCGTGCACTGTTAAACTTAAGTGGTTGTTGGCTGGCCATTCCCCCCGTGACTCCCTTTTCCTTCGACACCAGCGGGAAGAAATTGCCACTGCGAGCCCCGGCTGGCCTGGTTTGCGAGTCCCGGCTGTAGTCGGAGATGTGGGATGTGGCAAGCGAGGAGACGGGGATGCCGGAGGGAGTATCAGGGAATGTCTGGGCGGGAGGATTTAATAAAATATAAAATATAGTTCTTTTTTTTATTAAAAAGTTTTAAGAGTACAAAGTACATACATTTTAATCTTTTCTCCCCCCCCCTTTTCCACCCTCCACCCTACCCCCCCACTCCCCCACCCCCCCTCCCACCCACCCCAGACTTCCCAGAAAAAACACAAGGTATAATTTCAAAACAAAAAGTATAAAGCTATAAAAAACTAAGACAAATTATTAGTTCAAGAATACCTTATCCATTCTTAACTCTTTGTAACTCCAAGAGCTTGAAAGTATAATCTAAAATTTCTCAAACAAATAATTATTAAACTATTTGGGTTATCTTAATCTGATACTTTTTCTGAATATATTCAGTCCACCTGCTCCATTCCAATATATATCTTTCATTTGAGTGATCCTTAAGATAAGATGAAATCTTGGCCATTTCAGCGAGATGTGTCACTTTTACCGTCCATTCTTCAATTGTAGGTATATCTTCCTTCTTCCAATATTGTGCCACCAGTAACCTGGCAGCAGTTATGAAGTTCAAAATCAACTTAGTCTCTATAACAGAACAGTCCGTAATTAATCCCAGCAGAAAAAATTGAGGTGTGAACTTAATCTTTTTCTTTAAAATATTTTGTATAATCCACCAAATTTTTATCCAAAAAGCCTAAATTTTTTTACAAGTCCACCATATATGAAAGTATGTAGCATCCTCGCATTCGCATCTCCAACATTTTGACTGTAAATTTGGATACATACAAGCTAGTTTTTTTGTGTCTAAATGCCATCTATAAAACATTTTATAAGTTTTCTCTTAAATTTTGAGCCTGTGTAAATTTAACATTTCTGACCCATATCTTTTCCCACATATCCATCATTATAGGTTCTCCAATATTTTGAGCCCATTTTATCATACAGTCCTTAACTAGTTCTGATTCTGAATCTGATTCCAATAAAATATTATACAGTCTTTTTATATGCATAGGGCCCTTATCTTTTATTTGTATAATCAGATTATCGTCATTTTTCAAAATCCCAGTTTTTCGGTCATCTTTCCATCTAACCTGTAATTGTCCATATTGAAACCATGTTCTAGTTATTCCTTCCTCTTTTAATTTCTCGAACGGTTTTAATTGGAATGAGATTCCATCTTCAAAGAGAAGTTCTTTGTATGTAATCTTATCTAATTTTTGTTCCAAGTTTATGTTTTCTATCGCGTGTCTGGGTACTGTCCATAAAGGTAATTTCTCATTTAATTTGCCTTGGTACTTTTTCCAGACACGCAATAAAGCATTTCTAAGTATGTGACTCTTAAAGGCTTTATCTACTTTTTTATCATATACTAAATAAGCATGCCATCCGTGGTACAAACCATATCCCTCGATGTTTAGCACCCTCTCTTCCGTTAAATTAATCCAGTCCGTAATTGCTGAGAGAACTGCTGCTTCATAATACAGTTTCAAATTAAGCATTTTTAATCCACCTCTTTCACGTACATCCTGCATAATCTTCTGATTTACCCTTGGCTTCTTGCCTGCCCAGATAAATTTGTTTATACCCTTTTGCCACTCCTTCAAATTCTCATCCTTTTTAAGTATTGGTATCATTTGAAAGAGGAATAAAAATCTTGGTAAGATATTCATTTTAACTGCAGCTATCCTGCCCAGCAATGACAGTTGTAATTTCCCCCAATTTTCCATATCTTTCTGTATTTTTAACCAAAGTGGATCATAGTTGTATTGATATAATTTTGTATTTGTGGACATAATATTAACCCCTAAATATTTAATCTTTTGGACTATCTCAAAACCTGTTACCATTTCTATTTCTTCTTTTTGGGTTCTTGGCACATTTTTAACTATTATTTTGGTTTTGGCTATATTTATTTTGAAGCCAGATACTTGTCCATAGGAATTGATTGTATCCATCAAAATATTAATAGATTGTAATGGTTGCATCAAGGTAACAACCAGGTCATCCGCAAACGCTCGTAACTTGTATTCTTCCTGTCTAATTTTTATACCCTTTATTGTATCAAGCTCTCTTATTTTACTAAGTAATATTTCCAGACTCAAAATAAACAAGGGAGACAAGGGGCATCCTTGTCTCGTTCCCTTTTCTATGTTAAAATGATCTGTCAATCCACCATTAATTATTATTTGGGCTGTTTGTTTTTGATATATTGCCCCAATGGATTGTACAAAATAATCTCCCATTTGTAACTTTTCTATTAACTTTAATAAGAACCGCCAATTCAATCTATCAAAAGCTTTCTCGGCATCCGTGGTCTTTGCTAGAGGGCAAAATGCAACTGGTGGCTTTTGGGATTAAATATAATATGAATGAACCAGGCAAGAGTGCCCTTATCAGGAGCTTCGCCCTCCCTTGACTGAGATTTTCCCATCTCAGCCGAGGTAGGGTTGTCTGGTGCATCGCCTCTCCCACTCTAGTCGTTGTTTTCAGTAGGGAGATTATTACAATAATAATAAGACCTGAAAAGTATAGGCATGGGGGTGAAAACAGAAACCTGGCGTAAGCGGTTCTTGATATGCCATCCAACGCCTAATTATTATTATATAAGCACTAACTGTTGGGTGTGGTAGGTTGATGCGGTCTCATGGTCCTAACCCCAGCTGTTTTCTTGTGTTTTTTTTTTCAAGGATACCTTCAGTAATGTGGCATCTGGTGGAGATTAAAGGTCTATGTGTACCTCCCATTTAAATGCCAACATCTGGAAAAATAAGCAAATAGTAAAGCGTTTAAAAAGGCAGGCTATGAAAAAAATGTTTCCTCGTACCTTGGGTCGCTATACTATAGCTAAGTTTGCAGGGTTAGGTGTTTTTGGTATACGTATGCCTGTACCCAGCTCATTTGATAACACGCATCCTATTCCCTACATTCGCTTCACCTTTCTCTGGCCACTTCCCTCTCGGGATGAGTGGAAACGCAAATCCGGGCTACCACAATCACTTCGGGCCCATGGCCCGTCTCATCCATTTCTTATCTCATACTTCATTCATGCCTAGAGATGTAAAATTTCCGGAAATTTTGAAGCTTGGAAAAAAACCCGTTTTTTTCCCCGTTTTTTTCAGGGGGGAAATGGAAATTTTTGGAAAAATTGAAAACAATGCTACATTACCACTTTTTTGTCTTTTTAAGATTGAAAGTCATTCTGTTACTTTAGGAACATAAAATATGACTATGGACAATTTGACTTGGCATAAAATTATCACAACTATCATATTAAAAATATAGTGTAGCCAAACAATTATCACAAACAGAATTTACTTTTTTATAATATTTATTTGTAATTGTAACAAAGGGAGCAACAATCTCCTGAACTGCTTACTAGTTTATGTGGAACAGCCAAAAAGCCTCCACAAAACAATTTTCAAAACCAGAAAGTAACAATTTTTCATATTTCCTCTCCACAGTATTAAATAAAAATAAAAATCTCATTCTCTTGAAATGAAAGTCCCTTCATTCAGCACAGGTCCTTTTTGTTGCTCTGTATTTTCTTCCAATGCTTTTGAGGCCTAGTGAAGAGGACAGAACAAACTAACATGCAAACTAACTAACACCCAACTAACATGCAAAAGCAAAACTGAAACCTTTTTCTTGTTACAATAGCAGCACCTCCTAAAGGAAGAAATGCATACTGTTCTTGCATTGGAGGGTTCAGTTTGTTACCTAGGACTTGCTTGTCCTCACTCAGTGCACAGAAATTAGAATAATTTGATATCATACATTTTTTTAGAAATGATTTGGAAAATATTTGAACACCCTGTCTTAAAATATTTTATTCATCATGTTAAAATAAAATATTCCACAATGTTTTTTTTCTTTTTTCAATTTTTCCAATTTTTTGGAAAAAAACAAAAAAAGCCTTCAGGAAAAAAAACAGAAAAAACCCAGTTTTTTTCCAAATTTTTCCGGTTTTTTTTCGGGCCTTCACATCTCTATTTAATCATGCCCGTATGGCCACATATGTCAAATTGGGTATATAATTACTAATTTGATATATTACAAATCGTTTCGCTGTAAATGTTATGATTGTTAATTCCTAAATTACTTACTTAACAACTTTATATTTATGCTAAATATATATTCCTTAGATAATCCTTCTTATATAATTAACTTGGTAAGATGATTACTATATATTGAATACCAATTCCCTTAATATTATTACAGTCAGTGTCCAGACAATTATTTCTTCTTACACCTCATCTTTTATTTCTTCATTAATAAATTGATATTATTGTTATTATTTATTATTTATTTTTACCCCTTCCTCTTCCTCCTTAGTCACTTCCAAGCCCCCCTGCACCTCTTTGCTTTCAACACTTTCAGACTTTAAGCACCTCTCATCTTGTTAACCAACGAGCTAGTATACCAGCTTCCCTCCAGCTTCCATCTCCAACATCCGTCACTCGCACACCCTGCAATCCACTGTAGTCCACGCTCGCTGTTCAAATCCAAGTCACTCTGCAGCTATCCACTCCGCTTTCTTGATCTCTAAGGACTTCTCCTCTCGCTGCCCAACGATCCGGTATCCGGGGTTTTTCTCCAGCCTCTATCTCTGTCTCCGATGTCCGTCTTCTCCGTTCCTTCACAGACCTTGTGCTCCACTGCAGTCCACGTTTGCCAACCAAATCCAAATCTCTTTACAGTTCTTCACTTCACTTTCAAAGTTCCAAGTCACTTTGCAGCTTTCCACTCCACTTTCAAAGTTTTCGATCTCTAAGCACCTCGATCCTTGCCCAACAATCCAGCCTCCGGATTCCCTCTCCAGCCTCTATCTCTATCTCCAATGCCCGTCTTCTCTGTCCTCTCCCACACCCCGTGATCCGCTTCAATCAACACTCGCCATTATTGCCTGTCTTCCTTCTCTCCTTTTTCCCACGTTCACAGGATCCTTCTCTCCTCTCCTCTTTCCTCCAACTTTTCCAACTTTCAGTCTCTCTGTCTCAAGGGTTTATGTCCTCTCTTTCTGTACTCTTTTCACGGCTATCTTCAAAGTACTGACTCACTGCTCCTCCCACTAAGTCGCCGCTCAATCTCCAGGGAAAATCCTGGAGCCTCCTCCCTTACCAATATCCAGGACTTACTTTTCTGGTCAGTTCTCGCCCGTGTGGCAGTGGGATTTTCAATCAATTGCAATGTCACAGGCTGTCAAATAAATCTTTGCTTCCTTAATCTCTGTGGCTCATCACGGCCTCGGGCCCGCCATGACACGCTGACAGGCAGTTTCGCAATGGGATAGTAGGGATTTCCTTCATTGCAGCTGGTGATCGCCCTTCACCACGCTGTCCTCCAGGCTTCCCCTCTATTCCGCTTGGCTCTCCAGGCTCACTGCACCCCGAGGGATCCCCAAACATGAAAAATTCCAGGTCTAAGAATGGAGACCGTTCTTTTCCACTGGCAACGCCATGACCTCACCACCAGAAGTCCCATTGCACTCATTTGATATGCTAGTGAAGTTATGCTCAAAATCCTACAAGCTAGGCTCCAGCAGTATGTGGATCAAGAACTACCAGAAGTACAGGCAGGATTTCGAAGAGGCAGAGGAACTAGAGATCAAATTACCAACATACGCGGGATCATGGATCATTTGTCTCTTGAGAAACCTATATGCAGGTCAAGAAGCAACAGTGAGAACTGGACACAGAACCACTGATTGGTTCAAAATTGGGAAAGAAGTCCGGCAAGGCTGTATACTGTCGCCCTGCCTATTTAACTTATATGCAGAGCACATCATGAGAAAGGCGAGGCTAGATGAATCAAAAGTTGGAATTAAGATTGCTGGGAGAAATATCAACAACCTCAGTTATGCAGATGATACCACTCTAATGGCAGAAAGTGAAGAGGAACTAAAAAGCCTCTTGATGCGGGTGAAGAAGGAGAGTGCAAAAGTTGGCTTGAAGCTCAACATTAAGAAAACTAAGATCATGGCATCCGGCGCTCTCAATTCCTAGCAAATAGATGGGGAAGAAATGGAAGTAGTGACTGATTTTATTTTCCTGGGCTCCAAGGTCACCGCAGATGGGGACTGCAGCCAAGAAATTAAAAGACGCTTGCTCCTGGGGAGGAAAGCTATGGCAAATCTAGACAGCATACTAAAAAGCAGAGACATCACCCTGCCAACAAAAGTGCATATAGTCAAGGCTATGGTTTTCCCAGTTGCAATGTATGGCTGTGAAAGTTGGACCATAAGAAAGGCTGAGCACCAAAGAATTGAGGCCTTTGAGCTATGGTGCTGGAGAAAACTCCTACGAGTTTTCTCCAGCAGTTTTCTGCGACAATACTTCTACCCTTCAAAAAGACCTTGACCATGTATCACAATGGTCTGATAACTGGCAACTACAAATCTCAACAAACAAATGCTCTGTCTTACACATTGGCAAAAAGAATCAGAACACAAAATACAAACTTGGAGGACACGACCTTGTAGACGATCCTCACTCTGTTAAAGACCTTGGAGTACTCATATCTAATTACCTAAGTGCCAGAGCCCATTGTAACAACATTGCCAAAAAGGCACTAAGAGTTGTCAACCTAATCTTGCGTAGCTTCTTCTCTGGCAATATTACTCTGCTAACCAGAGCATACAAAACATTTGCCAGACCAATCCTCGAATACAGCTCACCTGTCTGGAACCCGCACTGCATATCGGACATTAATGCAATTGAGAGAGTCCAGAAATGCTTCACAAGAAGAGTCCTCCACTCCTCTGGTCGCAACAGAATTCCTTATTCCACCAGACTTGAAATTCCAGGCTTAGACAACTTAGAGCTACGTCGCCTTCGATCTGATCTAAATGTAGTTCACATCTGCCACAATGTCCTACCTATCAATGAATACTTCAGCTTCAACCGCAACAATACACGAGCACACAATAGATTCAAACTCAATGTAAACTGCTCGAAACTCGGCTGCAGGAAATACAACTTCAGCAAGAGAGTAATCAATGCCTGGAATGCACTGCCTGACTCTGTGGTTTCTTCCCCAAACCCCAAAAACTTTAACCTTAGACTGTCTACAGTTGACCTCACCCCATTCTTAAGAGGTCTAAAGGGGCGTGCATAAGCACACCATCATGTCTACCGTCCCTGTCCTTCTGTCCTATTGTCTAAATTTACCTATACATATTTTACTTTTGTTTATGTTTATATTATTTATATTATTTATATTATTTATATTATTTATATTATTTATATTATTTATATTATTTATATTATTTATATTATTTATATTATTTATATTATTTATTTATTTATTTATTTATTTATTTAAATGGATTTCTATGCCACCCAACTCCCAGGGGACTCTGGGCGGCTCACAACATATTGGAATCCATTACAAAATATAAAATACAGTAATTAAAAAACATACAAAAGTTAAAAAGAGTATCTCATATTCACAATCAAGGGGGGAGACCCATATCTAATCTAGTTGGTCTCACTTTCACCCCGCCTGCCGGAAGAGCCAAGTTTTTATTGCTTTCCGGAAGGCCAGCAGGGTGGGGATGGTCCTGATCTCCGGGGGAAGCTGGTTCCACAGGGAGGGAGCTCCCACAGAGAAGGCCCTCCCCCTCGGCCACGCCAACCGACATTGTTTGGTCAATGGGACCTGGAGGAGGCCGACTCTGTGGGCCCTGACCAGTCGTAGGGAGGTATGCGGCAGGATGCGGTCCCGAAGGTAACCTGGCCCTGAGCCATGTAGGGCTTTTAAGGTAACGACCAACATCTTAAATTGGATCTAATTTAACACCTTAAATTGGAGACTAATGGGCAGCCAATGCAGCTGGCGGAGGATCGGTGTTACGTGGGTGCATCTGGGTACACCCACCACAGCTCGCGCAGCTGCATTGTTTCTGTTTATACATTATCTTGTACACGTGTTGACAAAATAAATAAATAAATAAAAAAGGCGATCAAACCGGTCAGTCCTAGAGGAGATCAACTCTGACTGCTCCATAGGTCAGATCATGAAGATTAAACTCAAATACTTTGGCCACCTAATGAGAAGGAAGGACTCACTGGAGAAGAGCCTAATGCTGGGAAAGATTGAGGGCAGAAGAAGGGGATGACAGAGAATGAGATGGCTGGATGGAGTCACTGAAGCAGTAGGCGAGAGCTTAAATAGATGCCAGAGGATGGTTGAGGACAGGAAGGCCTGGAGGAACGTTGTCCATGGGGTCGCGATGGGTCGGACACGACTTCGCAACTAATAACAACTCCACATCCCACCTCAGAAGAAATGTCCAACCTAAGTCAGTTCTGTCCAAAGACGGCTGAGTCAAAAAGGACGTGAGAGATCAAAGTCAGCCCTTGGAAGCCAAGGCGGCTATGCGAGGGGGATTGAAACGGCAGCTCCCACGTGGACACCTGAATCGATTCTATTCTCCCAAATGCGGGGTTATCCTGCCTCCATCTGACGGTCAGGCCCACCAGGGTACCCAGAACCAACGTTCAAATCCCCATCTTAATCTCTCCCTGTTTGAAAAGGTGGTGACACGTTGACTAGCCTCACGTCCTCTTGTCGCAACTCCGATTTCAGGGATGTTGCCTAGTTTGTCTAGTGAATTGGCCACCCTCAGAAGGGACAAGCGAGAGAAGCCCCCGTATCAGGGGAGTTCCGTCCCCTACAGCTGAGAGGGGAAGTCCGGCCGCGGCTCCTTCCTCCGTCTGGGAGGCGCTCCCGCACAGGGAAGGGCCCCACTGCTGCTAAAGGGCCCGGGACATGGAGGGGCGGCGCCAGCGGGGACACTGCGGCGCCTGCGCACGTGCCCGCAGGGAAGGCGCCCATGCATCCTTGGGAAGGGGGGCGCCCTGCGGCTGCGCAGACCTGCGTCGTCGCCCCGCCCACCGTCTTGCCGCCGCCGGTGTCGCCATGGACCTGTCGGGCTCGGCTTGCTCGATGGCCGACACGCCTCGCCTGCTGGTGGAGGACTCGCAGCCGGAGCGGGGCGGAGAGGCGCTGAGCCCGGTCCTGGAGCCGCCGCCGCCGCTCACGCTGGTGTGCCCGGAGGCCGCCGAAGGTGAGGGGCCGGGCAAGCGGGCGGGGGGCAGGTGCCTCTCCGGGCGGCGGGCGAGCCTCTCTCCGCCTCGCAGCGTCGGCCTTCGGCACGCTGGCGCCCTCGCCCAGCCCGGATCGGGAGCGCGGCCAGGACCGGGACGAGGCCGGCGACGCGCGGGAGGGGAGCGGCGGCGGCATCGACCGCGCGGGCCGCCCTGGGCCTCCGCCCGCCTCTCCGCCCCTCTCCGGCGGCGGCGGAGCGGGCGGAGAGGCAACCTTGGCGGTGGCGCCGGCCTCAAGGAAGGACCCCTCTTGCCCTCTGCCGGCACAGTCGGACGATGGCGGTAGGCGAACGGCGGAACCGGAGACGGTTAAAGCGGCCGAGGAATCGGCGGCGCGACGGCACAGCCTCTGCCGGGCCCCGATGGGCGCGGAGGGAGAAGGTTGGGCTCCCCCCCCCCCCCGCCTCGCCTGGTGGGCCGTTTCTCTGCCAGGGGAAGCCCCGGGAAAGGTGCCTGCTTCGAAAGAGGCCGAGGACGGGGCTTTGGCCTGGCGCTGTTGGAAGGACGGGTTTAAAATCCGGGCAACGGCCTCTTTTGAAAGTTGCTTTGAGGCCCATATACGGCTAGTTGTATCTCAAAACGGCATGGTTGATCTCAAAAGAATTGTGAGACTCCATTTGGGGATGCCTTGAGGCACACCTCAGGTTTTGGGCTGCTGGGCAGGGTCCCTGGAAGCCACCCCCCACTCCGTCTGGCCGGCTGCTGACTTGCTCTAGTCTAGTCTAACATCAGCTTTTCTCATGTTCCAGTGAAGTCATTGTGGCAATTTCATAACTTATAACCAAACATCAATTCCTGGTTCTTTCTTAGTTCCACCTGCAGACCAAGATAAAGCGGGCTGTCATACAGTAAGGAAATCCAGCCGTGATTCTTCTGAAAGGTAAATATCTATCATATTTCTTTTTCACCCAACTGGGCAGCTCACCACAACTAAAACAAATGCAGAGATGGCACAAATGACAAACTGGACAAGAACGGAGCAACGGGGCATCCTTCTCTTTTGTGAAAGTCCTGCAGGAACAGCCCTTCTAAGCCACAGCAGGGTGGGGCCTCCCAATTCCCATGTGGGGGGGAATCTCATTCCAGAAGGCAGGCGTTGCTTCCGGGGAGGGTCTCTTGCAGGGCCCTGGGAGATGATGCTGTTGAAGGAACCCAGAGCATGCAAGCAGGCCAGATCAGGCCAGCTGGGCAGACACTACAGGAGACGGCCATTCCTCAAGGAACTCGGCCTTTACAAGAGAAATGGTACAATTGCGGCATTAGAAGGAATCGTGCAGATGGACAGACTAAGGCATTTTCCTAGTCAGAGAGTTTAGAGTCCTACAGCCCCATGAACAAGGTTTGCCTCCCTCCCCCCCTTCCCTGCCTTTAATTCCCATGAGGGTGACACTGCCTTTCAACAATGGGTGTATCTTTTTGGATCAGAAGGGCTCCCTTGAAAAAATTAATCAGATAGAATGACTATCAAATCTGGCAACCCCCCTCTGTACTCTTAAATGTCTTTCGTGGAACATAGCAGGTTGGGAGAGAAGGTGTGGTACTACAGAATTTACCAACTATATTCAGGGATTTGATGTGTTTCTGCTTCAGGAGACTTGGGCATGTGATAAGATATCTCTTACGGGGTTTACGGCCTTTTCCCTGGCCCCCATCAAACAATCGCGATGGGAAGACCCAAGGGTGGCTTGGCTTGTTTGGTCTCTACCTCTTTAAAGGTGGAGATAGTGGAGCTATCCCCCTGTGGCTCTTTAGCTATGGCGCTCCTAATTAAGAGAGGACGCTGCAAATTGCTAGTGTTTAACGTCTATATTCCTCCGACGTTGAGGCAAGCCGACATTAAGGCTCAATGGGATGAACTGGAGAACTATATTACTTGTATTGAAATTAAATTTCCAGGACTATACACCCTTATAGGGGGCGACTTTAATGCCCGACTGGGAGTCCAAGTTCCTCCATCAATTGAGGCACTTTACTCTCAAGAAATCCTTCAGGCAATAGGTCATCAGATTTCAGCTAGACACTCTAAGGATGAAGTAACAAATTTTGCTGGTATTCAGTTGGCACTTTTAGCATCCCAACATGACAAGGTAATCCTTAATGGAAGTACCCCAGGCGATCTAGTTGGTGAGTTTACTTTTAGTTCCTCACGTGGGAGTAGCATTATTGATTTTGTGCTGGTTTCTAAGTTATTAAGAAAGGCAGTCCATGCTTTCTATGTGGACTGCCGCACAGAGAGTGTTCATTACCCCCTGGTTACAATTATTGGGCTTTCCTCAAACATACACTTATCTAAAGGCCCCCAGATATTGGATCCCCATACGACCTTCTATACAAAGAGGATCAAATGATATTCTAATACCGAAAGGAATGTCTCAGCCTCTATAATCAGGTTCTAACCAGTAGTGGCTCAGAGATAATCTTGGCCTTTGAATCACTAATTAATAGTGTTCAAAGGGAGCTTGGAGCTGATTGCAGGCCAAGGGGTCCCTATCACTTAAGTAGCAATTTCTGATTTGATAAAGAATGTTTGATGCTTAGGAACCAGATTAACCGGGCTTACTTGCTTTATCATAACTGAGGGGACAAACGCCCACCAGAGGACTATTATCGCCTGAAGCGGGAGTATAAAGGGCTAATTGTTAAGAAAAAGAGGGGTAAAATGAGAGAGAGGTGGGATTTACTTCTCCTCTCTATCCAGCAGAAGAACACCCGACTATTTTGGCAAATTGATGCCAGCTCTCTCCCTAGTTACCAAGAACTCCCTCTCTGCTGTATCTCTAACAGAGATTGGGAAAATCATTTTTTGTCAATTTTTCAGACTTCAATAATTTTGACCGAGCTTGGACCACAACTGCCTCTTGCAATTCCTATATGGCAACCCGTGACTCATGCTGAAATCGCTCAGCTTATCTCAGAACTTAAGTCAGGGAAAGCCCCTTGCCCCAATGCTATACCCCCCATTTTGCTAAAATCTAATCCCGAGTGGTGGATTCCTCTTCTGGCAACACTTTTCACCCATATTAATTCCTCTGGTAGGATTCCTATCTCTTGGAGTCTAGCAATTATTATTCCAGTTTTTAAACGAGGAAACAGGAACAACCCTGCCGATTATCGCCCTATAAGCCTGCTTTCCATTATTGGGAAATTGTATGCTAAATATCTGCAATGTAGACTCCTCATTTGGATTGAGGAGTCTAACATTATTGGTGCAGAGCAGATTGGGTTTAAAGCGGGCTGTGCCAGTTTGGACCACTGTTTTGTCTTAGCACACCTGGTTGATAAATATGCTATTGGTCACCCTGATGGATGATCTCTGGCGAGCCCGGAATGGAGATTATTCCTCCATCCTGGTGTTACTTGACCTCTCAGCGGCTTTCGATACCATTGACCATGGTATCCTTCTGCGCCAACTCGGCGAGGTGGGAGTGGGAGGCACCGTTTTATGGTGGTTCTCCTCCCACCTCTCCGATAGGACATAGTCGGTGTTGACAGGAGGGCAGAGGTCGGCCCCTAGGCCCCTGATTTGCGGGGTGCCTCAGGGCTCGGTCCTCTTGCCCATCCTGTTTAACATTTACATGAAACCGCTGGGTGAGATCATCCGACGACATGGGGTGAGGTATCAGCAGTATGCTGATGATACCCAGTTGTACATCTCCGTCCCGTGTCAGTTCAGTGAAGCAGTTGATGTAATGTGCCGCTGCCTGGACGATGTGAGGGTCTGGATGGGAGTGAATAGACTCAAACTCAACCCTGACAAGACTGAGTGGCTGTGGACTTCCGGTTTTGGCTCCGATGACGTCGCTGGCGCTCCTTGTCGGGCGTCCTTTCGGCTCCCTGTAAAAGCCGCCAGAACAGCTGTCTGGCGGCTTGAAAATCTCTTCCCCGGGCGAAGGGGAGAGATGAGAGCAAGACAGGCTGGGTAGAGCCCCCCTAGTGCCCTAGAAGTTAACTTAGGGCGCGAAGGGGGAGGGGTCCCCAGGGAGCCTGTCTGTCCTCCGGGAAGTCGGAAGCCTCCGCTTAAAAAGCGGAGCAAGATGTCGCGACCACCGCTGCTGTAATAAAGGAAGTATAACTATTTTAAACCTAAAGAGAGCAGCCAGAGAAAGGCAGGAGTCCAGAAGGGCATTAATTTTGACTTTAACTCCACTGCTGGAATTTACTTTGGAAGCAACAGAGTAGCCTAATAAGGAAGAAGCAACAATATGGCGATTGGAGATTTGGGCGTGGAAGAGAAAGAGAAAGTTATTTTTACTTTGTTACCAGTTCTTTCCTATTGAAACTTTTGAGCTGGAGAAATGATCTTTTTTCCGTTTGTCTCCTGATTAAATTTACAGCTGTATAAAAGATAAAAGATAAAAGACTAACTGGCTTTGGAGCTGGGAATAACTTTGTTGAGTTTGCTCTGGAGTTTTTTTCCCCTCTTCTTTGTCCTTCCCCCCCCCCCCCGAGAATACTGAAATGGCTTCTAAACCTGGAAAGACTGTTGTGAATAAAAGAAATGAGTATTTTTCTGATCACACTTCAAAGATGCAATCTATGCCTGATTTAACATCATCAAAGTCTTTAATACCTGAAACTATTTAATAATTTGAAAATCATGAAAAATGAACATTATGGATTTTAATTCAAAAATTAATGAATTAGATAAAAAATGCAGGCTGCTTTGGAGAAAATGAATTTACAACTGAGAGCTGATGTGTTGAAAGTTTGTAAAGGATTAGCAACAAATATGGAGATTTTGGAGAAGGATTTGGAAAAAAATAAGCAAGCTTTGACAACTTCAGAGGAATACATAGCCAAGGTTCAAAATGATATAGTAAATTTGGAAACAGGTGTTGATGTCTCAATTCAGAGAGATGAAATTTGCTATAAGAGTTAGGGGCCTGAAAGAGGGAAAATTTAAAAATTTGAAAGAAAGGATGGTAAAGGCCCTGGAGCAGGTGTCTGGAATGTCTAAACAGGAATTGGCTATACAAATTGATAAGATATATAGAGTCAACTCTTGGTATGCAAAACAAAACCACCTGCCAAGGGACATTGTAATATATTTTACTACAAGAGCTCTGCGGAATAGAATTACACAGGCGACCTTCAAGAATAATCTTCAGGTAGATGGTCAGGAAATAAGGATATGGAAAGAAATTCCTGCTAAGATGCTTAAAGCCAGGAAAGAATTTACCTTTTTGGTGGAGGAACTAAAAAAACGAAATCTACGATATCAATGGAATGCACCAACAGGAGTGATTGTGAAATTTTTGGGGAAAAGATACGGGCTTAACACAACAAAGAAAGCTACAGAATTCTATATCAACGTTTTAAAGGCTGATATTTCTAAAATTCCAGAGGATAGAAGCATGGAAATGATGGAGGAGGAGGAGAAAAATCCAGATATATTTGTCCAAGAGGAAATAATTCCAAAGATTCAAAGTGATTGGCAGAGCCAGGTAGATGTTTGTGACGTGGAAAAGGAGATGGAGGATTGGGGTCAGATGGGAGGTGAATCGATAGATTCGAAATTGTCAAGTGACAGATGGTGTTGAAATCTATAATTTGTCTAAGATGAAATAACTCCAAAGAATCAAGTGATTGGCAAAGTCAGACAGTTGTTTGCAACGCAGAAAAGGAGACGGAAGATTGCGGCCAGATGGGAGGTGAATCGATAGATTTGGAATTGTCAAGAGACAGATGGTGTTGAAATTTGTTCCTTTTTAGATTACATTATATTCATTTGATATAGTGTAATATTTTGTTACTAATATTTATTTTGTGGGATTTTAGGATTAAGTTTAAGGTTTTTGAGGTATAAGGAGTTAGGTTTTACTCATTTTTTATTGTTATTATTATGATATATATATGATACATTTTGAAGTTGATATTTTAATATATTGTAATATTGTTATTAATAATTGGGCTTGATTTTTTTAATTTTTTTAAAAAAAACTATGGGAATAAATAATTTGGTAGAATATTTTAAGTATTGAGGTATTGTGACTAGGTATAAACATTACTTTTGTTATTAATATATATATATTATATGTTCTGAAACCAATAATTGGATATATCGTAATATTATGTTATTAATAAGTTGTTGGACTTTAGATTTAAGTTTAAGGGTTTTGAAGTATAAGGGGTTAGTTTTTATTCCTTTTTCTTATCATTATTAATATATATATATATTATATTGGGAAGTTAATATTTTGATATATTGTAATATGTTATTAATATTGTTTGATTTTATGATCAAGTTTAGTTCTTGAGGTTCATCTTTGTTTCTCTTCTATTTTTGTTTTTCTTTTTTTCTTTCTTTTTTCTCTTTTATAATTATTAATATAGACCATGTAAAAGATAGAGGTTTAGAGATGTGAATTATAGTATGAGATGTTGTATGATGTTTTTTTAATTGTTTACTTTCTTTTTAATTATTTGTTTTCTTTAATTTTTATTATTTTTATCCTTCCGATTATGTTTTGAATAGTTTAGAAAAATTCGGAGTTAAAGATTCCAAAAAATGGGGAAATTAAGAAGTTGTTTTAACTTAATTTAAATTTATTTTATTGAATATTATGCCCTGTACTTTCTCTGGGAAGTCCGGGGGGGAGGGGGGAAGGGAAGGGAGTGGGTTGGGGGTAGGGGGGATGGGGGGTTGGGGGGGAGAAAAATGAAAAATGCTTGTACTTTGTACTTATAAAACTTTTTGAATAAAAAAAAAAGACTGAGTGGCTGTGGATATTGCCCCCCCAGGGATTATGTCGACTGCCCCTCCTTGGTTCTTGGGGGAGATAAATTGACTCCCTCCGAACGGGTTTGCAATTTGGGTGTTCTCCTAGACCCACAGCTAAAATTGGAGCAACATCTTTCAGCTGTGGCTAGGAGGGCTTTTGCACAGGTTCGTCTTGTGCACCAATTGCGACCCTACTTGGAGAGAGAGGCTTTGCTCACAGTCACTCATGCCCTTGTCACCTCACGGCTGGATTACTGTCCCCGGAGATTGTTGGGTGTGAGACTCTCCTTCTGAAGTTGGACTTAGGGGTACAGGTGGGCCTTCTCTTAACGTACCTGCCTCCCAGCTGCGTAAGGCCCTGCCTGAGCTGCTGCCTGAGCTGCCTGAGCTGCTCGAGGCAGTAGCCGGCTTGGCAGTTGAGTTCCCTAGGCTCATGGTGCTGGGGGACTTCAACTTGCCTTCTGCTGGTGAAACCTCTGGGATAGCCCAGGAGTTCATGGATTCCATGACAACCATGGACCTGACCCAAGTAATCCAGGGTCCGACTCATGAGGGTGGTCACACGCTCGACCTAGTGTTTCTCTCGGGGCAGTGGAGAGATGATCTGAAGATAAGGGATATAGTCATCACCCCTCTGTCATGGTCAGATCATTTCCTACTGAGGTTGGATTCCGCAGTTCCATTCCTCCCCCGCAGGGAGGCGGGACCGACTAGGTGGTTCCGCCCCAGGCGCCTAATGGAACCGGAAGGATTCCAGAGGGAACTTGGGGAAATACCTGAAGCCCTGGTACACAGTTCGGCTGATTCCCTGGTGGCTGGTTAGAACATCGCAGCATCAGGGCCTTTAGACCGAATTGCGCCTTTGCGACCTCTCCGCGGCAGTGGATCCCGGAAAGCCCCCTGGTTTACCGAGGAGCTCCGGGAGATGAAACGCCAGAAGAGACGTCTGGCGCGCCACTGGAGGGCCAGCAAAACCGACTCCGACCGAACACTATTAAGAATTTACATCAGATCTTATTTAGTGGCGATAAGGGCGGCAAAACGATCCTATTTTTCCGCTCTTATTGCGTCCGCAGATTCTCGCCCAGCCGCCTTGTTTAGGGTGACTCGCTCCCTCCTTGCGAAAGGGGGGAGCGAGGAGCACTTGCAAGGCAGAGCTGAGGAATTTGCCGAGTTTCTGATGGATAAAGTCGCTCGGATTCGGTCAAACCTGGACTCTGGCTGGGCAGAGTCCATGGAGTTGACAGGGGCAAGTCTTAGTCCACCGTTGTGGGAGGAGTTTGGGCCTGTTTCTCCTGAGGATGTGGACAGAGCCATGGGGGCAATGGGGGCCTCCACCTGTTTATTGGACCCGTGCTCCTCCTGGCTGGTTTCTGCCAGCAGGGAGGTGACACGCGGCTGGATCCGGGCGGTGGTCATCGCTTCTTTGGAGGAGGGTTCCGTACCGCAGTCATTAAAAGCTGCGGTGGTGAGACCCCTCCTGAAGAAGCCTTCCCTGGATCCAGCTGATTTGAAGAACTATCGTCCGGTCTCCAACTTGCCTTTTTTAGGGAAAGTTGTGGAGAAGGTGGTGGCCACTCAGCTTCTGCGGCTTCTGGATGAAACAGATCATCTAGATTCCTATCAGTCGGGTTTCAGGCGCGGCTACAGTACAGAAACTGCCTTGGTCGCTCTGATGGATGATCTCTGGCGGGCCCGGGATGGGGGAAATTCCTCCATCCTGGTGCTACTTGACCTCTCAGCGGCTTTCGATACCATCGACCATGGTATCCTTCTGCATCGTCTCGGCGAGTTGGGAGTGGGAGGCACCGTTTTACGGTGGTTCTCCTCTTATCTCGCCGATAGGATGCAGTCGGTGTTGGCAGGAGGGCAGAGATCCACCCCTAGGCCCCTGTTATGTGGGGTGCCTCAGGGGTCGGTCCTCTCGCCCATCCTGTTTAACATTTACATGAAACCACTGGGGGAGATCATCCGCAGACATGGGGTGTGTTTCCACCAGTACGCTGACGACACCCAGCTGTACATCACCACCCCGTCTGACTTCAGTGTGGCAGCCGATGTAATGTGCCGATGCCTGGACGACGTTAGGATCTGGATGGGGAGGAACAGACTCAGACTCAACCCCGACAAGACTGAGTGGCTTTGGATATTGCCTCCTAAGGATTATGACAACTATCCCTCCTTGGTTCTCGAGGGAGCGAAACTGACTTCCTCGGATCAGGTCCGCAACTTGGGGGTCCTCCTAGACCCACAGCTAAAATTGGAACACCATCTCACTGCTGTGGCTAGGGGGGCCTTTGCACAGGTTCGCCTGGTGCACCAGTTGCGGCCATACTTGGAGAAGGAGGCTCTACTCACGGTCACTCATGCCCTTGTCACCTCCCGTTTGGACTACTGCAACGCGCTCTACATGGGGCTACCCTTGAAGAGTATCCGGAGACTCCAGTTGGTGCAAAATGCGGCTGCGCGTGCTGTGGTGGGTGTGCCAAGGTACACCCACGTGACACCTATACTCCGCCAGCTGCATTGGTTGCCCTTTAGTCTCCGGGTCCAATTCAAGGTGTTGATCATCATCTTTAAAGCCCTTCATGGCTTAGGACCAGGTTATCTCCGGGACCGCATTCTGCCTCATACTTCCCTCCGACCGGTTAGGGCCCACAGAGTTGGCCTCCTCCAGCTCCCGTCAGCCAAGCAATGCCGGCTGGCGGGTCCTAGGGGGAGAGCCTTCTCTGTGGCCGGCCCCGCGCTCTGGAACCAACTCCCTCCAGAGACCCGAACCATCCCCACCCTGCTGGCCTTCCGAAAAGCCGTTAAGACATGGCTCTTCCTGCAGGCAGGGGGTAGAGCTTAATTCCATCTACACTCTCCCCCGGGTATGTCTGGCGGTTGAATGGTGCTTTTATATTGTAATTTTTAATTTTTATATTTTGATTTTAAATTGAATTTATTGGTTTTCTTGTATTTTTCCTGTGTTGTAAGCCGCCCTGAGTCCCTCGGGAGTGGGGCGGCATATAAGAAACCATAAATAAATAAACAAATAAACAAACAAACAAATAAATAAATAAATAAACGCGCTCTACATGGGGCTACCCTCAAAGAGCATCCGGAGACTGCAATTGGTACAGAATGCAGCTGCGCGAGCTGTGGTGGGTGTGCCGAGATACACCCACGTAACACCTATCCTCCGTCAGCTGCATTGGCTGCCTATTAGTCTCCGGTCGCAATTTAAGGTATTGGTTTTGACCTTTAAAGCCCTACATGGCTTAGGGCCAGGTTACCTCCGGGACCGCATCCTACCACATACCTCCCTACAACCAGTTAGGTGCCACAGAGTGGGCCTCCTCCAGGTCCCATCAGCCAAACAATGTCGGTTGGTGGGTCTATGGGGGAGAGCCTTCTCTGTGGGAGCCCCATCTCTCTGGAACCATCTCCCACCAGAGATCCGGACTATCCCCACTCTACTGGCCTTCCGCAAAGCCGTAAAAACATGGCTCTTCTGGCAGGCGTGGTGGAGAAGAAGATCGGATTCCCTCTGACTGTAGGTTTTAAAATGATGTTATGTTTTAATTGTCATTTTATTGTATGTTCTTATTCATATTGTACGCCGCCCTAAGTCCTATGGGATTGGGCGGCCTATAAGAACTTTTAATTAAATTAAATTAAATTAAATTATTACACCAGGTGGCAAACTCTTCACTGCTTTTATTGATTTAAAGGCAGCGTTTGACTCAGTCCCTAGAGAACTGCTGTGGTCAAAATTGCACAAAAGTTCTATTGACAGACGTCTTTTGTTCTTAATTAGATCTTTGAATAATCAGACCTCTAGCCAGGTTAGGTGCGGCTTGCAGGAAGAACTTTTTTTTTAAATTCAAAAACTTTTGTTAGTACAAAGTACAAACATTTTTCTCTTTTTCTCCCCCCCTTCCCCTCATCCCCCTCCCCTCCCCCCCTCTCACCCCCCCCCGACTTCCCAGAGAAAGCACAGGGCATAATATTCAATAAAATAAATTTCAATTATACTAACATTCTTAATTTCCACATTTCTTTAACTCTTTAACTCCTTGTTGCTCAAAACCTTTTAAGTATAATCTAAAAATCAAGCATATTGTTAATCATTTCAATATCTTAGGCTGATAATTTGCTCCACTAATTATCTTTCCTTTATATGGAATTTATATAATCTTTAAAGCATAATAAAAGAAAAAAGAAAGAAAAAAAAAGGAGAAATCCATTTCATTCAGTTACAACCATCAACATCATTTCCTCAATATTAAGTAAAACTTCCTTCTTCCAACAATACCTCTTCAGTATACATAGTAATTTAAAATATTCTAACAAATTGTTAATTCCGGTATTTCTATATTATAACTTATATAACCCTTATAACTCAGAAATTTTTAGACATAATCTAAGAGTCAAACACATTATTAATAACCTAACATTACAATATATCAAATTACTAATTTCACAGTAATTCTAAATCTTTAATTGCTTTAAGATATAATAATAAAAAGAAGAAGGAAAAACAAATAACAAAAAGAAACACAACCATCAGGGTCATATCCTCAATAGTCAATGAGTCTTCTTACTGCAAAGTATCAATTTTCATTCATCTCTCCATCTGTCCTATAACTTCCCAAATTCTAATCGTTCCTTCTTCTCGGTCGGATTTTAGATCTGGTTCTTGCAGCCTTTTGTAGCTTAGCAGTTTTTTGATTTGTCAGCTCTGCTCTTGTCTGACTCTGATCTTCTGTCTCCTCTTCTACATTATAAACATCTCTCTGGCTCTGTAAATCATCTTGAATCATCAAAGCTCTTTCCATTTGCACATGGAAGACTCTCCTCTCTCCTCTTCTGTTGCTTTCATGCTTCTTCCTTCTGGAATTTTGGATATATCGGCCTTTAAAACTTTAACATAAAAATCGGTAGCTTTCATTATCGTGTTGAGCCGATATCTCTTTTCCAGATATCTCACCACTATCCCCGTTGGGGCATCCTATTTATACTGTAGGTTCTGTTTTTTAAGTTCTTCAACCAGAAAGGTATAATCCTTTCTGGCTCTGAGCATTTTAGGAGGAATTTCTTTCAGTGTCATTACTTCCTGTCCATTTACCTGAAGCTTATTCTTGAAAGTCGCCTGTAGAATTTTATTACATAATGCCCTTGTAGTAAAATATATTACAATATCCCTTGGCAGATGTTTTTGTTTAGCAATCCAGGAATTAACATGGTATATCTTATCAATTTGCATGACCAGTTCTTCTTTAGTCATTCCTAATACATGCACCAGAGCCTCCACCATCCTCCCTTTTAAATCTTCATGTTTTTTCTCTTTTAAACCTCTTAGTCTTATAGCAAATTCCATGCTTCTGAATTGGGTCATTAACACCTCTGTTTCAAAATTTTCAATATTGTTTTGAGTTTTGTCTATATTTTCCCCCAAGGTTATCACAGACTGTTTAATTACTTCCATGTCTTTCTCCAAGATTTCCATATTTCCTACTAATCCTTCAAATGCAAATATCATATCCTTCCTCAGTTGTTTATTTCTAGTGTCCATCTCATCTAGGACAGCCTGCATTTTTTCATTAATGTCATTAATTTTTGAATTAAATTCCATAACCAGTTCATTCTTCATAACTTTTAAAGTATCAAATAAGTTTTCAGGTGTTAAAGCCTGTGGGGATGTTGAATAAGGAGTAAATTGCATTCTTGAGGTATAAACAGAGGGATGCTCAAGTCTTTTGTTAAACACATTTCCAGGTTTAGAAGCCATTTCAAATTTAAGATCAGACTTTTAGTTTTAGTCCAGAATCAAAGAGAGAAAAGAGTTCATCAAAATCCAACGTTTTCAAAAGTATACAAAGAAAAAACCAAATCCATAATTGAAGAGATTCTTTCCAGATGCTGAAGCCATATAGATTTTAAAGTTTGAATTGTTATTTTAATCCAAAATCAAGGAGAAGAAAAAAGAATTTTCCAGAATCAGAAATTCCATGAAGAGGGCTGCTAGCAAAACGAAACTTTATAACTTTCACTTCCACGCCCTCGGAATTCTTCAATCGCCATTTTGTTGCTTGTTAACTCAGCTACTTTGTAACTTCCCGAAGTGAAAGTGCAATGGAGTTAAAAATTAGGATACTTGCCATTCTGGTCTCCTGCCTTTCTCTGTCTGCTATCTGCAATGCATCAAGTTATTATAAATCCCATCTTGCAAGCAGCGGTGGTCGCGGCATCTTGCTCCGCATAAGCGGAGGCATCCGAGGTCCTGGAGCGAGTGACAGGCTGCCTGGGGAGCGCTCACCCTTCGCGCCCCAGATTGTCTCCTGGGGCACTAGGGGGGCTCAACCCCACCTGTCGAGCTCTCATCTCTCCCCTAATCCCGGGGTGAAGATTTTCAAGCCGCCAGACAGCTGTTCTGGCGGCTTTTACGGAACTTCGGAAGAGGCGCTTGGCGAGGAACGTCCTTGATGCCAGCGGAGCCAAACCGGAAGTGCAGGAAGAACTTTCAAATCCTATCTTGATTATGAGCGGAGTTAGGCAGGGCTATGTCCTGGCCCCTCTTGTTTAATCTTCTTATCTGACCTGGCCTCTTACATTGCACGCATTGAGTCCCACGCCCCAAAGTTGTAAAATACGAAGAATCTTCTTTATGCTGACGATGTGGTCCTTCTATCATAATCAAGGCTCAGTCTAAAAAGATTACTTTATGCATTTGGGTCCTACTGTGCTGAAAACCATTTGTCTATTAATTATGACAAATCCAAGGTATTGGTGTTCTCCAGAGCCCGGAAATTATACAATTCGGCTATCAATGGTAATGTTGTTAGGCAGGTTTTCCATCTTAAGTATCTATCCATCTTAAGTATTGACCCCTATTGCTTTTTTATTGCACTGTATTTACTCTCTACCTCGGGGGGAGTGCCTGTGAGCATGCTTGTGGTTGGATGGATTGAATATGTGAGTATTAATAGGATAAATTGGATGAATGGAGGAACCAGGGACGAGGGATGACGTTCCGCTCGCTGAATGCTTTAACAGAAGCAGGGGGGCGCCCCTTGATCCCTGGCCTGATATGAATGTGTGGGGTGCGAAGGTAGGCTTGCCGGAGCGGATGGAGGCCGATGGGATGGGGGATGGGATCTCGGGTGGGTTAGGGGGTCGTAGAATCACGGTCGTAACTGGGAGGGGTAGGTATGGCGGGAACCGGGGGCAGACCGCCCTCGGGGAACTAGGTCTCGCTACCTTACAGTGGTTCCTTGTTCTAGCCCCTCGAGTTCAACCCAAGTACATGGTGACGTGGGTGTTCAGGGCCCTGGGCTCAAGCTACTACTGTTGAATGCCAGATCCATTGTGAACAAAGCTCCCCTCCTGCGGGATCTTCTTCTGGAGGAGGGTGCTGACCTGGCATGTGTAACCGAAACCTGGCTGGGACCAGAGGGGGGGTTCCCCCTCTCCGAGATCTGCCCAGACGGGTTTCAGGTGCTGCATCAGCCGCGACCCCAGGGAAGGGGTGGAGGAGTGGCAATGATTGTCCGTAAGAGTCTTTTTCCTCGTAGAAGCCCTGCCCGAAGATTGTTGGGTGTGAGTCTCTCCTTGTGAAGTTGGACTTAGGGATTCAGGTGGGCATATTGCTTACGTACTTGCCTCCCAGCTGCGTCACTAGCGGCCTGCCTGCACTGCTCGAGGCAGTAGCCGACCTGGCAATGGAGTTCCCCAGGTTGATGGTCTTGGGGGACTTTAATTTGCCATCGTTGGGCGAGTCCTCTGATGCAGTCCAGGAGTTCATGGCTTCCATGACAACCATGGACCTGGCCCAAGTAGTTCAGGGTCCGACTCATAGGGGTGGTCACACGCTTGACTTGGTATTTCTCTCGGGGCAGTGGAGAGATGATCTGAAATTAAGGAGTTTAGTCATCTCTCCCTTGTCATGGTCAGATCATTTCCTACTAAGGTTAGACCTTGCGGCACCACTCCTCCACTGCAGGGAGGCGGGACCAATTAAGTGGTTCCACCCCAGGTGCCTAATGGACCTAGAGGGGTTTCAGAAGGAGCTTGGGGAGATACCTGAATCCCTCGTACACAATTAGTCCGAAGTTCTAGTGGCGCTTGGAATCAGGCGGCGGCGGGAGCATTGGGTAGGATTGCGCCTGCTCGACCTCTCGAGGCAGTGGATCCTGGAGAGCTTCCTGGTTTACCTAGGAGCTCCGGGGGATGAAGCGCCAGAAGAGACGTCTAGAGCGACGCTGGAGGGCCAGTAAATCCGAGTCTGACCGAACATTATATATTAGGAACCATATATTAGGTCTTACCTGGTGGCGATACGGGCGACAAAATGTTCGCATTTTTCCGCACTTATTGCATCCGCAGATTCTTGCCCGGCCGCTCTGTTTAGGGTGACTCGCTCCCTCTTTAACATGGAGGGTACAGAGGAGCCCTTGCAGCGCAGAGCTGAGGAATTTGTACAGTTTCTGGCGGATAAAGTCACTCAGATCCGGGCAGACCTGGACTCCGATTGGGCAGTTCAAGCTGAAATGACAGGAACAGGTTTTCGTCCTATTTTATGGGACGAGTTTGAACCCACGACTCCTGAGGAAGTGGACAAGGCTATAGGAGCGATGAGTGCCTCCACTTGTTTGTTGGACCCGTGTCCCTCCTGGCTGGTTTCTTCCAGCAGAGAGGTGACACGAGGTTGGATTCAGGGGATTGTCAATGCCTCCTTGGAGGAAGGTTTTGTTCCGCAGCCTCTTAAGGTTGTGGTTGTGAGGCCCCTCTTCAAGAAGCCATCTCTGGATCCTATAGATTTGAAAAACTTTCGTCCTGTCTCCAACCTCCCCTTTGTTGGGAAGGTTGTGGCGAAAGTGGTGGCGCTCCAACTCCTACGGCTATTGGAGGATACGGATTATCTAGATCCTTTTCAGTCGGGTTTCAGGCCCGGTTACAGCACGGAAACTGCCTTGGTCATGCTGTTGGATGATCTCTGGCAAGCCCGAGATGGGGGTAACTCCTCCATCCTGGTGCTACTTGACCTCTCAGCTGCTTTCGATATCATTGACCATGGTATCCTTCTGCACCGATTAAGGGAGTTGGGAGTGGGGGGCACTGTTTTACGGTGGTTCTCCTATCTCTCTGATCGCAGTCGGTGTTGGCAGGGGGACAAAGGTCGACCCCTAGGCCACTCGTTTACGGTGTGCCTCAGGGATCGGTCCTCTCTCCCCTGCTGTTTAACATCTACATGAAACCACTGGGTGAGATCATCCGACGACACGGGGTGAGGTTTCAGCAGTATGCTGACGACACCCAGCTTTATATCTCCACCCCGCGTCAATTCAGTGAGGCGGTCGATGTGATATGCCGGTGTCTGGACGACGTGAGGATCTGGATGGGAGTCAATAGGCTCAAGCTCAACCCGGACAAGACTGAGTGGCTATGGATACTGCCTCCCAAGGATGATGTCAACTGTCCGTCCTTGGTTCTGGGGGGAGAAAAATTAATCCCCTCAGAATGGGTTCGCAATTTGGGTGTCCTCCTGGATCCACAGCTTAAATTGGACCAGCATCTATCAGCTGTGGCCAGCGGGACCTTTGCACAAGTTGGTCTTGTGCACCAATTGCGACCCTACTTGGATCGGGAGGCATTTCTCACAGTCACTCATGCCCTTATCACCTCATGGCTTGATTACTATAACACGCTCTACATGGGGCTACCCTTGAAGAGTATTTGGAGACTTCAGCTGGTCCAAAATGCAGCGGTGCGTGCTGTGGTGGGTGTGCCTAGGTACACCCACACTACTCCCATCTTACGCGAGCTGCATTGGTTACCCATTGGTCTCCGGGTACAATTCAAGGTGATTACCTTTAAAGCCCTATATGGTGCAGGGCCAGAGTATCTTCGGGACCATCTCCTACAATATACCTCCCTATGACCTGTTAGATCTCACAGGGTTGGCCTGCTACGGGTTCCGTTGGCTAGACAATGTTGGCCGGCGGGCCCTCGGGCGAGGGCCTTCTCTGTGGCGGCCCCTACTTTGTGGAATCAGCTACCCCCCGAGATCCGGACTATTCCCCACCCTATTGGCCTTCAGAAAAGCTGTGAAAACCTGGCTTTTTCGGCAAGCCTGGGCCTAATAGTTGATAGATGTAGGCCCATGAGTGTGTGAATGATTGAGTGCTTTTAATGTTCTTATTGTGTTTTTAGCTATGTTTTTTAAATTGTTTTATATTATATTGTTTATATTGCTGTTAGCCGCTCAGAGTCCCTGCTGAGTTGAGCGGCATACAAATATAAATAAATAAATAAATAAATAAATAAATAAATAAATAAATAAATAAATAAATAAATCTAGGTATTCAATTTCAGAATACTGGTGCTTGGACTAAACATCGAACCCAGGTACTGAATTCGGCCTCCTGTAGCCACCAGCAGATTATAAGATTCTTTTTTACCCAAGGGGGCCAATTTATTCCTTCTGCTCTGCGTATATATAAAGCCAAAACCTTGGCCCAAACTCTCTATGGAATTCCCATATGGATACGAGGCTTCAAGGATTGTATTGATAGAACCCAGGCTGTTTTTCTAAGGAAACTTCTGGGTCTTCCTCCTTGTGTTGGATTTGCTTTGATGTACCTGGAACTGGGCATTCGTTCAGTCGAATGCATGGCGTGGATTAACACCTTTAAATGGTGGTTTCGGGTGCTCTTTTCGGCAGTCCCTGGTAGCTACCTTTCCCTGGTGTTTGCTGACTCTCATACTTCTCGTTGGGAGAGGGAGCTGATGAAGAAACTCCACTTGCTAGGTTTTACGGGGGATGCTCTGGGAGATTATGGTTTCAAGGACGCCCAGTTTAGGGTAGTCCAACGGCTTGTGGACATAGATTTGCAATATTTAAGATCCAGAGCCAATAAAACCTGCTCCCCTTTGATTTTCAGCCATTCTAATAATTATGGATTGTGGATGGCTTCATATTTCTATACTCTTAACTATCCCCAAGTATAGAAGAGTTTTTTCCCTAGCCCGTTTTAATGTTTTGCCCTCAGCACTACTCCACGGGCGATTCAAGAGGCTCCAGATTAGCGAGCGACTATGCCCCTGTGATAGGGCTGAGGTTGAAACTGTGGAGCATGTCTTATCATATTGCCCTGTGTATAACACAGCCAGAATTAAATTATTGTCTCTTCTTGGAATTGATCCCTCTGGTTCTAATGCTAGTAATTTGGCCTTATATTTTCTAGGGGATGATTCCTCCTATATTACTTCTCAGGTTTCAAAATTTTTCTTAAGAGCTGTAACTATTAGAGGAGAAGGTTGTAATTCCCTTTAGCCAAGGCTTCTGGTGTTAATTGTTTGTGATTGTAGTTTTTCTTTTGTTTTTGTTGCACTTGTATTTTGGTCGTAGAGATGTGAAGGCCCGGAAAAAAACTTTTTTTTTCCGTTTTTTTCCTGAAGGCTTTTTTGTTTTTTTCCAAAAAATTGGAAAAATTGAAAAAAGAAAAAAAACATTGTGAAATATTTTAACATGATGAATAAAATATTTTAAGACAGGGTGTTCAAATATTTTCCAAATCATTTCTAAAAAAATGTATGATATCAGATTATTCTAATTTCTGTGCACTGAGTGAGGACAAGCAAGTCCTAGGTAACAAACTGAACCCTCCAATGCAAGAACAGTATGCATTTCTTCCTTTAGGAGGTGCTGCTATTGTAACAAGAAAAAGGTTTCAGTTTTGCTTTTGCATGTTAGTTGGGTGTGTTTGGTTTGTTCTGTCCTCTTCACTAGGCCTCAAAAGCATTGGAAGAAAATACAGAGCAACAAAAAGGACCTGTGCTGAATGAAGGGACTTATGAGAATGGGGTTTTTATTTTTATTTAATACTGTGGAGAGGAAATATGAAAAATTGTTACTTTTGGTTTTGAAAATTGTTTTGTGGAGGCTTCTTGGCTGTTCCACATAAACTAGTAAGCAGTTCAGGAGATTGTTGCTCCCTTTATTACAAATAAATATTATAAAAAAGTAAATTCTGTTTGTGATAATTGTTTGGCTACACTATATTTTTTATATGCTAGTTGTGATAATTTTATGCCAAGTCAAATTGTCCATAGTCATATTTTATGTTCCTCAGAACATAAGTAACAGAATGACTTTCAATCTTAAAAAGACAAAAAAGTGCTGATGTAGCATTGTTTTCAATTTTTCCGAAAATTTCCGTTTCCCCCCTGAAAAAAACGGGTTTTTTTCCGAGCTTCAAAATTTCCGGAAATTTTACATCTCTAGGTCTGTGACTGTAAAATAAAATTATTATTATACAAGAGAAATGGTACAATCGCAGCGTTGGAAGGAATCGTTCAGATGGACAGACGAAGGCATTTTCCTAGTCAGAGAGTTTCTTTGTCTTTCTACTCCTGCCATTAAGATGCTTTTCCTAATGTTCACCTGGAATTGCCTTCCTGTAACTCGGGATTATTGTTATTCTGTGTTCTGGGGTGAAGGAAGTTGTTGGTCTATTTAGCATCCCTTCAGGCAATTGACATATGCCACCATAATTCCTCTCTTCTCGGGGCTATGTGATCCGATTTCTCTCAATCCTTTCTCAGAGGACTGAGTTTGCAGCTTTTTAATTACCTGCAATTGAAAAGCCTAAATTCTCTGAGCCTTACCTGTACATCTGATGTGTATCCCATTTGTTTTGACTGCCTGAAAAGTTACTAGTTGGTACCTATGATGGGCCGTGAGAAACATTTGCACTTGAATTCCCCAGTTCGAGCTCCGTGTCCAGCCATGTCCCTGGAATAATGCAGCCCCATAAAGAAACTCCGGAGAGCCCAGCGTCTGCCTGCCTCCACCTGGAGAGGACACCGCCGGTGAAGAACCCTCATCCTTGGTCATTGGAGGATGTTGAGCCTGTCTCTTCTACGCAGGAGGACATGTTTGGCCAGAACAGCTCAACAGGTGACGAGAGGCTGTGATCTCTTTCTTGCCCGATGTTCCCACTCTGAAGTCAGGCTGGCCTGTTTTGTTTATCCCAGTATTTGAGGAGCAGGTGACAACTAAGAGAGGAGACCATCTGAGGTCCAGAGCCACCTAGGGCCCCACAAGTAACTCCTTTTTGTAGACCAACTTTTTAATGAATAGTAATTTTAAGCAGGATGGTGAGAAACGTTGTACAAACAGTGTACGTCTTGTGAGCTAAATGTAAGTGGAATAAAAACCTCTTGGTCCGGTCCCATGACTTTGTGGAGAGCGACCTGAGCCTGCTGTTCAGAGCTGAATGCCATGCCCCCTGCAAAGACAGAAAGGGGGGGGGGGCTTAGTGGTTTCATTTCAGATAGAATGTTTAATGCCCGTTTGCACTTGTTGCATTACCAAAATATCTGTTTTCAGTATAATAAGCAAATAAATTTATTGTTGTAACCACCGGTTGTTCCAAGGTGAATATTGGAGCATTATCCCCTTTTCTTGTGCAGACAGCTTTGAGTATGTTGTAACCTGGATCAGCCATGTTGAGAAAAGTCTTGAACAGGGCTGTGGGTTTCTCAAAGCAGAGGGATTCTTGTCATTCCCCTGTGGCATCTGGAGAGCCACAGTTCTCGGGCACTAGATTTTCTCCTGATCTGCCAGGAGCAGCTGACTGGCTTCTCAGGAAGCAGCCTCTCCAGGTGAAGATATTTCTTGAGTGCTGGAGAATGTGAAGCCTCTTCCAGTCAGCCACAGTGTTCCTGGCAGCCATGTGAAGGGTCAGAGATCTTTTGCAGTTTGGGGTAGGTGCAGGAAAGCAGCACTGGCAACTGGGACCTGGATTTTGAAGTGACTCTCATATGTATTTTAATGCAATTGGAATACCTCCAGGCAGTGGATGCGCCCTGTCTAGACTGGAAGAGGCAAGTTCCCCATTATCCACTCCGGCTGATCCTCTGCACGTCCTT
The DNA here is from genome assembly GCA_023053685.1 of Diadophis punctatus similis. Classification (NCBI taxonomy): domain Eukaryota; kingdom Metazoa; phylum Chordata; class Lepidosauria; order Squamata; family Dipsadidae; genus Diadophis; species Diadophis punctatus. Next base: position 910,989 of record JALIGW010000012.1, read on the forward strand.
CAGCTCTCTGGCCAAGGGCCTCTTTCCAAGTAAGTGGAAAGCTTGCCAGGGTCTTTTCCAACTGATGCGTGCTCCTTTGTGTCTCTCCTGTTGAGAGGCCTTTATGGGTGTCTTTCTTTTGGGGTGGTTCCTTACTTAATCGCTTTGCTTTGCTTTGCTTTGCTTTGCTGCACTTTCTTTCTCCTTTTGGAGTTCCGTGATTTTGTTTGGGTTCTTGCTCTTCTCTGAAAATTTGAGGTGTGAAAAATATTTCAAGGTTGGCTCTAAAACTTGAGATTACTTGCAGCCCATTTTGAAGTTGGACTGTCAGATCTGGAGACCAAAACATTTGTGCTTTGAGATGGTTTGGCTATCTGCTGAGGACTGAGGCCTTCACTTTTTGCTTTTTCATCCAGCCTTTTGCTTGTCTTCTGTTGGCCGAAGTAGAGGGATGGGTGTGCAGATGGAGATCTTCATCTGTTGACTGTTCTCTTTTTCCTTAGTTGTGCTTCAGGTCTTGCTAGAACAACTTCTGATGTCTTACAACCAGTGCCTTTTATTCTTCCGAGAAGCCCAACTGAACAGGAGGCAGAAGGTATGCCATCTCTTTTTGTCAGATTAATTTGGCCAGGATTAGTTACGATTGTTCTATCATGGGAATGTCCCGGTTCCCCCCCTGGTTCTTGGGGGAAGAGGCTCTGAGGACTGACTTGATCTTACATTTAGGAGTGGCAGTGCAGTGGAGTAGTCAGGGTTTCCTTTACTTGCCGTGTGGCTTCCTTGCTGTAACTGAAGGAATATGGCTTTCCTGTTTTCTTTTTGTTTAGAAAATTTATATGGCCGCCCAACTCACTCACAATGACTTCGGGAGACATACAAAAGTAAAACCTCAAAAATAGAAGCCAAGAAACCCTCGCCTCCCTGGTGACAACAACCAAACAAACCATTTAGTGGGCTCTGTATCACCCTTGGGTCCCTAGGCCCACTGGCAAAATCATGTCTTCAAAGGGGTCCCTTGAAAGAATATGAAGTAGGGAGCCACCATGGAGAAGGCTCTTCTTGGTTCCACTAGATCAGGGGTGTCAAACTCAAGGTGCGGGGCCCGGATCCAGCCCGTGGGGTGCTTAGATCTGGCCCACGGGGCTGCCCTGGAAACAGCAAAAGACTGGTCCATGGTGCCTCTGACAGTGAAAATGGAGCACACGAGGGCCGCGGGCAGCCCTCCTGAGCTCTGTTTTCACTGGCAAAGGGTTGCAGGAAGCCGTTGCAGCCAAAAACAGCTCGGGACCCTTTTTGCTGGCAGAGTGTTTGGGCCGCCACAGGCGCCCCCGACACAAGTGACGTTGAGCTAGCCATGCCCACCCTGGTCACGCCCACCCTGACTGCAGGCACCCTGGCCTCCCAAGGTCAAACATAACCCTAATGCGGCCCTCAATGAAATCAAGTTTGACACCCCTGCACTAGATGAACCTCAAGAAAGGGGACCTATAACATACCCTGCCTCTCCCATTCTGGTGGGTCAGATGGATTTAACTGGGAAAAGGCAGTCCTTCAAATGATCTGGCCCAAAGCCTTGTAGGACTTTGAAGGTGATAACCAGCACATTGAATTGTGCCCAGAAACAGATTGGGAACCAGCGCAGGTCCTGCAAGAAAGCTGAAAGGTGTGCAAATCTAGACTTGCACCAGGCTGCCGCATTTGAACCAATTGAACTAAATGAAATTTCTGGGAACTTTTCAAGGACAGCCCCATGTGGAATGTATCACAGCAGTCAAGAGTGTAGTCATTTTTCTAGAGGTTCTAATCTCCACTTTTTTCACAATTTTAACTAGGAAAGCAGGAAGGCACACCATTGGAGACTGCAGGCACCTTTCAGGGCTCTGTTCCAGTTTCTCAAGATGCTTTTACGCTGCCGTCCCAGCCTGAGTTCTCTCACGTGAGTGACTTCCTGGGCTGCTGCTGAGATGAATGCAGGCAGCAGCCAGGCAAATGGCCCAGTGAGCTTGTCGTATTCCTACAGGCCTTTTCTGTGTCAAAGGATTCTGAAGAAGTCCAATTGTCAGCCTGGGAATAGCAATCGCACTTAGACTTTCCAGCCCTCTCTAAGCGGTTTACAGAGTCAGCATATTGCCCCCAACAATCTCGGTCCTCATTTTACTGATCTTGGAAATATGGAAGGCTGAGTCAACCTTGAACCAAGTAAGAATCGAACTGCTGGCAGCCGGCAGTCAGCAGAGGTAGCCTGCATTCTAACTACTGCGGCACTGACAAAAGTGACTTATGACCATTTTTCACACTTGCAACCATTGCAGCATCCCCATGGTCGTGATTAAAAGTCAGGCGCTTGGCAACTGACTCATATTTATGACGGTTGCAATATGTGATTGCCTTTTGCGACCTTCTGACCAGCAAAGTCAATGGGAAAATGAGATTCACTTAACAACTCTTAAGTTGTTTACTAACTTAACAAATGCAATGATTCAGTTAAGAACTGTGGCAAGAAAAGTCGTAAAATGGGGCAAACTCACTTAACAAATGTTTCCCATAGCAACATAAATTTTGGGCTCAGTTGTGGTCATAACTCGAGGACTACCTGTATAACAATATAAATTTAAATCCTTTCAACCAGTATTTTCCTATTGTTCAATCTGTATATCTTGATCAAAATTTTTAATGCTCATCATTTGTACACAGTTGTATTTTAAGCTCAGTATTACATTATTCAAAACCACTGTTTTGTCTAAACCAAGGGTGTCAAACTTGCGGCGTCATGTCATGTGACATATTGCGACTTTCCCCCCCTTTGCTCCTTTAAATAAGTGGGGCTTGATCTATGGGGCACTGGGAAGAGCAATCTATGCATTTGGGTCTTCACCAGGAGAACGCATCCTCCACCCTACCCCAAGTTATTAGCTTTCTTGGTGTGTAGTGGGAGGCACCTTGGGAGACTAAGCCTCCATCTGGGCTTGGTGTCTGCCATGAAGGCAGCTGACTCAGGGCTGACAAGGTTGCAGAGTGGCCGGAGGGATGGCACCCCTTTTCTTTTCCTTTGCAGGACACCTTTCTCCCAACTCCAAGCCTGGAGGTAGGCTGTAAGATGGCAGCCGAGAAAGGAGGAAATTCTGAGGGCTCCGAAAATCCCGAGGCAGCAACGTCAGCCTCTTTTGCAGAGGCTCCTCCTCCAGGGGCCCCAGAGGACGACTGTGTTTTGGCTCTCTCTGCCAGTCAAGGCAGCCAGGTGACCACAGCGGAGGAGGAGGAGACCACTGACATTACTGCTGCTTGTGCTTTGGAGGAGAAGCTTTGCTTGCCTGATGGCTGCAGTGAACAGGAGGCTGATGAGGAGACTTCTGTTGGTGAACCTTGCAGTGACCTTGGCCATCAAGGCAGCGTGCCAAGCAAGGCATCTTTGCTCCTGGAGGGTGAAGCTGTCCCAGAGACTCCCTGTGAAAAGCCAGAAGAAGTCACATTGCTGGATGAAGGACTTTCCCTTCGTTTGACAATTTCCCAAGCCGTAGAACAAGCGGAATGTTCTGCAGTTAGGGAAGCCTTTCCCCCAAACGATCCACATGTAACTGGGGAGCCGGCACTCGTGGAGTCAGGAAAGCTAGAGCAAGGTCCTCTGGACAATCCCAGCAAGGCTGTGCTGGAAGTGCAGAGCATGGGTCGGAGGATCAGTCCTGGAATGATGCTGAAACAGTCTGATTCTGAGCCCCAACCGGAGCAAGGGGGTACGCAGTTCCAGAGAAGAGCCGGTAGTTTTCCTGGAGAGATTTTGAATGCCCATGTCCCGCCAGGTAGGAACTGACCCAAGGGCAGCAACGTCTGCAAGAGAAGAGCTGGCTGCTCCCACTGGGGGTGGGGGGGAGGGGGCTCCTTTGCAGGGACCAGGCAGTCTGCTAGGAGCAAGGTCGGGGGGGGGGGCTGGCATACTTCCTGGGAATGATTCAGGTTTAGAAGAAAAGATGCGAGGTTACGCTCGAGATTCGTCTGGAGTTGTGCCACCCCATCCAAGACCAGAGAGAGCAATTCTCCATGGACCAGAGCCATTCTGTCTTGCCAGGGTTCAGTTTCAGCCTGTTGCTCCCTTAACAGCCTCCAGGCACTGCGAGAGGGCGGTCACGGCGTTGCCGTGGACTGAGGCATACAGACATATTTATCTTACATGTGAATTCTTGCTATTCCTAAGACTTGGTTAGACTTGAATTTTTACTGAAATTACACTTCACATGTAAAGTTCAAGAAGACCGGACTTTAAATGAGGTAGGTTTTGGCTAGGTGAGTTTTGCCTTCCCATAATGACCTTCAGAATTTCTTGTCCCCACAGTTAAAATGCCCCAATTCACTTTCCTGCTTATGAAGGCTTATCTTGTTTTCTTTTACAGGAGACTCCTGATGAACTCTTTTTCCATGTTTCTTTGACCAGCATTACTATTTTGCTCTTTTCTTGCATTCAGCTTGTTGACTCCAATATGTTAATTCCTGTTTAAAACATCGTAATTTTTCTGCTCTGGTTACTGATTTGGAGCTAAGTGCTTTGAGTTCATGAGGTCACTGGAGTAACATTGATCTAGTCCAATTAATTTTGTTTTTTCAGCATATTTGTTTGTTTAGCTCAGGAAATTGAAATAACTACGGTACTATTAGTCTTGGACTGTAGGGTTTTCAATTTTCCTGAAGAAACCAGATCCCTCCTTGTTTGAGCCCCATTCTTGTTCTGTCTTGTAGATTTTACTAGGGATTTCCATTATCAAGCTTCTTCTCATCCGTGCAACAGACATCTTTGTCTCTCCTCTCTGAGCTGCTCCTTCAGAGACAGAATCATAGAGTCATAGGCAGAGGTGGGTTCCTGCCGGAGCTGCCCAGTGCGCAGCTTCGGTAGGGGGCGGCAGATTGCACAACTGCTCCGGAGCCATCTGTGCCGGTCCACCACATACATCACCATTTTTTTTCGGTGATTTTGCGTTGAATTTGCTTCTGCGCATGCGCGGAAGCAAAATCTCGCCGAAAACTTGTGAGGGGTCACATGCACGCGCGAGATTTCGGTGAGATTTTGCCTCCGCGCATGCGCGGAAGCAAAATTGGGCTGAAATCTCATGCTCGTGTGCGTCCCCTCGTAACATTCCGGCACGATTTTGCTTCCGCACATGCGCAGAAGCAAAACTGCGCAAGGGGGCACGCGTAGCGAGCACCCCCCCCCCAAAGCATGGAGATGCGCGTGCATGGCTCCGGCAGCGAGGTAAGTGAGCAACCCGTCCCTGGTCATAGGGCTGGAAGGGACTTTGGAGGTCTTCTAGAAAGAAGTTGATCTTTTGTCTTGCACGCTCCTCAATTAAAGCAATTCTTTGCCTGTTTGTTTGACTCTGCTTGGGCTCAAAGCATTTTCTATTTTTATTCTTATTGTTTCATTTATTTTATTAGGCTTGTATGCTGCCCATCTTTCCTAGAGGTGATTCTGGCTGGCTTACAAACATTAAAATTGTTCCAAATGTAATTTCTGTTCCTCAAGCTAAGCTAAGCTTTCTTTCTTAAGGCACCATCTCATCTTCCTTCCCTTCTCCCTGCCATCTTCCTTGGGCATTCCATCCAGTCCGTCACGACCTCTCCCAAAGGCCTCTGAACGTTTTTTGCCCACGCTATCATCGTTTCTTTCACCTGTTCATCTTCCATTTTAATACTTAACAAAGAACTATATATTTTCTTTATTAATTTTTCATCTGTCCATAAAAATATCTGATCAAGTGCTGTTGGCTCTTTATAGAATCCATGTGTCTTTGCAGCTTTCACATATCTTGATTGTATTTGCAAGTATGGCCACCATGCTAAGTCTACTCCTTGATTTTGCAATTCCTGTGTCGTTTTAAGTTCCCCATCTTCATTTAAAATGTCTTTATATGTTACAATTCTCTCCAAGTTAATAACATTTGGATGTATCAGTGCTTCCATCGTAGAAAGCCAGACTGGTATTTTCCTATAGTTTTTTGTTTTAACTTCTTCCCATATTAGTAGTAGTGCATTTCTTACATAATGTCTTTGGAAATATCTATGTATTTTATTCTTACCATTCCACAAAAAGGCGTGCCACCACAGTTGGAGATCATTTCCCTCCAATAATAATTAATCTTCTGTGTCTCAGGTTTACCCACTCTGTCACTCAGGTAAGTACAGATGCATGATAGTAAAGCCCCCAATCTGACAACCCAACCCCCCCCCCCGTTATTTTTAGATTCTTGCAACATTTTCAAACTTATTCTTGCTCTTTTCCCTTGCCAAATGTATTTTAACATTAGTTTGTTCAATTCATCAAAAAAAAATTGGGCTAATTTTATAGGAATTGTTAGAAACAAAAAAAGTAGTTTTGGCAATATGTTCATTTTTATAGTAGCTATTCTTCCTACCATCAATAGTTGCAGGTTCTTCCATTTCTCCAAATCTTGCTTGATTTGTTGCATTAATTTTATATAATTATCTTCTTTAACTGTTGCACATGTTGCTGTTAAATAAATTCCTAAGTATTTTACTTTCTTAACCACCTAAAGGTTTATCTTCTTAGCCAGCTCATTTTTTCTGTTTATCTGTAAAAAATTTAACTAACATTTTAGTTTTTTCTATATTTATTTTCAATCCTGCCACTACTCCATATTCTTCTATTTTTCTTATTAACTTGGGGCCAGTTTCTAGTGGTTGTTCTAAAATAAATACCAGGTCATCTGCAAATGCTTGTAATTTATATTTTTCTTTTTTGATTTCCATCCCTTTTATATCTGAATCTTGTCTAACCTTTCTGTTTAGCACTTCCAATGTTAATATAAATAGTAATGGGGATATTGGACATACAGTGGGGCAAAAAAGTATTTAGTCAGCCACCAATTGTGCCAAGTTCTCCCACTTAAAAAGATGAGAGAGGCTTGTAATTGACATCATAGGTAGATCTCAACTATGAGAGACAAAATGAGAAAACAAATCCAGACAATCACATTGTGTGATTTGGAAAGAATTTATTTGCAAATTATGGTGAAAAATAAGTATTTGGTCAATATCAAAAGTTCATCTCAATACTTTGTTATATATCCTTTGTTGGCAATGACAGAGGTCAAACGTTTTCTGTAAGTCTTCACAAGGTTGGCACACACTGTTGCTGGTATGTTGGCCCATTCCTCCATGCAGATCTCCTCTAGAGCAGTGATGTTTTAGGGCTGTCGCTGGGCAACATGGACTTCAACTCCCTCCAAAGGTTTTCTATGGGGTCGAGATCTGGAGACTGGCTAGGCCACTCCAGGATCTTGAAATGCTTCTTACGAAGCCACTCCTTCATTGCCCGGGCGGTGTGTTTGGGATCATTGTCATGCTGAAAGACCCAGCCACGTTTCATCTTCAATGCCCTTGCTGATGGAAGGAGGTTTGCACTCAAAATCTCACGACACATGGCCCCATTCATTCTTTCCTATACACGGATCAGTCGTCCTGGTCCCTTTGCAGAGAAACAGCCCCAAAGCATGATGTTGCTACCCCCATGCTTCACAGTAGGTATGGTGTTCTTTGGATGCAACTCAGCATTCTCTCTCCTCCAAACACGACGAGTTGTTTTTCTACCAAACAGTTCTACTTTGGTTTCATCTGACCATATGACATTCTCCCAATCCTCTTCTGGATCATCCAAATGCTCTCTAGCAAACTTCAGACGGGCCCAGACATGTACTTGCTTAAGCAGGGGGACATGTCTGGCACTGCAGGATCTGAGTCCCTGGCGGCGTAGTGTGTTACTGATGGTAGCCTTTGTTACGTTGGTCCCAGCTCTCTGCAAGGTCATTCACTAGGTCCCCCCGTGTGGTTCTGGGATTTTTGCTCACCGTTCTTGTGATCATTTTGAACCCACGGGGTGAGATCTTGCATGGAGCCCCAGATCGAGGGAGATTATCAGTGGTCTTGTATGTCTTCCATTTTCTAATTATTGCTCCCACAGTTGATTTCTTCACACCAAGCTGCTTGCCTATTGCAGATTCAGTCTTCCCAGCCTGGTGCAGGTCTACAATTTTGTTTCTGTTGTCATTCGGCAGCTCTTTGGTCTTCACCATAGTGGAGTTTGGAGTATGGCTGACGTTGTGGACAGGTGTCTTTTATACTGATAACAAGTTCAAACAGGTGCCATTAATACAGGTAATGAGTGGAGGACAGAGGAGCCTCTTAAAGAAGAAGTTACAGGTCTGTGAGAGCCAGAAATCTTGCTTGTTTGTAGGTGACCAAATACTTATTTTCCACAATAATTTGCAAATAAATTCTTTCCAAATCACACAATGTGATTGTTTGGATTTGTTTTCTCATTTTGTCTCTCATAGTTGAGGTCTACCTATGATGTCAATTACAGGCCTCTCTCATCTTTTTAAGTGGGAGAACTTGCACAATTGATGGCTGACTAAATACTTTTTTGCCCCACTGTACTTGTCCTGTACCCTTTCTTATATTGAAATTCTCCATCAAATCCCCATTCATGATCACTTTTGCTGTTTGTTTGGAATATATTGTCTGAATCATATTTGTAAATTTTTCACCAAAATTCATGCACTTTAATTGTTGTAGCATAAATTGCCAATTTAAGTTATCAAATGCTTTTTGTGCATCTAAACCAGTGGTTCCCAACCTGTGGTACGTGTACCACTAGTGGTACGCGAGGGCCTTCCAGGTGGTACGCGAACACTTTCGGGGTCATGAACGATTTTTAGTTAGTTATTTTTTACTTCACAAAAATGTTTACTGCCTAACACAACTGTTGCCACACTCCACCCACCTGGTCCCAGCGGCCCGAGAATCCAGTTGCTGGATGCGCGGGGCGAAAAAAGGAACGGTACAATTATGGAAATAAAGTGATATCTGATCGAATTTAGTTTCTCTGGAATCAGGTGGTACGCGGCGACTGTACAGGACCTCCAAGTGGTACTCGATCACAAAAAGGTTGGGAACCACTGATCTAAACAGATCAACACCCATTTGTTTTTCCGAGTGCACTTCATAATACTCCAATGTATCTAAAATGATTCCCACATTATTTTTAATTTGTCTTTTCGGTAAAAATCCATTTTGATCTGAATGTATAAATTCATTCAAATATATTTTAAGTCTTTCCGCTATTATTGAAGCAAATATTTTGTAGTCTATATTCAATTATTATATTGGCCTATAATTCTTTATTTGTGTTAAATCCAAATCTTCTTTGGGGATTAGAGTCATAGTTGCTTCCATCCAAGTCTTTGGTATCTTAGCTTCTGACAGTGCTTCATTGTAAACCTCTAACATTGGTAAACTTAATACATCTTGTAGGTATTTATAAAGTTCTGCCAGCAATCCATCTGGCCCTGGTGTTTTGTCATTCTTTTGTCTTCTAATCGCCTCTGTCAATTCCATCATATTTTTTTCATTTAACATAATTTTCACCATTTCAGATATCTTTGGTAATTCCACTTTTCCCAAATATTGCAATATTTTTTCCTCTGACATTTTTTCTTGGTCATATAATTTTCTCTAAAACTCATGAATTATTTTCTTTTTACCCTCATTTTGATAATGTACCATAAATCTCCCTTCTCATCTTGCAATTTACTTACCAGTTTCTTCTCTTTCTCCTTTTTCAACTTCTGGCTAACCATTTACCCAATTTATTGGCATTTTCAAAAAAGGTTTGTTTTGCTCTTTTGATTTGTTGTGCCAGTTCTTTTTCCATTAAATTAAATTTATGTTTTATTATTTCCATTTGGGTTTTAAAATTTCTTTTCTGCGGTTCTTTTTGTAGCTCAGCTTCAAGTCTTTTATACTCTTGTTCTAGTGTCTGTTGGTATTGTTTCTTCTTATTTTTTCTCGCTATATAGGTTATAGTTAACCCCCTGACATATGCTTTGGCTGTATCCCATACATTTTGTAATGAATAGAATAGAATAGAATAGAATAGAATAGAATAGAATAGAATAGAATAGAATAGAATAGAATAGAATAGAATTCTTTATTGGCCAAGTGTGATTGGACACACAAGGAATTTGTCTTTGGTGCGTATGCTCTCAGTGTACATAAAAGAAAAGATACATTTGTCAAGAATGGTTGTCATAGGGTTCAAGTAAGCAATCAGGAAACAATCAATATGAATATAAATCGTAAGGATATAAGCAACAAGTTACAGTCATACAGTCATAAGTGGGAAGAGATGGGTGATAGGAACGATGAGAAAAACTAATAGTAATAGTAATGCAGCCTAGTGAATAGTTTGACAGTGGTGAGGGAATTATTTGTTTAGCAGAGTGATGGCGTTTGGGAAAAAACTGTTCTTGTGTCTAGTTGTCTTGGTGTGCAGTGCTCTATAGCGACGTTTTGAGGGTAGGAGTTGAAGCAATTTATGTCCAGGATGTGAGGGGTCAGTAAATATTTTCACAGCCCTCTTTTTGACCCGTGCAGTATACAGGTCCTCAATGGAAGGCAGGTTGGCAGTAATTGTTTGTTCTGCAGTTCTGCAGTTCTGATGAGGTCTCTTCTTTTCTATTCACTTTGAAAAAGAATTCCATTTCTTTTTCTATTGTTTTAATACATTCTTTATCTTTTAATATTGATTGATTCAGCGTCCATCTCACCTTTTTCTTTTGTCCCTTCCAACTTACTTTTATTGGGTTATGGTCAGCCCATATATTCGTTTCTATCTCGTATCTCTTGCACATTTGTGCTCAATTCTGGGGACATCCATATCATATCAATTCTGGACCATGATTGGTGTCTACTTGAGTAAAATGTATACTGATTTTTCTCTGGATTTATTTCTCTCCATGTATCCTGTATACCTATTTCTTCTGCCCTTTTGAAAAAGATCCCAGGAAGAGGAGTCCTTACTTTTTTACCTACTTTACTACTTTTGTGGTCCGGTCCGGTTTTGTATCTACAATTGCATTAAAATCTCCTATCATAGTCCATTTCAATTATCTTCTTATGCAAGTTTTTATAAAATTCTTCTTCTTGTTTGTTTGGTGCATAAATTGCTATCAGAAGTATCTTTTTTTTGGTTTATTACTAACTCCACCATCAAAATTCTTCCTCCTTCATCTTTATAGATTTGTTTAGCATTTATTGTTTCCTTGATATATAGAACCACCCCTCTTTTTTTTTTGCTATTAAAGATTTTAAAGAGCCATTGCAACTTTGAACGATCATTAAACAAATGGTTGTAAATTGAGGACTACCTGTATTCTGTTAAATATTCTTGTCTCTCCCTCTTTGATGTTACAGGGTTCCCTTCTGGTGTTCAATCCATTTTTCAATTAGCAAATCCAGAAACCCCCCATTTAATATTTTGCCATTTTTAGCAAAAAGTTCATAAAAGGTTTCCAGTCTTTTATAAAGGTATTTATTTTATCCCTGATCAGACAGGTCAGTTTTGCTCTTTCTGAAACTTCTGTCATCTTCACCACCCATTGCCCCATAGTTGGTATGCGCTGTTTCCAGTGGGGTGGAGAGGGAGAGGGGCTGGACCAGGAGTGGGGAGAGCCACGTTCTCCCTCATGCTAAAATGGGGAGTGGAAAAACACCTGTCCACCAAGCAGGAGGTGGACCAGCGTAGCAGAGTTTGGTCTTCGTAATCTGAGGGGACCAATCCAGGGTGATAGCAACCAGGGGATCCCATTTTAAGCAAGGCTGCTTTGATCGATTGCTTGGTATGAAGGCAAGAGAAGCAAGGAGGTGGAACTGTTTTGCCTGTCATTTCAGAGCCGCCCGTTTGTATCTTGTTGGCGAAAGAGAGAGATGCCCTCACCCCGCCTCTGGTGGGCCAGCACAAGAAAGGCCCCAGGCACAGCACCCCCATTGGTGAGTGGAGGGGGGATTCTCTGGGGGCAGGAAGAGGGTTTCTGCGGGAGCCTCTGTGGGTGACGGACACAAGAGCCAGAGTGGGGCTGAAGCTCTGCATGTTATTTTTGTTTGAACGATGAACAAAAACCCTCCGGATGCGGTTTTGCCAGCTGGACTCTTGGGGCTGGTTGGACATTGCCTGAATGACAGCTGTGGTGATGGATGAGGGAGCCAAGGTTGGCACACATCACCATGGATCTTGCAGAAAAGAAGAAGCCGGTTGGGGTTGCTGCTGGCTCTGCTTTAGAGACCCCAGCAGCCCTCCTGAAGCTGCCCTTCCATTGGCTTGTTTCAGTGGTGGGAAGCGATCCAGAGCATCTTGCGGTTGGTGCAGAGGGCAGAGATGGCGTCTTGGGAGCTGGTTCGGCTGGTGCTGCAGCCATGGAGGAGAGCCCCCAAGGGAGTTCTATTGTGGCCTGCGAAGAGGAAGAGGAAGGAGGGCTCTCCCTGCGTAGGAACCTGGTGACCCCCGTGATGGAAGAGAGTGACGAACCTCTGCCTTTCAGCCTGGAGAGTAAGAGAGGCCACCCAGGAATGGTGACTCGGGGGATGGGGGTGGCTGGCCCAGGAGGTTCTGGCTTTTTTTTTTTTTTGCTGATTGCCTCCAGTGATTGGGATGCCCCCCACCCAGTCATTGGGAGACCTAGTTGAGAAAAGGACATTGAGGTAGCCGTCTTGAATGTGAATGGGATGCGGCTTCTGGCCTTGGCTTTGTTTGGAGAAAGGATGGTTCCTGTTTGAAGGTTGGTGTATTCTGCTCTTTCTCCTTGCTCCCCTTAGAGCCTGAAGCCTGTGAAAGGACCAATGGGCTGGCCACAGCAAGCAATCCCAGGTAAGACCTCTGGCAGGAAAGAGTTTGTCCCGTCACTGCCGTGTTTTGCTCCCGCCCCAAGCCTCTTTGTCCAGGATGGCAGAAGAAGGGAAGCTTAATGTGCATTGGCTTCTGTGGCACGATTGGACCTTTACGCATCTCCCTCTCTCACCTCTGTCCGCAGTTCCCAGAAGATGCCGTCAGTGTTTGCTCGAGTCTGTGGCCCTGAAGAAAAGGCTCCCGGCCCAGGACAGCCGTCTTCCCTGTTCAGGCAAGGCTCCACCCTGGGCCGTCTGGCCGCTTCCTTCTGCAGGGACAGAGAACTCCCTTTTCTGTGCAGCCTCTGTCCGCTAAGTCTGGCTGGCCCCCTACATGTCGGCGTTTCTGGGTCTCTGCTGGGTGCTTTGTTGAGAAGGTTGGACAAATTGAAAAGAAGTAGCTCTTTGAGAGAAAGGGGTTGCCAGAGGGCAGAGACCTGGGTGCAGATGTAGGCCAGTGTACCCCAAATGTGCAGAGGAGGGAGGGCATTTGTGTGGCCCTCAGTTCCTGTCTCCTCCAGATGGTCCCAGTTCACCGACATGGTTCTACTCCGTACCCGGGCAGAGACCACTGCCCTGGCTGTGGAAGGGAGAACTTCCCCACCTGCCCAGGTCTTCCTTGAACAAAAGAGGCCAGAAGTCCATCCTCATCCTCAGGATGCTGGTGTATCTGCATCGCTCAGCAGCCTCAGCTCAGCTACGCTGCAGTTTGGCTAATGACCCCCAGCAGAGAAAGGCCGCTGAGGCTCTGGGGAGGCTGCCCCGGCTCCCGCTGCCTTCCCTGCCTCGGAGGCTCTTTCGGAGTGCAGCCTCTCGCACTGGAACAGGATGGGATGATGGTACTCCTGCTCTTCAATGCGGAGCAGCTGTTGTGGCGTCACATGGCATCAAATACATCCAGGTGAAATTAGATGCATAAACAGAGTAGATTGACAAATTGCTTGTTGGTTCTAAACAGACTCAAAAGTAATGCTTTGAAAAAGGTGGTTTCCTGCAGAATTAGTGTTTTATTATTTAAATGTATTCCTGTGAGGAAAAAATTAATCATGCAAAAAAACATAATTTTATTCATGAAGGCAGACCGTGTTTTGAAAGCTGAACTTGGAAATTCTTCCACAAAAGTGGGAAAACATAATCAGAGGTCCTTTTTAGTATGTAACTAGGCAACCCATGACCACATGGGTTTTTCTTTCAGAGCTGTTTCCTTACCAGATTCCTTAATGTCTTCAACAATGACAGAACATCTAAAGTCCTGCCTTCACTGGTCAAGTTCTTAAAAATTCAGGGAGGTATCCAGGGATCACATCTGCCTTGAAAATAGTGCATGTTAAACTGTATAGCAGAGTCAAACATCAGGAAATGCTTTATGAGTCAACAGGCTTAAATTAAACCCAGACAAGACCGAGTGGATGTGGATGTGGCCTCCTAAGGACTATATCGATAGTCCTATCCTGGTTTTGGGGGGCGAAGACTTAACCCCCTCAGAACAGGTTCGCAATTTGGGTGTCCTCCTAGACACACAGCTGAAATTAGACCACCATCTGACAGCTGTAGCTAGGGGAACTTTGCACAGGTTCGCCTAGTGCACCAATTGTGACCCTATTTGGATCGCGAGGCTCTTCTCACAGTCACTCATGCCCTCATCACCCCATGGCTTGATTATTGCAACGTGCTCTACATGGGGCTACCCTTGAAAAGTGTTCGGAGACTACAACTGGTCCAGAATGCAGCTGCGTGTGCTGTCGTGGGCGCCGCTAGGTATACCCACACGACTCCCATCTTACGCGAGCTGCACTGGTTACCGATCGGTCTCTGGACACAATTCAAGGTGTTGGTCATTACCTTTAAAGCCCTACATGGCTCAGGACCAGTTTATCTGCGTGACCGCCTTCTACAGCATTCCTCCCAGCGGCCAGTGAGATCGCACAGGGAGGGCCTTCTCCAGGTCCCGTCAGCCAGACAATGTCAGCTGACGGGTACGCGGGCGAGGTCCTTCTCTGTTGCGGCTCCGACCCTATGGAACGAACTACCTACCGAGATCCGTAATACCCCCACCTTGCTGGCCTTCCGGAAGGCCCTTAAGACCTGGCTTTTTCGGCAGGTCTGGGGCTAATGAGATCACCCCATATATGTACTGTATTTTTCGGAGTATAAGACGCAGCGAAGTATAAGACACATCTTAGTTTTGGGGGAGGAAAACAAGGGAAAAAGGCCTCTGCCTCCAAGCAATTTGCCAAACAGCAAACAGCACAGATGATATACACTGTTTGCTGTGTATTTTTGTGCATGTGTGCTTGACCTATAGAAATAGCAAATAATTGGAGAAATGTACATTATGTCAGAAAGTTTTCTTAAATGTAGTCACACTAACTCCTCCCGATTATTTAAATAGATCTACTCCAAGGTAACTAAACTCTAATACTAAAAGGACACGGTTACATTTCAGACTATACTTGTACAGGGCTGTTAAAATTAATTAAAATTTCTGGAAGTATACATTATTCTCTATTATTTAAAAGAAGATACAATAGCACTGGCCCTCTTCAGAGCAAGCATTTATTTTAAAAAGCTTCTTTATTTTGTTAAGTTGTCTAGATTTACAGGGATCTCCAATCTTGGCAACTTTAAGACTTACTTATTTATTAGTTGCATTTCTATGCCGCCCACTCCACAGAGACTCTGGGCGGCTCACAACAATAAAAATTCACATGCAACATCAAATATAAAAAAGACATTAAAAACAGTAGATATTTAAAAACAGTAGACATTTAAAAACATTAAAAACCACAATTTAAAAACCCATACAATAAATCATTCATGGGGCCAAGAGTAATCAATATAGTATTAAAATCATTTGCGCCAGGCCTGTCGACAAAGCCATGTTTTTTCTGCTTTTCTGAAGGCTGGCAGGGTGGGAATAATGCGGATCTGGGGGGGGGGGGGAGTGTATTCCAGAGAGCCGGTGCTGCCACAGAGAAGGCCCTCGTTTGCCAGCTGACATTGTTTGGCTGACGGGGCTACATTCCGTGTATAAGACGCACCCAAGTTTTCACCCTCTTTTGGGCGTAAAAAGGTGCATCTTATACTCCAAAAATACGGTAAGTGTTGCGATGTAATTACTTGTGAAAGGTTTGTTTGAACTGTGTTTTAATTGTCTCTTTATCCTATAATTGTATTTTTATATTTGTAAGCCGCCCAGAGTCCCTTTGGGAGTTGGGCAGCATATAAATTTTATTAAAATAAAATAAAGTATTATATCATAAAATGTCTTATAAAATTTGCCAAATTTCAGTTCCACAGGATCTCAGATTTTGGATGCCTTCTGCAAGTTAGCCCATGGGGGGACCTTGATTCAAAAATGGTTGTCCTGCGATGCACCATTTTGATGCACCATTTTGAAGGTTACAGGAACAAGAGTTTCAGTGGTATAGACAGATGCCCTGGAGCTGTGGGTAGATCATCCTTGCAGAATGAAAAGGCTGTATCCAGAGATGCGCAGGGGAAGGCAAGGGCTCGTGGGGCTGCTGGTTTCTCCAAAGCTGGCCCTTTGCTGTCCAAATGACCCCGTGAGTCATATGTGGAATGCGTGAGGCAACAGTTTCCCAGGAACGCAGCCTAGAAGCTGCACAGAGAGATTGCACCTAGAGAAGCTGCTTTCATGCAGAAAAGGAAGCAGGCCTGGAGGTGCAGAACTCGGGAGTCGACTCCTGGTCCTTTTCCTTGCTCCCTTTGGAGAGCAGACTTCTGCTGCATTTTCTCAGCCTTGAGAGTTGCAGTCTTTGACTTTGCAGAACGGTTCCATATGGCCAGAGAGTAATAATGTCCAGCTTCATTTCTTACGCTGCTCCTCTGGAATGGAAGAGACTCCAGCTTTAGGGAGAAAGGTAGCCATGGCAAGTAGGCTGCGGTTGGGGTTCTGGCTGAAGGGAAGAGTCCGGGATGGTCCGTTGCTGGTCTTCTCTGGTGTCTCCTGAGATGATTGCCTCTGTGGGGTAGATTCACAAGAAAGCTAGGCGATGGGGGAGGAGCTTGCTCACAGCCGAGTGTTAACCACCCAGAGTTGCTTGATTGTGAAGTCGGTGGCATATAAATTTAATAAATAGAAAATCGTGCTGTAAGGGAAACTACATTGCGCAGAGGCAGCATCAGATGCAAGGGAAGTTCAAGGGATGGATCAATGCCTGTTGGCTGTTACTGTTGGAAACGGGTGATCAGATTAGATAGGATATTGGATCTGATCCAACAGAGTTGCTTTTTTGTTGCTATTTTTGATTTTAGGGGTGACTTGTTCAATTTTCCAAGTTCCCAAGAAGATGAACCATCACGAACCTGGAAGGACCAGCAGAAATGTGTCTCCCTGGGTTGCAAACAAGTCCCGTCTTCTGAGCTGATTGCTAAAGAGCAGACGGTAGGCTGCGCCGAAGTGGGAGAGGCCATGGAGGTTGACGTTGCCCCACTTCAGCAGGGGGAGAATCGGAGAGCCCCAAAGAAGGGGCATGTGAGCACACCAGAAGAAAAGACCGTCCCAGAGTCTGGATCCAGCAATGGCAAGAGCACCCAGGTGCCAGAGGAGCGCCTGGAAGACCCAGCAGGCCCCGTGTCAGCAGCCACGCAGACTGCCTCTGCCGCTCAGGTGGAAGTGGGCACCAGCACAGTCTGTCCTCCGCTCCAGCAGCGCAGTGCCAGCGTGCAAACAGAGCGGGACTTTATGTGGCGGCCCGGAAGTCCCCCAGAGGCCTCGCCCAGTCAGGTGAGGGAGGACGGGGCCATTTGGAGCTCCCTGACAGCAGCAGGGAAATTTATAAAGGAGAAATAATTTCTTTTTGCATATTCAGACCCATCAGGTAATTCCAAAGTTGAATATTTCAGGAAACTACCATTGAATCACTTCAATTAGAAAACCCTGCGCAGGTTTCTGTTTTTAGGAGCTGATGCAAAACAATGCATCCCTTGAGCAGCCAGGTGAAGGCTTGGGGTGTTTGGGTGGTGTTTGGAATGCCATGAGGGAAGGGGTCATGTAGAAAGTTAACGTTTCAGAATGTGAAGGCACAGCAGAAAAAGGCTGCCCTCGGTCCACTTCTCCACCTCCTGGAGATAAGTAGTTTAGGAGGGGGTTTACCCTGCCATGGGCGTCCTGCGAGCACTTTCTGGACCAGCTGCAGCTCCCAGGTGGTCTCCAAAGGCTGTCCTAGGTCAGGGAGTGGGGCAGTCAAGGCCCGAGTCCAGGTGGCATGCTGGGCTGCCAAAGCACCTGCCTGGGGGGCAGAATGCGTGGGATTAGGGTGAAGGCGAGTTCTGAGGGAGAGCTGGGATTGATCTTGCCGGCACATCCTGTGGTTCATCAACCCCTGAACCAGGATAGCCTCGAGCACTGCCCTGCCAGGACTACCGAAAGGAACGGCCTGGTCTGGTGGGCTCTGGGTGCTAAAATCGGTCAGCCGGTCAGTGAGAAATAAGGGATGCCGTAGACAAGTTGCTGGTTGGCAGATGAAGGAGTGTTTGGAGTTTGAATGACACAATTGGCAGTGTCAGTTACACAAGTGTGCAACAGTATTTTTACTTACTGATTTCTTAGAGCCTCTAGAACAGGGGTGTCAAACTCACGTTGTCACGACAGCATCACGTGATGTATCAGGACTTTTTCCCCCTTCGCTAAACTGGGCGTGGCCAGTGCGTGACACATCTGACCCGCAGGCCGTGAGTTTGACAGCCCTGCTCTAAAGCATTGGCCATTTTATCTGGAAATAAGTGCTCTCCGAAATGGAAGCGGTATCAGGTTTGGGAAGAGCCTTCCCTGGTCCGTTCAGCATCCAAAGCTCCTTGGGGTCATCTTGGCCTTTCCCAAAGGAGGCCGGTCTTGGCCATTTTCTGGTGAGCTTCAGTGGACAAGTAGGATTTTTCATTGGACTGGCCTTTGGCTAATATGTTGTTACGGCAATGGTAAATACATAACATTTTTTTCAACAGGTTTTTATTGTTGTGTTTTCTGCCTTTGGGGTTGCTTGTATTCTACTTATGGCTGCACTGAGGTAGGTTGTAGTTTAAATGTATTTGAATGAAAGTGATAATTTTTAAGCGCCTGTGCTACACAAAACAAAAAGAGAAAAATAGAGAACTTGAATAGGAATCATACATAAATAAACTTGACAATAGCACAGATAATCTTATATTCTCAATTTTAGGCATAAATGCTTTTTAACGTGTAAAAGGCTTAGATTCTATCTGTTTCAGCGATAAAGAACATTTGCAGCTCAGGGTTGAAATGAGGCTTCCTTGGTGCTTCTCTCAGACATTTCATGACCTAAACTAGGTAACATCATCAGTGCTAGCAGGGAATGGGGTTTGCTCTCAGTTGATGTTCTAGTGCAGGGAACGCAAACTGGCGGCAAGCGGGCGGGATGTGTCATGTGCAGGCCACACCCTCTACGATTGTAGTGTTCTGGGATCTTCTGATGAGCAAAGTCAATGGGGAAGCCAGATTCATTTAACAACCGTGTTACCAACTTAACAACTGCAGTGATTTACTTAAGCAACTGCGGGGAGAAAGGCTGTAAAATGGGAAAAAATCACTTAACTCTCTCGCTTAGTGACAGAAATTTGGGGTTCAATTATGGTTGTAGGTCTAGATATACCCATAAAGCTCTCCAATACATCCTAAATTATTCCAAAACACCCAGCAGCACCAGTCGTAAAAACAGGAGTCATCTCCAACATGCAGCCAATATGTAGGACAAACAGACTGGCAGAACGCAGCCATGAACACAACTAGCAGTCAGAAGACATGATGAAAAATCTTTATTTCACAACACATGAACAGAATTAACCATAGTTTAAACTGGGAAACCGTGACCATCCTAGCCAGACCAAGTCTGAAAACACTAGAGATTTCCTGGAAGCCTGACATTGTGACAAACCCACCACCAATAGACATATAAACAACAACTACCTACTGTGCAAAAAGGGAACAAAAAGACCAAAACACTCCCTGCCAGCAATCAGCCCCCAGATGAGCAAAGGATAACACCAAGGTCAACATCAGACCAACAACCCAGAAGTAAACAATACTGCAACCAAGGAGCTGCTAAACAAGCCAACAGTAAACAGCCCAACCAAGAACTCCTAAGAGCAACCCCACCAACACTTGACAGGGCAAGCCACTAAACTAGAACATCAACCGTGAGCAAAGCCCACTCCCTGCTAGCACTTGGAATCATGAAACATCTGCAAGAAAACAACCCAGCCCAGAGAACACCAAGGAACTCTCTATCCTTTGTTTTTCTTTCCAATAATTTATTTATTATTTATTTATTTGGCAGTTTTTCTATGCTGCCCTACTCCCTCAGGACGGCGTACAACATTTTATGAAACTCCAAACAAATCATTAAAAAAGGCAGTTTAAAAACAATTAAAAAAACATATAAACAACATACATACATGGGGGAGACAACAGATATAAAGTCGTCTCAAACTCACCCTGCCTGCAGGAAGAGCCATGTGTTAATGGCTTTTTGGCAGGCCAGCAAGTTGGGGATGGTTCGGATCTCTGGGGGAAGTTGGTTCCAGAGAGCAGGGGCCCCTACAGAGAAGGCCCTCCCCCTAGGCCCCGCCAGTCGGCACTGTTTGGACCTGGAGGAGACCCACTCTGGGACCTGACCGGTCGAAGGGAAGAATGAGGCAGAATGCGGTCCCGGAGATAGCATGGTCCTAAGCCATGTAGGGCTTTAAAGATGATGATCAGCACCTTGAATTGTACCCGGAGACCAATGGGCAGCCAATGCAGCTGGCGGAGTATAGGTGTTATGTTGGTGTACCTTGAAACACCTACCACAGCACGCGCAGCTGCATTTTGCACCAGTTGAACTCTCCGAATACTCTTCAAGGGTAACCCCATGTAGAGCGCATTGCAGTAGTCCAATCGAGAGGTGACAAGGGCATGAGTGACCGTGAGTAGAGCCTCCTTCTCCAAGTATGGTCGCAATTGGTGCACCAGGCGAACCTGTGCAAAAGCCCCCCTAGCCACAGCTGCAAGGTGTTGATCTAATTTTAGCTGTGGATCTAGGAGGACTCCCAAATTGGGAACCCGTTTTGAGGGAGTTAATTTTTCTCCCTCAAGAACCAAGGAGGGACAGTCGACATAGTCCTTCGGAGGCAATATCCATAGCCACTCAGTCTTGTCGGGGTTTAGTTTGAGTCTGTTTCTCCCCATCCAGGTCCTAACGTCGTCCAGGCACCGGCACATCACATCAACCGCCTCCCTGAATTGAGACGGGGTGGTGATGTACAGCTGGGTGTCGTCGGCGTACTGTTGAAAACTCACCCCATGTCGTTGGATGATCTCCCCCAGCGGTTTCATGTAAATGTTAAACAGGATGGGTGAGAGGACCGAACCCTGAGGCACCCCGCAGGTCAGGGACCTAGGAGACGACCTCTGCCCTCCTGCTAACAACGACTGCATCCTGTCGGCGAGATAAGAGGAGAACCAGCGTAAAACTGTGCCTCCCACTCCCAGCTCGCCGAGACGATGCAGAAGGATACCATGGTCGATGGTATCGAAAGCCGCTGAGAGGTCAAGTAGCACCAGGATGGAGGAATTACCCCCATCCCGAGCTCGCCAGAGATCATCCATCAGGGCGACCAAGGCGGTTTTTGTGCTGTAACCGCGCCTGAAACCCGACTGATAGGAATCTAGATGATCAGTTTCCTCCAATAACCGAAGGAGCTGAAAAGCTACCACAATAAGCTTTCTTTCAGAATTGGCCAGACTTGATACCTGCTGTTGTTGAGACTGGGTTTAGCTAAATCTAGTAAGCTTTTAGGAGTAGATTAGAACTGGAAGCAAGAACGATCAGCTTACATGCAGTAGTCAATTAGTAAACTTTTCAGTCCAAACCCAACTTACTTGGTTTTGATGAAAGGATGTCTGGAAATATTTTGGATTTTCTTTTTTTCTTCAGAAGGAGGAAGAATTTGAACTGCCCCACCCACCAGCAGGTAGAGTCCTACAGCGCCATGTGAGAACAATTCGGGAAGTGCGCACACTCATAACACGTGTCATCACAGACGTTTACTACAAAGATGGCACCGAAGTGGAACGGCAGGTGGTTGAGGTAGGATGTTTCCAATAAGGCCCGAGTAACGCTGTGAACCCCATGGTTTCTGGCATGATCTCTTCAAGGGTGATGCTCTCAGATGTCGGTCTTTTAGAGGATCCCTGAGGTAAAGGCAGTGGCAGCCATACCCAGAACTAAAGGAGGCCATGGGAGTTGTCAAAGGCTCTTCCATACTCTGCTCTCTTCAAAATAGGGACAGCCATCTTTGCTTGCAAAGTGAATCAAGTCACATCCAGAAGGATCCAGATTCTAGGGCCTCTGAGGGGGACAGGAGTGAAAGTGAAGGGGAGAGGCAGCCCCCCCCCCCGCCAATTTGCCTGAGAGGCAACCAAAGAGCAAAGATCCCTCCCAGGTGAAGGACTTTATTGGTGGAGTCAGTTTTGCTGCCTGTGTCCAATTAATCTCTTGGCAGGCTGAGGATGTTCCATTCCTCCAGAGCACATAAAAATGTTTAGCAACAATATTCTCTGGTATATTTGGGTCCTCCCAGCCAAGCCGGTGTCTTTGAGGGTGCACCCCAGATCCAGGACACAATGATAAGCCAGGCCTATAGGCTCCGTGGAAGGTCCTGAGCCCGTCAGTTGGAAAGGCTGAGACTGCGTGACCTGAGGGCCTCATCCATCAGAGGGAGCCACGTTCAGAACCAGAAAGAGGAGGGGGGGGGGGGCTGAGGGAAGAAAGGAACCTAAGAAGAAGCCCAGATCTACCATTTAAGATGGGAATGGATGCAAAATGTCTTCTTTCTCCAGGAGGTAAAATCTGTTTTGCATGCTTTTCTTTTTATCCGTGGGATGAGAATGGAACTCAAGGCTGCTTTTGCTGGATGGTGGAAGCATCTATTATTTAAGAAGAGATTGGATCGCCATTTGCCTGGAATGGTACAGGGTCTCCTGCTTGAGCAGGGAGTTGGACCAGAAGACCTCCAAGGTTGCTTCCAACTCTGTTACATTCTGTTATTTCAGAGAGATGGAATGACAGCAGAACGTGAGCAGAGTTGTGCCTTCAAAATGTTCTGATAAAGGTGGATGTTGGTGTATGAATGCCTGAGTGCCTAAGCGGAGGGGGCCATGAGGAGGATTGCAGTGGCCCCCTTCCCATTTGGAACCTGATCTGTTTCAGGAGCGAGAGGAGCCCCACGTGGATTGCTACGAGTGTGAGGTGGACGTCTCTCCTTCCCGCACTGGGGCCCTTTCTCTGACCTCCGGAGACCTTGGGGACCTCAGCTCCTTTTCCTCCAAGGCGTCGGGACCTCAGCACACTTCCAGTGGAGGAAGCAGTGCTCTGTCCGCCACTCGCAGCCGCCCAAGAAGGGGCTCTCAAGACTCGGCCTTGCCCACAGCCAGGAAGCAAAGGTGGGTGGGGGCTTGAAGAGATTACCTGCCAGTTTGCACAGAAGTCGGTTGTGCCATTCTTGGGCGTGAGAAAGTCAGTTGATATCTTCAAAGAGAAGTTAATGTCAGAGTTCAGAAAACTGAGCTCTAAAACCTCAAGTGTAGTTTAACTTATTCAGGACAGATGTAGATAAACAGATGTGAAGAGTCCAGATGTTTGGCAAAACTTTGTGAAGGCCAACATTTTATAGAAAGTTCCCTCCAAACTCCATAATGAAAAAGAATATTAAATGGTACTTTATTTATTCAATTTCTTTAGCCACCCATCTCAACCATTGACTTTGGACTACAACATTTTACCACCTTGCTTTGCAATACACTTTTCTGGAGACACCATTATCTTTTAATTTTTAGCCAGTTGCAGGGTTTTCCAAAGGGAAAAGGAGCTTTCACGTCCATGATCGAAGTGTCATGAACCTGAGAGGCTTCTGATGGGGAAGCAGCGGCTGCCGGCAGGAGCTAAGCTGCCTCTTATCTCCCCAGCCCAAAGAAGGGGACCAGCTTCTGCCCAGCCCATCGCGACCATGGCAAGGCCTCAGCAGGGGACGAGGCGGAAGACCCAGGCCCCAGCAACCAGCAGTGTAGAGGCGCACCTCTCACCCCCCGTGGACGAGGGCGAAGGGGCCGCCCCACTTCCCGATCCACCGGAGCAAGGTAGAGCAGTGGCGATGGAAGCGAAGCTTTCTTGGCAGAGCTTTGGGCCTCCCGTAATCCCTCTCGCTGTTTCTGCAGGGGCTCCATGCAGGCCGAGGCAGATCTTTCAGCCGGCGCCTCTTTGGATGGGCAGCCCAGCGTGGGTCCACATCTGGAGGGACGGGAGCGAACTGAGGCCCCTCGGTGCCGCAGTGGCTCCCCTGAAATCCCTCTGCAGGAGCAACCGAGCGCCTCTGACGATCCCAGGCTCCCAGGCCCTCCCCCTGGGAGCTGCCTGGTGGGCCTCCGGGTGGTAGCCAAGTGGTCATCCAACGGCTACTTCTACTCTGGGACCATCACGCAGGATGTGGGCGGGGCCAAGTACAGGCTGCTCTTTGACGATGGCTATGAATGCGACGTTCTGGCCCGAGACGTCCTCCTGTGCGACCCCCTCCCTCTGGAAACAGAGGTGACAGCGCTCTCCGAGGATGAATACTTCAGTGCAGGTAACTGCCTGCTGGTTCGCAGGATGCTCGTCGCTCGGGGTGGTGGGACGAGGGGAGGGAGCAGGATTGGGGCCTCGGCCTGTAGCTCTGCCTTTGCTGCAGGTGTGGTAAAGGGCCATCGGAAGGAGGCGGGGGAGCTGTTCTATTGCATCGAGAAGGATGGACAGCAGAAGTGGTACCAGCGGACGGCGGTTATCCTGTCTTTGGAGCAAGGGAACAGACTCCGGGAGCAGTTTGGGCTCGGCCCATGCCAGCCGGCCACTCCTCTGACCAGGGCAGCCGATATCAGCCTAGGTGTGGCTCTGAGACAGGAGCCCCAGACGGGGACCATATTCCACACCCCTGGGTGGCCAGAGTGGGAGTGGCCACAATGCAGAGGAAATCCTGGCCCTCTGCGAGCTCCACCTTTGTGGAGGGCTAGAAAGATGTGGGCTGGTCACCATGGAGGGTGCACCTGGGGGTGGCCTGCAGGGGGGCTGGGGCTGCCCTGTGCCGGGTGGCCTACGGAAGGTGAAGCTGACTCTGCTTTACCTGGTGGACCCAGATAACCTGGTGGAGGGAAAGCGGAAGAGACGCAGCATTGCTTCCCCCAGTCCCTCCAGTGGCAGCACCACTCCTGTCCGCAAGAGCCCGGAGCCCCTTTCCAGCAAAAGGAAACTGGCTGCTGTCTCAGAAGAGGAGCAGTCCCCAGCCAAGCGGGGCCGGCACCTGGCACTGTCTAAAGCAGGTGAGGTTCGAGAGGCTGCCCTCTCCTGAGCCTGGGTGGTGCAATTTGGTTACTTCCTCCCACGCTCCAAAGGCAACCTGGGATGTCCCGGCTGGTGTCCCTCTGTCCCCACCGGCTCTTGTGTCTTTCCCTCTTGGGTTATTTCTGGGAAGGCCTGGCAAAGGACAGGAGCTGACCTTTCTCTCTGTCTGCAGGAGCTGCGAATGCCAGGGAGATGGCAAGCCCATCAGGTAGTGGAAAGTACTCAGGCGATCACTTGGCACTTGATCACCGATGGGGTCCTTTGCCCCAGAACAAAACTCTCTTTTTGGGCTACGCCTTTCTTCTCTCCATGGCAAATACAACAGAGAAGCTTTCTAGTCATCAAAAGACTGCAGTGAGCAGCGAAGAAGAAGGTGAGGCCATGTGGCTTGCTTGTATCAATGTGTGTTGGTCCTTTTGGAACACTCAAGTTCTCTAGTTAATTGTAGATAATTGAGGTGATGTCTTTTGATGGTTATGTATTGCATTAAAGCTAGACTCAATCTTGCACGAGGGAAGGGATGTTGTTAATATATCCGGTATTAACTCATGGGTAGAATTTAGGTGGTGCTAATGGCTGCATGTACAGGTCACACGAAGTTGAAACCAAACCACCATCCTCCAGCTCTCTGTCCCCTTGCCTGGCTTTCTTCTATCTGGAATTTCTCAGTCTTGGTGTCCCTTTGCAAGGGCTTCTTGGGTTGGATCCAAAAATTCCTCATTTTCCCTAGTCAGTTGGACAAGTTCACATCCGACCCTTCACCTCTTCCAAGGAAAATCCCTCCCTCCTTGCAGCATGGGCAATTCTTGTGATCTTCAAGGAGAACACCAGGTGTGGACGGAGGGAATGGCCTTGAGGAACAGGAGGAGGAAGTGCTGCCAAGACAACAGTCGGATAAAAGACACCCGATTCAGCCTGGGTCTGGGGCAGAACCCTAACTAACATCTCAGTGGGGGCTGGGAATGCATAGAGACTTAGAAGATTCTGCTAATATAACTTTACAATTAAAATAGTATTGCTCTATATGAATTTGGTTTCTAGCGTGGTCAGCCTTTAAGTGCTGATATCAATCAATTCTGATTTGGGAAGAGAGGGAAACTTCTGTTCTGCCTTTTTGTTCGCTTTCTTTCAAGATGATGCAAGATGATAACAATTCAGTGAAATTGTCCTTAGTGGAGCAACGTGTGGCCAAGAGCATCTCAATCTCTTCTCAAAGGCAGGATGCGAAGATCCTTGCCACAGGATGACTCCCAAAATGGGGAAGGGGAGGAGCTGGAACAAGAAGAAAAACGGGCAGTCGGGGAGGCTTCAGAGTGACAGAAATATATTAAGAGATCAAATGATGTTCTCCATCAATGCAAGCTCAAAATACTAGAGACATTGAAGAAAAGCTTGCTGAGAACAGGATAGCAAAATGAAGCCCCTTTTGTACAGAAAGGAAACTTGAGGCACTCAAATCAGATAACAACCTCATGCCAGCCCCCCTCCCATTTTCCTACAGTAGAAAATGCATAGTGGAATAGTATAAAGTGTGGCAGGCCAAAGATCCCAAATACAATGGCTTCGGCCTGACATCAGATGTCCAACCAGTATTAAAAGACTCTGGTTGGTTACCCATTTTCTACTGCTTTCCCAAAACTCAGCTGCTGCATTCCCTTAAAGCAACCACCGCAGTCCAGTTTTGTGCCCAGAGGCGTGTGTGTGTGTGTGCGTGTGCCTAAGGGAAGAAAATTATTCCCATGAACTTCATAACTTCTGAGGCTTTCTCGGAGGCACGATGCAAATGTGCAATGCTGGTTTGAAGGAAAAGTAAGAGCTGTCCAATATACTTCCATGTTCCAGAATTTGTGGAGAGAGTACCTTACAACAAACCCTACACTGAGCTACAACTCCAAGCAGGAGGAGGTTTCATCCTAGAGGACTTCAATGAAAGCCAGGTCAGAGTCCGGGGCGGGGGGGGGGGGTTGGGGGGGGAGTGCCTGCAGGGCAGGGAGGCGAGCTGTGAGCCCAACCTGTGGATGCAAGTGTACATCAACAAGACAAAGTGCCGCCCCCCCCCCCCAGGTTCTGGAATGCCTGGCGAGAAGAAGGGATTTGTTTTACATTGTTTTCAGATTGCATGAGGGAGCCAGATCTTTTGTAGTGGCTTCTGTACCCTCCTGTGACTTGGCAGTTTTTGGCTTCAAGGAGTCCCTAGTACTTTGGTGATCACACATTACAATCCTGATTTTGTGACTTGGGGGGGGGTGGATTTTCTACGTTTGCCCGGGTTTCTCGGTGGGAAAGTGAAGGCCTTGAGAATGTGAAGGCCTTGGGGGTGGCGCTGGGCTTGTTGGCTAGAAAGCCGGCAGCCCAGATTTGAGACCAACGCATCCTGCAATGGGGTGAGCTCCGGTCCTCACCCCAGATCCTGCCCACCCAGCAGTTCAAAAGTGCATCATGCTGGCCACATGACTGTGGAAATGTCTTCAGACTGCTGGTTCAATGGCCTCAAAACAGAGATGAGCGTCAGCAACAACTAGCGGAGTAAAATCCGCTGGGCTCTTTTTTAGAATGCTGCAGAGTTCCTGCTCTGATTTCCAGGTGGTGTTCAGCAAGGATGGCCCTGAGCATAATCAGCATTGTAGCTGGAGGGCCCTTTGGGAGGCCACTGAGCCTTCAAGGGCAGGCTTCTCTTCTTGACACTAAAGAGCAAAGGAAGCTTGTTTTACCTCCGAGGTAATCCTTCCTCTCACCCATGTTGTGTCCTGCCCTCCAGTCTTGGGTTCAGCTGCATTTTGTGCTTGTCCCAAATAATCGTTCCCGTTTGCAGCTGCCCTTTCTTTCCCGCTTTTGGTGAGGTGGAATTGGGTGTTCAGAGATGATAAAAGATGATTTCTCCCTGCTTCTTTCTGGCCCCTGGGCTCCTCCTGCTGCTTTGATGTTTTGCTATTGAAACTTCTTTTGTGGGGTCTGTGTGCAAAGTTTAGTTATACCATCTATACCAGTGATGGCGAACCTTTTTTGGTTCGCGTGCCAAAAAGGGGGTGTGCGTGCTAGCGCACGCATGGCCACACCCATTCCCTCCCCCCCCACGCATGCGCACAACACCCCCCATGCTGCCTCCTGCGCATGCGCACACACCCCCACCCCCGCACAAAGGCCTTACCGGAGCCTGGGACGGTAAAAAACGACGAAACGGGCAAACCAGAAGTTCGGAAAAATGCACTTCCGGTTTGTCCGTTTCGTCGTTTTTTGCATTCCGGGGCTTCAGGAAGCTTCCCTGAACCCTCGGGAGTGCAAAAAACAGCTCACCGGCAAACCGGAAGTGCGTTTTTCCGCACTTCCGGTTTGCCGGTGGGCAACGCTTGCGTGCCCTCCGCTATGGCTCCGCGTGCCACCTGTGGCACGCGTGCCATAGGTTCGCCACCACGGATCTATACTATGTGAGAAAGAGCTGGAGAAATAAGGCAAAGGGATTCTGGGGAACAAACAGATGTGGGCAGGGGGGAAAAGGCTCAGGAGAGACCCTCTCTCACTTTCTGGCTGTAAAGGAGACTTGCAAGAGTCGGTTAACAGAGCCTTCCCATAAAGTACCAGCAGCTCCTCGGCTCAGATTCCTGTCTGCTCAACCTGGGAAGGCTGATGTCAGCCTTGATTAATTAGCGAGATCAGCAGCGGCGGCGGCCTTAACTGACCCTTCCCTAGTAGCCTCTCTTCACCGCCTTGATCAAGATCTTTTTCACACACTTAGCCCTAAAACCAAAAGGCAAGCAGCAAAATATTGTGACGTGCAGACAACAATTCCTGCTGGGAAATAATCTTGGCGGGAAACAGGCATATTGCCCTGTATGATCTTGTCTCCTGAATTGCAGGCCTGGCAAAATATCCAGGGAAATATGCTGAAGGAAGAAAATAATCCAAGAACAGAAGCTGTTTATTCAGTGATGAAAGGGAAGCTGGGCAAGACCCAGGCTGGGATGAGCTATTTTGGGGACTTGTACCCATCTTCCAGAGCATAGAGCTGATAAAAAGGACTTGCTTAGCCTAACAATTAAAAGTAAAGATACAAGAAATTGCCATTGTAAAAAGAAGACAGTTGTCCTCTTTCCCACAGAGTAGCTGATGCGAATGGGGGGAAAGTCCTCTCCCTTTTTCAGGAATTTTATGTACCCTTAAAATTACTGAGTTAATTTGATGCATATACCCAATATTCTGCATTTTTGTGCATTCATGACAAGCTGTATTATGTTTTGAGTGGGATTAAAAGACGCACATGGAAGGAACATCAGTAATGATTTGTAGCACCTTAATCCAGTTGTTTCATTAAGGTTCCATAAATAAAACTAACTGCAACTGAATAAAGGGCCCAGGGCCAGCACAATCCAAGTTATAAGTGAATTATCTCAGATATAAGTGAAAGGCCCAGTTAAGATCTCAGGTAATGAATGCAGCTCTCTTCTCTCTCTGCTCATGTTCAGTTGGGAGTGAACTGTCAAACTACCTTTATGGAGCAATCCAGCATCTATCAAACATTGCCAGATTAAGGACTTGGCTGGTGCCTTCATTGACAAGTTTGAAAGCCTCCTGGGCTCACTTCTCTTCCCAAGTATGGTTGGGATGCAGACTTCCTGGCTTCTGAAACCACGAATGGCCAGACCAGCGTCCACCTTACTGGTTTCAGGAAGAAAGGGATGGGGGACAGTGCTGGCCATCAGCAAGTCTTTGATTAACAGTAATTGGGGCCGGAATTTCCATTGCTAAGCAACCTGGATGTAAAGTGAGACGTGACATGACTGGGCCCCTTAGCAATAGCATTTCTGGTGTTTCCAGTTGCCCTCATTAAGCAATTAGTGCCACCAAGGGTGATGCCAGGCAGTCACCATTTGTGACCACCTTTGCCAGCTGAAAGCCGGCAGTGAAGATCATGAATGGGCATCCTGTAACTGCAGGACACTGCAGTGATGTCATTGTGGGGGCTCATCACAACAGGAACTTTTGAGAACTGGTCTTAAGCACCCCTCATTCAGTGCTATTCAGGTCTGGTGTAAAAATTGGGTTTTTGTGGCTTTCCTAAAGGACGAAGTTGGGGCTCTGTGGATGCTGCATGTGAGTGGGAGGAAATGCAGGGCAGTCCTGACTCCTGTCTGGCAAGCAGGAGTTTGCTGTGGGACCAAGATCGTCTGTTCTCTAACAGGGCGGTTTGCAATTAAGGCAGGCCCAGCTTCCTTCTTGCCCTCCCTCTGGCCTGCTTGCCTGGGGGTCTAATAGGCAAATGAAGGTCCCACCTTTTGTTTTTTCCCCTTGCAAATCTGAGCCAACCTCCGTTTGTGGCTGTATCTGCCATGGAAGGATTGGCACCAATGTGACATCCCCCCCCCTCTTGATCCAGTGCAGCGCAGCCTATGAGTGCCTCCTGATAGCAGACCAGCACTGCCGCTCCCGGAAGTATTTCCTTTGCCTTGCCCGGGGAATACCCTGTGTCTCTCACATGTGGGTCCATGACAGTTGCCTCTCCAACCAGACCCAGAACTACAAGAACTACTTGTTGCCAGCTGGCTACAGCCTGGAGGAAGAGCGGCTACTGGAGTGGTGAGTGGCCGGATATGGGCAGGGAGGCGGCCTGGGCCTTGTGGTGCTCAGGCCTTGGGAGAGGCAGCCAACTTCAGCACAACTGTGCAGGGGGGATGGACATGGCTATCACAGCACGGCAGGAACATCTCTGGTCTTTAGTGCTACCCACGGATGCCTCGTTGCTTTTTCTTCTAGGCATCCGCGGAAAAATCCCTTCCAGAGGCTGAGGGTGCTCCTGGTGTCTGACGAATCACAAAACTTCCTGGAACTCTGGTCGGAGATTCTGATGATGGGAGGAGCCGCTTCGGTTAAGCAGCAGGAATCCTCAACATGGAAGAACGGTACAGGCAGCTGCCAACTTCCCCATATTTTGCCTCTGCGTAAGGAAGGGGTTGGCGTAAAAAAAGTAACCACCCCCTTTCTATTCTTAAAGGATTCTTAGGATCCTTTGAGAAACTTGACGAGTCTCCTGCAATATCAGTTTCATTGAAGTGTTAAGCATGGGATATGCAATACTGGAAACTGACAGCCATTGTTTCCTGTTCTTACAGATGTGAGTTTGGGTGTGTTTGATGTGGTGGTGACAGACACTTCCTGCCCAGCTGCCATGGTGCCCTGTGCCAAAGCATTACAGCTGCCAGTAGTAACCCAGGAGTGGGTGATCCAGAGCCTCATTGCTGGAGAGAGCGCTGGTTTTAAATATCCGAAGTATCAATATGATTATGTCCCCTGTTAAAGCTCCCTTTATGTTTTGTGGTGATTTTCATTCTCTAGATTTTAAACTTTTTTGTGTCGTTTGACTTATGCATGGCGTGCTTGTATATAGTTTTAATGTGAACTTTTGAGATAAAATAAAAGGTGATTTCTTATCTTGGCCATTATTATACTATTACTTGCACGATGGAAGGATTTATCATCAATTACTGCCAGCCAGCCAGCCAGCCATATTGGCTGAGGAATTCTGGGAGTTGAAGTCCATAAGTCTTAAAGTTGCCAAGTTTGGAGACCCCTACTATAAATGAATTTGGGATCACAATGCAAGAAGCTATGTTGTGTGAACACAGGAAGGAAATTTAGTGTGGGTGCTCTTGGTACACAATGTGGGGCTGGGAAATTCCAAACTTAGGTCCCCTTCCTCCCTTTCTTGCAACAAAACTTCCAGACAAACCTGCCGAGTTCCAGATGTGCAAGAAGAGGAAGTTCCGTTAAAAGCAATACAAACCAATCTAAATAAATATACTTGGAAAAAGCTGATTTGAAGAGCCGCAAACACAAGAAGGGAGCACGTTAAGATGGGATAGCTATCAAAAGTTTGATTTTCTTTCTAGAATTTGTGAAACAAGAACAATTAAAAGTGCTGCTTCTAGGATCTTTTCCATGCAAAGTTACGGGATGAATGTAGGTTAGGAAACGTCTCTCCTCCCAGCCTGATTTTCTATCTCTGGGATATTTGCCCCCTATTTCCAGGCCGCCTCCTTCTTGAAAAAACAGATTGCATAAAAATACAATATCTGTTATCTTCTTTTTCATTAAGGGCTCCAGCAGTTTTGTTAGGAAATGAAATGGCAAGTGGCTCCTCTTATGTTTTGGGAGCAGTTTCCAGCAAAAAAAGGTGGCAAATGTCGATAGTGTCTCGGCCTTGTTGTTCAAACTGTGTCTTCAGCAGAGTTTCCCCTCTGAGCAAGAGAAGCAAACAAAAACAGCCTGAGCAACTGAAATCTCCAAGCCAGGTTACTTTTCATATACTACTCAATCTTCAGAAATGAGGAAAAAATATTTTTATGCAGTTTATAGCATTGCACCCTTTATAGTCATCAACTGATTTTGGCTTAGAAATGGTGCACTTCAAAAGGCTGGACTTCTGGCTCTGCAGTCACAGCAAAAAGGGAGCCTGAAGCAAGCAGCGCTGCTTCTCCCTTTGCTTCCAAAGGAGCCCAAGGAGCCCGAAACTTATTTAATATGCAAAACCCCACTTGCAATGCTGTGGCAGCCCTGCAAGAAACAAGCCTCCGCTGTCCTCCACCAGTGGCTGGAATGTTGCTGCCATTGCAGGCCAGGACACTTCTTGGAAACCATGGCCATTGATGCTCTCAGTGGGCTAATCATTCCAGCCCCACACTGTAGGGAAAGAAAAGGGATTCAAAGGGAGGACATGAAGCAAATTGTGCACAAATTAAGATACATTTTCTACTACATGGACAGATTACAACAGACACGAGGAGCATGAGATAACTAATCACAAAAGACCAGGGAGGCAGAGGGCAGCTGCCATTCTGCAGTTTCCCCCATGTGTGATAGGGAAGCAAGGAAAAGGAAAAAGGGAGTGGACAGCACGCCTGTTGCCCATGCCACGTAGCCTGGAGGACATCTAGGTGCAGAGACTGGAGGGGAAGCCACAAGGCTTGACACGGCCTTTGGCCAGGTGTTCCCCACTGATTCTGTTGCAAGGGGGCTAGAGGAGCATCCTCTGCTTTGGGATGCTGAGCCTTACCTGCCCAACGTGCCTCCAGCATGAGTGTAGTACTTGTTGTAGTCCAGGCGTAACAGCAGTTGTGCCAAGTCAGAATTTATCTGGTGGTTGTGAACGCTGGAAAGAATCTTGAAGAGAAGGGAGGACTGGCAGCTGAAGCCCTGCAAAGGGAAACCCAGGCATCAGAGCAGCCTTCTAGAGCCAATCTGCTCTCTCTCAGGATGCCCTGAAGGAGCCCAGACAGGAGAAGAATGGCACTGCCATGCCCAAGGGTTGTGCAGCTGCTTCTGGAGAAGTGACTTTGGCCCTCACCATTTCCACAGCCAGGAATGAAATGGGGGAGAGAAAACATGGATGGGGACAGAGGCATCAATGGACCTCTCAACTGTGACAGAGGAGCTATCTACACCAAGTGTTCAAGACAAACCTCAAAGTAGCTAATTTCGGCAAAGAAAAAGGCTAAAGCACAAAAGGACAAAGTTGGGTTCACCAGGGACCCAACCCACTACAATCACATGAAAACTAAAGTACTGCCTCTTTGAGTACTATGGCTTTACATATCAGGACAAAGTAAAAATCATCTGGTCCTTAGCAGTTCTTAAAAGTAGGTAAATACAACCTCAGAGAACAGCAGCACATGATATATTACACCATGTTATCATTTATTTTACAAAAAGAAAGCCAAAAAAGCTAAGAGCCGAGGTGGCGCAGCGATTAGAGGCAGTACTGCAGGCCACTTGAGCTGACTGTGATCCGCAGGTCAGCGGTTCAAATCTCACCGGCTCAAGGTTGACTCAGCCTTCCATCCTTCCGAGGTAGGTAAAATGAGGACCCAGATTGTTGGGGGCAATATAAATATACATTGCTTACTAGTGTAAACCGCTTAGAGAGTGCTTGCACTGTGAGGCGGTATATAAATCTCACAAATAAATAAATAAAAATGGAGACTACGTATCAGCCAGGTGCTGCTAATCAAGTGCCCTTGATCATTAGCAAGTGTGATTCCCTCTATAAAAGCCGGAGTTTTAGGAGTTTTTTTATCTCATTTTGAGGTGAAGAGTAAAGTCAAAAGGTGTAATTGTGCTAGGGGGTGGGTGAGTGTGGGGAGGGTGCTAGGGGGTGGGTGGCCAGCATGGTATGAGCAGAGGGGCTGGGGGCTGGTGCGCAGGCCAGGAAGGCTAACCCCAGCGACATTCAACCTTCGCTACGGGCTTCCCTGTGGAATTTCTATGGAAAAGCTGCAAACAGCAATCGTGATTGTGGGGCACTTGGCAACTAGTTGTAAGTGTGAAAAAGTTGCCAAGAGGACTTCCGGGGCGGGCGCTATGGTGGTGCGGAGCGAAGAGAGCTAGCTGCAAACTTTGCCCGACTTTTCGTGGTCTTGGAAGCCGAAAGCGGCACACGATTCTCTGGAGGAGATCGTGAAAAGAAGGGGGACACTGAACAGCAACGGGAGAAGGTGCTATCTCCCGTTGAAATAGGTGAAAACCCCTGATAACAGCCACGAAAGAGATCGGCGTTAGAAGACGATCCAGAAGCATGGCGCTTTGATCTAAATGTAGAGGAAGAAAAGCGAGAGTGGAATGGTAAACGCTTGACAACCCCTTCATCAGACCTGAAAAGTGCTGAAAGTTGCCGAAACTGGAGACGGAAAAACTGAGGCGGAAAGTGATAGTCTCCTGAAAGGAACGGGCAGCACACAATTGGTAAGGAGTTATAAGAGACGATATCGGGGGGGGAAAAAAAGGAGATTGGTGAAAGACGGGAGGAAACTGTTCCTAGACTTAAGAACTGAGCTATTTTGGAGTCTGATAACTAAAGAACTGTAAGATCAGCGGAAACATTGACTCTGTTGTGTTCCAGAAGAAGTAAATACGAAAGAGATTGCCACATTGTTATTGAACTTTCCTTTTTGACAGCGACATCTTGGAGAACCCGAAGGGGATACATTTTAACAACCACAGCGGAGATTAGTTTAAAATCTAGAACATATATTTGAAACTGTTACACTAGAAACTACTGTGAATTTGGGAAAGTAACTGCTTAATGCCTGATTTGCTACAGAAAGAGGAGGTACAGCTACAGAATAGAAACAGATAAAAGAATTAAAAGGACTATAATTAAGAAGACAGTGACTGTGCAGTTTCCACTAACAGAAGACATCTTGAAATTTGAATAAGGACATACTGATATACTGACTGCTTCTCTTGGTGAGGAAAAAAAAAAGAAAAAAGCCTGAAATTGAATATAGATTGAATATAGAATACTGATTTGTACTGAATACATGCTTAAATAACAAAATAAGAATGCTACAATAATTTTACTTACTAAGTCAGTCCAAAAGAAATATTAGAATATTTACAAAAGAGTGAATTTATTATATTTACTATATATATATCAATAAGTAATCATATAAATAGATAGATTGATTGACTGTGTGATTGATACATTGTTATATTAATTTATTGATAAGAATAGAGATTGATTGTTTAGAATAAATATAAGGAGATATAACAATATAAAGAAAATTGAATTAAGAACTGAGAACTAAGAATTAAGAAGTACGAACAGTATAATATTGAAAATAACGGCAAAAGTGGTCTAGAATATAACTAACACATAAAGGGGTTATATGAGAGTGTGGAGCAATTTCTTTAAAAACTATAATTTTTTTACAAAAACACAAATGTCTCTAACTACAGTGACAAAAACTGTAAAGAAAACAGCTCCAACTACACCTTCACAGGCAGGACAAAAACTAATAACAGAAATGACGACAATAGAGAAGCAGGGACAGATACCCTCTTTACAATCGATGCAGGCCTCACTTGATAGAATTCAGGAATTTATGTTTGCATCACAGGAGAAGCAGACAAAAACACAAGAGACAACAGAAAACAACCATGAGGAAATGAAAGGGAACTTCGAGGTGGTCAAAGGAGATATCAAGAAGTTAGATAGTAGAATGCAAAACATACAAGAAATAGTAGCTAGCCATGACCAACAAATAAAAACAATAGTGGAAAAAGCAGAGAAGGTAGAGAAAAGACAAGACGCAACAGAAGAAAGATTGAGAACGATAAATAGGGAGTTAGACGGGGCAATTTCCTTGCTGGAGTTTGAGAAAGCAAACTACTACCTTAGATTTCAAAACATTTTAGAAGATAAGGAAGAAGATACTCGTAATGTAATGTCAGAAATTCTGGCAGAAGTCCTCCAAGCAGATAAGGAAGAAATAAAAAACAACATCGACGAGATATATAGGGTACAGAATAACTACATAAGGAAACACAAATTGCCTAGAGAAATCCATGTGAAATTTACGAAAAAACATATAAGAGACGAGATCTATAAAATTACGAGAACAGGACAAATAAATTATAAAGGAAAGGATATCGTAGTCCTGAAACAGACACCAAAAAGAATAAGAGACAAAAGGAGGGACTTCCAATACCTTTCGGTAAAATTAATAAGGAAAGGAATACCATTCAGATGGTTAATACCAGAAGGACTTCTGGTCACATGGAAAGATAAAAAAATAAGAATAGATACATTCGAACAGGCAGACCACTTCATTGAACATTACTTAGAATTAGAGGGAGAGAGCAGTAGCGAGTTAGAAACACAAAGTCAAGAGGAACCAAGTGTAGAAGAAAGAGAGAAACAGGAGAAAACTTACAGTAAGACCCAAATAGAAACAAGGAGTTCAAAAACAGCCAAGGCAGCAGTAAAATAAGTAAATGGAAAACGTAGCCAAAATTCTATCAGTTAACATAAATGGAATTAATTCGCCGATTAAAAGAAGACAAACGTTCAATAAATTACAAAAGCAAAATTTAGATATAATCTGTCTACAAGAGGTACACGTTAAAAAAGAACATGTAAAATTATTAGAAGCAAAAAAATTAGGGAAACTGTTCACATCACTGGACGATTCAAAAAAGAAAGGAATTGCAGTATATATCAAGGATTGGTTGCAACCAAAACAATTATTTCAGGATAACGAAGGTAGAACATTGATGATAGAAATTTCAATAAACCAAAAAAAAATTGTTACTTATAATAATATATGCACCGAACAACAAACAAAAAGAATACTTTAAAGAACTACATGAACAGATAGTCAAATTAGAAAAAGGAAACATATGTATTGTGGGAGATTTTAACGCTGTACCAGATAATAAATTGGACTATAAATCAGTAAATAAAAAATGCCATGAAAGAAAGATATTACCATGTGAATTCTTTGACTTGGCTAGGGAACTTAATCTTAGAGATGTATGGAGGGAAAGCCACCCACAAGAAAATCAATATACATATTATTCAACTCCACAAAATTCCTGGTCGAGGATAGATATGGTCTGGGCAGATACAGAAATATTGAATAAAACACAACAAATTGAAATAAAACCAAATATATGGGCGGACCATAATCCCATAGTCTTTACAATAAAAGGGAGGAAAAGGACAAACAACAGATGGTTTATGAATCAGACGATACTAAGAGAAAAAGAATATATTAAATATATGGAAAAAGAACTAGCCTTCTTCATGAAGGAAAACTGGAATATTGACACTACGACGCAAAATATATGGGATACTGCAAAAGCATATATAAGAGGATTAACTACAACATATACCATAAGGAGAAATAAAAATAAAAATAAGCAAATCAATGATCTACAAAGGACAATGGGAGAACTAGAGTATAGACAACAAACCGAACCATTAAATGAGAAAATTAGAGAAGAAAAAGCACTAGTTAAGCATAAAATCAATCTATTGACACAAGAAGAGGTGGCACAGAAAATTAGAATAGCAAAGCAAAACTATTTTGAAAATGCTAATAAGCCAGGTAGATGGTTGGCCTATAAATTACGAAAAGAAAGAGAAGAAAGACATATACAACAACTAGAGGATGAAAATGGTGAATTGAAAACAACAATAGAGGATAAAAAAGACATAATAATTAAATATTTTAAAGAACTATATAAAAAAGAGGAAAGAAGGGAAGAAGATATACAAACCTACCTCCAACAAGCTAAAGATACGCCAATAATAGAAACAGATAGAAATACATTAGATGAAGAAATAACACTCCTAGAATTAGAAAAAGCTATAAAGAAACAAAAAAACAACAAAACACCAGGGCCAGATGGTATACCAGCGGAATGTTACAAACAATTACAAAATTCCATTAAACAATTATTATTAACAACATACAATGAAGTCTTAGAAAAAGGAGAAATCCCAAAATCATGGGCAGAATCATCTATATCACTAATCCCAAAAGATAAAATAGAGAAACAAAAGATACAGAATTATAGACCAATTTCCCTCCTGAATGTGGATTATAAGATTTTCATGACTATAATGGCAGACAGACTAAAAAACATAATTAATAAAAATATACATCCTGACCAAAATGGTTTCCTCCCAAATAGAAACATCAGAAATAATACGAGAACGATTATAAATATATTAGAATACTATGAGGTAAATCCAGGAAAACCTGTAGCGCTCATGTTCCTCGACGCTCAAAAAGCATTCGATAACTTAAATTGGGATTTTCTTATTAAAAAACTAGAGATTACAAATTTTGGCCCCAAATTCATTAGGATGATTAGAGCTATATATTCAAAACAAACAGCTAAAATAATTATAAATCAAGATACAACGGATAAATTTGATATTCAAAAAGGAGTAAGACAAGGATGCCCACTGTCCCCCTTGCTATTTATATTCACACTAGAAACGTTATTACAACAAATTAGATTAAACCCAAACATTGAAGGACTTAAAATTAGAGGGCAAGAATATAAACTTCAAGCTTTTGCAGACGATATGGTCTTTATTATGGAAAGCCCTATAGAGGTCGGACCAAAACTAGTAGCAGAAATAAATAAATTCGGAAAAGTAGCAGGCCTAAAAATTAATAAAAATAAAACCAAAATAATAACAAAAAATCTGCCAAATAAACAAATGCAAGACTTAGAAGAGAATATGGGTATCCAAGTCGTTAAAAAAATTAAATATTTAGGTATAATACTAACGGCCAAATGTACAACAATTAAAAGTGATAATTATATTGAACTGAATAAACAAATAGAAAAAGACTTGGAAAGATGGACTAAACTACCTATTTCATTAATAGGGAGGATCTCAACGATCAAAATGTCTGTATTACCAAAACTATTATACCTGTTTCAAACGATACCAATTAAATTAGATAGAAAATATTTTAACAACTTAAATAAAATGATATCGAAATTCATTTGGGCAGGGAAAAAGGCAAGAATTAAACTAAAACAACTACAACAAAATAAAGAGCGAGGGGGCTTTGGACTTCCCGAATGGGAAATCTACTACCAATCAGCAACATTACAGTGGGTAACGGATTGGATCAAAATTAAAAATAAAAGAATATTAACGCTCGAGGGACATGACCTACAGGTAGGATGGCATAGCTTTATATGGGACGGGAAACATAAAACTCATTCTTACTTTCAAAAACACAAAACTAGAGAGGCACTATACAATGTATGGGGAAAAATAAAACATCAACAGTATAAAGACATTCCAATATGGTTTTCACCCATGGAGGCAATTACATACCCCACTACAACAGACATACACAAAATGGTTAAATACGAAGAACTATTAGACGAGCGAGGAAATTTAAAAGAAATTCAGACTCTTAGGGAACAAGGAATTAGAATAGACTGGTGGCCATACTATCAAATTAAAAATAGATTTCAGGAGGATAAGAAAAAATTTGGAATAGCCAAAAAGAAATCAGAACTAGACAAAATTCTACTGGGACCGGAAAAAAAGATGATAACTAAAATATATAAATTCTTAATAACTTACAAAATGGAAAAAGAAAAGGTTAAAGGGAATTTGACTAGCTGGAATAAAAATTTTGGATATGAAATAAATTTGGAACACTGGGAAGAAACTTGGATTAAAAATTTAAAGATAACCAAATCAACCGCATATAAGGAGAATATCTATAAAATGTACCATAGATGGCACCTTCCCCCGGCGAGATTGGCTAGAATGTATGCAAACATGAACCCCAAATGCTGGAAGTGCCCGAATAAAAATGGTTCATACTTTCACATGTGGTGGACCTGTCCTAAAACTAAAAATTTTTGGCAAACAATACATACCTGGCTGCAAGAAATAACTAACTTAAAAATAATTTTAAACCGGAAATTTTCTTATTAGGGATGGTGGAGCAAAATACAGAAAGGAAACACTGGTATATCATAACACACATACTAACAGCAGCAAGAATAACACTGGCACAACACTGGAAACAAGGAGATGTACCGACAGAGAACATAGTAATAAAAAAAATCCTAGAATGCGCAGAATTGGACAAACTAACATTAGAACTGAAACAGAAAGAAAATTCAGAATTTTTTGAAACGTGGAATCTTTTTTATAATTGGTTTGAAAAGAGAAACGGAAAGATAGAATCATAGAAATGCTTAGACTATAATGTATAACCTATTAATCTACAGAATAACAAATAAGAATACTTACTACAATGTATATATATATTTATTAAGTTATAATTAAACTATAATTAAAGAAATAGTAAAATAGAAAGGTAATACATATAGATAGATACAATTGTATAGAAAATATATAAAAAAGAGAACAAATGTGAAGACGTTTACCATATAAGTTTATATGTATATATATACATATAATGTCGTTTTTTATGTATGTATGTCTTTTTTAATGTTTATACACGAAATAAAAATTATTTTTTTAAAAAAGAAAAAAGAAAAAGTAGCCAAGCACCCAGATTCGGATTATGGGATTGCTGGGATGGTGGAACTGGGTGGTTGTAGGTCAAGGACTACCTGTAGCTGCAGGCAGGGACTGCTTCCAAACCAGACTGTCCTCCCGCTTGATCTGAAGTCGGTGGGCTCGGTTTCTAAGGGGCAGCTGCACCTCCCAGCCCTGAGCTGGAAACAGGAGGGGAGCGGCTTGTTCCATGTGCTTCGGGGGGGGGGGGGCTTGCTTCAACAACTCTGAGGATTTTCAGCCTCACCCGATCTGCCGATGGCGGCACCAACAGAGATGGTCCTAAGACCAGGGCTGATCAATTCTGCCGACCCATCCCTTGTGTAGGAGAGCTGGATTGGGCCACCCTCTGACAAGCCCCCTTGGCTGCCTCAGGGAAGACTCACCTGAAAAGGGGATCTTTTACAGGTGGGGGGAGCATGGAGTTAGCCTTAAATGGGGAGGTGGGCTGAGCAAGGACCACCCTCTTTTCAAAATGAAAAATGTCTCTAAAGAGCATGTGTGCAAATCAGGCAGAGCCCCAAATGAAAGAATGCCTTATTTGGGAGGAGGAGCATGACTTTCTAAAAGCAAAGGGGGGCCACCCTGAAAGGCAAGAGGAGTGGGTAGAAAATGCTGCTTGAAAACTGATATGACGCATTGCAAACTTTGTTAAATTAAGGCGAGGGGAGCCAAGCAACCTCTTTCCTTTACTGCAGTCTTTCACTGCTATTCTTGCTGTCAAATCTGGAAAGGCCCCTCACCTAGGATTCCCCAAGACTCACCCCCCTCCCCAAATGCCAAACCCAGATTATCTCAGTTTAAGCCAAGAGTGGCAGGGATTCCAAGTGGGAAAGCGGATATAGGTGGTGCTTCATCCTTCCAGCTACTCCTTAAAGCAGCCTCTTCTTTTCTCGGCTCCTGCAACTCCAGTGAAAGACCCTTGCAAGGACAGCCAGCATGCAAGCCCATCCCCTTTCCCCATGATTTGGAATCACTGCACACACACACACACCGACTTTTCCACTGGCTGGATGGGGACCTTCAAAAGCTCCCCCTCCGCCTTTCAACAGAGTCCTCCGTGCTCCTCTGCCGAAATAGGAGAACCTCTGAAGAGGGTCAAAGCAAAGGGCCTTTGGCTCCACACTTAGAAACCAAACAGCTCCCTGTATTCTTTACTCAAAGCACCTGGATATTTTAATTGGAATCTGGAATGTTCAAAAGCATCCAGGTGAAATCACAAGAGCACAACCGCACTAGGGCTGCTTTGTGTGTGTGTGTGTGTGTGTGTGTGTGTGTGTGTGTGTGTGTGTGTGTGTGTGTGTGTACTTACCTTAGCTAGGATGCTCAGCTGGGCTGTACCCCGTTCATCCAGGGGCCCTCGGTTCTGGCTGACCAACGAACAAAAACTATGGCAGAGATCTAAAATTTCATTCAGGCAGTGAAAAGCCTACAAAATAATGATCAGAAGTGGCTACATTATTATGTATTCATTTATCTTCCCACAGTTGTTGTAACTGTTATTCTAAACTAATTTTACCAATGAAAATATTAACTAGTTCAGCTCTGGGTTGTGAACTCAACACTTTTTTAACAACTTGGATTAGAATTATGGAGAGAATACTTATCAAATCTGTAGACAGTACAAAACTGATGGGACACTAAATTCCTTAGAACACACGGGGTATTGGGGTGGGGCTTGAAGGGAAAAGTTAACCTAATGCAGTGTTTCTCAAATAGTGGGGTGCGCCCCCCTGGGGGGGCCCAGAGCGATGCCAGGGGGGGCGTGTGTGACCTCGGGGAACATGCGTGGTCCCTCTCAATCAATTCCCCTGGATGGGGAGTGTTTTCCCAGTTGCACGCTGCTCCGAGCTTCAGTTTTCCCTTTCTTTCCAAGCTTCCATGTTTCGGAATCAATTTCCACGGGGAAGGAAACATTTCTGAGGTGCTGCTGCCCAGAAACCCCACTAGGCAATGAGGGCACGGAGAGGACAGCCAAGGGGTAGCCAGAAAGCCCCCAGTCATGCAACGATTCACCTCCCCGTTGTGGCTGCCCTTCTGCTTCTGCACCATATTCTGCACAGATGCCCCTACAGCGCCCCGAGAGCCCCGTCCCCCAGAGGAGCCAAGACCGGCAGAAGGGCTGGGGCTGGCCTAGGAGACCCCGGCCTTGGTCCTGGGTTTTGCAGCTTAACCTGCTATGATGCTGGGCTGCTTCGTGCCTCGGCTCCCCCGGCCGGCACTTAGTTTTGCTTCGCCCGTCTCGCGCCATCCTCGCTCGCGGTTGGCAGCACCCATGCTCCTGCGCCAGCTCCTTCCTGGCATTGCAGCCTCCCAGGAAGCAGGGTGGGCTGCGGGGAGGCCTCTCCTGCTCCGACCATTTGCTGTGAGTGCCCGGCAGAGGCAGCGCTTATGGGCCAGGCCGGTGACCCCAAAACATCGGCTTGATTAAGCTGGCCTGGCCCCGTGTCAAAAGAGGGCCCTAACCACGGTACCTATACCTGCCTAACCGAAAACAGGCTCCACTGAGTTCAGTGTGACTTACTCCCAGGTAAGTGGGTAGAGCAGCCTTCCCCAGCCAATAGTTTGCTTGCAGCTTATAATAAGTAAAATAATATTAACACTAAAATTCCATTGGGGCCCAGATTGGAGAGTTGGGGGTCGCGAAATGTTTACTTCTTCCTAGGGAGGGGGGGTGTAACAGAAAATAATTGAGAAGCACTGGCCTAATGCTTCACATGTG
The DNA here is from genome assembly GCA_023053685.1 of Diadophis punctatus similis. NCBI lineage: Eukaryota > Metazoa > Chordata > Lepidosauria > Squamata > Dipsadidae > Diadophis > Diadophis punctatus. The sequence goes on from JALIGW010000012.1 coordinate 954,646, forward strand.
AATTTCACATTCCGCCTGACTTTTCTGCAATCACTATCTGTCAGTAAAAGTTCCTTTTGAAATGCAAACCGCTTCAAGAGTTTTACCTTCTTGAGAAAGTAGCTGAGACAGGTCCTTACAATAATATTGAATGTTAGAAATCAAATGCAGTTTTTGAATGGGAAAATATCCAGCTGGGCAATCATACTTATGAAAAAGATCTGGAAGACTAGCTAATTGCAAACTGAACCAGCAGCCCTGATATAAGAGCTGAGGTGGCGCAGCGGTTAGAGGCCGGTACTGCAGGCCACTTTAGCTGACACTGATCCGCAGGTCAGTGGTTCAAATCTCACCGGCTCAAGGTTGACTCAGCCTTCCATCCTTCTGAAGTAGGTAAAATGAGGACCCAGATTGTTGGGGGCAATATATATATATATACATTGCTTACTGGTGTAAACCGCTTAGAGAGTGCTTGCACTTTGAGGCGGTATATAAATCTCACAAAATAAAAGTAAAAAAAAATAAGGCTGCAAAAGGGCAAATGCAACTTTAGACTAAGTCAACAGAACTAATTCTTAAATTACAGGGCTTAATCATCCCAATTTTGAATTGATAACTCCTAGTTTGAGTGAGTGTCCATTCAACTGTAAAGGATTCAAACTTGCTAGAACAGATGGCCTCGAGATGAGCCACAAGGGAAAGTGGGGTGAGACACAAGGGCACTCTTCCAAGTACCTGTCAGTAACCAAGGATCTGTTTTCTATCATAAGAGAGGACAGAAGATGGAATAATGGACTGAAGTTGCTGGAAGGCCGATTCCAGTTGAATATTCAGGGGGAAAAAACCTAGCGGGAAGAGCAGTTCTTCAGGGGAACCAATTACCCAATCTCTCCAGTAAATCAACCACCTACACTGGGGAGATGAATGGGCTAAAGACAGGGGCATGCCACCCTTCTCCATATTTCCTTCAAGTTTGCATGGACTGACCAAGGGGACGCCTTCCAAGGATCCAAGAGGGGAAATGGTTGATGATAACCTACACTTACCGGTTTCAAGAGAATGAAGGACTGGGCCAGGAGGTTGCTCAAAAAGTGATCGTGGGCCAGTCGGATACTCTCAAAATCACGGGTGGAGTTGATCTGCTGAAGGAGCTGTGAGAACTGAGACTCCAGGACATCCACCTGAAAGAAAGCAAACCAGAAGCACTACTTTTAACACCGAGGGTCAAGGCAAAGTAAAGAAATACTGGTAAGAAGTCGTGAGAGCAATTTCATCCAGCGGCTGTCAGCAGGAAAAGCCGAGAACAAAGCAGCTGACCTGTTTGGGGCTTTTTCAGCCGCCCCGCCAGACACTTACTTGCAGGTAATATTGCAAATTGTCCACAAGGAAAGTCATGTGATGGCGCAGCCGCCACTTGATGGCATCCGTCCGCCTGGATTCCAGGCACTTGCACCGCATCTGCAGAGCCCAGCAGTGCTGCAGCTCGGCCTGGACTCGCCTCACACTCAGCAGGTATTTGAAGACCACGTTGTACCTGCAGCCAAGAGTCGGATGGGCTGAGCCCCGGGTCGCAAAGTCCCCAGGACACCAGCAGGCCCCCTCCCACTTCCCAGAGAAGGCAGCGCTCACTTTTCCAGGACGGCAGGCGTGAAGAGGATGTGCAAAGGCCACTGAACTTTGTAGGAGAGCCCCAAGGCAGCCCAGCCAGACGTGGGGGACTCATGGGGAGACAGTTCTCGAGAAGGGGTTTCCCGGTTCTGGGAAGGGTCTGAAAAGGAAGCCAGTCAATAACTTGGGTTGAAGCCCGGAGGCAGCTGGACAAGCAAAGGGCCACAGCTCAGATGCCGAGGTCCACACGGGGGGGGGGGGGCTCCTGCAGCCCCTCCTGCCAAGAGCTCTGAAGCCTCTGCTCAGCCAGCTGTGACGCTTGCTGCCTTTGAGGAAAAACTGAAGCAGTGGCTTAATGCAGCTTTCTGCTCCCATTTTGAACTCCCCAATGCGGCGCCCGGCCTCTTGCACCAACACCCACCTCGGTGTTCCTTTCCATGGTAATGGATGGTCAGGTGAAGAAAAGGCAGGAGGTTGTCATCGTCCAAGAGCACTTTGTGGGCCGACTGCTGGAATGCCACATTCACATCTGAGGGAAGGAGCAGGGAATGCCGTTCAGCGGGGGAGGGGGGAGGGGGGCAGAAGGAAAATAGGCCTTTTGCTGCCTCCCCCTTTTCACACAGCAGCTCTGCTTCTCTCCTCTGCATCTGTCTGTCCAGGCTTAAAGAACACCGGGTGCATTTGAAACGGTGATTCTGGGAGTCCAGCCTGGCAGAAATGCCACCCAAGGAGCATTTCAAGCAGCGGGGCCTTTTCGGAGACGGAGAGACTCACCGTGCTCAGTCACTGCAGAGGGTGGGGTCTTTAGCATGTGCTGTGCAGTATCAATAAAGGCCTGAAACAATTCTCCTCTCCCCAAGAGGTAAAAATCTTTAATGACCTAGAAGAAAGGCAACGAGACGTGAAAGCCATCCTCTTCAGCAACTTCCTTCCTTCCTTCCATTGGGAAAGAGGACCTCATGAGTTGCAGGAAGACCTATTTACCTTCAGCTGGCCTATCAAGTCGGACTCTTCCACCATCAGCTTCCATAAGTGCTTAGGAAAGAGAGAAGCCCCAGCATCAAGATCCAGAAGCTGCACATCCAAAGCCCCTCTCCCTGCTCCTTCTTTGTGCAAGGTCCCCCCCCCGCCTCCCTCCTTGCAGGATGGGCAGCCCTCCAGGGGTCTCCCTGTCATGAAAAGCTTCCGAAGGCTCCTTTGCCTGACCTCAGCCACAGTGCTCCGGATCCAGTCAACCACAGACTCAAAGTCCCTCAGATTGAAGAGGGGCTGCTGCTTGAGACGATGCAACTCAGCAGCAAACGTCTCCTCCTGGTTCTTCAGGATGGAGCCTGCGAGAGAAGAGACTTCCATGGAGGCTTTGCCCTCTTCTCAGGACCTGCTTGTATGTGTAATTGAAGGCTGCGTGAACACATCAGCTCAGACAAGGACCCAGGAACAGCAACAAAGAGAGAGGTGTACATTGTCAAGGGAATCAGTAATGTTTAGGTTGCATTGCAGAAGAAGAAGCTTCAAAGATTTAAAAGAAAGAAACTGCACTATCCTCGGGGGGGGGGGTCGGCTATGTAGAACAGCATCAGAAAGAGAGGAAAAACTTCATAAAGGCGAATGGCTGAAACGGGCTGCAAAGGATCTTTCTTTGATCTTCTAGTCAGAGAGGCCTCTCGTAACCTGGATCACTGACCCAATTCAGACGGATCTCAAGGGACCACTTTCAGGTTCTGCTCATTCTGCCAAACCTAGCCTATATATTGAGAAGGGTTGTCCAGACTGCTTAGCTTATAGCCCAGCCTTGAGAAGACGGGTAGAGGGGCTGGCAGGAAAGGATTCCTGCAACCAGCATACAAACCTTCTTAGCTCACGTGGAAGAAATCACTGCCAATCACAGTACCTTTTTTGGTAAGAGTCACATTCTGACTCTCAAACATCTGCACAGATTCCCCTACAAAGAGGATTTTTTCAGCGACACGAGCTGGAATGTAGGAAGGCAGCATCTCCATCCGCAGAGAGAACTGTTTTGGAGAAGGGGCCAACATATTCTCTTCCTCAATTAGCCTCTGTTGAAACAAGGTTGGTGGAAGGGAGGGAGAAATAAAAATTAGGGATTGATTCTAACACAAATCCAAGAGCCACAGATGGAACATCAACCTTTTTAGAAGGCTTGGGAGGGATGCCCAAGACAGGAGGAATCTGTCTCTTAATTTAAGAGCTCAGGGACTGGGAGAAGCAATGCTAAGTTTGGGGGGGGGGAAATATTGCCATTTTGCCCTTGTTCCCACTGCCCTGGAAGGTGTTTTTAAACATGCCCAGTTCTGAAATCCTTTTGGACTCTGCTACTCATGTGGGCAGGAGGTGGGGGGAGGGGGGGAGGACGAGAGGGCAACAGAGGTTGCTTTGAGACCAGTTCCAGAAGCCCTCAAAACTTGCATAGATTAAGCTTTTTTTTTTTAGCAAAGTTTATTCTTCCCTTAATTCTCTTCTAAAAAGTACAAGGAAATGATGTACTTCCCCATCTCATTTCTGTTCCTCCCCTTAAATGTCGACATGCTCTTTCATGCTAGATCCTCCTTCAAATCAGGCTTGCTTGAATCAAATTCCTTCATTTTTGAATTCTCAGCAAATTACATTAAAAGAAATATCCAAACTATTTCTTTTCCCTCGGTGTTTTACTACTTCTCCAGAAGTTGTGGGAAGCTTTCAAGAAGAGACTGAACTGCCATCTGTCAAAAATGGTGTAGGGTCTGCTTGGCTGGGGGGGTTGGACTAGATGACCTAAAAGGTCCCTTCCAACTCTGTTAATCTGTATGTGTATCTGTATCTACTTCTTCCTCAGAGCTGGCATTCACCCTAATGTTGAACATTCTGCCACTAAACTCCCACAGGAGGCCCAGGCAGGTGGAAGGGACCCATTCTGGCAAGACTGGGGAGGGGCTTGGCGCTCAGGGCTCATCTTGCATCATCTTCTATTCTGGCTATGCTGTGACTTGCCCAGCTGTCTTGCTAACCCAGAATGAGACAAACAGCAATTGGACGGGGACTGGCGACTCAGGAAGCAGCCGCAACTTTGTTAGGGACTCATGGGCAGTCCTGTGGAAATCCCCACGCGTGGTTCCAGGGACCCATGTATGACCCACTATCAGCATTCCCTGCAAGGTGTGGGTCAGCAGAGGCCAAACATCTTTCTATATCAGGACATCTGAAAGGCTGGACATTCTTGCAACCGCAGGGCACAACCCTCGTGGTTAACTAGCCCAAGGTCAGCCAAATTGTGGCCCCAGGATTAGACTTCACCAAATTAAAAATGAGGCATCAGGGAGCAAAGGAAGCCCTGATTATCTGCTCCTTGAAATTCTCAAGATCCAGGGAGATAGGTACCCAGGAAGACTAAGATTTATAATTGTTGCTGCCCTCAATGACATTATGGTTATTTTAATTTGTACCTTGGATGTTCTGCCACAGTAAAACTCTTTTTGCAGAATAAGCCAGAGTTCTAATGGGATCAGAGCCAACAGTGATGAAAAAAGGGGTCTTGAGGTTCAATGGAATGCTAACAAGAGCATGCATCTGCTCCAAAGAAGACCAGCAGGGATAAGAAATAGCACTGAAAGTGGAGATAACCATAACACGAGGCCCTTATATAAACCAGTGGGGTGACATCTGGAATATGGTGGAGCTAGAGAAGGTTCAGGAGAAGGCAATGAAAAGAATCTAGGGCTGGAAACTCTGTGACCTTTGGAGTTTTTTTAGTCTAGAAAGGAGGCAGGTGAGATGGGACATGACTGAGATGTATAAAATTATGCATCGTGTGAACAAACTGGGCAGCAGAAGCTATTTTTTCCTTCCCAAAGTATCAAACCACCATATGAAATTTAAAACCCAACAGACAAAAGGAATGTACAAATTTGCTTTGGAATTCACTCCTCCCATGAGATCCGGTGCCAGCTGCCAGCTTGGCTGGCTTCAAAGAAAGGGTGAAGCAATTCATAGAAGTCTTGGGGATCAATGGCTATTAGGTACCCTTTTAGCATGGCTTTGGGAAATGGAAGTGAGTTGTCCAGGCTCACTTCCTTCCTCTGTTGGTGTTGATAGGAAGCGAGAGGCTTTGCAGAGTCCTGCAAAGCTTTTGGACTTTCTCTGCTTCTGTTTAACATCTACATGAAGCGGCTGGGCGAGATCAACCATCACCATTGGGTGAGGCATAACCAGCATGCAGAAGACACCCAGCCGTATGCCTCAGTCCATGGTGAGTTAGGCAACGCCGTGACCGCCCTCTCGCACTGCCTGGAGGCTGTTAAGGGAGCAACAGGCTGAAACTGAACCCTGGCAAGACGGAATGGCTGTGGGTTTGGGGTTCTTTGGTCCATGGAGAATTGCCATCTCTGGTCTTGGATGGGGTGGCACAACTCCAGACGAACCCGGAGCATAATCCGGGGGTTCTCCTAAACTCACAACTCCTGCTCGAGGAGCAGGTTGCAGCTGTGGCAACTGTAGGTTGTGTGCTAGTTACACCCTTTCCTGGACCAACAATCTCTGTTCACAGTCATTTACTCCCCTAGTCACCTACCGTCTTGACTACTGCAATGCACTCTACATGGGACTTCATGGGCTTCAAGTATCCAGAATCAGAAAAATATCAGTTGGTTCAAAATGCATAATTTTGTGCAAGTCTAGATTTGCACATGTCACCTCTCTTGCAGGAGCTGCACTGGTTGCCGATTTGCTTTTGGATTCAATTCAAGCTGCAGGTTGCCACCTTCAAAGTCCTCCATGCCCTGGGGCCAGGTTATTTAAAGGGCTGTTTTTCCCCAGGTAATTTACCTGGCCCACCAAAGCGAGTAAGCAGAGTCTCTTACAGGTCCCCTCTCTTAAGGAGGTCCATCTGGAGGGACCAAGGAGACATGCGATGGTTCCCTCCCTCATTCGCCCCAACTAGATACTCTTTTGAAAGGCCCTGAAGACCTGGTTTGCCAGTGGGCCTGGGGACCTCAGGGGTAAACGGAGCCCATCAAGTAGCTTATTACATTGTTGTTGCCAGGGGGATGAGGGTTTACTGGGTTTTGAATTCAGGGTTACTCATGTAAGCCTCCTGGAGTCACTGTGAGTTGAATGACCATAAATTTTCTTAATGACTAAATCATAAGCAGCTTGAGATCAACAATTGAGGGAACGAGGGAAGGCTCAATCTCACCATATCTTGTAGCTCTCGCAGCTGCTTCCCTGTGAGTCCTCCAATGCCCAGATCATCATCATCTTCTTCCGGCTGGGCCGGAGTGAGCCCCAGGGAGGGGCCCTGCCTGATGAAGAACTCCTCGTGCTGGTCCAAGAGCAACCCATGCAGCATCCAGGCAGAGAGCTGTTTGTAGAGCACGGCATGGCACATGGCCAAGACCCTGGAGGGGTGCAAAAGGAAGAAAAAGCTCAGGAGACACTCAGCTTCATGTGACAGGCAGCCAGGCAGGATCTCCTCCTTGGGCAGCTGCACTTTCCAATTGAAGCCCCTGAATTCCAGATGCTCTGAATTTAGCCATTTATTAGAGAACTGGTAAGAAATGCCACTGAAAGCAGCTTTATGCTTGTGCCTGGGTGAGGGGGGGGATTACTGGGGTACAGCTAAAGGCCACCAGAATGGTAGTTCCTTACTTCTCCAGAGCATGACGCACCGGCGGCAAGCCCCCACGGCTGTATTTGTAGACTGTCTCCAAGATCTGACAACCGTGAATCTGCCAAAGAAACAAATTCAGACTAATCACTTGCAGGATAGAAAACCAAAAGTGCCCAAGCACCAACTACTTTCCAGAAGGTCTGCAGCAGCCCACAACAATCAGCTGCATTTACTACCTCTCTTTTTACACTTCTGCAAATAGCAACAGCACTTAGACTTATATATTGCCCCACATGCTTTACAGCACTCTACGGGAGGCTTACAATGTCAGCATCTTGCCCCCCCAACAATCTGGGTCCTCTTTTTAATGACTTCGGAAGGATGGAAGGCTGAGCCAACCTCAAGTCCCATCAAGATTGAACTCCAGGCTGTGGGCAGAGTCAGCCTGCAATGCTACATTCTAACCTCTGTACCACTGTAACAGCAATATAACTTACCTTTTGCATTTCTCATTTCCATCCAGATGAAAAGAACCAGCCTCAACTCAGCTACTGGCCAGACATTTATATTTTATTAAACTGCTGCACAAATAAGGCTTCCATTAACAGAGGCAGACAGTAGGAATACCGTACCTTCTGGATCTTTATCTGCTCTACTACAGTCATCAATGAGGGAAACAAGAGCTGAAACTGTAAAACAAAAATCAGTATTTCAGAATATACTTGTTTAATGAATTGGGGCAAAAAATGAATAGTTGCTTGGCAGATTTGACAATCTGATATCTGGCCCATGGAACAACTTTTCTCCTGGGCTGCCTTCAAGCTATGTATCGTATTTCCTTTGGGCTGTGATTGGTCCTATCTACAGAAAAGATACCAAACATCTTTTAAATGTTAAAATAGAGATCAATTTTTCCCCTTTTGTTCAATCGTGTCAGAGTCTTGGAGACTGCCTGGATAAGTCCCTGCAGTTTTCTTAGCAAGGTTTTCCAGAAGTGGGTTGCCATGAGCTTCTTCCCAGAGCTAATTAAAAGTGACTGGCCCAAGGTCACCCAGTTGGCTTCATGCCCAAGGCAGGACTAAAATTTCTCCCATTTCTACCCTGAGGCCTTAATCTTGAAACCAAACTGGCTCTCATTTTAAAATAATAGCACAGGGCTAATTGCATTCTCCTAAACAATACTGGGGGGTTTTCAATAAAGTGATTCAAAATGATACATAAATGCTACTTCAAATAGGTAGAGCTGTAAGAATAGCCTGAGTTACTTTGCCTAATGTGGGAAAATGCCCTTTAGGATCTAACACATATAAAAAAAGAATTTGAAGTGGAACAAAGCCTAGACCTACCCAGTAACTTCAGTTCTGCAGTCAACTGATGAAAAACCTCACTTTTTATCAACAGAAAGGCTCCCTACATGGACCACCCAGATGTTGCAGTAATCACAAGGTTTCATCTTATTTTTTAATTTATACATATTTCTTAACTGCCATCTTTCTCAGAGCAAATGTTGAGCAAATACTCGTCTTCTGAAGGCATTTCAGCTGCAAAATACGTTTTGTTCCCGCAAAGGATCTGCTGAGGCCACCTATCTGCCTGCAATCCCCCTGCAACAAAAAGCCTTGCATATCCCAGTGAGCTTTGGCATGGGGCTCCATCACGTTCAGGTCTTAACAAGGGGCTAAGCATCTGCCACCAGAAAAGGAAGAACACTGCAAAGACCATGGGAACTGAAGGTCAGGCCGTGAAACAAAGCAAGCTGGGTGCTGCCACGGCAGCAAAGGGGGGGGATGATATTCTGGGACTCAGTGCTTAAATGGACTGGAACAAGTCACTTCACAGCTGAGGATCATCTGATTTTCTACTCTGGCAAGAAAACTGTAGGAAAAAAGGTGTTCAAGAGGGTTTCAGAACTGTGGCTTGAAACAACTTCCTAACCGATAAAGGCTGCTTCCAATGCAGAGCAAGCAGGCCACACTAGAGTTAAATTATACAGATCCAGAGGACCAGCACTTCCATAACTTGCTTTGTTGATACAACACACACACAGAGACAGTGACAAACAGTAATCTTCATTTCAGGCAGCTGAAAGGTTACACTGGAAGTAAAATATAATCTGGAACAATAAGAAAACCTGGTAGTCATGTCAGCAAACTTCAGTATTAATAGCAAACACCTTCTTCCTACTCTATGTATGGTTATAGAGGTCACAGAATAGAGATTTGGAATGAACCTTAGAGGCCCTCCAGCCCAACCTCCTGCTCAAGTAGGAAACCCTATATCATTCTGAACCAATAGTGGTCCAATCTTTTCTTGGAAATCTTCAATCAAGGAGCACCCACAACTTCTGGAGGGAAGCTATTCCACTGATTAATTATTCTGATTGTAAACAATTTCTCTTTAGTTCTAGGTTGGATGTCTCTTTAATGATCTTCCCCGCATTCCTTCTAGTCATGCCCTCAGGTGCTTGTGAGAACAGGTGACCCAGTCTTCTCTGTGACAGCCCCCCAAATATTGGAAAACAGCTATCATTTCACCCTACTCCTTCTCTTAGCTGGAATAGGCATATCTAACTCCCACAACTGTTCACTGTACAACTTAGCCTCCAGACCACTAATCATCTTTGTTGCTCTTTGCATTTTTTGAGCCTCAACATATTTTTGTATTGTGGTGACCAGACCTGCACGTAGTATTACAGGTGTGGTCTTACTAGTGCAGCGTAAAACGGTATTATCAGTTTGCATGATCTTGATACCATTTCTGGGACTGCATTGGCTTTTTTGGCAGCTGCAGCACACCGGCTTAGGTATCTAAGTGGTTGTCCACTAGGACACCTAGATCTCTCTCACACTCACTGCTGTTGAACCAGGTACTAACTATTCTATAACTGTGCACTTGGTTTTTATCTAAGTGTAAGACCTTAATTTTTTTTACTATTGGTTTGCATTTTTTTTAATACGACCCAGTATTCAAGTCTGTCAAGATCTTTCTGAATCATAAGTGTATCTTCCAAAGTGTTAGCAATTCCCCCCAGCATGGTATCATCTGCACATTTGATGACTTCTCCTTCTATCCCCTCAATTTAGCGTCTTTTATGAAGATGCTGAAGAGCGCTGGGCCCAAGACAAAATCTTGAAGTATCCCACTGTTTAATTTCCTCAATTTAGATGTAGCCCCATTGAGGACAACATACTGAGTGTGATTGGTCAGCCAGGTTCAAATCCATCTGTGATGCTGTCTATCCCACACTTTTCTATCTAAGAAGTAGGCTGTGGTCTACTTTGTCAAATGCCTTTCTGAAGTCAAAATAAATTATGTCCACAGTACATTCCTGATCCACCAACTTAGTCACTGTTCTTTTTGTCTCTCAGTTTATCAGAGTTCGTTATGCAACTATACTGGTTTCTTCTTGGATTGCTTATTTTTCTTTTTTAGTGGTATTGTGGTGGACTAGGCTTTTATAATCTTATTTTTCAGAATTTCCCAAGCATCTTCAATTGTTTTCCCCTTTAAGATTTCCATCGATGGTATCGATGGTATCCTTCCTAAGCTCTAAGATTGTTGAAACCAACTCTTAAAGTCACTTGTCTTACACTTGTTTGACTTTGTTCTATTTTTGTGCCTGCATTATGAATTAGAATATGACATGGTCACTCTCCCCCAGGATTCCTATTATCTTTCTATCATTTCATTCCTTTAGTAAGAATTAAGCCCAATATAGCTGATGCTCTAGTTCTCTCCTCTACCTTTTAATGACAAAGCTGTCTGCTAGGTTCATCAGGAACCTGTTTGATCTCCCACTTAGTGCAGAGTCACTAACACTCCGAGTCACATCATCAGATTAACAACATGAAAACTGAACTCATTACATATTCCACAATGGAGAACCTCTTCTGTTATAAAAATAACCCTGGTGCTCTCAGGGAGTCAGATCACAAGTGGCTTCTTCCAAAATTACAAATGACAAAATTGATTTGATTAGGGACAAAACAATGTTTTAATAAAAGACTACACAACCCATGACCTGCTAGGTCATCCTTTCAAATATATTTCTTTACCAGATTCCTCAATGCCTTCAACAGTGGCAAAGCTTCTAAGTGCTGGAAAAATTGGGATATATTCAGAGATGTATCTGCCTTGAAAAAAGCCCATGTTATTTGGAAGCACTCTATAAGTCAGCCTATTTGAAGTAACTTGATTCAGGAAGTTTTGCACTACGATGCATCATTTCACCATTAAAGGTTACAAGAAGAGTTTTAGTAGTGTATAGATTGGAAATCTTTTATGAACGTTTTGCTGTAAATGGGCAAAAATTAACTGAAGATCTTTGGAATTGTGGATTAAAAAGGGTTGAATAAGAGAAGAAGTGAACTACAGAATATAATTCTAAAAAGAGAAAAAAGGTAAAAACTTGTACGCTGTAAAGACTGGAAACTGCATCTTTGACTTTTTTTCTTTATCTATACTGTTTCTACCACTTTTTCTTGAGTTCAACTCTGAATTTGAAACTAGTGTTTTAAGCTTGAAACCTTTTGAAGTTAGACTATTGCATCCTACTAATATTTTATGTGTACAGCATGATATCACTCAGGTGGTTTTCATATACTTCAGTGAGATCCAAGGTTTCTATCTTTATTCTATCTTTATTGCTGAGGCTTGTAATTATGGGCTTGCAATAGCACTTTACTTATATACCGCTTCATAGTGCTTTACAGCCCTCTCTAAGCGGTTTACAGAGTTCAGCATATTGCCCCAACAATCTGGGTCCTCATTTTACCGACCTCAGAAGGATGGAAGGCTGAGTCAACCTTGAGCCTAGTGAGATTTGAACAGCTGAACTGCTGAACTAGCAGTCAGCCTGCAGTCGCAGCATTTAACCACTGCACCAGCTCTTCTAGCTTGCCTAGCGCCCCTACAGTTATCAGTGATTCAGAAGTAGAGTTTTCTGTGACTAATTCCTTTTTTGCCTGAGTAAACCAATTTAAAAAATTAGGAGGGGAAATAGTTAGCATTTTGTTGAAGTCCAGTTCTTTGAAGAAATGCAAAATTGGAACAGGAACTGATTTGCACAGCCCTATTCAGTACAACAAGGAGAAACAACCCATCTAAGAAGATTGAACATCTAAGAGACTCAGTTCTGATGGTGTGATTCAGGTGCTGGCCCTGAAACCAGAAAACAGTGAGTTCTAGGTCTCCCTAAGGCATGAATGCTAGTTGGGGGACTTTGGGCCAGTGACTCACTCTCAGCCAAAGGATAAAACTATAATTATTATTATTACAGTAGTCCTTGCTTAAGGATGGTAATTGCAACTGGCAACTTTATTGCTAAGTGACATGGTCAAAAAGTGAGCCATCATGTGTCCATACTACTTTAAGATGGTGATTACAGCTGTCCCAGTTGCTACTGTTAGGCAAATTCCACATGGTCACAACATCACAGATCGCAAATGGTGATCATGTGATTGTGGAATCTCATAACAGTGAACTGGTTGCCAAGTGCCCAGAATTGCGATTACATGATCAGGGGGATGTTGTGATGGCTGCATCTACCAGGACCCACTTAAAGACCCCTTATTCAACACCATCTTCAATTTGGTTGCTGAATAAAAGGTCATTCAATGAGAACTGCCTGTATTTTTCATCTAATCTGATGAGATGAGATGAAAGGGCATGAAATGAAAAGCCTCCATAATCCCTACCCTCAAATGCAGCTTCAGAGATTGGCTGCAAAAGAACAAGAATAATTCAGCCCTGCACCTCTCTTTTCGAGGACTTGTTTTCAATAATCACCTAAGCTACTGTAATTAGTAGCATAGATTTTTGGTCCTCTGCCTCCATTTCAAGCAGGTTCTCAGTTGGATCTATTGGGTGGAGTTTGGGCTTTTTGTAAAAAAAAACAAAAAAACAGAAAGCCAATCTAATCTCTGCAAATCTAAAATCGGCTCTTGTTGCCTCTGGGGAAGTCTCCTCAAAGTGCAGATGAGAAATGACTCCTTTGACAATACTCACCTGGTCCAGAGAATAGTTGACATATGAGATGGTAAGGTGAGGATCAGCCAGAAACTGCCCAAAACAGAGAGATAAAGTGTGAGCATTCACAACAGAGCTTTTTTTGGGGGGGGGGGGTCAGGATGTAGCCTTCTGCTGCATTTTACTCATCCTGCAATACCTTATTCCAGATAAGGTCCTATTCTGTCAGAAAATGCAAGCTTGAAGTGGGTACCTTGCCCAGGACAAACTAGCTTGTTGTCAAAACTTGTATCATCCCCATTAGGGTTGGGGTCTTCCTCCACATGCACCCTCCTGCCGCCCCTCACCTCCTGCTCCAGGCCCAGCAGCGCCTGCCGGTAGGGCTGCAGCACGGCGTCCAGCCCGGTGCAGAAGGCGCGCAGGTAGATCCCCGGCGGGGAGGCCAGCAGCTCCTGCAAAGAGGCGAAGCGAGGCGGTGACTCCCCGCAGGGCACCCGCGGGCTGCCACCCCTCCCCGGGAAGGGCGCACCTGCGGTGGGGCGGAGGGCGGCGGCAGCGGCGGCTGGGTGTGCTCGGCGAACTGCTCGATGAACTCCTGCAGGCGGACGTAGAGCGCGCCCAGGCGGCAGACGCGGGCCAGGAGGGCGGCCTCGCTCGGGTGCAGGAACGGCGGCGGCTCCGGGGACACCTGCGGGGGAGGAGGAGGAGGAGGAGGAAGGGCGCTGGGCCGGGCCCGCGGAGGGAGGGAGGGGAGGGCCGCCTCCCTTCGCCCCGCCGACCTGCAGGCCGCCGCCCACGAAGAGGCTGCCCGGGTATCCGCGCAGCGCCAGCAGCAGCTCGTGGATCATGGCGGCGCCGCGCGGGGAGGGGGCCTCAGCCGGCCCCGGCGCTAGATCGGCCCCCTGCGAAGCCCGTCGTCTGCCAAGGAGCCCGGGCGACGCCTTGCCCGCCGCCCGCTCAGGCGCCTGGATTCCCGGTGACGGACGGGGTCCTTCAGGCACTTAGCTTGGCCGCCTGTTTAGGAGCTCCAGCCCCTCCCTCCGCGCTCCCTGTCAGAGTTGTCTCAATGGGGTTTTGTCTGCGCCGACCTTGCTTGCTGGGGGGGGAGGGGGGGGGCTTTAGAGGAGCGCCGAGATGAGCTCAGTCTGGCCAGCTGGGAAAGTGCGAGGAGGCGGGTCTCTTGGGCGCAGCGTAAGGAGGGAAGGGGAAGCAGGCTGTCAATAGGCCCTTACTCTCGCCTAAAGTAGTTTTATATTTCTTGAATGTAACTTTTGTGAACATTTTAAGCAAGAAGATAAAAACTAACACGAACTAATATAAAATAAGGAACAAAAAAATCAGAAAGTGCAAAAAAAAAGAAAAAAGATACAAAGAAGTGGCTTCTGATATTCTTCATAGCAGCAATAAATATAAATATGTTTTAACCTCTTTAAGACTGCATAATATTGATCCTCTTTGAATAAATTCATTAGCTACATTTATTTGTTTGTTTGTTTGTTTGTTTGTTTGTTTATTTATCTGGGAATTCTTCTATGCCGCCCTACTCCCTAAGGACTCAGGGCGGCGTACAGCATTTTAAAGAACACCAAAAAATAAAATCATTAAAAACAATTTTTAAAAAGTTTTAAAAAGACACACAACATCATACATACATGGAGGAGACCTCAGATGTAGAATTGTCTCAGAACCCTGCCTGCAGGAACAGCCATGTCTTAATGGCTTTTCGGAAGGCCAGCAAGGTGAGGATGATAGACGCTCCTTCTGAAGTTGGACTTAGGGGTTCAGGTGGGCCTTTTCTTAGCGTACCTGCCTCCCAGCTACGTTAGTAAGGCCCAGCCCGAGCTGCTCGAGGCAGTAGCCTACTTGGCGGTTGAGTTCCCCAGGCTTATGGTGCTGGGGGACTTTAACCTGCCTTCTGCTGGCGAAACCTCTGGGGTAGCTCAGGAGTTCATGGATTCCATGACAACCATGGACTTGACCCAAGTAATCCAGGGTCCGACTCACGAAGGAGGCCACACGCTCGACCTAGTGTTTCTCTCGGGGCAGTGGAGAGATGATCTGAAAATAGGGGATATAGTCACCACCCCGCTGTCATGGTCAGATCATTTCCTACTGACGTTGGACTTCGCAGCCCCATTCCTCCCCCGCAGGGAGGCGGACCGACTAGGTGGTTCCGCCCCAGGCGCCTAATGGAGCCAGAAGGATTCCAGAGGGAACTTGGGGAGATACCTGCAACCCTGGTACACAATTCGGCTGATTCCCTGGTGGCTGCCTAGAACACTGCAGCATCAGGGGCATTAGACCGGGTTGCGCCTTTGCGACCTCTCCGTGGCAGTGGATCCCGGAAAGCCCCCTGGTTTAACGAGGAGCTCCGGGAGATGAAACGCCACAAGAGACGTCTGGAGCGACGCTGGAGAGCCAGTAAAACCAAGTCTGATCGAACACTTTTAAGATCTTACATCAAGTCTTATTTAGTGGCGATAGGGGCGGCAAAACGGTCTCATTTTTCCGCAGATTCTTTCCCAGCTGCCTTGTTTAGGGTGACTCGCGCCCTCTTGCTAAAGGGGGGAGCGAGGAACACTTGCAAGGTAGAGCTGAGGAATTCGCGCAGTTTCTGTCGGATAAAGTCGCTCAGATCCGGTTGAACCTGGACTCCGGCTGGGCAGAGTCCACTGAGTTGACAGGGGCAAGTCTTAGTCCACCGTTGTGGGAGGAGTTTGGGCCTGTTTCTCCGGAAGATGTGGACATAGCCGTGGGTGCGATGAGTGCTTCCACCTGTTTGTTGGACCCGTGCCCCTCCTGGCTGGTTTCGGCCAGCAGGGAGGTAGCACGTGGCTGGATCCAGGCGGTGATCATCGCTTCTTTGAGGGAGGGATCCGTACCGCAGCCGTTAAAAGTTGCGGTGGTGAGACCCCTCCTGAAGAAGCCTTCCCTGGATCCAGCGGACTTGAAGAACTTTCGTCCGGTCTCCAACTTACCGTTTTTAGGTAAAGTTGTGGAGAAGGTGGTGGCTGCTCAGCTTCTGCGGCTATTGGAGGAAACTGACCATCTAGACTCCTATCAGTCGGGTTTCAGGCGCGGCTACAGTACAGAAACTACCTTGGTTGCCCTGATGGATGATCTCTGGTGAGCCCGGGATGGGGGAAATTCCTCCATCCTGGTGCTACTTGACCTCTCAGCAGCTTTCGATATCATCGACCATGGTATCCTTCTGCATCGTCTCGGCGAGTTGGGAGTGGGAGGCACCGTTTTGCGGTGGTTCTCCTCTTATCTCGCCGACAGGATGCAGTCGGTGTTAACAGGAGGGCAGAGATCGTCTCCTAGGCCCCTGTCATGCGGGGTGCCTCAGGGTTCGGTTCTCTCGCCCATCTTGTTTAACATTTACATGAAACCGCTGGGAGAGATCATCTGCAGACACGGGGTGAGTTTTCATCAGTACGCTGACGACACCCAGCTGTACATCACCACCCCGTCTCAATTCAGTGAGGCAGTTGATGTAATGTGCCGATGCCTGGACGACGTTAGGACCTGGATGGGGAGGAACAGACTCAGACTCAACCCCGACAAGACTGAGTGGCTCTGGATATTGCCTCCTAAGGACTATGACTGTCCCTCCTTGGTTCTTGAGGGAGGAAAACTAACTCCCTCGGAGCAGGTCCGCAATTTGGGGGTCCTCCTAGATCCACAGCTAAAATTAGACCAACATCTTACTGCTGTGGCTAGGGGGGCTTTTGCACAGGTTCGCCTGGTGCACCAATTGCGACCATACTTGGAGAAGGAGGCGCTACTCACGGTCACTCATGCCCTTGTCACCTGCCGGTTGGACTACTGCAATGCGCTCTACATGGGGCTACCCTTGAAGAGTATTCGGAGACTTCAGTTGGTGCAAAATGCGGCTGCGCGTGCTGTGGTGGGTGTGCCAAGGTACACCCACGTTACACCTATACTCCGCCAGCTGCGTTGGTTGCCCATCGGTCTCCGGGTACAATTCAAGGTGTTGATCATCATCTTTAAAGCCCTTCATGGCTTACGACCAGGTTACCTTCGGGACCGCATTCTGCCTCATACTTCCCTCCGACCGGTTAGGGCCCACAGAGTGGGCCTCCTCCAGGTCCCGTCAGCCAAGCAATGCCGGCTGGCGGGCCCTAGGGGGAGGGCCTTCTCTGTGGGGGGCCCCGTGCTCTGGAACCAACTCCCCCCAGAGATCCGAACTATCCCCACCCTGCTGGTCTTCCGAAAAGCCGTCAAGACATGGCTCTTCCTACAGGCAGGGGGTTGAGACTAATTCCATCTGAGCTCTCCCCCGGTATGTTTGGTGGTGAAGATTTTAACTTTTTTAATTTTTAACTCTGTTTTTAACTGTTGTTTATTGTATAGTGTTTTTCCACAATGTTGTACGCTGCCCTGAGTCCCTCGGGAGTAGGGCGGCATAGAAGAACCAAATAATAAATAAATAAATAAATAAATAATAAATGATTCGGATCTCTGGGGGAAGTTGGTTCCAGAGAACAGGGGCCCCTACAGAGAAGGCCCTCCCCCTAGGCCCCGCCAATCGGCATTGTTTGGTTGACGGGACCTGGAGGAGACCCACTCTGTGGGACCTAACCGGTCGAAGGGAAGTATGAGGTAGAATGCGGTCCCAGAGGTAACCTGGTCCTAAGCCATGTAGGGCTTTAAAGTTGATGATCAACACCTTGAATTGTACCTGGAGACCGATGGGCAGCCAATGCAACTGGCGGAGTATGGGTGTTACGTGGGTGTATCTTGAAACACCCACCACAGCACGCGCAGCCGCATTTTGCACCAATTGTAGTCTCCGAATACAAGGGTAGCCCCATGTAGAACGCATTACAGTAGTCCATTCGGGAGGTGACAAGGGCATGAGTGACAGTGAGTAGAGCCTCCTTCTCCAAGTATGGTCGCAATTGGTGCACCAGGCAAACCTGTGCAAAAGCCCCCCTAGCCACAGCTGTAAGGTGTTGGTCTAATTTTAGCTGTGGATCTAGGAGGACTCCCAAATTGCAAACCCGTTCTGAGGGAGTTAATTTTTCTCCCTCAAGAACCAAGGAGGGACAGTCTACATGGTCCTTAGGAGACAATATCCAGAGCCACTCAGTCTTGTCGGGGTTGAGTTTGAGTCTGTTCCTCCCCATCCAGGTCCTAACATCGTCCAGGCATCGGCACATTACATCGACTGCCTCCCTGAATTGAGACAGGGTGGTGATGTACAGCTGGGTGTCATCAGCGTACTGTTGAAAACTCACCCCGTGTCTACAGATGATCTCCCCCAGCAGTTTCATGTAAATGTTAAACAAGATGGGCGAGAGGACCGAACCCTGAGGCACCCCACAGGTCAGGGGCCTAGGAGACGACCTCTGCCCTCCTGCTAACACCGACTGCATCCTGTCGGCGAGATAAGAGGAGAACCACCGTAAAACGATGCCTCCCACTCCCAACTCGCCGAGATGATGCAGAAGGATACCATGGTCGATGGTATCGAAAGCCGCTGAGAGGTCAAGTAGCACCAGGATGGAGGAATTACCACCATCCCGGGCTCACCAGAGATCATCCATCAGGGTGACCAAGGCAGTTTCTGTTCTGTAGCCGCGCCTGAAACCCGACTGATAGGAATCTAGATGATCAGTTGCCTCCAATAGCCGAAGAAGCTGAAAAGCTACCACCTTCTCCACAACTTTACCTATAAAAGGTAAGTTGGAGACCAGACGAAAGTTCTTCAAGTCCGCTGGATCCAGGGAAGGCTTCTTCAGGAGGGGTCTCACCATCGCAACTTTTAACGGCTGCGGTACAGATCCCTCTCTAAAAGAAGCGTTGACCACCGCCTGGATCCAGCCGCATGCCACCTCTCTGCTGGCCGAAACCAGCCAGGAGTGGCACGGGTCCAATAAACAGGTGGAAGAGCTCATTGCACCCATTGTCTTGTCCACGTCATCAGGAGAGACAGGCTCAAACTCCTCCCACAACGCTGGACTAAGACTTGCTCCTGTCAACTCAATGGACTCTGTCCAACCGGAGTCCAGATTTGACTGGATCTGAGTGACTTTATCTGTCAGAAACTGCGCGAATTCCTCAGCTCTATCTTGCAAGTGTTCCTCGCTCCCCCCTTTGGCGAGGAGGGCGCGAGTCACCCTAAACAAGGTGGCTGGGCGAGAATCTGCGGATGCAATAAGAGCGGAAAATTGGGATCGTTTTGCCACCCCTATCGCCACTAGATAAGACTTAATGAAAGTTCTTAGAAGTGTTCGGTCGGATTCGATTTTACTGGCTCTCCAGCGTCGCTCCGGACGTCTCTTGTGGCGTTTCATCTCCCGGAGCACCTCGGTAAACCAGGGAGCTTTCCGGGATCCACTGCCACGGAGAGGTCGCAAAGGCGCAATCCGATCTAATGCCCCTGATGCTGCGGTGTCCCAGGCAGCCACCAGGGACTTAGATGAATTGTGTACCAGGGTTTCAGGTATTTCCCCAAGTTCCCTCTGGAATCCTTCCAGCTCCATTAGGTGCCTGGGGCGGAACCACTTAGTCGGTCCCGCCTCCCTGCGGGGGAGGAGTGGGGCCGTGAAATCCAACCTCAGTAGGAAATGATCTGACCACGACAATGGGGTGATGACTATATCCCCTAGCTTCAGATCATCTCTCCACTGCCCCGAGAGAAACACTAGGTCAAGCATGTGACCTCCCTCATGAGTCGGACCCTGGATTACTTGGGTCAGGTCCATAGTTGTCATGGAATCCATGAACTCCTGAGCTGCATCAGAGGTTTCGCCCGCCGAAGGCAGGTTAAAGTCCCCCAGCACCATAAGCCTGGGGAACTCCACCGCCACGCTTGCTACCGCCTCAAGCAGCTCAGGCAGGGCCTTGGTAACGCAGCTGGGAGGCAGGTACGCTAAGAAAAGGCCCACCTGAACCCTTAAGTCCAACTTCAGAAGGAGCGTCTCACACCTGACAATCTCCGGGGCAGGGCTCCTACGAGGATGGTGATGGACTTGTGTAAACATGAAAAAAATGAATTTGTGATCTTTGGTTTTGATGATTAGACAGGATACATGGTAATAGGAAATCAATTTATCCATTTCAGCAAAATCTACCAACTTTACCAACCATTCCTCCATAGTGGGCAATGTCAAATCTTGAGTTTTACTTTTTCCTGACCCGGACTACCTCAAAAATTGACAGGATAAAACAAGTATAATCCAACCTTCCCATTTTAGAAAAGGTTACTGATAATGTGATTGGACAATTCCTCTAGAACAGTGGTCCCCAACTTTTCCGACTTTGCGGACTGGCGGGGGGGGGGAGGGAGAGGGGATGCTTTTGCTTGTGGAAATGGAGCTTTGCATGCTCATGTGTTCGCCCACTTCTTGCGCGGTCCAATTCCAAATGTGCTGCGGCCCACTACCAGGCCATGGCCTATTCGGAATTGGGCCCTGTGAGTGGCTGGCTGGAGCGTGCACATAGCTCAACTTTCACGAGCAGCTGGCCAGCATGTAGCCATGCGCATGTGCGCTGGCCACCACTCATGTAAAGATTGAGTGCGCGTGCGCTCCACCCCACCACTCGCGCAAGTGTTGCATGTGTGTGCGTGTGCATATGTGACCCAGTTCCCTTCTCCCCCACCCCAACTGGGCTGCCAAGCCCCAAAGGTTGAGGACCGCTGCTCTAGAATATGCTGGAGGAAATTGATTATCTGGAGCCATTTCCTGGGCTTCAATCTAGGGCAGCGATTCTCAACCTGTGCGTCGAGACCCCTTTGGTATCGAACGACCCTTTCACAGGGGTTGCTTAAGACCATCGGAAAACACATTTCCGATGGTCTTAGGAACCAAGACACCGTTCCTCTATCCGTCTCCAAGCGGGTCCACCCACATGCAAATAGACTACTGGAAAAAAAAATATCTGTACCATGGGAACTTCTGAGCATGCGCAGAAGCTGAATTTCTGGCACTACACATGTGTCGCCATCTTGTTTTCGGCTTTTTTTTTGCAATTTTTTAAAAAAATTGCACTGCTCATGTTTGTGAGCGCAAAGCGCATGCACGCCCACGAGCCGCAGCCACGCAGTGCAGGATAAAGCGAACCGGCAGCGAGGTAAGTTAGAACCCACCCCTGAGTTTCCTAATAATTTTATTATTTTATGGTTGGGGGTCACCACAACATGAGCAACGGGTCACAACATGAGGAAAGGTCGCAGCATTAGGAAGGTTGAGAACCACTGGTCTAGGGCATGGTATGAAGATAGTATTGAATGTGCTTGTTTATGACTTCGCTGGAGCTGAGATGATGTGATGCATTCATCCTGATATTCCTAGATCTCTCAGTGACTTTGGTTACTGTTAAACACATTATTATTCTGGACCAAGTTTGGGGTGTTTCTCCTTTTTCTGTGATCAGTTCAGCTGGTTGAGAGGGAGAAAGGTGAAACCTATGTGGTACCTCATAGCTCGACACTTTTGCTTGGCCTTTTCAAAGCCTACACAAAACTGCTGGGTAAGGTCATTGGTCAGTTTGGGTGAGGTCATCGGTTCAGTATCAGGAGGATGCTGAAAATCCGTCATACTTCTCAATCTTGTTACTGTTCAAGTGATGATGTTGCAATCCTGTACCAGTGTTGGGAAGCTGTGCAGGTCTGCCTGGGGAGAACTCAATCCTACCAAGACTACGTGACTGTAGGACCCCTGATCCTGGATACTTTCCATGTCCATGCTCCCACTAGAGACTCTGCACATCCTGGGGTCCTTTTGGACTCACAGGTCCTTCTCAACGAGCAGTAGGCAACTTTAGCTAAGAATGACTTGGAACAGCTTCATCT
Source organism: Diadophis punctatus similis (assembly GCA_023053685.1). NCBI lineage: Eukaryota > Metazoa > Chordata > Lepidosauria > Squamata > Dipsadidae > Diadophis > Diadophis punctatus. The sequence goes on from JALIGW010000012.1 coordinate 976,626, forward strand.
AGTGTCCTGGTTACATCTGTTCCTGGGTCAGGAAGCCTTCAATCACTCATGCCCTAGTCACCTCATAAATGGATTATTATAAGGTGCTCTATGTGGGACTGGCTTTGAAGACCACTTGTTCAGAATGCAAAGGTACGAGCCCTAATTAGAAAATCCAGAATTTTTTTGCTTATCCAGAATGCAATGACTTGAGCTGTAATTAGCATTCTGCACTGGTTGCCATTCTAGGTTGTCACCTCTAGAGCCCTTTGTGATAGATTATTTGAGGGACCTCTGTAGCTTTTGCCCATCAATGTAGAGATAGTCATGTAGAGGTTATGTGCAACAAACTGCCTACCTCAAGCAGGCCTTGCATACCTACATGATCTCACCCAGTTCACATCGCCAGGATGATGTAGGACACTATCCCTGGCTGGTACGTGATCTCATCTAGATTGTATCAACAGGATGTTCTTAAGGATTGGCGAGGAGAATTCACCAATAAAAATGCTGTTGCTCTTTGTTACCTTTTGCTGCTTGGAAACGATATAAAAGCAATAAACACTGTGAAGGCAGTCAGACATCTTAGCATCCTGCAATGACTGGTCTCTAATTCCATCACATCAAACTTCCATAAAAGTCAGTGATGCCGGTCCAAAAACACTGGCCTGCATGCAATGACATAATCACAAACATGCTGTCATCATGTGCTGACATCTGAGGCAAGTCATGACATTTGCATTGTGACATTGTCTTGTATGTGACATCATTTGCCTCCCTTGGCCAACCAGGCTTTCAGATCTAGAAGTATGTTTAACATTCTTCTCCAGTAACTAAAGACAAGCTTTCCAGACTGCAGATTTCATCAGCTGGCATCAAAACCTGTCTAAAAAATTCAGCCATGTCCGTAAAAGTAAAGGGGTGGTTTGAATGTGGATTCCTTCTGTATGCTTAGCTGACTTTTCTTTAGCCTCGCTACCACTGAATTGTTTGTAATCTCGCTTTCCTCTCTTTCTTACTGTAAAGATGATGTCCAGCCTGTATCTCCACTCTTGAGGTTTCACCCAATAGTTCTACCTTTACCCTCTGGAGCAGGTGAGAAGAGGTCCGAACCCTCCACAATGAGACAGCTCCCACATTCCTCTCATCCCTCTCTGCTGCAAGCTAAACAGTCCTAGTTCTTTGTGCCATTCCACATAGAACCTGGTTTCTATCTTTTCACCATCCTGGTGTTCCTTCTCTAGACTTGCCCCAGGTTATCATTAGCCTCACCCAGCCGTGCCTCATTAGCAGCAGGTGGAAGAAGATGGTGAATGAAGGTTAGCTGTGACAGGTGGCAGGTAGCAAGTGCAAGGTGGGTGGGGGGGTGGAGGCAACCATTGCAAAGACCTTGAGGGGGCAGCAGGGTGAGGTGCCTGTGGGGTGCAGGGTGGCCAAAAGGGTGGGCAGATGTAGCTGGGGGGACTTGAAGCACACACTTGAAGTGCACCTGTGCAGGTGGGCTGCCAAATGCCCAAATTTTGATCACGGGGTGGCTGCAGTGGCTGAGGACCGTGGTAACTCTCATTCATTTAGTGTCTCTAAGGGTTGCTGAACAAAGGGTTAAATGTACAAAGAGAGTGACTGAGTTTGCACAGCAAGAGGAACCTAAAAAAGCCCACCAGGGGTTAGAAATGGCCCACTCTCCAGTGACTGAGATTTTGCCTAAAGCATGTCATGCAAGGCTGGTTGGAATAGCATGCTGGATGAGATGGCCTAAGAATAGCAACACCTTGGACATGGAGATGGGAAAGGAGGTGGTGCCTGACTTAGACCTTAAAGGTGGTTCTTTATATGACAACATGTTATTGGCCTAGAACAGGAATGGCCAAATGGTTCATTGTAACTTTCCGGGGATCATTAGCAAATCTGATCAAACATCTTGAGTAGGCAAAATCAAGTGTCACTCCAGCGTTGCCGTTTGGTGGAGGATATATAAATGCAGTATATCATTTTGGGGAGTCCTGGTATTGCAAAGCTGGAGGATCTCTGGCCCAAAATATTATTTCATTACAACCAGAGATGGGTTAGCTTCCTTGTTAGGTTCTTCAACAATTGTCTTCAGTGATTCTGGAAGGCGTTATTTATGTCCTTAGATTAGGAGGAGGATCAAAGCATTAAAGAAAAGTATATCTTTTAGGAGCTTCTTTTTAAATGGCTCAATGATTAAAAATATTAGTTTATTTTTAAGATGACTTGAGAGTACAAAGCGGCAGGGCCAGCAAGCGACTGACTCGCTGTGAGCTCGGCAGCAGCGTGGACCCTGAACTCGCCGCCAGGCTGCCCACAGCCCAGGCACGGGGCTCCGGCGGGGCGCCCGCTTCTTACCGGCGGCTGAGGGCGGCGGGCTTCCCGGGAGAGGCCGCCCGAGCGCAGCGGCGAAGAGTCTCGCCGGGGCTGCTCAGGCGTGCTTCTGTTCCGCTCGTTCTCGCCGCGGCCGCGCCCTCCCTGCGCCACCACCCACGGGCGGAGCCGCCCCGCCGCTTCCTCTTCGTCTTCCTGCCTTCGCCCTCCGACGGCCCGCGCTGCGTTGCGCTCCCTCCGCTCCGCGCCCGCCAGAGAACCGCCGCCGCCCTGCGCCCATGGCTGCTCCGGAGGAATGCGACGGGACCGGCGTAGCCCGGCCACACTACGGCTGTGAGTCCGCGCGGGCAGGCGGGGGCCGGGGGGGGGCGCAGGCCGGGCGGGCGGCGGCTTGCTTGGCGTCGCGCCCGATCCCACCGGGATTGGCGGCGCGCGGGGCGCAGGGGTTTCGGCCGCCGCTCCCTACCCGCCCTTCCGCGCCCAAGACGGCCGGAGGCGCTGCTGCAGCCCTGGCGCCCCGTGCGCCGCCAAGGAGCGGCCTGCTCCTGTGCCCCTTCTGCCCGGCAGCTGCGGATCGGGCGCAGAGCCCCGCTCGGTGCGCGCCGGGCCCTGTAGCCGCCCTTGGCCGAACACTCCCGGGGATCTGGCTGCTCAGGCCGGGCGTCTTGGCGCCCTTCCCGGCCCGGCCGGGTGGCTCCGTCGGCGCGTGAGGGTGAGCCGCCGCCGTGGAGGCGAGCGGCGCCGGGCCGGAAGGGAGCCAGTTTTCGGTCGGAGGGCTGCCCGGCAGGCGGGTGGGGAAGCTCCGGGCCGGCCGAGTCGGCGGTGGGGAAGCGGGGCGGCTCTCCGTCCCCTGGGACCCGCTGCCCCGCCGGGAGTGACCGCGCCTCTCCTTGCAGCTGTGCTGGACAACGAGCGGATGACGGCGGAAGAGATGGACGAGCGGCGGCGCCAGAACGTGGCCTACGAGTATCTGTGCCACCTGGAGGAGGCCAAGAGGTGAGGCAGGGGAGCCGCGGCCCGGAGCAGGGCCAGGCGGGCGGGAGAAGGCGGCCGCCGACCTGGACCGCTGCTCTGAATGGGTTTCGACTTGGCTTCCTCCTGAAATCGAGCCCTTGCCCCGTTGATGCCAATCCAGGCGTTTTAAGTCAGGCTGCATCTCAGAATGATGGAAGGCCTTTGTTTGAGGAAGGTTATTGGCACCGGGTGAAATTTGGGTCTGGTCAAAAGAAGGGAAAGCCTGACAATTCAAGGCTGCGATGGACCTCCGGATCAGGTCCTTTGGGCTCTGCTGCAGCAAAGAAGGTTTCTGGGATACATTGTAATTCTATTTGGCATAAAGCTCCCAGAAAGGTGGTCTCTCTATGGTAATTGGCATGAGGAATGGCGATCCAATTTTATTAAAAATTCTATGGCTTAAAAAGTATAGCTAGAAAATTGAAATGCCTTCTTTACTGCTGGAGATTTTGGGAGGAAAAATACAGTGAAGTCTACATTAGAATACTTAATTTTTACCAACCAAATAGTTTGGAATTTGGAGACTTTATTTGTTACATTTATGCCCTGCCTTTCCATTATAGCTCTCTTTTTTTCCCATGTTTTTCCCCTGACAACAAGCCAGTGGGGTAAATATAGGGGTTAAGGGCCTCTTTTAGGGATTACCTCTTGATGATAAGGGTGGCAGACATCAATATTTCCCCTCCCTTATTGTGTCTGCTGGTAGCCATCCCATAGCCCTATTTAGGATGACATCCCTACTGGGTAGGTCTGCCTCCTGGAACATCTAGGGCAGACCTGTCAAACAGAAGGCCTGTGGGTCAGATTTGGCCTGCGATGTGGTTAGATCTGGCTCACGGGGCTGTCCTGGAGACAGCAAGGGGCTGGCCCCCACTGCCTTGGCCCATCCCAGGAGGCGACGAGCGCACAGGTAGGTGGTGTCCAGGGTGGCCCCACGGGCTGAATGCCTTCCAGCCCAGGTGGCCAATGTGAAGTTCTTACAGATCAGCGCGGGGTCAGCAGCGGCACAGTGCCTGCCACCACCATCTTCATGGCTTGCTCGCCAACGCAGCCTTGCACGCTGGCCCCGCAGCCCACAAGCGCTTCCCTTCCACCAGGACAGCCCCTTTCTCACCCCACCCCTGTGTGGGAAAGCCACAGCCCCCCGGCAGCTCTGCCACCTCTCCCCCTCTCTTCATCCCTTCCTGGGCATGGAGAGAGGGAGGAAGAGAGGGAGGGAGGACATGGGAATGAGGGAGGGAGGGAGGAAGGAAGGAAGGAGATGGGCATGAGGAGGAGGGAGGGAGGGAGGGAGGGAGGAAGGAAGGAAGGAAATGAGAAGGAAGGAGTCAGGGAAGGAGAGAGGGAGGAAGGAAGGAAGGAGATAGAAATGAGGGAAGCAGGGAAAGGAGGGGAGAGAAATGAAGGAAGGAAGTAGATGGGAATGAGAAGGAGGGAGGCAGGGAAGCAAGGGAGGGAGAGGAAGGAAGGAAGGAGATGAGAATGAGAAGGACGGAAAGGAAGGAAGGAAATTAGAAGGAGGCAGGGAAGGAGGCAGCAGCCCTGCTGCCCTTTCACCATCCCCTTCCCCCTCCTCCTGGCCTCTCCTGGTGGTCTCCCATCCTATTGCTGAGGATGCTTTGCTTACAAAGCCGGGTCAGCTTGCATGGAGAGGGAGTGGGCCTGCCTCTGACCCATGCACTTTGCCCTCCATGAGCAACCTGGCCAAGGAGAGCGAGCACAGCAGCAGCAGCCGCCTCGAGGAGGTAAGTGCGACCAGGCACCCCATCGGGGAAGTTGGGCTGGGCTGCGGGGTCCCAGTTCCCCAGAAGCTTGAGGGACGGGCTGGGCGCTTGCACTCCGCTGCCCAGGGCAGCACGGGCAGCTGTCTGGGGGTCCTCTGCGTGGCCTGAGAGGGACATCGAGGCTCTTCTAGTGAACGAGGCTTTGGGGCGCTCCCTGGTCTTGCCTTCCTCTGCTGAAGACTTACAGATCCCCCCCTCCCAGCCTTGTCCATCCTCCCAACAGGAGGCGGAGCACCACTTGCTGCTTGTGGAAGCATGGAGGAGAAAGATTGTAGGAAGCAGTTTCCTCTGAGTCCAACTTCTGCCTTGACAGATCTTTGGAGAGGAGGGGGGGTGGAGCTGCGTGAGGGAAGGCTGCCCCAACAAGCCAGCATCCTTACCACACACCATTGGAAATGGGGATTCCCTTTTGAGAAGGACCAGCCTCCCTCTTGCAGGACCAGGGAGTGCTGCTTCCCTGCCTCCTCCTCTTGCTTCCAGGGATCTGTCAAGGCAAAAGTTGGACTCAGAGGAAACTGCTTCCTGCAAATTTCTCCTCTGTGCTTCTACACGCAGTAGCGTCCTCCACCTTCTGCTTTGCCGGGAGGGGGCACCGGAGAAATGCCAATGTCTGGGATTTTGAGAAGAACATCTCCTTTAGTGTGCGTGTGCGTGTGCGTGTATGCACGCGCATGTGTGCGTGCGCGTGCACACACACACACACACACACACACACACACACCATTCCAAGCTTGGAGACTTTTATCCACATCTGAGCTTGCAAACTGCCAATCATGCCTGTGCTTGGGGAGAAGCCCTCTCTTTTCTCTGTGGATAAAAGTCCCCAAACTTAGAATGTGATGTGTGCGTGCGCATACGTGCGTGTGCACATGCACTTGCCTGCCAACAGTTTGGAGAGGCGAGCTTGTGGGGCACCAAATTGTCCCCACGTCGAGTTAACTGGGTGTTCCCCAGGCGACAGTGAAGTCACCAGCTCATCCTTTCTTCACCAAAGTGCTTCCGACACAGAAGTTTTAGTACCAGTGTATGACCTTACTTAACAGCTCATGAAGATGAGGGAAGAGAGGGGCCTGGGCACTGATCTCTCCCAATCTACCAACCCCAACTGAAACTGGCCCCGGAGAAGAGAACCATAATACAAGGGTGCCCTCTAGCCATGGAGGTGGCTCAGAAGGATGCTGTGTTTCACGGTATGGAAAGCTACAGAGAGATCAAGGAGCACAAGAATTTATGCACCACCATTGCACCAGGCTCTGCCACAAGTCATCAACGAGCACAACCAAAGCTGCTTCTGTACTGAATCTTGGCCTGAAATCTTGACTGAAGCAGCTCTAGATGATCCCTTTCCTTCAAGGTTTTCATCAGCTGCAAATCAACCTCCTTCTCAATAACCTTCTCCAAAAAGGGAAGGTTGGAGACTAGTCAATAGTTAGTGAAGACCATTAGATCCAAGAATGGCTTCTTGGGGGAGAAGGAGGAGGCACTACTACCACCTTCAAGGCTAGGGGCACCACCCCCTCCATTAAGGGGAAAATCTGAGGGACTTTATCCGTGTCCCCATGAAGTTGCCCACTGAAGTTGTACCCATCTATCCACTCGCAGTTGCCCATTTTTGAACTGGGTTGGCAGGAGCTGGACCGAGTGATGGGAACACACCCCACACCCCAGCGGCAACAATGGTTTTTGAATGTGAGCCTGCCAATAGTCAGCCCAGTGTTCTAACCTCAGGAGCTACTGTTCTCCTATCTGCTGGTTTGGGACTCAGTATCACCAGTACTCCAATTATACCCAATGATATCTTTTGACTCTGAGCTAGCATCTGAGACTGTCACGATTCTGTCCCAGGGCCTGGAAACTGGGCAGATGTAGATAGGGAGGAATTTTCTCTGAATGTGCCAAGACCTAAGTGGTTGTGGGTGTTTAGACTGCCCAGATCTGGGGAGATTCCATCTTTGACCTTGGATGGGGTGGCACTTTCTCATGTCCCTTAATCCCCCCATTCTGGATCCAGAGCTCTTGCTTGATGAGGAGGTGGCAGCTGTGGCTAAGAAGGCCTTGCCCAGCTTTAAATGAAGCGCCGGTTGCCCCCTTTCCTAGATCGGGGGTCCTCTTCACAGCTTGCTTACTGTCATGCTCTCTACTTGAAACTGTTCTTAAAGATCACCCAGAAGCTTCAGCTGCCCCCCCCCCGTCCGAACCCCCACCTTACTGGTATTTCAAAGGACCCTGAAGATATGGCTTTCCTCATGCTTTGGCAAGGATGATTGATGCTGCTTTTCTTCCTTTCTTTGTTCTTATATGGTTTCATTTTTTCTGCCATTTTTGTTCCCTTGCTTTGCATTGTTTTGGGATTTTGTATTCCTTGTTTTTAAATATTTTTAACAATTTGTAAATCACTCGTTGCTGGGAGTTGAGCAACAGATTAACAGAATTGGAAGGGACCTTGCAGGTCATCTAGTCCAATCCCCCGCCCAGCAGACCCTACACCATTTTTGACAGATGGCAGTCCAGTCTCTTGAAAGCTTCCAGTGACAACATATAAATTTAATAAATTATAATGTTCATTTAATTGTGCTAAGAGATAATGATTGCCTCAAGATTACCTATTGACCTTCCAAAGCTGAGGATTGTCTAGGACCGTGATTGTGAACCTATGGCACTCGTGCCACAAGTGGCACATGGAGCCATATCGGTGGCCACGCGAGCTCAAGTCTGGCGCGCATGCCGGCCAGCTAATTTTCAGCCCTTTTGGGCCCACTGGGAGTCGGGAAACAGCCTGTTTTCAACCTCCGGAGGAGGTGGGGAAGGCTGTTTTTGCCATCCCCAGGCTTCTAGAAAGGCTCTGGAGCTTGGGGAGAGCAAAAAACGGTCATGCCATCGCGTGCCGGGAGTGGGGGGTGGTGTTCACCCAAATGGAATTATGGGTGTGGGCACGCACACATGCGCCCCCCGCACCACCCCTTTTGGCACGTGAACCAAAAAAGGTTTGCCATCACTGGTCTAGGAGGTCTCCTCCAGGTCCGTTGGCTGGCTCTCCCTATATCCTTCCTTCATCTTCATTGTACGTGCCAGTTAGGGACAACACAGAAACTGCTTAAACTATTGATGATGTAAGGTGCAATTATATCTTCGCATATTTGAATTTTGGTTCACTGATTCTGTTCTTGCATTGTTGTGTTGCATTTTCTGGGCCTCATTAATGGTCTGGTTATTGTCTAAATGGCTTGAGAACAAGATTTTGAAAGGATCATTTCCATACAAGCTGGTCTCCCATCACCAACAACTCTGTTCTCTGCTTCGGCTGCAAAAGTATCAAATTGAAAAACAAGTCTAGTGCCTTTGCTGTTATGCTGGTGTTAGTTAAGGTGTTGATTTAGGCTTTTTGCCTAAAACCAAAAGTTGATTTTTTTTCCCAAGGAGGATCCTCAGTCTTTTTAATAAGATTTATTGACAAGAAAGAGTTGGGCTTACAAAAATTCTGGCAGCTGAACTATTTCCCATTTGAATCCATTATCTCCCAGTACATTAGTGTGGAGTCATCTTTGTTTCCTTCTCAACTGCCTTCCTATGAATAAAAGGTCTTTCTACTGACAGAGCTTGCAAGCAGATGTTCACACAGCTGTCTCCAGAACCTTTATCAGTCTGGGAATGAACCATAACTGAGAATATTCTCCCAGATTTTTAAAATGAAAAGGTACAGTTGTACTTTGTGCCATTTCTGAAACATTAATTGTATGCATTTATTTAAGCCTCAGACTTTGCGGGGATGACATTACGAATAGCTTTTCCTTGTAGGAGGAAGAAATGTGATCTATTCAACACAAATGGCCTGCATTGATCCAGGATCAAATTCTAAGTCCTCTCATGGGTGTGGTTGGGCCATCAGGGAAACTGATGGGGAAATATTTCTGAGAGATATTGAAAAGTGTTGTGCAGGACCTTAAAAAATGTTGCTTGATGATCTTTTCCGGGCAAGATATGATTTTGGCTGTCAAGCGTTTTCATTTTTGTGCACCCTTTTTATGATGTGTAGCATGATCTCAAGCTTTCTTTGTTTACCTCCCAGTATAACGGGAACTCTTGCCCAAGAATGAGATGAGGAAGTGTGTCATTCTTTCCTTCCATTTCTTTCTCTCTTTCTTTTGGTGCATGCTTTTATGGGAGATGTTCTCTGTAAATAACTGATTTCCCACATTGCAGGTAACAAATTCTTTGAAGACATATGGATTCAAAGTTTTCACAAACTCCATACAGTATTGAATAAACCTCTGTCTGTGTTAGTAAGCCAAAACTGTTGTAATTGTGTAATATGTTCTGCTGAAATAAGCCATATTATGATTTTAAGGGGCCAAGTGGATGTCTCCTGAAGTTAAAAACATAGAAATACAGAAAACTGATGGCAGAAAAAGAAAATTTGTATATTTAAAGGTTTCAGTCATGTCCCCCCTTTTCCCTTCTGTCTTCCAGGCTGCACATATTCAGTTCATCCAATCTCTCCTGATATGTTTTGTCCCTCAAACCTTGCACCATTTTTGTTCCCCCGTCTCTGACTTGCTCAATCTTATAAGTTTCTTTTTTTAAGTGAGATCTCTAGAAGTGGACACAGTATTCCAAACGGGGTCTGACTAAAGCTCTATAGAGTGGGACTAGAACCTCCTTTTTCCTGCTGGCGATTCCTCTAGTGATGCATCCTAGAATTTTGTTTGCCTTCATGGCTACCTGGCTGCACTGTTAGTTCATTTTGCAGTCATCTGCTCTGAGCAACTTAAATCTTTTTCTTCTGTTGTCTGCCCAACACTGTACCCCCAATACTGTACCCTGCCAGAGGATTCTTTTTCCCCAAATCTTATATTTTAAAATGTTGAACTGCAGTCTCCACATTTTTGACCAAATTGTTTTCCATGTTACGAATACCCCCAAGAATTCAACTCTATTACACACCTTTGTGTCATCTGCAAAAAGACAGACCTTACTTAGCAATCTTTCTGTTCCCAAGTACAGTACATACACCTGAATTTGGAATTATGGCTCCATTTGGAGCTTGTCTTTGACATGCCAGGTAGACCACAGCACACCATAAGGTTGTGGCAACTTACATGAGGTTTACTCAGGTCTGAATTGTGTAAGAAGCCTACACCTTGTGTGGCCAACTGGCTGGTTCCATTCTTTGGAACCTCCGAGAGAGTGAGCCATTTAAACTAGAAATGCTCCGCCATTGTTGTATGGAGTAGAAATACCATGTTCTGTTTCAAAATAAGGACTTGCCCAGCTTTCAGGATGTCCAGCTTCACACGTAGCTTGCTCAGTTAATTACTTGAAGTCAACACAAGTTCTGAGGAGTGTCTTCTCGTAGCTCAGGATTTGTCAAATTGCTAAGATAGGAAAATGAACAGTGGGTATATATACTGTACACAGCACAGCCATTGGGATGGTCAGGTGATCTTGCACTGCTATTTTTGGTCAAGAGACTGAGTTTAATGAGTGACAAAACAGTATCACTGAAAACTTTTCTTTGTAGCTTGTTGAATGTAGCTTTCTACTCTTGTCACGGCATTAATCAACAATTCTAAAGTTACAGTTTTGAAATCTGAGCCTCAATACACAAAGCGGTTCTTGTGTGGAAACCTGAAATCTTCCTTCTTGCTTTGCATGTTGATTTCTCTTTCTGTGATTAAGAGCAGCAATGGGATGTAGGTTAACAACTGTTGTGTACTCCAGAAGAATTATACTGCCATGAAACGATGGCAGGAAGTTGCAAAGTAATAATATAAAAATCTTTTAAAGCAGCAGTAATAAAAAAGATGCAAGGGTGAGAAGGGGATTTTTTCAAGATATTTCAGTTAACAGAAGTGTAAGTATTGTACCCTTGTCTTGACTGGTGATGTTAAGTGATGTCATCTCCTCTGATTAACATCTTTGCATTCCTTTTCGGGGGCTTGAATTTGACTCTGAAAGAAAAAGAGGGTCCTCTCTGGAAAGAAGCATTCCGTATTGTCTCCACTATCTCTCCCACTGTAGACAAAGTGCTACAATATGATTGAATGTGGAGAGCATTACACTTTTATTCCCCCTGGTTTGGTCATGGAATACAGGTAGTCCTTGCTTAAAGACCGTTCATGCAAAATTATAACAGTGCTGAGCAAAGGGATTTGTAACCCATGCCTAAAGTTACAGCATTGCAGTGCCCCCATAGTCACATGATTGCGATCTGGGCGTTTGGCAATCCATTTGCATGGACTGGTTGCCAAGCGCCCCACAATCATGTGGTCACCGTTTACAGTCTTCCCCATCAGCTTCCCCAGAAAGTCAGTGGGAAAGCTGGCAGGGAAGGTGGCCCTGCCAAGAGGACTCCCTCTGGTCTCTGGGGGATGGCTGTCCCAAAATCCAAGCAGGATTTTCAGCCATGGGGAATTTACAGCCCCAGAGGGAGAAGGAGTGTGATGGGGGGTGGGGGGGCACCATGGGAGGCCTGGGAGCAGGTGATTGTCTCCCAGGCAGGAACTGAAAATCCTACTTGGATTTTGGCAGGATGTTGAGTGGAGAGACCCTCGTGTGTGATCTGTGCTGGGCCTCCCAGGGTCTTTCCAAGGTCTCTGAAGGTCCTTATTTAGGATTCTTATCTTCCTTAATGATTGCTTCGTTCAGTGACAGAGATTCAGGTCCCAGTTGTGGGCAAGGACTACCTGTAGGTATTTCCCATTAATTGAGATACTATGTAACAAACATTCATTGTTATATAAATACCTATCTACCTACATCAAAAACATATGCCAGGTTATCGCACCTCCTTTACATGGATGATCTGAAGCGGTATGCAAAAACACCGTCTGAAATAGAATCACAGCTCAATACTGTCCATATATAAGATACTGCAATGGAGTTTGGACTGGATAAATGTGCCATGCTCACCATTAAACAGGGAAACAATAGTGAAAACAGAAGGAATCAAGGTGCCCTATAGAAATATCCAAGAGTCTGGGTGAAGACAATCATCATAAATACCTGGATATTCTTCCAGCTGACAATATCAAGCACACTGAAGTGAAGAAATAGGCCAGAGGTGAATATATAAAGAGAGAGAAAAAGATCTTAAAGTCCAAACTCAGTAGAAGAAATACCATTAAGGCGATTAACACCTGGGCAATTCCAGTCATTAGATACATAGCTGGAACAGTGGACTGAAACAGAACTAAAAGCCCTGGATAGGAAGACCAGAAAAATAATGACAGTGAATCATGCTCTTCATCCAAGCAGAAATGTTGACAGATTCTACTTACCAAGGAGTATAGGTGAATGTGAAATGTTGCAAGTACAGTTGAAGAAGACAAAGGGGCATTGGAAAAATAACTGAAGGACAGCGAAGATGCACTGAAGCTAGTATACTAGGAAGGCCAACTGAGTACCAGAGAGACCAAAATGGCCTACAAGAAAGACCAAACAAAGAACAGAAAAGACATATGGCAAGGCAAAGCATTATATGGCCAGTGCAATAAAAAATAGTAGGGAAGATAGATAATAAAAAGACCTGGCAATAGCTAAGTGCAGGAAAGTTGAAGAAAGAAACGGGGGCTAATTCTGGCTGCAAAAGACCAAGCCTTAAGAACAAATGCATACAAAGCCAGAATTAAGAAGACAGCAACAGATAGCAAGTACTGCCACTGCAAAGAAGCTGAAGAAATACCTGGTTAGCTGCTGCAAGAAAATTGCAGAGACTGACTACAGACAACAACATGACAAAATAGCAACAATGGTGCACTGGAAGATCTGAAAGAAATATCCCTTGCCTACAAGCAAGAACTGATGGGACCACACAATAGAAAATGAAGATGCTATAATGCTTTGGAACGTAGAATACAAACAGATAAACACCTACCACATAACAGTCCAGAATTAATAATTGTTTATAAGAAAGATAGTGGATGTTGCAGTACCTGGGGAAAGCAGAATAACTGGAGAATTGGAAGAAGATAACAAAGTACAAAGAGCTGTAAATGGAATGACTGTGGCAAAACAAAAGCAAAGATAGCACTTTGCGTGCAATCTCAAAATATATGGAGCCCCACTTGAACACCATCAACTTTGGCAAAATCATAGTCAATTGCAAAAGGCAGCTTTGCTTAGAACAACTTACATCTTTAACACCATCAGACAACATCTACCTATCTCATTCCTTGGGAAGGATTCAAAAGGTGGATTCAAAAGGCCAAATTCAGTCTAAACAGCACTGATGATGTTACCTAATTTGGGTAATGAAACATCTGCAAGAAAACAACAAATCTCAGAGAGCGCCAAAGACTCCTCAGTTTAAACATCCCACTGACTGTGTGATGAATCATAGTGTCAACTGTCGCAAGTGGCACATTCTAAAAAAGGAACTCCTGGTTCAATTAGTTCACCAAGAGTAAAACTTTATTGAAAGATCCATCTTGTTCTGACCCAGCTGCCGGACCAAGGAACACAACACAACCAGTGTCCAACAAACCTTGTTTTACTATTAACAAACTACTAATTACCGTATTTTTTGGAGTATAAGATGCACCGGAGTATAAGACGCACCTTAGTTTTGGGGGAGGAAAATAGGGCAAAAATAATCAGGAAGTCATCTGCTGCTGGAACCGGGGAGTCAAGGGGCGTGAGCGGGAAGAACCATGGGTGATAGCCCAGATTGGCTAGGAAAGGGGTCGTTTGAGTGAAGGTGTGCTGGGAGTTGTTAAAGGCAAACCGTGACTGCTAAGTACTCCGCCCAATTGTCCTGTTGCTGATTGACAAAGCAGTGCAAGTATTTCTCTAAAATCCCAATCACATTTTCTGTCCTGCTGTCAGTTTTGGGATGATGTGCTGACGACAGGCAGATCTTGGTGTCTAAGGTCGTCATCAGCCCTTTCCAAAACTGGGTGGTAAATTGTGCCCCTCTGTCCGACACGACTCTATCGGGTAAGCTGTGTAACCGAAAGACATGTTGGATGAACATGCGAGTGGTGGCGCGAGCTGTCGGCAATCCTCAACAGGGAATGAAATGAGCCATCTTGGTCAACATGTCCACCACCACGAACACCATCATGAAGCCCGAAGATGGGGGCAAATCCATTAGAAAGTTCATAGAGATGGCACCCCAGGGTCTCTCTGGTGTCGGCAAGGGCTGAAGCAGTCCAGGGGGAGCTCCTGTGGCTGACTTGGCCTGTCGGCAGCGTACGCAGGACGTCACATACGTCTGTACATTATGGCGGAGTCGAGGACACCAGAAAGTCCGAGACACTAAATTGAGGGTCTTAAAAAGACCGAAATGTCCCGTCGCAGGGTTGTTGTGGCACTGAGACAAGATAAGACCCCGAAGCGGCCCTGATGGTACATAAAGTCTCTCCTGGTACCTCAAGAGGTTGTCAGTAAACGTCCAGGGAGAATCGGGCTCTGCTTCATGCTTTCGTTGATCGACGTACGTGTCCTGCCGCTGTGCCTCCTGGATCTGAGCCCGTAAGTCGACAGGTTCCTGGATGGCAGCTAACGACTCGACGGGCAGAATTGTTCCGAGGCAGAAGCAGGTCCTTGACTTGGGCATACTCGGGTTTTCTCGAGAGTGCATCCACTCGTTGGTTGCACCCACTAGGGATGTAAGTCACTTTGAAGTTGAAGCGGGCAAAAAAGAAGGACCACCGGATCTGACGTTGGTTAAGTTTCCGCATGGTCTGCAGAAACTCCAGATTCTTGTGGTCCGTCCGGACTTCTATCTGATGTCAGGCCCCCTCGAGGTGATGTTTTCAGGTCTCGAACGCAGTCTTAATGGCCAGTAGCTCTTTTTCCCAGATAGTGTAATTGCGCTCGGAAGGATTCAACTTCTGAGAATAATATGCACAAGGGAAGAGAGTACCGCCAGACGTGTGAGCCTGGAGTAACACCGCACCGACAGCGATATCTGACGAGTCCGCTTCCACCACAAATGGACGGTGAGTGTCAGGATGCTTCAGGATTGGCTCTTGCATGAAGGCCTTCTTTAAGGCCAGGAATGCCTGCTGCTCAGGGGTGCCCCACTGGAATGGGACTTTCTTCTGGAGGAGCCGAGTGAGAGGCGCGGTCAAAGTGGCGAAGCCTGGGATGAAAGTCCGGTAATAATTGGCGAACCCGAGGAGTCGCTGGACATCTTTCACTCGACAGGGAGGTTGCCAACTCCTCAACGCCTCGACCTTGCACCACTCCATTGCGATGCCCTCAGGAGAGATGTGATGGCACAAGAAGTCAATGGTTGTTTGATAGAACTGGCATTTCAAATTTCAAACAGTTCAAATTTCTCCAGAGTCACTCTAACAGTTCAGGAATCAAGGGCAAAGGATACCGCTTACGCACCGTGATGGCGTTGAGTTTACGATAGTCACAGCACAAACGCAAGTCTCTGGTCTTCTTCTTGACAAAGAAGACTGGAGCGGACAAGGGCGATGACGAGGGCCAGATGAAATCCCGGGCCAGGTTTTTGTCAACAAAGTCCCGTAATGGGCCAACATGGAATACAAACGCCCCGCTGGGAGCGGCGTGTCCAGGATCAAGTCAATGGGACAATTGTATGGCTGGTGTGGGGGCAATTGGTCCGCCTCTTTTTCGCTAAAAACATCCATGAAGTCCGAGAGGTCGGCCGGCAAAGACACCGCAGGTAGACCCTGCACCTGGCCTGCGCAGACTTGGCGAGTATGATCCACACATTGCAGGCTCGGGAACGACATAAAATTCTGGAACCAAAGGATGTGTGGATCATGAGTCCGGAGCCACACCAGCCCCAAGACCACAGGGAAATGTAGTCCTGAAGTCACGTAGAATTGGATGGCCTCTCATGCTTACCGATGGTCAGGCGTACGGGTTACGTGGCGGCCTTAATCGGCCTGGACAGAAGCACCCAACCATCAATGGTCTCAACGAGCATGGGAGGATCCACTGGACACAGAGGGATGGCAAATTTGGTGGCAAATGCCTCATTCATGAAGTTGGTCATAGCACCGGAGTCCACCAAGGCATGAACAGGAATCTCCTGGGGGTTCTCGGGAAGGAAGACTTTGGTCGCAAAAATCAAGTGACAAGGAGGTCCGGAATCCACGTCCGCAGGGCGTGACCCGGTGTTGGTACGCGCCCAATCCAGGATCTTCCCTAGAGCTCCGGCTGTTTCCTGACAAGGTAGTCTGCGATTTTGGTACAGGCCCAGGAGCTGACGCCCCTGGACGCTTCTTGGGGCAAGAGGGGGCTATGTGTCCAGGCTCCCCACAATACAAGCACAACTCCCCTGCACGTCATCTGTCCTTCTCAGCTATGGACAGGAAGGGTTGATCTGCGCTGATTTCCATGGGCTTCTCCTGTGGAGCTGGGGTCTCACACACGACTGGGTTCGCACGGGGTTCCTGGAAGGCACGATGAGGGGTCCGTCTCTGCAACCTCGCATCTATTCTGAGGCATAGACGAACCAGCTCATTAAAGGTCGGAGGAATGTCCACTCGAGCCAACTCGTGGGTTCCACTTACCTTCGCCAGCGGTTCGCATTGTGATGTTTTGCACGTGCAAGCGGAGTGAGCGCGCACGCGCGCGTCCCCTCACGTAATTCTGCTTCTGCGCATGCTCAGTAGCTATAATCAGCCTGAAACACAGCTGAGGAGCTGATCAGCTGTGCTTTGGGCAAAGGAATAAAGGTAAGTATAAACCCGGGGGTGGGCGGAGGGCCCTTTTTCAAGCAGCAGCAGAGGAAAAAACTTCAAAACAGTAAAAATTTCAGAAAAAAATCAGAAAAAAGATGGTGGCACCCACGGACCGGCACCAACCGAATCGGATCCGTGACACCATCGTGACATCACCAGCGGGTTGCTATCGGTTCAGGCAATCCAGTCCGAACTGGCAGGAACCCACCCCTGAACTTGTTTTGTATCGCCTCCAACAAGCCATCCTGGAATGCATCCATAAGTGCTGCCTCATTCCAGGCCGAGTACTGGCTTAGCAAACGGAATTCGCTAATGTATTCCTGTAGGGGTTGCCAGCCTTGCTTCAAGGACTTCACATGCCTCGTAACCGTCTGTGTTTTTATGGGGTCTTCATACATTAGCTGCAAGTGTTCACAAAACTCCCTAAATTCATTAAGTAATGGACTGTTCTGGACCAACAGTGGCATGGCCCAGTGAGCTGCAGAGCCAGAGAGCAAGCTGATAATAAATCCAACTTTGGAAAAGTCCTCCACTCTTAAACTCATAAACAATTGGCATTGTCCAAGAAAATCCGAGAACATTTCTGAATTACCAGCAAACTTGTCTGGCACAGATACCGGGCAGTTTCTTCGAGGAGGAGGTGAAGCGAGTTGGGCTTGGAGCTGAGCCAGCTGGCCAGCCAACAAGCCTAATTGTTACTGAAGCTGCACGTTCTCTGCACGCAGCTGCTCCATCTTAATCAAGGTTTGTTGTGTTTGTTTGGGCAGGAAACAAACTGTTCTGACCCAGCTGCTGGACCAAGGAACACAACACAACCAGTGTCCAACAAACCTTATTTTACTATTAACAAACTACTAATTAACTTTCTTAGCAGTTGTTCTAAAGTCAGTGAAAGTATAAATCAGTCTTTTCGGAGCAACAGCTGTTAATTAACCTTCTTAACAGCTAGCAATAGTCCAAGCAACAAGAGTCAAAAGTCCAACGAAGAGGTTGTCTGATAACAACACACTATTATTGGCAGAATGCCCAGGAGCAATTTGCAGGAAACTGGACGTCTTCCAAACACGAGCCAAACAGGAGTTTTGAAGTCAAAAGACACAACCGGAATGAACAAAGTTGTTTCCTGCAAATTGGCCAGTCCTTTTCCTCACTTAAATAGGCTATGGGAGTGGCCAATTAACCCTAAGCCTTACTCCCGAGTAGACCTTCTCCTCAGGAGCCACTCCTGCCTTTTGGCAGCTCTGCGCGCATGCGCATTGAGAATAGGCTGCTCCTCTTCTTCGTCTTTGTCTTTTGCCCTCATGGCAGCATCTGGAGGTTCTGAAGGCCCTGGCTGAATCTCTGCCTCTGGTACCAAGTCTTCTCCAGCCTCCTTACTGTCAGACTCTGGTACCAGCTGCACAGGACGATGGCGAATCACCACACCAGCCTCCTCGCTGTTTGAATCAGCTACCAGCTGCACAGGCTGCTGGTGGGCCACAACACATCTACATACAGCAGAAGCAAAGTCAGTTCTGAGGTTTTCCCACGAAAAACTGCAAATGTAAAATCCCCTTTTCTCCCTGGGTCACCCACACATCATTGTCCACCAATTACAGTACATGCAGTGCTTTTGTTTTGGGAAAACAGTCTGCGTTGTTTGAACAGACTGGAACTCAACCTTGGTAGGTATCTCTTCTCAGTCAGCAGAATGCTCTCATGCATTCCTTATCTCTCCCCCCTCCCTAGGAATTTACCAATCCCCTCCCATTTCTGTTTGGCAAACTGTGAACTGAAATCAGGTGCAGGCAACAACGAAGCCAACTCAGTTTTGACATGCTGACCCTCCTGAGGAATGATAGTCCTAGAAAATAAATATAAAAGGCTCCAAGCGTCAGTTCCTCGAGGGCGCTGAAAATACTGGCCTTCAACCTGGCTGTGCCTGGCTTTCCGGATGGGTCCCAAAGCGCTGTGCTGCGAAAGACTCTCTCTCTCCCAGCAACAGAGTGGGGGAGAGAAAACAGGTGGCCGGAGAACACGTGGAGGGCTCCATCATATACTCTCCAGGTCAGTGGCTACTGCTTCTCCCCCCTGCTGCTTTTGCCTGGGAGAGAGTCTTTCGCAGCACAGCGCTTTGTGTAAGTCCCATCTGGAAAGCCTGTGCTTTCACAGGGCCCTGAGGGCTGCCCCCCGCCCGCTGCTGCCTGGAGCTCCTCTTTCATCTGCCGCCACCCCCAGGCAGCCTGGCCTGCGAGGGACGCACACGGGAGATCGCAGCACCGGAGTTGCTCTTGTGCGTTTCCCCCAGCCGCCTGGCCTACAAGGGAAGCACATGGGAGATCCTAGCTGCAGTTTACTTGTGAGCAACATTGGCCGGGAGAGGCAGGGAGAAAGGCCAATGGTGCTCACGAGTAAACTGAGGCTCCTAAGGGGGGGTCAAGCCTCCCCACTCACAACATTTCACCTGAGGGCATTGCTGGCAGCCCCTTCCTGCGTCAAGAGATCCGTGCTCTTCCCGCTGCTGCTTGGCCTCCTCAATGCACAGAGGTAGGCGGCGGTTTCTTTCGCCGCCTATGCGCTGTGGGCAGCGAGCAGCAGAGCAAGTAAGCCAGCGATCTACCGGCTGCAGTTTAGAGCAGTGGTCACCAACAAATTTTGGTAGTCTGCAGAGAAATCTTTGCATTTCTCTCAATGAGCCTGGCCGAAGTTCCTGTGCCACTCGTGCGTCAGCGCTTTGACTCCCAGGGACAGGCTGGGGTCCTTCAGGCAGTTAGCTTGGCCACCTGTTAGTGGAGAGAAGCACCCGGGGTCAACCTTAGCTTTGCTGTCCATTGTGGACGCTAGATCAGCCCCCTGCAAACTCTCATCTCGAGGAGCACTTGCTGAAGCTTCGGCTGGGCTCCTCGAGAGACGAGAATTTGCAGGGGGCCGATCTAGCTTCTGCAATGGACAGCAAAGCTAGGGTTAACTCCGGCCTCTTCTCTCTGCTGTATTGCTTCCTGGACGCGGCAGGAGATGAGGGGCAGCTCCTCACCCGGCTGCAGGAAAGGAAAGAAGGGAAGGGAAGGGGAGGGAATGGGGGAAGGGAGGGGAGGGGAGGAGAGGAGAGGAGAGAGAAGGAAAGGAGGGGAGGAGAGAGGCGGGAAGGAAAAGAAAGGAAAAGGGGGAAGGGAGGGGAGGAAAGGGAAGGAAAAGAAAAGGAAGGGAGGAGAGGGGCGGGAAGGAAAGGAAAGGAATGGGAAAGGAAAGGAAAGAAGGAAAGGGGAGGGGAAGGGAGGGGAGGAAAGGAAAGAAGGGAAGGAAAGGAGGGAAGGGAGGGGAGGAAAGGAAAGGAAAGAGAAGAGGGGAAGGGAAAGTGAGACAGACACAAAGAGAGGTAGAAGAGAGAAGAGGGGAAGGGAAAGAGATAGACAGAGGGGGAGGGACAGACACAGAGAGATGGGGAGGGAAAGAGAAGAGAGAGAGGAAGGGAAAAAGAGACAGACACGGGGAGAAAAAGAGAGAAGGGGGGAAGAGAAAGAGACGAGAGAGATAACTGTTTAAAAGAAAATAGAAAAATGGCTCTTTAAGTGTTTAAGGTTGCAGACCCCTGAGTTAGGCAAACACCATGACTGTTAAATGAACCTTGTGGTCATTAAGGGAACACTGTGGTTGTTAAACAAGTCCATTTTCCCCAATGGGCATTATTAAATGGAAATCAAAAAGAATTGTTGGAAACTGGCAAAAACATAGAAAACCTAAGTCACATGACTGTGTGGGATGTTGTAACTGGTCATAAATATGTGTGTGCGTGTGCGTGTGCGTGCATTTGGCTGTCAAAACTCAAAAAACAGGTCAAGTAGCTCTGGGGAGGTCAGTCGTAAATTTGAACACTTGCTAAGCAACCGGCCATTAAGCGAGGACCACTTTTATTTGGTTTGCCTTAAGGGTTCAGAGCTGTATGGAATCTGGTTTCCTTTAATCCTTTGGGGGATTGCAAAAGGTCCGGATGCAGGAATCCTCATAGGGGGAACTAGGATCGTTACTACCTAGCCACGCCCACCCAGTCACATGACCATGAAGCCCCACCCACTGTCACATGACCATCAAGCCATACCCACAAAATAAGCCACGCCCACAGAACCAGTAGTAAAAAATTTAGAATCCACCCCTGGATCCGGGTAATTTGGAAAGGCCTATGGACTTGGGACCCATCTTTTTACACAGCTGCCTCAGGTTGAGGAACTTGGTAGACAGGTATACTTTATCCCCCACTTTGAACTCTCCCTCTGGTGCCCTCTTCTTATCTGCTTGTCTCTTTTGCATCTCCCTAGCTTTCTGCAATGCTCTGCGCACTACCACCCACGTTTCCTTTGAGGTTTCCATCCATTCAGCTAGTGATGTCAAGGAGGGTTGTCCCTGAGGGATTTCTGGCATGAGTGCAAACTCTATTCCACTGGCTGCCTAGAAAGGAGTAAATCCTGGACTACTATGCATGGAGTTATTGTATTTGGCCCAATTGGTCTGTTGGTAATTGACATAACACCTCAGGTCCTGCTCCAGAACTGAGTTCACTCGTTCACAGGCTCCATTGGTATTAGGATGATAGGCGGAATTAAGACCATGAGGAGCCAATCAGTTTGAGGAATTCATGCCAAAATTATGATGCGAACTACAACCTCAGTCGGAAATGATGCATTTTGAGACTCCATGCAGTCGATAGATATGCTGCATGAACATCTTTGCCAGGGATCAGGCAGAGGAAATCTTCAGCCACGCTACAAAGTGTGCCTGTTTGGAGAACAAGTCTATGATGGTCCAGATTACAGTGTTTCCCATGCTTTCTGGCAAGTCCACACAGATCTCTTCCCAGGGTTTCATCGGATTGGCCACCGGTTGCAATAGACCAGGGAGCTTCCGGGTAGCCGTTTCATGGAAGTGCACACAGGGCAGCTGGCTATGTAAGCCTCCTATGTCCTTTTTCATCTTTGGCCAGCAGAACCGCCTCTTCACTAAGTGAAGTGAAGAGTTTTTACTAACCCAAAATGTCCTGCTGTCTTTGTGTCATGAGTGCTCTGTAAAATCCAGATCTGTTGGCTGGCTGGGACATATAATTTTGTTCCCTTCCATGCCAAATCCTCCTTTAGGAACAGGTCGTCTTTGTGCTACTGGAATCACACATCTCTTGCCATGCATCTTTCAAGGGCTGCACCAAGTCTTGGGCTGGCTCCAGTCGGGGTGCCACTTGCTGTTGAGTGAGGGCTGCGCACTGTCTGGATGGAATGATAGAAGTCAGGGATAAGATGCTGTGAAGAGCCAATCAGGAAGTCACTTTATTAAATTTATATGCCTCCCCCCCATCCCGATTCCCAGCATCTCTGGGATAGAAATACTAAAAAAGAAGCAGCATCACTATTGGGTGTTGTACTTTATGGGCTGATAAAATCTGTTTGCTTCCTAAAGAATAATGGTCCAATGTCTGGGCTTGTTGGTTAGGAAATATTTGGGAGTTGGCAACTAGTAGCACTGAAGCTGACATACCTTCACACCTGGTGAAAATCCTTCCAGGTATAGAACTTAAGGAATCTGAGATGTGTCCAGACATGCCCTCTCCCCCTGGGGGAAGAATAATGTGTTCCCTGCCCCCAACCTGCCAGGATTGTCTGGCATGGCTGGTTCTGTTAGATTCTTTTCTGTCCCTCTAGATCAGGGGTGTCAAACTCGTATCGTCATTGTCGTGACATATCGGGACTTTTTTCCCCTTCGCTAAACCGGGCAGGGGCAGAGCCAGCACATGACGCAACTGGCCCGCGGGCCACGAATTTGACACCCCTGCTCTATATCTTAGATTGTGGCTGGGAGATGCCTGGAGATGCCTTCCTTAGTGCTTGCTGAATCCTTGGCTCTTTATTTTTTGAGGATCTTCTAAATTTTTAAAAAGAGAAAACAACGGGCTAGACACAGTGTCTAGCATCATCTGTGTTTACTGAATAGAACTGTGGAGTCCTTGGAGTTTCTGGCTTGCAGATGTTTCATTACTCAATTAGGTTACATCAGTATGAGTCGGTGTGGGTTTGCTGCCTATTTATATTCTGTTACTCGTCCTGCCAGTTTTTTGGGAGGAGGGGGTTTCTTCCTTGGTGATTACAGAAATGGCTCTCGGTTCCCATAGGCATTCTTGGATAACAGAAGTGGGGGAGGGTTGCAGCCTAGTCTTTGGTTTGTAATGCAGACCCAGCAACAAGGCAAGGGAAGCCTGGTCAAAGGGAAGGGAAGTAGAGGAGGGAATGGAAAGCATTTCTACTCAGCTGCTTTTCTCTGGCAGGCAGTTTGTGTGAGCGTCTGTAACAAGTTTTGAGCCCAAGTGGGATGTCCTTGCAGGATGTCCTTGTGACGAGCTCTGGCCAGTCACACTGAGGACTCCCATTACATTGACAGAGAGGAAAGGGAGTCCCTTTTCCAACCATTTTTAGTGGGCCATGCTTCTTTGAGAGCAAACTGTACTGAGGCTTCTAACCTGAATATGGCAGCCAGCATAATGTATGTTGCACAGTGTGTGACCTTGAGTTTTTAAAGAACTCAATAAATTCACCGCTGTCAAATACCTCCAGGCCTGAAATTATTGCAGGGTTAAAGGTACAAAACAGACATGGCCAGAGAATATTATTTTCTGAATGTATTTGCAGACAATATCTAATATACTTCAAATACTTTTATAACTTTGAGTTGCAAGATTTTATATACATTTTAGTGCTGACTCTTAACAACCACATAGATTTTTTTCAGAACAATCTGTCTCTAACCTGGTCCAGCAGGCCCGCCTCTGAACTGAGTCCTTGCACTTTCCATCTGACTGCTCTCTTTCTCCTTCCACTTTTCCCAGCATGAGCCTCCTCCAGAGATTTAGGCCTTTGTATAATGTGTCGCAAACAAGATAATTTCATTTTAGTAATTTGATCTGTTTGATAATCCATTTGTTTGTTTGTTTTACTATATCTAGGGATAGGTTACTCTAAAGAAGGGGGCCATCACTGAACAGGGTTGCTGAAGACAATATTCTCCAATGGCGGGACCCCCAGCTAGTTTTTCCCCAAATATTTATGCTTTTACATAACTGATGTTTGTATTTTGAATGTTTCCCTGTAATTTTCTAGATAGTGATCATATGATCCCTGGGCACTGCAAACATACATGCCAGATGGCAAGAAACCAAATTTTGATCACATGACCATGAGGTTAGGGTGGGGATGCTGCATCAGTTTTAAGTGTGAGAACTGTTTTTAAGTCACATTTTTTCAGTGACTAATTTTGAATGGTCACTATGGTTGTAAGTCTATCTGTATATGTTTGGATAACAGATGCATCAACTTGATGAAACATAATGAATTAAAAAATTGTCATGCTATGTAAAATAGTCACAAACTCAATGACTGACTATAATAATTTGGGTTTTTTTTAATGTATTACCATAAGCTACTCAGAGTTTCCAGAAATGGAGCAGCATACAACTTGTATTAAGTAATAAATAAATGATCAATCACGGCACATTTAGGGCTGATATCCATTACTTTCAACCAGAAATGTCCAATCTGCAGCCATGTTTACCATACTTTTCAGAGTATAAGATGCACTCCCCCACTAAAAGTGGGTGAAAATTGGGCTGCGTCTTATACACCGAATATGGTTGAAGCTCCGCCCACCCACTGGCCCCCACCCTTCATCCGTTTTTGGCCTCCACTTGTCATGTTTTTGGCCTCCGCACGCTCCATTTTAGACCCGTTCCAGGCTGTGGGGATTGCCACAGCACATCGCCACTGATTGCAGCCTCCGTGTGTCGTATTTTCAGCCTCTGTGCATTGCATTTTTGGCCGGTTCCAGGAGGCAGGGATCGGCGGCAGCGGCAATCCCTGCCGCCTGGAACCAGCCAAAAATGTGACATGCGGAGGCAAAAAACGGGGCGTGCGGAGGCCGAAAACGCGATGCACGGAGGCCGAAAATGCGACGCACGGAGGTGGCGATCGGCAGCGATGTGCTGTGGCGATCCTGGCAGCCTGGAACGGGTCTAAAATGGAGCATGTGGAGGCCGAAAGTGCGACACGCAGAGGCCAAAATTGCAACGCATGCAGGCGGCGATGGGTTGTGTCGATCACCGCAGCCTGGAACAGCTGATTGGTGGTATTCTGGGAGGCCGATCCAACCACCAATCAGCTGCTCATGCTGAATCAGGCTGCGATAACATGCTGAAGCTGACCAAGCTGTTTGGTGTAAGGACGCTAGCCAGATGAATACCGATGGATGCTGGTAGGCAGAGGCAGAATTTTTTTTCTTGTTTTCCTTCCCAAAAAGTAATGTGCGTCTGATACTCCGGAGCATCTTATACTCAAAAAAATATGGTTATTGTTTTTTGACTTCTATCAGATGATCAGAAAGGTCATTTGAGGCCAATCTTTATCTCCACCCTCTTTGCCTTAACTTGGGAGCAAGCATGTTGGGTTCTTTGCTTTGACTGCTGCTAATGCCAAGTCTGCTAGCAACAAATCTCTCCTTGTCCACCATTTAATTAGAACATAGAACATAGAATAATAGGGTTGGAAGGGGCCTCAGAGGTCTTCTAGTCCAACTCCCTGCTCAAGCAGGAGACCCTTGTTAGAAATGATACCTTGTTAGAAATGCACTCTTTTTCGTATGGGGGAAAATTAAAGAAAGATATCACATGAAAATATCAGTCTGGCTCTCCACGATGGAGGTACTGATACATCCGAATATGATCAATATGGAAAAAATTGTAAGCTATAAGGACATTTTGAATGATAAAGGGGAACTTAAATCTAAACAAGAACTGACCAATCAAGGGATTGATTTAGCATGGTGGCCACACGTGCAAATACAATCAAGATATGAGAAAGATGCAAGAATGTATGATTTCTATTAAGAACCAACAGAACTAGACCAGATATTACTAGGGACAGATAAAAAATTAATTTCAAAAATGTATAGCTACTTATTGAGTATTAAAATGGAAGAAGAGCAAATGAAAGAAACTATGATAAGATGGGCTAAAAACTTGGGTTACTCAATAGAATTAGATAAATGACAGAAATTGTGGGATAGAAACTCTAAACTAACAATGTCAACGGCCTATAAGGAAAATTTATACAAAATGTTTTATAGGTAGCATTTACCACCACCGAGGTTAGCAAAGATATTTGAAAACTTATCAGCTAAATGTTGGAAGTGTAATCAGACACCAGGTTCATATTATCATATGTGGTGAACATGCCCAAAGGCAAAAAATATTGGACTAAAATACTTGGTTAGAAAAAATGATAAAGTAACACAGATTTGAAACCAGAAATATTTCTGCTGGGTATATTACCAGAACAGTATAATAAAGGGAACACATACTTAATTCTGCATGTAGTAATGGCAGCAAGAATAGTGTTTGTACAACATTGGAAAAATGATGAAATCCTGACAGATGAAAGTGTAATAAAAAAATATTAGAATGTGCTGAGATGGATAGTTTGACACTTAAGATAAAAGAAAAGGAAGAAAAAGAATATTTTTTAAAATGGGATTTATTTTACCAATGGTTAACTAACAGAAACAGAGGTTAGAAACGAAAAAGAATTAAAAAAGATAATACAAATTTGTTTTCAAAATTTTGCAAGATGGACAAACTAATTGTATTATTATTCTGTGATTAATATTGATATGTTTATTAAGATGACTAGTATGATTATGGTTATTGTTGTATCTCTACTTAAAATTAATTATGCCCAGACAACACGCTGTTCAGATAGACATGGAATTTTTTATGTTTTTAAAGAAAAAGGTACCAATAAATATTCAAGCAGGAGACTCTAGTCCAGTGATGGCGAACCTATGGCACGGGTGCCAGAGGTGGCACGCGGAGCCATATCTGCCGGCACGCGAGCCATTGCCCTAGCTTAGCTCCAACACGCATGTGCATGCCAACCAGCTGATTTTCAGCTCACACAGAGGCTCTGGGAGGGTGTTTTCGTCTTCCAGAGGACCTCCCTGGGGGCGGGAGAGGGCATTTTCTCCCTCCCTAGTCTCCAGGGAAGCCTACTGGGCCCACTGGAAGTCGGGAAATGGGCCATTTCCAGCCTCCAGAGGGCCTCTGGGGGGGGGCGGTGGAGGCTGTTTTCGTCCTCCCCAGGCATTGAATTATGGGCGTGGGCACTCGCACGTGTGCGACAGCGCACGAGCACGCGTTTTCGGCACCCAAGGAAAAAAAGGTTCGCCATCACTGCTCTAGTCTATACCATTTCAGATAAATGGCTGTTCAGTCTTTTTTTTTAAAGCCTCCAGTGATGGAGCACCCAAAACTTTTTTTTTACATATTATTCATTTTTATTAATATAAAATATTTTGGGTGAAAGATGGTACATGGAAAAATTGTCACCCAATTACTAATCAAGGTGGTTCCCTTCACTATAGAATGTCAGGCTGGTTATTTAGCATTATTAGCATTATTAGCCCGCATTTTTTTCAGTCCTTTCTTGTTCTTCTTTGCAAAGTGCATATTCCTCAGGAATTTGGGATCCACCCCCTTCAGAGATTCGTATCTTTGTGACCTGAGTTTCTTAATGCTGTTTCTGTGCCATTTGCGAGATTGATTGTGTGTAGTCTGGTCCTTGGACTTGGCCATGGCTAAACGCGTCCGCCGAAATTCAAGCCAAAACCGGAAAAGAAGTAATTGTCGCAAAGCATTCCGGCGCAGCACCCAAAACTTTTGAAATCAAGTTATTCCATTGGTTGATTGCTCTTACCATTAGGATATTTCTCCTTAGTACTAGATTGCTTCTCTCCTTGGTTAGTTTCCAATGATTGTTTCTTGTCTTGCTGTTTGGTGCTTTGGAAAATAATTTGACCCCTTCGTCTTTGTAGGACCTCTCAAATATTGGAACACTGCTATCATGTCCTTCTTTTCATTAGATAAGACTGTCAGATCTGCCATCACACTGCTTCAACCCTGCTTTGCTATGATGTCACAAAAAGAGGAGGGGGAAGTATGGGAATGATGGGAGGGGGGATAACAGGAACCAGAGGTGCCAACCCGAGATAAGAGACAACGGTTGAAAGATCCCGGGACACAGGTGTGAGAGGCACCAAACTTTAGAACTGTTACCAAAACACCTATTTGAATACTATTTGACATTAACAAAATGACCAATGGGGGAGGGCCTGAAAGAAGGAAAAATCATTGGGTTTATGTGGGAATATTCAGATCTGGCTTTGCTTATGCTGTAACCACTTGGCTTTAGTAACAAATTTTGCTCCATTTTGCTACAAATGAAGTTGAGGGTCTTTCTTTCCTAAGTGCCCAAACTGGGTCAAGCCTGACACTAGACATACCAAATTCTTGTAACCATTCTTTGTATGTTTTAGCCTCCAGTTCCCTAATTATTTTTGTTGCTCTTCTCTGCAGTCTCTCTAGAGCAGTGATGGCGAACCTTTTTTGGTTCACGTGCCAAAAGGGGGGGAGCGCAGGGGGGTCGCGTGCATGCATGCTCACAGCCATAATTCCATGCATGCGTGTGTGACACCACCACCCCGCTCCCGGCACGCGATGGCATGCCCATTTTTCGCTCTTCCCAGGCTTCAAGAAAGCTTTAAAAAGAAGCTTTTTAAAATAAATTCTTGCTCTGAAGAGGCCCAGTGCTATTGTATCTTCTTTTAAATAGCAGAAAGCCTTCCAGAAAGCCACATCAATTTTAAAGATCTGTAAAAGTATAATCTGAAATGTCCTGTTTTAGCATTAAGTATTAGTATTAAAATAAGGCAGCTGAATTAAACCCTGACTTAGTCATGTTTGGAGTAGATCTATTTAAATAATTGGGAGGAGTTAGTGTGATTACATTTAAGAAAACTTTCTGGGATTAATATACTGCCATAATGTACATTTCTCCAATTCTTTGCTATTTCTATGGGTCAGGCACACATGCACAGAAATACACAGCAAACAGTGTATATCATCTGTACTGTTTGCTGTTTGCTGTTTGGCAAATTGCTGGGAGGCAGAGGCCTTTTTTCCTTGTTTTCCTCCCCCAAAACTAAGGTGCGTCTTATACTGCGGTGCGTCTTATACGCTGAAAAATACGGTACATTGAATTTCATTTTGTTAGATAGGGCCTAGTGTTCACGCCTGTCAAGATCTTTTTGAATCTTGAGCTTGTTGATTGTAGATGACATAGGAAGCCTGGCTTATATCACACAAACCTGCTGGAATGAAGAGGGGATGTTCTCTTCTGCAAATGTGGCCTCCTTGGCTTTAGGTGTGGCAGCAGCACCAAGCTGAGAGGCAAGGAGATGGAGTGGCCACTGTAATCTGAAGTCAGAATAACAGCGTTGGAAGGGATCTTGGAGGTCTTTTAGTCCAACCCCCTGCTTAGGCAGGAAACCCTACACCACTTCAGACAAATGGTTATCCAATCTCTTCTTAAAAACTTCCAGCGTTGGAGCATTCACAACTTCTGGAGCAAACTTATTCCACTGATTAATTGTTCTAACTGTCAGGAAATTTCTCTTTAGTTCTAAGTTGCTTCTCGCCTTGATTAGTTTCCACCCATTGCTTCTTGTTCTACCCTCAGGTGCTTTGGAGAATAGCTTGACTCCCTCTTCTTTGTGGCAACCCCTGAGGTATTGGAACACTGCTTAGTCTTGCATCCAAGGAACTTAATAAAAATAGCACTTAGACTTACCGT
Source organism: Diadophis punctatus similis (assembly GCA_023053685.1). Lineage (NCBI taxonomy): Eukaryota > Metazoa > Chordata > Lepidosauria > Squamata > Dipsadidae > Diadophis > Diadophis punctatus. The sequence goes on from JALIGW010000012.1 coordinate 1,006,101, forward strand.
ATTTTTCAGAGTACAAGACGCACCGGAGTATAAGACGCACCTTAGTTTTGGGGGAAGAAAACAAGGAAAAAAGGCCTCTGCCTCCAAGCAATTTGCCAAACAGCACAGATGATATACACTGCTGTGTATTTCTGTGCATCTGTGCCTGACCCATAGAAATAGCAAAGAATTGGAGAAATGTACATTATGCCAGAAAGTTTTCTTAAATGTAGTCACACTAACTCCTCCCAATTATTTAAATAGATCTACTCCAAGGTAAGTCAGGATTTAACTCTAATACTAAACAGGACACTGTTACATTTCAGACTATACTTGTACAGAGCTGTTAAAATTAATTAAAATTTCTGGAAGTATACATTATTCTCTATTATTTAAAAGAAGATACAATAGTACTGGACCTCTTCAGAGCAAGCATTTATTTTAAAAAGCTTCTTTATTTTGTTAAGTTGTCTAGAACAATAATAAAGCAGTCTTTAAAAAATAAGTCTAATAATTTGAACATTCTACAGACATTTATAGTTATTCACTTACCCCCTTGCATCCAGTTCAGCAGAAAATAAAAATCTGCGTGTCTCTCCCAGCTATTTGCCTCTTTGCAGCTAGTTTCAGTTTCATTTTAGCACGTGGCAAATCAGCTGTAGGTCGGGAAGCTGCTAATGACTTGCTTGGCTTTACAGGCTCTTCCCTGTTTGCTGCAAGCAGGTAAATTGCTGGAAGACAGAGGCCAAAGGGTTGGGGTGGCTGGGTGGGTGGGGCTACATTCGGTGTATAAGATGCACCCAAGTTTTCACCCTCTTTTTGGGGGTAAAAAGGTGCATCTTATATTCCGAAAAATATGGTATATATTGCTTCACAGTGCTCTACAACCTCCTCTAAGCAGTTTACAGATAAAGAAACATTTCTTTATTGAACATTAGGAAAAACCTGTTATGATTACAGCAATTCAACAATGGAATGAGTAACACTGGAGTTGTCAGTGTTCCCTTCAGCAGAAGAATTCGGTTAGTCCTTGACTTATGTCCATTCATTCAGCAACCTTTCAAAGTTACAGCAGTGGTGAAAAATAGACTTATGACAAAGTTCTGGCTGTCGTAGCACTCTCATGATCATGGGATCTTGATCTGGGCATTTGGGTGCCCAGCTTGCACTTACGATATTGCAGCAAGCTGTGACCCTTGATCACCACTTGTGACATTCCTATAAGCAATGTCAGTGGGGAAGCCAGCAGGGAAGGTTGCTGGTGGCTCTGGAAGCTTCCTCCATTGTCCACAGCATCCCCCTACCAGCACATGACTTCCTCAGACCCTCCCAAGGCCTCCCTGCCATCCCAAAGTCTTCCCCTCCATGGCAACCCCACACTCCTTGCCTGGGACTCGCCATCTTCTTGCTTAATGACCCATCCCTGGCATTAGGATGGCAACCGGGACTGATGATAGATTTATGACCTTATTGCTATTTATGACCAATCCTGGTCTCAATTACCAGGATCATTGGTATCTTGACACACTCATTCTTGGTTCTAGAGCATCTTTTGATGCTTTGAAGTGAAAAAGTGGTTTAGCAAAAGCCATACCAGTTAGACAGGTTCTTTTGCCATTCAGAGGAGTTTCTTTGTATTCCCACTTGTATGCGGATGTTGTTTGTCTCCATTCCTTCTTTTTCTTTCCTGAGATAACTCTGATTTAGTGGTTTAAGTTGATTGTGTGCTTTGTGCCATCAAGTCGCTGACTCTTAGTGAGAATGATTCGAGTTACTCTTACAGATTCGTGAAGTCTGTTCTGTGGATAAAGTAGGGTATGGATTAATCAGTTTTGAGCTGCTGCTTGCTACAGGTTATATCTCAGTAACCTGCAGAGTAAGCTTTTCCCCAATTCATCAGATTGTCAATTGAGGCTAAGTAAAGAATTGGTTTTTTTTAAAGGAGAGCCGGAGATACAAGCTTCTGCTTTCTGGAATCAAGCTGGCAGCCCCTGAATTTTGACAGCCCCTGTTTCTCCTGCCGATTGAGAAGAGAAAGTCCACATTGTGCCCAAACACTGAATTTCTCCAGCATTTAGTTCTTTTAGTCAGCCCAACTCTGGAAGTACATGCAGTGTGGCTGATATTCTGGGCGTGGTTGGAGTGATAGAGCATCTTGGGTGTAGACTCCCCAACTTTAGCTGCTCTGTGGACGTCTTCATTTCTTGCAAGCCTTTGGGACACGGCTCCTTTTCTGCTTGTCTGCTGATGGGTTGGATGCCTTTTTCGGGTGTTTCTGTTTGTTTGTTTGTTTGTTTGTTTGTTTGTTTATTTATTTATTTATTTATTTATTTATTTATTTATTTATTTATTTATTTATTAAAATTTCTATGCCGCCCAACTCCCAGGGGACTCTGGGTGGCTAACAGCAGGTATAGAAATATAATCAATAAAAAACAATTTTAAAAACATATTAAAATACTATAAATCTTTTAAAAGAACTTTCACTCATACCCCGCCTGCCAGAAGAGCCAAGTTTTTATTGCTTTACGGAAAGCCAGCAGGGTGGGGATAGTCCTGATCTCTGGAGAAAGCTGGTTCCAAAGGGAGGGGGCTCCCACAGAGAAGGCTCTCCCCCTCGGCCCCGCCAACCGGCATTGCTTGGTCGATGGGACCTGGAGGAGACCAACTCTGTGGGACCTAACCGGTCGTAGGGAGGTATGCGGCAGGATGCGGTCCCGAAGATAACCTGGCCCTGAGCCATGTAGGGCTTTAAAGGTAACGACCAACACCTTAAATTGGATCCGGAGACTAATGGGCAGCCAATGCAGCTGGCGGAGGATCGGTGTTACGTGGGTGCATCTGGGTACACCCACCACAGCTCACGCAGCTGCATTTTGCACCAATTGCAGTCGCCGGACACTCTTCAAGGGTAGCCCCATGTAGAGCGCATTGCAGTAATCCAGCCTTGAGGTGATAAGGGCATGAGTGACTGTGAGAAGTGCCTTCTTCTCCAAGTAGGGTCGCAATTGGTGCACAAGACGTACTTGTGCAAAGGTCCCCCTTTGGGCTGCTTGCAGGTGAGATCAGCAAAAACTGTAAAGCTTTATATTTCTTTTTATCATGGAGGCATTTGTGGAAGGCTGGAAAATGTTTTAGAGGCAGGCTGCCTAGAGGGTAGGAACAGAAGCAGTCTCCCTCTCATCCCGTTCTCTTTCCTCCTCCCCACCAGATATGAAACTGTACAGAGGGCACATGAATTGGGAGGAAAGAAATCATTCTCCTCGCTTGTTTCACATTTTTCTAGTGTCTCATTGGATCTTAAATATTACAATGTTTTGATGTCAGTGACAATAAAACAGGAATGTAATTGCTTGTCCCCCCCAATACACACATAGAGATACACTTACATACATACACACACACAAAAAAAAAACCATATCCAAATACACTGGTTGGATAGTATAGTGATTGGAGCGTCACCTTTGATGCAGAACGTTGTGGTTCAACTTCTGGCTGGTATCTACCTTACCAAAAGGGTCCTTGGTCAAAGAGCCCCATACCTTTTACCTGCCTACTTCAGATATGAAAGTGATGCGAACTAGGAGTTGTGTTGGCAAAGATGCCCACAGGATTAACAAGGTCCGCATCAGATGTTGGGGAACCAGGACAATCGGTTCGATCTGGAACAAACCATACATGGATGAGACAAGAGAACCTGGAAACGATGGAATGCTACTACAACAACAGATCTAACAGGGCAATACGCATGAGAGAACCATGGATGGATAGAAGACCTACATCTATACTAACAGAAATACTTCTTATCTAATACTTCAACTTAGTGAAAAGGAAGCTGCTCTCACAACTTGAGATATACTCAAACTAAAGGCCAGATTGGGCCCACAAGGTGGTTAGATCTGGCCCACGGGGCTACCCTGGAAGCAGCAGACCGGCCCGCGGTGCCTCGGCCCGGCCCAGGCTGACCGGGCGCCGATCTACAACCTGCTGGCAGCCATCCAGGCCGGAATGCAGCCAGCCTTAGATCCCTGGAGCCCATGAGGGGCCACCCCAGCTCTGCCCCCTGAGTGTATGCCAGAGGTGGGTTTCAGCAGGTTCTGACAAGTTCTGGAGAACCGGTAGCGGAAATTTTGAGTAGTTCGGAGAACCGGTAAATACCACCTCTGACTGGCCCCACCCCCATCTATTCTCTGCCTCCCGAGTCCCAGCTGATCGGGAGGAAATGGGGATTTTGCAGCAACCATCCCCTGGAGTGGGGAGGGAATGAGATTTTGCAGTATCCATCCCCTGCCACCCCCACCAAGCCATGCCCACCAAGCCACAACCACAGAACCAGCAGTAAAAAAAATTTTGAATCCCACCACTGGTGCACGCATAGGTGGCGAGCGCGCTTGGGGCCTGGTGTCCCCGGGGACCGTGTTGCCCCACAGCCTGACTGCGGTTTGACTTTCACCCAGGACTACAACTCTGTCCCAGCTGTGGCGGCTGCGGGCAAAGACGTGGGGTTGTGGTGAGGCAGCCCAGCTGGTCACTGCCATGCTGCAGCCCCTGTGCGCTCGGCTCCCTCCCTCAAACCTCACCCTCCAGCGAGCCTGCTACTCGCCCTTCACGTAGGGGGTGGGGCAGGAGGGCGGCAGGCTCACTGGAGGATGAAGTTTAAGGGAGGGGGCCAAGCGCACGGGCTGCAGCGTGGCGGTGACCGGCTGGGCTGCCTCTTCTCTCCCTGTTTGTTTTGTTCTACAGGACAAGCATCACTGTTCAGGGGGGGCAGCATGTCAGGTCCAGTATCATGTCTTGCCATTCTGTTGGAAGGAGAGGGGGGAGGAAGGCTTGATGGCATTTTTCGAATGCTTTTGCTGTAACTTCTTGGGAATTAGGGAGGGGGATTGTCTGCAGAAATGAAACAGACTCCATTCCAGCCTGGTTCCAAGACCCTTGTGCCCTGAGAGTAAACCGTTATCTGCCTAACACCTTACAGTTCTCAAAGCAACCTTGTGGCATCACATTGGCTGCTGGTGGACTGGTCAGGGGGATTGGATTTGGGGAAACAGAAGAATTGCTTTGTGCTTTGCGCAGAACCTTCAGATTCTGCCTGACTTTACTGCAACCACTTTCTCTCAGTAAAAGTTGATTCAACTCAATGGAGACAAGAGTTTTCCTTTCCTGAGGGACCAGCTGGGACAGGTCCTTACAGGTGCTATGTTCTCTATGTCTAATGTACGTTCCTTTAGAGATTTAAATATACCTTGGATTAATGCTATTAATATTATGCAGTCTTCCTGTTGTATAGCCCTTTATGTGCTAGAATCTAATTCAACCACAGGGGCAGTTTCATTGTGGGAGGATTATGTTGACCCATTGACCCCATGGAGCCTTTAATATTGTCCCCTGGTGTGTCTGGGGTACGGGTAGTCCTAGACTTACAACCACAATTGAGGCCAAAATTTCTGTTGCTAAGTGAAACATTTATTAAGTGAGTTTTGCACCATTTTACCGTATTTTTCGGAGTATAAGACGCACCTAGATTTTAGAGGGGGGAAACAAGGAAAAAAGTATTCTGAACCAAATGGTGTAGTAATATATTATTTAATAAAATACCAGTGTAGCAGAATACTTTTTACAACCATGTACACTTTTTACAACCATGTACACTTTTTACAAACTTCAAACTTGACAGCTTTAAGACTTGTGGACTTCAACTCCCAGAATTCCTCCTCCAGTCATGCTAGCTCAGGAATGGGAGTTGAAGTCCACAAGTCTTAAAGCTGTCAAGTTTGAAGTTTGTAAAAAGTGTACATGGTTGTAAAAAGTCTTGCCAAGTTTGAAGACCCTTGCACCCCTAACCCCTAACCCAGGGGTCTTCAAACTTGACAGCTTTAAGACTTGTGGACTTCAACTCCAATTCCTGAGCTAGCATGACTGGAGGAGGAATTCTGGGAGTTGAAGTCCACAAGTTTGAAGACCCTTGCACCCCCTTGGCAAGTTTAAGCCTTGTGGACCAACTCCCAGAATTTCTCCTCCAGTCATACTAGCTCAGGAATGGGAGTTGAAGTCCACAAGGCTTAAACTTGCCAAGGGGGTGCAAGGGTCTTCAAACTTGTGGACTTCAACTCCCAGAATTCCTCCTCCACTTGGCAACCTTAAAAAAAACCCCTTTAAAAAATCCCTTAAAAAAAAGTTCTCACCTGTCAGCTCTCTTCGGACGGCAGCAGCGGTGCCTCGGGAGTAGGCTTTAGTCGGTGGGGGGGGTTTGGGCTGTAGCGGCGGTGGCGGCTCGCTTCGGGTAGTGGCGGGGACGCCAGCTGGGACAGCGGTGGGGATGGGGACCACTACTGCCCAAACCCCCCCCCCACCGACTGCGTCGGCGTCGGTTCCTGCGGCGGGGGTGGGGGCTACAAGAGAGCGGCGGCGGTGGCGGCAGCGTCCCTGCGCTCCGGTGGCGGCGGCAGCGTCCCTGCGTGGCGGCGGCGGCAATGCGCTCCAGCGGAGGAGGCGGCAATGCGCTCCGGCGGCTGTGGTGGCAGCCTCCCTGCGCGGTGGTGACGGCGGCGGCAATGCGCTCCAGTGGAGGCGGCGGCAATGCGCTCCGGCGGCTGTGGCAGCAGTGTCCCTGTGTGGCGGCGGCGGCAGCCATGCGCTCCAGCGGAGGAGGCGGCCATGCGCTCTGGCGGCAGCGGCGGCCATGCGCTCCAGCGGAGGAGGAGGCCATGCGCTCCGGCGGCTGTGGCAGCAGCGTCCCTGTGGTCCGGCGGCGGCGACTAAAGCAGGGTCGCATCAACTCCCTCCCTCCCCAAAAATGCACCATTCGGTGTATAAGATGCACCCAGTTTTTGACCCTCTTTTTGGGGGTAAAAAGGTGCGTCTTATATTCCGAAAAATACAGTATGTCTTTTTATGCCACAATTGTTAAGTGAATCACTGCAGTTGTTAAGTTAGTAACACAGTTGTTAAGTGAACCTGGCTTCCCCATTGACTTTGCTTGTCAGAAGGTAGTAAAAGGTGATCACATGACCCTGGGGCACTACAACTGTCATAAATATGAACCAGTTGCCAAGTGGCTGAATTTTGATCACTTGATTATGGGGATGCTGCAATGGTTGTAAGTGTAAAGAATGATTGTAAGTCATTTTTTTCAGTGCCATTGAAATTTTGAATGGTCACTAAATGAACTGTTGTAAGACAAGGATTACCTGTATTGCAAACTCAATGACTATATAGGTACTGTGTAGGTCATACCAAACCTGGTGACCCACTTGATACAACAGATGCATGTTACCTTTTGGAGACTCGTGTTGGTCAGAGCCATACAGGGCTTCTTGTATTCTTCTACAGAATTTCCCTTCTGTATTTATTTATTATTTATTTATTTTATTTATTAAAATTTCTATGCCGCCCAACTCCCGGGGGACTCTGGGCGGCTCACAGCAGATATAGAAACACATAAAAAACAATTTTTAAAAGGAGCCATATTAAAATACTATCCATTAAAAAACAAACTTTCATTCATACCCTGCCTGCCGGAAGAGCCAAGTTTTTATTGCTTTACGGAAGGCCAGTAGGGTGGGGATGGTCCTGATCTCTGGAGGGAGCTGGTTCCAAAGGGAGGGGGCTCCCACAGAGAAGGCCCTCCCCCTAGGTCCCGCTAGCCGACATTGTTTGGTCGACGGGACCTAGAGGAGGCCGACTCTGTGGGCTCTAACCGGTCGTAGGGAGGTATGCGGCAGGATGCGGTCCCGAAGATAACCTGGCCCTGAGCCATGTAGGGCTTTAAAGGTAACGACCAACACCTTAAATTGGATCCGGAGACTAATGGGCAGCCAATGCAGCTGGCGGAGGATAGGTGTTACGTGGGTGCATCTAGGTACACCCACCACAGCTCGCGCAGCTGCATTTTGCACCAATTGCAGTCGCCGGACACTCTTCAAGGGTAGCCCCATGTAGAGCGCATTGCAGTAATCCAGCCGTGAGGTGATAAGGGCATGAGCGACTGTAAGAAGTGCCTCCTTCTCCAAGTAGGGTCGCAATTGGTGCACAAGACGTACTTGTGCAAAGGTCCCCCTAGCCACAGCTGAAAGATGTTGTTCCAATTTTAGCTGTGGGTCTAGGAGGACATCCAAATTGCGGACCCGTTCTGAGGGGGCTAATTTCTCCCCCCCAAGAATCAAGGAGGGACAGTTGGTCGAGTCCTTAGGAGGCAATATCCACAGCCACTCAGTCTTGTCAGGGTTAAGCTTTAGCCGGTTCTTCCCCATCCAGACCCTAACATCGGCCAGGCAGCGGTCCATTACGTCTACGGCTTCCCCAAATTGAGACGGGGTGGAGATGTACAACTGGGTATCATCAGCATATTGCTGATACCTCACCCCGTGTCGTTGGATGATCTCACCCAGCGGCTTCATGTAGATATTAAACAGGATGGGCGAGAGGACCGAGCCCTGTGGCACCCCACATAGTAGGGGCCTAGGGCTCGACCTCTGCCCCCCTGTCAACACCGACTGCGTCCTGTCAGAGAGGAAGGAGGAGAACCACTGCAAAACAGTGCCGCCCACCCCCACCTCTCCGAGACGACGCAGAAGGATACCATGGTCAATGGTATCGAAGGCCGCTGAGAGGTCAAGTAGCACCAGGATAGAGGAATAACCCCCATCCCGGGCTCGCCAGAGATCATCCATCAGGGTGACCAAAGCCGTTTCCGTACTGTAACCGCGCCTGAAGCCAGATTGAAAGGGATCCAGAAAATCAGTGTCATCCAACAGTCGTAGGAGCTGGAGTGCCACCACTTTCTCAACAACCTTCCCCGCGAAGGGAAGGTTGGAGACTGGACGGAAGTTCTTTAAATCCGCTGGGTCCAGGGAAGGCTTCTTGAGGAGGGGCCTCACCACCGCAGCTTTTAAGGGCTGCGGGACGGACCCCTCTCTCAAAGAAGCATTGACCAACGCCTGGAGCCAGCCGCTTGAAACCTCCCTGGTGGCCGAAACCAACCAGGAAGGACACGGGTCCAATAAACAAGTGGCTGAGCTCATAGCTCCTATGGCCTTGTCCACATCCTCAGGAGTCACCGGTTCAAACCTATCCCATATAACCGGACTAAGACTCGCCCCAGTCATCTCGGCCTGTACTGCCCAATCGGAGTCCAGGTCTGTCCGAATCTGAATGACTTTATCCGCCAGAAACCGAGAAAATTCCTCAGCTCTACCCTGCAAGGGATCTCCGCCTTCCTCCTTAGCAAGAAGGGTGCGGGTCACCTTAAACAGGGCGGCTGGGCGGGAGTCAGCGGACGCAATAAGAGCGGAAAAATGCGAACATTTTGCCGCCCTTATCGCCACTAAGTAAGACTTAATGAAAGTTCTTAAAAGTATTGCCTAATGAACATGTATGTTTATGAATGAAGGTGAATATACATGTCCCAGGGTAATGTTGCAGGATCCAATCTGGGTTGGTGACTGGGACCAGAGTTTTTTTTGTATTCCGAGCTTTCGGACTCGTGCTGGAGCCCATCTTCAGCAAACTTCTCTTTAGCAGAGTGTGAACTGTTCTCTTTTTAGTGCCTGTTGTATGTGGCTTTTTAGATGTTGATTGGGGTGTGTTGATGGCTGCCTTTTAAGTCATTAGCTGTTGTTTACTTGTGCTGCCCAGCCCTCACCTCTTAAGTACTTGAAGATAGGCTGATGGTAAATCAGTACTCCTGTTGACCAATGAGGGGCCCGTTTTCCAGGTTTCAATCACTTTCCTGGCTGTTTTTGTGCCTGCTCATCCAACAATCTTAGTAGCTGCAAAATTGAATATGTGTCCTTGTTCATTGCAGTGTGAGACTACCAATGAGTTCGGGTCTCCTCGTCTGACCGCTCACTTGTGTTCTTGCAATCTGGTGGTTAGCTTCCTCCCTGTCTGCCCTACATAGTCACAGGGGCAATCAATAGCAATAGCACTTAGACTTATATACCGCTTCATAGTGCTTTACAGCCCTCTCTAAGCGGTTTATAGAGTTCAGCATATTGCCCCCAACAATCTGGGTCCTCATTTTACCGACCTCAGAAGGATGGAAGGCTGAGTCAACCTTGAGCCGGTGAGATTTGAACAGCTGAACTAGCAGTAGCCTGCAGTGCTGCATTTAACCACTGCACCATCTCGGCTCTTACCTTATCTTATCTTATCCTATCCAGGCAGGGCATTCGGTAGATTACATTGGAAGTATCTCCCACCTCCAAGCAATCTTTACAATGCATAATTTGTCCTAGTATGGTAGTCTCTGGGTGGTGTGCGATGCCCACTTGCAGATCATGGTAGCCGTGTTCTACAGCTTCAGAAACGTTTTTGATGTATGGCAGGGTGTGGTATGTGGTTGATCTTGTACCTTGTTTCTGTTGTGGCCTGCCAGCAGAGCTGGCGGCAGACTCAGACAGTGAGGAGGTTGGGGAGGAACATGGGCCAGTGCTGGAGTCTGGGGAAGGCTCTGATGAGTGCTTTGAGTTGGAGGCAGAGATGGGGCCAGGGCCGTCTGACAGTTATCAGCTACCTTTGGAGTCGGGGATAAGTGGGGCAGAAGAACAGCTGGAGCCTGTTCCCGATGTGCGCATGGGCAGAGCTGTCAGGAGAAGGGAACAATTAAGGAACGGGTTGACTCGGGAGTAAAGTCACAAGTGGGCGCTGAATGGCCCCTCCCATAGGGAATAAATAGCAAAAGGGGAGTGGTGTTTGCAGGAGACAATTAGTTTGTTTATTAGTGTGAAGATTTGCTTATCTGAGTCTGTGCCTCACAGAGTGTCAGTTTTGGAAGCCATATTAGCATCAGAAGCTTCCACGCTGCCACAGTCTTGTGCTTAGGAAATTAGGAGGGGGGATTTAGTAGAGGGAATGTAGTTAGACATAATAGCATTCTTCTTTTCGGTCAAGGTCATGATATTCCTGCACCTGGAGGAGGTGTGGTTGAAGGGATGGCTCCGGTTGCGATGGATGGTGATTGGACCATGTGATGGACTGATGGGTGCAGGGGTGGATTTGGGGTTTTGATTTACTGAGGGAAAACCCGGAACTGTCAGCCTCCGAAAGGCCTGCTTGCTTCGGCTGTCATAGAAACGGTGGGAGGGGGGTTGGGATAGGTATTTGGGTGGGGGTTGGGAAGCTGCTGGAGATGTCCCTGTTCGTCTCTGATAGTACTCTGGGGAGGAAAGTTCTCATCATGTTCTACCAGGCTTCAGAGACATGTATATTGCCTGCTCAAGGTCAACGGCTTCATCGGACCAGATGTGGACATCCAAGCGGCTGTTGCGCCCACATGACACCTTGGCACATGAGGATTGGATGATCTGCCCAAGGGGGTTATGAGGGTGGGTTTTGGGATGCTTTGTATATGCATTTTGCGCGCTTTTTGCTTCAGAACTTGCTTTCCTTTTGTTGCTATCACTTCTTGTCTAGTAAAAGTACTCATCTCTATAAACACGGAGTTGGGGTTTTTATTTCTTGGACTTTGAATGGAAGCACACCCGACATTAAGCAAGTTACATATCCCCTACCCCTAATGAACCACTTGTCAAAAGGCAAAATTTTCACCAAGCTAGACCTAAGGGAAGCATATTACCGAGTCCGCATAAAGGAGGGAGACGAATGGAAAACAGCTTTTAACTGCCCCCTGGGCAGTTTCCAATTCTGAGTCATGCCTTTTGGACTTCAAGGCCCCCCCGCAGTATTTATGCTACTGATCAATGAGGTACTACATGAACATCTTGTATAAGGGGGTCTTCATTTACCTGAATGGCATCCTTAGATTCAGCGAAAACTTGGAACATCATGTCAAACTAGTCAAACAAGTGCTGAAGAAGCTTTTAGCGGCCAAACTCTACATGAAGCTGTCTTAAGTGCGAATTCCATAAGGAGTCTTTGGACTACCTGGGCTACCGAGTGTCTAACCACGGGATCAAAATGGACCCTGAAAAGGTGAAGGCTGTGCTAGATTGGCAATCCCCACGAACGCGTAAGCAACTTCAAAGCTTTCTGGGTTTTGCAAATTTCTATAGACAATTCATCCCTTCCTTCCCATCGCACTCCCTTTAACTGAGTTGCTAAAAACTGGTCCGCCTCCAACCAAGCCAAAACCTAGCCAACCTCTCGCTTGGACAATGGACTGTCAAAAATCCTTTGAACAATTAAAGCACCTGTTTGCGGAGGAGCTGATCCTCCAGCATCCTGATCCAAATAAACCTTTTATAGTCCAAGCCGACGCCAGTGACATAGCTGTAGCAGCTGTTCTCCTTGCTAGTGGAGACAGCATCCAGGAATAGGTTAACTCCATCTATTATCCAATAGGACTGAATCTGCAAAGTAGATGACATTCCTCCTCTTCCTGTGACTTCCACTTTTTAGACTCAGTCTTATCCTGGACAAGATGTGATTTTAAGAGCTTCTGTTCCTGAATACTGTTTCCAAACCTTTTGGAAAATTAGCTTGCATTTCTATCTGCAGTTTGAGTTGTTACCGGCGAGAAGGGCTTGCTAACAGCCCCAAGTAGCACACGAGCCTAGCTCCGCAGCTACGAGAACCCGAGCGTGGGAGGCACCATTTTGTTGGGTCACCATTTTTCTTTCCCCTCGTGCCCGGGGTTATTCCTCCTGGGGTTGCTGAGCCAGGGATCTGCCTCGCGCTCTAGCTTCTCTCTCCTAAGCCTCCTGTAGCCTCTGTTCCTCGGAGCACGCTACCTTGCCTTGCTGACTGCCGGTCTGTTTCGGTGGCTTATTTCTGAGCCACGTGGAGGAATCCAAGATGGCGGACGCCACTTCTAGCCGAGCGGCCATTTTAGAATGGGGTTCTTCCCCTTCGTCCACCAGCAGTCACGGCCGTTCTGGAGCCACTACCAGGGCATCCAAAAAGAAGGCCACCTCAGAGGGGTCACGCTCTGGCCGGTCCCACAGATCATCCAAGAGGGTGGACAAACAGGACCAGAGCAAGCACAAGCCCATTGAAAAAGTCATCGCCAAAGCCCTAAAGTCCTCCTCCCACAGACTCAGTGGGCATCAGGGGCTGCACTCTACGAGATCTCTATCTCCTTCTCTCCCCCCACCCATGCAGGGGGAGCAGACCCCTGGGGCTTTGCAAGTATTGCCTGCTGAAATTTTAATGGAGCCTGGTCTAGATTTGCCCGGCAACAGTGAGAGGTGTTTTGGCTTCGTGCCATCCTCCAGGGATCTCATTCCTTCTGAGGCCCAGGCCCAATTCAGCAGGGGTTCTAGGGCAGAAGCAACCTTCACTCCCACCGCTGCAGGCCTTTGTTCGGAGGAGCACTTTGGGCCTTCTGCCCAGGCCAGTATGGGAGCATGGATGGCTGAGGCCATTAAGAAGGTATCGCTGCTGGGTTACAGCAGAGGCCTTATAGGAGGTCTAGTTCCCCTAGGCCCCAGGAACACCATCAGAATCTGCCTCAAATGGAAGAGGAAGATCAATATCCTGAGGAGGCCCTGTCTCACTCTTCTTCTGGTTGTGCTGCCTCCTTCGGTGAAGAGGGGGAGATCAGAGAATTTGATTTATCTGAGGATGAGGGTCTTCCACCCGATCATCCTTCAATAATTAGTTTGCGTCAATACCAAAGGGCCCATTTCCCACAGTCATTTAGGCCCCAGATCGTAATAGCCCGGGGAGAAGACTGTGGAAGGGCCTGGGGGAGGGAGCTGATAGTAATGGCAGTATCAGGCCCTGCCGTTTGGCTTCTCCTCCGCTCCTCGGGTGTTCACCAAGCTGAGGGCGGCCCTGGCAGGTCATCTGCACACCCTTCCCATCCGCATTCAATTTTACCTGGACAACATCCTGATCCAGTCAGCTTCTCAAGCCCAAGCTGCCCGGGACTTGGAGACTACAATTTGCGTCCTTCAGGACCACGGTTTCTCGATAAACAGGGCCAAAAGTCATCTAATCCCCACCACTCGTATCCAGCACATCTGGACAATCATTGACACGGTTGAATCCAAGGCCTTCCTTTCCCAGGAGCGCCAATCCAGCCTCAGAGACATTTATGTATTTATTATTGGGTTCTTCTATGCCGCCCTACTCCTACTCAGGGCGGCGTACAACATTGTGCAAGAACACTAAAACAATAAACAACGATTAAAACAATTTTAAAAAGATTAAAAAGTTAAAAAGATATTCAGCAACATACATACAAGGGGAGAGCTCGGATGGAACTAGTCTCAACCCCCTACTTGCAAGAAGAGCCATGTCTTGACGGCTTTTCGGAAGGCCAGCAGGGTGGGGATAGTTCGGATCTCTGGGGGAAGTTGGTTCCAGAGCACGGGGCCCCCCACAGAGAAGGCCTTCCCCCTAGGGCCCGCCAGCCAGCATTGTTTGGCTGACGGGACCTGGAGGAGACCCACTCTGTGGGCCCTAACCGGTTGAAGGGAAGTGTGAGGCAGAATGCGGTCCCGAAGGTAACCTGGTCCTAAGCCATGTTGGGCTTTAAAGATGATGATCAACACCTTGAATTGCACACGGAGACCGATGGGCAGCCAATGCAGCTGGCGGAGTATAGGTGTAACGTGGGTGTATCTTGACACACCCACCACAGCACGCGCAGCCGCATTTTGCACCAACTGGAGTCTCCGAATACTCTTCAAGGGTAGCCCCATGTAGAGCACATTGCAGTAGTCCAATCGAGAGGTGACAAGGGCATGAGTGACCGTGAGCAGAGCCTCCTTCTCCAAGTATGGCCGCAATTGGTGCACCAGGCGAACCTATGCAAAAGCCTCCTAGCCACAGCTGTAAGATGTTGATCTAATTTTAGCTGTGGATCTAGGAGGACTCCCAAATTGCGCACCTGTTCTGAGGGAGTTAATTTACCTCCCTCGAGAACCAAGGAGGGACAGTTATCATGGTCCTTAGGAGGCAATATCAAGAGCCACTCAGTCTTGTCGGGGTTGAGTCTGAGTCTGTTCCTCCCCATCCAGGTCCTAACGTCGTCCAGGCATCGGCACATTACATCAACTGCCTCTCTGAATTGAGACGAGGTGGTGATGTACAGCTGGGTGTCGTCAGCGTACTGATGAAAACTCACCCCGTGTCTGCGGATGATCTCCCCCAGCGGTTTCATGTAAATGTTAAACAGGATGGGTGAGAGGACCGAACCCTGAGGCACCCCACATGTCAGGGGCCTAGGAGACGACCTCTGCCCTCCTGTTAACACCGACTGCATCCTGTCGGCGAGATAAGAGGAGAACCACCGCAAAACGGTGCCTCCCACTCCCAACTCGCCGAGACGATGCAGAAGGATACCATGGTCGATGGTATCGAAAGCCGCTGAGAGGTCAAGTAGCACCAGGATGGAGGAATTTCCCTCATCCCGGGCTCGCCAGAGATCATCCATCAGGGCAACCAAGGTAGTTTCTGTACTGTAGCCGCGCCTGAAACCCGACTGATAGGAGTCTAGATGATCAGTTTCCTCCAATAGCCGCAGAAGCTGAGAAGCCACCACCTTCTCCACAACTTTACCTATAAAAGGTAAGTTGGAGACCGGACGAAAGTTCTTCAAGTCCGCTGGATCCAGGGAAGGCTTCTTAAGGAGGGGTCTCACCACCGCAACTTTTAACGGCTGCGGTACGGATCCCTCTCTAAAAGAAGCAGTGACATGGCAATGGCTGTCAGGCGTGATCGCTCCGTAACCCCTCAATTTCTGTCCCAGCTCCTGGGGAAGATGATTTTATGCATCTCCATCACACCGTGGGCTCGACTTCACTCCAGGTGTCTACAGTGGTTCCTGCTCCCGTTCCAGAGGGAAGGCAACAGTACTTCTCTCCAACAGATCAGCGTTACATTAGAAGTCCTTTGGTAGCTTCAGTGGTGGACCTCGGCGGCCATCTCCAGGGGCAGCATGTTCCAGGAGCCGCGTTGCCTGGTCACGATGACAGATGCCAGCCTGTCAGGTTGAGAAGCACATCTCCAATCACGCATGGCTCAGGGTCAGTGGAGCCAGGATGACCTAGCCCACAATATAAACTGGCTGGAGTTTCGGGCGATTCACCTAGCCCCCAGAGAATTCTGGGATGTGGTCTCCGGCCAACACGTCGTAGTCCTCAAGGACAATGTTGCAGCGAAAGCACATGTCAACAGGCTGGGGGGCATTCATTCCAAGGCCCTCATGGAAGAGGCTTTTCAGTTAGGCCTGTGGGTGGAGACCAATCTCTTGTCCATTCGAGCGGGCCACATCTCAGGAGCAGTGAACGTTCAAGCGGACTGGCTCAGCCTGTCCACAGTGGACCACGCGGAGTGGCGCCTACATCCATCTCTATTCAGGGAGATTTCAAATAGGTTCGGTCCTCCCTCTGTCGACCTATTCGCCACTCGGGACAACACTCAACTCCCTCTTTTCTTCTCCTGCTTTCCAGTGCCCGGCGCAGAGGGGGTGGATGCTTTGCACAGCCCTTCGCCTCAGGGTCTCCTGTACGCCTTTCCCCCTCTTCCCCCTCATTCTGAGGGTCATTTGGAAGCTCCTGGAGGAGAGGGTGGAATTTCTGCTGCTGGCCCTTCACTGGCCCAGGCGCCCCTGGTTCACAGACCTCATCAGCCTGTCAGTAGCCAGTCCACGGAGGATTCCTCGGAGGAGGATTCATCTCAGCCAGGAGGCGCTCATTCACCCTGACTCTCAATGGTTTCATTTGACCGTTTGGCGATTGAGCGGCGATTGCTGAGGGGGGGCAATCATTCAGATAGCATCATCAGGACTCTCCAAGCTTCCCGCAGGGCTTCCACCAACAGAATTACAACGCCACTTGAAGAGCATTTTGTTCTTGGTGTGTCGCGCAGGGTTGTCGCCCCTTGGAGCCTTCTGTCAACCACGTATTGGAATTTCTCCAGGCAGGCCTGGACAAGAGGCTAGCCCCTAATACTCTTCAGCAGCAGGTGGCAGCTCTGTCGTCTGTATTGACTTGCAGTGCCAAGGATTTCTTATCCCAACACCCAGTAATTTGTCAATTTCTGTGCGGGGCGTCCAACCTGCGGCCTCCAGTTGTTTATCGCTATCCCACGTGGGATTTGTCGAAGGTTCTCGATTTGTTTACTCAGAGCCCATTTGAACCTCTTTGGGAGGCCAGTCTGCGACATCTGTCCTACAAAGTGGCCTTCCTAGTGGCAGTTACATCAGCTTGTAGAATTTCTGAGCCAGCTGTGCTGTCCATCTGTTCTGATCTTTGTGTTTTCCACGCGGACAGGGTTGTCTTGCGTCTCGATCCTACCTTCGTGCCCAAGATTAATTCGTAGTTCCACAGGGCCCAGGAGCTGGTTCTTCCAAATTTCTGCCCTCACCTAGCTCATCGGCTTGAACGCAAGTGGCACACGCTGGATGTTCGTAGGGCACTCAAGTTCTACATTTCACGAACTTCATTTCGTAGATCTGAATCTCTTCTGGTTTCCTTTCAACCCTCTACGATGGGATCTAAGGTTTCTTCTTCCACCGTGGGGCGGTGGATCAGAGCCTGCATTGCCAAGGCCTATGAGGTTCAGGCCTTACCAAAGCCGAGACATGTCACCGCTCATTCTACAAGGAATGTGGCTACTTCGGCCGCTTGGGCAACGCAGGCTTCGATTGAGGAAGTCTGTCAAGCGGCCACCTGGTCTTCTCCATCCCCGTTCATCCGACACTACAAATTGGATTTGTATGCATCAGCGGAGGCTGCCTTTGGTCGACGTGTACTGCAAGGTGTTCGATTGGACCAGGGCTGCAAGACCGGGTTGCTCCCGCCCACTAGGACAGCCAGCTTTGGTATGTCCCATTCCTGGATGCTGCCTCCACTAGCAAGGAAAAGGTGCGTTGGTCTTACCTGATACGCTCCTTCTCGTAGCTGTGGAGACAGCATCCAGCCCCACCCGGCTTTCCATCCGGTCTTGCCTTTTGGGACCTTCTTTTGAGCACTGGGAGCACCACACATGTCTGCATCATCGCCTTCATCAAAAAAGCAGAAGTCACAGGAAGAGGAGGCATCTCATCTACTTTGCAGACTCAGTCCTATTGGATAATAGACAGAGTTAACTCATTCCTGGATGCTGTCTCCACGGCTACGAGAAGGAGCGTATCAGATAAGACCAACGCCCCTTCTACTTCAAAAGAACCTTCAAAATGAGTTAATGCCTTGCGTTTATGTGTCAAAAAAGTTAATGGACACTGAATGTAGATGGGCAGTATGGGAGAAAGAGGCTTTTGCAGTGCGATGGGCTCTCTTATCCTGGAGACACTTTCTAGAGGGGGCTAAGGAGCCCTTCGAAATGTGGACTGATCATAAAAACCTCGAGGTGCTGAAGACCCCTAGGAAACTTTCCCCCAAACAAGTTCACTGGGCTCAGTATTTTAAACGCTTCAACTTCAACCTAAAATACTTCCAGGGGGAAAGAACCTATTGGCTGATGCTTTATCTAGAAAACCCCAATTTGACAGCCGACGAGAAGAGATGGTACATGCCATGATCTCTGAAGCCCAACTAGCTGCCCAAGCGCGCACTAGAGCACAAACCAGATGCCGTTCCGACCTCCCCGAAAACAACAAGTTGACAGCCGAGTTGAAAGTGGCACTATCGAGCGATACATGGTTTAAAGAAAACCAAACGGACTTAACTTTGAGGGAGGGACTTGCTTGGAAAGGGAGTAAGATTTATGTGGTCCAGGGCATGAGACTAATGGTGCTAAAACATAGCCATGATTCTCGACTAGGGGGGCACTTTGGATTTTTAAAAACCCTCCATTTGGTTAGGAGACAATTCTGGTGGCCAAGGATGAAGACCGAGATAAAGGATTATGTTAGAAGCTGCACTATTTGTGCCACCATGTAATCCAGACCAGGGAGACTTCTGGTGGTGACGTTTCCTGCGCCAAGAAGTAGAGGGACAGGGCTCTGTCCCCAAGATTTCTATTTTCCTGTTGGGCCTGTTACAGTATGATCGGACCCAGAGGGACCGATCGGTGGATAGGGGATCTACTGGAGTCTAAGAGGCAACCTGCTATTGCCTTGCAAGACGAGGATTAACCCCTCAACTCTGACTGGGAAAAGAAGAACAGACATTTTCCGGCTGGCCATAGCAGAGACGACCACGTAGAAGGGAGGCAAAAAGGGAATAATAAGCTAAATCGGAGATCCGGAGGACTATTTAAAGATTTACAAACTGGAGGTGTGGATCGAGTGAGCCAGATTTTTGACAGCTCTGAAGGAAGCGGCAAACTGAAATGAGCTGTAACAAACGCTGCGAAACCGGAGTCACGGAGAGAGTGACGAGGTGAAAAATCTAAGAGGAAAGTTACTGGCGAGAGGACTGGGCGCTCTGAAGACAAAGCTTTGAACAATTGATAAGTTTTGGAAGCTAATTATAAAGAGACCTAATTTGACTAA
The DNA here is from genome assembly GCA_023053685.1 of Diadophis punctatus similis. Taxonomy (NCBI): domain Eukaryota; kingdom Metazoa; phylum Chordata; class Lepidosauria; order Squamata; family Dipsadidae; genus Diadophis; species Diadophis punctatus. The sequence goes on from JALIGW010000012.1 coordinate 1,025,428, forward strand.
AAACCTAGAAGATTGGGACTTTGGATTGGGGACTTGGACTTTGCTTCTGTCGAGGAGATCAACACCACGGAGGTACTTATGATACTCACGAACTCTTGGCAGCCATTATTTAAATACTTTGAAGGACTGAACTTTTAAAGAGACAGTGAAGAAAAGAAATAAGAACAGACTTTTAAGTACGGCTCCTACCCCAAAGACTGGTTAAAGTACAAAAGAACGATTAATTGGCTGAGTATATAACCAAAAAAAATTTGTATAAAGTGTTTGGAATAAGGTGTGAAGAAAATTTTCTATCCAATGAATTAATGATAATATTCTAATTACGAATTATATTTTGGTGAGATTGATAAATATTACTCCTTAGTGCTTATTTGATGAATTACTCGTATTTACCTACTGATAAATTTATATTAAGATAATTAACTCATGGTATTAATATATTTATAATATTCATAATAATATTTAGTATTTAATATAAACTACTCATCTTATTCTTCCCTTTAAGATTAATTTACCAACCTATTAATTTACTTGCTACTGTATTTATTAGTATATTCATTATTATATTAACTATACCTTTATATATAATTATAGTGAAATCAAATTGATACTTATTGTTTGTGGGAGGGAAAATATCTGAAAGAGATTATATGGTAATATAGAAAAGTTAGTGATTATTCTATTAGATCATAAATATAATATAATACAATAGGGGGAAATCTGTGTATATGCTTCTGTGGAAAAATATTTGTGACTCACTTAACATATCTAGCACAACAACAGTTACCAAGTTGAGCAAAAAACAAACACCAAACCCAATTCCACCAGTAGCAGGGTCACCACTTCAACAAAGATCTACCAAAACCATGTCAGTAAAAGAAAAAACAACCTCAACCACAAGCCTACAGTCTATTCAAGATACTCTTATAATGATGCAAGAATCAATGATGAAAACTCAAACGGCAATTGAAACTAATAGGGAGGAGGCTAAACAACATCATGAAGAAATTAAAACAGAAATGGTTGAAGTAAAAGACAAGGTGAAGAGCATGGATGACAAGATTGAAAACATTCAGCAATCACTAGCAGAAAATGAACAAAAGATACAAACAATAGCAAATAAGGTGGAATTGGTGGAACAAAAAATAGATAATATTGAGGAGAAAAACGCTTTAATTGTCAGGAATCTGGAAGATGCCTTAGCCCATCTTGAAATGGACCACGCTTCTTACTACCTGAGGTTCCAGAATATTCTGGAAGAGAAAGGAGAAAACTTAGGAGAAAAAGTAGCAGAGATCCTAGCGGAAATCCTTCAAATAGACCCACAAGAGATGATTAAGGAGATTGATGAAATATACCGGGTCAATACCAACTACGCAAGAAAACACCATCTCCCAAGAGAAATACACATCAAATTTCCAAAGAGAGCGGTCCGGGATGACATACTTAAATTGACTAGGAATGAGGCTATTTTCTACAAGGGTAAAGAAATTATAATTTTAAAACAGATCCCCCGCAGAATAAGAAATTACAGAAAACAATATCAATTCTTAACAAACCGGCTAACAAAAGACAAAATTATGTTTTGATGGCTGATGCCAGAGGGACTACTAATAACATGGCAGGACAAAAAATATAAAATTGGCTCGATTGAACAAGCACGAGAATTTTTTGATCAGAACTGTGAACCAGATGAAGAACAAACTAGTAGAGAAAGCAGAGACGAATTAGAGAGTAGGAGCCAGGAAGAAGAGTTAGTAGAAGAGTCTGAGAAAAAAAGGGAGGTAAAGAAGAGACAGGAACAGCAAGAAGGAGCAAAAGGTAGAACACTAAGAGAGACAAGAAACTCTAGAAGATATTACAGACAATAATGGCAGAAGAAGTCAAAATAATATCGATAAACATAAATGGACTGAATAACCCAAAGAAAAGATCTCAAACATTTTCTAAATTAAAGAAACTTTATTTTAATGTGATCTCCTTACAGGAGGTCCATATAAAAAAAGAAGACAAAAATTACTTGAGAATTTTAAATTAGGCAGATTATATTCAGCTTTAGAAGAAGAAGAAAAAAAGGGGGGGGGAATTGCGGTATACGTCAAAAAAATCATAAATTCAAATTTGGTATATAAGGACCAAGAAGGCCGAGTACTTATAATCAATTTGGAAACAGGCCAGAAACCCATCTCATTGATAACAATATACGCCCCAAATGACAATCAGTTTGAATTCTATAAAAAATTGCATGAGAAAATTATAGAATTGGGATTAGACAACATATGTATTATCGGGGATTTCAATGCTATTGCCAATAGTAAGATAGATTACAAAAGTAAAAAACATATTAAAAAGAAGAACACACTCCCGCGATCTTTCTGGGAGATGAGTAACGAATTTGGTCTCAGATATATTTGGAGGGAAAAACATAATTCAGAACAACAATATACCTACTACTCAAATCCGCACCAATCTTGGTCGCAGATTGACTAGCTTGGGCGACTCCGGAATTGATTAATGAAACTGAAGAGATAGATATTGAACCTAATATTTGAGCTGATCATAGTCCTATAACTATAAGATGGAGAGGAAGGAAGAGAAAGTTAAGATGGACTATGAACCAATTGCTAACCAAAGATAAGGAATTCAAAGAAATGTTTGAGAAAGAACTAGGAATATTTTTCAAAATAAATAAAACCAAAGAGATCTCGACTCAAATCCTTTGGGACGCAACAAAAGCATATAAGCGGGGCCTAATAATAGCATATACAGCAAAAAAGAAAAAGGAAAAAAGGGCACATTTGGAGTCCCTATACCAGTGATGGCGAACCTTTTTTTGCTCAGGTGCCAAAAGTGCTATTATCGGGTGCCATTATCCCATAATGCAATGCCCTCCCCCCGCGCAGCCATGCACAACCCCCCCCGGTGCATGCGCACAGACCTCACTGAAGCCTCCGGATTTCCAGTAGGCCCGTTGTGCCATTTTTCGCCCTCCCCAGGCTTCAGGAAAGCCTCCGGAGCTTGTGGATGGCGAAAAACAGGCCCAACGGGCCTACCAGAAGTTCGGAAACCTGAGGGCCTTGTGTGCCCTCAGATATGGTTCCGTGTGCCACCTGTGGCACGCGTGCCATAGGTTCACCATCACAGCCCAATACCAAGAATTAAAAAAAGAAACAATTACAGAATGACCCACAAAATAAAAATATAAAAGAACAAAGAGATACAATAAAACATAAAATAAACCTAAACACTCAAGAATAATTAGCTTTTAATATAAAAATGGCCAAGCAAAACTATTTTGAGAATGCAAATAAGCCAAGTAGATGGCTTGCCTATAGATTAAGAAAACAAAAAGAAGCAAAAATGATAAATTGTTAGATGAAGATGGAAACGTACAGTATAGTAAGGAGGCAAAAAAGAATATAGTATTAAGATTTTACAAAAAACTCTATACCCGGGAAGAGATAGACGAGGAAAAAAATCAAGGAATATTTAGACTCAGTAAATACTAGACAAATTACTGAAGACCAAGGACAATTATTGAATAGTCCTATTACAAACATGGAACTACAAGCTATTATAAAGCAACAGAAAAACAATAAAACTCCAGGACCAGATGGACCACCCGTTGAAATATATAAAGATACACCAAATATTTTTGAAGAAACTATGTTGGAGTTATTTAACGAGGTACTAGAGAAAGCACAACTACCTCCATCTTGGTCCGAAGCTTTAATATCATTGATCCTCAAAGAAGATTCAAATCATGAGTTAATTCAAAATTACAGAGCTATATCTCTTCTCAACGCAGATTATAAAATATTTATAGCCATAATATCAGAAAGATTCAAGAAAATTCTAAATGAATATATACACCAGGATCAAAACGGGTTTCTGCCAAAACATCAAATAAAAAAAAACAATTTAAGAACAATAATAAATGTTCTGGAATATTATGAGGAACACCCTGGTAAACAATTGGCACTGGTTTTCCTTGATGCCCAGAAGGCATTTGATAATGTCAACTGGAAATTTATTATTCACCAATTGGAGAAGATGAAATTTGGCACTAAATTTATAAATATAATACAATCAATTTATTCGAAACAATCAGCTAATATTATAGTAAATGGTGAATGTACAGAGAAATTCGAAATTGAAAAAAGAGTTAGACAGGGATGTCCACTATCTCCTCTTCTATTTATATTAATGCTGGAAACTCTACTGATTAAAGTAAGAGAAGAACAAATAATTAAAGGACTATCTATTAGAAATGAAGAATATAAGATCCAAGCCTTTGCCGATGATCTGGCTTTTATAATAGAAGAACCACTTGAGTCAGGACCGAAATTAATAGAACTAATTGAAGAATTCAGAGAAGTTGCCGGACTTAAACAAAAATAAAATGAAAATTATAACCAAAAATCTTAGGAAAAATCAGGCAAACCAATTGGAAGAAATAACAGGCATGCAAGTGATCAAAAAAGTAAAAAATTTAGGAATTTGGCTAATGGCAAAGTGCTCAACAATAAAAGAAAACAACAAAATATTAATACAAATTTAAAAAGACCTTGAAAATTGGAAAAATTTACAAATATCATTAATTGGAAGAATTTCTTCCATTAAAATGAATGTCCTACCAAAGTTGCTATTCCTATATCAGGTAATTCCGATTAACCCAGGAAGACCCTTCTTTCTAGATTTGACAAAGACAATTTTAAAATATATCTGGCAAGGGAAAAAAAACGAGGATAAGACAAATCTCATTACAAGATGACAAAGAAAAAGGTGGATTTGGTGTCCCAAATTGATTATTATATTACTACTCTGCAGCTTTAACCTGGATAAGAGAGTGGATTGAACTCAAAAACAACGGAATTTTGAAGATTGAAGGACATGACCTCCTTTTAGGATGGCATGCATTTATTTGGGACGAAAAACATAAATCACATACTTACTTTAAAAAACATCTATTAAGAAATTCACTCTTACAAATTTGGTTAAATATTAAAAGTCAACATTAACCAAAAACACCAAACTGGATTTCCCCTGTAGAAGCAATAAAACATCCAAGTTTAATGACTCCTGATAAGGTAATAAAATATAAAGACCTAGTAAATGAACAAGGAATATTGAAAAATAGAGAAGAACTGTTGGAATTTGGTATAAAATTAGACTGGTGGACTTATACCCAAGTACAAGTGAAGTTTCAAAAGGATAATAAAACACACGGATTCCAGAAGGGCTATAGCGACTTTGATAGGACATTAGTAGGTACCGAGGAAAAACTAATTGGGAAAATTTACAAATTTTTAATAAGATATAAAATGGAAGAGGAGATAGTGAAAGAACCAATGATTCGATGGGCAAAAAACTTTGGGCACTCGATTGAGCTAGAAAAATGGGAAAAAATTTGGACAACGAATTGGCAAATGACAAGGTCTGTGGCGTTTAAGGAAAACCAGTACAAGATGTTTTACAGGTGGCACTTACCACTAATGAGAATAGCAAAGATGTTCCCTAACTCGTCAGCATCTTGTTGGAAATGTAAAAAAGAAATAGGCACCTATTACCACCTTTGGTGGACCTGTATAAAAGCTAAGAATTATTGGAATAACATAGGAAATTAGATAAAAGAAATAATTAATGAAGATATTGACAGAAAACCCAAATTCTTCCTGCTTGGCATAATTGACAAAAGATACAAAAAGATTTATACAGTATCTTATTATACATATACTCACGGCAGCAAGAATTATTTACGCACAATTCTGGAGAAATAAAGAAATACCTAAAGAAGACGACGTAATTAGAAAGATAATGGTCTGTGCCGAGATGGACAAACTGACCATGCAACTAAAGGAAAAAGAAGAATCTGAGTACTATAAAATATGGAATAAATTTTATGATTGGTTGAGAAAGAGAAGGAATAAACAAAATAAGATGTAAAACCGCTAACCTCGAATAAAAAGAGATTTTATTGCTTAAAAGATTTAAATATAGAAATAGTTATAACATTGTATATACAGTATGTAAAGACTATATAAACATAAACTAATATTTATTTATTTATTTATTTATTTTGTTATTCTTATATGACGCCCAACTCCCGAAGGACTCAGGGCGGCGTACAACATAAGAGATACAAGAATAAACAAAATTTCAACAATTTAAAAACGGTACAAAATTTAAAAAGGCAGTATAAAAGCAACAACGACATCCATCCATTCAACCACATACATACTTGGGGGGTAAGCTCAAATGGTTAAGCTGTCCCCCCCACCTGCAGGAAGAGCCATGTCTTAACGGCCTTTCGGAAGGCCAGCAGAGTGGGGATGGTTCGGGTCTCTGGGGGGAGTTGGTTCCAGAGCACGGGGCCAGCCACAGAGAAGGCCCTCCCCCTGGGGCCCGCCAGCCGGCATTGCTTGGCCGACGGGACCCGGAGGAGGCCAACTCTGTGGGCCCTAACCGGTCGGAGGGAAGTATGCGGCAGAATGCGGTCCCGGAGATATCCTGGTCCTAAGCCATGAATGGCTTTAAAGATGGTGATCAACACCTTGAATTGGACCCGGAGACCGATGGGCAACCAATGCAGCTGGCGGAGAATCGGTGTCACGTGGGTGTACCTCGGCACACCCACCACAGCACGCGCAGCCGCATTTTGCACCAACTGAAGTCTCCGGATACTCTTCAAGGGTAGCCCCATGTAGAGCGCATTGCAGTAGTCCAAACGCGAGGTGACAAGGGCATGAGTGACCGTGAGTAAAGCCTCCTTCTCCAGATATGGCCGCAGCTGGTGCACCAGGCGAACCTGTGCAAAGGCCCCCCTAGCCACAGCAGAAAGGTGATGATCTAATTTTAGCTGTGGATCTAGGAGGACCCCCAAGTTGCGGACCTGGTCTGAGGGAGTCAGTTTCGCACCCTCGAAGACCAAGGAGGGACAGTTATCATGGTCCTTAGGAGGCATTATCCACAGCCACTCGGTCTTGTCGGGATTAAGTCTGAGTCTGTTCCTCCCCATCCAGATCTTAACGTCGTCCAGGCATCGGCACATTACATCAACTGCCTCCCTGAAGTCAGACGGGGTGGTGATGTACAGCTGGGTGTCGTCAGCGTACTGATGGAAACACACCCCATGCCTGCGGATGATCTCACCCAACGGTTTCATGTAGATGTTAAACAGGATGGGCGAGAGAACCGACCCCTGGGGCACCCCACATAGTAGGGGCCTGGGGGACGATCTCTGCCCTCCTGCCAACACCGACTGCATCCGATCGGCGAGATAAGAGGAGAACCACCGCAAAACGGTGCCTCCCACTCCCAACTCGCCGAGCCGATGCAGAAGGATACCATGGTCGATGGTATCGAAAGCCGCTGAGAGGTCAAGTAGCACCAGGATGGAGGAGTTCCCCCCATCCCGGGCCCGCCAGAGATCATCCATCAGAGCGACCAAGGCAGTTTCTGTACTGTAGCCGCGCCTGAAACCCGACTGATAAGGATCTAGATGGTCTGTTTCATCCAGGAGCTGCAGAAGCTGGGTCACCACCACCTTCTCTACAACTTTACCTAGAAAAGGTAAGTTGGAGACTGGACGGTAGTTTTTCAAATCGGCTGGATCCAGGGAAGGCTTCTTCAGGAGGGGTCGCACCACCGCAGCTTTTAATGACTGCGGTACGGATCCCTCTCGCAAAGAAGCGATGATCACCGCCTGGATCCAGCCGCGTGCCACCTCCCTGCTGGCCGAAACCAGCCAGGAGGGGCACGGGTCCAATAAACAGGTGGAGGTACCCATCGCTCCCATAGCCCTGTCCACATCCTCGGGAGAAACAGGCCCAAACTCTTCCCATAATGGTGGACTAAGACTCGCCCCTGTCAACTCTATGGACTCTGCCATGCCGGAGTCCAAATTTGACCGAATCTGAGCGACTTTATCCGACAGAAACTCAGCGAATTCCTCAGCTCTGCCTTGTAAGTGTTCCTCGCTCCCCCCTTTTGCAAGGAGGGAGCGAGTCACCCTAAACAAGGCGGCTGGACGAGAATCTGCGGACGCAATAAGAGCGGAAAGATAAGATCGTCTTGCCGCCCTTATCGCCACTAAATAAGATCTGATGTAAATTCTTAATAGTGTTCGGTCAGACTCGGTCTTCTTTTTCCTCCAGCGGCGCTCCAGACGTCTCTTCTGGCGTTTCATCTCCCGGAGCTCCTCGGTAAACCAGGGAGCTTTCCGGGATCCACTGCCACGGAGAGGTCGCTTAGGCGCAATTCGGTCTAACGCCCCTGATGCTGCGGTGTTCCAAGCATCCACCAGGGAGTCAGCCGAGTTGTGTACCAGGGTTTCAGGTATTTCCCCAAGCTCCCTCTGGAATCCTTCCGGCTCCATTAGGCGCCTGGGGCGGAACCACCTAGTCGGTCCCGCCTCCCTGCGGGGGAGGAGTGGGGTTGTGAAATCCAGCCTCAGAAGGAAATGATCTGACCATGACAGTGGGGTGGTGACTATATCCCTTATCTTCAGATCATCTCTCCACTGCCCCGAGAGAAACACTAGGTCAAGTGTGTGACCACCCTCATGGGTCGGACCTTGAATTACTTGGGTTAGGTCCATGGTTGTCATGGAATCCATGAACTCCTGAGCTGCCCCAGAGGTTTCGCCAGCAGATGGCAGGTTAAAGTCCCCCAGCACCATAAGCCTGGGGAACTCAACCGCCAAGCCGGCTACTGCCTCAAGCAGCTCAGGCAGGGCCTTACTTACGCAGCTGGGAGGCAGGTACGTTAAGAAAAGGCCCACCTGAACCCCTAAGTCCAACTTCAGAAGGAGCGTCTCACACCCAACAATCTCCGGGGCAGGGATCCTACGAGGATGCAGATTTCCACGCGTTATAATTGCCACTCCTCCCCCCCTTCCCTGGGGTCGGGAATGATGCTGCACCAAGAAACCAGCTGGGCATATCTCAGAGAGGGCTACTCCCCCCTCCTGCCCTAGCCAGGTCTCGGTAACACACACCAGGTCTGCCCCCTCCTCTGTGATTAGATCACGTATCAGGGGGGCTTTGTTGATAATTGACCTGGCGTTGAGCAGCAGCATCCTGAGCCCAGGGCCCTGAAAACCCTGGTTGCCAGGTGTCTGGGTTGAGCACGATGGAACCGGATCAGAGGGGCCAGAACAAGGGATCGCTTGTATACAGCGAGGTCTTATTCCCCGAGAGCGGCCCTCCCCTCTGCTCCCGCAATATCTGCCTCTTCCCATTATGACCGAGATGTTCCGGCTCTCACCCCCATCAGAGACCCCCTCCCCCTCCCCGCTGGCCCTCCCCCCTTCCTGCAGGCCATACATACCATTCTCTTCAGCCAGGATAATTTCGTTCCGTCCTCCCCCGCTTCTGTTAGTACACTCGGCGGGTGGGGGTGGACATTCAGACCCCGGCTCTACCATTATCAATGGTCTTGCAGTACATACATATCTATCTCACTCATCCACAAACCACACACTCAAATTACAATCACACTTCCAAGAGGGGGGGGAATAATTTAAAATAGGATTAAGGGTTAAGGCGGGAGGCAAGTCTTCCATATAAAAAAGTGCGTGCTAGGAGAGCAAGTCCTGCGCATCTCCCCAGCTTCCCAGGATATTCTAAAGTCTGGGAGAGAGGAAAACCTCCCTTCTTCCAGTCGTCTTAAGGGAACAAACGCTCCTATTCCCATAGTCTGCAATTGTCCTCCAGTCCAAAACGGGTTCCACATTGTCAACACAGTTGCTGGTTCACCCAAGCCTAGCAATGGGGGGGGGGCAAGACATAGAAAGGCCTGCACTGTTGATTCACGGCAAGGCACCTCCCCCCCCTCCACGGTGGCCCGTCCCCAGAAAGATCAGATGGTAATCAATAATTCCTTCAGGGGTTTCCAGTTCATTCAGCCTACCAGACAAAGAGGCAGCAGTGGCCGATATTCCAAAGATCTATAGCTTGGGGAACGCTGATCCTTAGTCCGTTCTAATATTCAAGGCAGAACCACTCAAAATGGCCCCAGCTGATTTACAAACAGTAGCCCGTCTTCGTCCCCAGCCAAGGGGGAGGGGAAAGATCACTCCAGGAGGAGGGCTTACCGCCGCAAATCTTCACAGCAAGAGTGGTGGATTTGGAGTAGATGGTAAAACGCAGGAGGCTCAAAAGTTAAAGAAACTGAGGAGGCAGACAGAGCAACAAAGAGGGATGGCGAGACTCTCGGCCGCCGATGATCGGGCGCGCCGTCCGAGCTCGCCGTTTCCTCTTCGGGATGGTATCAATCTCCCAGGAGTCTATTTCAGGCACAGCACAGTAAGGTGGTTCGGGTCAGCAGATTCAGCAGACTCAACAGAGTATTTCCAGCGCCTTCCGCGCCTTCCGCATCTCGGTCCCAGTTCAATTTAAGGTTTCCTAAAAAGATCGGCCCTCACGGCGTTCCGTATTCAAAATGGGCGGCGGCAGTTTGTCGCTTGTCTTTCGGAGCAGGGAGAGTCTGGCAGAGGTTTTGCGGCATAAACCACAAGCGGCCGATGTCGTTGCCACCGCCTCCGAAAGCCAGGGAAATTCCACTCTCATCCCGAGATGGTAAGAAGCTCCGGGGGGGGGGCTCTAGAACTAAAGCCCAGTTCTTCCAGTTTTTTCTCAAGCGGAGCCGACTTTTAGTCCGCCATCTCAGCGCCGTGGCTCCTCCCCCTTCAGATATTTACTTACGGATAAGTTAAAATTTTGATTACATCCAACGAAGGCTTATTCTATATAAGTGGCTAATAAAACCCCAATTGTTTGTATAGTGTTGTTAATGTTGAATGTTGTATTGTTATGTGTGTTTAATAACAATTTAAAAAAAAATCCAGACCAGGGAAACCCCCTGGGCTCCCCCAAGTACATGGCGGAACCCACAAAATCCTGGGAGGAGATTGCAATGGACTTTATTGTTGAACTCCCGGAAAGTGGAGGAAACATGGTGATTTGGACTGTCATTGATTTATTCTCCAAACAAGCACATTTCATAGCATGCAACGGGTTACATTCTGCCAAGAAGCTGGCAAAACTTTTTGTAAAACACATTTACAGGCTTCATGGCATTCCGCAGCAGATAACATCAGATTGCGGGGTCTAATTTACTGCTAAGTTCTGGAGGGAGTTCCTGAGGTCCATTGGATCATCCCAGGGGCTTAGTTCGGCTTTCCATCCAGCTACTAACAGATCGGCTGAAAAACTAACGCAATGGTGGAACAATACATTAGATGTTATGTAAATTATCAACAAGAAAGCGGGGCGGATTTATTGCCGTTCGCAGAGGTGACTTATAGTAATGCAGTGCATAGCAATACAGGTTGACTCCTTTTAGGATAACTACTGGAATGGACTTTGTGCCTATGCCTGAATTACCTACAGAACCACCCACCTCCATGTCCTTAGCAGAATGGATGGCCTCATTGAAAAGCGGGTGGGAAAATACTAAGAAAGCTTTGGTGGAAGCAGCTGAGAAATATAAGGCCCAAGCAGACAAACACAGGTCTCTCCAGCCTCCTTTTCGAACAGGAAACAAAGTATATTTGTCAACTAAATATCTAAGATTGAGGTTACCTAGCAAGAAACCTGGACCTAACTTCCTCGGTCCTTTTCCTATAGTGAAAGTTATTAACCCTGTAACTGTCCAGCTTAGCCTCCCTCGAGTACTAGGGAAAATACATCCAGTGTTTCACATTAGTTTATTGAAACCAGCAGTAGAATCTACTTTAAGACCCATACCAGCTGCTCCTCCCAGACCTATGATAATACAAGGTGAAATGCATTATGAAGTAAAAAAGATTCTTGACTCTAGACTGCACCGGGGTCGTTTACAGTATTTAGTACTCTGGAAAGGGTACCCTTTGTCAGAAGCTACCTGGGTAAAATGTTGGGATGTGCAAGCTGACAGATTAGTGAAACAATTTCATGATAAGTTTTCCGATAAGCCAAAGGGTCCTCCTGGAGGGGGGAGAGGGGGTTAAGTGATTTGATGAACAATGCCTTTTTGTATTTTCTCTATTTTATTTTCCAGGATGTGGTTTTTCCTTGGGGGGGGGGGACGCCTGTCAGCTTTGGAAGCCATATTAGCATCAGAAGCTTCCACACTGCCACAGTCTTGTGCTTGGGAAATTAGGAGGGGGGATTTAGTAGAGGGAATGTAGTTAGACATAATAGCATTCTTCTTTTCGGTCAAGGTCATGGTATTCCTGCACCTGGAGGAGGAGTGGTTGAAGGGATGGCTCCAGTTGGGACAGATGGTGTTTGGACCATGTGATGGACTGATGGGTACAGGGGGTGGATTTGGGGTTTTGATTTACTGAGGGAAAACCCGGAACTCTCAGATTCGGATTTTTCCAGATGTGCCAGTATGCCTACGCTAATAAATGGGAACTTTGAAAAAATGTCTGTCTCGGAGTTTTTAATTGGAGTTGGGTTTTTTCTGGAACTCTGACACAGAGACTCCTTGCCAAGTATTTCATTGTACAGTGTTATGCCTGGAAGCTATCGGCCTGGCAACTATCCAAGAACTGATAAGGTCTGTTGTTGCAATTAACCCCTGAAAGGCTTATTGCTGGGACTTTTCTGTATGTGAATGCTAGGAATTCACATTAGCCAAATAAAAAGGGTTTTTTGGGGGACGAGTCTGTTTTGTGATTTTGTGAAGCCTAGGTCAGAACAGTTTCTTTCTGTCCCCACTGTGTTGCACAGACATCTTGTGACAAATGATTGTGGGTACCCATTCTGCTTGAATTGTTCACGTAGGTACCTGCTCTCCAGCTGTTTGGCTTGCTGAGTACTACAGTGGGTTCTCACCCTGTCATATAGTGTTCTAATGCAACTCTTTTTGTGTGACAGTGGATAGTTGCTGTTGAAATTCAGAATGCGTGGAGTGGTGGTGACTGACCCAGATTGGATCATGCATATTTAACTTATTGACTGATGCCTTTGATTTTGTTATTCATTTTGATATCAATTGTATTTCCACAACATTTCTCATTTCCAACTGTCCTGGTATAGTAAATTGGGTTTCCAAAGGACTTATAAGCTAGGTTTCATTTTGATTCTCCTGGAAATCCTTCCCTAATTGGCTTCTGCCCTCTTTTCTCAGGTGGATGGAAGCATGTCTGAATGAAGAGCTGCCCCCCACAACAGAGCTGGAAGAAGGGCTCAGGAATGGGGTCCACCTGGCGAAACTTGGAAACTTTTTCTCCCCCAAAGTGGTGTCTCTCAAAAAAATTTATGATCGTGAGCAAACTAGATACAAGGTAGGTGAACATTTCCTGTTCTGCTGGATAAGGAAGTTTTAGTTTAAAAAAAATAAAGATTAAAGAAACAATGCATAGATGAGAAAAATGCCATCATTGCTACTTGAGGGATGGTGTCAATCATCAAGCCTTAACTAAAATGGTGCATCAAATGAGGTCAGTTAAGAAGCTGTTGCTGTCTGCTCCGATCCCACAAAGCCTTCTGGAAAAGGAGGGTCTGGGTCCCGTGGGCTACAGTGCTGCTCTCCTGCATAGAAAGGTTTCATGGGCACCTCATTTCTTGATCAGTGAAGCAATTGGTTAGCCTGTCCTGGAGCTGCAGTGCCTGCCTGATTTTTGCATTTATTTTCTTCTCCCTCTGTGTTTCAGGCCACAGGCCTCCACTTCCGTCATACGGACAATGTAATTCAGTGGCTGAATGCAATGGCTGAAATTGGCCTTCCTAAGGTAGGTTGGCTGGAATGGAAGCCCCTTGGAATGGGGGTGTGGGCTGAAAGCTCCTCTGATCTCTCCAGGGACGAAAATCTTCCTTTTTCTGAAACCATACATTCTCTTCTTGCTAATTATCCCAGTACTGGGATAAGTATTCCAAAGTGCAGAGAGTGAGGAACAAGTGTTAGAGAGAGACTGGCCAAGCTAGGGGGAGGAGTCAAGCAGGGACTTAGTCTGGAATCTCTTCGTGGGCACAGGAACGCAAAGTTCAACACCACTTGAATGCTGTTGAGCCTTACCTAGTTTTACCCAGGTGCAAACCGTTAAGTTTGAGAAGATTCCTATGTATGGACTTGAACAATAAAGCAATAAATTGGAACCTTTACCTGATTGTTTGCACCTGACATTTATCCATAAACTGTCAGTCTGAGAATATTCCTGTGTATAGATTTGAGCAATAAAACAGCTAATTGAACTCTGCTTGTTCCTGACTGATAAAAAGGGTATAAGATTGTCTCATGAATTGAGTTCAGGAAGCCTGGCCTACCATTTTGGGCTCACCCTGCTGTTTGTGATCATATCCTTCTGATGCTGTAAAGCAGGGGTGTCAAACTCGTGACAACACGTAGTCACATGATGTATCGCAACTTCCCCCCCTTCACTAAAACGGGGGTGGGCATGGCCAGCACGTGACGCATCCGGCCGACGGGCCGTGAGTTTGACACCCCTGCTGTAAAGCAAAGGAAGGCTGAAATAAAATCATATGCACAGTTGCAGAGACATGATTTTTCACTTAATGATCACTTTGTTGGTCAAGATGATTTGCTTAACTACCAAGTTGCTGCCCCAATTGAAGTTGCTAAGCAAGAACATTTTGTATTCTTAATTTTAATATTACTGGAGAAGAACATGTAATACGACCCTAAAATTAAACTATACAGGTAGCTCTCAACTTACAATATTTACAATTGGGACAGGAATCTTGGTCATTGAGCAAAGCCGTTGTTAAGAGAGATGGTCAGCTGTTTTGCTCAATGACTACAATCCCAGCACTCCCAGCTGTGGTTGTTAAGTGATCTCCTGGGTCGTTAAGTTGACGGAACAAAGAAGTTGCCTGCTGAAGGATTTCAGCTCCATAAGAGTGAAATGGCTGTCTGCTGAGGATTTCAGCTCTCTGCAAAGGGGAAGTGACTCCCTAGGATCCCCGGTTTTTCACATCAAGTAACCTTATGGGAAGCTGCAAAATGGGCAATCCATCTTGCAACATAGAAAAGCTGGGATCTGGACAACTACAACTAATTCTGCAATACTCTTGAGAACTAACTTTTGAAGAGTTGGCCAAACAAGTAACCACGAACCATGAAAATTATCTGACTGGATCTCTTGCTACCAATCAACCCTGACTGGAACTGGCCTCAGAGAGAGAAAGTGAACCAGAGCAATGCCATGCCACCCTGAAGCCAATCCAGAAGGATACCATGGTTAATGGTATTGAAGGCTGCTGAGAGGTCAAGAAGCGGTCCCGACAGAGATAATCTAAAAACATAACCAGTGCTGCTTCTATTCCATATCTAGGCTGTATCCTGACTGGAAGGGATACAGTCTCTGAAAGGGGTGGAACACCCTATTGAATCATAAAATTACAGGGCTGGAAGGCACCTTGGATGTCTTCTAGTCCAACCCCCTTCCCAAAGCAGGAGTCCTTACCCAATCCTGGAGAAATGGTTGTCCAATCTTTTCTTGAAAACCTCCAGCAATGGAGCACCCATAATTTTGGGAGGCAAGCCATTCCATTGGTTGATTGTTCTCACTGTCAGGAAATTTCTCCTTAGTTCTAGGTTGCTTTTCTCCTTGATTAGGTTCCACCCATTGCCTTGTCTTGCCTTCTGATTCTTTGGAAAATAGGTTGACCGCCCCCTCTTCTTTGTGGCAGCCCCTCAAATATTGGAAGACTGCTATCATGTCACCCCTAGTCCTTTTCTCTAGACTAGCTATACCCACTTCCTGCAAGTGTTCTTAATATATATTTAGCCTTCAGCCCCCTAATCATCTTTGTTGCTCTTCTCTGCACTCTTTCCAGAGTCTCAACATCTTTTTTATCTTATGGTGACCAAAACTGGATGCAGTATTCCAGGTGTGCTTTTACTAAGGCTTTATAAAGCGGTACTAACAATTCATGTGATCTTGATTTGCTCCCTCTGTTAATGCAGCCTAGGATAGTGTTGGCTTTTTTGGTGGCTGCCAACACTGCTGGTTCATATTTAAGTGCTTATCTACCAGGGCTCCTAGATCCCTCTAGCAGTTACGGCTGTTGAGCCAGGTTCCACTTATTCTGTACTTCTATATTTAGTTTTTCTTGCCTGTGTAAAACCTTGCTTTTCTCACCAATGAATTTCATTTTGTTAGATAGGCCCACTGTTCAAGTCTGTCAACCTACTTTTGGATCTTGAGCCTATCTTCTGGGATGTTGACTATTCCTGCCAGTTTAGTGTCATCTGTAAATTTGATGATATTTACATGTTCCCTTATCTAAATCATTTATGAAGGTGGTGAAGAGTACTGGGCCTACAACAGAACCTTGGGGTACCCCACTGCTTCCTTCCATGTAGCGTTAGTTCCATTGAGAACTACACATTGAGTGCAGTTTGTTAGCCAGTTACAAATCCATCTGGTGGTGATAGCAATAGCACTTAGACTTATATACCACTGCATAGTACTTTACAGCCCTCTCTAAGTGGTTTACCTCTTGCCCCCAACAATCTGGGTCCTCATTTTACTGACCTTGGAAGGATGGAAGGCTGAGTCAACCTTGAGCCTCCTGAGATTCGAACTGCTAAATTGCAGGCAGCCGGCAGGCAGCAGAAGTAGCCTGCATTCTAACCACTGCACTACTGTGGCTCTTAATGATAGTGTGTATCCCACATTTTTCTGTCTTACCAAGAAGTAGGTTGTGGCCTACTTTTATCAAATGCCTTACTGAAATCCAAATATACTATTCCTACAGCATTTCACTGGTCCACTAATTTAGTCACTTTGTCGAAGAATGAAATAAGATTTGTTTGGCATGATCTGTTTTTCACAAAACCATGTTGGCTTTTGGTTATAACTTTGCTTGCTTCTACAGTAGGTGTTCTGGGTATTAAACCAGTCACAAGAATTTGGAATTCTTATCCTCTTTTTCCAGACTCCTATAGTTTTAGATCAGGTGGTCATAATTCTTTTTTTCAATTTAGTTTCATTATCGTTTATATCCCTAGGTTGTAGAATAAGTAGGGGAAGCCTTCATTGTGAAAACCAAAATATTTTATATCCTACAACCTTCTTACCATCTCCATTTTGTAACTGGAAAACTGACTCAACCCTGCCTCGTTTCCCATCCCAAAAAGTCTGGAAAAGAGAATTTTACTCTGCCTGATCCTAGTAAGGAAGAGAAGGTCCCATATGTCCAGACCTTGATATCTTGTCTTTATCTTACCTATCTCCTTGAGAATAGGGAATCCTGTATCACAGCTGCTCAAAATGATCCATCTGGTGGCCTTGGGTTACCCGAGGAGGCATTAAGGGATAAGATGTTGTGCTCCAGACTTGTTGCCATGAGAAGCTTTGTACTGACTGGCTGACTAGGCTCCTTTCATTTCCTCTCCACAGGCCTTGAGATACAATTACTTTGGATTGGATTGTCGATGTACCCTCATGTCAAGGACCTGGATGCCTTTTTGATGCTAGTTCTGAAGTGGCTAAATTATATCCCTGTTATGGCCTTCCCTCCATGCCTAGAGGCAGCTCATACCTGTTTCCAATTCTGAACCCCCAGTTTGCCTCACCATCTTGCTTCAAAGCAAGGCCCCTAATCCAGGTGGCATTTTTGGAAGGCTCTAGTTGATTGGATGCTAAGCTCTCTGTATCCTTTGCACATCACTTGCAGTTAGATAAAGAAATGGAAAGGATCATTGTATGTATTGTGTTCTGAGAAGTGAGCAAAACATACTTTTTAACTGTATAAAAGGTGTTCTGTACCTGACATCTCCAAATTGAAGTTTTTCTTTTCCAACTTTTCTGTGGGTTCTTCTCTCCTTCAATGTGTCACAAGATTTGCAGTCTTTCCTCTGCTCCCAAAAGTTAACGACTTGCTAGATCCCCTGAATGGAGATAAACAATGTGAAAAAGGTTCTTTTTTAATGCAAATTCAAACAGTATCAATCATTTTTTCTCTTTCTTCCTTTTTTGCGCACTCTTCAGATTTTTTACCCGGAAACAACAGACATCTATGATCGGAAGAACATGCCACGCTGCATCTACTGTATCCATGCACTCAGGTAATGATAAGATACTGTACCTGTTAAACCATCCAAATATTGACATACCGCTTTGTAAATGTTCCAAAGGTGCTTTTTCAAGAGACAACTGGACTTTCTGATTTTTCTTTGAAGATGTTTAACCTGCCATCATCTGGCGAATCCTCTGATGCGGCTCAGGAGTTCATGGCTTCCATGACAACCATGGACCTGACCCAAGTATTTCGGGGTCTGACTCATGAGGCAGGTCACATGCTTGACCTAGTCTTTCTCTCGGGGCAGTGGAGGGATGATCTGAAGTTGAGGGGTCTAGTCATCTCCCCTTTGTCGTGGTCAGATCATTTCCTACTGAGGTTGGATTTTATAGCACCACTCCTTCACCGCAGGGAGGCGGGACCGATTAAGTGGTTCCGCCCCAGGCGCCTAATGGAACTGGAAGGATTCCAGAGGGAACTTGGGGAGATACCTGAATCCCTGGTACACAATTCATCTGAGTCCCTGGTGGCTGCCTGGAATAGGGCGGCACTGGGGGCGTTGGATCGAATTGCGCCTTTGCGACCCCGCCGAGGCAGTGGATCCAGGAAGGCTCCTTGGTTTACTGAGGAGCTCCGGGAGATGAAACGCCATAAGAGATTTCTAGAGCGACGCTGGAGGTCCAGTAAAACTGAATCTGATCGAACACTACTAAGAGCCTTTATTAGGACTTATCTAGTGGGGATAAGGGCGGCAAAACGTTCGCATTTTTCCGTTCTTATTGCATCCGCCGATTCACGTCCAGCCGCCCTGTTCAGGGTCACTCGTTCCCTCCTGAAAACGGGGGGAGTCAAGGAACCCTTGCAGGGTAGAGCTGAGGAATTTGTTCAGTTTCTGGTGGATAAATTTGCTCAGATGCGGTTGGACCTGGACTCTGATTGGGCAGTACAGGCCAAGATGACAGGGACAGGTCCTAGTCCTGTTATATGGGACGAGTTTGAACCGGTTACTCCTGATGTAGACAAGGCCATAGGAGCGATGAGCTCCTCCATTTGTTTGTTGGACCCTTGCCCCTCCTGGCTGGTTTCAGCCAGCAGGGAGGTTTCACAGGGCTGGCTCCAGGCGTTGGTCAATGCTTCTCTGAGAGAGGGATTCGTCCCGCAGCCCTTAAAAGTTGCGGTGGTGAGACCCCTCCTCAAGAAGCCTTCCCTGGACCTGGCGGATTTAAAGAACTTTCGTCCAGTCTCCAACCTACCCTTTGTGGGGAAGGTTGTGGAGAAAGTGGTGGCGCTCCAGCTCCTGCGGTTATTGGATGATACTGATTATCTGGATCCCTTTCAATTGGGTTTCAGGCCCGGCTACAAAACGGAGACTGCTTTGGTCACCCTGATGGATGACCTCTGGCGAGCCCGGGTTGGGGGTCATTCCTCCATCTTGGTGCTTCTTGACCTCTCAGCGGCTTTCGATACCATTGACTATGGTATCCTTTTGCGTTGTCTCGGCGAGGTGGGAGTGAGCGGCACTGTATTATGGTGGTTCTCCTCCTACCTCTCCGATAGGACGCAGTCGGTGTTGGCAGGAGGACAGAGGTCAACCCCTAGGCCCCTGATTTGCAGGGTGCCTCAGGGCTCGCTCCTCTCACCCATCCTGTTTAACATCTACATGAAACCGCTGGGTGAGATCATCCGTCGACACGGGGTGAGGTTCCAGAAATATGCTGATGACACCCAGTTGACACCCCGTCTCAGTTCAGGGAAGCAGTGGATGTAATGTGCCGATGCCTGGACGATGTCAGGGTCTGGATGGGTAGGAACAGGCTCAGACTCAACCCTGACAAGACCGAGTGGCTATGGATGTTGCCCCCCAAGGACTATGTCGATCATCCCTCCTTGGCTCTTGGGGGAGAGAAATTAACTCCCTTGGAACGGGTCTGCAATTTGGGTGTCCTCCTAGATCCACAGCTTAAATTAGATCAACATCTTACAGCTGTGGCTAGGGGGACCTTTGCACAGGTTCGCCTGGTGCACCAATTGCGGTCCTACTTGGAAAGGGAGGCTCTACTCACGGTCACTCACGCCCTCATCACCTCACGGCTGGATTGCTGTAACACGCTCTACATGGGGCTATCCTTGAAGAGTCGAAGACCAAACAATGTCGGCTGGCGGGGCCTAGGGGGAGGGCCTTCTCTGTGGGGGGCCCTGCTCTCTGGAACCAACTCCCCCCAGAGATACGAATTATCCCCACCTTGCTGGCCTTCCGAAAAGCCGTGAAAACATGGCTCTTCCTGCAGGCGGGGTTCTGAGACAACTTCATCCTGGTCTCCCCCATGTATGTAAGATTTTGTGTGTTTTTTTAAAATATATTTTAAATTGTTTTAAAATTATATTGTTTAGTGGTTCTTCAAATGCTGTACGCCGCTCTGAGTCCCCAGGGAGTAGGGCGGCATATAAGAATCCTAAATAAATAAATAAATAAATAAATAAATAAATAAGAGTATCCGGAGACTGCAATTGGTACAAAATGCAGCTGTGCGAGCCGTGGTGGGTGTACCAAGATACACTCACGTGACACCCCTTTTCCGCCAGTTGCATTGGTTGCCCATTAGTCTCCGGTTGCAATTTAAGGTGTTGGTTATGACCTTTAAAGCCCTACATGGCTCAGGACCAGGCTACTTGCGCGACCGCATCCTACTACATACCTCCCTACGACCGGTTAGGTCCCACAGAGTTGGTCTCCTCCAGGTCCCGTCAACCAAGCAATGCCGGTTGGCGGGACCGCAGGGGAGAGCTTTCTCTGTGGGAGCTCCCTCTCTTTGGAACCAATTACCACCAGAGATCCGAACTATCCCCACCCTGCTGGCCTTCCGCAAAGCCGTGAAAACATGGCTTTTCAAGCAGGCGGGGAAAAATAAGACCAATGGGAAATTTGTGGTCTGCCCACGTGTGAATGATGATAATGTTTTTTCAAATTTTTTATAATTGTTTTTTAATTAATGTTATTATGCTGCTTTTTATTGACTGTTCCTCTTACATATTGTACGCCGCCCTGAGTCCCTCGGGAGTTGGGCGGCTTATAAGAATGAATGAATGAATGAATGAATGAATGAATGAATGAATGAATGAATGAATGAATGAATGAATGAATGAATGAATGAAAAATAAATAAATAAATAAATAAATAAATAAATAAATAATAAGTAAATGTTTCGCTTCTCATCCAAGAAGCTTCTTCAGCTCTGCCTGAATGGTGGGGAATGGAAGGATTTATACTCCTTTGCAGATATTTATTTATTTATTTATTTATTAAAATTTCTATGCCGCCCAACTCCCGGGGGACTCTGGGCGGCTAACAACAGGTATCTGGTGAAGAGACAAAATTGACCTTCTGCGACGCATTAGGCATAATAAAACCAGCACATATATAAATGTGTGGAAGAAAATTCCCTCTTGAGAATAGGTAGCATGATCATTGGAAGAGTGGTTGTCAATCAGAATTTAACATTATAAACAGGATCAGGATTGCTGGTCTGATAATATAACCTAAAAGTGGAATGAATACTTCACAAAGGTTTGGTGCGTGTGCTGATTTTGGGTTGTATTATAAAAGAAAAATTACTTTGGAAAAAACCCAGAGTTTCAGACATTGATTTGTTTAGTAAATATCTGGAACAATGGAGGGCAAAATTTTGTAGCAACAATAACTTGGACAAGGACTCTCTTTGTTTACACATACACATGTGTAAAGACCTCCCCTTCTGCCCCTCCATCCACTCACACATGTACAGGATTACTGTCAGAGTCTGTACTGGTAGTCCTTGAATTGCAACCGTAATGGAGCCTGACCATCACAGTTGCTGTTGTAAGTTGTTGCAATCATTAAGTGAGAAGCCCACGTGATTGCCTCATTCAACGTCCGTTGACCCAGTTCTCTCAGGTGTGATCGCTACATATCCGGGTTGTTAAACGGACAAATCGAAAGAGCTTCCTGCCAAAAGTGCAGGCAGCTTTTATTTATTTTTATTTATTTAAACGCTCTTATAAGCCGCCCAATCCCATGGGACTCAATACAGCTCCCTTCTGTATGGCATGCTAGGCTGGAGAAAGGAAGCCCGGGTCCTGATGATCCCATCTTCCGTGCCCCCCCCCCGGACCAGAAAGTTAGAAAGTCTTTCTTTCTAGCCCATGATGGGGTGGGCAGGCAGTGCGCAGCACAGAGAAGCATTTCTCCATGGAGAGTGGAGTTCATCGCTGCCCTGTCCTCCTGGAGCTAGAAAGACTTTCTTTTGCTGGGGGGGGGGGGTATGCTGTGCAGAAGAATGAAGCAGCTTGTGACCTTCCCTGCCAAATAACAACAACAACAACAACAGAGTTGGAAGGGACCTTGGAGGTCTTCGTCCAGCCCCTTGCTTAGGCAGGAAACCCTACACCACTTCAGACACATGTTTATCCAACATCTTCTTAAAAACTTCCAGTGTTGGAGCATTCGCAACTTCTGGAGGCAAGCTGTTCCACTCATTAATTGTTCTAACTCTCAGGAAATTTCTCCTTAGTTCTAAGTTGCTTCTCTCCTTGATTAGTTTCCACCCATTGCTTCTTGTTCTACCCTCTGGTGCTTTGGAGAATAGTTTGACTCCCTCTTCTTTGTGGCAACCCCTGAGATATTGGAACACTGCTATCATGTCCCCCCCTGATCCTTCTTTTCATTAAACTAGACATACCCAGTTCCTGCAACCGTTCTTCATATGTTTTAGCCTCCAGTCCCCTAATCATCTTTGTTGCTCTTCTCTGCACTCTTTCTAGAGTCTCAACATCCTTTTTACATCGTGGCGACCAAAACTGAATGCAGTATTCCAAGTGTGGCCTTACCAAGGCATTATAAAGTGGCATGAACACTTCATGTGTTCTTGATTCTATCCCTCTGTTAATGCAGCCTAGAACTGTGTTGGCTTTTTTGGCAGCTGCTGCACACTGCTGGCTCATATTTAAATGGTTGTCCACTAGGACTCCAAGATCCCTCTCACAGTTACTACTGTTGAGCAAGGTACCACATATACTGTACCTGTGCATTTTGTTTTTCTTGCCTAAATGTAGAACCTTACTTTTTTCACCACTAAATTTCATTTTGTTTGATAGCGCCCAATGTTCAAGTCTGTCAAGATCCTTCTGTATCTTGAGCCTATCTTCTGGAGAGTTGGCTATTCCTGCCAGTTTGGTGTCATCTGCAAATTTGATGAGTTCCCCATCTATCCCCTCGTCCAAGTCATTGATGAAGATGTTGAAGAGTACTGGGCCTAAAACAGAGTCTTGGGGTACTCCACTGCATACTTCCCTCCATGTAGCTGCAGTTCCATTGAGCATTACACGTTGAGTGCGGTTGGTCAGCCAGTTTTGAATCCATCTGGTGGTGTTGCTGTCTAACCCACATTTTTCTACTTTATCTAGTAGTAGGTTATGGTCTACTTTATCAAATGCATTACTGAAGTCCAAGTAAATTATATCGACAGCATTCCTCTGGTCCACTAATTTTGTCACTTTGTCAAATAATGCAATAAGATTAGTCTGGCATGATCTGTTTTTCACAAACCCATGTTGGCTTTTGGTTATTACTTTGTTTGCCTCTAGGTGTTCGTTGATTCATTGCTTGATTATCTTTTCCAGAATCTTCCCTGGTATTAAAGTCAGGCTGATAGGTCTGTAGTTTCCTGGATCTGTTTTTCCCCTTTTTTGAAGATGGGAACTACATCAGCTCTTTTCCAGTCCTCTGGCAGTTCTCCGGTGCTCCAGGATCTTTGAAAGATATAGTTCAGTGGTTCTGAGATCTCGTCTGCCAGTTCCTTGAGAACCTTGGGGTGTAATCCATCCGGTCCTGGTGATCTGAACTCGTCTAGGGTAGACAGGTAGACAACTTCCTTGTTGACTTTCTGAGGAAGCCGACACGGACGATTGCAAATGGTGATTGCGGCAGACTTGGCAACCCATCATAAGTGCAAACGGTGGGCAAGACCCCAGATTGCAATTATGTGACCCTGCGGGTGCTGCAACAGCCGTAACTTTGAAAACCAGTTGTACTGTATTGAAGAGTGGATTTTGCTGTGATTGGACTTCTCCGTTAACTGCTGCAGGCTTACTGGGAAGGCCTAGGCCAAATACAAAAGGATCACCTGGGAGAAAAGTAGCCAGGACCTGCTAGTTAGAATGTTTGTGGTAGAAAGGCTGCGAAGCCACTCCGAAAGCATTCCGGGGGCTCCTTTGCAACAAGCGCTAGACGTGGATACTGTCACTCAGTGTTTGTTTTTGTGCCTTTTTCTCTTGCAACAAGCTGAACACGTGGGAGGATGGCTTTCCAGTTGTCTCTTGATGGTGTTTAAATCTGACATGAGGCAGTTTGTGTAAGAATCCATTCTAGCATCCTTCCGGCAGTTCCCTGCCCCGTGTCACAGAGAGAGAAGCTACTTGTGATTAGAAACTGGAAACTCCAATACTAGCTGCAAGATGGTATGCAGGAGCTGAAGAAGATTTTGTGGGATGATGTTGTCTGGATGTTGTGTCCTCGTCCCGTCCCCCACCGGAATTCAGACAACATCCCACCACAGAATCCTCCCCCCCCTTTTCCAGGCTGCATTTCAGAGGAACAAGGGATAGCAAAGCTTAGATAGTTTGGTTGGGAGGAAGATGGTGAAGACAGCTCCTCCCTAGATGTCCTAGGAGTCTATGTTTAATGGTGCATGGCGTGTGCTTTAGTTTGGCAAGATTTCTGTCTGTAGGTGGAGAAGAATAAAGGAAACTGCCTTGAAGTACAGTAACTCAGTGTCTTTCTTGGTTTCTGTAGCCTGACAGATTTGCGACCATGGACCTCTGCAACCATTAACACCAGCAGTGCCCCTAGCTTGTCTCTGTGGCCACTTTCATCACAAGGGCCCTGTCACCACTCGCCTCTGGGCATTACTCACAGCTGCTGGGACAGGATCCTATGTGACTCAGCTGCCCATTGCAACTGTGGCAGGATATGCAAAGAGAGACGTTCTCCCGGTTGGGCTACATCTGCACCCCTGCTCCACCAGATCTCAGCAAAAGCACCAGCCATGCCACCCACATGCCTGCATGTTTGCGCTTCATTGTGTCACGGATAGATAGAGCCTTTATTTTATTACTCCATTTTGTCTATATGGTCATCCATCTCACCACAATAATCATTGAAGAGCCAAACCAATTGGAGTAGACCACAGCCAAATCACGGGCTTTCAATAACAACTCTACACCTGTGGTCAGGCACACTCTACCTGGGGCTGCCATTGAATAGTATCCAGAAGCTTCAGCGGGTGCGATACTGGGTGCCCAAAGAAGGACACATGCAAAACCTTTGCTCCATGAACTGCACTGGCTGCCAGTTTGCTTCAGGGTCCAATTCAGGGTGCTGGCCATCTTCTATAAACCCCTACATGGCCTAGGAACTGCCTTCGCCCCATCTCCTCAGGCCGCCCCACTCGATCAGTCAGGGAAGGTATGCTGCAGACCCTGTCAGTCAAAGCATTTCGACTGGCGAGTCTAGGAAGAGAGCCTGCCCTCGGAGGTGAGGAAAGCTCCCAGTCTCTGGGCCTTTTGCAAAGGGGTCAAAACTTGGCTCTGCGGCCATGCATGGGGCGGAGGGCAAAGAGCTCACACAACCAGAGGCTGACTGGCCCCATGAGAAACCCTTTCCCTGTATTAACAACTGCTAACCCCCCATCTTGGAATTTTTCACCTTTTGAAATTTTATAATGTTGCTTTTATAAATTTAAAACTTTTTAATATTAAATTAATTCTGGTTTTAATGTTAATTTTATTGATGGGTGGTTAAGAAATATGAAATATAAACAAAGAAACAAACACATCTTGAGAGCCTTCGGTAAAGCTGGCAGGTTCAGACCAATTTAATCTCTGGAAATGGGGTTCCAAAGGGCAGGCAGAGCAATTGAAAACCCCACCTTTTCTTTGGCCAGTGGGACCCGCAGACTCCTCTCTTGCTGGGATGGGCAGAAACAGTCAGGGAGAGGTGGTCTTGTGAATTGTTGTTGTTGTTTGTTACACAGTCGGCCAGATATTTAGACCGGATTTAGTATTTTTGTCCATCTGTTGAGACCTTCCAAGGACCCGGGATAGGCAGATCTGGGTGTTTGATGGTGTTACTACCTGTCGCAGGATGGAAGCTGTTCCAAGTAGAGCCGCCTTGTAAACCTCTACTCAATTCTGGCTGGTATACATTTGTTCTTTTGCAGCCAGAATTAGCCCCTCTGTCTCTTTCTTCAACTGTCCTACACTTAGCCATTGGTTGGTCTTTTTATTATCTATTTCCCCTACTATTTATTAATGTCCTGGCTATGTCTTCCTGTGTGTCTTTTCTGTACATTTGGCCTTTCTTGTAGGCCATTTTGGTGTCTCCCTCAGGAAAGGCCTTCCTGATATACTAGCTTCAGTGCATCTTCGCTCTCCTTCAGATATTCTTCCAATGCCCTTTTTTCTTCTTATTAAATTTATTTGCTGCTCATCTTGTGACTATGGGCGGCCTACAGCATTAAAAGTATTAGAATCATAAAATAAATATTTCTAAAACAATAAAAATGAAAATTACTATCAAAAATAGAATTACCATTACTAAAATTACTATCAAAAATAGAATTACCATTAAAAAGATGGGGAGGAAGGGAGCAGGATGCAGTGATGGGGGAGATGGAATTGCATCTTATCAACCACCTCCAGCATGATACTCCCCTGTTGGGTCTCCCAGCCATCTGGCCCAGCCAGGTCTTTAGGGAAGGTCAGAAGGGTGGGAGCCAATCTCCACTCAGGGGCTAAAGGACCAAAGGACAGGTAAGATAGAGAAACCCTAACCCATGACTCCCTTCTTCAGCAGAAGACAACTGAATTCACCTGGATAGGTTTCAGATTGCCTTGGAAAGTTTGAATAAACACGACTGTTCATGGGAAAGGTACCTAATCATCTGCATAAGCACCCAGGCTCAGCTGACTCACCTGAGGTTTGGGGTCTGTCTTCTGTCTCCCGAGTCATTCCCACGTCCTGTCACACCTCAGGAAGTGATAATGGACGGGTGACAGTGAGCAGAGCCTTCCAGTCTAGGAAGAGACACAATTCACACGCAACACAAAGTTGCACAAAAGCTCTCCTGGCCTTGGCTGCTTCAGTTTACTGCCATCAGTTTACTGCAGCACCAACGAAATTCCCTGACAATTTGGCTAGCTGGGCCCAGGACTGGGGCAGCTGGCTTACAAAAACTGATTGGCACTAACGTGGGTCCCTATTATCCTGTAATGGCCATCCCAGTAATCCTGCCATCCATATCCCATGTCAGATTTAACCACCATGTGCAGAGTATCCCTGTCATGGTCTCACCGCTATCACTGAAAAGACTACCAGATTTTATTCCAAAGGCATAAGCTTTCATGAGCTGCAGCTCCTTCATCAGATGCACGAAGCAACTTAACTCATGAAGGATTTGAATATATTGGGACCTTACCCGTCTGCAACCTATGGATCTATGTGAGTTCAGCTACATTTTGCTGGCAATGTTTGTTTGTTCCAAAATGGAAACCAATCGTGGATTGTGAGGATGAAATGGCCCCATTTCCCTTATCTCAAAATGATGTCCTCCTCATTCTTCAGCACCTTTGTTTTCTGTCAGCCTGGGAGGGTCAAATACCAGAATGTGTTTCTACTTACCTATGTAGTTTCTAATCAAAGGAACATATTTTCTCTCTGGGAGCATAACTTAAGCCCAATAGTCAGATGGTTGCTTGTTTGATGATCATGGCAGTAAAAATGGAAACCATCTGTCCTGCTGGCTTTTTGTATTATTATTATGCTCCTTGGTGGTGGTGATGTTGTATTCTTCTTTGGCAGCTGCTTGACCTAAAAGACGGCCCCAAGAACTGGAGCCCTGGTTTCCTAACAGCCCTAATGTTTTAATCATCCTCATCCCTCTACTCTGATACCCTGTTGGACACCTTTCACTCTGCGTGATCACCGGAGCACTGTGTCCTCTCTCCAGACCTTGCTGGAGCCACCCCCAAGCTGATGGTATCTGGTGCTCAGCCGGAAAGAGGAAAGCCAATCCAAGTGCCCTCCTTGGGTGCCTTCTCATCTCCTTCCTTGTCCTCTTGCTTGTGCATCTTAATTGTAAGCTTCCCAGCGGTTTTCTCCTTCCCTAAGACAGTAGCAGGTTTGTAATTCACAGTAAACAAGTGATTTTATGTGCTAGTAGAGTGGACTTAATAATGAATCCACCTAATCAGGCACCTACGTGATCCCATGGGCAGAAATTGAGGCAAGGAGACTCCATGTCTGAGCTGTTACCTTATGTATTGAGGGGTTCAGTGTGGAACTGGGAGCCAGAAGATACAGATTTTACTTGCTCTTCTCTGAAGCACCCGGGTTGACTTTGCGCCTGTTCCATTCCCTTGGTCCCACCTGCCTCACAGAGTTGTTGGAGGGAGAAATAAAAGGGGGGAGCACTGTGTAGACTTTCTTTTCTTCCTGGGTGAGAGGTAGGTATAAATCTAATGAAAACACAAAACCATAAAGGAGGGCAGTGACATGGGCCAAACACCCAGAGAGTCACTCTTCTTTCACTTGCTTTGGGTTTCTGTGCCATTCAGCTATCTTGTCAGTTTCGCTGTGCAACCATCTGTGTGTAGTCTTGGTTGTTCTCTTAGTAACAAAATTATATGCCAGGCCAAAAGCAATTAGAGAGCTGAAGTCATTTTACACAGTAAATGTAACCAGGTCAAGGCCTATCGGTAGAGATTCTTGTCAGGCTGGAGGAAAGGTCAAGCCACTCATAGCTGGGCTTGAAAAAAGCCTGGGAGGAAGGGGTTTAAATTGTTTTGATTGGAAGTTCTTCTGCCAACGTTTTACCTTCTGCGTTTTAACTATTCCAATCCTGCCCTTAAAACCACCTTAGAGGATCCGGTAGAACCCGGGCTTCCTCGGCCTTAATCCATGGACTTCAGGATCTTAACCTCCGGATCCCGTTGCCTCCCTCTTCCTATATGTTTTATTTGTAGTTTTCCTATTTCCTATACATATTTTGTGGACAGTGTATTGACTGGGTCAATATCCTTTTTACAAAATGCTAATTAATACCATTAAATATACATAATCCTTATCTTCCAACTTCAACAATACCATTCTCTCTTTATGATTCTTTATCACTTTTTTCGTAAATTTGTTTAAACATCGATAACATTTCTTTATACAATATGTTTGTTGTCCCCTGCTGAATCTTTAATATTTTAATATTTTAAGGATTACTCAATTCTATCATAATTCCAATATCCCAAATATCTAGAAACACTAATAAGGCCAATTATTAACAAAATTTAATCAGTCCCGGGATTATACCTCAAAGTCCCCAAAATATCTAGTCCCTAAAAATGATAGTTTCCAATATAGTTTTTAAACACTTAATAACAATAATACAGTTAAGTTGCTGTATTTGACTAATCCTAGTCTTCCAACTTCTAACCTTAATTTTCTTATGATTATAATTTCTATTATCTAGCAATATGTATACTACTATTTTCCACTTTGTGGTTTCTACTTTTTATCTTTTATCACTATCCGTCATCTCTTATCCTTATTGAAGTCCATCATTTATTGACTTTTTGGTCACTCTTTTATTTCTTTCTCTTGGAATCTTATCTCTTTCTAGCATTTTTATACCCACTAAATATTCCCTTCGGCTTACCTCTTGTCTCCTTCTGCTGCATCCTTTGAGCACCCACCCATAGTCCTTTTTTTTTTTTGAGGAGATTTTTCTTTTTTTTCTCTCTGTTCTATTGAAAAGGGATTATCTATTTGATTCATATTATTCCTTTCTCTTCATTCTCTTCATTCTCTTTATCTTCTTGCATCTTATTTTGCTTTGTCTCCTCCACCACTTCTTCTGGTTTCTAATCTATTTTCTGAATATTATGTTCATCTTTTTCTTTTCCCCGTTTATTGAAGATCTTCTACACTCACTTCTTTATTTTTGGACAATCCCCTTATCTCCTCATTGTTCCTTATTGTTTCATGTATACTTTTAAGCATCAATAACATTTCTTCATACCCCTCTATTATCCCCTGTTGAGTCAATTTATAATTATTTGATATATTAAAAATTACTCAATGTACCTCTGATATTCCAATGTCCCAATATCTAAAATCTCCAACAAAGCCAATTATTAATGAAATTTAATCAATTCCATGATTGTACCTCCAAATTGCTCCTCCAAATTGCTTAAATTTATAGTCCTTGGAGCTCTTTGGTAATTTACAGTCTTTATAGTTTTCCAGTTGTTCACCTTCCGAATTGTCCAAATTTTAAAGTCTTATTTAGCTTTTCTTCTTTTCTCTTTTTTTCTATCACCGTTCTTCTTTTGTCTCTTATAATGTCTGTCAAATAACCAGAGTCCTCTGGGAGTTGGGCGGCATAGAAATCCATTCAAAATCCATTCAAATAAACCTTAATAATCCAAATTGGTCCACCAAATTTCCTCAGATCTTTCAAATCCATTAAACAGTTTCAATAGAATTTTAGTTCCTTGCAATTTAATTTGTCTTAAGGATCTTCAAAAAGCTCACTAAGTATTTCCAAACATCCAAAACGCCTTCTGGAATGGAGTCAAGGTCAAGCCGCCTTCCAGGTGTTTAGTCTTTCTCCTTCCTTTATGTGTATTAAACAATTATCACTTTCACTAGTTTTCCATGCTGTAGTGCTCTTCTTCTTCCAGTAGATGGCTCCCTTGCTCCGAACTCCCACCTTAAACAGTGTTCAACAAACAGCTGATTGTCAGATAAATCCAGGGGGTTTAAAAATAAAAATAAGAAAAGCAATTTCTCTCAATAATCACCTTTCCAATTGTTTTTAGCTCTTTTACAGGTATTCTATATTTTAAGCTTCCATTGGGCATTTCTTTTGCCTCAATCTTTAGTCTTTAGTCTTTCTCTATGTTTCTAATTGCCGCTTTCTTAACTCTTGGAGATTATTTTTGAAATTCTTTTACTTGGGTTAAGCCGCCCAGAGTCCCCTGAGAGTTGGGCGGCATATAAATCCATTTAAATAAATAAAATAAATTAATGTCTCTAGAATAATTTAATTTAATTTAATTTAATAGACGTTCTTATAGGCCGCCGAATCCCGTGGGACTCAGGGCGGCGTACAACAGAATAAGAAGCGTACAATAAAACAATTATCATAATTTAAAATTAAAAGGCATAGTTAAAACAATTATAAAAACAACATTCAAGGGGGGAATCTGATCTTCCTATTCACCCCGCCTGCCGGAAGAGCCAAGTTTTTATGGCTTTACGGAAGGCCAGCAGGGTGGGGATAGTCCGGATCTCTGGTGGGAGTTGGTTCCAGAGGGACGGGGCTCCCACAGAGAAGGCCCTCCCCCGTGGCCCCGCCAACCGACATTGTTTGGCCGATGGGACCCGGAGGAGGCCCTCTCTATGGGACCTAACCGGTCGTAGGGAGGTATGTGGTAGGATGCGGTCCCGAAGGTAACCTGGCCCTGAGCCATGTAGGGCTTTAAAGGTAACGACCAACACCTTAAATTGCGACCGGAGACTAATTGGCAGCCAATGCAGCTGGCGAAGAATAGGTGTTACGTGGGTGTATCTCGGTACACCCACTACAGCTCGCGCAGCTGCATTCTGTACCAGTTGGAGTCTCCGGATGCTCTTTGAGGGTAGCCCCATGTAGAGCGCGTTACAGTAGTCTAGCCGTGAGGTGACAAGGGCATGAGTGACTGTGAGCAAAGCCTCCCTCTCCAAGTAAGGTCGCAATTGGTGCACAAGACGAATCTGTGCAAAGGTCCCCCTAGCCACAGCTGAAAGATGTTGCTCCAATTTTAGCTGTGGATCTAGGAGGGCACCCAAATTGCGGACCTGTTCCGAGGGAGTCAATTTTTCTCCCCCGAGAACCAGGGAGGGACAGTCGACATAATCCTTGGGAGGCAAAATCCAGAGCCACTCAGTCTTGTCTGGGTTGAGCCTGAGTCTGTTCACTCCCATCCAGACCCTCACATCGTCCAGGCAGCGGCACATTACATCAACTGCTTCACTGAACTGACACGGGGTGGAGATGTACAACTGGGTATCGTCAGCATACTGCTGATACCTCACCCCGTGTCGTCGGATGATCTCACCCAGCGGTTTCATGTAAATGTTAAACAGGATGGGCGAGAGGACCGAACCCTGTGGCACCCCGCAAACCAGGGGCCTAGGGGCCGACCTCTGCCCTCCTGTCAACACCGACTGCGTCCTGTCAGAGAGGTAGGAGGAGAACCATCGTAAAACAGTGCCTCCCACTCCCACCTCCCCAAGACGACGCAGAAGGATACCATGGTCGATGGTATCGAAAGCCGCTGAGAGGTCAAGTAACACCAGGATGGAGGAATGACCCCCATCCCGTGCTCGCCAGAGATCATCCATCAGTGCGACCAAAGCAGTCTCCGTACTGTAGCCGCGCCTGAAACCCGATTGAAAGGGATCCAGATAATCAGTATCCTCCAATAGCCGCAGGAGTTGGAGCGACACCACTTTCTCTACAACTTTACCCAAGAAGGGTAAGTTGGAGACTGGACGGAAGTTCTTTAAATCCGCTGGGTCCAGGGAAGGCTTCTTGAGGAGGGGCCTCACCACCGCAGCTTTTAAGGGCTGCGGGACGGACCCCTCTCTCAAAGATGCGATCACAACAGCCTGGAGCCAGCCGCGTGTCATCTCCCTGCTGGCCGAAACCAGCCAGGAGGGACACGGGTCCAATAAACAAGTGGAGGCGCTCATCGCTCCTATGGCCTTGTCCACATCCTCAGGAGTGATAGGCTCAAACTCCTCCCAAATAACAGGACTAAGACTCGCCCCTGTCATCTCGGCCTGCCCTGTCCAAATGGAGTCCAGGTCTGTCCGAATCTGAGTGATTTTATCCGCCAGGAACTGGGAAAATTCCTCAGCTCTACCCTGCAAGGGTTCTTCGCCCCCCCCCCTTTGCGAGGAGGGAGCGCGTCACCCTAAACAGGGCGGCTGGGCGGGAGTCGGCGGACGCAATAAGGGCGGAAAAATGCGCACATTTTGCCGCCCGTATCGCCACTAAGTAAGACTTAATGCAAGTTCTTAAAAGTGTCCGGTCAGACTCAGCTTTACTGGCTCTCCATCGTCGCTCTAGGCGTCTCTTTAGGCGCTTCATCTCCCGGAGCTCCTCAGTAAACCAAGGAGCCCTCCGGGATCCGCTGCCACGGAGAGGCCGCAAAGGCGCAATCCGATCTAAAGCCCCTGTTGCCGCCTGATTCCAGGCAGTCACTAGAGCCTCAGATGAATCGTGTACCAGGGAGTCCGGTATTTCCCCAAGTTCCCTCTGAAATCCTTCGGATTCCATTAGGCGCCTGGGGCGGAACCACTTAATCGGTCCCGCCTCCTTGCGGTGGAGGAGTGGCGCCATGAAATCCAACCTCAGAAGGAAATGATCTGACCACGACAAGGGTACTGTGACTAAACCCCTTAGTCTCAGATCATCTCTCCACTGCCCCGAGAGAAACACAAGGTCAAGCGTGTGACCTCCCTCATGAGTCGGACCCTGAACTACTTGGGTCAGGTCCATGGTTGGAAGTTATCTCACCCAGTTTCAGTGCTCTGTTCACGAACTGCTCCAGCACAAATCTTAATGTCCCAGTTGTCACAGCTTGTGACTTGCCAAAAATGGCTGTCTCCTGCTGCCATTCAGGAGAGCTTTCTTCAGACCTGACGAGGAAATTGCCAGTTCCTCGTGGTCGACGAAGCACCTCTCTTTTCTTTACCACCCCTCCAAGGCGGCTTTGATCCCGTAGGGTCTCCTGGTAAGCAGATACCGGCTGTTTTTCACGCAGCTCGGCAGAGCCGAGGTGGCGCAGTGGTTAGAGTGCAGCACTACAAGCTACTTCAGCTGACTGCTAGCTGTAGTTCGGCGGTTCAAATCTCACCGGCTCAAGGTTGACTTAGCTTCCATCCTTCCGAGGTGGGTCAAATGAGCACCCAGATTGTTGGGGGCAATATGCTGACTCTGTAAACCGCTTAGAGAGGGCTGTAAAGCACTATGAAGCGGTATATAAGTCTAAGTGCTATTGCTATTTTCAGCCGTTCTCACCGCGACACCAACTGGTCAATCTCGTTGCCCCCCTCTTCCTATCCTGCTGCTTGAGAGACATAGAAGGATGTGCCCCAAAGGCACCCCAAATGGGGAAGACTCTGCTGACCCCAGGCCCTGCCATCCAGATGGGAATGGAGAGGGGAGTGTGGCGAAGCCCTTATTTTAAGCAGGCCCAACTCAATTGCTAGGTTAGAGCCCCAAGGAGGCCAAAGAGACGGAAGAAGCATGAACTTAAAATTGCACAGTTCTCCCTGTGAAAACTAAACATAATTGGACCTGGGTAGCATTGGAGGCGGAGGAAATCATCAGGGCTGAAGACCTGGCTGGGAAATCCCAAAGAAGGGAGCATCAAGCTACAGGATGACCAAGGGGGCCCCCTGGACATGGGCATCAACTCCCCAGAACTTACCCTCAGCCGACTTCCCCAGGTTCAGGGTCTCTGGGCTAAGGCCCTTCCTCTCCCTCGGTTGCAGCCACAGAAAAGCAGTGCAAATTGAGCAAACACCAAATGGACCAATGGAACAGACACCATTGGTCATTTGGACCAATGACCAATGAGCCTTTGTTTTGAAGAAAAATAATTCTCTGCTCTTCTTGCAAGAATAATTGTGTGTGTGTGTGTGTGTGAGAGAGAGAGAGAGAGAGAGAGAGCGTGAGCGTGAGCACATAATGGATGAATCTGAGCTTGTGTTGTGGAATGGGGCCGGAGCTTCCGGTGTGCTTGATTTTCTATTTTTTTTCAGCCTGTACCTATTCAAGTTGGGATTAGCTCCACAGATTCAGGATCTGTATGGCAAAGTGGACTTCACAGGTGAGAGAAGCCTTTCCTTTCTGCTGCTCTGCCTACCAGTGGGGGAGGGGGGTGCAGGATCTTCAGAAAGGGCAGCTCCTGGACCTTCTCCCCGCCCTTGCCCAGCCTTCTGCAGGGATGACTTGGCTGTTGGCCAGGCCTCGAGAGCGGGAGGAGTGGCCTTGCAGGAGGAGCTCCCAGCATCTCTCTGCCTCTGCCTTCCTGCACCTGTGGGCTGCCCGTCCCAAGATGTCGTCTTTCCCTTCTGTTTCAGAGGAAGAAATTAGCAACATGAGGAGCGAATTGGAGAAGTATGGCATTCAGATGCCTGCCTTTGGCAAGATTGGCGGGATTCTAGCTAATGAGCTGTCTCTGGATGAAGCGGCATGTAAGAGGAAATCAGGTTCCCTTTGTTCTCATTGGAGGCATTTCCGATTAGAGACCGAGTTACAGATACGCTGTCTGTTCCTCATTAACAGAATCCCAGAATATTTTGCCCAAAGAAACTCAGACTTGTCCTTCTGGCCAGGCCTCTGCGTGGGGCAGGGGTCCGGCCTTTGGGAGCGGAGCTCTTCCCAGGCTCTCTGGGCACTCTTGCCCAGAAGGAGGGCTGAGCTGCTGAGCCTTCCTGCTCGTAGCAACGGAGCTGAACCTTTCTCGCCTTGTCTTGCCTGCAGTGCACGCAGCCGTGATCGCCATTAATGAAGCCATCGACCGTCAGATTCCCTCTGAAACCTTTTCGGCAATGAAGAACCCCAACGCCATGCTGGTGAATCTCGATGACATCCTGGCCCTCATCTATCAGAGCACCCTTTATCAAGCCAAGCAGGACAAGACAGAAAACGCACGGAAGAGGGTAAAATTTTCTCAAGGGTGGAATTGTTGTGGATTCAGCCTGCTGATCTTTGATCACACCAGAGCCCAAGGTGTAATGGCTCCTGTAGCCGTGGGACCCTACATTGCTGTTTTGCAGTGTCTGGAGGCGGTAGGGAACTGGGTGGGAGACAACCAGGCTTCAGCTGAACCCTAAGATGTAGTGGGGAGGTGGAGACTCGGGAGCCAGAGGTTTATCACCCTTAGTTTTGTATGGGGTAACACTGCCCCAGACAGGCCTGGTGTGCAACTTGAGGGTTGTCTTAGGCTCGTGATGCTGCTCAAATAGCAGGTGGCAGTCGTGGCTAGGAGAGCTTTGCACAACTTTGTGTTGTGTGCCAACTGTGCCCCTTTCTGGATCATGAGGCCCTGCACTCAGTCACTCATGCCCTGGTCATCTGCCATTTGGATTGTTGCAACACACTCTATGTGGGGCGATCCTTGAAGAATATTGGGAAGCTACAATTGGTTCAGAATGCAATAGGGCAGACAGTTTTTGAGACCGCTCAGGTGGCAGGTAATGCAAGCTGTGCTGGCTGCCAATTCAAGGTGTTGGTCATTCCCTTTAAAGTCCTCTGTGGATCCAGGATATCGGAGGAGCTGTTTTTCCTCAGTGAATCGGCCTGCCCAACTCATGCTGGCAGAAGCGGCCTATTGAAATTTGGGCTAATAATTTGGTCTCTGGTTGATGTCATATTTCAATCACTTCTCATTT
The DNA here is from genome assembly GCA_023053685.1 of Diadophis punctatus similis. NCBI lineage: Eukaryota > Metazoa > Chordata > Lepidosauria > Squamata > Dipsadidae > Diadophis > Diadophis punctatus. The sequence goes on from JALIGW010000012.1 coordinate 1,061,941, forward strand.
GTTCCTTCAAAAACTTTTGGCAGTTTATAAATTCTTCCAGGTTGTTTGCACATTTAATTACCTTTAGTGATGCTTTATTACCTGCCATTATTTATTAGAAGAAGGTACTGCTGGATCTCTGTGTAGCCTCAAGGCCTTTGCAAGTCCTGTCTCTGTGAGGATCCAGTGCAGTTACCATCGGCATCATCAATGTTCTGGTGGAAGGTTGTCGGCTTGAGGATATCTCTGAGTTCCTAAACGGTGCCGGTTTGCCTCTAGGTTGCCTCGGAGGATGCAGGAAGAGAGCGAGATGTGTATGAAGAGCTACTGACTCAAGCAGAGATTCAGGGCAACGTCAACCAAGTTAATAGTAAGAATTTATTCTAGTACTTCTTTTGCTGCCTTGAAAGCACCTCCAAGGAGCAGCAAATTATTCCATATTCCCAGGCCTACTTCACTGAAATGCTCTATTCATAGTTCTCTTCCTCTTCTAAAGTTGAAATTAGAAATTTAGCTGGAAGTAAGCAGCACAGCTGGGAAACGTCAGATAGTTAAATGCTTCCAGACTCCCCTGGGAGACACGTGCAGCTCCTGCTCTCCAAGCGTCCCAGAAGTCCCTTAAGGCCTGCCTCGGTTCCTGGGCCTGGGGCTAGGGGATCTCTGGCGCCCCTCTGGAGCTGCTATTACTTTTTGGAATCTGTGTGCTTTCGTCCAAGGCACTTAGGTTTCGTTTTTTTTTTTTGAGATACTATAAGTCACCCAGGATCCTTTTGGAGTCAAGCAACCTTATTTATGTAATAAACAAAGAGGGGTGAAAAGCTTAGGCCTTCTGTTCTTTTGAAGGCAAGATGGAAATGGAAAAGCAGTCGTTTGTCTCTCCAAGCTTGGGGAGATGGGAAATCCCAAAGATTTTTCTTGTAAAGTACTTCTAAACACACTCGATTGTATTAATGTCTGATATGTGCCAAGGATTCCAAATAGTTGAGCAATATTCTAGGATTGGCCTAATGTATGTTTTGTGAGCTCTAGTGAGCAATACAGTATTTCCAGAAAAAAAACTTCATAGAATTAAATTCACGACTTTTAGTGCTTTTTTAGCAATGCTATTATAATGAATTTTAGAAGATAGATCATTAGACATAGGTACACCCAGGTCCTTAACAAATGAGGTCAGTACCACCTAGCTTATGCTTTACATTCTGGTTTTGTTTTCCTTATATGTAAAACTGAACATTTCTTAACCAAAATTTGAAGTTGCCAGTTTGAAGACCATTTAAAAATGTAGTCTATGTCATTTTTCAAAACAAGTGAATTTTCAGTAGTATTAAACAATGTTACATCATCTGCGAAGAGGACACAAGTGCTTTAAAGTTATTACATAAGTCATTATGTAAATCTGGAAAAGAGTAGGTCCTAAGACATTGCCCTGAGGAATACCACAGTTAGGTGAGCCCAAATCAGACACTGAGTTGCCTATTTTAACTTTCTGCAGCCTGTTAGACAAAAAAAAAACAGTGATCCACTTTAAACATCCAGAAATAACATAATTTAGTTTCAAGAGCAGTTTATCATGTACTACTGAATCAGAAATCTATTTAAATTACATCTACAGGTTTGTCTTGGTCAAGGCATGTAGTCCAAATATTTTTACAATGCAAAAGTTGTAAATTACACAACAATTTTTCCTGAAACCAAACTGTTTGCTGGATAACAAGATGTTTTCTTATATATGGCGAATAATCAATTGGTTTATAATGGATTCTATGACTTTGCATGTAATGCAACATAGAGAGATGGACCTGTAATTTTCAACTAAACCAGGATCACCATTTTTAAAGATTGGAATAACCGTAGCTAATCACCATAAATTAGGCAAAGTACTAGTTGGAAATTATCACACAGGCAGTGCTGGTCAAATCCAGATGGTTTTTCCAAGATGCAAGGCAAACCCCAACATTGTGAAGGCAATTTTCTATTCAATGTTGCTTCTACGTATTGTGTAGGTTAAAACCATCTTCTACAAATACTTTAGCAGTAGAATTGGCTGGATGTCTAGATCTCAACCATGTTTGCTCCAGGCAGGCTACATCTCTCAATATTGGCAGTTGCGACTTATCAATAATCTTCACATATTCTTAGCGGAGAACATTTTGATGAAGGGGGAAACCTGATTGGCTTCCATGTAGATTTTCTTTTCTTTCTCTCCAGCACGTTCAGCCTTAGCTAAGATTGATCTGGCTCTGGACCAGGGAGATGCAGCTGCCTTGTATAGAGTGTTGTCCTCAGCTGCCCTGGGTCTCCGTGCGCTGCATCCCGAAAACAGCGATTGGTACTTCAAGCAGCTTCTTCGTGAGAAACAAGAAAAGCAAAAGGTAGGAGAGAGAAGTACGTCTCGGCTCTCCTTGGGCTGCTGCTGTGGGAAAGTCCACAATGTTGGCATGCAGACAGGGCTGTGTGCCTGATCAGTACTAGCAGTGGGTTGACTGCGGTGGTACCCGCAATAGGACACCGTAATTATTTTTTTCTGAGATGCCTCTGCACTGATAGCACCAGAAAAAGTCCCTGCTTCCTCTTAAGCAGATTTCTTTCCTTTTTTAAAAAATAAATGTTTATTTTTTTCTCTTAACAAACATTGCATCATTAGTCAATCAGTGTGTTATCTGGGTACAAATTTTTGTGTCAACATGTTTTACATTTACATACATACATACATACATACATACATACATACGTGTGTGTGTGTGTGTGTGTGTGTGTGTGTTTGTTTTCTGAGGTTTTCGCGGGTGTTTGTATTAGGTCTTTGGTTATTCGGGTTTTCTCCCGCATGAAATTGGAAGTGTCTTGGCGACGTTTCGATGAAGTCTCATTCATCATCATCAGGCTGGTGTCTTCTGCTTCCTGCTTCTAGGAGCAATGTGAGATTGCAGCTGTTTCTTCCTTTTAACTGCCAGTGGGGGTTTGAACTGATAGGGTGGGAGCTTGGCTGTGTTCTGATTGGTTGGAGGTGTGTTCTGATTGGTTGGGGGCTTGGCTGTGCTGTGATTGGATGGGGGGTTGGCTGTGCTCTGATTGGCTGGGGTGTGCTCAGGTTAGTCTGACTTGCAGGGGGATTTGAGCTGGTGAGCTGCATTGCTGTTGTTTGGCTTCGTGTTCGTGGTCATGCCACATCTTCATGGAGGGTGTCAGTTTGCTTCATGTATGGATTGGAGGGGTTTAAAGTGGCTAATGATGCAGCTGTAGTATGGCTTCTGGTTTGTGGTTGTGCCTCATTGGTGTGGGTTTGAGTTTGCTTATTGCGTGGATGTGTGGTGGTGACATCCTGTGTGGTTTTCGTGAGTGTGGGTCTGGTGTCATTCTTTGTGTTAGGGACTCGTTTGTCAATAAGGGCGGGTTTCCAAATGGCTGGTAGGCGGGAGGTGTCATCTCGTTTATTCATGCTGTGTGGGCGTTTTTCTATCTCGATGGCTTCTCTGATTATTCTGTTGTTAAAGTGTTCAGTTTTGGCGATAGTTCTGGTCTTTTAAAAATCGATTTCATGTCCTGTGGCTTTAAGATGTTGGACCAGGGAAGAAGTTGGTTCCTCTTTTTTGACTGAGTTCTTGTGTTCTTCAATGCGTGCACTTATTCTTCTGTTGGTTTGTCCAATGTATGTGGTGGGGCAGGCGGTGCATGGGATTTCATATACTCCTTGATTTTCTAACTCAATTTTGTCTTTGGGGTTTCTTAGGATGGTGGATATTTTTCGGTTTGTGCAGAATGCTGTCTTGATGTTGTGTTTGCGGAGGATCTTGCTGATTCTGTCTGTGGTGCCTTTTATGTATGGGAGGAGGGCTTTGCCGTTTTCTTGTTCTCTGTCTTGGATTTTAGTGGGGGTTTCTTTTTGGATTAGGTTGGTGATCTTATTTCTTTGGAATCCGTTGGATGTTAGTACATTAGTGAGAGTGTGTAGTTCGGTTTTTAGGTGTTGTTCGTCACCTAAGTGTTTTGTTCTGGAGATGAGTGTCTTGGCTACGGAGTTGATCTGTGCTGGGTGGTGTGGTGTGAGAGTGCGTGCAGATAGCGGTTAGTGTGTGTTTTCTTCTGGTAGATGGTGTGTCCTAGGGAGCCATTGTATACTTTTTACAAACTTCAAACTTGACAGCTTTAAGACTAGTGGACTTCAACTCCCAGAATTCCTCCTCCAGTCATGCTAGCTCAGGAATGGGAGTTGAAGTCCACAAGTCTTAAACTTGCCAAGTTTGAAGACCCTTTAACCCCAACCCCGGGGGTCTTCAAACTTGACACCTTTAAGACTAGTGGACTTCAACTCCCAGAATTCTTCCTCCAGTCATGGTAGACAGGGTGGAGCTACAGCGGAAGGCTGGAGAAAGGCAGACCTCCGTCCTGCCGAACCCGAACTTTTGGAATTCTAGGGGTCCGACCCGAGTTATTTCATCTTCTCGGTGTTCGGATGGATAAAAGCACTGCTCTGGAGATTGTCGGGTGTGAGACTCTCCTTCTGAAGTTGGACTTAGGGGTTCAGGTGGGCCTTTTGTTAGCGTACCTGCCTCCCAGCTGCGTTACTAAGGCCCTGCCTGAGCTGCTTGAGGTGATAGCTAGCCTGGCGGTGGAGTTCCCCAGGCTTATGGTGCTGGGGGACTTTAACCTGCCTTTGGCTGGCGAAACCTCTGGTGCAGCTCAGGAGTTCATGGATTCCATGACAACCATGGACCAGACCCAAGTAATCCAGGGTCTGACTCATCAGGGAGGCCACATGCTTGACTTAGTGTTTCTCTCGGGGCAGTGGAGAGATGATCTGAAGTTGAGGGGTCTAGCCATCTACCCTTTGTCGTGGTCAAATCATTTCCTACTGAGATTGGATTTCATGGCCCCACTCCTCCTCCGCAGGGAGGCGGGACCAATTAAGTGGTTGCACCTAATGGAACCGGAAGGATTCCAGAGGGAACTTGGTGAGATACCTGAATCCCTGGTACACAATTCATCTGAGTCCCTGGTGGCTGCCTGGAATAGAGCGGTATCAGGGGCGTTGGATCGGATTGCGCCTTTGCGACCTCTCCGTGGCAGTGGATCCAGGAAGGCTCCCTGGTTTACTGAGGAGCTCCGGGAGATGAAACGCCACAAGTGACGTCTAGAGTGACGCTGGCAAGCCAGTAAAGCTGAATCTGATCGAACACTACTAAGAACCTTTATTTGGTCTTATTTAGTGGTGATACGGGTGGCAAAATGTTCGCATTTTTCCGCTCTTATTGCATCCGCTGATTCACGCCCAGCTGCCCTGTTTAGGGTGACTCGTTCCCTCCTTGCTAAGGGGGGAGGGGAGGAACACTTGCAGGGCAAAGCTGAGGAATTTGCTCAGTTTCTGGCGGATAAAGTCACTCAGATTCGGACAAACCTGGACTCCGATTGGACATGGCTAGCCGAGTTGACAGGGACTGGTCTTAGTCCGGTTTTATGGGACGGATTTGAGCCAGTCACTCCTGAGAATGTAGACAAAGCCATAGGAGTGATGAACACCTCCACTTGTTTGTTGGACCCGTGCCCCTCCTGGCTGATTTCAGCCAGCAAGGAGGTTTCACGTGGCTGGCTCCAGGTGGTTGTGAATGCTTCCTTGAGAGAGGGATCCATGCCGCACCGCAAAGTTGCGGTGGTGCGGCCCCTCCTCAAGAAGCCTTCCCTGGACCCAGCGGATTTAAAGAACTTTTGTCCAGTCTCCAACCTGCCCTTTGTGGGTAAGGTTGTAGAGAAAGTGGTGGCGCTCCAGCTCCTACAGTTATTGGATGACACTGATTATCTAGATCCCTTTCAATCGGGTTTCAGGTCCGGCTACAGCATGGAAACTGCTTTAGTCACCCTGATGGATGATCTCTGGCGAGTCCGGGATGGAGGTTAGTCCTCCATCCTGGTGCTTCTTGACCTCTCAGCGGCTTTCGATACCATTGACCATGGTATCCTTCTGCGCCGACTCAGCGAGTTGGGAGTGGGAGGCACCGTTTTACGGTGGTTCTCCTCTTATCTCGCCGACAGGATGCAGTCGGTGTTAGCAGGAGGACAGAGGTCATCTCCTAGGCCCCTGACCTGTGGGGTGCCTCAGGGTTCGGTCCTCTTGCCCATCCTGTTTAACATTTACATGAAACCGCTGGGGAAGATCATCCGTAGACACGGAGTGAGTTTTCAACAGTACGCTGATGACACCCAGCTGTACATCACCACCCCGTCTCAATTCAGGGATTCAGTCGATGCAATATGCCGATGCCTGGACGATGTCAGGATCTGGATGGGGAGAAACAGGCTCAAGCTCAACCCCGACAAGACTGAGTGGCTCTGGATATTGCCTTCTAAGGACTATGTCGACTGTCCCTCCTTGGTTCTTGAGGGAGAAAAATTAACTCCCTCGGAATGGGTTCGCAATTTGGGTGTTCTGTGGGGTGCTGCAGGGCTCGGTCCTCTCGCCCATCCTGTTTAACATTTACATGAAACCGCTGGGTGAGATCATCCGACGACACGGGGTGAGGTATCAGCAGTATGCTGATGATACCCAGTTGTACATCTCCACCCCGTGTCAGTTCAGGGAAGCAGTTGATGTAATGTGCCGCTGCCTGGACGATGTTAGGGTCTGGATGGGAATGAATAGGCTCAAACTCAACCCTGACAAGACTGAGTGGCTGTGGATATTGCCCCCCAGGGATTATGTCGACTTCCCCTCCTTGGTTCTCGGGGGAGAAAAATTGACTCCCTCGGAACGGGTTCGCAATTTGGGTGTTCTCCTAGACTCACAGCTAAAATTAGACCAACATCTTACAGCTGTGGCTAGGGGAGCTTTTGCACAGGTTTGCCTGGTACACCAATTGCGACCATAGTTGGAGAAGGAGGCTCTACTCACGGTCACTCACACTCTCATCACCTCACGGCTGGACTACTATAACACGGTCTACATGGGGCTACCCTTAAAGAGTATCCGGAGACTGCAACTGGTGCAAAATGCAGCTGCATGAGCTGTGGTGGGTGTTCCAAGACACACCCATGTAACATCTATTCTCCGCCAGATGCATTGGCTGCCCATTAGTCTCCAGACGCAATTTAAGGTGTTGGTTATGACCTTTAAAGCCCTACATGGCTCAGGACCAGGCTACTTGCAGGACCGCATCCTACCACATACCTCCCTATGACCGGTTAGGTCCCACAGAGTTGGTCTCCTCCAGGTCCCATCAACCAAGCAATGCCGGTTGGCGGGGCCGCGGGGGAGAGCTTTCTCTTTGGGAGCTCCATCTCTCTGGAACCAACTACCCCCAGAGATCCGGACTATCCCCACCCTGCTGGCCTTCCGTAAAGCCGTTAAAACATGGCTCTTCCTGCAGGCGGGGTGAAATAGAGACCAATGAGAACATCTTTGGTCTCCCCATATACGAATGATGGTTTATGCTTTTTAATTTTTATAGCTATTTTAATGGTTATTATTGTTTTGATAAATTGTTCTTTTCTTATATTGTATGCCGCCCAGAGTCCCGTGGGAGTTGGGCGGCCTATAGGAACGATTAATAAATAAATAAATAAATAATCTGAATATTTAATTTTTCCATTAACTCCCCTCTGCTTCTCTGTGATATTTTTCACCAATATTTTTGTTTTGTCTTTATTGATTTTCAACCCTGCCATTTCTCCATATTCTTCTATTTGTTCTATTAGTTTTGGCCCTGTTTCTTGAGGCTCCTCTAAAATAAACACAAAGTCATCTGCAAATGCCTGTAACTTATATTCTTCTTTCTTAATTCTCATACCTTTTATCTCTTCATTTTGTCTTATATTTCTGTTTAATACCTCTAATGTCAAAACAAATAATAATGGGGATAAAGGGCACCCCTGTCTTTTACCTTTCATAATATTTACCTTTTCTGTCATATCTCCATTTATCATCACCTTTGCTGATTGTTTATGATAAATTGTTTTAATCATATTTACAAATCTTCCCCCAAAATCCGTAGTTTGTAATTATAAATTGCCAATTCACTTTGTCAAATGCCTTCTCTGCATCAAGGAACATCAACACCATTTGTTTTTCTGGATGCGCTTCATAATATTCCAAAGTATTCAAAATTATTCTCATATTATCTCTGATCTGTCTCTTAGGTAGAAAACCATTTTGATCTGTATGTATAAATTCATTTAACAGTCTCTTTAGTCTTTTGGCCATTATTGATGCAAATACCTTATAATCCACGTTTAACAAAGAAACTGGTGTATAGTTTTTTATTTGTTGCAGGTCTGTCTCTTCTTTTGGTATGAGGGTGATATTTGTTGCAGGTCTGTCTCTTCTTTTGGTATGAGGGTGATATATGCCTCCATCCATAAATTTGGTATCTTCTCTTCTACCACAAGTTCATTAAATACTTCCAGCATTGTATTGTATTGTCTATAGCAGTGATGGCGAACCCCCAAAGTGGGGGGCGCATGCCCATACCCATAATTCCATGCCCCCATAAATGCATGCGCGCGTGACACACACACACCTGCTCCCGGTACACGATGGCACGCCCGTTTTCGCTCTCCCTAGGCTTCAGAGCCTTTCTAGGAGCCTGGGGAGGGCAACAATGGCCTTCCCCACCCCCCGGAGGCCCTCCGGAGGCCAGAAATGGCCCGCTTCAAGTTGGGAAACCGGCTATTTCTGGCCTTTGGAGGGCCTCCGGGAGGGTGGGGAAGGCCGTTTTCGCCCTCCCCAGTCTCCTAGAAAGGCTCTGAAGCCAGGAGAGAGCAAAAAAATGAGACTTCTGGTCCAACCGGAAGTTGGCAAATGGGCTGTTTCCAGCCTCCGGAGGACCTCCGGGGGGAGTGGGGAAGGCCATTTTCGCCCTCCCCAGGCTTCTAGAAAGGCTCTGGAGTTTGGGAAGAGCAAAAAATGGGCCTTCCCCACCCCCTCCGGAGGCTGAAAACAGCCTGTTTCCTGACTCCCAGTGGGCCCAGAAGGCCTGAAAATCAGCTGGTAACCTGAGCTCGCAGGTCACCAGCTGATTTTACTTGTGTTACTTGTGGCACGCGTGCCACAGGGTCGCCATCACTGGCCTATAGTATCCTGAAATCAGGGGTGAAATCCTCCCGGTTCGGCCCTGTTTGGGCGAGTAGGTAGGGGTTGCGGTGGCTGGTTCGGAGAACCGGGATGGCAGCGCGAGGCTCCGCCCACCCACCCCGACATCCTCACTTCCTGGTTTTTAAAAAAAACTTTTTAAAGCCTTTTTTCCCTGCCGGTTCCCCTGAAAGAAAGAAAGAGAGAGGGGGAGGGAGGGAGGGGGGAAGGGAAGGGAAGGGAAGGGAGAAAGAAAGAGAGAGGGGGAGGGAGGGAGGGAGGAGGGAGGAGGGAAGGGAAGAGAGAAAGAAAGGTGTTAGAAGGAAAAAATCAGGACTCACTTTCCAGCCGGGAGATCGCTTGGCAAAGAAGAAGAAAAAAATGCCGTCGCTTTAAACCAGGAGTCTCCTAACTTAGCCACATGACTGGCTGAGGAATTCTAGGAGTTGAAGTCCACAAGTCTTAGTGTTGCAAACTTTGGAGACTCCTGCTTTAAATTGAAAAGCCTTCGGAAGCTGCTCGGAAGGAGGTTTTTAATTGCAGAAGTGGACATTCAGCAATGGATAAAAGGAAGTATACTTATATGGTTCTATGTTTTTGACGTTTTGGGGTTTGTGCAATATGGGCTTTGTGTTTCTAAAAGGGTTTGTGTGATTCCCATTGTGGCTAAATGACTTTCGTCCTGTGTCGGGTCTTGAGTGTGGGGCTGCTTATTCTGATTCTACTACTGTGTTTTGTTAGCTGCCAAATCTTGCCATGGGGAAATTTCAAAATATCCCATCTTGAATGGGTTTTCTAGGGATCTGTTTGCCTGCTTGTGTCAATGGAGCCAATCTTCAGGCTTCCACTTTCTATAGGGTCATTATCTCATTATCTCGGGCAGGAATGTGAAATGAGCTTCAGGCAGGTTCTTCATTAGCAGCTTGATTTTTCCTTGTTTTTCTGTGAGCCTTTTATTATGAGTAATATTTTATTTGGGGGGGGGTGCTTCCCACAAAAGAAAGAAAGAAAGAAAGAAAGAAAGTAGAGAGAGGGAGGGAGGGAGGGAGGGAGGGAGGATCACAAACCTGGCTGGCACTAGACGCAGCTTCAGAGGATGCTTTGAAACAGCACAGCAAAGGCTGGAAGGGACCTCAAAGGTCATCTAGTACAACCCCCTGCTCCCTGGCAAAATGGACTGCTAAATTGGCCGCACCCACCCAGTCACATGACAACCTGGCCATGACCACCCAGTCACATGACCACATGACCATGCCACCTGAAACCACACCCACCTGACCTCCAAGCCACACCCACAAAATAAGCCATGCCCACAGAACCAGTAGGGAAAAATTTCACATTTCACCCCTGCCTGAAATGTCTTGTAAAACTCTGCTGGTAATCCATCCGGACCCAGCGTTTAACCATTATTTTGTTTTTTAATTCCCTCTATTAATTCCATCATCGTTATTCTATCCTCTAACGCCTTTTTAATTTTTTCTGGTATTTTAGGTAATTCTGCTTTTTCTAAGTATTGTTTTATCTTTTCTCCTGCAACTTATTCTTGCTGATAAAGTTTCTCATAGTAATTCTGGACTATTTTTTTCTTTTCCTCGTTCCGATAACATACAGTTCCTTCCTCATCCATTAATTGATTAATTAACTTTTTTCTTTCTCCTTTTTCATTTTATTTATTTATTTATTTATTTATTTTGCTGTTCTTATATGCCGCCCTACTCCCTGGGGACTCAGGGCGGGGTACAACAGAGTATAAGAACAATATAAAAACAGTAACAAAAATAATAAATGATTTAAAACATTTGATTAATTAAAAGATTAAAAAGCCAAACAACACATTCATACCTGGGGGAGACCTAAGATGTTCATCGGTCACGTCACCCCGCCTGCAGGAAGAGCCATGTCTTAATAGCTTTCCAGATGGCCAGCAAGGTGGGGATAGATCGGATCTCTGGGGGTAGTTGGTTCCAGAGAACCAGAGCCCCCACAGAGAAGGCTCTCCCCCTTGGTCCCGCCAACCAACATTGTTTGGCTGAAGGGATCTGGAGGAGACCGACTCTGTGGGACCTAATTGGTCGTAGGGATGTATGAGGTAGGATGTGGTCCCGGAGATAACCTGGTCCTAAGCCATGTAGGGCTTTAAAGATGATAATCAACACCTTGAATTACACCCGGAGACCAATGGGCAACCAATGCTGCTGGCGGAGAATGGGTGTTACGTGGGTGTATCTGGGGACACCCACCACAGCTCGCGCAGCCGCATTTTGCACCAGTTGCAGTCTCCGAATACTTTTCAAGGGTAGCCCCCTGTAGAGTGCATTACAGTTGTCCAAACGAGAGGTGACAAGGGCATGAGTGACCGTGAGTAAAGCCTCCTTCTCCAAATATGGTCGCAATTGTTGCACCAGGCGAACCTGTGCAAAGGCTCCCCTAGCCACAGCTGTAAGATGTTGGTCTAATTTTAGCTGTGGATCTAGGAGCACCCCCAAATTGCGAACCTGGTCCGAGGGAGATACTTTGTCTCCCCCGAAGACCAAGGAGGGACAATTGGTATAATCCTTAGGAGGCAGCATCCACAGCCACTCAGTCTTGTCAGGGTTGAGCTTGAGCCTGTTCCTTCCCATCCAGATCCTAACATCGTCCAGGCAACGGCACATCACATCCACTGCCTCCCTGAATTGCGACGGGGTGGAGATGTACAGCTGGGTGTCATCAGCGTACTGTTGAAAACTCACCCCATGTCGACGAATGATCTCCCCCAACGGTTTCATGTAAATGTTAAACAGGATGGGCGAGCGGACCGAACGCTGAGGGACCCCACAAGTCAGGGTTCTATGAGACGACCTCTGCCCTCCTGTCAACACCGACTGAGACCTATCGGCGAGGTAGGAGGAGAACCACCGCATAACGGTGCCCCCCACTCCCAGCCCTCATGAGTCGGACCCTGGATTACTTGGGTCATGTCCATGGTTGTCATGGTATCCATGAACTCCTGGGCCGCATCTGAGGTTTCGCCAGCCGAAGGCAGGTTAAACTCCCCCAGCACCATAAGCCTGGGGAACTCCACCACCAAGCCTGCTACTGCCTCGAGCAGCCCAGGCAGGGCCTTAGTAACGCAGCTGGGAGGCAGGTACGCTAACAAAAGGCCCACCTGAACCCCTAAGTCCAACTTAAGAAGAAGAGTCTCACACCCGACAATCTCCGGGGAAGGGCGCCTATGAGGATGCAGATTCCGGCGTGCTATAATAGCCACTCCCCCCCCTTCCCTGGGGCCGTGGCTGATGCAGAACTGAGAACCCGTCTAGGCATACCTCAGAGAGGGCAACTCCCCCCTCCTGGCCCAGCCAGGTCTCAGTTATGCATGCCAGGTCCACCCCCTCGCCCGTGATTAAATCACGTACCAGGGGGGCTTTGTTGACAATTGACCTGGCATTCAACAGCATCAGCTTGAGCCCAGGGCCCTGAGAACCCCAGTCACCAGGTACTCGGGTTGAGCAAGATGGAACCACATCAGAGGGGCCGGAACAAGGGATCACTTGTAAACAGCGAGGTCTTATTCCCCGAGAGCGGCCCACCCCTCTGCTCCCGCTATACCTACCTCTTTTATATGCCAACCATCTTCCTGGTTTATTTGCATTTTCAAAAAAGTTTTGTTTGGAAGTCTTTATTTTGAGTGCCAAATCTTCTTTTTCAATTAAATTCAGTTTATGTTTTTTCAAGTCCATTTGGTTTTTAATCTTATTATTTCGTGTATCTTTCTGTAATTCCATCTCTAATTTCTTATACTCCTCTTCTCATTTTTTTTGAATTTGTCTCTTCTTTTTATTTCTTTTTCCCAAATAAGTCATTGCTAGTCCTTGGATATATGCTTTAGCTGTGTCCCACACATTTTGTAATGAAGTATCTTCTTTTTTATTTTCTCTGAAAAAGAATACCAGTTCTTTCTCCATAGTTTGTTGAAACTCCTTTTCATGTAATATTGTTTGATTTAATGTCTATCTTAATCTCTTTTTTTGTCCCTTCCATGTAACTATAATCGGATTGTGATCTGCCCATGTGCTTGATTCAATATTTATATCTTGTATATTAGCTAATAAATCAGTTGACATCCACATCATATCTATTCTAGACCATGACCTATGTCTATTTGAGTAAAATGTGTATTGTTTTTCCTTTGGATATCTTTCTCTCCAAGCTTCTTGAATACTTAATTGCTCCACCATTGTGAAGAAAGTTTTTGGAAGAGTTTTCCTAGGCTTCTTATTTGTCTTTGTAGTTTTGTAATCCAAATCTGCTTCTGTTATTGCATTAAAATACATACATATATTTTCATATTCAAATTCTATTATTTTCCTCTGTAGTTTTCCATAGGTCTTCTTGATTGTCATTAGTCATATATTGCCACTAAAAGTACTTGTTTATGGTTGACTATTACTTCCACCATTAAGATTCTCTCTTCTTCATCGGCAAATATTTGTTTAGATTCTATTGTCTATTGCTACTCCTCTCTTTCCTGATGGGGGAAAAGGAAACAGGAGTAGTGACGAAATACAGAAGGGTTGAAGATGCTGTTTCACTCTTTGTTCGCAACTTCTCCTTTTGTTCTGGTTCAGAGGCAATTTAGGCAGAGCCCCCTCAACCTGGCAAAGGCAGTCAAGAAATTCTTCTTTTTCATTTTCAGGATGGCAGAGATGGAGCTCTGCAAAAGGAGGAGTTGCAGGCCGGCATCAATCAGGCCAATGCTGCAGCACAGCAGTACCAGCAGAGTAAGTCCTTTAGGCTGAGCTCAGCATTAAGGAAGCCCCGTCTAGAACAAAGGTAGATACATTTGGGCCCAGAGGGAGCTGGGCAGCTTTTGTCATTCGCCTGGACAGGGATGAGTCCTTATTTTTCAAGTATGTTAGGGCTAATTTAGAGCCTGCTTACATTTTCCCCTTCAAAATATTGGGAAATCAGATGAGTAGTTGTGTTGGAAGGCATTCTGATTCCCATAAAATAATTTTAAGGGCACACGTCCGGGTGCCTGAGGTGAACCCATTTTTGAGTTAGGCAGAAAACTGTTCCACTGTCCATGTCCTACAAGTTCTTCCATGCAGTCCCTACATTAGTTCTTTTCTTAGTTGTAACAAGAACAACAATCCTGCCTAAATCAGAGATTAAGGGATGGCACAAACCACTTTTAAAGCATTCTGTTGCATCCCTCCAAGTGGGCAAATATCAGCCATTCTTCATCTGTGCAGGGCTGGATAAAGTGATTGAAGGTGGTGGCTTCTCAACTGTAGGTAATTTGAGAGAAGATGGGCTGTTTTGACCCATTTCATGCTGCCTTAAGAATAGCTACAGGATTGCAAACCATGTATGAAACCACTGTTTCCAGGTCCATGCATGTTCTGGACTAAGGCGCTTGCAGGGAGGAGGTGAATTATTATTTCCCTGGATAGTTCAGTGAGATGCAGGCCACATATATAAAATGCTAGCCAGATAAAAGAACAAGAAGAAATGAAAAGTGCTTCCATTGGTGGAACCTATAGAAACAAAAATGAAGATGATAATATAGGAATCTGCAATTGAGACCTGCAGTCCATGGTTGTCTTAGTACTGGAAAACAACTTGATAAATATTTGCAACATGTGCAAGAGCAGTCCTTGAAGAAAACGTTGAAAATGTAGAGCAGCAAAAGGCCTTTCTTTATGGCCTGATGAGAAAAATCATTCAGAGTTCGGAGTAAGTTTATTTCCGAGTAAGCAGATTATATAAGAGAAGGAAAAACCATCAGATAGAAGAGCAAGCCTAGCGGATGAGAATAACCACCAGAAGTAAGAGATGGGGAAGATCATCTCTAGTGGTGGAGTTCAGAAATAGCTTTCAGGCCCTTGCAGATGAGGTGGTCTCCAAGTATTCGAGGGATACTGCAGAACAGAAAACAGGACCATGACTCCATAAAGGACAGTCAGGATGCAAGTGTCCCTTAAAAGAAGGCAAGGGACACTTGCATATGAGTTGGTGATTCTGCTGCAAAGAATTCAAACACATGCATGCCAGCTGTCCCTGTTGCCTTGTGAAGTGAGTTATTTGCCAAAAGGGAAACTATAACTTCCAAACTGACCAACTCCATTGACAATTATACTGTCCTGCCTATAGAAATAGCACAGCGATCAATAGCTGCAACTGAATCACCATGGACTTTGCAAATGTTGGAATGAAGCTCCAGCCTCTGGGAGCTTGATTGGTACGCTCATCCATTTTTGTAGTCGATGCAGGAGGACCTGAAGAGGAAAGGATTCCATCGGGCTGCACCTTATGTCATATAGCAAAGGTGCTTTCTTTCAAAAGGCAACTGGACTTCCTTGGCTTTTTCCTTGAAGACATTTCACTTCTCATCCAAAAAGCTTCTTCAGTTCTGACTGAATGGTGGGGAATGGAAAGATTTATATTCTTTGCAACCATCTGGTAGTTAGCGCTCTGAAGGTCAGTCATTAGCTCTTAGAGCTCCACACCTTCAGAGTGCTAACAACCAGGTGACTGCTGAGGAACTTACAGTAAGTCCTTCCATTCCCCGTCATTCAGCCGAGCTGAAGAAACTTCTGAAAAGATCCTGTGGGGCAACCATGATCTGGATCATTGAGAATGTTCATAGACACTTATGTATTTGTGACAGGTGGTCTCATAAATCAATCTGATAAGCTGGAAGCCAACAATTCTCAGGGTGACAGAATTCTTTCCATCTTTCAACGTCAGGAACACACCAGCTAAATGTTTCTTAGTTTGAAAGAACAAGATTTAGATCTCTGGAATTTAAACCTGGGGCTGACATTTAGAGAGAGCTCGAGTCCTGGGTTCTGGCTAAGCACCTTCCAACAGTTAAGACTTTTTTGTCAGAAATAAAACAATTTATCTAACTGCATTGAGTCTATGAAGCTTTTGCTATATACTGATTCAAGATATAGCAGACCTCAAATTAATCAGGAGATGAAAATTCTACAGGTGAATAAATACCTGATCCCTCTAAACAGATTTGTTGGTTGGGTTTGTGATGTCTGTTTCCTACCTACACGTAAGCAGCTGCTGAGCATTTTAAGAAGATAGCTCAATCTTCAAAACAGAAAAAGGCTATAAAAGTCTTCAGCTCTTCAGTTAGTAATTTCCATGTGATAAGCACTGGGAAAGCCAAGTCCACGCTCAGCCCAAGCTCTCTCACAGGCTTATTGTTATGGGGGAAATATATATAAACCCCAAAGGAAAAACTGCATATGAATCTCACAAAATTGCTTCAGCCAGGAATTGAGTACTTAACTTTTTTTTTACTTGCAGTGGCCTTTTCAATGAATGTTATGTTTCGAATGTAACATTTGTGTGTCATGAGAAAGATCTCATGACACTTTTTTAAAATTTTGGCCCCTTGATAAATCAAAGGTAAATATTGTTGACCACTAATTTAAACCATTTTTTGTTTGCCAACAATTAAGCAATCAAAAGTTAAGACAATGTCTATTTATTTCAGGAGTGATTTAACTCATAAATTCAGCATGTTGTTATGACAACCATCCATCTCAGGGAAAGTTTTTCTAGCATTCGATTGGAATCTGAGTTCCTGCAACTGAAGTCCTTGTTTTCCTGCTGCTCTAGAATGAGAGGCGAACAAATTGTTACCTCCTGATTCCTTTCAAATAGTTAAAATTCAGATGCTTGATAGCTGACTCATATTTATGATGGTTGCTGTGTCCTGGGGTCATGCGATCCCCTTTTGCGACCTTCTGACAAGCAAAGTCAAGGGGGAAGCCTGATTCACTTAACAACCATCTTCCTAACTGAACAATTGCCACGATTCACTTGTCACAACAAATGTGGCAAGAAAGGTTGTAAAATGGGGCAAAATTCCCTTAACAAATGTCTCAATTAGCCACAGAAAATTTGGGCTCAATTGTGGTTGTAAGTCGAGGATTACCTGTATCTGCTGCTGCTGCTGCTAGTGCAGAACTTTATGAGCATGGCTTTCTAGTTGTTTGCAATAAATCTATTTATAATTTAGGATTAGGGTTAGGATTCTAACCCTAATCCTAAATTGTAAATAGAGGTATTGTTTTCAGGATAGAAATGGTGGATCATGATACCTTATGCTCTGCTCCCTGCTTGTGTAAGGAGCATGGGTTGTGTAAGCCTGGAGCAGCGTGAACCAGGGCAGAGATATTTTCTGCTGCTGAGGCTGGTTCTCTCTGTTTTGTCCCACCAGAGCTGGCAGCGGTGGAACAGGTCAACGTGGCCATCCGTAATGGCCTTTCTGAGAAAACCGTTGTGGAGTTGATGAATCCTGAGGCCCAGCTGCCTCCAGTTTATCCTTTTGCTGCTGAGTTGTACCAGAAAGAACTGGCCACCCTACAGCAACAGAGTCCAGATGTAAGTAAATGGCTCATGTTCTGAAGTTCCCCTGTCAACTGCCCTTAAATGCATAGACAAGCATTGTATGTTTGTGGATGGAGGAGGTGCATGTTTTCATCCAAGTTTATCTGGTGTGACCACATGATGAGAAGCCAACCTGGCTGCAATTCTAAGTTGCAATAATAAATAGGGGTTCCCAGCAGTCCTGGGAAAGAAGCTGTTCCATTAGTCGTCTGTCCAACGGACCCCTTCATTCTCTGGAGTTGATTCATAGATGGAGTTTTAATTGAAGAAGTTTCTGGGAAAACCAGCCTGCATTTGGCTTTGTCTGCCTCTAAGATTTATTTGTCCACAACATACGGGCCTGTTGCAAAATGCTTGAGATTTTCTCAGTTTCTTTACTCCCTGAGTCACCCGGCAGCCTATCCTGTGAGTTTCTTTCAGAACATTTCTTTTTCTTCAATTTTTAGAGGGAAGCGGTTTTAAAACATGAGGATTAGTCACTGCCATTAGTCAGAGATTTTTTTCTTTTTTCTTCCAAAACGAGGGTTCAGGAGTTTGGCTTTCTCTGGTGTTTAATTTAATTTAATTTAATTAAAAGTTCTTATAGGCCGCCCAATCCCGTAGGACTCAGGGCGGCGTACAAGAGACAAGAACGATACAATAAAATAATTTTAAAACATTACATTACATTTAAAAACCATTCATACATGGGGGAATCCTCTCTTCACCCCGCCTGCCGGAAGAGCCATGTTTTCACAGCTTTACGGAAGGCCAGTAGGGTGGGGATAGTCCGGATCTCTGGTGGGAGTTGGTTCCAGAGGGACGGGGCTCCCACAGAGAAGGCCCTCCCCCGCGGTCCCACCAACCGACATTGTTTGGCCGATGGGACCTGGAGGAGGCCCACTCTGTGGGACCTCACTGGTCGTAGGGAGGTATGTGGTAGGATGCGGTCCCAAAGGTAACCTGGCCCTGAGCCATGTAGGGCTTTAAAGGTCAAAACCAACACCTTAAATTGTGACCGGAGACTAATAGGCAACCAATGCAGCTGGCAGAGAATAGATGTTACGTGGGTGTACCTCGGTACACCCACCACAGCTCACACAGCTGCATTCTGTACCAATTGCAGTCTCTGGATGCTCTTTGAGGATAGCCCCATGTAGAGCGTGTTACAGTACTCTAGCCATGAGGTGACAAGGTCATGAGTGACTGTGAGCAAAGCCTCCCTCTCCAAGTAGGGTCGCAATTGGTGCACGAGACGGACCTGTGCAAAGGTCCCCCTAGCCACAGCTGACATATGTTGCTCTAATTTTAGCTGTGGATCTAGGAGAACACCCAAATTGCGAACCCGTTCCAAGGGAGTCAATTTTTCTCCCCAAAGAACCAAGGAGGGGCAGTCGACATAATCCCTGGGGGGCAATATCCATAGGCACTCAGTCTTGTCAGGGTTGAGTTTGAGTCTATTCGCTCCCATCCAGACCATCACATCGTCCAGGCAGCGGCACATTACATTGACTGCTTCACTGAACTGACACGGGGTGGAGATGTACAACTGGGTATCGTCAGCATAGTGCTGATACCTCACCCCGTGTCGTCGGATGATCTCACCCAGCAGTTTCATGTAAATGTTAAACAGGATGGGCGAGACGACCGAGCCCTGCGGCACCCCGCAAGCCAGGGGCCTAGGGGCCGACCTCTGCCCTCCTGTCAACACCGACTGTGTCCTGTCGGAGAGGTAGGAGGAGAACCACCGTAAAACGGTGCCTCCCACTCCCACCTCCCCAAGACGACGCAGAAGGATACCATGGTCAATGGTATCAAAAGCTGCTGAGAGGTCAAGTAACACCAGGATGGAGGACTGACCTCCATCCTGGGCTCGCCAGAGATCATCCATCAGAACGACCAAAGCAGTCTCCGTACTGTAGCCGCGCCTGAAACCCGATTGAAAGGGATCCAGATAATCAGTGTCCTCCAATAACCGCAGGAGTTGGAGCGACACCACTTTCTCGACAACTTTACCCACGAAGGGTAAGTTGGAAACTGGACGGAAGTTCTTTAAATCCGCTGGGTCCAGGGAAGGCTTCTTGAGGAGGGGCCTCACCACTGCAGCTTTTAAGGGCTGCGGGATGGACCCCTCTCTCAAAGATGCGATCACAACAGCCTGGAGCCAGCCACGTGTCACCTCCCTGCTGGCTAAGACCAGCCAGGAGGGGCACGGGTCCAATAAACAAGTGGAGGCGCTCATCGCTCCTATGGCCTTGTCCACATCATCAGGAGTGATGGGCTCAAACTTTACTCTCCACCTAGGCTGTCTGCAGGAGGAGATGGCCTTTTGGGGTTTTAAATCCGGAGCCCATATTAGACAGGAAGGATGGGATGGCAGATGGGGAGCTATCGCTACATTTGGTAGTGGACTTCCTGTCTCGGGTCAAAAGCTTTTACTGTTAAGCTCCTGAAAGGGGTGAAGGTTCAGAGAAATCCTCCCTGCAGGAAGGTGAGATGACTTTGGCAGTAGCAGTTTAGCCATTTAATAAGCAGACAGGAAAAAGAAGCCTCAGTGGTTGGCTGCCTGCATTTCCAGGGACTTCTGCAAAAGTCTTTTCCTGACACCTTGAGACGTGGTCAACCAGGGAGCACCCTTATTACTGCAGTAGTTGGCGTGCTGGAGACACACCTTCCCCCTTCGTTCAATGTGGCCAGAATTGCTGGGTGGGGCGAGAGGCTTCAACATGCCTTCCCAGTAATTGAATTTTCTGCCCTCACCCTCCTCTCACCTCTTTCACCCTCACTGCCACTGTTGGAGGTGGGAACAAAAGGTAGCTGCAAAGCCCCAAAGCCTGCAGACTCCCCAGAAGGCAAGCATGGGCAAGAATGAACTCTTGACTGTAATCCAGGCACAGCTGCCATTATGGACAGTTGATGGTCACTGAGGAGCAGGAGAATGGGAGAGAAGCCGGGAACCCTACTTCAGATTCAGTGTGCTGCTCCCCCCCCCACAGTAATGACGTTTTAGCCTTCCTTTTCTGGTAATTGCACACATCCACTCCACCTGCCCTCTGGGAGAATTCTGTAGCTGCTGCTGGGGAGACATCTCTGAGATTTTGCTGCCAGCCCCTGTTCTGAGAAGGCCCCTGGCAGGCTGGAAGGGCTAAGGACTTCTTAGCAGGAAGCTCATGCCAGTTGGGAAGAGAAAGGAGGGAAGAGGGGTCTGCAGCACAGCTTTCAAGGGCTGTAGAGGTGTCAGGATTGTCCACTTAGTGTTTTTTCTCCCCATTTCTTCTCTCATAAAAAAGGGAACTAAAATTAACAAAAGAGTTGCTGAACTAATCTAATGTGAGAGATAATTCTGTTTACTAAACTGTAACAAGGATGGCCCTCATATGTCCTCTCTGTTTTCAGGGTAAACTCACACACCCAGAGCTGTCCGTGGCTGTGGAAATGCTCTCCTCGGTGGCCCTGATCAACCGAGCCCTGGACTCGGGGGACAAGAGCATGGTTTGGAAGCAGCTGAGCAGTTCTGTGATAGGCCTAACCAATGTTGAGGATGAAAACTCCCAGAGGTCAGTTCCTGCTGGGTGACCATATTATCACCCCGGAGAGGGTCGCTTGTAGACTGTGGTAGTGGTCCTAGTAAGAGGGAGAGTTATAGGAGTGGACGGGAGCAGAGTCTCTGCTGTAGTCAGGAACCGTCTAATGCTGCTGAAGAGAGCCACAGAAGGGACCTTGGAGCAGGAGGCTTCCAGAAGCCGTCAGGAGCCCAGCAGGTGCAGAAGAGGCCGGAGGGAAGCCTGGAGGGGCAGCCAGGAAACATTAGAAAGAGGCTCTTCCCTGACTCCCAGGATGGAAGGGCGGCCATGGTCTCTTATGGGAGCCCCTCACACTAAAGCAGACTTCTAGCCCTCCTCTGGAGTCTGGGTCCTGCTCGGATTACTTTGGGAGGCCAACAGCTGCAAAGTCTGGGAGATCCGTTCTGGTAGGGAAAATGTGGTGAATGGAATAATGATCCATAAGAGAGACAAAGGCAGGCAGCACTAGGCTTTTTAAAAACACATTTATCTATATATGTCACGTGGATTTATGGTAATTTACCAAACATGAGCACAGAATCCTTATCCAACCCTAACCCATGATTAGTTCAGTTCTTGAAATCAACTTTAATAAAAGCCACACAGAAAAACCTCCATCTTGCCTTCTTTTCAAATGGATGGCTCGTACTGTGGGAACATTGCCCTCTGCCCTCCCTCTTCTGATCTCACATCTCAGCATCCCAGTTGGGAACCAGCCTAGAACCAGTTCTGCTTCAAGTGAACAATCCTGCCAGTGGTCATGCTCCACACTGTAAAGGGATTTCTAGCATAAAACTAGTTATGCTTTGAATTGGAAAGCAGCTGATAACTTCCATCTTCCTCTTGGGGCGTATTCTGCACCAACTGCCACCCCTGAGTAGTCTTCAAAGGCAGCCCCATGTAGAGCACATTGGAGTAGTTGATTAAGGGAGGGGATGAGGACATGGGTAACTGTCACCAAGGCCTCATGTTCCGTAGCGCTCCATCGTTGTGCCTCCCTTTTTTCCAAACCCGAACACAGTTCTAACTACTGCATTGTTCTTCCATGGCTGGCCAAGGTTGCCTTGGGTTGTTGGGGCTGATCTGGGAGCCTCCAAAAGGCTGCAATCCAACCCTACGCAGTCCTAACTGCTGTTTACGGTCCCAGCCAAACATCCCAGCTTGCCCTGCCACACCTTTTCCCCACCATGTTTCAGCCTTTGTGTTGGCCACTCTCTTCAGATTTTGACGTGAGAGGAATAATCACGAAGGTCGACCTTCTGTTAATGCACCTGTCCAGTCAGTGCCTCAGCCTCCAACTATGGCTGCCTAAGCTGTGGTTTCTAACTGGCCCTCCTGGTTATAACTGGCCTCTGGCTTCCTCTGAGATCAGTTGGTTCACCAATCCCTTTTTCTCCCTCTTCTCTTCCCCTGGGAGTCTTCATGGCTCCTACAAGTTCCTACACATAAGAACCTTCTTATTCCCACCGTCCATACCCATTCAGACATCCTAAATGTTCATTTGCCAGATGATAGTCAATGTAAGACCTTCCTCAGTCCAATCCCTTGGTTTTTCCCTAGGTGTTTTGAGAATACTGAGTTATTTGGGGCAATCCACATTCCTTCTCAGGGTTCAGGGCCTTTTGCTGTGGTACAAATTGGTTCTGAGCTTCTCTGTTCTTTGTCAAGCTGTCATTTCCCTCCTCCCTATTTCCCATCGCATACTGACACAGGCTTATTCCCCATTTGTTCATCCCTCCCCCCCAGCCTTTGATGGCAGGATGCCTGCGAGGCGCCAAGGTGAAGATGGCAAGCCTGATAGTCAGGAATGTCAAGTTGGTTGGAAGCGATTTAGGGGGGAAAGCCCTCTGGTGATAAAAAACAGCAAGTTTGACACAACGTGGGGGAAGACTAGTAACATACTAGCAGCAGTACCTTTGGACACTTTTGCTCTTTTTGTTACTGAGAGCCAGTCCAAAGACTTTCATGCCCTTTTCCTATTGCACAATATCATGAAGTTGCACCCCTGGAGTTTGGGTGGTTGCCGCTGAGTTTTGGCATTGAGATCATAGGGGTATTACCAGCAAGAGGTTTAAAGCTATATGTTACTCCTGGACTAGGAAGGTAAACATCCTTTTCCCAGGCATAACTATTTTGGGATTGAGTGTTTTGTATTGTCTTTTCATATCTTCAGTTGTGCTTCTTGAAGTCTCATCTTGTATTTTGGCTTAAACAGGTACATTGATGAGTTGTTCAAGCTGAAGGCTCAGATGCAGAGTGAGGGAACTGAGTTCCTGACATGGAATGACATCCAGTCATGTATTGACCATGTGAATATTGTGGTACATGAAGAACATGAGAGTAAGTGTCCATTCACTCAAATTAGGGAAAGGTGGGGAGAATTGGGCTTCCATTGAGTTTCCTAGCTTGCAGCATCCAGGAATGGCAACCTTGTCATAAAGACATCGGCTGTAATAACTGGAGAACCACCCTTGAATGCATCTTCCCAAGATGGTTGGTTCCCCTGTAAAATCCAGCAGGGACCTTCTTGAGTGGCTTTAGATGAATTAGTTCTAGGGATGACCCCTTCTGACACAATTCAGAATAGAAAGTGGACTCTCTGAGTCTGTTTCTCATTTTTCTCAAGATGGTTTTTCATCCAACTTTATGATATTGGTGTTTGGAAGTTAAGATTCTGTAGCTGTATGCCCAGTTACAGAACTTTGCTTTTTAAAAAGGAATATATCCCTTAGCAAGACGTAGCACATTTTTGTAGTGTTTCTGCAGCATGGGAAGCCATAAATTGGATTTTTTAGCTAAGTGTCATGCTATACTCAGCTACTATATAATATTTATAAAATGGTTATTTATTTATTTATTTATTTATTCGAAGTTCTTCTATGCTGCCCTACTCCCTCAGGACTCAGGGCGGCGTTAGTGGTTAGTGGCTTAGTGTTGTGTATCGTAACTACATTTAACAAAAATACAACGTGTGCTATACAATGCTGCCTGTGAATCCACCTGTGTGCCCAGATTTTGCAGTTGTTTGCAAAAGTGTTGCCCAGTTGGGGACATGCTGGACAGAGAGAGGCAGCCTTTTTTTTTGCTTATGCGAAATTAGCCTTTGCTGTGTTTGGAGAAACCGATTGACCATGTTATCCTGAGTGGCCACCCTGTTCCTGTTCCTATTCATGATCATTCTTCTCCAGATCATGATGCTCATTTGATACCAATGCCATTAAAACAATGGTTAGCACTGATCAATTGTCGGTGTCCAAAATTTCAGACAAGACTATTTTCTATCTCCATTCCAAACTGAATCAGCAGAGCAATAGAACATGATTTGGCCACAATTGCTCCTTCTCACTTTAGCTGTAAATGAGGAAGATTGATGCAAAAGGCATCCTGTCAGCGGAGAGATGGTTTACATTTCTCTTCGCCCATGGCAGAACAGTGGACCTTCTCCTGTGCGCTGCTTGGAGAGTCCAAGCATGGGTTAACTTCTGTCTGTTTGCCAGGGACTGAGTAAGAAATATCTGGCCACACCTCCTCCTTGGCTCCACTGAGGCAGTTGTTTTACTCAGTCTAGCCTAGAGGGATGCAAAAAATATTTCTCTTCTCAATTTCCTGAGCAAACAATCAGAACTTCACAATGGACTCTCCTTCGACTTAAAGGATAAAGGTTTTTCATTTGCATATTATTTGGGAGCGGGTGAGCGCAAGGAAGCTTCCTTGCCGCCCTGCGGTTTGAATTTGCTGCTGAGGGGAGGGCTGGCTGGTCGTTTTGCCGGCTAGAACCGCCCCCACCTCTTTTCTCTCAAAAGAAACCAAATGGCAGCAGGAGTCCTTGTCTGGTGCACTGGCGAGGCTCCAGTATTATCGGCGAGGCGATTAGCTGTGAATCGGGGCTTCCCGCTCACGTGACTGGTGTAACGAGGTCATGCGGCTGAGGGGAGAGCGGCTTAGTCGTCTCTCCGGCAAGAACCGCCTCCCCCTCTTGTGCAAGCTTGGCAGAGAGTCATTGTCTGGGGCTCTGGCAAGGCTCTATGGCAGCCGCGGCGGAGCGATCAGCTGGAAGTCAGAGATCGCTCACCCATGCAGTTAGGAGAGGTCACTGCAGCGGAGGACCTGGTGCTGGGAGAGTTTGCTCCCCGATCAGGCGCCATCTTGGCCACATGGACTCCAATGTCGCAGTGAGTCGGCGCTGAGTGGATTCGCTCCCTCAGCCTCCATTTTGAGCCCAACTTTGCCTCGTGTGCTGCTAGCTCCCTGGCCTCTAGTGGTATGCTCTGGTCATTCCTGGTTCCCCAGGAAAGCCTCCATCACCTTCAAGCGGCCGGAGTTCTCTTTCCTATTCTGGAAAGACTCCATTTGGATAAGAAACTGCTCCAGGGTGGGAGCTTCTGGCATTGGTGTTCCTGGGCAGGCATCTGAAGAAGGCCCGGTCTGGCAGAGGCGCTAGCGATTCCTTATTGCATATTTGGCCATATATATATTCATTTGTTTCATTTAGTGTCTAATTATCAAAATGGCATACAAGACCAGGAAGGGAAGGTCTGCCACTAGGGAGACCCCTTCCAGAAGCCAGGATTCTTCCAAATCTGGACATAAGGCCCACAAATCAGACAAAGGGACCCCTGAATATAGCAAGACTCAGAAGAAACCCTCTAGAAGGGCTCCTTCAGCTGAGGATAGGGATGCTCAGAGGCG
Organism: Diadophis punctatus similis; assembly: GCA_023053685.1. NCBI lineage: Eukaryota > Metazoa > Chordata > Lepidosauria > Squamata > Dipsadidae > Diadophis > Diadophis punctatus. The sequence continues at coordinate 1,087,603 of JALIGW010000012.1, forward strand.
TCTGAGAGCCCTAGAAAAACAGTTTGCAAAAGCATGTCATCAAGCTGCAGCCGGTAGGCCTCTATCTCCTGTGCAGGAGGAGTCTCCTTCTCATCAGGAAGGATCTCCTTGAACTATTGATTCTATTAGGGATTGGTCTCCTGACATGGCCATCGAGCCTCCGGAGCTGGAAGAAGCCACTTGCAGGGCCCCATCTGAGCCTTTTACAGGCCAAGGGGCAGCTGAATCTGGATCGCCACGCTTGCTTAGTTGGACACCTCCATCTGCCACGTTCACCCCAACAGCAGCGGGTCTCCATTCTGGGGGGTCCCAGGAATTATCACTGCCCCAGGAGATTGGGGATCTTATTGCATCGGCCATTTCCCATCTCCCAAGGAGTTACTGCGGAATTGCATCACAGAGGTTTTCCCCCTGGCTTGCAAGACCAGTATATCTGGCCTTCCCAGCAGGGTCAATGCTCATCGCATTCTTCCATTCATAGCGATCATTCCAGCATAGCAGAGGACAGCCTGGTAGATCAGGACCGTTCTGAGGATGAAGGTCTTGTCCCAGATTAGCCTTCTTTTTCTGGCCTCTTTAAGCCAGCCTTGTTCAAATCTCTTTTATACAAGGCTAAGATGACATCTAATATGGGATTGGAAGACGCACCAACAGACCCAGAGCTGGGTCTTGATCCTACAGAAGGAGTGTTTTCAGAGCCAGTTCTAGAGAAAGAGACCATTCCGGCGCCAAAGATGTTTGTGGACGTTATTCAACGCCAGTGGAGTCAACCTGCTTCACTCAGCACTCCCAGTAATAATGACAAGAGGCTGTACAGCATGGGGTCGGAACTGGAGGATCTTCTTCAGCTCCCAGTGGTGGATACCCCAGTGGCTAATTGGTGTCTTCATCTGTACTTCCTGCAGATATTTCAGAAGGTTTGAAGTTGGAGGACCGCAAAGCTGAGATGGCGGCTTGTAAGGCACATTTAGCTTGTGCTTGGTCAATTAGGGCAACCATGGCTGCATCCTTTTTTAACAGAGTCTCTGTGGAGTGGGCGGCATACAAATGCAACTAATAACAACAACAACAACAACAACAACAACAACAACAGGAATTCCATTTTATGGATCAGATAAATGCTGGCTAAAGTGTCTCCCGAAGACACGCGCCTACGCCAAGATTTAAACAAACTTATGGCAGCAGCTGAATTCTCTGCAGATGCAACACTTAATGCAGTAAAATTTGCAACTAGAGCCATGGCAGCCAATGTAACATCCCGCAGACTCCTGTGGCTCCGCCATTGGCAGGCGGATATGAAATCAAAGTGGCATTTGGCAGCTGCCCCCTTTAAAGGGGATAGTCTCTTTGGAGAATCATTAGATCCCATCCTGGTGGAGAGTAGGGACAAGAGAAAGGTGTTGCCCTATATGTATAGGTGAGCAGATTGCCGTGCGACACCATACTTTAGACGGCAGCCATTTTGCCAAGACCCTGCCCTAGTGGCTCCCAATATCAGCATCCTTACTACCAGGGATCGAATCGACCACTGGACAGGTCAGGAGGTAGTGACAAGGGCAGGCAGTACTCTCAGAGGCTAGGAGGCCATTTCGAGGGTCCGGCAACCGGCCCTTTCGTAAGTCCAAGTGACTCCCTATCAGGCGCCCCCATTGGTGGTTGGCTGCATTGATTCATCCACCAATGGGAGGTTACTACCTCAGATGCCTGGGTGCTTCAGACAGTAAGACTTGGTCTCACTCTAGAATTCACCTCCACTCCACCAAGGCGCTTCATTCAGTGTCCTGATCCCATCAATCCCACCAAAAGAGGTCTCATGGAAATCGAAATCCAACATTTGTTGGATATAGCCGCCATAGAGATGGTTCCCCCAGGACAGGAAGGTCTAGGCTTCTACTCCATCCTTTTCCTGGTTCCCAAAAGTTCGGGGGGATGGAGAGCTATTCTGGATTTAAAACAGCTCAACCTTCATTTGGCTTACAAAAAATTCAAGATGCAATCTCTCAAATCGATCCTGAGTTGCATCAGACCAAACAATCTTCTAACTTCCATAGATCTAAAAGTAGCCTACCTTCATGTTCCCATTCGACCATCATACAGAAGGTTCCTAAGATTCAGTTTCGCAGGGGTGCATTACCAATACAAGGCCATGCCGTTCGGTCTTTCGTCCGTACCTCGCACCTTCACCAAACTTTTGGCAGCGGTAGCGGCCTCCCTCAGGGCGAGTCCAATAAGGCTGCAGTGTTACCTGGATGACATCATCATCCAGTCATCTTCTCTGCAAGCTCAAGACCACCTTCGGGTCACTATTCAGACCGTACAGGACCACAGCTTCTTCGTGAACTTCGTCAAAAGTCATCTGGTCCCAACCACCAGCCTTCTTCATCTCGGAGCAGTGATCAACACAGAAACTTGCGAGGTATTTTTGTCGCAGAACCGTCTAGCCAGCATTTGGTCCCTGATCTCTCAAGTTCGAAGGCTTCATTCGGTTCCACTGGCGGTGCTCTCTCAGCTGCTGGGAAAGACGATCTCCTGTATCGAGATTGTTCCTTGAGCGAGACTACACGCTCGACCTCTTCAGTGGTTCTTGTTGCCACATCAGAGGGCAAAATGCAGCAACTCCAAGGTCAAAGTTCGGGTCTCATCGACCGTTCTCAGATCCCTAAATTGGTGGACATCCAGAGCCATGTCAAGAGGATGCCTCTTCAGAGAACCCACCCGCATCACGATCACAACAGATGCGAGTCTCTTTGGGTGGGGGGCTCACGTCCAGTCCCAGGTAGCTCAGGGATGATGGAGTGCATCAGACCTGTCAAAAAATATCAATTGGTTGGAGCTGCAAGCGGTTCATCTAGCTCTTCGTCACTTCAAACATCTAGTGGCAGACCAACACGTCCTAATCCTAACGGACAATGTGGCCATCCGGGCACACATCAATCGCCAGGGGGGCACTCAACAGCCAACTTGTTGGACCCAACAGCCTTATGCAGGAGGCACAGGAGCTAGCTCTCTGGATGGAACGTCACGTCCGCTCCATCAGGGCGGAACACATATCCGGGACTTTGAACTTATAAGCAGATTGGCTAAGCAGGACCATGATAGATCAGTCAGAGTGGCGCCTGCACCCGGATCTGTTCGCAGCTCTGTCCCTGAGAATTGGTCGACCAGTGGTGGACCTGTTCGCCCACCCATCCAACACTCATCTTCCCAGATTTTTCTCCAGGTTCGCAGTGCCGGGGGCAGAAGGGGTCAACGCTCCATGCAGCCCGTGGCCTCAGGGGCCTTCCCTCTTCTCCCTCTCATTCCGAGAGTGACAAGGAAACTGCTGGCAGAGAGGGCGGAGATTCTTCTCGTCGCCCCTCATTGGCCCCTTGGTATGCAGATCTGGTCAGCCTATCAGTGTCCTGTCCCTGGAGGATTCCCAACCACAGGATATCTCTCAGCCAGGGGGCAGTGCTCCATCTGGACCCCCAGTGGTTGCAACTAACTGTATGGCACTTGAAAGGGATATCCTGAGGAAGGATAAGTTCTCCGGAAAGGTGATCCACACCATCCAGGCTTCCAGACGAGCATCCACCAATCGCCTCTATAACGCTACCTGGTTAGCATTTTGTTGTTTCTGTACCAAACAAATATCATCCCAATTTCTGCTTCAATACCACAAGTTTTGGACTTCTTGCAGGAGGGGTTGGACAGAGGATTAGCTCCCAACACCCTACGTAGGCAGGCAGCTGCCTTGTCAACTGTATTAGTTTATGAAGGTCTTCAATCTTTATCTCTTCATCCTCGAGTTTGTAGCTTCCTCAAGGGAGCTTCTAATCTGAAACCACTAACAGTACACCGTTATTCGTCCTGGGATCTTACTCTGGTCTTACAGGCTCTCACGGGCCCACCGTTTGAGCCATTACGAACTGCCAGTCTCCGGTTTCTGATGTTTAAGGTGGTTTTCCTGGTGGCGATCACCTCCGCCAGGAGGATCTCAGAGCTGGCCGCACTGTCGGTTCGCTCCGACTTGTGTATTTTCCATCCTAATAGGGTGGTTCTGAGATTGGATCCACCCTTTCTTCTGAAAATCAATTCATGGTTTCATAGGGCCCAAGAACTTATTCTACCTGATTTCTGCCCAAATCCAGCTCACCCTCAGGAGAAGCAATGGCATACCTTGGATGTCAAGAGGGCTCTTCACAGATATATTAAACGGACGGCCGCCTTTCGGAGATCTGAATCCTTATTCATGTCATTTCAACCAACATCGATGGGGAGGAAAGTTTCCCCTTCAACAGTGGGCTGCTGGCTGAAAGCGTGCATCGCAAAGGCTTACGAGATCAAGGCTACTCCGTTACCGGGCTGCATAACATCTCATTCAACTAGGAGTGCGGCCACTACAGCGGCAAGGGCCACGCAGGCTCCATTGAGGACATTTGCAGGGCAGCAACTTGGACGTCACCATCACCTTTCATTAGACACTATTGGCTGGATTCCTTTGCTTCTTCAGAGGCCTCGTTTGGCAGGAGGGTGCTGCAAAGGGTTCATTCCACTTCAGGGACCTTGGACTAGCCTTCTTCCCGCCCTTGAGACATTAAGCTTGGGTACTTCCCATGCTTGGACTCTCCAAGCAGCACACAGGAGAATGAACGTTGTCTTGCCTGAACGTTCCTTCTATGTGCGCTGCTGGAGAGTCCAATCCCACCTAGGGCCTGTCCTGGTCCAGGGTATCGACATTTTTTGGATTTTCCATTTTTGGATTCCCTGCACGTCTATGCCTTCGTAAAACAACTGCCTCAGTGGAGCCAAGGAGGAGGCATGGCCGGATATTTCTTACTCAGTCCCTGGCAAACAGACAGAAGTTAACCCATGCTTGTACTCTCCAAGCAGCGCACATAGAAGGAACGTTCAGGCAAGACAACGTCCATTTCCTTTCAACTCCTAAGCCCGTGATGGCGAACCTATGGCACATGTGCCGGAAGTGGCACGCAGAGCCGTCACCCGTTGCTCTTCCGGGTTCCGGCGCACCGGCCAGCTGGTCTTCATGCGCACGGGAGCTCCAGAAACTGAAACAGCAGCGCTTGATGTGCATGTGCACACAATATCATCTTCCCAGCGCGTGCATGCGCACCAGACGGCTGCTCTTTTGGTTTCTGGCACTCCCGCATGTGCAAAGACCAGCTGGCAAGTGCGCATGCGTGCACCGGAACCCACAAGAGGAGCAGAGCTGCCAGCCAGGACAGGCGGGCTGGGGCTTCCTTCCCTCCCCGCCCAAGCGGGCTTCTTGTGCGGCCCCAGCCCTCCAGCCCATGGCACTGACACACGTCCTCAGTCCAGAGCGCCTGGCCAGCAGGGCAGGGTTTGCTGGCTGGGCGGCTGCCCACCACGTCCGCTTCTCCTGCTGCTGCGAAGGGGCGACAGCGGTTATCACGCTGCCGCTTCCAGCTGGGATGCTGGAGGAAAAGGAGGAGCCATGCTGCCCCAGGAGGGCTGGAGGAGAGCGCAGCATGGAGATGCCGCCGAGGGGGTAATAGGCACGCCAGCTGGGAAGCGACCGGGAAGGGGGGGGCTGTGCCGGCTTGTTCTCAGTGTTGGGCGGGGGGGCGCTTCATCCCGGCCAGAGTTGGGGTGAAGCTCTCCCGCCTGCTGGCCTCCCAACCTGAGCCCTGGGAATGCCGACACCCCTTGCCTACAAGGCCGGGAAGGGGCTCCAGCTTTCTAGTGGAGGGAGGTGACATTCCTCTCCCTCTCGGGCGCATGGGGCAGCGTTTGCTGGCTTGGTGGCTGGCTGACCCGGGGCTGCGGAACTGGGTCATCGGTGGGGATGTCCCGCCACCCCGACGGGGACCAGGGGGGCGGATAGGGAGGCACAAGGACCCCCGAAAGGCCAAGCGGAGCCAGCGCATGCACGCTGGATAGCTGGTCTTCACACACGCATGTGCGCCAGAAACAGGAAGAGCAAGATCATCTGCTTTTCCAGTTTCCGGTGTGCACGCTTTCTGCACGTGCCTGTGCTTCTGCACTTGGTGCCGAAAATGTTTATTCGCGGTCCCGTTTCGGCACTCGGTGCCTAAAAGGTTGGCCACCACTGTTATAGCCCAATCTGCTTGACATCAATTAAAATCCTGGAAAAGAGCATTAAGCGGCAGATTTGTGAGCACCTAGAAATGAACAACTAGAAGCCTTCATGGGTTTGTTAAAAACAATGCCAGAGAAACCTTATATCCTTATTTGATAAGGTAACTGAATTAGTGGACCAACAAAATGCTGTGGACACAGTATACTTGGACTTCAGTAAGGCATTTGACTTCTTGGTAAGCTAGAACAATGTGGGATAGACGGTTAGGGTTAGAGTTATGGCGGCTCCATCCCTGCAGGTTTTCAAAAGTAGACTAAACAACCATTTGTATAAGGTCTCCTGCTTGAGCGGGGGTTGGACTAGAAGACCTCTGAGGTTCCTTGCAGCCCTATGATTTTATGTTCTATTCCTCAACTCAGACTTCAGTCACACATCCTGTGGCTTCTCTTGCACAATTGTAGCTAAAATGTCTTGAGAAAGTTTCTAGAAGAGACAACATAGTGATTTGCCTTTTAGGTGGGCCAATGCATAATCCCTTAGCTCCTTAAATACCAGTAACCTTGGGATAAGCCTATGTTAATAGTCTTCCTTTCCCTAAGGAAGAGGAAGGAAGAATGTGACGTGAAAAATTTAAATATTTGATTGATTAAACAGCCTTATGGCGGATACACCATTTGAGGGCAAGGAATGGAAGGTTGTAGCAGGTGCTGCATTGTGTCCCCTGTATAAACTTGTTGGGATTCTGCCTTTCTCTTATGTTTGTTCCAGGGATTTTAGCCATTGGACTCATAAATGAGGCTTTGGATGAAGGAGATGCCAGAAAGACCTTGCAGGCCTTGCAAACCCCCGCAGCAAAATTGGAAGGAGTAACCCCCAAAGTAGCACAGCATTATCAGGATGTGCTGCTCCGTGCAAAGAGGGAGAAAGCCCAGGTGAGAGAATGGTTACAGCAGAGCAAAGCCTCTTCTGAAGTCCTCTTCCTTTGACTGGGAACTCCTTTGTCAGGCTTTACCGCTGTTTTATTGAGTTAATTCAATTTAAGTCTACTGTAATTTACATCTAATCTGTTGAGCAACTTCCAGATTACATACATCCCTGTGCAGGTTTCTTTGCTGAACATGTATTCCTTGACTTACGGCAATTGCTAAGCAGTGCGGTCCTAGATTGCATCAGCATTGCTTAGTGATGGAAATTGCTGCAGTCCCAGTTGCTGGGGGAAGAAAAAATTCTCTTCCAGAAAGAAAATTGGCATCAGAGTCAACCATCATGAGAATCCTGCTCTGTGCTTGAGAAGGCCAAAAGGAGGGTCTCTTGGACAACTCGCCGTGGGACAATTCCATGTGGGATAACTCAGTGCATTAAATATTCTCTGCCACGGTTTCTTCCCCCCCCCTTTTTTTCCCCCCAATAAGTTTTATTTATTTTTAGTCTTTCTACATCTCATGTCGCGAGCGTTTGCTTTCTGGGTTTCATATATCCATACAATAATCTTAACAATATTTTTCTTAATTAGTTACAATTCATTATCATTTCATTTTTAATACATCTCTTACATTTATTTTCATCTTAATGTCTATCTTTTAGTCTTTTTCCACTTTTATTTTATCTCTATTTTAATTCTCTTTTCTCCCCCCCCCTTTTTTTTTTTCTATTCTTCTTCCATTCCAACAATCAAAGATGTGGTCTTTTCCCACCTTATACATTTCCAGTATTAATATATTTTACTTCACTTCTTTTTTTTTTTTTTTTTTTTTTCTCAAAAAAGTTTTATTAGTACAAACTTACATAAGTGGTAACAAAATATTAAATCCAAAGTACAAACATTTTTATTCCCCCCCCCCCAGACCCACCCCCTTCCCTCCCCACCTCCCCCCCCCCGGACTTCCCAGAGATAATACAGGGCATAATAATAAGTTTAAATTGTTAATAAAAAGAAAAAGGAAAAAGGAAAAAAAGAACACTATTTTTTAAAAAAAACTTCAACTCCAAACTATACAGTACTAATATATCGCATTTGTATACAATAGTAAAGATACAAAAAAGAGAGAGAAAAAAAAAAGAAAGAGAATAAAAAAAAGAAAGAAAGAAAGAGAAAACTCTTTAACACTACAAACAAACAAACCTCCTACCTCCTCCCTTCAGTCCTCTATCTTATACAAGGTAAGTGTTACATAAGTAATAACTAAATATAAAATACACAAATCTTAAACTAATATTATTGACATTAGAAATAACCTCTAAGATAAAACTTAACTAAATGTTACATAAGTAATCATCAAATATTAAATTTCATCATGATATTCTAAGTTAATTCGCTAACTTCAATAAACAAAAAAAGAAAATAAAAGAAGAATAAACAATAAACAAATCTTCAACAAACTATATATATCTAATATTATCAACATTAAGAATAACCTCAAAATTATATAAAACTTAACTAAATATTGCATAAGTAATCATTAGATAGGGAAAAGATAAAATACAATCATATTAGTCTCTATCCATCCAATATATTTCAACATCACATTGTTTTGTATCTTGATAGTTCATCTTTTAATAGTTCAATAAATTCAAATTTGTCAAGTCGTCTCCCGTCTGCTCCCAAACCTCCATCTCCTCTTCCCCAGCTATCTGATTCAGGCACTCCTTTTGGATTTTTGAGTCTATTTCTTTTTGATCCATCGAAGGTGGCTTCCCCTCCTCCTCCTCTTTTATTTTCATACACCCTTCTTCTGGAATCTTGGATATATCAGCCTTTAGAACATTGACATAAAATTCAGTAGCTTTTTTTATCGTGTTGAGCCGGTATCTTTTTCCAGAAAATTTCACTGTTACTCCAACTGGTGCTTCCCATTTATATTGTAAATTTAATCTCTTAAATTCATCAATCAAAAAAGTATAGCTTTTCCTGGCTTTAAGCATTTTAGAGGGGATTTCTTTCCAAATCTTTAGTTCCTGACCATTCACCATAAGATTATTGTTAAACGTTGCTTGTATAATTCTGTTCCGTAGAGCTCTTGTGGTAAAATATATGACAATATCCCTTGGTAGATGCTTTTGTTTGGCGTACCACGAGTTGATTCTGTATGTTTTGTCGATTTGTGTAGCCAATTCCGCTTTAGAAATTCCAGACACCTGATCCAATATGTCAACCATCCTGCCTTTTAAATTTTCATATAATCCTTCTTTCAAACCTCTAATCCTTATAGCAACTTCCATAGATCTGAACTGAGTCATTAAGACCTCTTTTTCAAAATTTGCAATGTCATTTTGGATTTTATCTATGTAATTCACCGAAGTTGCCAAAGCTTGTTTATTTGTTTCAATACGTTCTGCCAAAACTTCAATATTTGTTGCTAAGCCTTTGCAAACCTCTAACACATCAAATCTTAGTTGTTGATTCATATTCTTCAAAGCAGCCTGCATCTTATGGTCTATCTCACTTATTTTCTGGTTAAATTCCAAAATAAGTTCATGTTTCATAATCTTTAAATTATTTAATAAATTTTCAGGTGTCAAAAGCTGTGGAGGTGTTAGCTCAGTGTTAAGTTGCATTTTAGAAATATATCCAGATGAATAGTCATTTCTTTTAGTCAAAACAGTCTTTCCAGATTTTGAAGCCATTATGGTGTTTCAAAAGAGTACAAAGAAAAAAGAGAAAGGAGAAAGAAAAAAAAGCCAGGTGTCTGATTAAAGTTCTTTCCAGTTTCAAAACCAGGTAGTCTTTTATTATTAAAAATCTTTCAATTATAACTTTAATCCAGGGTTAGGAGACAGAGAAAGAAAAAGCCATTTTTCCAAGTTAAAAGTTTCCATAAGAGAAAAAAAAAAAAGCCTCTGGGAAAACGAAAGTCACTTTCACTTCTCAATCGCCATATTGTTACTTTGTTTCCTTTGTTTCCTTGCCGAAGTGAAAGCTTACCCAGGAGTTGAAAAAAAAAGAAAAAAGAGGTTTCAATACTTGCCCATCTCACGCCTGTTTCTCTCTGTCTGCTTCTATAGTTCAAAAGTAATTGTAAATCCCATTCTGGAAGCAGCGGCTGGTCACGACATCTAGCTCCGCAAAAGCGGAGGTTTCCTGATCCTCGGAGCTGGAGACAGGCTGCATGGGGAGCTCTCCCTTCGCGCCCCTAGATGGCTTCTAGGGCGCTGGGGGGGCTCTACCCCACCTGTCAGGCTCTCATCTCTCCCCTTTGCCCGGGGAAGAGATTTCAAAGCCGCCAGACAGCTGTTCTGGCGGCTTTTTACGAGGATCGGAAAGGCGTCCGACAAAGGGACGTCCGCGATGGCGCTCCAAACCGGAAGTCTACTTCACTTCTTTTCTAAACAGTATTCAAAAATATTTTTCCTCTTTTCCATATCATTCTTACTCTTCAATGCAAGCTGATTTTATCTTCTTAACAGTTAATTCTATCACTTCATCACATTTCTAACAATCATTCAAAACTAATTTTTATCTCTTTTATCCCATACAAAACATATTTCAAAGTTATCAATATCCAAAAATATTATTATTATTTATTATTTATTATCACCACAATAAACAATTTATTCAGGATTATTTAATTCTAGTATACTAATTTAGCATGCACATTTTATTCTTTTTTATCCCTTATCTTTTACACTGTTCCAACTTTTTAATCTTCTTTTTCTTTTTTGGTTGCCTCCCCCATATTTCTTTCAACTCTCTCATTTCTATTCTTAAATCCATTATTTTGCTATACTCTCTGTCTTTCTCTCCTCTCTTTTGCCCCCTTTGTTGTTGTATTTTGCTTTCATCTTTTCTAGCTTTATCTTCTTTTCCCTTTCTGGCTTTCTTTTTCTCCCATATCTTTTCCATACCATCTGAGATCTTCCCCTTCTGTTCTAATCCCTTTTTCACCCTCCGTGTTTCCATCATCCCTTTGTTGTATTTTCTTTCTTGTTGTTTTTTCCCCGGTTCCTCTGCTTCTTCCACTCTTCCAGGATCCTCTGTATTTTCCTCATTTGTCTGATCTGCATTTGTTATTCTTTGTATTATATTTTCCAGTTTTAGTTCTATGCAATCCATATCTTCAAATATTTCTTTCATTCCCATACGCTGTTCATTTATAATGTCTTTAATATCCTGATGTATCCATTCCATTTCTCTATTTCCACTTGTTATCATTGTTATAATCCAACCAAATTTCAAAGGAAAAAACCGGGAGCTTTACCACCTCTTTTCCTTCTTTTAGTTTCCTTCGCTTTATTTATCCAGCAAAAACAAAATTTCCGAGACTTTCTTTCTTTAAAATGGTGCTTGTGCTTCAAGTCAGTATTATTCCTCTTTATTATTCTGCACTCTCAATTTCATTATTTTGTAAATCCAGTGTATAAATAGGTATATAATAATCAGTTTAGTTATAATAAGGTAGAGACAACTTCCAATTCAAATATCAGCATTTTTTTAAAACAAAGTATCTTTCCAGAACCACATCTTTTTTTAAAACTTCCAGCAAAACTCTCCCCCCCCCCAAGTTCCCAAACATTTTCTTCAAGTTTTTAATATGCTTGTCCCACCGCTAGCATTCATCTTCCATATTTTTCCCCCTCGTATTTTTGGAGTTATTCTTAAAAACCAACAATCCTTTTTAGCCCAGATTGCAAACCACTCACTTTCCCCTCCTGCTCAGTCTTGGTGTTTCTGGTCTTTTTTCAGCTTTGTGGCAGCCATGTTTGCTGCCACTGCTCCACGTCGTCGGCTAGGGGCTTTCCAGTTCAGGGAGGGGATATGCGGCTCCCCTCTACCTTCTTGGCATTCCCCTTCGCTTTGCCCCCTCTACGGAGGGGGCTTAGGTCCCAATCCGGGACTCTCGGACATGGAGTGTTCGGAGTCAGCTGCAGAGCTCGTGGTCCGGCTTCCGATGTCGCAGAAAGAGAAACCGGAAGTCTCTCTGTTTCTTTGACATTATTTTCATTTTGTCCATTTCCACAAAAAATGGCAATAATGTTGAAGAAACAGTAGCGGATAACATTACATTCAGCTTTCTCGCATGGAATTGTCCCACTGCAAGTTGGTCGCAGTGAGATGGCTGTGGCAAGTTGGCCAGGGCAAGTTATCCATTGCGCCAAAAGGATGGGTGAGAAGTCAAAGCAAACAGATGTGTTACTCTGCAGGACGCTCCTGTGGAAGAGAGAGAAGAACATGCACTCCTAGATGCGAGGGAAATGGTCTTTTGGGGGTGCTTCCCTTCACCCTTTTGGGGAGGGCTGCTGCTGCTCACAAGGTAGCCAAATGGGGCAGTTCCAAGGGTGAAATTCAGCAGGTTCTGACAGGTTCCGGAGAACCGGTAGCGGAAATTTTGAGTAGTTCGGAGAACCGGTAAATACCACCTCTGGCTGGCCCCAGAGTGGGGTGGGAATGGAGATTTTGCAGTATCCTTCCCCCAGGAGTGGGGAGGGAATGGGGATTTTGCAGTATCCTTCCCCTGCCACGCCTACCAAACCATGCCACGCCATGCCCACCAAGCCACACCCACAGAACTGGTAGAGGAAAATTTTGAATTTCACCCCTGGGCAGTTCCCTCTGATCTTTCTGGGGGAGAAATTGGGAGGCAAGTGTATGTGATTGTGTGTGTGTGTGAGGCCTGGAAGCCATCTTTTATCTTTTTGTATTCAGACCTGCCACAATTTCTACTGTGGGAAAATGGGAGGGGGGATTATATGGAGTAGGTGATATGTAGTGGTCTAAATAACATTCTTTCCAGAAAGTCAAGGTCGCTGTGCCCTGCAGCTGTGATGGAGTGACGGGGAGGCATCTTCAGTTTTGGATGGTGCCTGATTGGATCGTGTGATGGACATGTGGGTGCTGAGCAGGGACTTGAATTTTCGTTTGGGTGGAGAAAACCCGGAAGCTCTCAGATTTGGGTTTTCCCAGATGTGCCAATATGACATCTCTAATAAAATTGAACTTTGAGGAACTTCAAGCCTTGGAGTCTTATTGCGTTGGGGGTGTTACTTGGAACCCTGACAGTGTGTGTGTTTGAGGATAGGTTGTAATTGGTGTCTACATGATTTGGGTCAGCCTCTATTCTCCACCCCACGCCCTCACCCACGCCTTTATGCATCTACTGGAGCTCTCTGCCCTTTCCCAGTTCTCTAGCCTGGGCACTTAACTGGCTCTTGGAGGCTCAGCCCTGTTGCTTGTGGTGCCATGAGTTTTGTTGTTTTAATTGAAACCTCCGATTGTGAGCAAGAGCAACATTCTCTTGAAGGAGAGCAGGGGTGTTGGGCTTCACAGGACAGCCGGGACTGACCTTTTCTTTTTCTTTCAGGAAACTCAGGATGAAACGGCCGTCCTGTGGTTGGATGAAATTCAAGGTGGTGTTCATCAGTCCAACAAAGATACAGACGAAGCCCAAAGATGTAAGTCTGGCTTCCCCCTTTCAGCAGCTTTGCTGAACTCCACTACTGGCTGAGGTGGCCTTTCAATCGCTAAGGCTTCTCCTTGTTGCACTCCATAAAAATGGCGCTGTTCGTTCGTATCACTTGCTGCTTCTATTAACTTTGCAGTTGTCAGAGTTGATGGCCGTAGTCAGAATTGTCGTTGTTCTCTCCGGGTGTGGCTTGATCTTTAAAGAGATGTTGGGCCACCATGATCCCATGTGTGTCCTCATCCTGGTGGTCTAAGCAGCTTGTTTGCTCACTGCCCCATGGAACTGGGAAGGGGGTCCCAGAGCAGTTCTAATAAAGGGGCATGTTTTTTCTTTTTATTGGTATGCAGTTATATCTAAAGACAGTGCAAGGCCTATGTTTCACCGCAGCAATGACCCTGTGAGGTAGATCAGACTGAGAGCACAGGACTGCCTCATAGAGCGCCCCACCCCCCGGGTTCTTTGGCTGAGTGATGGCCTGGGCTGGTTTTGGCTATAGCCTCCCTTTGGCCTCCCCCAAGAGCCATCTCAGGAAGACTGCCCTTAGCTGGCAAACGCCTGGCAAATGCCGGCAAACCTGGTGAAGAGCAATTTAATTTAATTTAATTTAATTTAATGGATTTGTATGCCGCCCAACTCCCAGGGGACTCTGGGCGGCTCACAACATATTCGAATCCATTACAACAAATATAAAATACAATAATTAAAAAACATACAAAAGTTAAAAGAATATCTCATATTCACAAAACAAGGGGGGAGACCCATAGCTAATCAAGTTGGTCTCACTTTCACCCCGCCTGCCGGAAGAGCCAGGTTTTTATTGCTTTCCGGACGGCCAGCAGGGTGGGGATGGTCCTGATCTCCGGGGGAAGCTGGTTCCACAGGGAGGGAGCTCCCACAGAGAAGGCCCTCCCCCTCGGCCTCGCCAACCGACATTGTTTGGTCGATGGGACCTGGTGAAGAGCAAGAAGTGGCAAGTGGGATAAAAATGAGTGGAAGGATGTCCCTGCATAGGAAAGGAGGGCAGAGGGGCATGTAATTGGGCACCAAGTTATGTGCCACTGCTCTTAAAAGATTTAGCTTGAGATGGAGAATGGCCTCGGAGGGAAAATATTGCTGAAGTGCAGGGCTTTGTAGGGATTGACTACAAGCCAGCCCCAAAGCAAGTGATCTTAGGTTTGGGCCTAAGGCTGCAGTCCAGTAACGGCGTATCTGTAGGAGATGACCAGTCCGAGCCTGAGGGAGGGGTCAAACACATCATCAATCATGAGTCCCTGAGCGTCCACAAGAGGCCTAACTCCAGCCCGCCTGGAATACATTTCTTAACTCCTGCTCATTTCCCTTGACCGTTAGTAGCTCAGATTCTTGTAGAGAGCTTAAGCTTGCAATAAATTTTTATACTCCTTTGAACTGCCTGAATCTCCCCAGCGCTTGGCAGTACCTGGGCATAGGTCCCATGACATGGAATGGAGAACATTTTTTAAATCAAGTTGGAAGTCACACGTTCCGTGAAACATATTCACAGAAAAGCTTCTTTTTCTTTTCTCTTCATCCAAGTTTCCTTAGGAATTTTGGCCATTAACGAGGCAGTGGACCAGGGCGATGTTGCAAGGACTCTCAGCTTCCTGCGTTCAACTGATGTTGGACTGTATGGGGTGACCCCCGAATGTGCCGAGGCATATCATCGGGAACTGATGGCAACAAAAAATGCAAAGCTGGCTTCTGGTGAGAGCACCCTGTTTTGTGAGCTGGGAATGGGCTGGTGGCACACAAATGCTGAGTTGTTTGCAGGTCAGACTGTTCAACCAAATTAACTCTAGACTGGCTTTTTTCATTTATTAAATTGCTGTCCTGCTTTCCTCCAGGAGTTTTAAGGTAGGACACTTAAGCACTTTCTCCTTCAGTCTTTACCCCAAGGAGCAATCACCCTGTGGAATAGACTGGCTGAGCCTGAATGTCCCACGGGGCTTCCAAGCCAGGGATGGACTTGGACCTGGATTTCAGCAGTCTTAATTGACTGCTTTCAAATAGGTAGATGTGGGAGGTAGAACAAGGTTGCCTCTGCAGATGTGGGTGGCCAAGGGCAGTCTTCTCCTTTTCACTAAAGAAGGGTTGCTCTGTGGGAGTCTTCTTAGAGTCCTGATCCACCTTGGATGGGAGATCTGCACAGCTTCCAATTGGCTTTCTGATCTTTTCTCACTCTTGCTAATTTTTTCTTCTTTATTCCCAGCACTACGTAGCTCTTCCAATAGTTAGTCCTAAACCAGCTGTTTTTTCCTTTTGTTTTTCCTCTGAGTTAGCTCTCACGTGTACTGTGTTATGTTTTTCATTATATTCTTCTGAAGTAACAAGTCACTTTGTACAGTTCTTCAGCGAGCCTGTGATCTATCTTCTTTCTGATTCAGTTTTTGGAATGCACACTTTTATTTCATTGAAGCAGTGCCAAAATTTGGTATAAGCTGTTGGTACAGCAATTTCATTGTCTCTCTATGGCTCCAAATAGTTCTGTTCTTATTCAGAATTGCCTACTGTGTGAAACTTTTATTTAACTTTTTTGATTCCATGCTACATTTGCATCTAGGACTTCAGTAAAGCATTTGACAAAGTAGACCACAACCTACTATTTGGTAAGATATAAAAATATGGGTTACAAAGCATAACCACCAGATGGATTTGTAACTGGCTGACAAATCACACTCAACATGTAGTCCTCAATAGAACCCATCTACATGGAGGAAAACAAGCAATGGATACCTCAAAGTTCTGTCTTAGTCCAGTAACCTTCAAATGGTTACATCTAAATGGTTTAGATCAGGGGTCGGCAAACTTAAACACTCAAAGAGTCATTTGGACCCGTTTCCCACAGAAATAAAAACACTGGGAGCCACAAAACCTGGGTGGGCGTGGCCAACTCGACATCACTCACTCCCACCCAGTCACATGACCCCCTAGCCATGCCTACCCAGCCGGTCATTAGGACAGAGAACTGGGAACCACAAAACCCTTTTCTCTCTCTCTCTCTCTCTCTCTTTCTCTCTCTCTCTCTCTCTCTCTCTCTCTCTCTCTCTCTCTCTCTCTCTCTCTCTCTCTCTCTCCTTCTCTCTATCTATGTCTCTCTCTCCCCCCCTCTGTCTCTGTATCTCTCTCTCCCTCGCTCTCCCCCTCTCCCTCTCTCTGCATCTCTCTATGGCTCTCTCCCCTTTCCCTCTCTCTCTCCCCCCTCTCTCTGTATCTCTCTTTCACTCTCCCCCAGATGCTTGGATCTTCCTATTGGGTCGTGATGGCTGGGACTGATGGAAGTTACAGTCCAAAACATCTGGAGCAGACCAGATTGTTTTATCTGCCTAGATTTTTGGACTTTGACTCTGCTATTTATCTTATGGGTCAACCTAAGTCTTTGGCATCCTGGCAGCCAACTTTCTCCTACCTCACCACTCCCTGCAAGTCCTTATCAATGCTTGTCCTCTCTTTACATTTGTCCTTTAGAACAGGGGTCTCCAACCTTTTGGACCCCGGGGACCACCAAATTCATAATTTTAAATCCCATGGACCACTGGGGGGGGCCTTTTGGACCTGTTTGCTTCTGCGAGGCCTCCAGGTAGGAGGCCCAAGAGAAAGTGCCTGGTCCAGGCACAAAGCCTGGAAACCTCTTTTGTGTTCCTTTTCTCAGAAGCTTGGTCAATCTGAGTGAAGGAAAGCGAAGACAGGCAAACTGACAGTGGCTTGCTGATGTTGGTGGGAAAGTCAGTTCCATATTCCAGAGCTGTAGCTGTAGTTCCTTCCCTTCCCCCCTTCCCTTTCCTCCTTTCCTTTCCTTTCCTCCCCTCCCTTCCTTTTCCACCTTTCCTTTCCTTCTTTCTTTTCCTCCCCTCCCCTCCCCCCTTTCCTCCCCTCCCCTCCCTTCCCCCTTTCCTTTCCTTCCCTCCCCTCCCTTCCTCCCTTTCCTTCCCTCCCCTCCCTTCCCCCCCTTCCTTTCCTTTCCTTCTTTCCTCCTCTTCCCTTCCCTTCCCTTCTTTCCTTTCCTACACCCTGGTGGAGGAGCTGCTCCTCGTCTCCTGCCACTTGGGGCTCAGAGTGGTAAACCGCATCTGGGAAGCACTACAGCAGAGAGAAGCAGCCAGAGTCAACCCTAGCTTTGCTGTCCATTGCGAACGCTAGATTGCCCCCCCCCCCCCCGAAAACTCTCATCTCTCGAGGAGCGCTCACTGAAGCAGCGCAGGAAACTTTGGCTGGGCTGCTCGAGAGATGAGAGTTTTTTTGGGGGGGGATCTAGCATCCGCAATGGACAGCAAAGCCAGGGTTGACTCTGGCTGTTTCTGTCTGCTGTAGTGCTTCCCGAACGCGGTTTACCACTCCGAGCCCCAAGTGGCAGGAGATGAGGAGCAGCTCCTCCACCCGGGTGCAAGAAAGGAAAGAAGGGAAGGGAAGGGAAGGAAAGGAAAGAGGAGGAAAGAAGGAAGGGAAGGAAAGGAAAGAGAAGGAAGGAAAGGAAAGAGAAGGAAGGAAAGGAAAGGAAAGGAAAGGAAAGGAAAGGAAAGGAAGGGAAAGGAAGGGGGAGGGAAGGGAAGGGGGGAAGGGAGAGAGGGAAAGCGAGCGCTCCTCGAGAGACGAGAGTTTTCAGGGGGCCGATCTAGCGTCTGCAATGGACAGCAAAGCTAAGGTTGATCCCGGGTGCTTCTCTCCACTAACAGGCGGCCAAGCTAACTGCCTGAAGGACCCCAGCCTGTCCCTGGGAGTCAAAGCGCTGAAGCGCGAGCAGCACGGGAAACTTCGGCTGGGCTCCACGAGAGAAATGCAAAGGTCTTGCAGATCGAAGGAATCCATCCTTGCTTTGCAAAGGGGAATAAACGCACACCAGATCTCTTCACAGCAGCAATTTCATATCCCTCACGTTTATTGTCATTTACATAGACTGCCTTGTAGGAACTAAGTTTCTCTCTCTCTCTCTCTCTCTCTCTCTCTCTCTCTCTCTCTCTCTCTCTCTCTCTCTCTCTCTCTCTCTCTCTCTCTCTCTCTCTCTCTCTCTCTCTCTCTCCCCTCTCCCCCTCTCCCTCCCTCTCTCTCTCTCTCTCCCCCTCCCTCCCTCCCTCCCTCCCTCCTCTACCTGCTTGGACCATTTTACCTGAATATAACCACACTTTATTTCAGACCTTCAAGAGACAGGTTTGGCCATATACAGGAACTCCCAAGACTAGATCCCTTCCTGAAAAGCAAGCTGACCTCAAGATTTAAGTCTAGATCTCCCAAAGGTGCAGCCCAAATCCAAGACTGTCCTCCCTCCTCCCGATGTCATTCCTTGCGGTCTAAAAACCCCCCAGGGGTGGGGAAAAGCAGTCTGAGCTGCTTCACCCTGCCGGTAGGGTCCCCCCTTTTCTTGTGCCCTCCTTAAAACAGCCCTCCAGCCCTGGCAGCAGACCGTTTCTTCAGCCCAACACCAGGAAGAGGAAACCTCTCTCGCCTTGGCCAGCATCATCCAGCCAGGTTTCTCAACTCTCTTCAAAGAGGAGGCAGCGCCAGGCCCCCAGCCGCCCCCGAGGAGCAGGCTCCGGAGGGGTTTCGGAAAGCCGTTCATTGATTGGATTAACGAGGAGGTTCAGATTACCTCAATTAGGAGGAAAACCTCTCTGGGATGGTGCCCTTTTAATAGCTTCCAGCGCAAGCAGCCAGAATGTTGCTTCGGGCCAAGAGCTATTATTATGGGGACGATCCAAGTCGGAGCAGGGCTTCCGAGAGGCTCCATAAACAACTCTTTCAATGGGGGGGGGAGAGAAACAGTGCATCACTGCTGTTTTTCTCCACTTGATGAATGGCGCCCCGGGGACGGGCTGGGGACGGCCACCGCCTCCGCTCTTTCCAAGTCACGCTCGCTGGCTCCTTAGCTGAGCTGGAGATCCGCACACCGCGCGGGGTGCTCGAGGCTGCCTTATCGGGTTGTGTGAACGGCCAGGTGCAGCTCCAGGGCGACCCTCCCAGGCTTTGGGGAGAAGAAGTGGGGGATGCAATCCCAGCCCAGCGCTGGAAGCAGCAAGCTCGGGGCTCCGCTCAGCCAGCCCTGCCCAGCTGCGGGAGCTCAGCCCGAAAAGTCGCCCCCTCCCCTGCAAGTCAGGTCAGGCGAAGGCACGATGCTCCGCTCCCCTCCCATGCCCACCTCTCGCTGGCCGCCCTGCTGCTCACCTCCGCCGTGTCCAGCTCCATGTCGACCAGCTCCACCTCGGGCCAAGGTTCCGCTCCCAGCTGGGCGAGTGGCATTTTGTGGCCGCTTTGGCTAAGGGCTCCCGGAAGGCTCGGAGTCCGGCAGGGAGGGCGAGCGGGACTCTCCTCTCGCGCGGCACCAGCACACTTTGAGCGCCTCACGCTCGCCCTCCGCGGCATGGGGCACCTCGTAGCCCGGGAAGGCGAAGGCGGCGTGTGGAAGAGCCACACTCAAGGGACCAAAAAGCCACATGTGGCTCGCGAGCCGCGCTTTGCCGACCACTGGTTTAGATGAAGGGATAGAAATTTGAGCTGTGTTGTAAGAGTGAACTCAACATGAGTAAGGTTTTCCGTTCCTTCTAGGAAACAACAACAGTAATTGGGTGAAACACTGGGTGAAAGGCGGGTACCATTACTACCACAACCTCCAAAGCCAGGATGGCGTCTGGGAGGAGCCCCAGGGATTTGTGCAGAACAGCGTACAGCTCTCTCGGGAGGAGATCCAGGTATGATGCCTCTGTTTTTCAGCAGACCTCCTGGGCCAAGATCTGTTGTGTACCAAAGAATGAGGGAATAGAGTAGGAATTCTTTCTTGCCTGGCACAATTATCCTAATGTTAGAACCATCTCGGCTTGCACAAATGTATTTGGTCATAAACAGAAAATGTTCAGTGTATAAGAGAGTACTTGATTATAAGCACCATTCTAAAAGTAAGGGATAAATGTAGTAAAATAAGTCAAACCCTATTGCATCTTGCTTCAATATTAAATATTTATGTCCACAAAGATGAACATATGAACAATTAGGTTGGTGGAGTGCTACTTCTTTCAAAGTGTAAGAATTAACCTTACAAACATTTCATCTTTGACTCTCCTAGGAGTGGTCAAAATGTCTCATTGGTTCCAATATTTGAAGTAATATTTGAATTGCTCCACCTTGTAAGTCATTTTGAATTATTTATTTTATAATATAATACAAAATGAATTAGAGAAATGAAGTGGAACATTCAGTTCCATGAAGTGGAACATTTTCAGATTGAATCTGAAAAGCTAATAAAACAATATTCAGAACATCTACAGCTCATTTATAAGATGTTACTAAAATGTTGCTAAAAATCCTAAAATATGAATAAGAAATTGGTTGTATGGTTAAATAGATGCATAGTTTAAACTGAATAATTGATATGCAGCAGTAGGAAGAACAAAGGGACATAAATATTACATTTATTGAGGAATTTGGTATACAGTATATATATTTTCCATTTCACAGTAGTGTTGATTTTCAAAATAGATAATTCCACATGCCTTTCTCTCGGTAATTTGGGGAATGGATATTGAGTGGATGCTAATCCCTAAATTTGAAATTAGCAAGCCCTTGCCAACTATTTAGCTCCAAATTCGATTCTATATGTTATTGGTGGGAAAAGGTGCCTCTGTTCCTCTGTTATGCAGCACCTGCTTTGTGTTTTCTTCCTGGCAACTGCAGAGCACCACCTCGGCAGTTACGGCAGCATACAACCGGGAGCAGCTCTGGTTGGCCAATGAGAACCTGATCACCAAGCTACAGGCTCGCTGCCAAGGCTACCTAGTTCGCCAGGAGTTCAGGGACAGAATGCATTTCTTGAAAAAACAAGTCCCTGCCATCACCTGCATCCAGGTATGGAGATCCATATCAGATGAGCTGAAAAGAAGGACAAAATAATATTAAGGAGATGAAATGTACAGCAAGATTTAGAATAGAGCACATCTACGTGCTCTGTAGATGTGTCCAATCCCTCCCTTTTTTTTCATTGGTTATCAATAGCATCGACTGGTGCCCTTTAGAACATCCTGCCTCCAGGATTAGATCTGCCCCCCCCTCCTCTCCTTCCATGGGAGCCTAAAGACCTGGCTCTGCCAGTTGGCCTGGGGTTCAAATGGGAGTTCCACACTGGAGGTGGATGCTGGATTGATGGCAGATTCCACCCCCCACCCCCACCCCACTCTCTGCTCTCCACCCATCCATCCATCTTTTGGTTATCACATTGATGTTTTCTTGTTGCTTTCTTTTTTTTTCCTTGTTTATTTTATTGCTCTGTTATTTTACTTTCTGTTCTGTTTACATTTCTTTTTGTTTCTTCCTTTTTATTGTGGAAGTGGTCTAGAGTAACCCGATGGCAAGATAGGTGGCAAATAAATTTAATAAATAATTAAATATTATATGGTTCTAGTGGCCACACTGCTGGCTGAGATGTCCTGTCTAAATTAAGAAAATACCCAAACTCTGTTGTGAAACCAACAAAGGGAGTTCTCCCAGTTGAGCCACAGGTCCTTTGCCAGAAGGAAGAGCTCCAGCCTGGCATATGAAATGTCTACAGCTCTTCTTCTTGAACCCTTTCACCCTAGGTGAAACGGTGCCTCACAGGGCAACAGCTTTTGAGCCAAGGTCCCCTCCATGGGCTCACGTGCAGAGCACACCCAAAGTCTGTGACCCATGATTCACAGGGAATCGAAATTAGGGATATTTTATAAAACATTTTATAACAAAAATTATCATAAAACATTTTGTGACATAATATAAAAAACTTCCTGATGTTTGACTGCACTATACAGTTCAACATGGGCGATGTTCAAAGGCTTTTCTGAATATCTCCCTGATTTTTAAAGAATTTTTCCAATGAAGGCAATACATTAGAAAGTCTCTTACTGTTGAAGGCATTGAGGAATCTGGTAAGGAAATACCTCTGAAGGATGACCTGGAGCAGGGGAGGGGGGGGGGTCAAGGCTTGTCTCGTAAGGATTAAAAGGGGCATTGAAGAAAATCCCAACTCCAAGCCAGGTAGGAAACTACTACTACAGCAGCCCTAGCAGATTGCCACCCAACCTTCGTTGAAGCACATCAGTAAAAGAGAGCCCACCACCTCCCAAGGGAGTCTGTGCCATTGTGGAACAGCTTTTCCACTTTGAACTCTGCTGTCTTGAATTTAAGTCCATTGTTTTGTTGCCCTGTTTTCTAGAGCAACTCAAGAGCAGTCTGTTCTGTCTTCCATCCTTCAGATACTCAAAGGTAGTTACCGTACCTCCCAACATAATTATCTTCTCCAGAATAAACCTAGCCACTGCTTCCAGTATTTCCTCATACATTTTTCCTTCCAAGCTCTTTGTCATCTGGGCTGCTATCCTCTGTATCAGAGTTTGTTGCATAAATCAAAACCAGAAGTACACACAGATAACTGATTCAGCTGGATTCATTAACTTCTTTATAAACATAATAACAGATGAATTTACAATACCATTAGCAGAGTTCTTCCTTAATGTAGCAACAGTTACAGGCAGGAGAGAACAGTTTCATTTCAGAGGAGTTCAGAGCAGAGAAAGAGTACAGAGTGGGCGAAGCCATGCCCAGTCCTTTAGCTTCAGTTTCGATTCTCTGCACAGACTCAGATGTGTTTAGCTCCCATTGGCTGACTTCGTTGCTATGCCTATTCATTGGCTGACCTTGTTACCATTGACTCTCCCAGTTCATGAATAATCTGACACTCCTCCCTTTATGACTGGAAGAGACATAAATCAAATAATTTAATATTCTTTCTAGACCTGTATTTGAAGACCCACATTCGCAGTTCCCTTCAAATATCTGAGAACTCGTTTACTGTGATAAATCCTTTGCAATGAAACAAAGATCATCCACAAATGCTAATTGTTGACAATCCCCACCTTGTAACTTTCCAGTGTATATGCAGCCATCAGCCTTGCAACTCTTGAACCCAAGACCCATCAATGCCTTATCTAGACATATATTCCAATTCCTGGCTGACTGCTTCAACCCATAAATGGCCTTGCTCAATTTATACACTATATTAGGCTTTTTACTTTCATACCCTGGTGCTTGAACCATGTAAATTTCTTCCTCTAACTCAGCATTGAGGAATGCAGTGATTATGTCAAAATGCCAAATGTTTTGGCCATGCGCCACTGCCAAAGCTAGTGTGAGCCTGATGCTTTCACTTTTTACAGTTGGCGCAAATACCTCATCATAGTGCACATTTTTCAGCTGTGAAAAACCTTGCTTTATATTGTACCTCATTGTTGGGCAGTACTTTCTTCTTGTATACCCACTTACATCCCACAGCTTTGCTGCCTTGTGGCAAAGTCATTGACGTGAACACTCTATGGTCTCCCATGGATTTCATTTCCTTGTCCATGACTTCTTTCCACTATTCTTGTTCAACTTTAGGTAATGCCAATGCTTCTTTATAGTTCCATGGCTCATACCATACATTACACACTTATAACTTTATTAGCAGAATACCTGTCAGGTGGAATTCCCTTGTTCCATCGCTCTGACCTGCGTGGTATTGACTGCTCCTGTGTGTCAATCCTTTCATGCTTCATATCTTGTTCAGCTTCTCCTCCATGAATGCTGACACCAACACTAAGTGAGTTACCACCGAGTTACCATCACTAAGTGAATCATTCCATAAATTTGCATCAGTTCTTTTCCAATTTTGCTCTGCAAAACTTGCAGACTTTGAAATCACTAGCTCTTGTAGTCTGCCTTATGCTAGTCTTGCTCACTGGGAATGCTTTGGACTTTGATGCTTTGCATACCGCACAATCCAAATATGCATTACATCCCTTTAAATTCAACCCTTCTGCAAACTGTTCCATCATTTGCAAAACTCTGAAGCTGGCATGGCCAAGCCTTCTGTGCAAGAGATGAACACATGAATCATGCTGTGCAACATTTCCAAATGTTTGTGCACATTGAACCTTTTGTCCCTGCAACACATACAGATTATCCCCTTTTATGCCCTGTGCACATACATTCCCATTTCTCTTTATGAGACACTTCCCATTTACAAATGTGGTCTCAAATCCTTGCTTGTCTAAACTAGAGACACTTAGCAGATTATGCTCCATTTCAGGGTTACTCCTCTATCTTGGTGCTACTTGACCTCTCAGCTGCTTTCGATACCATTGACCATGGTATCCTTCTGCGCTGATTAAGGGAGTTGGGAGTGGGAGGCACTGTTCTGCAGTGGTTCTCCTCCTATCTCGTTGATAGGTTACAGTCGGTGTTGGCAGGTGGACAGAGGTCGACCCCAGGCCACTCGTTTGTGGGGTGCCTCAGGGCTCGGTCCTGTCTCCCCTACTATTTAACATCTACATGAAACCACTGGGTGAGATCATCTGACGACACGGGGAGAGGTATCAGCAATATGCTGATGATACCCAGCTTTATATCTCCACCCCGCGTCAATTCAGTGAGGCAGCCAATGTGATGTGCCGGTGTCTGGATGACGTGAGGATCTGGATGGGAGTCAATAGGCTCAAATTAAACCCGGACAAGACCGAGTGGCTATGGATACTGCCTCCTAAGGACTTGGTCAACTGTCCCTCCTTGGTTCTGGGAGGAGAAAAATTAATCCCCTCGGAACGGGCTCGCAATTTGGTTGTCCTCCTGGATCCACAGCTTAAATTGGACCAACATCTGTCAGCTGTGGCTAGGGGGACCTTTGCACAGGTTTGCCATGCACCAATTGCGACCCTACTTGGATCGGGAGGCACTTCTCACAGTCACTCATGCCCTTATCACCTCATGGCTTGATTATTGCAACGCGCTCTACATGGGGCTACCCTTGAAGAGTATTCGGAGACTTCAGTTGGTGCAAAATGCAGCTGAACGTGCTGTTGTGGGTGATCCTAGATACACCCACACGACTGCCATCCTACGTGAGCTGCATTGGTTGCCCATTAGTCTCCGGATGCAATTTAAGGTGTTGGTGATTACCTTTAAAGCCCTATATGGTTCAGGGCCAGAGTATCTTCAGGACCGCCTGCTACCGCATACCTCCCTGCGACCGGTTAGATCACACAGGCCTGCTCTGGGTCCCGTCAGCTAAAAAATGTCGGCTGGCGGGCCCGCGGGCGAGGGCCTTCTCTGTGGCGGCTCCTACCCTCTGGAACCAACTTCCCCCCGAGATCCGGACTATCCCCACCTTATTGGCCTTCAGAAAAGCCGTTAAGACCCTCGCAGAACAGTGGTGGTGTGTGTGGATACCAAGGCAAGTGCATCACTGCTTATTTCTCCACATTCTGGATCGCTTAAAGAGGCAGCATATTGCAATAGTTGAGCCAGGAGAGGGTGTGAGTAACTATGCAGGAAAGGGTGCAACTGCTATATCAGATGAAACTTGCAAAGACCCTGGTCAGACTGCCATCTGCTTTTCAACCAGGAGCTGTCAGTCCAGGAGAACCCTTAAATTGCACACCAGTGCTGACTGGGGAAGTACAACTTATCCAGGAGTAATAATAGAAAATTCCCAGATTTGGGCAGTTTGAATAGCCACATCACTCAGTTTTGGTCAGATTGAGCCTGAGTAAGGCACAATGTTGCTTTTTCTATTATCCTCCATTTCTTTTACTTGTTTTTCCATAGATCACTAAGACAACATTTAGGTAGCCTGGAATGTAGAAATGATATCAAAGCTTAAAATGATCTGAGATTTGTAAAAAGTCCAGAAAATAACAAAAAGGGTATGTGTTCTTCAAAATAAGAAAAGAATCATGATATCAGCTGCTCAGCAAAGAGGACAAAATAGTAATTGTAACAGACAAAAGACAGAGCATGTTACTTAGTCTGCATAAATATCAAGTTCTTTTTCGTAAAAATCCATAAAGTTCAGCACCAGAAGATATTCTGGATGTGGTGTCCAAAAGAGTCCTATACTTATGTTTAGGCCACGGCTGAGCCTGGGGGAAGGCTCTTGTTGATTAGCTTCACCTTACAACACTATCCTGGACCAGATACCTTGGTGACAATAATTTAACATTTTGATCACCATTTGGTTGGATTACACAGCAAATTTGAGGCTGGCTTTGGAGAGGAGACCACCCGGAAGCTGTGGTTGCTTGAAAATGCAATGATTATGTTCTAGAGCCGTGATGGCGAACCTATGGCACGCGTGCCACAGGTGGCATGCAGAGCCATATCTGAGGGTGTTAGGATGAGAATAAAATCTCATAGAGGCAACGTTTTGATCTTTACTTGGAATTCAAACAGTTAGAAATAAAACCGAGATTAAAAGTCTAATAGAAAATATTTATTTCAGTACAAAAACAAATCCTGAATAATTACATCTTTGCTAAGAAACACGACCGTTTAGGTCAAGAGCCAAGTCAGAAGAGAATTAATGGTGGATTAGGAATGTAGACATGCATACACATCATATCACATGTTCTGCTTGTATTGGAATATACCATAATATTAGATAGGGGTGCATCACCCTGCATAGACATACAACTGACAATATTCACATCGTGACAGAGGGCATGCCAGGCATTGCCCTATGTCAGCTCCAGCGCGCATGTGCGTGCTGGCCAGCTGATTTTCGGCCTTCCGGAGGGTGGGGGGAGGCCGTTTTCATTCCGGAGGCTTTCCTGAAGCCTGGGGAGGGCGAAAAACTGCCCAACAGGCCTACTGCAAGTCCGGAGGCTTCAGTGAGGCCTGTGCGCATGCGCGGGGGGTGGCATCATGGGGGGTTTGTGCATGCATGCGCAGGGAGAGGGCATTGCATTATGTGTGTGAGCACATGTGCGTGTGCAATTGCGCGCACCTGCATCCTTTTGGTACCCAAGCAAAAAAAGGTTCGCCATCACTGTGCTAGATCATCTGGGAACTCTAACACTTTATTCTGTTTTAGTCTCAGTGGCGTGGCTACAAGCAGCGCAAAGCATACCAAGATCGTTTGAAGTATCTGCAGACTCACACAGGAGAAGCAGTGAAGGTAACTCTTTCTGGACAAGTTATGGAACAGAATTTCTCGGTCTCTTCAGATAAACCCAAGAGTTAAAGCTTCAGAGTACCTTCTGTGGTGCTTTCTCTCTCCTGGGTTAGCGATGTTTGGGGCTTCAGCCTCGGTCTGATCTGCCTTGAGAGGATCTGTAAAGACCTGCCCCAGCTGGTTGTTCAAGGAAAGCAAAACTCTTGACTCCATTGAGTTGAATCAAAAGAACTTTTACTGAGAGAAAGTGGTTGCAGTAAAGTCAGGCGGAATCTGAAGGTCCCACGCAAAGCACAAAGCAATTCTTCCGTTTCCCCAAACCCAACCCCCCTGACCAGTCCACCGGCAGCCAATGTGATGCAGCAAGGAGATTTTGGAAACACTGAGGTGCTAGGCAGATAACAGGTCACTCTCAGGCACGATGGCCTTGGAACAGGGCTGGAACCGGCTGGGAGGGAGTCTGAAGACAATCCCCCTCCTTAATTCCCACAGTACAGCAAAAGCGAAAGCATGTGAGAAATGTCAGCCGCCTCCCTCCCGTCCAACAGAGTGGTAGGACACAATGGTGGACCTGACAGGGTCAGATGCAGATCTTAAGCCACTTCATATTTTTTGTTTGGGTATAGAAAACAAGCCCATTTGTGGTCAGTTCAAACAGGTTTAGCATCTCGCGTGTTCATAGTTGATCAAATGTTCAAGATTATTGCAGTCATAAATTAAATGAGGGAGAAGGTTGGTTAAGAAATATGAAATATAAATAAATATGTTTATAATTACTTGCAAAAGTAAAGTGAGCACTACAATTCAATTGGGTTTTTAAAGGTCATCCTGGAGGGCATGGCTAATTGAAGTATAAATTTAAAACATTTTAGTTAGCAGGCAGATATTTCCAGGGGGAAACAGATATTTAATAAGGTTAGCATTGAGGCACAGTGTTCTAGCACTTGTTTTGCCAGAGATTCAAGTCCCCCAAGTTGGATTCCATGGTCCTTTCCAATTCTGGTATTCTGCTAAGTGACAAACTCTTTCACAGCTTCCTGATTCTGGTGATTTTGTTTTTTTCTTTCCATAGATTCAAGCAATGACTAGGATGTATCAGGCCCAAAAACGGTACAGAGATCGGTTACAATTCTTCCGGGATCATGTAAGAGTCATTTTGCCTACACAAATGCATTGATGCATTAGAAATATTAGTGAACTAGGATGAAAACTATCTGCCCTCTGCTTTCTGCCTAGATCAATGACATTGTGAAAATTCAGGCCTTTATTCGTGCTAATAAAGCTCGTGATGACTACAAAACACTAAGTAAGTACTGCAGGAGGCGTGCCCTTAGAATTATATCCTGGGCCCCACCTTAAAATTGTTTCTGTAATTGGAAATGTGATGTTCCCTGGTGTCGTACGCTGAGGCTAGTGCTGGTGATCTGGAGCAAAATCACCGGAAAAGAGGAATCAAGATCCTCACAATTAACCCTGATGGATGAGTATAGAAGAAAAATGTGTATAGTAGGGATGCAGGGATATATAGTAAGGGGGGGCTCAAAGTGGGCAGAAAGATAGGTGTTGGTAAAGCTGGGGTGTCTCAGAATGCTAAAATTGGGGGGGCATAGAGCCGTGCCATT
The DNA here is from genome assembly GCA_023053685.1 of Diadophis punctatus similis. Lineage (NCBI taxonomy): Eukaryota > Metazoa > Chordata > Lepidosauria > Squamata > Dipsadidae > Diadophis > Diadophis punctatus. The sequence goes on from JALIGW010000012.1 coordinate 1,116,637, forward strand.
CCATGTGCTACTCTCTGCTTAGAGCAGTGGTTCCCAACCTTTCTAATGCCGCGACCCCTTAATATAGTTCCTCATGTTGTGGTGACCCCCAACCATAAAATTATTTTTGTTGCTACTTCATAACTGTTATTTTGCTACTGTTATGAATCGTAATGTAAATATCTAATATGCAGGATGTATTTTCATTGTTACAAATTGAACGTAATTAAAGCATAGCGATTAATCACAAAAACAATATGTAATTATGCCAGATCAGAAATTCTCGGGCCAGTCTTTGCAAGAGCACAAGGAATATCATCTTCCACAACAAGTCTATTCCTGTATTTAGACTTGATAATCAACAAGTGTACAGCAATATTTCTCAATCTCAGCAACTTTTAAGGTGCCTGGACTTCAACTCCCAGAATTTAAAGTAAAGCTGGCTAGGGAATTTTGGGAGTTGAAGTCCAGGTATATTCAAGTTGTTGAGGTTGAGAAATTGTGGCCTGCAGTGTTGAAAAACTAGAAATCAGATACGCTTCCAGCAAAGTAATCCCTGTTTAGTAGCTTTCTCCCAGGACTCCAAAGTTTCAGGAGGCAAACAGAGGGCAATAAAACCCATGATTGGTCTAAAAACATTGCCAGGGTCCCCAAAGCCAATTTCCTCTTTTAAGCTCTTTCTTCTTAAAACTGAGACTGAGAGATATTAGCACACGGCTAGCCTGATCATACGGAGCAGGGCGGCGGTGATGGACCATGCTCCGGCACCACCTCCTCCTCCAGTTCCCTCCGGCTTAGCTCCTCCTGCCCCCGGCAGTGGCGCCCTCAGCACCGAGGCTGTATGATCAGGCTGGCACCTGCGCTAATATCTCTCAGTCTCTCTCTTCCCTCCCTCCCTGTTTGCCTCTTTGTTCACTGGGTCTCCACGCCAGCCGAGGGAGAGAGGGCAGACAGACGATTCCGACCCAGCTGTCCTCCTTCCTGCCATCGTACGCTGTGAAACTTAAGTGGTCGTTGGCTGGCCGTTCCCTCCTATGACTCCCTTTCCCTTCGACACCAGCGGGAAGAAACTGCCGCTGCAAGCAGGAGACGGGTGGCCACAGATGTCTTAAGCACCGCCTTGTACTCTCCAGCGCGCAATCTTGCGACACCCCGCCCCTTAGATGATGCCGTCAAAGCTCGGCCACCAGGCATCACAAACACCTCTCACTGAATGGCACCTCTCCTGACCAATCGGAGGACTCGGGCGAGTTGAGCCAATATGGCCAGGCTTGTGGCAGGGGGGGGAGCTGAGGATGCCGGGGCGACCCCTGGGAAATGGTCGTTCGACCCCCAAAGGGGTCCTGACCCCCAGGTTGGGAACCACTGGCTTAGAGTGAAGGACAGCCTATCTGTTGTGGACCACTGCCTTGGACAGTGAGGAGGTTGGGAGAAACATGGGCCAGTCCTGGAGCCTGGGGCTCTAATGAGTGCTCCGCGTTGGAGGCAGAGATGGGGCCAGGGCTGTCTGACAATTATCAATTACATTTGGAGTCGGAAATAAGTGGGGCAGAAGAACAGCTGGAGCCTGTTCCTGATGTGCGCATACGCAGACCTGTCAGGAGAAGGGAACAATTAAAGGAACAGAGGTTGACTCGGGAGTAAAGGCACAAGGGGATGCTGAATGGCCCCTCCCATAGGAAATAAATAGGAGCAAAAGGGAAGTGGTGTTTGCAGGAGACAATTAGTTCATTTATTAGTGTGAAGATTAGCTTATCTGAATTGGTGCCTCACAGAGACTCCTTGCCAAGTATTTCCTTGTTCAGCATTGCGCCTGGAAGCTATCGGCCTGGCAACTCTCCAAGAACTGATAAGGTCTGTGGTTGCCATTCACCCTTGAAAGACTGTTTGCCGGGACTTTGCTGGATGTGAATGCTAGGAATTCACATTAGCCAAATAAAAAGGGGCTTTGTCGGGACAAGGAGTCTGTTTTGTGATTTTGTGAAGCCTAGGTCAGAACACTATCCTCTCTCTGAATCACAGAATACAAACGTTGTTCCAAAGGTCAGCAAGATGTTCCTGCCTTTCTTCCCTTCCATTATTTTTATCAGCATAGGGAGTGAATAGTGTGAGCAGGAGGAGGAGGAGGAAGCTGTAGGGTTCTGTGTTGGAGGGTGGTTCCATGATCTGCTATGTGATGCTTCTGGATCTGCAGAAACAAGATATATAGAGGTTTGCCTTTTTCGCCAACAAGGTATCAGATGAACCGTTTTTCACTCTTTTTATTCTACAGTAAGTGCTGAAGAACCCCCCATGGCTGTAGTCCGAAAGTTTGTTCACTTGCTGGATCAAAGTGATCAAGATTTTCAAGAGGAACTAGACTGGATGAAGTTGCGTGAGGAAGTTGTGACACTGATTCGCTCCAATCAGCAGCTGGAGAATGACCTCAACCTCATGGATATCAAAATTGGATTGCTGGTGAAAAATAAGATCACATTGCAGGTACTCTACACATACTCTCAGTGAGTGATCGGAAGGACCTGTAATATTGCCATTTTTTTACACAAGTATAACTAAGATGGACTTTATTTGTTGACAGTTAGTATATTTTAGAAAAAGTGTCTTGAAGTGCTTAAGGATAGAATTGTCTCTCCTGCCTCCTTAGATCCATATTCCCAGCGTCTGAGTGTCCTACACTTTGGACAAATTTTGCATAGTGAACATGACAACCATAGGAAGTTAGGTTACTTGCTGCCAGCCAACTTTTCACAATTAAGCAATATCCAATCTCAAACAGAAGTCAGGTCATGAATTGTTCCATCCTCTGATCTTCTACAGGAAGTTGTGTCTCACAGTAAGAAGCTCACTAAAAAGAACAAAGAACAGTTATCTGACATGATGATGCAGAACAAGCAAAGGGGGGGCTTGAAGGCTCTGAGCAAGGAGAAGAGAGAAAAGTTGGAAGCCTATCAACATCTCTTCTATTTGCTGCAGGTAAGACAAAGAAGGCCCCTTGGAGTTCATTGAGCTGCTTCATTCCCAACACATCTCCCCCGTGTCTTCTTTCTGTTTTCCTGCAGACAAACCCAACATACCTGGCGAAATTGATTTTCCAAATGCCACAGAACAAATCTACAAAGTTCATGGACTCTGTGATTTTCACACTCTACAACTATGCATCCAATCAAAGAGAAGAATACCTACTGCTGCGCCTCTTTAAGACTGCTCTCCAGGAGGAGATCAAGTAGGTGGATTTGAGGTTTTAATTTAGCACTAAGTCTGTTTTTACTCTGGCACGAAGTACTCGATGATAGCCAGATGTGGAAAGAGCTGCTGTATTCCCCTGTCTAGGCCACTGGGCTGAGCAGAGTTGGGGCAGATGTATTTTATAGCATGTATATACTGGCTGGACAGAAAATGTGGTCCGAGAGTCATTCAAGCCACAGTATCTGAATTTAGTCTCTAAGGCAGAAGAAAAGCCAAACCAGGCTACCAACTCCATCCAGGTCATCAATCCAGAGCATAAAAGGTCATGTGGTGTGAATGTTGTCTCCAGAACAGGATTCTGCTCAAAAGGACAACTTAATACAAAGGCTTCAACTGATGTTTCAGCATCAGAACAGAGTGCTACTTTGGAGAAACTGGAACTGCCCTCTGACTCAATTTGAGGCAGTCATTCCTGTAGGCTAAATTGTTGGTCCAGAAGGCAGAGCTCCTGTGCTAACTTTTCTCTGCTTCTTGTCTTGGTCCCCAATTTATTGACTCTTGGAAATTGCCTTCGCTCTTCCACATCTCTTGAGGGTGACTTTTCTTAAAGTGTGATGATAGTACTCTTCTTTTAACAATTTTTTAGAACAGTGTTCGTGTGAGAGTGTGAGAGAGAGCATTGCTCCACAGCTGTCTAAAAGCATTATGCTCTTGTATAACTGCAGAGCATAAGCAGCTCTGGTCTTGTAAGTTTTAGATCATTGTATAGTTCCAACTTGATGGCAGGTGATTTAAATGGCTAAACCCTGATTATGGAATTCCCGCAATTTGAATAATTAAATTGATGTGAGAAATATCTCTCAGCATAGACTTTTTACTAGTATAAAGAAGTTGAGCAGACCTCTACCTCAAAAGAGCAAGAGTCCCCCCAGAAAATTATATTCATATAGGACCCCGAATTCATCATGGGCAGAGCGCCTTGTTCTCTAAGGAGGCTTCTCTGGTGTGGAAGGTAGAGACTTCTATTGAGTCAGGCTACATGGACAACATCTCCCCTTTTTTTTCATGGTAACAGTATGAAAGTGATACAGGAAATGCTCGAGGTACCTCAGGCCATTTAATGACTGCTCAAATATACAGCACTTCCCCAAAAGCTACGTGGGAACCCGTTTCAGAGTTACAACACCTGCAGTGTCCCTGTGGTCATTTGCTCTTACAACCAGCTGCCAAGATGCTGCAGGAAACCCATTTGCCTACTCCCCCCACCCCATTCTGCATAAAGCTAGCACTGCTGTCACTGGGGGAGCAAAGCATAGCGAGGAGAGCAAATCCGGAAGGTTCCCTATAGGGGCAGGAAGCAGAGTGTGGGATGTGTCAGAGTGTGGGGAAGGTCTTGGGAAGCCCCTTGTGGGTGGGCTTGTGCCTGGACTAGGCTTCCCACCATCTCCCCCACCCTGAGTCTCCTTAATGACGTATGCATTCATTTAATGAAGGCATCGGGAGAGCAGAGATGGGGAGATCATTGGACCTTGACTTTCAACAGTAATGGGCAGGCTCCATGACTGTCGTGAAAACTATCTCTATACTTTCGTTGACTCGCCAGTCTAGCTTACACTCCTGAGGTTTTAACTTACTGTATGGGTGATAGTAGTGAACGGTACCAAAAATACAGAACAAACCTTTTATGTTTTATATTCTAACATTTTGTGGATGCTTGAAATATTAGAATATAAAACATAAAAGGCTTTTTTCTGAATTTTTGGTACCGTTCACTGCTGTCACCCACTCAGTAAGTTAAAACATCCCTGCTTGGAGAGACCACTAGCATCCATGAAAGGGACCTAAAACAAGATGGTCAGCAAGTATGGTGGCCCAATTGGCAAAAGAAAGCTCAGAACCGCATTGGTTGGAGACATGTAGAAGAGACCTTCATCCTGCAGTGGATAGAAAATGGCTAAAATGATGATTCCAACATTTAAAAAAGGGAGTTCTGTGGGAAAATGTGCAGAATCTATTATCTAATGATGTTTCAGAAAACCTCCCCCTCCCCTCCTGTTCCCAGGAGTCGCAAGGAAAGCCAGTCTAAATGGGCTCCTCAGTCATCTCCCTTGAGTGCCAACATGAAATGGAGTGAGCTGCACTTATTTAGGAGACAGTAGCGTGGAGCAAAGGAGTAGCGTGGGAAAATGAGTTCTGGTATCGTATCAACCGTAAACAGAGTGGATCTGTTAGCAACACAGAGAGGCTGTAATCCTGCAGTCAGTTTACGGAAACATTAAGACAAATTGGGGTCAAAGGCTGACACTTATCCCAAAGTTCCTAAGGCCATTCATGAGAACAAATAAGGGAAGCAGCTGGCATGAGGCTCACATCTTCCGGGGTGACTTTAGAAGGCCTCTGAGGTCCAACAAAGATGCTCTTGCCCTTTTCCAGATCAAAGGTGGATCAGCTACACGAGATCGTGACCGGAAACCCCACGGTCATAAAGATGGTGGTGAGCTTCAACCGTGGTGCTCGTGGGCAGAATGCCTTGAGGCAGATACTGGCCCCAGTGGTCAAGGAGATCATGGAGGACAAGTCCCTCAATATCAAAATGGATCCAGTGGACATCTACAAGTCGTGGGTCAACCAGATGGAATCCCAGACTGGAGAGGCCAGGTGTGGTGCTCCTCCTGATGGGGGTGCTGGGGAGGGAGAGCTTTATTAATGGGGGGCAGATTCATTGGTGGCATATATTGTGGTGAAAAATACAAAGGCATGCATTTCTCTTTATTTTTACTAGACATTTTAGAGATATGAAAATATGAAAACAGGAAAGGCGTAGAAACCTTTCTATGATAAAAGGGTAGAATACAAATTGATAAACAAGGAGTTTACAAATATCGTAGAAATTAGTATCCCAGTATATCAACAGTTGGTTGTACATAACTGAATTTATTATATTTTAAAAACTTGAAAGTCACTACTGAGCTCGAAGCAAAGAATAAAGATCAGAAACCATGGTCAGCAAAGTATGAGTCAGAGAACAATAAAATCTGTCCATACTATTCTAATTTAAGAAAGCTAATAAAATCCCCTGGGAGTTGGGCAGCATACAAATCTATTTAAATAAATAAATAAAATCTAGCAGTGGTTTTTTATTTTAAGATAAAGTTACTCTAAAGATCAAGGGGTGCTCCTACAACATAGTTAACCATTTTTCCATAGAAGAGAAAAGGCTTGTTGCAGTCAGCATGTACAAAGCTGTTTTTTCTGGGAATATATTTTGAATACATTTTGAAACTCTAAGCTTTTCTTTAAAAACTTTTCTGAAGTCAATAAATTCTGACACATCTGATGTACTTCTCTGTCTGAAATCTAACAGAAGCCTTAACATAGCTTGGGCAGCAGACACAGGGGATGGGGGGGGGGGATTACAGTGCCTTGCTCTGCTCAGAGCACCGGCTGAACCCCCAACTCCGCCGCCCTTTGCCATTTCTGGAGGCAGGGAAGGGCAGCGTCCGCCAGAGGAAAGGCAGGACCAGCCTTCCAAATATGCCGGCCTATGGCCCTTTCCCCCCTTTTTTAACAGTAAACTGCCATATGACGTGACACCTGAGCAAGCCCTGGCCCACGAAGAAGTGAAGACACGCCTGGACACCTCCATCAAGAACATGCGGACCGTAACAGACAAATTCTTGCTGGCTATCATCAGCTCTGTGGAGAAAATCCCGTGAGTTCCAGAAATGGCTCCTATGGCAAAGTTTTCTGAGTTTCATCTCCTTAACCTCCCCCCCCCCCAATCTCTTCTGCAGTTATGGGATGCGTTTCATTGCCAAAGTCTTGAAGGATTCGCTGCATGAGAAGTTTCCGGATGCCAGTGAGGATGAGCTTCTGAAGGTGAGGAGCCTTCACCGGGGCGGGGGTGTATGTCACCTTGTTCTGACTATGGTGGTGGTGGGACATTCTGCAGCTTCTGCTTTGCCTGCCTGCCTCCTCCTGCTGGGCTTCTCCTCTGAGTAGGCTGTCAGCCAATTCAGCTCTTCCTTCTTTTCTTAAAAGAGAGAGAGTGTCAGGTAAGAAGCTGCTAAAACAGCCAGCGGGTGGCCTCTTCCTCCTCAAATGCTCTCTGTTACAGGAAAGGGGCCACCCTTGCAGTCCCTGAATTGGAGCAAGCCTTGGTGGGATTGTGTGGCAGTTCATACCTGGCAGCTTCTCTTGAAAGATAGACGATCCTGTGCCTCTTCCTATGAAAGACTGAATGCTGTTTTCTTCTCTTTTCTAGCTCTGTGCTTTCCCACATTGAGGCATCGAATCTAGGCTTTCTCTGCAGGTGAATTAACTTTTTTTGAGATTCTGACATGCAGGTCAGAAGGCGATCTCCCCACGGAGTAGCTTACTAGTGACCAGTCTGTTCCACCAGCAACTGAGATGTAGTGTGGCAGACAGTGCTGGGCTGTGTGAGAGAGCCAAGCCCCTTGGGAAGCAGCTTCACGGTTCTGATTCAGAAGTGACTGGGCTTCCCTGGGGCCTTTCCCCCCTCCCCGCTCAGCAGGCAGGCAGGCCCTTATTGTTACCCTTGCTGGAGAAGGGCCTGGGCCTCTGGAAAGCAAGCAAAATGCTTCCTTCTTTTAGTTCAACTTCTCAGATCACCATTATCTAAAGTCCTGAAGGTGAGAAGAGAAAACTGCCCAGGGAAATTAGGCCTTATGCTCCGGCTGCCTCTGTCTTGAAAAATAAAGGGATTTTTTAAAAAGCTGAAAAAGCCACAACAAAGAGGACAGCTGCACTCCTGAATTAATCCTGGCACATTTTTGGATGTATTGGTTTAATAAGGATTAAAATTTCTACATGCCACTCAAACATTTCTAAGGAGTTCTGTACAATTACTTCATTTCTAGCTAACCCTAGGAAAAATAGTGAAATATATCAGGAAGAATACATGGGTACAACTGACAACTTTTTCTAGTGTTATTCACTGAATATCCAAGATATGAAGGCTAAAGAGTATTTGAATGACTAGAAGAGAATATTTGTAGCTCAGGGTTGAACTGTGCAGTCCTTGGTGCTCCCTGAGCTGGGTTATTTTCCTGCAGGTGTTTCATTACCAAACTAAGTACTATCATCAGGGCTAGCAAGGAGTGGGGTTTGCTCTCGTGTTACATACTAGTGGTTTGCCCTGTCAGTATTGCTGGAAATAGTCTTGGTGGTTCCTTGGGCTGTTTTTTACTGTTAGTTTGTTTGAGTTGGTCGTTCCTTGATTGGGGTATTATTTGCCAAGACTGTTCGTCTTGACAGGGCAAGCCACCAGAATATAAACTGAGAGCAAATCCCCTCCCTACTAGCACAGATGATGATACCTAGTTTGGTAATGAAAGGTCTGCAAGAAAACAACCCAGCTCAGAGAGCGCCAAGGACTCCACAATATTTGGATTATACTGTGACTGAGTAAAGCTTAGTTTCAGTTGCAGTGTGATCATGTTCCTGCTTTTGCTTTCTCTGAAACTGGAAAAAGATTTCCCAAGTTGTGTCTAGTGACCTTTAAGAAAAGGCGCGGTTGACTCTCTGCCACAAGTGTTTGCAATTTTCTTTTTCTTCTAAGATCTGGTGTCTCCCTTGCCTATCTGTGCAATTAAGCAACCTAGTATGGGGAACAGAAGTAGGAAAGGTTCTGGAAGATCCCAGGGCCGCAGGGAATCTACGTGGCATCTTCTTTCTGTTTCCAGATTGTGGGCAACCTTCTGTACTATCGCTACATGAACCCAGCCATTGTGGCCCCGGATGCCTTTGACATCATTGATCTCTCAGCTGGAGGACAGTTGACCACAGACCAACGGCGGAACTTGGGCTCCATTGCAAAAATGTTGCAACACGCAGCCTCCAATAAGATGTTCATGGGAGACAATGCACACCTTGCCCTCATCAATGAATTCCTGTCTCAGTCCTATCAGAAATTCAGGTAGGGAATTCTAAGCAACGGGTGAGTTGTACGGGGAAGTGGATTATGCTCAGGGATGCCCTAAGACTTGGAGCAGGAGAATCTTCATTCTTTATCCATTCCCCCAAGCTGTCTGTTCTCAGACACTACAAACACCCCAAGCTGTTCTTGGTATGTGAAATGCAGCTTTGATTATCAGCAGGACCAAAAGAAAATCTTGTGCTGTTTGGGAGATGCATGTTATTAAATATTTTACAGTGTTTAATTTAAAAGAGAATAATGCACATGAATATTGCTCCATTTTTTCACTGTTTCCCAGAGTTTTGTAGATATTTTGTACAATTGGGGAATGTTCAATTTGACAGAACACAGAACTTTTTCTTCCACCTTTCTTAAGTTTATGTCCTTTGTTTCATGAAATGTCAATCTCTGTAGTGTAGCAATATTAAACTGGTAACTTGGTTGCCTAGGAAGAAGATTTCAATAAGATTTTGAAATCAGTAATACATGCATGCACACACAGTTGTCTATTGTTTTACAATTTCTAAGTGCCCGGCTCTTAATCAAAGACACAACAGCTTGATGGAAAAAAACAAGAGACCCAACCAAGATCAGGTTTTGTCTGTGAAATCTAGAAACGCTGCCAACATCAGTCATGGCCCTCACTGAAGGAAGGGTGTAGAAATTGAGGCACCTGGTAGGAGCACGATGGGAGTTCGGTCTTGTGTGAAGTTCTGGTTTTTGTTGTTGATACATTTAAGGTGGCCTGATTGTTGTTAGCTGCCCGGGTTTATAAGTTGGCTGTCATATACTGTAAGTCACTTAAATTAATAAATGTGCACCCCCCCCCCACATTCTGTATGCATTTTAGTGTGCAGCAGTGCAGCCAGTCTCCTGAATGTGCTCTTAGTCACATTCTGTGAACTGCATTTGGGATTTGTTCTTGCAAAATGAATCTTAGGATCCTGGCCCTTGAGTCTGCTTGCCAGCTGAGAGGGCATTTTCAGAGCCAAATTTGATTCCGACTTGAAGGGGATTCTGGCTGGAATGACAACTTGTGTCTGCTTCCCCATAAACCAGAGTGCAAAAGCTGAGTGAAGAGGGAATATATATTGATGCCATCTCCGTGGATTAATTTAGGACTGTGGAACCAGAGGCCACATTTGGAATCTCGTGGCACAATAGTTCAGAGGCCACCTGATAATTCAGAACTCATAAAAAGAAATGCCCCAGAAGCTCAACCACTCTTTGAAGATAAACCATTTTAAGATGAAATCTGAAATCTGAGCATAAGTTATCACTGGCTGTTACAACTCTTGGTTGTTGTGAATGAATTTTAGGTAATTTACAAGCATTTGCAAAATTAAACCTACCTTGGAGCCTCTTCAGTGCTTCTGAGGTCCCTGGTGTTAGTGGGCAAAGAATGTGCTCCGTTCTGAGCAGGCCAGCAGAGAACAATTTGTTTGCCAGCTGATCTTTGAAGACACAAATGAAAAAAGCATCTCAGCTTCTCCGGACTCTTAGCTTTTCTGTATTTAAAGTGGAAGCTCAGCCAGAGTTCTCCATGGCAAAAAACAGAAGAAAAAGTCAAGCTATCGTTAAAGGAAGTGTCCATTAAAAATTTGCTAAATAGTTCTAAATCTAAAAAGAATTACAAGAAAATAAGAATAAGAAAAAAAATATTTATCTAATTTATTTATCAACTTAGCAAGGCTATCCAACTTTGGGTGATGCTTGTTTAATTAGCAGAGCAGCAGAGCAACATTGTGTTTTCAATCCCTGACCAAGAAAGGAAATATCTGGCTAGATTCTCTTTGTAGATGAAAAAAACCCATGTGCCATGATTCCAGTGGCAGCTCTTGGGCACAAAGATAATAGAATAGAGTTGGAATTAGAATCTCTTCTAATGTCTCAACAGACACAACAGGTCCTCCAAATAGACACGGCAGAAGCACTGTAAACGATACCAGATGTTGCACAAGAGATACAATCCGCCTTGCACAGGGGTGGGTTCTACTTACCTTCCCCACTGGTTCGCATTGTGACGGAAGTGGACGTTTTGCGTGTGCGCGCCTTCCCAGAAACGACCCTCTGCGCATGCGCAGTACTATAAAAAAAAGTAGCATGCACAGGTTTTTTTTATAGTACTGCGCATGCGCAGAAGCAAAAAACAAGATGAGAGAACCAGCTCGGGGGCGTGGCAGGCAGCGACCCAGGCCGCCAAGTTACTACTGGTTCTATAGAACTGGTCCGAACCGGGAGGAACCCACCTCTGGCCTTGCAGAAGCCTCTCTTGATCCATAATAATACAGTGCAGGGATGAGATTGAACTGACTTTGTTTTCCTTTAAAGGCGCTTTTTCCAGGCTGCTTGTGAGGTCCCAGAACTGCAAGAGAAGTTTAATGTTGATGAATATTCTGACTTAGTGACACTCACAAAACCAGTGATTTATATTTCCATTGGAGAAATCATCAATACACACACCGTAAGTCTTGCATATTGATTTTAGTGCTGTTTGCCGATAGCATTCAAGCCTTTAAGCTCTGCAGTCTCTGTGCAAGAATGTCCTTTTTCCCAAAAGGTTTGAAAACTATATAAAGAAGCTTTCTCTCTTCTACCCAAATCAGCTGCTCCTGGATCATCAGGATGCAATTGCCCCGGAGCACAATGATCCTATACACGAGCTTCTGGATGATCTGGGCGAAGTTTCTACCATTGAATCCCTGATTGGTGAGCGTTTCCCATTTTCTGGTTTGGCCTGGGTGCCTGAGAGTGGCTGATCTGCTTATCCCCAACCATTTCTGCCCTCCCAACATAGGCCAGCAGAGTGGGTGCACGTCAGGCCCCCTCCATTCAGCACTGCCATCTTGTGGGTTCTCAGAAGCGTGCTTTCTCTGTTGCGGAACAGCAGTTCCCCCACCCCCACCTCCAAATAAGGGACAGGGCCAGGGGCGGGTTCCTCTTACCTGACCAGTCTCCCAGTCTCTGATGCTGAAAAACACCCCCACACCATGATGCTGCCACCACTATGCATCACTGTTGGGATGATATTGGGCAGTTGATGAGTGGTGACTGGTTTCCTCCAGACACAATGCTTAGAACTGAGTCCAAACCATTCAGTCTTGGTTTCGTCAGACCAGAGAATCTTGTTGCTCACAGTCTGAGAGTCTTTCAGGTGCTTTTTTGCAGACTCTAAGCGGGCTTTCATGTGTTTTGCACTGAGAAGAGGCTTCCATCTAGCCACTCTGCCATAAAGCTCAGATTGCTGGAGGGCTGCAGTGATGGTTGTCCTTCTGGAATTCTGTCCCATCTCCACACAGGATCTCTGGAGCTCAGACAAAGTGACAATCTTACTAAGGCCCTTCTCCCCTGATTGCTTAGTTTGACCTGGCAACCAGCACTTGGAAGAGTCCTGGTTGTGCCAAACTTCTCCCATTTGAGAATTATGGAGGCCACTGTATTCTTCAGAACCTTCAGTGCGGCAGAAATTTTATTGTAGCCTTCCCCAGATTTGTGCCTTGCAATAATCCTGTGTCTGAGCTCTGCAGGCAGTTTTAGATTTTAGATTTATTATTAGAGTTGGAAGGGACCTTGTAGGTCATCTAGTCCAACCCCCTGCTCAAGCAGGAGTTCCTACACCATTTGAGACAGATGGCAGTCCAGTCTCTCCTTGTAGGTCGCAAGTGTTAGGGCTCTCACGACCTCTGCTGGCAAGCTGTTCCACTGGTTGATCGCTCTCAGAAAGTTTCTCCTCACTTCCAGGTTGAATCTCTCCTTGGTCAGCTTCCATCCGTTATTCCTTGTTTGGCTTTCTGGTGCCATAGAGAACAGCCTGACCCCCTCCTCTCTGTGGCAGCCCCTCAAGTATTGGAACAGGAGGGGGTCAGTTCTTTGACCTCATGGCTTTTGCTCTGCTACATATGCATTGTCAGCTGTGAGGCTTTCCATAGAGAGGTGTGTGCCTTTCCAAATCACGTCCAATTTAACTTACCATAGGTTGACTCCAGTTAAGGTGTAGAAACGTATCAGCAACGATCAAGAGAAATGGGAGGCACTTGAATTAAATTTCAAGTGGTGTTGCAAAGCGTCTGAATACTTATGCCAATGTGATATTTCACTTATTTCTTTTTAATAAATTTACAGACATTTCTAAAATTCTGTCTTCACTTTGTCATTATGGGGTACTGAGTGTAGATTAATGAGGAAAAAATGAATTTCAACCTGTAGAATCAGGCTGCAGCATAACGAAATTGACAAACATGAAGGGGGTCTGAATACTTTCTGAATACACCATAGTGCTATTGCTATTCTTTTTTTTAAATGTTTTTATTGAGAATTTTTACTTGAATAAAAGGAAAAGAAGAAATATATAAAGGAAAAAAGAAAAATGGCAGGAAACCATACAGTTGAAAAAGAAAGGAGAAAAAGATAATTAAAGAAATTATTTCCAACTTCTACAGCAATTATAATAAAAATTATTACCCCTCCTCAAACATAACAATTCTTTTGTTCCCTTATTTAATATCTAAAATGATTGTTTTAGTTCTTTCCGTTTTCTGCAAAAAGGCCATATAAGATTCAGTCTTCTGCAAAAATACTTATTTTATCTTCCTTTACGGGTATTTCAATATATTTCTACTCTATATACATATAATAGCATTGCTGGCCAAGAAAATATTATCAAGTTCTATGAATTTATCCATCATAAACAAATACATTCTTCTGGAGTGGTTCAACAATCTTCTCTTCCTTCCTATAACTTTCATCCCCTTTAGTAATAACCACTTTTCTTTATTTCAAATTCGTAATGCATACAGGGGGAGTAAAAGATAAAACAGGCTGCTTCTTCCCCATAACACATTAGTCTCTTCTACCACTATGGTTTTTCCAGCATTTTGTCCATATATATACCATGTTTCCCGAAAAATAAGACGGGGCCTTATATTTTTTTGAACCCCGAAATAAGGCCTTGGCCTTATTATTGGGAGGGGGCTTATTATTTGGGGGGTGCAGTAGGTGGCGAGCGTGGGACTGGATGTCCCATCACCGCCGCCTCCCCTCCCTGTTCTTGGCGCTGGCCGAGTGACTGGCCCGCCGCCACCGCCTCGTGGAGCAGGACTTTGCAAGGCTTGTTGTGCCATTGCATGCACGAACTGCAGGACTGCCGTGAGCTTCATCATGCAGCACAACTGGGGTCCTGCTGCCGTTTGTGCATGCAACGGCACAAGCCTTGCAGAGTCCTGCTCCACGAGGCAGCGGCGGTGGCGTGACGAGTCTCACAGAGACTCATTTCTGGCAGGTGGGACGTGTTGGGCCGCGAGACGTGTGTCCTACCTGACACTTGTAGCTCCATCACATTCCTCGGCATTGTGTCCAGAGAAGCCCATTGTAAAAGAAAACTTCTCGCGAGTTCAATCAAACTTCTTGAACTCGCGAGAAGTTTTCTTTTACAATGGGCTTCTCTGGACTCAACACCGAGGAACGCAAACGGAGCTACAAGTGTCAGGACGCGCGTCTCGCAGTGGGGTGCAATTTGGGGGTGGCAGGTGGGGCAGGGTGGGGTGGGCCGCGAGATGCGGGTCCTACCTGGGACTTGTAGCTCTGTCGCGTTCCTCAGTGTTGTGTCCACTGACCCTCCCCCGGCTCTGGAAGCCGGGCTGACAGCCAAACCAGCCGGGCATGCGCTTCCTTGTCTCTTCCAAACACGCCCCTCTCTCTCTCTCGGCAGGGGGTGGGGGAAGAGTGCACTTAAGACACAGCACCAGGAGAAGGAACCTTTTGGCTGCACGCTGAACGCAAGAAATCTTTCTCCCCTTTCGCTCCAAGAGGCTGTGCAGGCGCGATGAGTCTCACGAAGACTCATTTCTGGTGGAGTTTGGAAGAGAGAAAGATTTCTTGCGTGCAGCGTGCAGCCAAAAGGTTCCTGCCGAGAGAGAGAGAGAGAGAGAGAGAGAGAGAGAGAGGGATGGAGGGAGGGAGAGAGGGAGAAAAGGAAGGAGGAAAGGCAGGTGTTTTGCCTCAGGCAGCCCGCGAGAGTTTCTTCCCCCTCCCGCTTTGCTCGAGAGCCCGGAGGCGGGGGAGGGTCAGTGGACACAACACCGAGGAACGGGTGTGTGGAGATTCCCACACACCGCCCTTGCCTGCATCCCCCGTCTGAAGGACGCAGGGAGGGCAGGTGGAGGATGAGCCGCCCGAGCTGGCGAGGGAGGCGGGAGGCAGAGCCGAAGGGGCACCGTGGATCCCAAAAATGTTAAATCTTTATAACTGGTTCTTTCCTTTCTGCTTTAATCTGTACACTCACCCAGGGGGCTTTAGGTGCTCCACTGTTCTGAAGGTCTCTTTACACTTTAAACATGCTTTGGAAAGTGAATCGGGCAGATCTGAATATCTGAGCGTGGAGTCTTCTTCCATGATGCTCTATCCACAGGCTGCCCCGGGGGGACGGGGGTGGTTTCCTTCTGAGGAGCCGCCCCAGAGCTCCTGTGGCCGATCCCTGGCCAAGAAAAAGACAATCCTCTTATTTTTCCACTTCTGATATTGAATGAATTCTGGACAGTAATAAATGAAAATAAAAGTCTAAATAGTGTTTGCTCTCTTTCTCTCTCTCAAGCTGGAGGTGAGGCCCCTGGTGGCTTGTCCTTTAGAAAACTGCTGATATTAGGCCTGGTAGATTATTTGATGCTTTTGAAAACTTTTTTTTAAATTCTTATAACTGCACAGATACAATGGATTCTAAACAGTATCTATTTCTTCATTGGACTGTTACAAAGCTTCCTAAACATGGGAGGGGCTTTGCTATTTGCTTTATGGGGAATTGCTTTAAATATAGCTGTATTTTTGCCGTCTTGAAGATGCCTTTTATATTCTGCTGTTTCACCAGTAGAGGATTGTAAAGAAAGGAGACCTGCTCTTTCTCTTGCAGGAGAAGGATGTGGTAACGTGAATGATCCCAGCAAAGAGATGCTTGCCAAAACCGAGGTTTCTCTCACTTTGACAAACAAGTTTGATGTTCCTGGTGATGAGAATGCCGAGATGGATGCAAAGACGATCCTGCTGAAGTAAGTGAAGGCAAGGAACGGGGGCTGCCCTGGAGCAGGCCTGCCGAATCTGTAGTGAGGGTCTGCTGCCTTTCAGCGCTGGCTGTCTTCCCTGCACAGAGGCAGAGAAACCCGGCTGTTCTGCCTTAAGCACAGAGCCAACCGGCTGACTTGGGCCAGTCCATCTGTCTCCGACCTAGGAAATGAAAGACAAGGGCCAAAACCTTGACAAGGAAACTGTAGAGGCAAGGCTGGGCAGTCAGCAAGGATCAACACTCACTCGAAGGCAAGGTTGGGGAGAAAAGAAAACAAAAGACCCACATCAGTAATAACTCTCAACTATTTATTTCCCACCCAATCAACTAGAGTTTTGCACGGAGAAAAACACGATAGACATAATTAAAGACGCAAACAAAGTCCAAACAAATAGAGTTCAAATTAAACTTAGAAGGGGCACCAGGACCAGCTAGGGGCTGAATGCCTGCAGGAATACTATGGTTTTAACTGCCCTCCAAAATAAAAGGAGGGAGAGATCCTTGGTTGGGGGGGATAAGATATTTCACCGAGTAGGAGCCCCCCTGGAAAGAGATGTTCTCTTACTGAAGCCCCATGAGCTTCACATTATGGGGGAACCCTTTATAGGTGTTGGTACCAGCTAAGGCAGATTCTGTCTTGGCAGGCATTGCCTGATATAATTGGAAAAGTGCAGCGAAGGGCTTTAAAAATAATGGTTTGCACTTTGAATTGGACCCCCAAATCAGCCTGCAGTCAGTGAAATAACTTCAGCATAGATGTAATTTTACTCTAGGGGGAGGTCGCCCCCTCCTCCAGGAGCCTGGCCACCACATGTTGAATCAGCTTCCCATATAATGCATTATTGTAGTCTGTGTGGTGATCAGGGTGTAAGTCCCCATTGGTTGTGATCATTGTAATGGTCTCTGGGAATCTCCCTGGGAGAGAGGAGGAAGAGCCACAGGCTAGGCAACTGTTGGGCAAAATATATCTCACCACACAGAAGGAAAAGGTGCCTGGGAAGCATATCAGGAGGGACCCTCCCTAGTTTTCTGGAAAGTAAAAATAAAGGAGGGAATAAATGCTTTCAGACTTGCAAAATTCTGTTACTTACAATTAAGGTAGTGTTAGTAATACTTTGTGTTTCTTGTCTGGATTACCTCAAAGGGCCAACTTAGTTGCATAATTGGTGTAGCAGTGGAAGCTAAGTTATGACTTCCAGTTGCTGCTTCAGCAGGAAGCTACCAGTCCAGAAAGAGCCCCAGATCATGCACCAATTACCTTAAATGAATTGCCTGGTATTCACTGGAAACAAGCAGCTCATTCTTGCCAGAGTTTAAATGGAGCATGTGTAATCCTGTCCGAATCTTGGGTTCTCCAGGCACCAGTTGCCATTGCCATCTCAGATTGGGTGTCCTTGGCTTATGGCTGACAGTTCACCCAAACCAGCAGACAAGCTGCCCCAGTAGCTGGTTAGATTAGAACATTAAATAACATCTACGTAGAGGAGACTGTTGAGCCTTGGGGAACTGCATAATGAAGCTATCATGCCCTACCGCAAAGAAGCATTAATGGATCCTAGATCCAACTGCATAAACCTTGACTGGCCATGGAGAGGAGTCAGAAGGGGCATGTCAAACTTGCAGAAGACTTTGTCCATTTCCTCAGACACTACAGGCTCAAAAGAATCCTACTTAATTTCACAAGATATTGCCCCATTCAGTCCTGTAGACCAGTGTCCTCAACCTTTCTGGCTCCATGGACTGGCAGCAGCGGAGGCAGTGGGGGGAGGGAATAGTTTCGCACGCGCAACCTAACTCCCACGTGTGCACAAATGAAGCTTTGTGCGCCCCATGTCGCTTGTGCAGCCCAGTTCCCAACGGGCCATGGACCAGTACTAGTCTGCAGCCCTGGGGTTGGGGACCCCTGCTTAGACTGTCCAATTGGCATCAAAGCTACCTTATCCGCTAAGAAACTCACAAGTCCATTCGGCTTGCCTATTGGAGCTGTGGTTTGCCTGTGTTCCCCAGAAGGGTTCAAGTTACACAACATAAGTAGGTCTGCCAGTTGAGAATCCATGGATGCAATAATTATGTTGAGGATTGTTCCTTAGCCACTCTTAATGCGCAGTGTAGGCTTCAGCATGAGCTGTTAGCAGTGCTTGACATGAATGGTTTTGGGTTTAAAGCCAGGATCCTTCCAGCTGTCTTTCAGTCTCTTTATTTCCCTCAGTCCTTAGTAAACCAAGGACAACTGAGCAAAGAGAGGCCACACCATTTTTGCCATAAGGTTGAGGAAAACCTCAAACAACCCCTGTACATGATCCTGATCCATTAGGTGCCTGAACAGGCCAAAATCTGTGTCTGCTTCTGTTGCAGAAGTTCAGAGTAGCCATGGTCCACCCTTGACATCTCCCTGGCAGGATGGACATAGACACAAATAGTTTATCATGCCTTTGATTATTTTTATTTCCTAGCACCAAACGTTTAATTGTGGATGTAATCCGTTTCCAGCCAGGAGAAACATTAACAGAGATCCTTGACATTCCAGCTGCTGCTGAGCAGGTATGAAATGTACTTTACTCTACATGGCTCTGTAGCTACACATCATAAGGGAAGGGAATTGTTGTGCCAGTTCTGAAGTGGTGGCTCATGGCGGGCCAAGGGCACCATGAGAAATTGTTAAGATCTGCATTTTTACTTCTTCATATTGTGATTTGCAAATGACATGTTGACCCTTTTCTAGGAAGTTGAACACCAAAGAGCCATGCAGAGACGGGCTATTCGGGATGCTAAAACCCCTGACAAAATGAAGAAGTCAAAAGCAGTCAAGGAGGACAATAACTTGAGTCTTCAAGAGAAGAAGGACAAAATTCAATCAGGGCTGAAGAAGCTGACCGAACTGGGCATGGCAAACCCAAAGAATAGATACCAGGATTTGATCAATGATATTGCAAAGGTAGTTTTTGTGGGAAGCTGGAGAAGTGCCGGGAGGAACAACCTCAGCCACGGATGGTTGATCAGATAGGCGTCTGGGCAAAGGGGCAAAACGTCTATTGTGTGGCCCAGAAGGGCTGTGTGTACTCATCCCAAAGGAATCTGGTCCACCAAGTTCAGATAATGGCCAGGTTTTTTAGTGGCATCTCAACACCAGATCTTCGAGTCAAAGCCTGGTTTTCATATATTCCTCTCCTGGTTTAGGATATCCGGAATCAACGTCGCTATCGCCAGAGGAGAAAAGCGGAACTGGTGAAGCTTCAACAGACCTACAGTGCCCTTAATTCCAAGGCTACTTTCTATGAGGAGCAAGTGGATTACTATAAGAGCTACATCAAAACGTGTTTGGATAATTTGGCCAGCAAGGGCAAGTGAGTGCCATCTCCCAAGATTTTGCAATTTAATTGTCACAGAAATTATTGAAAAGGGACTGAGAGTAGTTGTGATAAACAATATTTACATAATATATATGTTTTGGGGAGGAGAAACAGAATCCTTCGTTTATCAGGAATGACAATAACTTTTGGGCCAGGTGTCAATGTTCCGACTGATGAACCCAACCAAAAGCAAGCACGACTGAGACGATCCAATCTCTTAATGCAAAACTTTAATGAGTACATCATATTGGCAAAGATGAGGGCAAAACCAGATCGGACTATTTCCCACGCAAACCCACATAGTTAAAGTTCAAGTTTTCCCTCCCCACTATTAAGCCAGGTCACATTGTCCAATGGAAACTTCTAGTGTTGTGAGAAAGTCTTGTTCGGCTCTGGTAACCACCTGCCGAAACGTCCTTGGTTTCCCTGGCTGGCATCCTGATGTCTGGAGCTTCTTTCTGTCTCCCCCTTCCCTCCCCCCATAGTTTGTTGGCAAGCTGAGCCGTTTGAAGCTTGACGGGTCCATTTCAGAGCAAGTCAGTAAATGTGTCACAGATACCACTGCACTTCCCTCAACCGGATTCTGATGTTTCTTATTTTAGGGTCTCAAAAAAGCCACGGGAGATGAAAGGGAAAAAGAGCAAGAAGATTTTTCTGAAATACACAGCAGCCCGACTCCATGAAAAGGGAGTTTTGCTAGAGATTGAAGACCTGCAAGCCAACCAGTGAGTATTTCTATACCAAAAAAAGCCACATGGGAATAATTAAATCTGATACATGGCATCGCATTTGCAATTGGAGAAGGCAGAGCGGTTTATCAAATGTTTCTGCTCTTATCATTCTCCACCATCACAAGGTGGATCCTGTTATGTGGAAAAGACATACACATCGTTGCATATTTGGGACAGCTTATTGACTTCCCAGGTTGGACTTTTGAGCTTATAGGAAAGAATCTCGCTGTATCCTTTAGCCACTAATTTGCATTTCATACCCAGATTGAGCTTGTCGTCCATAAAAATACTTCCTCTTGTCCCTGCAAGCAGTAGTAGTTTTCACCCTCTTTTTGGGGGTAAAAAGGTGCATCTTATACTCCGAAAAATACGGTAGTAGGATATGGTGGAAATGTGCAGTGCAGTTAGCCTCAACACTATCATGCTCACACTGTGGAACAAGCCATGAATTATTGGTATTGAGCATTCATTCATTCATTCATTCATTCATTCATTCATTCATTCATTCATTCATTCATTCATTCATTCTGCTGCAGCTGCCAAAAAAGCCAACACAGTTCTAGGCTGCATAAACAGAGGGATAGAATCAAGATCACATGAAGTGTTAATACCACTTTATAATGTCTTGGTAAGGCCACACTTGGAATACTGCATTCAGTTTTGGTCACCACGATGTAAAAAAGATGTTGAGACTCTAGAAAGAGTGCAGAGAAGAGCAACAAAAATGATTAGGGGACTGGAGGCTAAAACATATGAAGAATGGTTGCTGGAACTGGGTATGTCTAGTCTGATGAAAAGAAGGACTGGGGTGACAGTGTTCCAATATCTCAGGGGCTGCCACAAAGAAGAGGGAATCAAGCTATTCTTCAAAGCACCTGAGGGCAGGACAAGAAGCAATGGGTGGAAACTAATCAAGGAGAGAAGCAACCTAGAACTAAGGAGAAATTTCCTGACAGAACAATCAGTGGAACAACTTGCTTCCAGAAGTTGTAAATGCTCTAACACTGGAAGATTTTAAGAAGAGATTGGATAACCATTTGTCTGAAGTAGTGTAGGGTTTCCTGCCTAAGCAGGGGGTTGGACTAGAAGACCTCCAAGGTCCCTTCCAACTCTGTTTTCTATTCTATTCCATTCCATTCTGTCGGGACTGTCTCCGCTGAAATCCTAAGAAAACTCCCGACTCTATTCAACAGCTATGGTGGCACAGTGGTTAGAATGCAGTACTGCAGGTTACTTCTGCTGACTGCCAGTTGCCAGCAGTTCAGCAGTTGGAGTCTCCCGGTTCAAGGTTGACTCAGCCTTCCATCCTTCCGAGGTCGATAAAATGAGGACCCAGATTCAACAGACAAAAAGATATAAGGGATGGATTGGCTTGCCACAGATGTCAGATAAATCACTTTTCAGTGCTTTACAGCCTGCTTTGAGAGGGCTGTAAAGGCACTGTGAAGCGGTATATAAGTAAGTGCTATTGCTATTTAGAGAAGAGGTACTTTTACTAAGAATAAACTGATAGCAGCGAAAATAGGCAAGATCTGAGGCAAAACTGTGCAAAACTTACACTGTGAAAATCATCCCAAATCCCTCCCCCCAGGGTCCAGCACAGAGTCCAATCAACATCTAGTAAGATGTTATGGGAACAGGTACCCTGCAGGTGTTTCTCGCCTCCAGAGTCCCAGGACGGTTGGCCTTGGAGAAACAAGGAGAGAAGCAACTTAGAACTAAGGAGAAATTTCCTGACAGTTAGAACAATTAATCAGTGGAACAGCTTGCCTCCAGAAGTTGTGAATGCTCCAACACTAGACATTTTTAAGAAGATGTTGGATAACCATCTGTCTGAAGTAGTGTATCTTGCGTAAGCAGGGGGTTGGACTAGAAGACCTCCAAGGTCCCTTCCAACTCTTGTTTTTTATTATTATTATTATTATTATTATTATTATTATTATTATTATTATTATTATTATTATTATTATTATTATTATTATTATTATTATTATTATTATTCTAAACAATCTCACTCAGCAGTACCGTAGCTCATGAGTAAAAACCTTCCTTCCAATTCCCAGGAGACACACACAAACACCAGCACGCTTCCCATCCCAAATACATAAACCCCACTCCCCGTTTCTATGGCAGCCAAGAGCAAACCAGCGTCAAAGAATGTGCTGGGGATCCGGCTGACACTGTTTGTTTGTTTGTTTTTTGTTTGTTTGTTCATTCGTTCGTTCGTTTCATTAATTCATTCATTCATTCTGTTTATATATTAGAGGATTTCACAAAATGACTCTTAGCTTTTACAACTTGAAAACAGAGTAAAAAAAATAAAAATCAATGATGATATAAACAACTAGATGTCTATGGAGATTCTTAATCATGCAAGTCATTTGGATGAGAAGCGAAACATTTAAAAGAAAAAAACCAAGAAAATCCAGTTGCCTTCTGGAAAAGCATGTGTGGAAAAAACCACTAGATGGTGGTAAGAGCCAGGATAATGATTTGTTCCCCAAAGACAGCTTCCCAAAGGCGGAAAATGAAAGTAGCCGCCTAATCTGGAGAGGAGAATGTTCTGTAACGCAGGGCTTCGATGCTGCTGGCATACAACCATGTTAATTCACCAATGTACAGGCTGCAGCCTTTTGTAGCAGTTGCAATTTCTGGGTGATCTATAGAGGCAGTATACATGGTGTGCGAATGACAGCTGTGGCTGCCAGATCTGCAGCTCCACTTCAGACCTCTCAAAGGTGGATCCCCCCCCACCTCCACCCCTGCCAGCCATGGCTTCCACCAGCCTATCTAGCAAGTACAGAGCTGCTCTTTTGGGTGGAGTGCCACCTTTTCAATCTCTGGAGATGTCTTCTGCATGCTGAACAACTGAGGGCTTGTGACCTTGACCTCTTCCCCTGCTTGCCCCATCTTCACTAACTGCAACCAACCATGGAGAAAGGAAGAAATCCGTGGCAACTTGGAGCCCCGTCTTCCCAGTCCCTGCAGCCAGTCCAGAAAGAGACTGTGATCATTATCAAAACCACTGAGAAACCAAGGAGCACCACCCTCATTCTGGCTTCATGAAAGGACATTAACAAGCACAAATGCCATCTCAGGCTTTCGTCCTTGGTATTGTGTATTTCTGTAAAGGTGTAGTGATTCTTTACATACAATGCTACTCCTCTTCCTCTTTTGTTGGGTCTGTTGCCTTTGAACAAACAATATATCCTTCTAGCAGTATGTTCCAAGCGTGCTTTCCATCACACCATGTTTCAGTAGTAGCAGCAATATCGTCTCTGCCCCCCTGTACTAGGACTTCAGTTTCCCATACTTGGAGCATTAATGGTCTATGACTGACCCTCTTGCATGCTCTCCTTACCTGGGGAGGTTCAGATCGGTTGATCTGCTCCCTGATTCTCCAGTCTTTCCAGTCACAGCCATCATCTCTGCTCTCCACAGTGATGTGTTTGGCCTGCCAAGCCTCCACCAGCAGCCACTTTTAATTTCTGTTTTTTGTTTATCAAAATAAAAAAATGGGGGAAATGATTTTGATTGAAAAGTGATTTAGCTGATATTTGTGGCAAGCCAATCCATTCCTTTATGTCTTTGTCTGTTGACACTTGTAAATTGTATTTTGTTTTTATCCACAGGTATGATAATATTTCTGTTAATATGAATAACATGATGTCTCTTTGTGTATCCAACTGAATAGGTTTAAAAATGTGATATTTGAAATTGGCCCAACAGATGAGGTGGGAGACTTTGAAGTAAAAGCCAAGTTCATGGGAGTTCAGATGGAGACGTTTATGTTGCATTATCAGGTATGAACTTTACTACTATTTTACTCACTCTCCAATGAATGCTCTTCAAGTAACCCTGTAGGGAAGATGTTAACTTTGCAAACATTTACTGGCAGTGATTTTTAAAAGAAGTAAGATAAAATCTGGGTGAAGAATAGAATGATTGCATTGAGGTAGCCAGGCAAAAGATAATACAATGATAAAAAGTTTAAGTCTTGTATTTAAAGTTATTGTTGACAAATCACAGATCTCTCCTAAGTGATGTGAATTAAGCAAGTAGGATCTGTTAAGTATTCCTATATTTAACCCATCGGCCTCTTGGGTTTCGCTAAGAAAGAGCATCCCCCTCCCATTCTGCTGGTGATATCAAGTGTTGCATTGCCAGCCCAGCTGGAAAATGCTTCTTTCAGATTGTAAGGTCAGGGCTATTCATCATTGGTTACAGTGAAATATTCTTATTATGCATTTCTAATTTTGAGAAGATATTTATTCACTCCAATATAATATATTTTAATACCCAAAGGGAAATATTTTAGGTCTTAGTTAGAGAAATGCTAGGATTATAAGAAATTTCATTTGGGTATATGTCTTTAATATTGAAACTCAGTGATAGAGTTGTGAGGAATGCAGGAGGCTTGTCCCCTGCTTGTCCCAGGAGGCCCTTCCTGAGGGGTGCTGAAGAGGAGTGTGTCTGTGTGTGTGTGTGTGTGTGTGTGTAGGGGATCCTGAAGCTCGGTTGCCTCTGCTGTGGGGAGATAGGCGACAGACCTCCTCATATTTTTCTCTGCTTGTTAGATTGGTGGCCTCAGGAACTTTCCTTGCCTCTGGATGGCATTTCTCTGGAAGGAAAGAGCCAGAGGGGTGACAGTGTGAGAGCTTTTCTCAAGAGCTGCTGGTTTGTCACTATCTTGGCCTGTATTTGATATTATTTTAGCCGCTTTTTAATAGGCTTAAATATTGATACTTATACTAAAAAGCTGATTGATCAATTGAATGACAGAGTCTAGTTGGATACAACAAACAAAAAAGTCAAAACAAAAATAGAAGCTAAAAATAAACAGTAAAAGTCATCAAAAATCAATAGTAAACAACATAGGTGTCCTTAAGCTGAGGGCTGACCAAATCCTGGAGGAATACTACTTGGGCTTCTTAATGGATGTCTCTGCTTTTCATAAAAATCTGTATCCGTTAAACGAGGGGTGCAGCTCCTGCAGTGGGGGGACGTATATGTCCCAGGGGTATTTGATGCTTAAAGCACCATAAATGGGCTCCCTTACCAGGAGGCTAACAAATAGCCGAGCTTCAACCCACTGAGAGCTGTTTGGGTCTGGAGCAACTGCCCTAATCCTATTCAAACTCCAATTCAAGTCTCAACGGCAGGATAAAGATGCTTTTTCTCTTGGTTCTTTCTATCTCCTTGGCTTGCTTCCATGTCCAGGGATATTCCATTAGATGCCGCCATCCTTTTTCTGGCTTCTCTAGCATGTTTGAAAAAGCCAGCTGCAACTCGCAGCCACCAACCAAACGACAGCCACCAACCAAAAAAGAGGGATTGTCAAATTTTAAATTTTTAAATCTTAAAACTTTTTAATTTTGAAAACTTTAAATGAACTAATACATTTTTAAATTATTAACTTGAATTTTTCTTCTGGAAAACTCTGGCAAAATCTTCCACATCCTTAAATGAACAACCAAAATGAAACTTTTTAAAACTATTTTTTTCTCTTTCTTCTACATATATTGAGATAAAATCTCCCACTTTTACATATTTTTTTACTCTAAAAAGAACCAGCAAAAGGAAACAAACTCATGGAACAGGTGACTGATACTATTGTGGTATGCAATATATATTCCATGTATGTGCTTATGCCCAAAGAACACCCAAATTATACATGTATTAAATGTAAACTATGTGAACTACTTTCTCTCTCTCTTTCTCTCTCTCTCTCTCACAGGATCTGCTGCAGCTGCAGTATGAAGGTGTAGCTGTCATGAAGCTATTTGACCGAGCAAAAGTGAATGTTAATCTGCTTATTTTCCTTTTGAACAAAAAATTCTATGGGAAGTAAGTCCCATTCCTGGAAAGTATTTGAAGGCAGCTTCCTTTCCTGTGGGCGTGTGGTTAAATCCTGCATAGGACCTCTGTCCTCAATATGGAATCTCCAGCTATTGGCATCTCATTTCGACATCGCTGCACACATTTCTTGCATATTGTTTCCTAAATACTTGCTAATCGGTCACAATTAATTAAACCATTCTTAACACCTTTTCTGCCCTCTTGAGTATTTGTTCCAGGCAGAAAAAAAACTAGAGGTACAACAAAATTCCTAGTGTGCTAACTAGACAACTGAAGCAGAATGAAGAGAAATATTACTTATTACCAATATTCAAGTATCTATCAAATACAGTGTTTGCGGATGTTTTTTTCTTTATTAGTGTCAAGCTTAATTACAGACCTCTCCCTCCTTTTTGCACCCAAAATATTTTAATCTCTTATCTTGAAAATAGTATTTATTTATTTATTTATTTATTATTGATTGATTGATTGATTGATTGATTGATTGCATTTGTATGCCGCCCAACTTCCGAAGGACTCTGGGAGGCTAACAACAATTGCAAATACAAAAAATATAAAAACATTAAATATAAAAACAATGTTGGCTGGCGGGCCCGCGGGGGAGGGCCTTCTCTGTAGCTGCTCTGACTCTTTGGAATCAACTACCTCCCGAGACCCGTATTACCCCCACCTTACTGGCCTTCCGGAAAGCCGTTAAGACTTGGCTTTTCCGGCAGCCCTGGGGCCAATGATCGGCCCATGTATGTATGTGTGAATGGATTGTATTTTAAATGTTTTTAAATTGTTTTTTTTTTAATTTGAATATGTATTTTTACTTGTTGTGAGCCGCCCAGAGTCCCCTGGGAGTTGAGCGGCATAGAAATTTTATTAATAAATAAATAAATAAATAATAAATTAAAACAGATTAAAAAAACATTTAAAAACTCATATATACCCATTCATGGCCGGATCTCTCCAATTATAGCTGTGAGATCAACGGCCTTGAGCCTGCCAGAAGAGCCAGGTCTTAACTGCTTTTCGGAAGGCCAATAGGGTGGGGGTGGTCCGGATCTCCGGAGGTAGTTGGTTCCAGAGAGCTGGGGCAGCCACAGAGAAGGCCCTCCCCCGTGGGCCCGCCAACCGACATTGTTTAGCTGACGGGACCTGGAGGAGACCAACTCTGTGGGATCTCACCGGTCACTGGGAGTTATGTGGCAGAAGGCAGTCTCGAAGATAGCTTGGTCCTAAGCCATGTAGGGCTTTAAAGGTGATGACCAACACCTTGAATTGTGTCCGGAGACCAATGGGAAGAATTGGTGTAGTGTGGGTGTACCTAGGCACCCCCACAACAGCTCGTGCGGCTGCATTCTGGATCAACTGTAGTCTCCGAACACTCTTCAGGGGTAGCCCCATGTAGAGCGCGTTGCAATAATCTAAACGTGAGGTGACAAGGGCATGATTGACTGTGAGGAGAGCCTCACGATCCAAGTAGGGTCGTAATTGGTGCACCAGACGGACTTGTGCAAAGGTCCCCCTAGCCACAGCTGTTAAGTGATGCTCTAATTTTGGCTGTGGGACACCCAAATTACGAACCCATTCTGAGGGGGACAATTTCTCCCCCCCCCAAAAAAACAAGGATGGACAGTTGACAATAGTCCTTAGGAGGCAGTATCCACAGCCACTCGGTCTTGTCTGGGTTAAGTCTGACCCTGTTGACTCCCATCCAGACACTCGCAGCTTCAAGGCACTGGCCCATCACATCCACCCCTTCATTGAATTGACACGGGGTGGAGATGTATAACTGGGTATCATCCGCATATTGTTGATACCTCACCCCGAATCGTCTGATGACCTCCCCCAGTGGTTTCATGTAGATACTAAATAGGAGGGGAGAGAGGACCGAACCCTGAGGCACCGCACAGACGAGGGGCCTAGGGGACGATCTCTGTCCTCCTACTAACACCGACTACGATTGACCAGAGAGCTAGGAAGAGAACCACCGTAATACGTTGCCTCCCACACCCAGCTCTCTTAGCCGTCCCAGAAGGATACCATGGTCAATGGTATCAAAAGCAGCTGAGAGGTCAAGTAGCACCAAGATAGAGGAATGACCCCTATCTTGGGCTCACCAGAGATCATCCATCAGAGTGACCAAAGCGGTTTCTGTAACCGGGCCTGAAACCCGATTGAAAAGGGTCTAGATCAGGGGTAGGCAAAGTTGGCTCTTTCATGACTCGTGGACTTCAACTCCCAGAATTCCTAAGCTAGCATAATTGGCTCAAAAATTCTGGGAGTTGAAGTCCACGAGTCATAGAAGAGCCAACTTTGCCTACCCCTGGTCTAGATAATCCGTTTCATTCAATAACCGTTGGAGTTGGAGCGCCACCACTTTCTCAACAACCTTACCCACAAAGGGTAGGTTGGAGACTGGATGAAAGTTTTTTAATTCTGCTGGATCCAGAGAAGGCTTCCTTCAGTGGTTGAAGAACAGACCCCTCCATCAAAGAAGCGTTGACCAAAGCCTGGAGCCAGCCTCGTGTCACCTCCCTACTGGACTAAACCAGGAGGGGCACGGGTCCAACAAACAAGTGGAGGAGCTCATCGCTCCAATAGCCTTGTCCACTTTATCAGGCATCATAGGCTCAAATTCTTCCCAAATAATAGGACTAAGATCGGCCCCTGTCACCTCGGGTTGAATTGCCCAATTAGAGTCCAGGTCCATCCGGATATGAGCGACTTTATCCGCTAGAAACTGTACAAATTCCTTAGCTCTGCCCTGTAAGGGTTCCTCCTTTCCCTCCACATTAAGGAGGGGATGGGTTACCCTAAAAAGGGCGGCTGGGCGAGAGTCAGCGGATGCAATAAGTGCGGAAAAATGTGAACATTTTGCCACCCGTATCGCCACTAAATAAGTCCTAATAAAGGCTCTTAGATGTGTTTGGTCGGATTCGGACTTACTGGTCCTCCAGCGTCACTCTAGACGTCTCTTGACGTTTCATCTCCAAACCAGGGAGCCTTCCTGGATCCACCATCACGGAGAGGTCGCAAAGGCGCAATCCGGTCCAATGCCCCAGATGCCGCTCTATTCCAGGCGGCTACTAGGGTCTCAGCCAGATCATGACAAGGGGGTCAGGTATCTCCCCAAACTCCTTCTGGAACCCTTCAGGGTCCATTAGGCGTCTGGGACGGAACCACTTAATCGGTTCCGCCTCCCTGCAATGGAGGAGTGGTGCCTTAAAGTCTAACCTCAGCAGGAAATGATCTGACCACGACCACGGGAGAAACGACTATACCCCTTACTTTCAGATCATCTCTCCACTGCCCCGAGAGAAACACCAGGTCAAGCGTGTGCCCCCCCCATGAGTTGGACCCTCAACTACTTGGATCAAGTCCATGGTTGCCATGGAAGCCATGAACTCCTGAGCTGCATCAGAGGATTCACCGAGTGATGGCAGATTAAAGTCCCCCAGCACCATGAGCCTGGGGAACTCCACTGCCAGCCCGACTACCGCCTCTAGCAGCACAGGCAGGGTCATTGTAACGCAGCTGGGAGGCAGGTACATCACTAATAAGCCCAACTGAACCCTTGAGTCCAACTTCAAGAAGAGAGACTCACACCCAACAATCTCCGGGGCAGGTATCCTGTGAGGATGACTCTTGTGCTCTATAATTGCCACTCCTCCACCCCTTCCCTGGGGTTTGGCTGATGAAGAACTAGAAACCCGTCCGGGCAGATCTCTGAGAGGGGAACATCCCCCTCCTGGCCCAGCCAGGTCTCAGTTATGCATGCCAGGTCAGCTTCCTCTTCCAAGATTAAATCCCGAATGAGGGGAGCCTTGTTGACAATAGACCTGACATTCAATAGCAGCAGCCTGAGCCCAGGGTCCTGACATCCCAAGTCACCAGGAATACGAGCCGAGCCAGGTGAACCATAACCAGAGGGGCCGGAACAAGTAATCGCTTTAAGACAGCAAGTCCTAGTTCCCCGAGAGCGGCCTACCCCACCGCTCCCGTCTTATCTACCTCTCCCAGTTACGACCATTATACCCCAGCTCTCCAACCCCCCCAGAGATCCCCTCCCCCACCCCATCGCCCCCCCTTCCTATGCAGGCCAAACATCTCACTCATACCAGGCCGGGGGTCGCAACCGAGCCCCCACCTGCTTCTGTTTGCACACTCAGCAGGGGGGGGCTCCAAGTACAAGCCCATACTACAAAGAAGGCAAAATGAAACATTTTGTTTCTTAATTTTAAGCCGTATTGCTTCCTCTCCTTCCTTAATCTCTTTATTCATCATTTAAACAAGTGCTTAAGCATTCCATAGTCCACTTAAGCGGCTGGCTGGGTTTGGGTTTCCCTTCCCCTTTTGTCTTTAGCAGGTTGGTGATGGGGAGGGCTATCTTGGCAAACAATGGGATGAACTGGCAATAAAAGTTCACAAATCCCAAAATGCTTTGTAGTAACTTTGGGGTGCGAGGAGGAGCTCACTCTAGCACTGTCCACAACTTTTTGGAGTCCATTTCTATCCCTTTGTGGGAAATGCAGTAGCCCAGATAGTCAATTTTACCCTTGTGGAATTTGCATTTGAACAGCTTGACATACAGCTCGGCCACTCAAAACTTCCTGAACACAGTTCTGACTAGTTTGTTTGTTCTGCCATGGTCATTCAGGTAGACTAACACTCCTTTGTACAGGTGTTCATGCAGCACTCCCTTTATTAGCTGCATAAACACAGCAGTGGCCCTTTGCAATCCAAAAAGGAGGACCAGGAATTGGAAGCATCCTAAGGGGCAATTGAAAGCTATTTTCCACTCATCCCCTGTTTTGATCCTCACTTGGTACTACGCCTCCCGCAAATCCAACTTGGTGAAGACATTTCCTTTAGCCAAATGGCTCAGCATGTCCTTAATGAGGGGGAATGAGTAAACATTTTCCACACACACAGCATTAAGCCCATGATAGTCAACGCATAGATGAAGGGACCCACCCTCTCCCTAAACAGTACTGGGGCAGCCACCCTTGGTCTGACAGGTTGGATGAATCCACGCTTCAGGTTTTTGTCTATAAAAGTCTGCAATTCCTCCAATTCCCTAGGGGTCATGGGATACAGTTAAGGTTTGGGAGCTTGGCCCCTGGTAGGATTTCTATGAGACAGTCGGTTGGCCAGTGGGGTGGGAGTGCATTGACCCTTTCTCATTGAAGACTTCTTGTAAGTCCCAGTACTCCTTGGGGGCCTGAGGGTCACCCTGGCCAGGGCAGAGTTGACCAGGCATCTGGTGCACCCTGAGTTCAGGTGGGCTACTAGGCTCCCTTTTCGCCCTGAGGATTGAACTACCAGTTCTAGGGGGATGGTCACTGGATGACATACCAAGGGATCATCATCGTAGTCCAACTTGCTTTCCACCAGGCTGTCCAGTTGCGTCAGTCGGAGTTCTCCCGCCCTCTTTGGGGGATGGGGTGAACTCTACGACTTCTACTCCCTTCAGGGTGGTTTCATGGGCTCGCTGTTGTGATTTCACTGGTTTTTGGCAGGACCCTGAGTCGCCTTCTAGGCTGGGCATGCAACTTGGCAGTCAGAAGTCCCTCCTTCCCACACTTGAAGCAGCCATTGGATCATCAGTGTGGGCTCTGCTTGCATGGTAACACCCATATTCCGCCAGCTACACTGGTTGCCCATTGGTCTCCGGGTGCAATTCAAGGTGTTGATTATCATCTTTAAAGCCCTACATGGCTTAGGTCCAGGTTACCTCCGGGACTGCATCCTACCTCATACTTCCCTTCGACCGGTCAGGTCCCACAGAGTGGGTCTCCTCCAGGTCGCGTCAACCAACAATGTTGGCTGGTGGGGCCTAGGGGGAGGGCCTTCTCTGTGGGGGCCCCTGTTCTCTGGAACCAACTTCCCCCAGAGATCCGAATTATCCCCACCTTGCTGGCCTTCCGAAAAGCCATTAAGACATGGCTCTTCCTGCAGGCGGGGTGATTTGAGACAATTTCACATCTTAGGTTCTCCCCCATGTATGTATGGTTTTATATGTTTTTTAAATTCTTTTTAAACTGTTTTTAAATTATTATATTGTTTAGTTGTTCTTTAAATGTTGTACGCCACCCTGAGTCCCCAGGGAGTAGGGCGGCATATAAGAACACTAAAATAAATAAAATACATAAATAAATGGTGCCGGCTTTGGGGCCTCTTTGTTTTCAGGGGGGATTTTTGCCATCCATGGCTCAGACGGTATTTGGATCGAGCCAGGTTGATTTCTGCTTCCTCTGCTAGGATATACCAGCCATGGAGGGTGCGGGGGCACCTCTGGAAATGCAGATGTTGTCGACCTCATCACTTAGCCTATCTTGAAAGCATCTGATCAAGTTATCTTCTGGCCAGTCGGTCAGTCAACAGGCCAGGTTGCAAAACTCCTGAGTGTACTCGGCCATACCCCTGCGACTTTGGTTGATGGTCCTTATGCGATCTCTGGCTTTGCAATCAGCTAAAGGGTCTTCAAAGCGCTTCCATGAAGTGCAGCCATGAAGCTGTCAAAGTTTCTCAGCTCCGAGACGTCATCATTGTGGAGGTTGACCATCCATTCAGTTGTGGCCCCCTCTAATGCCATGATCATGCACTGGACTCTTCGGTGGCTATTTCTGGACCATAGTCTTGCATGAATGTCCAAACTTGTGCCAGGAAGAACCCCAATTGCTTGGGGTCTCCACTGAACTTTACTCCCAGGGCTGGTGTCTTGCATCTTCTCCGCCTTGCTGGTGCTGCTCCTGGAGCCAGTGCAGGCTGGGCTGTGGGGCCAGGCACTGGGGCGGTTGCAGTTGCCGAGGGCCTCACTGCTGTTGCCATTGCAGAGGCAAAGGTAAATGTCCCCTCACTTGCCATGGCTGGAGTTGGCTAGTCAGCGGGATGTGCCACCCAGGCTAGGGCTTCTCAAGCTTTGAAACTACGAAAAGACCCCCTCAGGAACTTCATGGCTTACTCTAGCATTCAGTCCTCTTGCTCCGGCTCACCTACAGTATGTATGCTCAATTCTTCCTCCAGTTCCTCCAGCTCCGCTCAGGTCGCTCACTGGCAGCTGCCACGGCCCCCATGGGTGAATATCACTCTCAAGGGTTTCTCTTCCCATTCTTCCTTTTTTCTGACCCTGAGGGACGATCAGGGTCTTGGTGGGTTGTCCTCTCCTAGCCATCTGGATAGATCTGGTATCATGAGGGTTGCATACTTTTACAACTTTCCATATTATACTTTTTAAACAATTGTTCTATTTTCTTCTTTTGACTTAGAACATACCCTCCTTCTTGCAGTTTCTTTATTTCTGCTCTTAAATAGTTCTTTATTTCTCCTAAAGTCTTTAACTTAAAATCCTCTTCAAGGTGTTTTGCAAATGAATAAATTTCTGATTGTTCTTTTGTTATGTAACAAATACATACATACATACGTACGTACGTACGTGCGTGCGTGCGTGTGTGTGTGTGTGTGTGTGTAGTGAACAGCCAGGGTGCGGCTAGGAAAGGCACGGAGGGAACAGGATCCAGCTGTGATTGAGAGAAGGGTCGTCTTGCTCACACACAGGCATACACACACTTCCCTCACTCTCCTGGGCTTTAAAGGTTAAAATTTAGAGGTACTCACCTCCTTTCCAAGCAGCCATTGAGCTCAAGACTCAAAACTCCTTTTATTACCCTTGTTCCAAACAGGAAAGGTCCAGGAAAGCCACCCACAGACACAAGGGGTCTGTTGCTGACAAGGTGGAGGCTTACCCGGGCCTGGTCCATTGGTCAGGTTAGCTTGGAGTCCCATCTGGTGTGCCAAATTGTTAGAAGAAAAATCCAATCCGGTTCTAAGCCGGGAGAAAGATGCTAGAAATAAAATGGAGGCAGGCTGCAGGAAAGGAAGTCTCTTTATTTGGTAGCCAGAAACTAGTGACAGCAGAATGTTTCTGGGGTGGCTGACAAAATGGAGGTTGAGAGTAGGTGGGTTTTAATACATCCTTTGGGACTTTTGATTGAGATGCCTGTTCATTGTGAAATGTACTTTGACCTGTGCTTGAGTGTGCCCTTTTTGGCATTCTAATTATTGTTGCCTGACTCCCATTGTGGCTGGGAGATCATGTCCTTGGAGCTGGGTGGGGAATGTAGATTTTAGGAGTCTTTGTTTTTCTGCTTTTAATCCCATCAGCTTCAGCCTTCTGTGGGAGCTATTGCTGAAAGCATTTTGTTTATGAATGGAGCTTTCTGTAAATGGACACTGAATGGAATACTCCAGTTTTCCCAATAGATACAAAAGTATTTCATTCATAAAACTTAACTGTTGGAGGCACTGCCTGGAGTGTTTTCCTGGTAGTGGAAAAAAGCGAATGATTTGATCCTAGGAAAGCCTCCTTTCTGGGAGACGGGGTGCTGACTTCCTACAATATCAAAATGGTGCACCTTATAATTTTGCAATACTGCCAAGGTGAAAACTAGCCTTATGGTTTCACTCCTCGCTGTAGGTGCAAATAATGAACTTTTTTTTTTGAGTGGAGCCTTGGACAACTAACCTTGCTTTATATTGCACTTCAATTCTATTCATCAATAGTTTCTTTTTGTTCACCCATCTTCACCCAACAGCTTTTGGTCTCTCTGGTAACCTCATTGGAGTGAAAACTTTTATGTTTTTGCTTCATCCATAGCCTCTTTCCAGTTCTTTTGTTCTGCCTGAGGTAAATTTAATACTTCCTGGTAATTTTGAGGCTCATAAAAATATTACATATTTTACATACATTACCTCAACTGTGAATCTTTCTGGAGGAACGCCTTTGTTTGCTCCTTGGAATAAAATGTTCCTGTTTCATCAGAATCTCACTTTCCAAACATTCCTCTGAATATACTCAGACTCTGAGCTACTCTTGGATTTCTGTTTAACATGCCTGTGTGAATGTTTATTTATTGGAGACCTCTGACTAATAGGCATAAACATTTCAGTATTGGCACTCTCATGTTCAGAAAAATTTGCAGAATGTGTAATAATAGCATTTTTGTGTCCATCTGTAAATCTATATGCCTTTGATCCTGATTGGCAACCTATGCATTTCAATTTCCTTGCCTTTGGCTGTCCTTTCCTCCTCTTTTGGGAATGTGCACCCATGCACTGCTGCCAAAGATTCTTAAATGTGCCAAAGATGGTTGTCTTTTATATAATAAGTAATACGGAGCTTCATTCATTGCCGAACTCTAGTCTATTGACCAAATAACTGTGTGGCAGGAAAAGCCTTCAGGAGTAACCTTCATGTGGGGAAGCTGAGGGAACCGCCAGGTAGAGCCAGGCATGGAGACTGAAGATGAATCACCCCCATGGCAAAACAGACCGCAATGGCGTGCTGGTAGAGCAAGCCATCAAATTCCTGAAAGGTGCCTTCAACAACCTCAGAGCACATGAGGCCCTAGCTCAGATGGCACTACCAGCTGCCTGACTGATCTGGAGGAGGATGGCACAACCGTGCCTTCTTCCATGGCTTCTGCAGCACCTGTCCCCTTGGCCCCAACTCTGGCTCCAGCATCCGCTCTGGTACCCAACCACCACCATCAGCCTGGGCTGTACCACCGAGAAAGAGAAACCACAGGACACCAGTCCTGAGGGTAAAATTCAGCAGAGACCTAAAGCAATTGGGATTCTTCCTAACTCAGGTCTGGAACCTACATGCAGGAATATGGGGCCGACTGCCAACTGAAGGAGCCAGGGCATGATGTATGACTACAGCCCTGGAAGGGACCAGGTGGAGAAGATGGTCACTCTCCACAATGATGATGCCCCCAGAGGTGCACAACTTCAACCACTTTATGACAGCCCTCCAGAAGAGGTTTGAAAACCCCCTCACTGACTGCAAAGCCAGGACAAAAATTAAGACCATAAGCCAGGGCTGGCGACCGGTACCCACCTACACCCAGGAGTTCCAAGACCTGGCATGCTCTTAGAGTATTTCCAAGATAGGCTAAATGATGACATTTACAACACCTGCATCTTCAGGGGCGCTCTGTACACTCTCCATTGGTTAGAATGCAGTACTGCAGCTTACTTCTGCTGCCTGCCGGCTGCCTGCAATTTGGCAGTTTGAATCTCACCAGGCTCAAGGTTGACTCAGCCTTCGGTCCTCTGAGGTGGGTAAAATGAGGACCCAAATTGTTGGGGGCAATAGGCTGACTCTGTAAACCGCTTAGAGAGGGCTGTAAAGCACTGTGAAGCGATATATAACTCTAAGTACTATTGCTATTGCTATGTCCTGGCCGAAGAAGTTGAGATCGACCTGGCCTGATCCTGAAGCCATCCCAGCTGTGTATGGCAAAGATCCTCCCAGGCAAAAAGAAGGAAGCCCCAAAGCCAGTGGGACATGAGCAAAGCCTGCACCGACGTTCCATGGGCTGCTTCAAGTGTGGGAAAGGCACCAAGCCAATTGCCCAGCTGTGCGTCCAAGCCAAAAGGCCACCCAGGGACCCACTAAGAAGCTGGGGAAACTGACCCCAAGAGCCAGAGAGACCACCCTAGAGGGTTCACCCCATCAACCAAAGATGGTGAGAGAACTACGACCACATTGGTGAGAGGCCTGGCAGAGAGTGACACTGACACGGATGACGATCCCTTGGTAAGTCGCTCTG
Organism: Diadophis punctatus similis; assembly: GCA_023053685.1. NCBI lineage: Eukaryota > Metazoa > Chordata > Lepidosauria > Squamata > Dipsadidae > Diadophis > Diadophis punctatus. The sequence continues at coordinate 1,153,338 of JALIGW010000012.1, forward strand.
TAATTCCAGTGACTATCCCAATAGAACTGGTGATGTCTTTCTCAAGGCATAAGGGAAGCCTGGTTGCCCTCTTGGACTCAGGCTGCACCAGATGTTTGGTCCGCCCTGTCTCAGTTGAGAAACTGGATCTGCACCTCAGGGAGCTTAAGGTGCCCGTGGCTTTCTGCCAGGTGGATACTGAAACCATGGCTGAGTATGTGAAACTAGACTCAAAAAACTCTGGGCTGCTCAGCTATACCCTAAAGTCTCTAAATGCAAATTCCACCAGGGCAAAATTGACTACTTGGGGTACCAAATCTCCCATGAAGGTATAGAGATGGACCCCGAAAAAGTGTGAGCAATGCTGAAATGGGCTCCTCCCCCCACTAGGAAGCAATTTCAATGCTTCCTAGATTCTCTAACTTTTACCAACAATTCATCCCATCATTTGCACAAATAGCACTACCCATTATTAACTTGCTGAAAACCAGATTGATAAAAGGGGAGGGGAGACCCAAACCCAGCCAGTCCCTGTAATGGTCCAAATGCCAAGTGGCATTTGAGAAACTCAAGCACTTATTTGCTGCCAAGCCAGTACTAAAACACCCGGATCAGAACACTCCTTTCGTTATCTAGGCAGATGCTAGCAATGTGGCCATGAGGGCTGTATCACAGGAAAATGAACAGGGGTTTTTGCAACGATGTGCCTACACTTCTAGGAAATTGACCAAGACTGCGCGCAGGTGGACAGTGTGGGAGAAGAAAGCTTATATGGTACTCTGGGCACTCCTAACTTGGAGACACTTCCTGGGAGTAAATCATCGTTTGAGGTGTGGACAGACCACAAAAACCTAGAAGCACTGTCCCCAAAGCAGGTCCGTTAGGCCCAATATTTTAATCGGTTCAACTTTACCCTGCGGTACCTCCCAGGAGGGAAAACTGTCCTAGCCGATGCCCTCTCAAGACTGCCACAATAGAACAATTCTAAAGCCAAAGTCATCAGTCCAGTTATTCCTTCTCGGCAGTTAGCAGCCCCGACCATCACTAGAGGGCGAGGGAAACTCATCTCTCAGATAGTGGTTGATTTACTCGCCATACTGAAAAGCACCTAGAGTAAGATGAGTGGTTTAAAACCCACCAAGCTGACTGCACACTGTATGATGGACTGTATGATGTGTGGGGGCTAAACTGTATGCCCAGGAAGGCCAATGGATTGTTGTTCTCCAGAAAAGCCATGATTCAAAACCAGTGGGACATTTTGGCTTTGTAAAAACCCTACCCCTTGTAAAACGCCAGTTCTGGCGGCCATCATTTAAAAAAGACATAGAAAGCTATGTAGCCAGCTGCCCTGTTTGTGCATAGGCTAAAAGGTGGCAAGGGAAAACCCCAGGACTCCTTCAACCAGTGCCGAAACCCCAAGCGCCCTGGAAGGAGATCTCTATGGACTTCATAGTGGAATTACCAGGCAGCTCCAGAAATACAGTAATTTGGGTGATAACTGATCTATTCTCTAACTAGACTCCTGAAATCAAGGATAAACTAGACTCCTGAAAAGACGGGGGGCAAAATTCAGTAGTGGAAACATTTCCCACCTGTGGCGACAGAATGGGTGGATGCTCATGCTCATTATGTAAGAGCTCCAAAATGTCTCCAGAAATTCCATGACAAATACCCAGATAAGTCCTATTGACTTAAAACAGACTAATCATGTCTGTTTTCTTTCCCCTCCCTTCCTCTTTCCATACAGACCTTTGGCATTGCATGCCAAAACTAGACACAGAGTTTTTTCCAGCAGTGTTATGCCTAAGGATATTTATCAACGTAGTAGGGTTGTATTGCTATTATTATCCTTCTCATCTTTCCTACTACCTTCTCCTATCAGTATCTTACGATTTATTACTTTGTTTTATCTTATGATTCATGATTTGTCACTTTGTTGTTTGTATGCTTATGCACTGGAGACATTCCTTGTGTGTCTAATTCATTTATTTATTTGTGACATTTATATACCGCCTCACAGTGCAAGCACTCTCTAAGCGGTTTACACCAGTAAGCAATGTATATTTACATTGCCCCCAACAATCTGGGTTCTCATTTTACCTACCTCGGAAGGATGGAAGGCTGAGTCAACCTTGAGCCGGTGAGATTTGAACCGCTGACCTGAGGATCACAGTCAGCTAAAGTGGCCTGCAGTACCCCACTCTAACCGCTACACCACCTCGGCTCATGACTCCAATCACACCTGGCCAATAAAGAATATTTTATTGTATAATGTTCTGATATTCAGTAACAATTCTTGGATCCTTTTCTACACTCTTCAATGAAGCCAAGCCCCGTGGGGGCGGGCGGGGGCTCTCCCGTCTTTGTGTGCTGTTCAACCACTGCAGGCTCAGGCCAGCCAAGCGCTTCCATTCCAAAAGCTTAAGGAAAGCATTCTGCGGCTCGCTGGGCGACTCAGTTGGCAATCTAAGGCCAGGAGCCGAAGAGGGCGACTTTCTTCAGAGCCGCCCGGGGCAGGGGCTTTCTTGGCGGGGTGGGGCAGTTGTGTACCCTGGGCCCAACCCGACGGAACCGGAAGCGTCCCCGAGCTGAAGCCGGGTCCCCCACAAGGCACCTAGGGCAGAGCCTGCAGGGGCGGGGAGCGGGGCTCTGGTCGGGTGATGTCGCACCCCGCATCTCGCCGAGGCTTCCGGGACAAGCCGGCCGCTGAAGCAGTTCGGGAAGGGACGCCGGTGAGATCCCCGCGGGGCGTTTCTACATTCCCGTCGGAGTAGCCGCCCCCTCCGGCGGACTACCGCTCCCGGCATGCCCCGGGGCCGTGGGCGGGGCTCCTTGCGCAGGCGCGCCGCTTCCCCTCTTGCCATAATGCGGCGGCGGCGGCGACGGGAGGGGGAGGCCGAGTCGCTCCTAAATGGCGCCCAAGCAAGACCCGAAGCCTAAATTCCAAGAGGGTGAGAGGCGGCGCGGCCTGGCGGGGGCGGGCTTTCCCCCTTGGCCGCGGGGCGGGCGGGCCACCCACCCTCCCTCCCTCCCTCCGCGGCTCCCGCGCCGGCCTGGCCCGGCCACTAACGCCCGTTTCCTCGCAGGTGAGCGGGTGCTGTGCTTCCACGGGCCTCTCCTATACGAAGCCAAGGTACGTGGCGGCCCTTCGCGCCCACCCCGATGGGAGACCGCCAGGCTGCCCCGGGCTGCCGGCTCGGCCGGGCGCGGAAGAAGGCCGCGGGCCTCCCCGGAGCCGAGCCCTGCCTGGCGGCCGCCCCTCTAACGCCTCTCCTCCCCCCAGTGCGTGAAGGTGGCCATCAAGGACAAGCAGGTGAAGTACTTCATCCACTACAGCGGCTGGAACAAGAAGTGAGTCCCGGCGGCCCCCCGCCCACCCACCCACCCCGGGCCCTTCGGCGGCCTTTCCCCCTTCGGCTCGATCCGGGGCGCCGCCTTGGCCCTTCAGCTTCGGGGTCGGAGCAGGGAGGAAGGCCCCTGGTCAAGTGTGGCCAGAGTCGGAATCGCCCTGGGCGGCTGTCCAGCCCTTGGGAGGCCGAGGCTCTTCTTCGCCTGGGAAAGCCCCCCGGGGACCGTCTGCGGGCTGCCTCCTTGGCCTCGGAAGCCCCCGCCTCTCCCGCCTGGACCGACGCCGGACAAGTCTGCCCCTCCGAGATCTTCGACTGTTGCCCCCAGTTTTCCTCCTCCTGTGCCCTTTTTATTGCTCTTCCTCTGTACAGGGTGTTAATATTCCCCGCTCGGAACTCTTCTGGAAGTGATTTGTCTAAGTCAAAATATCGCACTTGAGATTAACTTTCCTTGATGAAAAATAGAATTCACCAGATTGTACATATCTGAAAAATGGGTTACAAGGAGCCCTCAACTTACATCCACAAGTGGGATCAATTTCCATTGCTAAGAAAGGCGTTTCTTAAAACTGCCACACGTGATTTTAATCTTTTTTTTTTTGCCATAATTGCTAAGCTAATCACTGCAGCAGTTAAGTAAATCAGTCATTAAGCGAATCTGGCTTCCTCCGTTGCCTTTGTCGGAAGCTGGCTGGGAAGGTGATGCACAACCATAGGATGTTTGCAATTGTTATGAACGTGCCGGTTGCTGAGTGGCTGAATTTTGATCACATGACCATGGGGTTGATACAATAGTTATAAGTGTGAGGACAGATTGTAAATCGTTTTTTTCAGTTCTTTGAACTGAACGTCACTAAATGAATGATGGTAAGTCAAGGATTACCTATAATTTGGTTCTGATTTAGGTGTTAGGGTTATTCTAGCCACTGTATCTTTAGCCATTGCCAGAAATAAAGATTGGGCCCCTTTGAGGAACTTACAGCCTCCTGGTTAGGTGGTCCAAAAGCTGTCCCGTTTTCTTTCAGCTGGGATGAATGGGTTCCAGAAAGCAGAGTCCTCAAATACGTCGACACCAATCTGCAGAAGCAGAAAGAACTTCAAAAGGCCAATCAGTAAGTATTATCTAATTGAACCATTTCTGTGCATCCAGCAATTTTGTTGACAGGTGAAAGGCACCTGAGGCAGGACTGAGGCTTAATAAGAGACACTCAACAACAGGAGGATCAGTTCCCTCATGGAGACTTGTGATTACTAACAAAATTGGCAGAATTATTTGCCATTTGTAGAGTGTTCACCAAATGTGTTCATGCCTCATCATTTGAATAGCACCAAGTGTGATATTTTTAGGTACTTGTTAAAGCATGCAGGATCAATTAGAGTTGGGGAAAAAAACACAGATCCAGGAAACAACACCAATTATCCTGACAGCAATACCTGGGAAGATCCTGGAAAAGATAATCATGCAACAGATCTGCGAACCTAGAAGCAAGCAAAGTTATAAACAGAAACCAATATGGGTTTGTCAAAAATAGTTCATGCCAAAGAACTCTTATTTTGTTCTTTGACAAAGTGACCAAATTAGTGGACCAGTGAAATGCTGTGGACATAGCATATTGGATTTCAGTAAGTCATTTGGCAAAGCAGACTACAACCTTCTTGGTAAGCTACAAAAATGTGGGATAGACAACATCACCACCAGATGGATTTGTAACTGGCTGACAAATTGCACACAATGTGTAGTCCTTAATGGTAGTACATCTACATGGAGGGAAGTAAGCAGTGGGGTACTCCAAGGTTCTGTTTTAGGACCAGTACTCTTCAATATCTTCATAAATGATTTAGATGATGGAACAGAAAGGGAACACATCAAATTTGTAGATGACACCAGGCTGGCAAGAATTGACCACACCCCAGAAGGTAGGATCAAGATCCAGATGGAACTCGACAGACTTGAACACTAACTAACAAAATGAAACTCAGTGTAGAGAAAAGTAAGGTTTTACATTTCAGCAAGAAAAACCAAATTTACAGGTATAGATTAGGTGAAACTTGGCTCAATAGCAATGACTCGGAGAGATCTTGGAGTACTAATGGACAACCATTTAAATGTGAGCCAGCAGTGTGCTGCAGCTGCCAAAAATGCCAATGCAATCCTAGACTGCATTAACAGAGAGACAGAATCGAGATCACATGAAGTGTTAGTACCGTTTTATAAGACTTTGGAAAGACCACACTTGGAATACTGCATCCAGTTTTGGTCGTCACAATATAAAGATGTTGAGACTTTGGAAAGATTGCAAAGAAGAGCAACAAAGACGATTGGGGGCTAGAGGGTAAAATGTATGAGGAACGTTTGTGGGAATTGGGTATGTCTAATTTAATGAAAAGAAGGACTATGGCAACAAGATAGTGTTTCAATATCTCGAATTGCCACAAAGAAGAGGGGTCAACGTATTTTCCAAAGCACTAAAAGAAACCATGGATGGAAACTAATCAAGGATAGAAGCAATCTAGAACTAAGGAAATGTCCTGACAGAACAATTAACCAATAAACAATTAACCAATGGCTCGCCTTCAAAAGGTGTGGGTGCCTCATCACTGGTGGCTTTTAAGAAGAGACTGGACGGCCATTTGTCTGAAACTGTAAGTCCGCCTGCTTGAGCTAGAAGACCTCCAAGGTCCCTTTCAACTCTGATGATGTTCTATGATGAATGGATTGAGGCTTTTAAAACATTTTAATGTTTAAAAGCATTTAAGCTACAGCAGTTCTGTACTTTATATTCTTTATTTTTAATCCTTTTTCTACAAAACCCTAGCAGTGAATTTCCAAGGACCCCGACAAAAACAGTACCTCACATTTTTGTTGACACTGCCATTAGTTTCTCAGTTTTTTGAGTTTATGATGATTTATTGGATGCTAACAAAATAACATGTTTTTAAGAAGGTGAGCTGCCCGGAATGCACCACTTTGACAGCCAACTTGGGTTGTCCCTCTGGAGGGGGTGGGGCTCTTGCTTTACTTTGCACCAGAGGAACAAAAGGCCACCTGCTGCCTCCTTCCTTGACAGAGGGGAAGCAAAAAGTCCAGCCTGTTCTAACAATTGTGGGAACCCAGAATGCCTCTATTTCCACCCCCTGCTTTTGCCTTATTCTAGAATACAATGGTTCGTGGTTCAGAGTTCCCTGTTAACTGCTTGTCGTTTCCTTTGTCCTCTTTCTCATATTGTTGAATATGTTATTCTTTGACATCCTGGGAAAGAAAAACATCCGTAATCCTTTTAAACTGTTATGCCTTGATTTTGTTTTAATTTTGGGGATGGTGTGAGAACATCACAAGAAACAAAAGCAAAAATAATAATTAAAAAATGGCCTGGTAGTAACCAAGAATAATGTTTAAATAGGGTTAGTAGGTATGTCTTTCTTTTTAGTTCAGGGGGATAAATACCTTTATTTTCTGTTAAATATGCTTCTCTTTCTGGAAGAGATCAATATATTTTGGTTTGCAGTTGCTGTTTTGATTATGTCATAGTCCAGTAGTTTCTGGCATGTGGCCCCATAGGATTCTGGATAGATAGATAGATAGATAGATAGATAGATAGATAGATAGATAGATAGATAGATAGATAGATAGATAGAAACTGACAAATGGAATATACAGCTAGAGGAATTTAAATTATTTAAAAGAAGCAGACCAAATAAAAGAGGAGGTGGAGTTGCACTATAAATAAGAAATAACTACATCTCTACAGAAATAGAGCACAACAATAATGAAAATCATCTCGAATGCATTTGGGTCAATATTAAAGGGGGGCGAAATGACATTGCCATAGGTCTATACTACAGGCCACCCAACCAAACAAACAGAGGAAGTAGATGAACTTTTTTCTAGTCAGCTAACTAAGGTATGTAGGAAGCACATCACAATAGTAATGGGGGATTTTAACTACCCTGACATCAATTGGGAGACATACTCTGCACCAAGTGGAAGAGCCAACAGGTTCCTAACAAACCTAGCAGACAACTTTGTTACCCAAAAAGTAGAGAAAGGAACAAGAGGATCAGCCATATTGGACTTCATTCTCACTAACAGAGATGAAATGATAGAAGATGTTGAAGCTACAGGAACCTTGGGGGCAAGTGATCATGCAATATTGGAATTCAACATTATGCAAGTACAAGCAATAGAACAAAGCCAAACTAGAGTCTTGGACTTTAAGAGAGCTAATTTCAATAAACTTAGAGAGAGCTTGGGAAGGATTCCATGGATGAGAAGAATACTCAACTCAAACAACTCAAGAAGCTTGGGAAATTTTGAAAAGTGAGTTTATAAAAGCCCAGTCTAGCACAATACCAATGAAGAAGAAAAATAACAGCTCTCAAAAGAAACCAGCATGGCTACATAAAGAACTCTCTGACAAATTGAAAGACAAAAAGGACAAGTATAAGGGGAAAGAACTAAGGCAGAATACCAGCAAATAGCCCGAGCCTGTAAAGATGAAGTGAGGAAAGCTAAGGCTCACAATGAACAAAGGCTTGCAACAAAAGTAAAAAGTAACCAAAAAAAGCTTCTTCCAGCATATTAAAAACAAGAAAAAAGTCAAGGAAACAATTGGTCCATTACAGGGAGAAAGTGGCAAGAAGGTGACAAGCAACAGGGAGAAAGCAGAGCTACTTAACACGTTTTTTGCATCTGTCTTTACACAAAGGGAGAAAACAGTCCAACCTATCAAAAACAGCATCACAAAAAACATTAGGAACACAAGTTAAAATAGGGAAGAAAATGGTAAGGGAACACCTGTCTACCCTAGACGAATTCAAATCACCAGGACCAGATGGATTACACCCCAAGGTTCTGAAGGAACTGGCAGACGAGATCTCAGAACCACTGAACTATATCTTTCAAAGATCCTGGAGCACCGGGGAACTGCCAGAGGACTGGAAAAGAGCTGATGTAGTTCCCATCTTCAAAAAAGGGAAAAAAACAGATCCAGGAAACTACAGACCTATCAGCCTGACCTCAATACCAGGGAAGATTTTGGAAAAGATAATCATGCAATGAATCAATGAACACCTAGAAGCAAACACAGTAATAACCAAAAGCCAACATGGGTTTGTCAAAAACAGATCATGCCAGACTAATCTTATTGCATTCTTTGACAAAGTGACAAAATTAGTGGACCAGAGGAATGCTGTCGATGTGATTTACCTGGACTTCAGTAAGGCATTTGATAAATAGATCATAACCTACTACTAGATAAAGTAGAAAAATGTGGGATGGACAGCAACACCACCAGATGGATTCAAAACTGGCTAACCAACAGCACTCAACGTGTAGTGCTCAATGGAACTGCATCTACATGGAGGGAAGTATGCAGTGGAGTACCCCAAGGCTCTGTTTTAGGCCCAGTACTCTTCAACATCTTCATCAATGACTTGGACAAGGGGATAGATGGGGAACTCATCAAATTTGCAGATGACACCAAACTGGCAGGAATAGCCAACTCTCCAGAAGATAGGCTTAAGATACAGAAGGATCTTGACAGACTTGAACATTGGGCGCTATCAAACAAAATGAAATTTAGTGGTGAAAAAAGTAAGGTTCTACATTTAGGCAAGAAAAACAAAATGCACAGGTACAGTATATGTGGTACCTTGCTCAACAGTAGTAACTGTGAGAGGGATCTTGGAGTCCTAGTGGACAACCATTTAAATATGAGCCAGCAGTGTGCAGCAGCTGCCAAAAAAGCCAACACAGTTCTAGGCTGCATTAACAGAGGGATAGAATCAAGACCACGCGAAGTGATAATACCACATTATAATGCCTTGGTAAGGCCACACTTGGAATACTGCATCCAGTTTTGGTCGCCATGATGTAAAAAGGATGTTGAGACTCTAGAAAGAGTGCAGAGAAGAGCAACAAAGATGATTAGGGGACTGGAGGCTAAAACATATGAAGAACGGTTGCAGGAACTGGGTATGTCTAGTTTAATGAAAAGAAGGATCAGGGGGGGACATGATAGCAGTGTTCCAATATCTCAGGGGTTGCCACAAAGAAGAGGGAGTCAAACTATTCTCCAAAGCACCTGAGGGTAGAACAAGAAGCAATGGGTGGAAACTAAACAAGGAGAGAAGTAACTTAGAACTAAGGAGAAATTTCCTGACAGAACAATTAATCCGTGGAACAGCCTCCCTCCAGAAGTTGTGAATTCTCCAACACTGGAAGTTTTTAAGAAGATGTTGGATAACCATTTGTCTGAAGTAGTGTAGGGTTTCCTGCCTAGGCAGGGGGTTGGACTAGAAGACCTCCAAGGTCCCTTCCAACTCTGTTGTTGTTGTTGTTGTTGTTGTTGTTGTTGTTGTTGTTGTTGTTGTTATTATTATTATTATTATTATTATTATTATTATTATTATAATAGATAGAATGAATGAATTCTTTATTGGTCAAGTGTGATTGGACACACAAGGAATTTGTATTTGGTGCATACATCCCATTTCTAGCTCATCTAGTCTGGAGGGTTTATTTAGTTTGTATTTATTAAATGTATTTGCCGTCCATCTTGTTTCGAAGAGATGGGTGGTTTGGTGGACCTCCCCTGGCCCGGCTGTCGCCTCCTTTGTAGGCAGCCCTTGGCTGATGTGCAAAGATTACTTTGAGCTACAAGTAGATACACCCTGTGGAGGAAGGTTAGATTGGGAGGGAGCTTAAGTCCTTGGAGGTTAGACTGCTTTCCCAATTTTTCTCAAGCCTACAATCCCTATCTTGGTTTTAGGTAAAAGAGAGTTAAGAGTCTTATGTTTATGAAAGTAGTCATTTTAACTGAATTTATTTCATTTAAGATGAAATCCAATGATGGATTGTGGTTGTGCACATTGTAGTTTGGTTCCCTTCCTACCTTGTTCTTGGAATAAGGAGGCCACATGGTCCTTCAAAGAAGTGCAAACTCCTCTCAAACCAGCAGCAGGAGAAGCCAAGAAGCTTCTTTGGAAGGTGCTGCAGTCCTTTTCCTAGTGCACTATTTGCACACTTAGGGAGATGTAGCTGTGTGTCTAATGAAAACGTCTTTGCTTCCTTCCTTTGAAAGGGAACAGTATGCAGAAGGAAAGATGAGAGGGGCTGCTCCAGGCAAGAAAACATCTGGACTCCAGCAGAAAAATGTTGAAGTGTAAGAAAATCTTTTTAATTTTTTTTTTAATTTGAACTCTTTCATCTAGGAGACCATAATCATATAGTCACATCCTAAAATAGCTCCCTGCGTATAATAGCACTTAGCAATAGCACTTTACTTATATACCGCTTCATAGTGCTTTCCAGCCCTCTCTAAGCGGTTTACAGAGTTCAGCCTCTTGCCCCCAACAATCTGGGTCCTCATTTTACCCACCTCGGAAGGATGGAAGGCTGAGTCAACCTTGAGCCTAGTGAGATTTGAACAGCTGAACTGTTGAACTAGCAATCAGCTGAAGGTCGCAATGCTGCTTTTAACCACTGCGCTATCTCAGCTCTTAGAAATAATTGCATTAGAAAATGGAGCTTTTGTCTCTCTCTTCTGAAATCTTTGCTCTTTAAATGGTTGTTAGGGACCCCTTCCAAGCCTCTTCCCTGTTATAGTTTTGTTTAGATCTATGGAACTCGGAGTAAATGTGTAAATTTTATGTGGAAGAGTTTTATTATCACATTATAAGCCCCACAGATTTTGCATCGAGCAGCAACCTGCCATCATTTGGAGCTTGGATCCCAACAACTTTTAATGTTTGGGCAGTTTAGACAATTTAGCTGTTGGTGGAATTTTCCTCACATTTCTTTAAGTGCGGATCACTTTTCAAATCTGGAAATCTTTAATCTTTAGATTAGCTGACGACAGAATTCCTGAGTCATGAATCCTGGGGTCTGTTTCCAACTAGGCATACTAAATGGGCCTCATTTGGATAGAGCTGTCCTCTCAATCAGGGGTCGCCAACCTTTCAAACCTCAGGGACCACTAAATTCATAATTTTAAATCCCACGGACCACTAATGTGAATTTTTAAAAAAGATAAATAGTATTTAGTGCAATATAAAAAATGCAAATAAATTTTCTGCAGACCACCAAAATTCTCTCACGGATCACCAGTGGTCCATGGACCACCGGTTGGTGACCATGTTCTGGATAATTTCCTTTCAGAATGTTGAATTTTAGGTGACTTCAGCTGGTTTTCAAGAAGTAGAATGTTATGAGCAAACTTCCCTATTGTCCCTTCTAGAATGCTACATAATTTCTTGAGTGTGGATCTTCTCTCTATGTAGAACCCTGTTTAGGTAAGCACCAGTGGCAGTTTCAGTACTGATACTGATTTCAAAGGGTTGTCTGTTGGAGACCTTAGCAGCAGCAGCAGCAGTTCCTGATCTGACCTATGAAAAAAATCTAACTTTTATAAGCTTGAAGTTCCCCTCGGGAATTTCCAACCTTTAGATGGAAAAAGCACAATACAGAGAGTCACTTGTCTTAACTGGGTGCCCTTCTAAATAACACTAAACATTTTTCGGGCCTGGCAATATTTGACTGTGGGCTTGTTGTCTTGTTAACTCTGGCACCCTTTTTTCAAGTGTAACGGAGGGCTCGGATGCTCTCTCCTTAACTGAATCCCCATTTGTGCCTAGATTCTTCAGGCGAGACGGAGCGCACACCGTTTGCAGTTTGGAAACCCCTGCAATATCGACACGGTGAGTTAAGGATGGGCTGTCACACAAGGATCTGCATCCTGAAATCCAGATTTCCTTGCTTTGTGTGCAATTTAGTTAAAACTTTCTCTGTAATATGATGAACTTCTTAAAAAGTAATGGCATACATGTAGTCCTTGACTTAACAATCATTCATTTTCTGACCATTCAAAGTCATAATGGCACTGAAAAAAGTGACTTACGACCATTCTCACACTTATTACTGTTGCAGCATCCCCATGGCCGCGTGATCAACATTTGGACCCTTGGCAACTGGCATATTTATGACAGTTGCAGTGTCCCAAGATCATGTGATCACTTTTTGCAACTTTCTGGCCAAGTTAATGGGGAAACTAGATTCAGTCAACAACTGTGTCAAGAAAGGTTGTAAAATGGGGCAATATTCACTTACTTGTCTTGTTCAGCAATGGAAATTTTGGGTTCAATTTAAGTAGAGGACTACCTGTATTATTCCTTGAATTTTACTCAGAGAAGACACTATTGGAATTCAGAATTTATAATGACTCAAAAGTGTTCATGAGTTTTCCCCCCTTAGGTAATCAGTGGATTGTCCCCTTTTAAACTGGTAAACTTCAATTAATTCTAGATCTGTGAATTTGGAACAATATTCAGATGTTGCTCTACATCAGGGGTCGGGAACCTATGGCTCGCGAGCCAGATGTGGCTCTTTTGATGATTGTTTATGGCTCGCAGCAGGGGTGAAATCCTCCCGGTTCGCCCGGGCCAGTCCTTCGGCGTATAACCGATGGAACTGGCAGCGGTTGCGGCGCGGAGCTTCTCCTGCCCGCTTTCCCGTCCCGGCTGAACACAATCACCGCTTTCCCGTCCCGGCTGACCACAATCATTTGGGTTATTTTTCCCTCTGTGCATGCGCGAGCATGCACAGAGGGAAAAATAATCCAAATGGCGGCGTTCAGCCGGGACGGGAAAGCGGGCGGGAGAAGCTCCGCGCCGCAACCGCCGCCAGTTCCATCGGCTATATCAGGGGTGGCCGTCAGCCGTCAGCCCAGCCAGGGGGGAGGAGGAGGAGAAAGGCGGTGATTTAGCCCATCAAGCGCACTCCACTTGGCGGCTCTCGGATGGAACGGCAGCGCGCGCGGAAGGAATGCCAGAGGACGGCGTCGAGCACACGAGGCTCTCACGGGCAGCTGCGCTGACCCTGCCTCCGCCGAGGAGGAGGGGGAAAGGAAAGCGCTCCCGCAGAGCATCCCAACTGCAAGTTATCGTCGCCCGTCCTGCCCAAGTGGCCGCGCGACGTGACCCCGGAGCCGGATGGGCACAAGGGCAGGAAGAGAAAAAGAAAGAAAAGGTGATGCCCCGCTCGCTGGGCGCCTCTGCGCCGCGGTCGAAATCACTTCCGTTCGCTAAAACAGCGTCACCTTTTTCTCTCTCTTCCTGCCCTTGTGCCCATCCGGCTCCGGGGTCGCGTCGCGCGGCCGCTTGGGCAGGACGGCAACGATAACTTGCAGTTGGGATGCTCTGCGGGAGCGCTTTCCTTCCCTTTCCCCCTCCTCCTCGGCGGAGGCAGGGTCAGCGCGGCTGCCCGTGAGAGCCTCGTGTGCTCGACGCCGTCCTCTGGCATTCCTTCCGCGCGCGCTGCCGTTCCATCCGAGAGCCGCCAAGTGGAGTGCGCTTGATGGGCTAAATCACCGCCTTTCTTCTCCTCCTCCCCCCTGGCTGGGCTGACGGCTTCCCGTCTTCCAGGAGCCTTGGTAGGTTGGTTGCTGCTGGATCTTCTTCAGCCAGCTCCTCTCCACAGCCAGGAAGGAAGGAAGGAAGGAAGGAAGAAGAAGAAAGAAGAAGAAGGAGAGAGAGAGAGAGAGAGAGAGGTTAGGAAGGCAGGAAGACAGAAAGAAAGAAAAAGATGTTAGGAAAGAAGAAAGAGGAAGGAAGGAAGAAGAAAGAAGAAGAAGGAGAGAGAGAGAGAGAGAGAGAGGTTAGGAAGGCAGGAAGACAGAAAGAAAGAAAAAGATGTTAGGAAAGAAGAAAGAGGAAGGAAGGAAGAAGAAGAAGGAGAGAGAGAGAGAGAGAGAGGTTAGGAAGGCAGGAAGACAGAAAGAAAGAAAAAGATGTTAGGAAAGAAGAAAGAGGAAGGAAGGAAGAAGAAAGAAGAAGGAGAGAGAGGTTAGGAAGGCAGGAAGACAGAAAGAAAGAAAAAGATGTTAGGAAAGAAGAAAGAGGAAGGAAGGAAGAAGAAAGGAGAGAGAGAGAGAGAGGTTAGGAAGGCAGGAAGACAGAAAGAAAGAAAAAGATGTTAGGAAAGAAGAAAGAGGAAGGAAGGAAGAAGAAAGAAGAGGTAAACGCCCCCTTTTGAATCAGTCTGAGACTGCGTCTGCTCGGTTCACTTTTAAAATATATTATATGGCTCTCACTGAAATAAATTTCCAAATTTTTTGCTTTCATGGCTCTCTTAGTCAAAAAGGTTCCCGACCCCTGCTCTACATGATGGAGTAACAACCCCCAAACTGAGTGGAAGTTCAAGCAAAGTCCAACTTGTGCTGCAGGTATAGAATGTTGATGAAGTTAGGAAAAGCAACAAGCTAGTCCAATCAGCTGGCATAATCAAGAAATACAGTTACTGCTATGCTGAATAATGATTAATCTGATCACACTGTATTTAACATCCTTAAGTGTTTGGTGGTATATGATTCAGAGTTTTCATTAAATGGTGGAAGAACGATTAGGCTGGAATAGAATGAAAACTGCTGCCACAGAGTACTCTTACATTGCTAGTAATATTTGCTTTGATTCTATGACTGCAGGTGAAGGCCTCACAAATGAGGAAAATGCACTATCTTTGTAGGCTCTTTAGTTGGTTAAATCTTGTATTTTTTTCTAGTAGTAATAAGAATTCAACTTAAACATTAGTTGTGCAAAATGTATCCTTTTAAAATGTGGGCTTTGGAAAGCTGCATTTCAACTAATTCTTAGCTAGAACTGTTAAAGAGTTAGTCAAACTGATACGAGTGGTGAGAAAACAAGACAAAGGAAGTAAAGTCAGTGGAACTGCTTTGCACACATGTAGTAACAGATCTCTTTTTTTCTTTGGCAGGAAGACCAAAAAGAACAAACAGAAAAGTAAGAATTATTTTACTTTTATAAGGCTCTTCAATATTTTACCCAACATCCCAGACGAGAGATTTTAAAAATGTGGAAGTAACTTAACTTGCTTGTCAAAATGATTCTCAAATTAAACTCGGTACAAAGACATCACACATGTTTGCTGCAGACAGAATATTAATTTGTTAGATTAATATCCTGTCTTTGCTATAGGACCGTGATGGTGAACCTATGGCACGCATGCCGGAAGTGGCACGCAGAGCCATGTCGCCTGGCATGCGTGGCATTGCCCATTCCTCTTCTGGGTTTCCGGCGCACACATGCGTGCCGGCCAGCTAGTCGTCTGGTTTATTTATTTTATTTTACTTATTATTTATTTATTTATTTTGTCAAACATGTACAGGATAGTAGTTGTTTGTATAAACATAAGTAAAAAAAGTACCGATAAAAGAGGACAGTAGGACAGGGACAGTAGGCATAGTGGTGCGCTTATGCACGCCCCTTAGGAATGGGGTGAGGTCGACTGTTGACAGTCTAATGTTAAAGTTTTTGGGGTTTGGGGAAGAAACCACAGAGTCAGGTAGTGCATTCCAGGCATTGATCACTCTGTTGCTGAAGTCGTATTTTCTGCAGTCGAGTTTGGAGTGGTTTACATTAAGTTTGAATCTATTACATGCTCGTGTATTGTTGCGGTTGAAGCTGAAGTAATCATTGACAGGAAGGACATTTTGGTATATGATTTTATGAACTACATTTAGATCGGAGGCAACGTAGTTGTAAATTGTCTAATCCCGATATTTCAAGTCTGGTGGAATAAGGTATTTTATTGCGAGCAGAGGAGTGGAGGACTCTTCTTGTGAAATATTTCTGGACTCTTGATTGTATTAATGTCTGATATGCAGTGCGGGTTCCAGACAGGTGAGCTGTATTCCAGAATTGGTATAACAAATGTTTTGTATGCTCTGGTTAGCAGTGTAATATTGCCAGAGAAGAAGCTACACAAGATTAGATTAACAACTCTTAGTGCCTTTTTGGCAATGTTGTTACAGTGGGCTCTGGCACTTAGGTCGTTGGATATGAGTACTCCAAGGTCTTTGACAGAGTGAGGGTCGTCTACAAGTTTGTTTCCTCCAAGTTTGTATTTTGTATTCTGATTCTTTTTGCCAATGTGTAAGACAGAGCATTTGTTGGTTGAGATTTGAAGTTGCCAGTTGTTTGACCATTCTGCTACATGGTCAAAGTCTTTTTGAAGGGTAGCAGCATTGTTGGTTGTGTTAAATAGTTTAACATCGTCTGCAAAGAGAACGCAGTTGCTTATAATATGATCACAAAGATCGTTTATGTAAAGTATGAAGAGTGTTGGTCCTAGAACACTGCCTTGAAGTTACTGGCGTGCATGCACGCGCGACGATCAGCTGTCCTTCACGCATGCGGCAGTGCCAGAAACCGGAAGATCAGCCGGCCAGCTGATCGTCGTGCACAAGTTCATTTCCTGGCACGCGCATGCCCACTGGGCAGCTCCTCTTAGCGCGCGTGCGTACTGGCTGTGCTGTCAACGCCCACATGCAGCCCCGGGACATCCACCCCCTTGCCAGCCAGGAGTGCTGCTGCCAGTCACTCCCCTGCGCCTCGGGGTTTGCCTTACCGGTGGGGGGGAGACACGTCCGTGGTGCCAGCGACTGCAGCCACACTTCGGAACAGCCCCGTTGGAGCGCCAATCATGTATACATGGTGGCCAGCGCAACAAAAGCGGGACAGCCGATGCTCAGCTGTGCAGCCCTGCAGAGCTGGTCAGGCGATTTCTGGCATGGCCTGCGTCGGTGGGGCACGTGGCTTGCCTACATAACTTTGCCGGCACTGCTGCCTCTGCAAAGGCTGTGGGGCTGCACAGCTGAGTGTTGGGCATCCCGCTTCTCTGGAGCATGGCTGCAGTCGCTGGCACCACGGACGTTCCCACCACCACCAGGACCTTCCCCCCCCAGCCTTTAGACGCAGGGAAGGGAAACCTCCACGCATTGGCTGCTCCCGGCTTGTGCGCTTGGAAGAGTTTGCCGCTTGGGGCTTTCCCCCCCCTCATGCGCGGGGTTTCATGCGCAGGGTGGGGTTTCATGCGCAGGGATGCATTGCATTATGGGCGCATTGTTGTGCGCATGCTGTTGCGCATCACTGCTATAGGACAGTGGTGGCGAACATTTTTAGGTTTGTGTGCCAAAAAGGGGGGGTGCGCGCGCTAGCGCGCGCTCGCATGCCCACACCCATTCCCTCCCACCCACGCATGCGCACAACACCCCCCCATGCTGCCCCCTGCGCATGCCCACACCCCCCCCACCCCCGCGCAAAGGCCTTACCGGAGCCTGGGACGACGAAACGGGCAAACCGGAAGTGCGGAAAAAACGCACTTCCGGGTTGCCGGTGAGCTGTTTTTTGCACTCCAGAGGGTTCAGGGAAGCTCCCTGAAGCCCCGGAATGCAAAAAAACTACAAAACGGACAAAACGGAAGTGTGGAAAAATGCACTTCTGGTTTGTCCGTTTTGTAGTTTTTTGCATTCCGGAGCTTCAGGGAGCTTCCCTGAACCCTCCGGAGTGCAAAAAACAGCTCACCGGCAAACCGGAAGTGCGTTTTTCCACATTTCCGGTTTGCCGGTGGGCAACGCTCGCGTGCCGTCTGCTATGGCTCCGCGTGCCACCTGTGGCACGCGTGCCATAGGTTCGCCACCATGGCTATAGGAGCTCAAGGTGGCATATATATATATTTTCTCCCCCAATTTTTTTACCTACAACCACAATCCTGTGAGGAGATACGTTGAGCAGAGAGTGATTGGGTCAACGTCACCCCCTGCACATCTGTACGCAGGATGGAATTGAGGTCTTGCCTATACTTTACTTTTAACTCCACACCGGCTCTCACAAAGCTGTTTTCAGATTGAAGGCATTCCATTTGCTCTTTAAGCTCCTCAACACATCCACCCACTTGCCAAGATAATTATAATTTTTGATCCTCACTTGATGGAAAGGGAAAAACACACAATGGTGTGTTTTTTGCATTTCTGTGTTAGGCCTTCCAGCAGTACAGATAGTCCTTGACTTAGGATGGAACCAGAATTTCCATTGCTAAGTGATGTGGTTGTAAAGTATGACTGCATTGTTTAGCAATAGCAGTCCCTGCAGTCCTGATTGCTGCTCTTAACCGAATCCCACAGTTCTTAGGTGCAGTAACTTCCTGCTGGCTCCCTACAACCAAAGTCAATGGGGAAAACAGCAGGAAATTGTGAGTGCCAGGCCTGTAGACAGGCAAGTGGCTGCTCTGAGTGGGGGAACAGAACTGTGTGCGCGAGCAAGCGCAAAAGAGGCATGGCCTGCAGGGATGCAAGAAAAGGTTGGGGAAGGTGTGTATGGGCAGGGCAGGGAGGGTGCATGAGGAGTGCCATATGGATTGGGGAGAACGTGTGGGGCTGCAGGAGAGAGGGATACCTGGGAGGGTGGACAGGAATGCCTGTGAACACAGAGGGACTGGGGGTGGGAATGCGAGCGGGGAGACTTACCCTGGTGATTTGTGCCCTTCCCTGCTGGCTTCCCCATTGACCTCTGGGGAAGCTAGCAGGGAAGTTTGAAAATGATGATCTCAGGATGCTTTGATCGAGTTGTAAATGCAAGCAGGTTGGCAAGAACCCAGATTGGGATCCTGTAGCCATGGGAATTCCGAGGACCAGTGATAACCACCATTTGTTCAGCAGTGTCATAATCTGGAATGCTTGCTGACCTAATGGTTGTAGAGCAAGGACTACTTGTACCTGTTCATTTTCAGCTGGTGGCAGTGATGCCTGGAAACCCAGCGTATCTGGGGAAAAGATACACTGGGTTAAAAATGTTGATATCCCTCAACTCTTAGTTCAGATTAACTCATGAACAGATCATCTGTAAATACATTTACTACTTCTGTTAAAAGTGTTGGCAAAAAGATTGAACCTATAGGCATTCTGTTTGATCATAACATGGCAGAGGCATTGTTTCATATATATAAGAGAAAGGTGAGAGAATTGCCTGATAGGTTTGGATCAAAGGGTTCAGTTGACTCAGACATTGCATGATTTAAAAACACTTCTGCAGTTGTTCTTAACAATACTGAATAATGGAGCAAAAAAACCCTGTTTTGTACAGAGGTTTTGTTGGTAATTGTTTAAAAGCATTGCATAATGGAAAGGGCAGTCTCTGCTCTGAAGCAGCATGTAGGGAGTGCAGTTTTTGAAAATGCTTAGCTTTAAAAACCACCTTAATCTTTCTGCTTCTATGATTAGCTCCAGGAATTGGCGAGGGAAGCGGCTCCAGTGAAAACCCTCAGCCTCCCAGAAAGAAAAGAGCTCGAGTAGACCCTACGGTGGAAAGTGTAGGTATTTCCCCTTGGGCGGTTGTCCCGGGAGGCAGCCAGGCCCAGCTGCACCTGGCTCCCTGGCAGGTTGCTGTCTTCACTGGGACTTGCTTCTGCTTTGGGAGCCCAGGAGGAGGTTTCAGGGGCGTCACCCGGGCTCCCTTTACTGAGTGCTTTGCCATTTTCTTCTTTCAGCGCTGGTGCTCCAAACTAAGTGCTAGGAAAGATGTGTGGCAAATTGTTGAACCTTTTGGGGGGAACTCCCAAGAAATGCCTAGCTTGATTCTTGATTCTTTTGCTGGTGGGTTCTCGGTATAGGTTCCTTGATGACTTTTGTACGCTGCTGTTATTTGCATATTAGCAGAGACAATTCTAGTATTTCTGTAAAAGAGCTTCATTTGGAACCCTTCTGCATCAACCCTTGGCCAGCACTTGGCCCTTCCTGTTTGGTGGCTTACTTTTGGAAGGTTTGTTTGTACACTGAGTCCCAAAGGTGCTTTTATTTTAAAGGCAACCAGACTTCCTGATTTTTGTTTGAGACATTTCACTACTCATCCAATAAGCTTCTTCAGTTCTAACTAAGAAGAAGAAGCTTCCTGTATGGGAAGAAAAACATCTTAAAGAAAAGTCAGAAAATCCAGTTGCCTTTAAAACAAAAGCACTTTTGGGACAACCATGACCTGGATCAATGAGATGTTTGTACATAGAGTTGCGTCCAGCTCAAATTTAGTGTCTCAGAATTTAAAGTTTGCATTTCTGTTTCTTTAGGAAGAAACTTTTATGAACAGAGTTGAAGTAAAGGTAAAGATACCAGAAGAGCTGAAACCGTGGCTTGTAGATGACTGGGATTTGATTACACGCCAAAAGCAGGTGAGTTTGAAATTGTGCCTTTAATTAGCTGGCTCCTCTGTGTTTCAGCTTGGTGATGGGTATTTATGTTTTAAATGTCTTCTGGGTCAGTCTTCTGGGCTGATGAATGGGCATTTTTTGTCAGTCTCTGATGGTCTCTGGCTTTTTTCTCAGCTCTTCTACCTTCCGGCCAAGAAGAATGTTGACTCAATTTTAGAGGACTATGCAAACTACAAGAAGTCCCGAGGAAACACAGATAACAAGTGAGGAACAGAGGCTGAGTAGCTGGTTGGTCCTGAAGGGCAGGGCAGCCATCTGCTGACCACAAGCCCATGCCCATGTGTTGGAAAGGAGGCTGGGTGGGGAGAATTGCTTTGGGGAAGCAACAATAGGAGGCTGTTTAAAGGCACACACCCTCAAACATCTTGGAACTAGCCTAGATTAGATCTGGGTGGGAGGTTTTGCTACCCTGCAAGCCACCTTCCAACCCTTTTCAGTCTTCTCCCTGCTAAATGCAGAGCAGCAATGGCAGCATCAGTCTAGTGAAATGCTGACTCTGAGGACCAGCTTGTTCTCTGGGATCTGTTCATAGCAAGAGTGGTAATTTCTGGCAGATCCAAGGTACTTCCTTTGTAGGTTAGGGCAGGCTGCTTCCATCCGCAGGAGGCTGCTGAATGGAAGACATCCCTGGAGCCAGTTTGACCCTTGGGCTTCCCTTGGATCTCTCTTCCTTCCAAGTGCAAATACTTTTTGAAGTTTTGCTGCTTGTCAACTGTAATGCTTAACTGCAGTGAGATTGAGGACCCGGAGGAACGGAGCTCCTGTCTCTTGAATGACCCATCCTTTTCCGTTCTCCCCAGAGCCTCTGGCAAAAGAGATCCTCTCCCTCCATCCGCCTAAAGTTCTCAGCTCTCAAGAAAACCAATTGCCATCCTATCCAGCCCTGTCCCAACATCCTTACAAAAGGATGCTGGTCTTGGCATTGGCCTCGTGTGGCTTGCAGCAGCGCCAGTCCTGCCCGCAAGTCACTGAGCTGTCCTTTGGACACACCTGTTGGGGCTCAGGAAAGCTGTCTTTAACACATCTTTTTTTTTTTTGTTGTTGTTATTCTGGCTGTGCATCAGAGAATATGCTGTGAATGAAGTTGTGGCAGGCATTAAAGAATACTTCAACGTTATGCTGGGGACCCAACTGTTGTATAAATTTGAGCGGCCACAATATGCAGAAATCTTAGCGGATCATCCAGACGCACCCATGTCCCAGGTCTATGGAGCACCGCACCTCCTCCGGTTGTTCGGTATGGATCACACTTTATGCACAAGAGCATAAACCGAAAGGTCTTTATGGAGAAATCTGCTCTGACCAGTGCATTTTTTCACACATGCCATTGCTTCTGTCAAGATCTTACCTCTCCCTATTTGCATTACTTTTAGGCCTCCTTTAAAGCTGTCCATGTTTAAAGGATCCCTCTGTAAGGCCAATTGAAGGCCTGTGGTAGCAAAATGGGAATCTCAGGTAATCCTGAGAGGGGCTGTTTCCTGGTCAAGCTTTCTTCATTCCTCTAGATGGGAAACCAAAGGGGGCTTCCAGCAAAGGAAAGTTCCTTTTCTACTGCCTAAGAAGTTCTGACTTCTGCTAATGACTCCTTGGTGCTTTCCCCTACTTTCTTCCGCATTTTTCCTACCCTCAGGAAATAGATGGATAGAAGATAGATAGATAGCGTAGGTAGTTGGCATAGGTGCAGAGAGTTTGCATGACTGAGATGCTAAGAATTATTTTTTTTAGCGCTCAAAGTCCTTTGGGAAGAAAGGTTTCTCTCCAGGCAGCTTCAATCCAGCTGACAGTTGATAGAAAGTTGGAGGCAGTTCTGTAAGGGGGGGCAGGACTGGGAGGCTGGGGACAGGAGAAAGAAGGAAGTGGTTGGGGGCTGGCTGATTGGGGCACAGCATCTCTGGCCCTCTCAGCTGAAGAATGTCTGCCTGTTAGACAAAGCAGGGCATCAGCCCCTTTCCTGCAACCACTCCCCTATTTCTGGGTCGTCGTGTCCCCCCCCCCAGTTCAGCAGGTACTGAACTACCTCAGCTTAAGTTCAGGCGAAGTCTTAGGGTTTCAGTGGTTGCTGCCTAAAAGCCTATAAACCTGTTTTCCTTGATGCATCTTTTTCTTTTGTGTTTGAAACAGTCAGGATTGGAGCAATGCTTGCTTACACACCTCTTGATGAGAAGAGCTTGGCCTTGCTGTTAAACTATTTGCACGACTTCCTAAAGTACGTATAAAGATTACCTTTAACCTCTCAAGAGCGAAGTATGTTGGTACTCATGGTTTGCAAAGACATCACTAAGATCTAGGCATAGCTACCACACTAGCATGTGATGTTAGGACTGTCCTGTCTCGGCCTGTGTTGGGACTGGATGGACTGCCTTGTGAGACGTGGCCATTAATTTAGAAAATCTCTTCAGTGGTTGCTGTTTTCCAGTGAGAGGAGACGGACAGGGAGGGGATGTCCACCCTTCGTCGCTAGCTCACTTGTCGCATCAAATCAGTGTTTTAAAGGGTGATGTGACCTGGATATGGCAGGGTGATTTTTTCCCCCTGGGCCTTCCGGTCAGTGTTTGTTCTTGGCAATTGCCTGGACTAGTCCCTGCAGTTTCCTTGTACAGTGGCAGAATCATAATCATAGGATTGGAAGGGACCTTGGAAGTCTTCTAGTCCAACCCCCTCCCCAAAGCAGGCGATCATATTGTATCCCGGACAGATGGGTGTCCAATCTTTTCTTGAAGACCTCCAGCGATGGAGCATCTACAACTCTGGGAAGCAAACTGTTCCACTGCTTCATCATTCTCACAACCACATCAAGATAGTGTTTCACTGGGTGCTCCTCTAGACCCATTTATTATTATTATTATTATTATTATTATTATTATTATTATTATTATTATTATTATTATTATTATTATTATTATTATTACTATTACTATTACTATTACTATTACTATTACTATTATTACTATTATTATTATTCATCGCACAGTCAGCCAGATTTTCAGACTGGGTTTGGCATTTTTGTCCACCTATTGAGTCCTAACCAAGGACCTGGGATAGGCAGATGTGGATGTTTGATGGTGTTACAGATATCGCAGGATGGAAGCTGTTCCAAGTAAAACCGCATTCTGCAATTGACTGATGGCGAATTTATTTATTTATTTATTTATTTATTTATTTGGCTTTCTTATATGCCGCCCACTCCCGAGGGACTCAGGAATTTGTCAATGCCAATGATCAAGTGGTGCTCCAGTTGTTTTGGGATTGCACCTAAGGTGCCTAATTAATATTGGTACTACCCTTGCTTGACTTTGCCACAGTCGTTCTATTTCTATTTCTATGTCTTTGTATTTTGTTGTCTTCTCCAATTCTTTCTCTTTTATTCTATTGTCTCCAGGCACTGCCACATCCACTATCCAGACTTTTTTGTCTGTCTTATTGACAATTGTTAAGTCAGGTGTGATGTGGCAGGTGCCTGTCTGTTTGAATTCTAAAGTCCCAGAGCAATTTAACTTCATTTTCTATGACTTTCTCTATTTTATGGTCCCACCAGTTCTTGCTTGCAGGCACATGATATTTCTTGCAGTTCTTCCAACGCACCATTATTGCTACTTTGTCATGCCGCTGCTTGTAGTCAGTCTGTGCAATCTTGCAGCAGTTTATCAGATGGTCCACTGTTTCTTCAGCTTTACATGGGCGGCACTTACTGTCTGTTGCTGTCTTCTCAAGACATAGCTTTGTATGCATTTGTTCTTAAGGCTTGGTCTTGTGCAGCCAGAATTAGTCCTTTGGTCTCTTTAATTTTCCTGCTCTTAGCCATTGCCACGTCTTGTTATTATCTGCTTTCCCTGCTATTTGTTTTAATGTACTGGCTATGTAGTGCTTTGTCTTTCCATGCCTCCATTCTGTTCTTCATTTGGTCTTTCTTGTAGGCCAGTTTGGTCTCTCCAGTAGTCAGTAAGCCTTGGCATGCTGACTTCAGTGCATCTTCTTCATTGTCCTTCAGATATTTTTCCAAAGCCCTTTGTTCTTCAACCATCTGATGTACTTCCACGCCCACTTTTTTGCCTTGGTAGATAGAGTCTGTCAGTGTCAATGTCGCTGCAAGGATGAAAGGCATGATTCATTGTCATTATTTTTCTAATCTTCCTATCCATTGCTTTTAGTTCTGCTTGAGTCCAGTCAACTATTCCTGCTGTGTATCTAATGATTGGAATTGCCCAGGTGTTGCCTTGATGGTATTTCCTCCATTGACTTTAGACTTTTAAGAGCATCTTCACTCTCTTGATGTATTCACCTCTAACCTTTTTCTTGACTTCAGTGTGCTTGGATACCCAGGTATTTGTAGTAATCATCTTCATCCAGACTCTTAATGTTATTTTCGTGGAGCATCTTGATTCCTTCAGTTTTCACTATTTTTCCTTGTTTGATAGTAAGTGTCCAATTCAAACTCCATTGCAATATCTTGGCTATATATACGGACAGTGTTGAGCAGCGATTCTATTTCAGATGATGTTTTCCCATACAGCTTCAGATCGTCCAGGTAAAGGAGGTGCAATAGTCTGGCAGATGTTTTTGATGTTTGATAGCCATGGCCTAAGTTGCTCAGTATTGTTGACAGAGGGAAGAGTGCAATGACAAATTGTGGTGATAGTGAATCTCCTTGAAATATTCCTCTCTTGATATTAATCTCTCCCAGCCTCTCACCATTGCACCAGACTGCAACTGTGTCTTCTATTTGTACAAAGTTTCTGATGTTTCTACTGACTCCTGCTATTTCTAGGCACTTGATTATCCAGTCATGTGGCAGAGAATTGAATGCCATTTTGTAGTCAATCCATGCTACATTTAGGTTGGTCTTCCTTCTCCTGCAGTTTTCCAAAACCATTTTGTCAATTAGGAGTTGATATTTTGTTCCTCTGCTCAGGTGGAAAGAGAATGTTTTTAACGATATGCTGTTGGACTGCCTCAGCTACCACACCAGTTAGCAATTTGAAAGTTGTTGGTAAGCAAGTAATTGGCTTGTAGTTGCCTGGTGCTGCCCATTTTGCTGGATCTTTCATTATCAGGTAGGTTTTGCCAGATATTAGCCACTCTTCAATTTCACCCCCTTGTAGTATGTTGTTAAACTGCTTGGCAATGAGTTGGTATATACCAGTTAGATGTTTCAACCCAAAACCATGCAGTTCATCTTCACCTCATGCTGACCAGTTCTTGCTCTTCTCTCTACCATTTCTGTTGTTATTACTAGTTCTTTCATTTCAACTTCTTTTTTATTATCCACCTCTTTTAA
The DNA here is from genome assembly GCA_023053685.1 of Diadophis punctatus similis. NCBI lineage: Eukaryota > Metazoa > Chordata > Lepidosauria > Squamata > Dipsadidae > Diadophis > Diadophis punctatus. Next base: position 1,178,989 of record JALIGW010000012.1, read on the forward strand.
CCAAGCTTTGTCCTTGTTGTATTTCTTTGGGTTATCCCATATCTGCACCCAGAACTGCACTGTTTCTTCCTTGTCAGGTGCCGACTGATTCACTGCAGTTTCTCCATTAATGGATTGGTAGAAACGTTTCAGATTGGATTGAAATTGGAGATTTTGCCTATAATTTGTAATTTGAGCTTCATATCTGCTAATCTTGGCAATAGCTGTGATTTCCTGCTTTATTATTTCCAGCTATAACTTTTATTCCCTGCTTTATTATTCCCAGTGCTTCCTGATCTTCCTTGTTTCTAAGTGATATTTTTTGATTAGCTATTCTTTGGTCTTCTTCAGTTTCTTTCATCTGTTCTAGATTGTATCATTATCATTATTATTGTTGTTGTTATTAAAATTTGTTTACCACCCATCTCACCATGAGGTGACTCTGGGCACCTTGTTATCTTTGTTGCTCTTCTCTGCAGTCTTTCTAGGGTCTCAGCATCTTTTTTGTATTGTGGTGACCAAAACTGGACACAGTATTGAAGTGTGGCACCACTAGTGCAGTATAGAGCAGCAGTATCCCTTATTGTGATCTTGATGCGATTCCTCTGTTGATGCAGCCTAAGACTCTTGGCTTTTTGGGCAGCTACAGCACGCTGCTGGGTCATACTTCCGTGATGATACACTAGGACACCAAGATCCCTCTCATAATCACTACTGTTGAGTCGGGTACCACCTATTTTATACCTATGCATTTAGGTTTTCTTGCCTAAGTGCGGGATCTTCAAATCCCAGAGAAAACTGGAGCAACCCTCACCTGGCCTGTTCAGTAAGTAAGATATAGTGAAAGGTCAGAGGCCCTGAGTAACAAACGTTCAAATATCTGGCTGCCTCTTTTATAAAATCAATTTAAGACATTATCCAAGTCATGGAAATATGTTAATTTTAAGAGTGCTAACTTTGGGCCCAAAGAATCAAATTTAAAGATGTAAATATATAAGATCTCTTTAGATCTTAACAGATAGCTGATGTAAAGAGATCTTACATATTTTAATGATATTTAAAGTAATTACTTAAAAATTTTCCTATTGGAAAAGAATTCCAAGATAGTTAATATAGAAATATATATTATATTTTTGTATAAATAAAACTAAACATACATTTAAGATACAAAATGATAATTGCTTAATGATTCAGTGAAGCCATTTTTACCTAGTCTTGAGTTCCAACTTGAATATCCTGTTTCTTCAAACACATTTATCAATCCAGCAAAGCTGGAACTGAGTCATAAAGTGCAGCCCTAATGAAAGTACACATTGATTTTATCTAGTAGCAGAATAATAGTAATCTAAAGAGTTACGTCAACCATGAATGTGGTAATGGTTGAGGTTCAAACAGGTGCTTAAAGGTGGAGGTGTTCATTTGTGCCTAGGGCCTTTCTAAAGTGGTTTCAGATAATGTTAAATTTCACTTTGAATGTAGGAGGTGAATATATAAACTGGACCCAATTTTCAGGAAATTCAATCAGAAATCAGAATGCACGGGAATAAATGGATGGGAATTTTTTTTATATTGTTCTACAGGAGGTCCATGTGCCTTGCCATTCCTCAACACTCAGGTCACCCTTTTTTCAGTTCACCAGCAGCCAGGGCACCAGTTCTTGCTCTGAGAAGTCTAACTGTGGGAGACAACAGAGGGCTTCTCTTGATCTTGGGGGGGTGGGGGCTGCACCAGGTCCTTTTACCTGAAGCTCTGCCTGGCAGGCCCTCCCCCGTCCCATGCGCCTGGCCTTGGTTTTCCCACCTGGCAGCGCTTCATCTGAAATGCTCCGAGACTGATTGGGTGATGCTGTTGCCCAGATGTCAGGCTTGTCTTCTCCCCCTCTTTACAATGGGAGTGAGGTTTGCCCTTCTCTGAGCATCTAATTCTCTGGTACTTTTCCAATCCTCCCTGGTTTCTCTAGAGATCCAAAGAAGGGGCATGCCCTGTGTCTTTGAGACACTCCATAAACTTTGTCTTTAAGAGGCAGGAGACGGAGGCCACTGTAGCAAAGGTGCCTAAGCCACATCATCCCCTCTCCCTACAGGAGATGGCTGCTTGGGCATTTGACACTGACCTTTCCATGACAGATGGGTAGGAAAGCAAGCTGGGCTGTCTCAGACCCTTTCTGTCTGCAGAGGCAGCCAAAGGATGAGAGGGCAACAGTGGGCTTTTCTTCAGTCATAATCTCAGCCACCATTTTTCTGTCTCCAGAAATAGAAATGTTTCTAAATATCAAAACCACACTGTTCCAAAGGTGCTTGCGTTGCTTAAAGCTTGATTTAGACTTCAGGGATATAGGTCTCTTGTCATTTGGAGATGGTTGCTTAACTCTTGCATTTATACTTCTGCAAATGTCAAGCTGGCCTGGGTATGCTCAAACCACAGTGTGCTTTGCCTTCCATCTGCCTCCCATCAGGAAGTCAGATTAACCAACATGCAGGACGCACATCTCCACATTGTGCATCGTTGAGATTTGGGAGACGTGCGCCTTGGCCCGTCTGCAACTTACCCGTAGCCATCAATCCCTTTGCATGGAGGTTTATGCCAGTGCCTCTGCACAGTTGCAGACAAGTCTAAATTGAACTTTAGTATGGGCGGATGCAAGAGTGCCATCCATCTTGCTCCTCCTGAGTTTGGACAAAGCCTTTTCCTTTGGGGGGGGGCGAGGCTGGAACCCCTGGAAATGTCGTTTCAGCTCACCTCAGGCCAAACTCCTTGTGTTCAGCAGGCATCCTGCTTTTTCTTGATCCCTATTTTTTGGGAGGGTAATAAGCAGCATTTGGCACCTGTCCAAGCGAGTCTGATGGGCTGGGAGGTGGGTGAGGAGTGGGCAAGGAAGCTGCTTTCTTTGAAGTTTCAGTGCATTCCCCAGATGAGCTGCAGAGACACAAATGGCATCGCCAGAAAGAAGAAGGGCACATTTCTAGATTGCTTGTCTTCCTTCGAACAAATATTTAGGTGGAAATAGAAGTAGGAGCTGAATTGTTTCCATTTCCCCTCTTCATACTTTCTCCTCCCTCAGCACCACCCTTTGTTGTGGAAAATTGTATGTTGCTACTGCAGCAGCATCCTGTTGAAGGACTTGAAATGGTATGTGTGGGGCCCTTCTCCCCGTCCCATTTCCCCTGCTCCAGAGAGATCCTTAGCAGGAGGTGGCCCAGTAGTGGGTTTCACTTATCTTTGCTACTGATTCAGGAATGGGAGCACACTTTGCACGTGTGCAATGCTTCTGCGCATGCGCAGAACATTTTTGATGGGTGGGCAGAGCCTGCCGCCGCTACTGGTTCTCCCGAACCCGTGTGAACCGGTAGCAACCCACCCCTGAGGTGGCCCTTGGTCTCAGTTCTTCAGAAGCAGAAGGAGGGATGGTGATGTGGGTACAGCAGGTGAAATGCTGAGTAGGGTTGCTGTGAAGGGGCCTCTTGGGTGTCAGTATTGGAGTCACACTGGGCTTTTCCTTCCTTCGCAGGTATTTAGCCAAGAATTCTTCAGCACTGTTCAGTGCAAGCGACTATGAGGTGGCACCTCCAGAATATCACCGGAAAGCCGTGTGAGCCGCGTGCTATAACAGCACACAGGAGATGGCAGATTACCAGAAGAGATCCTTTGGTCTCTGCAGCTGCCCACTAAGTTCCACGTTTGTCCACAGTCCCTTCCTTGCACATGCATCTCTGCACAAATGGCAAAAGTGTTTGTGTCGTCAGTTGGAACTGCCACCATCTGAGTCCCACGGGTGTTTCTTCAGTCCTGAAGGAAGGAAGACCAGCTCCTGGGATGCTTTACTGCAGCGGTTTGATGTTGGAATGTCGCTGGAAATGCACGGTGGTTTCATAGCCCGAACTCCTGCATGCTTCTTGGTCCGTTTTCTTTGGAGCGAAGCCTTACCTGCTGCTGACGGTTTGATGCCGTGTTGTCAACCTTTCCCACAAACAAACTCTGGCTGCCAGTATTGGGGGGAGGGGGATCAAGCACAGATGGGGAGTGGGAGGGAAGGGTCCTTGTGTGCTTTCTTGGTGTTGGGAGGGTAAAATGTTTGTGAATGTGTCTGTTCTTTGCATAGCTGAAGAATTGTGGGATTAGTAGGTGGGGCTGAATGCACCTTCTAGCATAGGAGGAATTTTCCATGGTCCCCCCAGGTGTGGTGATACGGTATTCTCTGCAGGAGATAGGTACAAGTCTCCAAATAAAATTTTCTACTTCAGCTGTTAAAGGGTTAAGTCTGTCTCTACTTTTCTGCAAAACCACTTTTATCTTTAAATGTTGAAGGGTAACTGATTCTTGATGGTAAAGAAGTTGATCATTGCTGCTGCCAAATGCAAATTCTGAGCTCTGGTGGGGCAGACGTAGCTGGCATTCAGCAGCAGCAGCAACACTTTAAGGCCAAGTGTCCAATAATCCAACAACCAGGTCGACGCTGGGGCAACCAAGCCAGAAGAAGAGGATGCCACCAAATTGGAGTTCCTCTCGCCCACTTCGATTCCCATTGTATTTATTTATTTATTTATTTATTTTGTTATTCTTATATGCCGCCCAACTCCCTAGGGACTCAGGGCGGCTTACAGGAAGGAGAAATACAAGAATAAACAAAAAAATTACATAAAATTTAAAAACAAGTACAAAAATTTAAAACAGTTATTTAAAACAACAACATCCATTCGACACATACATACTTGGGGGGTAGGCTCAGGTGGAATTAAGCTGTCCCCCCCACCTGCAGGAAAAGCCATGTCTTAATGGCTTTTCGGAAAGCCAGCAGAGTGGGGATAGTCTGGGTCTCTGGGGGTAGTTGGTTCCAGAGCACGGGGCCAGCCACAGAGAAGGCTCTCCCCCTAGGGCCCGCCAGCCGACATTGCTTGGCCGACGGGACCTGGAGGAGGCCAACTCTGTGGGCCCTAACCGGTCGGAGGGAAGTATGGAATCCTGATAATGACAGGATTCCACAGCTACGTTGTGCACCCCATATTCTAATATCCCACCCCCAGCACAGAGCAGAGAGATTGGAGAGGAAGAGATTTCAAGAGAGGAAGCTGTTTGCTCTTCTACACTTAAGAGCAGCACAATTGTGCTGGCAGTAGGGAAGGGCGAAACAAAGGGGAGATTACTTATAGAAATTGCTTGGGTTCCCGCCCCCCCCAGGACAAAGATTGGAGAGGAGGACCAAGATTGCAAGAGTACTGTAAGCGAGGGGTCCCCAACCTCCAGGCCGTGGACTCGTACTGGTCTTTGGCCTATTAGGAACCAACCACGCAAGTGGCAGATGAGCAAAGCTTCATCCGCGCATGTTCAGGATCTAGGTAGCGTATGAAACTATCTTGGTCTGGAAAAATTGTCTTCCATGGGACAATCTCCCTGGTGCCAGAAAGGTTGGGTCCTGCTGCTATAAGCTGTTTGTATGGCTCACCCGTGGCTCCGTTTTCTGGTGATTATATTGCTTTTAATGTGCAGAAGAACAAAACCACTCGCTTTCTTGCAATTGCTGCCCTTCAAGGGGGTGGGGAACCAGGGTTCAGGCAAGGTCAATGCTATTGATTGTACCGTAATGGTGATCACATGGGTGAGGGAAGCTGCCTACCTAGGCAGGGGGTTGGACTAGAAGACCTCCAAGGTCTCTTCCAACTCTTATTCTATATTCTAGGTCAGAAATAGGCTGTACAATTATTTTTCCAACACCATAAGGGAGTACTTTCATTAGTTCAATAAAAAGGAGGACTAGGGGAGACATGATAGCAGAGTTCCAATATCTCAGGGGCTGCCACAAAGAAGTGTGAGTCAACCTATTCTCCAAAGCACCTGAAGGCAGGACAAGGAGCAACGGATGGAAACTAACCAAGGAGAGAAGCAACTTAGAACTAAGGAGAAATTTCCTGACAGAACAATTAATCAGTGGAACAGCTTGTCTCCAGGTTGTGAATGCTCCAACACTGGAAGTTTTTTAAGATGATGTTGGATAACCATTTGTCTGAAGTGGTGTAGGGTTTCCTGCCTAGGGGGTTGGACTAGAAGACCTCCAAGGTCCCTTCCAACTCATTCTATATTCTATACTTCCCATATAGTATCTAAGCTCTTCAAAGAGGGGTCTCTGGAAATCCACCCAGAACCATTCCTGAATGTCTTTGACCCTAAAATCTTGGGTGCCCCATGCTTCAGCTCACTGCTGGCAGACTGCTTTTTAGGGGACTCCCTGGGTGGGCCCTGTAAACAAGAGGTCCAGACCTTTGCTCCTGTTGCCACCAGTAACCAGGGATTTAAGTAATCCCCCTCTTCCCCAACTGCAGTCTAGAACTAGCCACACAAATTGGAGTGGAATCATAGGAGTACAAGGGCCTCCAACTCCTGGCCCTTATACTTCATCCAGCAGGTTACCATATGGTAGTTGATGGTATCAAAGCTGCCACTTGATCTAAGAGATCAGGAGGGCCGTATTCTATCCTGCAAAAAACATCAATCATTTTTGTCCTTTGGCCATGAATCCTCTGGATCCTCTGTGTGTGCTTAGTAGCTTAGTCACTACCAACATTTCAACCTAAATGGTATCGAGGAGGAAATGGCAACAGACATTAATGAGAGTAGGAAATTTGGAATAAGCTATAAGGCCAAATGGTTGGTTTACTTTAGGACCAAGTAGAAAGTGGATGATTACTGAGAGTATCTGAAAATACTGAAAGTTTTGTGGGGGGAGGAGGGGGAATGTTATTTTGAAGTTTGCCTCCTGTTTGAGTTAAAGGATCTTCAGTGTGTGGATCTTCAGTCTGGTGGTCATCCAGAGTTTTCTTCTGGCAACTGTAGACAGTTTGGAGGTTAGAAGGCTTTAGGTTTGAAACTTGCATGTGATATAATGGGGTAGAGGATGGCAGGATGGAGAAGTTGAAGGACTGGGGGTTTAAGTGTCCTGTCCCCTTCCCTGCTTAGAGGAGGACGAGCAGGCTGGAAACGTAACCCAGATGTCTGTGGCCTGGGTTATATTAGCTGGAGCCAGGCTTCCTCTGCCCTGAAGTATTTGGAAAAGTGATCCGTCAGATGCTGCCTCAACAGCCAGGGGCTCTGAAAGCTCCAAACAGGCTTTGGTTTCAGTCCTCCTGACTTGCTCTGGATGAGTAATTGTCAGGAACATGGGATGTTCCACTGGTCTGACAAATGTTTAAGTCGGATACAAAAAAAATGCTTTTTATTCTGGAGTGTTTTATTCCCGGTCCAAATCTTTCTGTATTGCCAGCACTACCCGACTGTAGGTCATTGAAACAAAAATAACGCTGTCTGTCCATGTGTTCAATTGTGCCTGAAATAGCCACCGCTTGTGGCCCAGAGCCGCCTCTCTGGCGGGCTAAGTGATGTACGTGCCACTCAGTTAGAAAGGTTTTCTGGATAATCTGCAATAAAAATGTAAATCACAGTTAAAATCTAAAAACTACAAAAAGAAATGTTTAACACCAAACATTAGTGGATGATCCATAACACAGGATTAATGGGAAGGTCTTCAGATGAAGACTGCAAAGGAGATATGGGTGGGCATGTCTGTGTAGTCCATCACTGGAGGTTCTTCAGAAGAGATTGGACAGTCATTTGTCCTGAAAGGTCTCCTGCTGGGGCAGGGGGTTGGACTAGAAGACCACCAAGGTCCCTTCCAAGACTATTATCCTGAGCCAGCAGTGCACTGCAGCTTCTAAAACAGCCACAGTAGTCTTGGGTTGCATCATGGGAGGTGATCCCTGCAGTGGTCAGACCACATCTGGAACACCAGATATGACCAGTTTTGGTTGCTGCAATACAAGCTGGGGAACTGGAAAAGTCCCCTGCAGAGTCAGGAAAAGGCTACTCCATGCAAATACTCTGTTGTAGCAGCATAAAACATTCTGGTCATCCTCTCTGTTATTATTTCCCCGTTTTAAACTTTTATCTCTTTTATGAATATCTATCTTGAGGATGAATGAACATTACAGGCATGGACAGGAAAACTACCTGAGCTCCATCACCGATGGGCTGCCTCCGGCTGGGGCTGTAAATCGCTGAGCGTGAGATGCGACCGGCACAGGTCACCTCCGGAGCAGCCCCTGGCCCTCCTCCAGCCAGCCCCCCTATCTTTGCAGGAGACCTTCCCGGCGGCCCCGGGAGCCTCTGCCCAGTGGCCCAGGAGCAGCGCCCCACCTGCTGCCAGTTTTTCCCTGACGGCCCTTCTGAAGGCAGCTCGCAAAGAAGCTGAGAGGTGCAGTGGGGTCTTCCAAGCGGTCCCCACCTGCACTCACACTCGCCTCTGTGGGCTCTTTCTCGCCCTTATCAGTGGCACTCTGGGAAGTGCAGGCAAAGCACAAGGGCAGAAGGGGCACCTGGAGCGGCAGGCGGGCTTATATATATGCAGTTCAAATCCCTAGTGCCGCGTAACAGGGTGAGCTCCTGTTACTTGTCCCAGCTTCTGCCAACCTAGCAGTTCTAGTCGTTCCCAACTCTAGGGGGCAGTGCTCATCTCCATTTTAAAGCCGAAGAGCCAGCGCTGTCCGAAGACGTCTCCGTGGTCTTGTGGCCGGCATGACTAAACGCCAAAGGCGCACGGAACGGTGTTACCTTCCCACCAAAGGTGGTCCCTATTTTTCTACTTGCATTTTTACGTGCTTTCGAACTGCTAGGTTGGCAGAAGCTGGGACATGCATGCGCAGTGGCAAAAAATCCAATTTTTTTAAAAAAGCCAAAAACAAGATGGCAACTGCATGCACAGTGCCGGAAACTCGACTTCTGCGCATGTGCAAGAAGAAGAAAACCCGGAAAAAAATTCCTCCCCCCAAAAAAAATTCTAAAAAAAAATATCCTTTTTTTTTTAAAAAAAAGATGGCAGCGCCCATGGACGGGCACTGACTGAAGCGGTTCCGTGACATCATCGTGATGTCACCAGCAGGTTGCTACTGGTTCGGATGAACCGATCCAAACCGGGAGGAACCCACCTCTGGTATATCCTGTTTATTGATTGCATGTACCTTGGGATTTAGGTGTTTTAGTTAGGTGCTAAATAATTTAGGATTTATTTAGGATTTAGGTGCTTTAGGTGAGCCAAGTTTTGGTCACACCAGAAGATTTCCGTTAGAATCCCTGAGATCACAAGTTGCTGTGAGAGGTGCAGCATTTTGAAAGTCCATTTTGATTTCACTAACAATAAATAGTCCTCTAAATTCAAATTTGCTAGTTCTGTTCTGAAGTAAGGAATTTAGATTTTTAAAGAAGATTAATACTGAAATCTGATGGTAAAATTTGTTTGCCTTCTTTTACTGTTACATTTAGTCCTCATTTAGGATTTTGGGTGCCTCCCTTTTCTAAAAAAATCTCTAAATTCAATATATTCCTTAGTTCAGAACAGAACTAGCAAATTTGAATTTAGACTGCACATGTTAAACATGTTAAAAATGATTATAGGGGGCTGGAGGCTAAAACATATGAAGAACGGTTGCAGGAATTGCGTTTGTCTAGTCTAGTGAAAAGAAGGACTGTGGGGGACATGATAGCAGTATTCCAATATCCGAGGGGCTGCCAGAAAGACCAGGGCGTCAACCTATTTTCCAAAGCACTAAAAGGCAAGATGAGAAACAAAGGATGGAAACTAACTGTCAGGTGTGCTTCCATTCAAAGTCCAGGAGTCCAACTCCATGTCCAACTCCATGTTGATAGAGAAGAGTACTTTTACTAGACAAGAACTGATAGCGACAAAATGAAAGCAAGATCTGAGGCAAAAGGCGCGTAAATGCATATACAAAGAATCCCCAAACCCTCCCCTCATAACCCCCCTGGGCAAATCATCCAATCCCAATGTCCCAAGATGTCAGGTGGGTACACCGGCCGTTTGGGCTTCCACAACTGGTCCGTCGAAGCCGTTGACCTTGAGCATGCTGTAAACATGTCCATGTAGCCTGGCAGTACGTGATGAGAACTTTCCTCCCTAGGCCCCTAATCAAACACAAGCAGAGACATCTCCAGCACATCTTCCCCCACCCCCTCCCAAATACTTAACCTCCCCTCCACCCCCCCGTTTGTATGGCAGCCAAAGCAAGCAGGCAGTGTGGAGGCTGACATTCGGCCCTCCTGCAACAGGGACGTTAGTCCTAGGGAAAAAATAAAGACATAACAACAAACGAAAACAGCATAGTGTAAACAGAATAAGGGAGATACATTCACGGTTTATCAGGATATTTGGAATGGAACAATTGAATTGCTCTTGGAGCTCTGATACGTTCATTCACCCATTCAGAATGCGAGGAAGGGAAGTGCTTCCAGGCTACCAAATACTGTAATTCACCCCTATGTTTCCGAGAAATACCTAACCTCCCCTCCACCCCCCGTTTCTATAGCAGCCGAAGCAAGCAGGCAGTGTGGAGGCTGACACTAACCAAGCAGAGAAGCAACCTAGAACTAAGGAGAAATTTCCTAACAGAGAGAGCAATCATCCAATGGAATAAGTTGCCTTCAGAAGTTGTGGGTACTGGAGGCTTTCAAACATGGACTTTCTCTGGAATGGTATAGGTCTCTTGCTTGAGCAGGGGGTTGGAGCAGAAGACCCCAAGGTCTTTTCCAATTCTATTTATGTTCTAAAATGTTCAAAAAAAGAAAGGGCACAAAAAGAAATACAAATCAGCTTAGGGAATTTGGATTATGGCACAAAGTACTTTATGGTAATTTTATGTTATAAAATGTTTTATAAAATTTCCCAAATTTCACTCCCTCAGGAGTGAAAGCAAATTAAGAAACTGCATATTGTTAAAATATTCAGAGGAAGAAAGGGCACAAAAAGAAATACAAATCAGCTTAGGAGATTGATAAATTTAGTAATTAATAATTTTTAACTGGCTTCATGAACTACATTGGACATGCTATCACCAAATGTTGTGCCTAGTGTTTGAACTGATTGAACCAAAGACACTAACAGGTTTTTCTATTGCTTGCTTTTATTGAAAATTTCAGAACTCCAGCCAGACTGCAAGAATTATAAGCTAGGGTAGCCAAAGGTAAATATATAGCAGGACAAAGTACGAACTTGCTTAATCAATGTCTTCCCTGCTAAGATAAAACCCATATTATGCTGGCATCTATGGAGTGTGATGAAACAGAGTAAGGAAATGGATTCCCAGAGGGAGGAGTGCAGTCCAGAGGAGGAAGAGCCAACTCAGTCAGAATAAGATGTGCAAGAGAAAGAGGGTGAAGACAGCCCTCCTGAATGGTCCTCAGAGTACAGGGTGCTGTACAGTAGAGTCTTGAGGCTTTCAAGAAGAGACTGGACTGCCATTTGTCAGAAATGGTGTAGGGTCTCCTGCATGAGCGGGGGGTGGGGGTTGGACTAGGTGACCTTCAAGGTCCCTTCCAACTCTGTTAATCTGTCTGTCTGAGTCCTCCATCTGGCAAGATTTTGTCTATGGATTTGAAACTTTAAATAAAGCTTGGAATCACCACGTCTTTCTTGGTTTGGGGCTCAACAGGAGTAACCTATGATTGTATGTCTGCCTACTTAAAAGGTAGGTGCTACTGGTGGTAACTCAAGAATTACACCTGAGTCTCCAACCAAATGAATTACTTCTTTTTAGAACTCTTGTCAATGTGTTAACTTATGTTATGAGCGATCGCTACTGTGCAAGAAAAGGGACTTGGTTCTTTCTTTGACCTTCCTCCATTGCTGTGGGTGTGATGTGAAAGCTCTCAGGCATTCCCTTCATCATTTGATGAATAATGCCATATAATGAGGCATCCCAAGCCAATTTCATTGCAACTTATGGGTTATAATTGGGACCTCTGGTCTGATGTCACCATTTTCTTAGCTTCTGTGAAAGCTGCTCCATCCTGATTTTCTGCAGCCACTCTGTCGCCCTTGCAGGGTATACAAATATGTATACCACACTAATAGAGCCTGTCCATTATGGTCATGGGTTGTGACTGTTGTGAAGCAAGGCATTCACATGATTGCCTCACTTAATGACTCCCATCTGTGCTGTCCCCATTGCAGTTGTTAAGCAGCCACATGGGTTGTTAAGCACAGCATGAGGTACCTCAGGGCGTGGGAGCCCTGGGAGGCCTAACACAGGCCGAGGTCTGCCGGCTCTGGACCCCAGGACTCTGACTCCCGCTCCTCTGGTTGCCACAGGCCTTATACCTGCTTTCCTGGGTCCCAGCAAACCGTCGGCCTACTCCCCACCTTGCCGGCCCCCACAAACTCCTCCTCAACTGGCCACTTAGCTTACTGTGCATCTTCTGGAAGTAGCCACTGCCCTGAGCGGCTTTCCTCCCAGTGGAGGCTTGTTTTATAATTTGCAAGTTGCTTGGAGTCACCTTGTAGGGGAAATGGGCAGAATAAAATTTTAATAAATAAAAAAAATAAAGTAGTTTGTTGGAACGTAGCTGGGACATCCTGAATATGCATTCTGATAATAATGATATAATTATCATTGTAGATCAGCCAAAAAGAGGCACATGAAATAGCAGCTGTCTATATGTTTTAAGTTAGCTATGGAGATACTTGCCGTGGTATCATGATATAGTATGGTTGAGCTGAAGTGGTGCAGTGGTTAAATGCTGCGACTGCAGGCTGACTGCTAGTTCAGTTCAGCTGTTCAAATCTCACTAGGCTCAAGGTTGACTCAGCCTTCCATCCTTCTGAGGTGGGTAAAATGAGGACCCAGATTGTTGGGGGCAATATGCTGAACTCTGTAAACCGCTTAGAGAGGGCTGTAAAGCACTATGAAGCGGTATATAAGTAAAGTGCTATTGCTATTGCTATTGCTCTGAATATACTGTAGATGGTTTCCCCAAAGTAAAATAATATTTGTGGAGGAGAAATCAGAAGAGACCAGTGCACAAATCAGCTTCAGCATCCTGGTGATGATATTGTTAATGAATTAAAATCCATTGTTATAAAGAATATCAACATCCACGGCAATGTGAAATTGCTGGTGGATTGCAATTTCTTCAGAATAAATCCTGTATAATACTTGGACTATTGGTTACATTAAGTGTGTCAATGAGCCCATATAAACCACCAGGCAACCCAATTATGATATTATTAATTTCAGGAACAAAAGCTCATCTAGGGCCATCTGGTCTCTGTATGGTAAAGTGGTAAAGAATGGTGTTGAAGAGGATCCCAGGCTCTCTATAGCTGGGTGTGGAGGTTTCCTCTTGGCTTCCTGTCCAACTTGTTCAGAATGACAATCATTCCTCTTTTGTGTGCTTCTTTAATTATGGTATCAGTGCTATTTTTGAGACTCTGGATGGCATTATATTTACTATGGGTGTGACTGGGGGGAAAATCAGACTGTGCTGCTTATCTGCACCTGGGTGTGGCAACAGTAGCAAGGTGTGGCTGGTAGGTAGACCTGCTGTGGGAGAACATCCTTTGACATTGCAAGGAGCACTTGTTGACAAGTATACTTTGTCTCCAATCCGAAAGGGAGGCTGGGGGGAGCAGCATTTGTCGGCTTGTGTTTTATATGACTTTGCCGCTTCCACTAGCGCTCGCTTCATTTTCTCCCAGCCCTGCTTTAGTGATTCCATCCATTCACTCAGGGACATGGAGGGCGGCAGTTCTCGAGGTGATTCAGGCATGGGGATGAGCTCCATGCCGCTAGTGGCCTGAAAAGTTTTTTGAGCTCTCTGTGACTCTGTGAGGTTCCTGCTTGTTGCAGGGGCCATTTTGTGTGAAGTTCAGCTGCTTCTGCATTGTGTGTGTCATTTGTGTAGCTTTTGTGTTATTTTTGTGTAAAGTGTGATAGTTGGTTTTTGATGCCACACCCACCCGGTCACATGATCACCAAGCCACGCCCACCAAGCCACGGCCACAGAACCAGTAGGGAAAATTTTTAGATTTCACCACTGCTAGTAGTTAACTTCCTAGTTGAGGGTAGTCCTGGGAAGGCAGTGAAGTGGGCTTGCTTTGAGAATAAATCAAACACAGTCCAAATGACCGTGTTCCCACCGCTCTCTGGGAGTTCAACTATAAAATCCATGACAATCTCCTCCCAGAGCCGGCTTGGGTCTGCCACTTGCTGGAGGAGTCCGGTGGGGCTTCCTCGGTCTCTTATTTATTTATTTATTTATTTTGGTTTTCTTATATGCTGCCCAACTCCCGAAGGACTCAGGGCGGCGTACAACAGAGAAAATATAAGAATAACCAATTTATAAATATTACCTAAAAACAAATATAAAAATTAAAAACACAATATTAAAATCATCCAACAGCCATTCAGCAACCATACATACTTGGGGGTGAGCTCGAGTGAATTAAGCTCTACCCCCAGCCTGCAGGAAAAGCCATGTCTTAACGGCTTTTCAGAAGGCCAGCAGAGTGGGGATAGTTCGGGTCTCTGGGGGAAGTTGGTTCCAGAGCGCGGGGCCGGCCACAGAGAAGGCTCTCCCCCTAGGGCCCGCCAGCCGGCATTACTTGGCCGACGGGACCTGGAGGAGGCCAACTCTGTGGGCCCTAACCGGTCGAAGGGAAGTGTGAGGCAGAATGCGGTCCCGGAGATAGCCTGGTCCTAAGCCATGAAGGGCTTTAAAGATGGTGATCAACACCTTGAATTGGGCCCGGAGACCGATGGGCAACCAATGCAGCTGGCGGAGTATAGGTGTCACGTGGGTGTACCTTGGCACACCCACCACAGCATGCGCAGCCGCATTTTGCACCAACTGAAGTCTCCGGATACTCTTCAAGGGTAGCCCCATGTAGAGCGCGTTGCAGTAGTCCAAACGGGAGGTGACAAGGGCATGAGTGACCGTGAGTAGAGCCTCCTTCTCCAAGTATGGCCGCAACTGGTGCACCAGGCGAATCTGTGCAAAGGCCCCCCTAGCCACAGCAGAAAGATGATCCAATTTTAGCTGTGGATCTAGGAGGACTGTGGATCTAGGAGGACCCCCAAGTTGTTGGACCTGATCCGAGGGGGTCAGTTTCGCTCCCTCGAAAGCCAAGGAGGGACAGTTGTCGTAGTCCTTAGGAGGCAATATCCAAAGCCACTCAGTCTTGTCGGGATTAAGTCTGAGTCTGTTCCTCCCCATCCAGATCTTAATGTCGTCCAGGCACCGGCACATTACATCAACTGCCTCACTGAATTGAGACGGGGATGATCTCCCCCAGCGGTTTCATGTAAATGTTAAACAGGATGGGCGAGAGAACCGACCCCTGAGACACCCCACATAATAGGGGCCTAGGGGACGATCTCTGCCCTCCTGCTAACACCGACTGCATCCTATCGGCGAGATAAGAGGAGAACCACCACTCCCAACTCGCCGAGACAATGCAGAAGGATACCATGGTCGATGGTATCGAAAGCCGCTGAGAGGTCAAGTAGCACCAGGATGGAGGAATTCCCCCCATCCCGGGCCCGCCAGAGATAATCCATCAGAGCGACCAAGGCAGTTTCTATACTGTAGCCGCGCCTGAAACCCGACTGATAAGGATCTAGATGATCTGTTTCATCCAGAAGTTGCAGAAGCTGAGTAACCACCACCTTCTCCACAACTTTCCTTAAAAAAGGTAAGTTGGAGACCGGACGATAGCTCTTCAAATCAGCTGGATCCAGGGAAGGCTTCTTCAGGAGGGGTCTCACCACCGCAGCTTTTAACGACTGCGATACGGATCCCTCTCTCAAAGAAGCGGTGACCACCGCCTGGATCCAGCCGCGTGCCACCTCTCTGCTGGCCGAGACCAACCAGGAGGGGCACGGGTCCAATAAACAGGTGGAGGTACCCATTGCTCCCACAGCTCTGTCCACATCCTCGGGAGAAACAGGCCCAAACTCTTCCCATAACGGTGGACTAAGACTTGCCCCTGTCAACTCTATGGACTCTGCCCAGCCAGAGTCCAGGTTCAACCGAATCTGAGCGACTTTATCCGACAGAAACTCTGCAAATTCCTCAGCTCTACCTTGTAAGTGTTCCTCGCTCCCCCCTTTAGCAAGGAGGGAGCGAGTCACCCTAAACAAGGCGGCTGGGCGAGAATCTGCGGACGCAATAAGAGCGGAAAAATAGGATCGTTTTGCCGCCCTTATCGCCACTAAATAAGATCTGATGTAAATTCTTAATAGTGTTCGGTCAGATTCGGTTTTGCTGGCCCTCCAGCGGCGCTCCAGACGTCTCTTCTGGCGTTTCATCTCCTGGAGCTCCTCGGTAAACCAGGGAGCTTTCCGGGATCCACTGCCACGGAGAGGTCGCTTAGGCGCAATTCGGTCTAAAGCCCCTGATGCTGCGGTGTTCCAAGTGGCCACCAGGGAATCAGCCGAATTGTGTACCAGGGTTTCAGGTATTTCCCCAAGTTCCCTCTGGAATCCTTCCGGTTCCATTAGGCGCCTGGGGCGGAACCACCTAGTCGGTCCCGCCTCCCTGCGGGAAAGGAATGGGGCTGCAAAATCCAACCTCAGTAGGAAATGATCTGACCATGACAGTGGGGTGATGACTATGTCCCTTATCTTCAGATCATCTCTCCACTGCCCCGAAAGAAACAGTAGGTCGAGCGTGTGACTTCCCTCATGAGTCGGACCCTGGATTACTTGGGTCAGGTCCATGGTTGTCATGGAATCCATGAACTCCTGAGCTACCCCAGAGGTTTCGCCAGCAGATGGCAAGTTGAAGTCCCCCAGCACCATAAGCCTAGGGAACTCAACTGCCAAGCCGGCAACTGCCTCAAGCAGCTCAGGCAGGGCCTTACTTACGTAGCTGGGAGGCAGGTACGTTAAGAAAAGGCCCACCTGTACCCCTAAGTCCAACTTCAGAAGGAGCGTCTCACACCCAACAATCTCCGGGGCAGGGATCCTACGAGGATGCAGATTTCTGCGCGTTATTATTGCCACTCCCCCCCCCTTCCCTGGGGTCGGGAATGATGCTGCACTGAGAAACCGGCTGGGCATATCTCGGAGAGAGCTACTCCCCCCTCCTGCCCCAGCCCGGTCTCGGTAACACACACCAGGTAACACACACTCTTCTTCATGGTGGCACATGTGGCACAGCTCTTAATGTAGTCTTCTACGTCTGCCTTCACCTTTGGCCACCAGAACTGCCTCCTAGCTAGGTGCAGGGTTTTTGGGAACCCGAAGTGCCCAGCTAGCTTGGAGTCGTGGCTACGCTGCAGGATTTGAAGTCTCAAATTGGCGGGGGTGTATAGCTTGGTACTCTTCCAGGCTAATCCGTCCCTTAGGGTCAAGGTGACCCTGTTGTCCCTGAACCTCTGGTCTGCTGGAAGTGCTGATTTCAATGCCGTGGTCATCTGGTCCTGCTTTTTTAAAAAAAGTTTTTTATTTTTTGACACACATACAGACATACAAACAATGTATTTTCTGTGAACAGAGTATCAATCAAGTCAAAATTTTATACAGCTTATAGCATCCCCCCCTCACAATTTTATATATTTCCCATTTCTGCCATAATATTCTTTCTCTATATTTTTTTATTCTATTTACCTCCTACTTCTTTTCTAACATTTAAACAATATCACCATTTGCCTTTACCCCAAAAGTTTCTTGTTCCCTTTTCTAGTTAACACCCTTTAAAAGCAGTCCTTTCCATCTTAATTCCTAATTTCTCAATTGTTATAATAAAATAATATTCCATTTACTTTTCAATACCTTTTCCATTTAACTTCATAAACAATAAATTTCTTTAAGCTTGATTTTCACATCTCCTTTTTCACCTACCCAGCATCATCTTATAAAATATTCATCCAGATATTGCACCCATATATGTATATCTCAAACATTTTTTTCCTTCTTTCCATTTCATTCATTATACCATCTTATTCCAATATTACAGTTACACATATTAATCATAATACAATTCACTTTTACATATCATATTTCCCATTCTTCTTTCCTTTAAATATACCATTAACCATTTTCCTTTTTCCTTCTTCAACTATCCAGCATAATCTTATAAATGATCAACCACCTATTACACTCGCCAATATTAAATAAATATTACTTTCGCTAATTTCATTTAAAAATTTATCCTCATATTTTCTTATCCTCATATTTCCTTCTTCATATCCAACATCATTGTATAAACAATCAACCACCTATTACATTCACCAGTATTAATCTAAATATTTATAGCTTCTGCCTATAGATATTACTTTCACTAATTTCCTTTATTACAATCATTAATATTACTATTCAAACAATTTTAAGTATATACTACATTTCTTTTCCTTCTTGTCATTTCATTCATCATATCATTATATTCAAATACTATAATTACACATTAGTCTTAACACAGTCCACTACACATCATATTTCCAATTTTTCTTTCCTTTAATTATTTCTTTAACCATTTTCAATTAGTCTCCCATACACTCCACTTCTTAATATTTCCCTCTCATCCTCATATTCTCTTATGCAGCTGCGCGAGCTGTGGTGGGTGTTCCTAGATACACCCACGTATAACACCCATATTCTGCCAGCTGCATTGGTTGCCCATTAGTCTCAGGACACAATTTAAGGTGTTGGTTTTGACCTTTAAAGTCCTACATAGCTCAGGACCAGGTTACCTCCGGGACCGCATCCTACCACATACCTCCCTATGACCGGTTAGGTCCCACAGAGTTGGTCTCCTCCAGGTCCCATCGACCAAGCAATGCCGGTTGGCGGGGCCGAGGGGGAGAGCCTTCTCTGTGGGAGCTCCGTCCCTCTGGAACCAACTGCCCCCAGAGATCAGGACTATCCCCACCCTACTGGCCTTCCATAAAGCAATAAAAACATGGCTCTTCCTGCAGGCGGGGTGAAAGTGAGACCAATGGAACAACTCTGGTCTCCCCCCTGGTATGAATGATGGATGGTTTTTAATCCTTTTTAATTTTTTTAATTGTTGTCATAATGTTGTTTTTAATACTGTTTCTTATGAATTGTTCTTTTCTGTATTGTACGCCGCCCTGAGTCCCACGGGAGTAGGGCAGCCTATAAGAACATTCAATTCAATTCAATTCAATTCATTATCTTTCTTTTCTTCTTTTTTTAATTTTGTAATTATTACCGGTATATCTTTTCTTCTGCCTTAAGATCCCATCTACTCCTTTCTCTTTTCCCTTTTTCCTCTTCTTCATTTCCCCACTGTTAAACCCAGTATACTCATTTATCTCTTTTGAACCTAATCTCTTCCCCTTTTCTCTTCTTCTTTGTTTCTTTCCTCCCTTTCCATTTTCACCACTGCTAACCCCAGTGTAATCATTAATCTTCCCCTTTCTTCCCTTTATTTGTTTCCTTTTCTTAGTTACTTTTCTCCTAATCCTTCTCTTTCTTACATTATTACTCCCAATGTCAAAATCAATATTTTTTTCTTCAATGCTGAGTCCTTGCTTCTTTTTCATGGTTTCTTTATTCACTTGGACATATTCTAGCATATTTTTTTATTCATCAAGCTTAAATAGTTCACGTGTCATTTTAATCATTTCTTTCAGTTCATTAATCATTTCAATTACTTCCTGGGACATTTTGTCATTTCTATGATGTTCTAATTTCAGTTTAAAGTTCTGTAAGTCCACCTCCTATTGCCGGGATCAAACAGCTTTAAAAAAAAACAAGTCCTCCTTAAAACTTCTCACAGTTTATAATCCAAGGACACTGTGTGAAAAGCAAAAGCAATCTTACGGTTCCCAAATTGTTTGTTGCAATTCTTTTTCCTGCCAGTAGGTGTCTCTCTCCATTCTGCAGTTCCAATCAACAGAATGGGGGGGGGAGAATACTTTCGGTATAAATCCACATTTTAAACCTTATTTTACACTTTTCTTTATTCTTCTTTCAATATTCCAAATTTAGCATTACTTCCAATCTTCTTTAACAACTGTTTTCTTTTGGGTTCCTTCTCAAAGTACTTTAAATATCTCAGTCTCCATTTTGGGCTAGTGTTTAAACTTCTGCTTCTTTCGTTTTCCCCCACGCCAAATTAGCTGCTAATTCTTCTCCAAGATAACTTTTAAAGTTCTTTAAATATTTTTTTAAAAAATATGTGTTGGCCAATCACTCACCCAGTATCAATACTCCGCTCAATTCACCGCTCCTGCACAAAACTTATTCCGGTTGCCCCAGCTTGTGATGGCTGCCATGGCCACCACCACCACCAACAGTTCGAAGAGCTTTTCCTCCAACCACCGAGGGATTTGCCTACCCCTCTTGGTCTTCCGAGGTGCCTCTCCTTCTTCTCCATCCCTACAGGACAGATCAGGTCCAAAGACCCCCCCGACAGCAGCTTTTCAGCCTGGAATTTCACTGAGCTCATCAGAACCTGCTATTTCCAGACTGTATTGCCGCAATGCTTCTGGTTTCTCTCTTCATCTGGTCCTGCTTGAGATCACTTCAGCATCTGGCTTGGCCCTGGGTGATGGCTTGAGCCGCTGGTTGCATGGGAAGGATAATGGCATGAATTATCTCCTCGTGGTGGCTGTTGAATTTGGCTCCCAAGGGGGCTGTAGGGAGGCTTGGTAGGCCCAAAAGGAGTGGGGGGAGCTTTCAAGGGAGAAAGAAAGAAACCCTCACTGTTTGGGGATCCCCATGTGCACTGAGTTTGAGTTGAGAGCTTATTGTAAGTGGCTACTAAGCTATCCTTGCTCAGGCTAAGCTAATCAACAGTGGAGCTTTAAGAATGCCAGATGATCAATGGGCATGTTCTCAGTTTCAAAACGACTGGTTTTTCTTCCTGCTACCAAAGACCTTCTGGGGTTCTTCACAGGAAAGGAGAAAGGGAGGGAGGGAGGGAGGGAGGGAGGGAGGGAGAGAAGGGTAAACTCTTTTACTCACACTTCATCCTCACTGTTTGGGGATCCCCACGTGCACTGAGTTTGAGTTGAGAGCTTATTGTAAGTGGCTGCTAAGCTATCCTTGCTCAGGCTAAGCTAATCAACAGTGGAGCTCTAAGAATGCCAGATGATCAATGGAGTTCTTCACAGGAAGTGAGTTCTTCTGGTGTTCTTCACAGGAAGGGAGGGAGGGAGGGAGGGAGGGAAGGGTAAACCCTTTTACTCACACTTCATCCTCTATGCCCTCATTTGACACTTGGTAGCCCAGGTAATCTAGCCATGCACGATGAAAGTCGCATTTTGATAGCTTGACATACAGGTTGGCTGCCAGACATTTTCCAGTACCTGGCGGACTAAGGGTATGTGGTCATTCATGGTCTCAGTGTAGATGAGGATGTCGTTCAGATAGATGAGGACCCCCTTGTAGAGGTGCTCGTGCAGCACCTTGTTTATTAACTACATGAACACCTCTGGGGCTCCCTACAGTCACTTTGAATTGGAAGCTCCCTAGGGGGCAGTTGAATGCTGTTTTCCATTCATCTCCCTCCCTGATGCATACTTGGTAATATGCTTCTCTCAGAGGTGGGTTCCTCCCAGTTTGGACCAGTTCTCTAGAACCGGTAGTAACTTGGCGGCCTGGGTCGCTAGAACAAGCAGCGACCCAGGCCTGCCACGCCCCTGAGCCGGTTCTCCCTATGGCACTGCCATCTTGTTTTTAGCTTCTGCGCATGTGCAGAAGCTTTTTTTAAGTACTGCCGCCCTGCCCAGTCACTTCCTTTTCCTCCTCACCTCCCGGGCAGCTTGCCTGCCTAAGCTGCCTTCCCACATGGTGCCTGCCCTGCGCCCCAACTGAGCTATCTCCTCCTGCCTACAGGTAAGTCACGCTAGCCTCCCGAGCTTGCTGCAACCCCCCCCATCCCCACCGGGCTCACGACCTTACCTTCCCCCGCCCCTTCCAGTAGTCCCCATGTGCACCAGTTTTGCTCCCAGGGGGCTGCAGGGAGGCTTGCTAGGTCCAAAAGGGGCATGGGGTGTGTGCCAAGCAAGCCTCCCTGCAGCCCCATCGGAGCAAAAATGGGCTGCGGGGGGGCCTTCAAGGGAGAAAGAAAGAAAACCTCACTGTTTGGGGATCCCCACGTGCACTGAGCTTGAGTTGAGAGCTTATTGTAAGTGGCGGCTGCTGCTAGCTATCCTTGCTCAGGCTAAGCTAATCAACAGTGGAGCTCTAAGAATGCCAGATGATCAATGGGCATGTTCTCAGTTTCAGATCAATGGGCATGTTCTACCAATGCCAATCTACCAAAGACCTTCTGGGGTTCTTCACAGGAAGGGAGAAAGGGAGGGAGGGAGAGGGAGAGAGAGAGACAAGAAAGAAAGAAAGAGAGAGAGAGAGAAAAAAAAGAAAGAGAAAAAGGAAGGGAGAGAGAGAGACAAGAAAGAAAGAGAGATAAAGAAAGAAAGAGAAAGAAAGAAAAAGAAAGAAAGAAAGAAAGAAAGAAAGACAGAGAAAGAGAAAGAAAGAAAAAGAAAAAGAAAGAGGAAGGAAGGGAGGGAGGGAGAGAAGAGAGAAAGAGAGAAAGAAGAGGAAGGAAGTATCACAAACCCTGCCACTAGACATGGCTTCAGAAGACACTTTGAAACAGCACAGCAATTTAGTGCTGGAAGAAACCTCAGAGGTCATCTAGTCCAACCCCCTGCTGCAGCAGGAAACCTTACATTGTCTGGATTATTTTGGTGCCTCTAACAGAGAGGAAAATTGCCAGAAAGGAGAAGGAGTTTACTAGGACAAGGCTGCCATGCAGAGGAAGGCAGAGATAGTCCTTGACTTATGACTACAATTGAGCCCAAAATTTTGGTTGCTAAGCAAAAGCATTGTTAAGTGAGTTTCACCGCATTTTACTCAATCCATGACATTTCCTGGCTCTAACAGTCATGTGCAAGCTAGGGAAGAACATCTGAAGGCATATGTAATGTTCTAATGTACAGAAGTTATGGTTAAATGTGTGGCAGAAAGTGGACTCTGCGTGTGTTTTTCCAAATGCAGTAAGTGAGGTTGAATGTGTAGTTTTAGAAGAGCTGTGTGTGTGTGTGTGTGTACAGCTTCTAGCCGCCAAATTGTATGCCAAACTCTCCAAATGTGAGTTTCACAAGACTTCGCTGGACTACTTGGGGCTTCCGGTTTGGCTCCACGTTCTCTGAAGACGCTCCTCGTAGAGCGCCGGTCCCCGGTTCCGTTCAAGCCGCCAGAACAGCCGACAAACAGCTGACTGGTGGCCGAAAACCCCCTCCCCAGGCAAAGGGGAGGGTGAAGAGCAGGCAGGCACAGGTAGAGCCCCCAAGTGTCCCAGGAGAAAATCCTGGGGCGCGAAGAGTGAGGGCTCCCTGGAAACCTGCCGGACCTGGGACATCTCCGCTTTTTAGCGGAGCAAGAAGATCGCAACCAACCCTGCTTTAAATGACAGATTTCAATTTTTGCAACAGCAGCAGCAGAAAAAGCCAGGAGACAAGCTGGGCAAGTAACCATACTTAACTCTATGTTGATTCTTACTTCGGAAGCTACAAACTAGCAAGCTGTCTTAAAATGGCGATTGAAGTCTGAAAGGGCGTGGAAAAGCGAAAGTTATAAAGAAAGTTTCATTTTGCAGCCCTCTTCATGGAAACCTCTGATTCCGAGGAATTTTTTTCTTTTATCTTTGACTTTGGATTAAAATAATAATTCAAATTTTAAAATCTAAATGTTTTTAGCATCTGGAAAGAATCTTTTCAATTATGGATTTGGTTTTCTTTTTGTACACTTCTGAAAACGCTGGTCTTTGATGAACTCTTTTCTCTCTCTGATTTTGGACTAAAACTAAAAGCTTAATCTAAAATTTTAAATGGTTTCTAAACCTGGAAAGACTGTTTTTAACAAAAGTTTTGAGCATCACTCTGTTTATTTAACACCCCCACAGACTTTAACACCTGAAAATTTATTTAATACCTTAAAAAGTTATGAAGAATGAATTGGTCATGGAATTTAATTCAAAAATTAATGAAATTAATAAAAAATGCAGGCTGTCCTAGAGGAGATGGACATTAGACAACAACAACTGAGGAAGGATATGATATTTGCATTTCAAGCATAGCAGTAAATATGGAAATTTTGGAGAAGGATGTGGAAGTAATTAAACAGTCTGTGACAACCTTGGGGGAAAACATAGACAAAACTCAAAACAATATTGAAAATTTTGAAACAGAGGTGTTAATGACCCAATTCAGAAGCATGGAATTTGCTTTAAGAATTAGAGGCTTAAAAGAGAAAAAACATGAAGATTTGAAAGGGAGGATGTTGGAGGCTCTGGTGCATGTGTCAGGAATGACTAAAGAAGAATTGATCATGCAAATTGATAAGATATACCATGTTAATTCTTGGATTGCTAAACAAAAACATCTGCCAAGGGACATTGTAATATATTTTACTACAAGGGTGTTACGTAATAAAATCCTACAGGCGACCTTCAAGAATAAGCTTCAGGTAAATGGACAGGAAGTAATGACACTGAAAGAAATTCCTCCTAAAATGCTCAGAGCCAGAAAGGGTTATACCTTTCTGGTTGAAGAACTTAAAAAACAGAACCTACAGTACAAATGGGATGCCCCAACAGGGATAGTGGTGAGATATTTGGAAAAGAGATACCGGCTCAACACGATAATGAAAGCTACCGATTTTTATGTTAAAATTTTAAAGGCCGATATATCCAAAATTCCAGAAGGAAGAAGCATGAAAGCCACAGAAGAGGAGAAAGGAGAGTCATCGATAGTTGTGCAAACGGAAAGAGCTTTGATGATTCAAGGTGGTTTACAGAGCCAGAGAGATGTTTATAATGTGGAAAAGGAGACAGAGAATCAGAGTCAGACAAGAGTAGAGTTGACAAATCAAAAATTGCCAAGCTACAAAAGGCTGCAAGAACCAGATCCAAAATTCGACCGAGAGGAAGGAACGATTAGAGTTTGGTGCTAGTGTGGGTTGTTATAGGACAGATGGAGAGATGAACGAAAATTGACATTTTGCAGTAAGAAGATTATTGACGAAATGACTTTGATGGTTGTGTTTTTCTTTTTTCTTTATCTTTATCTTTGTCTTTCCATCTTCTTTTTATTACTATATCTTAAAATAATTAAAGATTTAGAATTTTTGTGAAATTAGTAATTTGATATATTGTAATATTAGGTTATTAATAACGTGTTTGATTTTAAGATTAAGTTTAAAATTTTCTGAGTTATAAGGGGTTAAAGAAATCTAGAAATATTGGAATTAACATTTTGTTAGAATATTTTAAATCCTTATGTATATTGAAGAGGTATAATGAAGAAGGAAGTTTTACTTAATATTTATTTAATATTTACTAAATTTTTACTTAATATTGAGGAAATGATGTTGATGGTTGTAATTGAATGAAATGGTGAAAGAAAGATTTCTTCTTCTTTTTTCTTCTTTTTTTCTTTTTATTATTATACTAGATTATACAAAGATTATATAAAGGAAAGATATTTAGTGGAGTAAATCAGCAGCCTGAGATATTGAAATGATGTTTGATTAATAACATGCTTGATTCTTAGATTATGTTTAAAAAGTTTTGAACAACAAGGAGTTAAAGATCCAAAGAAATGTGGAAATTAAGATTTTTTTAGTATAATTTAAATTTATTTTAATGAGTATTATGCCCTGTGCTTTTTCTGGGAAGTCGGGGGGGGGTGAGGGGGTGAGGGGGATGGGGGGATGGGGGGGAGAAAAAGAGAAAAACGTTTGTACTTTGTACTAATAAAACTTTTTGAATTAAAAAAAAAAGACTTCGCTGGACTACTTGGGATACCAGATCTCCAAAGATGGAATCGAGATGGATCCAGAGAAAGTGAAAGCAGTGCTTGATTGGCAGGCCCCGCGCACCCGTAAACAGCTGCAGAGCTTCCTGGGCTTCGTGAACTTCTATAGGCAATTCATCCCGGCCTTTGCAGAAGTTGCCCTACCGCTGACCGAATTGCTCAAGACGGGGCCGACGCCAACCAAGCCAAAACCCAGTCAGCCGCTAAATTGGACGATGGCCTGCCAGAAAGCCTTCGAGAAATTAAAGCAATTGTTCGCCCAGGAGCCGATCCTCCAACATCCCAATCCAGAATGACAATTCATCATTCAGGCTGATGCGAGTGATGTAGCTGTGGCAGCGGTGTTGCTGCAAAAAGATGAGAATGGACAGCTCCTACCGTGCGCTTACGTCTCGAAAAAACTCACCGCTACGGAGAGAAGATGGGCCATCTGGGAAAAAGAAGCCTTTGCAGTTCGTTGGGCGCTGCTGACTTGGAGGCAATTCCTCGAGGGAGGAAAAGTACCTTTCGAGGTATGGACTGACCACAAGAACCTTGAGGTGCTAAAGACCCCCAGGAAACTGTCGCCCAAACAAGTGAGGTGGGCGCAATACTTTAGGCGATTCAAATTCGAACTAAAGCATATCCCAGGGGGAAAGAAATTGCTGGCAGATGCCCTGTCCAGGAAGCCACAATTCGACAGCCAGAGGGAGGAGGAGTTCCACTCGGTCATCCCCTCATCGCTTCCGTCAAAGCCTTCCGTCGCAGAAAGGGAGCTCGTGGCTCCGGTCCTCACCAGGGCTCAAGCCAGACGATCGAGCGCCCGAGGCCATGAGGAGTGGACAGACAAATTTAAAGCTGCTTTGCCCAACGACCCCTGGTTAAATGAGAACAAATAAATCCTGACCATGAGAGATGGACTAGCTTGGAAAGGAGCCAAGTTGTATGTGCCTGCGGACCTCCGGTTGCAAGTACTCCAATGAAGCCATGACTCTAAGCTGGGGGGCCACTTCGGATTCTTGAAAACCCTCCACCTTTGGTGACCAAAGATGAAATCTGACATGGAGGATTATGTAAAAAGCTGTGCCACCTGCGCCACAAGTAAGCACCAACCAGGGAAACCGCCTGGACTTCTGCAGCAGGTGGCCAACCCCAGTAAGCCATGGGAAGAAATAGGAATGGATTTCATTGTAGAACTCCCAGAGAGCAAGGGAAATACAGTTATTTGGATGGTCATAGATTTGTTCTCCAAACAGGCCCACTTCGTTGCCTGCTCTGGGTTACCGACAGCCAGACACTTAGCAAAACTTTTCCTCAAGCACATCTACTGCTTGCACAGAGTGCCAAAGAGGATCATCTCCGACAGAGGCGTGCAATTCACCGCTAAGTTCTGGAAGGAGTTCCTGCACACCATCGGGTCCACTCAAGGCCTTAGTTCTGGGTTCCATCCCCAGACCAACGGAGCAGTTGAGAAAGCAAACTCCATGGTGGAACAATATCTCCGCTGTTACGTAAATTACCAACAAGCCGACTGGGCGGAGCTGCTGCCATTTGCAGAAGTAGCGTACAACAACGCAGTACACAGCAGTACCGGATTAACGCCTTTCCAGGTTACCAGTGGACAAGAATTCATCCCAATGCCAGAACTGCCCACAGAAGCACCCACATCTAAGTCCCTAACAGAATGGATGGAAGACCTGAAGAAGGGGTGGGAGAACACAAAAAAGGCATTGATTGAAACGGCAGAGACATATAAAAAGCAAGCGGATAAGCATAGAGCCACTCAGTCCCCTTTCAAAGTGGGAGATAGAGTCTACCTATCAACAAAATATATCCGCTTGAGAATACCCAGTAAAAAATTGGGTCCGAAATTCTTAGGCCCTTTCCCAATAGTAAAGATAATTAATCCTGTCACAGTACAATTGGCTCTGCCAAGAATATTGGGAAAGATATATCCAGTGTTTCATAGTAGCTTACTTAGGCCAGTGAGACAATCCAACATTAGGCTACAAGCCCTTCCTCCACCACCACCCCATAGTAGTACAGGGGGAGAGACATTATGAAGTGAAAAAAATCCTAGATTCCAGGTTATTTAGGGGCCACCTTCAGTATCTTATACTTTGGAAAGGATATTCGTTGGCTGAATCAACATGGGTCAATAGTTGGAAAGTTAGAGCAGACAGGCTCATTAGCGATTTCCATAACAAATACCCAGATAAGCCGAAGGAGCCCCCTGGGGAAGGGAGGGGTGGTTAAGTTCATTTACTTAATCCCCTGTACTCTCATTTATTGTTTTCTTTTGTGTATTAGTAGGAGATGCTCTTCTTGTGAGGAGGGCCGCCTGATAAAGCATCGTTTGCCACCGTTCTACATAGAAGAATGTTCTACATAGAAGTGGGGAGGGGGAATGCAGCAAGCATGAGAAGCTACAGATATCACATTCTTCGTTGCTTCTCCAAGGTCATCTTTTGTCCAGCACCTGCAAGGGACTGGGCAGAGAGGTTGCCACGCTGGCAGAAGTTTACTGGGCAACGTGACCCAGTTGGGGGTGGGGAACAAGGAGTGCCCATTTTCTATTGAAAGGGAACTTGAGAGACAAGTTAGATTTGGGTTTCCCCATGGGTTGCCAACATGGTGTCTGCAATAAATTGGAACTTTAGTGAACTTTTTGCCTTGGACTCTGATTTCTGCTCGATTACTATTTGGAACCTTGACACTGCCTCTGTTAGGTCCCTTTTTCTTTGGGATGGTTTTAGTTGCTACCTCTTGTACAATGTTGCGAACCTCCGTCCATAGTTCTTCAGGCACTCTGTCTATCAAATCTAATTCCTGAAATCTATTTGTCACCTCTACTGTATATTCATCAGGGATATGATTTAGTTCATACCTGAGTGGCCTAGTGCTTTTCCCTACTTTCTTCAATGTAAGCCTAAATTTTGCAAAGAGGAACTCATGATCTGAGCCACAGTCGGCTCCTGGTCTTGTTTTTACTGACTGTATAGAACTTCTCCATCTTTGGCTGCAGAGCACATAGTCAATCTGATTTCTGTGTTGACTGTCTGGTGATGTCCATGTGTAGAGTCGTCTCTTGGGTTGTTGGAAAAGAGTGTTTGCTATGACCATCGTATTCTCTTGACAAAATTCTATCAGCCTGTGCCCTGCTTCATTTTGTACTCCAAGGCCAAACTTGCCTGTTATTCCAGTTATCTTTTATTTATTTATTTATTTATTATTTATTATTTGTTCTTTATTTATTATTTATTATTTGTTTTGGCTTCCTACTTTAGCATTCCAATCTCCCATGATGATAAGGACATTTTTTGGTGTTAATTCTATAAGGTGCTGTAGGGCTTCATAGAACCGGTCAATTTCATCCTCTTCAGCACTGGGTTGGGGCATAGACTTGGACTACTGTGATATTGAATGGTTTGCCTTGGATTCGAACTGAGATCATTCTGTCATTTGGGGGATTGTATCCCAGTATTGCTTTTCCTACTCTTTTATTGACTATGAAGGCTACTCCATTTCTTCTGAGGGGTTCTTGCCTGCAGTAGTATACCTGATGCTCATCTGAATTAAATTCACCCATTCCTGTCCATTTTAATTTGCTGATTCCTAAGATGTCGATGTTCAGTCTTGTCATTTCTTGTTTGACCACGTCCAGCTTGCCTTGATTCATGGATCTTACATTCCAGGTTCCTATGGAGTATAGCTCTTTACAGCATCGGACTTTCCTTTCACCACCAGATACATCCACAACTGAGCATCCTTTTGGCTTGGCCCAGTCGCTTCACTCTTTCTGGTGCTACTAGTACTAGCCCTCTGCTCTTCGTCAGTAGCATATTGGACACCTTCCAACCTGAGGGGCTCATTTTCCAGCGTCATATCTTTTTGCCTTTTGGTACTGTCCATGGGGTTTTCATGCAAAGATACTGGAGTGGGTTGCCATTTCCTTCTCCAGTGGATCACATTTTGACAGAGCTCTCTGCTATGACCTGTCCGTCTTGGGTGGCTCTGCATGGCATAGCTCATAGCTTCATTGAGCTACGCAAGCTCCTTCGCCATTACAAGGCAGTAATCCGTTCTAACACTTCAAAGAGGATCTCTCCTAGGAAGGAACACAGGTTTCTGGTTTTGCTAATTGGTGAAGTATTAGGCCCAAGGATCTACAGTTTTAATTCAAAAATATTGCTCATATTGAGTAGCTGTGTTGCAATAAGCTTTGAAAAATCAAATTTAAGTAAAGAAAAAAAGAAAAAAAGAAAATTAAAGGTAAAAAGCTTCAGTCTGTTTTTTAGTTAGCACAATGACTTTTCTTTTATAATTTTGTATTTGCAATCATTACAAGTCCTATCCTATAATCCTTTTTTAAAGTAATGTAACTTGGTATCCATCATCACCTTTTGAAAAAGCAAATGGTAGTGTTTTAATGATGCCTTGTGTTATGAAATATTTGAGTTTCAAAAGCCTCATCTTTGTGTAATTATTACTATGTTGTTGCTGGAAGGCTATCGATTACCCCAACATTCTCTCACTTGGACTAAATACGAGAATCACAAAGCACAAGGGTTGGAAATTACCCAGGATATAATCTAGTCCAACACCTGACAAGCAAGGAATGGACTGCTACAGCATCTTTGACTGATGGCCAGCTAGACCCAAAGCAGTCTATTCCATCCTTGAACCTTTCTTGCTTTAGAAAATCTTCACAATGTCCAACAAATTCTACATCCTGGTTGTTTCTTGCCCTTCCTTCTGGCCTGCTCTCCCTTGCCTTCTACCGATTCTTGGATGGCTGTCTTGACTCCCCAAGCGATAGAGCTACTGCCTTCCACTGAACTTGAGAAGCTGCTCCTTCATCCTGGCTGCTCTCCCGTAGGCAGGCCCAGTTCATCATGGGCTGCCCTGCCCTCTTTCCTGTGATGGTTCAGCCAGTTCTACCTTCATCTGCAGCCCCCTTTGCCATCTTTCTTACGAGAATCATAAGGGGGTGATTGGTTTACTGATTTTCTGCAGTCACTTTGCCCTGGCACTCCCTTAGTCACGCTATCAAAAAAGGAGAATAGGGCAATTTGCTAGGATTCCTTCTTAATTAGCACCCATTGGCTTCTGCCTGGCAGTAGATTCTTCTCTACATAATATAACCCAAGTAATCAATCAGTTGTTCCAGAATTTTGCCTGAAATTGAGATCTAACTGACTGATCTAGTCTCTTTACTTGTCAACTGTCCAATTAGCGAACCCAAAACAAGAAAACACTCTCAGGAGAATTGAATTCCTAAAAGTAAAACTTTATTGGATACACCCTGTTGGTACTGAAGAAAGGAAACCAGCTCTGGTTTCCTGCGTAAATGCTTGCCCTGTTAAACAATACTTTCTCCTTCTCCCCACATTAGGGAGATTCTCCCCTGGTTGATCACATTGTCCAATTATGAGACGTCCTCTTATTATGGGAACAGTTCATCTCTTTCTCAAGCACCTGCAGTAGTGACCTTGATGGCTTCCATGCTCTCACGATCTCTGCATACATTCTCCACATTCCATTCCCCCCAGTTCATTGGCAAGTTGAAAAGCATTAGATTTGAAAGAAGAAAGGTGGTTCAATCCTGACATTACTTTTTTAAAAATCAGGATTGAGCTCTCAAGATATGACAGCCAAATATTGTACACCAGCCAGAGTCTCTTTGAGGGAGATGGGCAGTTCAGAAAAGTAAATAAATAAAAATATGTTTCTTTTCATCATAAAAATAATTTTTTTTGAGCTCCCAAAAATGTCCCTAGATTTATTTACCCTTTCCATTTTCTTCTTTTTTCATTTGATATTTGGCTTCTTGTTACTTTGACTGCCTGGTTTGGCACAGTAACCAAACAGGACAGGTACAGACTTCAATGGATAGTTAGGACCGCAGGAAAAACAATTGCAACCAACCTGCCTTCCATTGAGGACCTGGATATTGTGAGGATCAGAAGGAGGGCTGAGAAAATATCTACAGATCCCTCGCATCCTGTTTCAACTGCTCCCCTCGGAGCATGCCGAAACAACTAGACACAAAGACAGGTTTTTCCCTTGTGCCATCCCTGTGCTGAGCACCTAATTCCTACAACACTGTCTTATTCCTAAGGATATCTAACCACGTAATAGGACTGTATTGCTATTATCCTTCTCATCTTTCCTATCACCTTCTCCTATTGGTATCTTATGAGTTTTCTTTTTTTTTGTATCTTATGTTTTGTGATTTATCACTTTGTTTTTTGTATGTACATTGAGAGCTAATGCACCAAAGAGAAATTCTTGGTGTGCCCCACGACACTTGGCCAATAAAGAATATTCTACTCTATATGCTATTCTATTCTAATGGTGTTGTTTGAATTTCCAATATTTCTTATTGATTTACAAGCACAGTCAGTTTTGGGGTTTGCTTAGATTGCTTGTATTCTTCAGTGGAAGTGAGTCATTGGGAGAGAAAACTAAGCCCATCCTAATCAATTTTCTCCCTTCTTCATGTAGTCTAAGAAGCACAACAACTCTTCTAGCTGGCTCTCTCTGTTACCCGTTCTTAGGGTTGCCTGAAATCGATTGCTGGAAGCCTGGCTGCCCCCTTGCCCCACTTCCCTCAGCACCCCCACTCTGAAAGGCAGGGACACTTCAGGGCTGAAGCACAGAGAGGGACTGCGGGCGTGCCAAAAGCCTTGGTGTGATGGGTTCCAGGCTGCTGGGGCTATTGTTTGTCCTAATTCTTCTGGGAGATGGGAAGAGACCAGCGAGTGCACAGAGCTGCCTCTTTTCCTGGCCCAAACTGTAGGAGCAGAGGAGGAGGAGGGCCTCATCTTCCAACTCTCCCTGACTTTCCCTCTTAAACAGAGGCTGGCTGGGTTGCCCTCCAGTTAAAAGGAAGCCTCGAGGCAGTGCAGAAGCTTTGACCCCAAAGAAGGATGCCTGGGATGGTTGTGGTTGTGTGTCACCGGCAGGTTAGGTTGCAGCATTTCACAGACTGCCTTATTTGTATTCTCCCCATCCTGGATCAGCATATCAGGAGAGGAAAAACAAACAATCTGAGAGACTGGAGGAGGCTGTCTGGTATGCCCCACTCTGGCTCCCCCACTACAAATAGCCCACAAGGCGTATCAGCTACCAGCAGGATGCTACTTTTAAAATGATAAATATCACGTCTGTAACCTGTTATAATTTTAGGTCATTCACAAGCATAGCCGGAATGCCTCGCCTGAAGGCATCACTGCAGGTATAAAATTAGAGGCATTATTTTTCAACTCCTTTGGGGCTGTAGAATATGGTTTTACTCTTAATGGCTACTGCTCAATTGGCAAAATTCTTAAGAATCTATTTGTAACCAAGACATTTTCTGCTAGAGAGAGAGAGAGAGAGAGAGAGAGAGAGAGAGAGAGAGAGAGAGAGAGAGAGAGAGAGAGAGAGAGAGAGAGAGAGAGAGAGAGAGAGAGAGAGAGAGAGAGAGAGAGAGAGAGAGAGAGAGAGAGAGAGAGAGAGAGAGAGACTTGCACACAGTAGTTTGCAGGAAAGGGGATGGAAATCTGGGCCTCCCAGGCCAAAGCCTTCTTTCCCCAAGCGAACACTGCAAATCACAGAATTAGAAGGACCTTAAGAGCTTACACAGTCTAGCCTCTTGCTCATTCTGGAAGATGACTGTGGCTCGGGGACAGAGCAGGCATGATGATGATGGTGGGCAGGGGGAGATATGATGGGAGATGAGGGTGGTTCCTCTCAGGGAAGTGGCTTCAGCATTAAGCAGCAATGCTGCATTCCTGAGGCCCAGTCTTCAGAGTTTCAGTGGTCTTACTCTCTGTCTGCTACTACTGGATGCAAGTCTGGTCTGTAATTCAATTTCATTGTACACATGTTGTGCATTGACAATAAAGGTTTGATTTAATAGATTCACCTCCTCCATGATCTAATTATGGATATTCTGCACTTCTGAAACCTGGTTGGGCACAGTTGGAGGGAGGCTCTCCTCTTGGAAATGTGCTCACTTGGTTTTCAAGCATAATGTCAGCCATGACCCAAGCGCAAGGGAGGAGGTGTAAGCAGTTGTCATCCAGAGAGTTCTAATGGATTTCAGGGGTGCTGTGCCAGACATAGCTAGATGTAAAGCCATTTGTAGCTAAGAGTGGCGCAAAGAGCCATGGGAAGATACATGCTCAGCATCACAAGACAAGATAGAAAGACCTGCACATTGATTAGAGAACTAATGCAAGCATAAAACACCATTAAAAGAGTCAAAGAATTGCAATGGAAATGGGCTGGTCACATAGCAAGAAGAACTGAGGGCAGGTGGCCCAAGGCAGTCATAGAATGGATCCCACTTGATAAAAAGCACCCACGAAAGGGACCTAAAACAAGATGGATTGAGGACTTCAGCAAGTATTACGGGCCCATTTGGCAAAAGAAAGCTCAGGACTGTATTAGTTGGAAACAGCGAAAGAGGCCTTCATCCTGCAGTGGATAGACAACCTTGAGTAAAAGTGACCATGTCATACTAGAATTCAATATAACGCAAACACAAACAATAGAACACAACAATACCAAAGTCTTACATTTCAAAAGAACTGATTTTAATAAACTCAGAGAGAACTTGGGAAAGATTCCTTGGATGAAAGTCCTAAAGGGAAAAACAACTCAAGAATCTTGGGAAACTCTGTAAAATATGATCATAAAAGCCCAGACCAGCACAATACCTATGAGAAAGAAAAACAAGAAATCCAAGAAGAAACCAGCATGGCTGCACAAAGATCTCTCTGACAAATTGAATGAAAAAAAGGACAAGCACAAAAAATGGAAAGAGGGACACATAACTAAGGCAGAATATCAGCAGATAGCCAGAATCTGTAAAGACAAAGTCAGTAAAGCAAATGCCCAGAATGAACAAAGACTTGCAACAAAAATCAAAGATAATAAAAAAAGTTTCTTCCAACATATAAACAACAAGAAAAAAATCAGGGAAACAGTTGGTCTCCTAAAGAGAGAAGATGGCAAGGAAGTAACAGGCAACAGAGAGAAAGCAGAGCTGCTTAACTCATTCTTTGCATCGGTCTTCACGCAAAAAGAAACTATAGCCCAACCTACCAGAAATATAACTGCAAAAAACAGACTGAAAACTAAAGTTAAAACAAGCAACAACAACAAAAAAAGTAAGAGAACACCAGTCTGAACTTGACGAATACAAATCACCAGGACCGGATGGATTACATCCCAGAGTACCATAGGAGCTGGCAGATGTCATCTCAGAACCACTGCATCACATCTTCCAAAAATCCTGGAACACCAGGTATCTACCAGAGGACTGGAAAAGAGCTGATGTGGTTCCCATCTTCAAAAAAGTAAAAAAAAAGACCCAGGAAACTACAGACCAATCAGCCTAACATCAATACCCGGGAAGATACTGGAAAAGATAATAAAAAAACCCAGATCTGTCAACACCTAGAAACGAGTAAAGTAATAACTAGCAGCCAACATGGGTTTGTTAAAAACAGATCATGCCAAACCAATCTCATTTCATTCTTCAACACCGTGACTAAATTAGTAGACCAGCGAAATACTGTGGACATAATATACCTAGACTTCAGCAAGGCATTCGACAAAGTAGACCATAACCTACTTTGTAAGCTAGAGAAAAATGGGACAGACAACCTCACCACCAGATGGATCCAAAACTAGCTGACAAACTGTACATAATGAGTAGTCCTTAATGGGTCTAAGTCCACATAATGGATGGAAATTGATCAACCTAGAAATAAGGAGGAACTTTCCGACAGTGAGAACAATCAACCAATGGAACAGCTTGCCTTCGGAAGTTGTGGGAGCTTCATCACTTGAGACTTTCAATAAGAAATTGGACTGCCATTTGTCAGAAATGGTGTAGGGTCTCCTGCTTGAGCAGGGGGTTGGACTAGATGACCTATAAGGTCCCTTCCAACTCTGTTAATCTGAATCTGACAATGGCTAAGATGATGATGATGATGAAAGCCATTCATGAAACTGTTTCATAAAGATCAGTTGGGATTACTGCTGCACACTCTCTGCTGCACACTGGCTTCCCTGCCTGTGCTCATTGACTGTGGGGCTCCTTGACGTGGAGTTCCCCTGGCTATCTATCTATCTATCTATCTATCTATCTATCTATCTATCTATCTATCTATCTATCTATCTATCTATCTATCTATCTATCTATCTATCTATCTATCCATCCATCCATCCATCCATCCATCCATCCATTCATTCATTCATTCATTCATTTACATTTCTATGCCGCCCAATTCCCGAAGGAACTTTGGGCGGCTCACAACAGAAAGAAACATAAATAGAAAATGTAAAAATTTAAAAACAGATTAAAAATACATTAAAATTACATTCATCCAGCATTCATGGGCCGACCTCATCTGTCATCATCAGAGGTCAATGGCCCCAGGCCTGTCGGAAAAGCCAGGTCTTAACGGCTTTATGGAAGGCCAATAGGGTGGGGGTGGTAAGGATCTCGGGTGGTAGTTGGTTCCAGAGAGCCAGAGAAGGCCCTCCCCCGAGGGCCCGCCAGCCGACACTGGTTAGCTGACGGGACCTGGAGGAGACCGACCCTGTGGGCTCTCACTGGTCATTGGGAGGTATGTGCTAGTAGGTGGTCTTGCAAATACTCTGGTCCTGAGCCATATAGGGCTTTAAAGGTAATAACCAACACCTTGAATTGTGTCCGGAGACCAATGGGAAGCCAGTGCAGCTCACGGAGGATTGGTGTAATGTGGGTGTATCTGGGAACACCCACAACCGCTCGCGCGGCTGCATTCTGGATCAACTGCAGTCTCCGAACTGTCTTCAAGGGTAGCCCCATGTAGAGCGCATTGCAATAGTCAAGCTGTGAGGTGATAAGGGCATGAGTGACAGTGAGCAGAGCCTCCTGATCCAAGTAGGGTTGCAATTGGTGCACTAGGTGAACCTGTGCAAAGGTCCCCCTAGCTACAGCTGTCAGATGTTGGTCTAATTTCAGCTGTGAGTCTAGGAGGACATCCAAATTGCAAACCCATTCTAAGGGGGTTAATTTCCACCCCCCCAGAACCAAGGAAGGACAGTCGGTACAGTCCTTCAGGGGTAATATCCACTGCCACTCGGTCTTGTCAGGGTTGAGTTTGAGTCTGTTTATTCCCATCCAGACCGTCACATCATCCAGGCACCGTCACATCACGTGTACCACTTCACTGAAATGACGCGGGGTGGAGATGTACAACTGGGTATCATCAGCATATTGCTGGAACCTCACCCCCTGTCGTCGAATGATCTCACCCAATGGTTTCATGTAGATGTTAAATAGGAGAGGGGAGAGGACCGATCCCTGAGGCACCCCGCAAATGAGGGGTCTAGGGGCTGACCTCTGCCCACCAGCTAACACCGACTGCCACTGATCAGAGAGATAGGAGGAGAACCACCGTAATACGGTGCCTCCCACTCTCAGCTCCCCTAATCGGTGCAGAAGGATACCATGGTCAATGGTATCAAAAGCAGCTGAGAGGTCAAGTAGCACCAAGATAGAGGAATGACCCCTATCTCGGACTCACCAGAGATCATCCATCAGAATGACCAAAGTGGTTTCTGTGCTGTAACCAGGCCTGAAACCCGATTGAAAAGGGTCTAGATAATCCATTTCATCCAATAACCGTTGGAGTTGGAGC
Source organism: Diadophis punctatus similis (assembly GCA_023053685.1). Taxonomy (NCBI): domain Eukaryota; kingdom Metazoa; phylum Chordata; class Lepidosauria; order Squamata; family Dipsadidae; genus Diadophis; species Diadophis punctatus. Next base: position 1,216,264 of record JALIGW010000012.1, read on the forward strand.
GCCACCACTTTCTCAACAACCTTACCCACAAAGGGTAGGTTGGAGACTGGATGAAAGTTTTTAAATTCTGCTGGATCCAGAGAAGGCTTCTTGAGGAGGGGCCTAACCACCGCCACCTTCAGTGGTTGAGGAACAGACCCCTCTATCAAAAAAACGTTGACCAAAGCCTGGAGCCAGCCTCGTGTCACCTCCCTACTGAACGGAACCAGGAGGGGCACAGGTCCAACAAACAAGTGGAGGAGCTCATCGCTCCAATAGCCTTGTCCAGTTCATCAGGCGTAATAGGCTCAAATTCTTCCCAAATAATAGGACTAAAATCGGCCCATCACCTCGGGTTGAATTGCCCAATTAGAGTCCAGGTCCATCCGGATATGAGCTACTTTATCCACTAGAAACTGTACAAATTCCTTAGCTCTGCCCTGTAAGGGTTCCTCCTTTCCCTCCACATTAAGGAGGGGATGGGTCACCCTAAAAAGGGCGGCTGGGCAAGAGTCAGCGGATGCAATAAGTCCGGGAAAATGCGAACATTTTGCCGCCTGTATCGCCACCAAATAAGTCCTAATAAAGGCTTTTAAAAGTGTTCGGTCAGATTCAGATTTACTGAATCTCCAACCTCGCTCTAGACGTCTCTTTTGGCGTTTCATCTCCCAGAGCTCCTCGGTAAACCAGGGAGCTTTCCTGGATCCACTGCTGCGGAGAGGTCGCAAAGGCGCAATCCAGTCCAATGCCCCAGAAGCTGCCTTGTTCCAAGCAGCCACTAGGGACTCAGATGGATTGTGGACAAGTGATTCAGGTATCTCCCCAAGCTCCTTTTGGAACCCTTCAGGTTCCATCAGGCATCTGGGGCAGAACCACTTAATCGGTTCCGCCTCCCTGCAATGGAGGAGTGGTGCATTAAAGTCTAACCTCAGCAGTAAATGATCTGACCATGACAAGAAAGAGACGACTATACCCCTTAACTTCAGATAATCTCTCCACTGCCCCGAGAGAAATACTAGGTCGAGCGTGTGTCCTCCCCAATGAGTTGGACCCTGAATTACTTGGGTCAGGTCCATGGTTGTCATGGAAGCCATGAACTCCTGGGCTGCATCCGAGGCTTCGCAGAGCAATGGCAGATTAAAGTCCCCCAGCACCATAAGCCTGGGGAACTCCACCGCCAGTCCGGCTAACGCCTTTAGCTGTGCAGGTAGGGCTGTTATGATGCAGCTGGGAGGCAGGTACGTCAACAATAGGCCCAACTGAACCCCTGAGTCCAACTTCAAGAGGAGAGACTCACACCCAACAATCTCCGGGGCAGGGATCCTGCGAGTATGAAGACTCTTGCAAGCTATAATTGCCACTCCTCCACCCCTTCCCTGGGGTCGCGGCTGATGCAATACTTGAAACCAGTCTGGGCACATCTCTGAGAGGGGGACACCCCCCCTCTTGGCCCAGCCAGGTTTCAGTAATACATGCCAGGCCAGCTCCCTCATCCAAGATTAAACCCCAAACAAGGAGAGCCTTGTTGACAATAGACCTGGCATTAAACAGCAGCAGCTTGAGCCCAGGGTCCTGACATCCCGAGTCACCAGATGTGGGGCTGGAACAAGTAATCGCTTTGAGACAGCGAGTCCTAGTTCCCAGAGAGCGGCCTACCCCACGGCTCCCGCCATATCTACCATTCCCCATTACGACCGGGATATCCCAGCTCTCCAGCCCCCAAGAGAGCCCCTCCCCCATGCCATCAGCCCTCTTATTTTCCGACAGACCAGGCATCTCACTCATAACAGGTCTCTCATTCATACCAAGCCGGGGGTTGCAACCGAGCTCCCACCTGCTTCTGTTTGCACACTCGGCAGGGGGGGCTCCATCCCTTGCCCCTGGCATTCTCATTCTTCGAATTTCAAGCACTCAATTACTCAATTCTATGGTTTGGGACACTTCAACCTGCCTTCTGTGGCCCCAGAGCAGAGGTGGTTTGGGAGTTCATGATCACCATGGACTTGCTCCGCAATACTGGGCCCCCCCTCATGGGGTGCATGTTTAGCGTGCTCTAGATGTGGTTTTTGTTTTGGTCACCCAGAGCTATTTGCTTAAAGTCACAAAAAAATTTCTAAATAAATAAATGGACTAAAAACCTATATTCACTCAAGGAAGTTTTCTATCAAGTGTGTATTTGGGGGATAGCTTAATCCACCTGAGATCACCCCCCAAGTATGTATGATATCGAATGAATGTTGCTGTTTTAATATTGTTTTTAATAATTTGTATTTGTTTTTTAATCACTTGCATTTTGATTATTCTTGTATTTTTTTTTCCTGTTGTACGCCGCCCTGAGTCCTTCGGGAGTTGGGCGGCATATAAGAATAACAAAATAAATAAATAAATAAATATTGTCCCTCTCTATTTAAATTAAATTCTCTCTCCTGTTAATATTGCATCCTGTTTTTTGTCACATTCTCTTAAAGATCTTAAGATGATCTGGAATCTCACCTGGCCTAAAAGAAAGCAATTGGATGACTAACGGGCTTTTTGTCAGCTCAGAAGCTCCCAGTCGGTTTCTAGTCTGTTGCTGAGCTTTAAAGTCATTAATAGTTGGATGCAAAAAGATTTATATCTGAGCGGATCCTTAGATCATGTTGGAGACCATCTAGAAGTCCAGACTGAGATTAAGAGATGGTCCACCACTGGCAAAGTGCTCGTTTCCCCAGAGTCCTTTGCTTCTCTCAGTACCAGTCATCCCGTCCTTTAGAACAGCCTGTGTTATATCTCAACAATGAGAGTCTGGAGGCGAGGCTTGTGACTTCAGCTCTTTATTAGGTGACAGTGAGCAACTCCAGCAAAAACTGGGATCATGGCAGGGGTTTAAATAGAGCACTGGACTGGCAGGGAGCCAATCAGAATTTACCTGCTCAAGTTCCTAGTCGGACTGGAGTGAAGACTTCACCCAGTTCCTCAAAACATAACATCCCTTCCCTTTTAGTCCTGTACATACATTAGCATACGTAATCGTCTAGATATGTAGGACGCTTAACAGGTCTAGTTGACCTGTGCAGTTAAGTCGGGGCGTCAATCGGAGCCGGAGAGGACGTGTTTTCTCCCTCTAGCTCCCTCTGTGGATTATTCTGGAACAATGCAATGGCGATGTTGGATTTAGCCGGACTGGATTCCTCGTCGTCGCTGGGTGGCATCTCCGGATCAAAAGCTAAGTGAACCGGCTCCGGAGAAATAGTCGTAGCTGTAGGGAGAACATGGTTAGGAGGGGGCCCCTCTTCTCAGTCAGCATTTAGTGGCTGGCGGTCTCGTAATTGGTCCAAATGACACCACCATTTTCTACCATCCCTTAGGCCTATTAGATATGACTTTGGGCCTATTATTTCCAAAACTTCCCCAGGTAGCCATGGGGGACCCATAGCATGATTCCTTGCATAGACTGTATCGCTTACTTTAAATGTTTTGATTTGCGTCGTGTTTAGTGTTTCTTTGTTGTTGGAATAGCTTGGGTGTAGTCTGTCGAGAGTGGACCAAAGCTTTCGGCCCATGAGAAGCTCAGTAGGGCTTTTCCCGGTGACCATGCTTGGTGTTATGTGTTGTGCTGCCAATCCCCTTGTTTAACTCGGTCTAGGGCCTCTTTTGTAGCTCGAACGGCCCTTTCAACTGATCCATTAGTACTCAGCTGAAAGGGAGATATTAGGGTGTATTTAATACCTAAACTCGCTAGGAAACTCTTGAATGGTGTCGAGATTAGTTGGGGCCCGTTGTCTGAAACTAACGTGTCTGGTAAACCATGTGTTGCAAAGAGTTTCCTCAGCACCTTTATCACTGCTTCCGTAGTTGTGCTTTGCATCATTGCTACTTCTAACCATTTGGAGTAAGCATCGACTACTATTAAAAATGTTTGCCCGTGGAATGGACCCGTGAAATCCAAATGTATTCTTGACCATGGGGCCCTGGGTTTCTCCCACTCCAGGGTGGGGGATTTTGGAGGTGATGGTCTAGATTCCTGGCATGAAGTAAACCCTGTGACCCAGCCCTCTATATCTTTGTCCATGTTGGGCCACCACACATAGCTCCGTGTCAACGCTTTCATTCTAACCATCCCTGGGTGCCCTTCATGTAGAGCCCTTAGAATATCCTCTCGAAGCGACAGAGGAGCAAGGACCCTCTCACCCCACAACAGACACCCCTCTTGTACCGCCATTTCATGTTGTCGTTTGGCATAGTGTTGGAGGCTGGATTTAAATGGCCCTTTTGGCCACCCCCTCTTCACCCAGCTCATAATTGTTCGGAGCTCAGTGTCTCTGGCTGTTTTGGCTGCAATGTCTCTCACTGTTATTAGTCCCGGTTTAACAATGTCTATCAAAAAAATAGGAAGACCCGGAGTGGGGTCGTCCACTAGCTCTGGCAGGGGGCAGCAGCTCAGCGCATCCGCGTTTCCCATGTTCCTGCCATGCCTGTATGTTAATGAGTAGGAATAAGCATTAAGGAACAGGGACCATCTCAGCATTCTAGGCGGCATTGCGTCCGGCGTGGGCTTGTTTGCCGCTAGTAGCCCTAATAAGGGCTGATGGTCAGTGACCAGCTCAAAGTGTCTGCCATACAGGTATTCATGAAAACGTCTCAATTTGGCCGTAGTTCCTCTCCGTGCTTGACAGTGTTCTTGAGAAATAGGCAATGGGGGCTTCTCGACCGTCTGGAAGTCTATGACTGAGCACAGCCCCCACCCCAAAAGGTGATGCATCGCACACCAGCACCACAGGCAAGGTTTCACTAAATTGCATCAAAAAACTGTCCTGCACCAGGAGATTTTTTACCGCCTGGAATGTTCATGCTTGTATTGGCCCCCAAACCCATGGTTATTTGCTAGCAACTTGTGCAAAGGCTCTGCAACGGTAGCTTTATTTTTCAGGAACATGCTGTAGAAATTCAGTAGTCCTAAAAATGCTTTCAGCTCGGTCTTGTTGGTGGGCACCAAAGCCTCTCTGATGGCTCTAAGCTTGCTTTTGGTGGGGTGCAGTTCGGAACCATCTATCCGATACCCCAAAAACTCAACTTCTGAGACCCCTAGCTCTTAACCTTGCTGCTCTGAGCCACGAGACCACCTCTCGCAGTCTCTCCCTCAGTTGGGTTTTGTCTTTTGCTGTTATTAGCACATCGTCAAAATATGGAACGACCCCTGGTAACTTGTTCAACACTCATTCCATGATTCCCTGAAAAATTCCTGGGGCTACACTAATGCCAAATTGCAACCTGTTACATTTGAAAGTCCCATGGTGGGTCACTATTGTTTGGGCTAATGCGGTCTCACGATCGACCGGAAGTTGCTGGTACGCCTGCGCGAGATCTATTTTCACAAAAATGGCGCCCAGGCCCAGCGTGTGTAATAGATGCTGTACTACTGGCACCGGGTATGCACTTTGTTGTAATGCCTTATTAAGTGTGCATTTATAGTCAGAGACCCATCGCTTTTTAAAACTGGCACTATGGGAGTTTCCCATTTTGCGTGGTCTACAGGTTCTAAGATCCCCTGAGCTATCAATCTATCTAATTCTTTATCTATTAATGGTTTCAATGCAAAAGGGACCTTCCTGGGTCTTAGCCTAATAGGTTGAACCTTTGGGTCTAAACTAAAAGAAATAGGGGTGCCCACGTACTTGCCCAGTGAAGGATCAAACGCGTCCTGGAACTCATGCAGCAGGTCGTCACAACCGTCCACAATCGTCGCGTTGATGGCCTTTTCGTCTTGGGTCAGCTTGATTCGTAGTCTTCTGCACCAGTTGCACCCCAAAAGGCTCGGAATGTGGTCCCGGGCAATTGTCAGGGGGAGGCTTTCTTCCTGGTCCTCATATTTCACGCGCACTCATGTGGTCCCCATCACTGGAATCCGATTTCCCTGGCAGTCTCCAATCTTTTCTCTCTGTGTTGTTAGTTGTTCCAGGAAAAGGTTTGGCAAGGCTCTCCTTGCAGTCTCCCAGGACATTATTGTTATAGATGAGCCCGTATCAATCTGCATCTCACAGGGCGACCCCTCTACAAGCACAGTAATATAGGTTGGTGGATTCTCATCTATCGTCACTTGGTTAATGCAGATGTAGTTTACCCCCGATTTGTTGATACTGGTTACTGGGTCGCCTGTTCTGTCCTCTGTCCTCTCGCCCTGGCTCACCTTGGTAGTAGTTTCTGTTCGCTCCCCTAGGAGGGAAACGAGGTGCCTTGCATACCTTTGTTATGTGTCAGAATTTCCCGCATTTGTGGCACGTCACATCCCTGAAACGGCAGGATGCTCGGGGGTGCTGGCCTCTGCAACTGGGGCATGGGGTTAATCTCTGGCTCTGCCATTGGTCAAGTTTGAAAACTTCTTCTTCTTCTGGGTCGGCTTGCTCGGTGTTGGACCCTTCTTGTATTTCATGCACCTCCGCAATCTGTTTCAAAATGCCTGGGGGGTTCCTTCGGCGGAGCACTTCCGCAGCCATGCTTGTGGTCTCAAAAACTATGGCATCATCTAAGGCTGTTTTTAAGGTTAAATCCGCCCTAGATAGCAATTTCTTCTGCAAATTAATGTCTCTCACCCCTCGGATCAGTTGCCCCAGGAGGGCATCTTCCAACCCGGCGTCTAACTGACAGTGTATTGCCGCTTGTCTTAAAGCTGATTCATATTCAGGAATGCTTTCCCCTTCTAGTTGGAGCCTTTCCCCAAACTGATACTGACTCACCCATTTCGAAGGTGCCGGGTCAAAATACTTCTGTAGGCGCTCCTTAAGCTGATCCCATGGAATCACATTTGTAGTGCTGGGCTTCGACAAATTTATGGCAGCTCAGTAAATTCTGGGTCCACAATACGACAAAAACATCGCTTTTCTTCATTTGTCCGTAAGGTCCGTGAAATTGTTAGCTTCTAAGAAATAGTTAAATCTGTCCATGTACATTTCCCAGGTTTCCTCTGTCTTATTGAACGGATTCGGTGGATGTAGAGATGCTGACGCCATTGTGCTTTCCTATGCGGTTCCTTTGTTCCTTTTTTGAATTTGGCGCCTCGTGGTCGATGCTTCCTTCCGGCCGGCCTGGTTTGCTCACCTTTGTTCTCAGGTGCATCCCACCTTCGTCGCCAGATGTTACATCTCAACAGTGAGCTTCTGGAGGCGAGGCTTGTGACTTCAGCTCTTTATTAGGTGACAGTGAGCAACTCCAGCAAAAACTGGGATCATGGCAGGGGTTTAAATAGAGCGCTGGACTGACAGGGAGCCAATCAGAATTTACCTGCTCAAGTTCCTAGTCGGACTGGAGTGAAGACTTCCCCCAGTTCCTCAAAACATAACAGCCTGCCTCAACATGAAAGCCTCAGGCTTGTCAGACTACAACACCCATAATTTCAGTCAATATAGCCTTAGAGACACCAGCTGGAGGACAGCTGCCTTATGAGACCATTTCTCAACTTCTGCAAAAGTCTTTGCTTTAAAATCACCTGGCTCAGATACCACATAGGTGAAGACAGACAGGCTCCATAAATGAGCCAAGTTAATGACTCCAAGTGCATTTTAACAGCTCCTAGTCAATTAATTCTTATTTGTCAGCTGCTGCAACTTCTGGAATATTTGAGAAAGAGGAAGGCCAGGTGGATAAAACACTCTTGACCAAGCAAGTTCTTCTTTCTACTAGATGTTCAATCCTTTTCCTGCTAGTGCTTCTGCAGCTTGGAGAAGGTTAACTTGCTTTCCTCAGGAAACTATCTCAATGTGAAAGACCATCCTGGCATACAGAAAAAAGATTCTGCACTTTGAATATTTGCTTGATCTGGGATAGGTCCCTGGTTGCCCCGCTCCCCAGCTGAAGAAAGTGCTCCTATCTAGAGAAAGTTACTAGCATACCTCTCCCAGAGAGATAAAGGCAATATTCACACAACACCATAAATCAGATAATCATATTTTAACCCACGGTGTTGAACGAATCCAGTGCATGTGGTTTAAGTGTATTTGTTAAATCCAATTTAATTATGCATGGGGGATTAGTTCAATGTATACAAAGCATAGAGAATGTGGAGATAAATTTTGCAAAAATCCTATTGGGGTGATAGGTATAATATAGGTATTATTGCTTGGTAGTAACACCAAGCAATAATATGTGTTCTGTCTTTGGCTCTTTTCTCTCACCTACCACTACCAAAAATGGGACCTTTGCCCGATGAAGGCCACATTTCTTTGAATTATAGGATTGGAGGAGACCTTGGAGGTTTCAAGCTCAAGCCCCTGCTCACAGCAGGAATTCCCCTACCATTCTGGACAAATGGTATCCTGTTTTTTTCCTGGAAAGCTCCTGTGATAAGAGACAAGCTGCTCCATTGCTTCATAACTCTCACAGTTAGAAAATTTATCCTTATTTCAAGTTTAAATCACTCTCTTTAAAGCTGCCAATCATTTGTTCTTGGAGAATCCACATCCTCTTAACCTTAATCTGTGGCCTTTGGGGACAAGATCTAACAATCCAGCCAACAATGCAGTTCAATGGTGAGTAAAGTAAGGTCCTGCACTTAGGCAGAAAAAACGAAATGCACAGGTACAGAATGGGTGGTATCTGACTCAACAGTAGTAACTGTGAGAGGGATATAGTAGCCCTAGTGGACAATCATTTAAATATGAGCCAGAATTATGCTGCTGCTGCTGCCAAAAAAAACCCAGTGCACTCTTAGGCTGCATCAACAGAGGGATAGCATCAAGTTCACAAGAAGTGATAGTACCATTTTATACAGCACTAGTGAGACCACCCTTGGAATACGGCATCCAGTTTTGTTCACCACAAAACAAAAAAAGACCCTACAAGGTGTGCAGAGAAGAGAAACAAAGATGGTAAGGGGTCTGGGGTTAAATCGTAAGATGAGTGGTTGAGGGAACTAGTATGACCAGCCTACCAAAGAGGAGGATTAGGACCAGTGGTGGGTTCCTACTGGTGCTGTGTGGGACGCCGCACCGGTAGGACCCCGGCGATGATGTCATTTTTAGGCGCTTTTTTCTGACTTCTCCGCGTCCTGAACTGTCGGAAAAAAGACCTCCCACCTGCTCTTGTTTTAGTACCGACCTTTATTCTTCCTCCGAAGCACAGCTGAGAAGCTCCTCAGCTGTGTTTCGGCTTGAGCCGCGGTGGCGCAGTGGTTAGAGTGCAGTACTGCAATAGCCGCAGTACTGCAGGCTATTTCTGCTGATCACCGGCTGCCAGCAGTTTGACAGATCAAATCTCACCAGGCTCAAGGTTGACTCAGCCTTCCATCCTTCCGAGGTGGGTAAAATGAGGACCCAGATTGTTGGGAGCAATATGCTGACTCTGTAAACCGCTTAGAGAGGGCATGTAAAACACTATGAAGCGGTATATAAGTCTAAGTGCTATTGCTATTGCTATTGTAATGTCGTCCTAAGCATGCGCGGAAGGGAAATCGCCCGATGGAACGCGAGTTCACTTCTGCGCATGCTCGTGATGCGCACCGGTAGCAAAAATAACCGGAACTCTCCACTGATTAGGACTGATATGATAGCAGTCTTCCAGTTCTTGAGGGGCTTAGAGAAGAAGGGATTGACTTGTTCTCCAGAGGGCAGGAGAAGAAGCAATGGGTGGAAACTTGTTAAAGAGAGATCCAACCTAGAAGTAAAGAGAAAATGAGAACAATTAATCAGTGGAATAGTCTGCTTCCTAGAATTGTGAGTGCTCCTTCACCGCAGGTTTTCAAAAATAGACTGGACAACCATTTGACTAAAATTATATGAGGCTCCTGCTATGAACAGAGAGTTGGACTAGAACACCACCATTGGCCCTTCCAGCCCTATGATACTATGTTCTATGACACCCCTTCCTTTTCACAAGGACTTTGTGAGATTGGTGTAGTCAAGTGGTGTATCCCTCATGTTGATTTCACTCATAAGCTACAAAGCATGTTGGAATGCTGCCTACTGCAAGGGGACTGTTGTGGCTTAATTTCATGGGTGTTCATTCTACCCCACAAGAAAAAAAATGCTTCCAAAGAGGTCAGTTGTAAACTGTCCAAGTGGCGAATCCAGGAAAAGGAACTCCTGGAACATTATTTTACCAAAAATATAAAACTTTACTGAATAAACTACACTGGCACAGAAGAAATGAAACCACCTCTGGGTTTCCCACACAAAAGCAAGGATAGTTAATTCCCCTTTTTCCTTATGGGACACCCACAGTCCAAAACATCCAACCTGTTCATTTTTTAAATAGGATTTTTTTATAGGAAACACACCAGGACATCTGCTTGGTGTGTCCTTGAGATGCCAGCAATGTTTCACAGAAGCCGACAGATGCTTGATTACCATCCCCCACCCCTGCATTCCATCCACCTCTCTCTGTTATAGTCAAGCTGCGAGCAAAGAAAGAATGTAGGTGAAAGTGCGAATCAGTCTTGGCATGCCAAGCCCCCGGAAGAAGGGTAGACCTGAAACAATAAACATATATACACATTATTACTTACAATGCAACTATTGCGCAATTCCTATTGGGGCCACTGAGGATACTTAGTATGAAACTTCTTAACTAACCTTGCTGCCCTAACATCTGGAGCAGCCACCCACCTGCTAAAGGATAGCCTCTCTCCACCATACTAGATATCGTAACTTTCCCTTGTGATACCTAGAATCAAGAATCTTTTTGACCTCATAGTGCTCCTCTCCCTTGACTAGGATGGGTGGAGAAGGTAGTTCTCTAACTGATCTCAACCCAGAGTCCTGAAAGGGTTTTAATGAAATACCGGATGATCCCGCCTGAGGCTTTTTGGCAACTTCAGCTCCACTGTCACTGGATTTACAATCCAGATGCTTTGGAAGGGTCCTATGTATTTGGGGTCCTGAGGGCCTCCAGATTTTTGTGGTCAGTCCAGACTTCGAAATGTCTCTGGCCCCCTTCCAGTAGGTGGTGCCAGGTTAGCAGTGTCCATCTTACCACTAAAGCCTCTTTTTCCCATATGGCCCATCGTTTCTCTGTGTCTGTGTCATGGTGTGATTTATTGTCAGTTGTATGTATATGCAGGGAGCTGCATCCCTATCTAATATAATGGTACATTCCTGAGCACGTGATTGATATGTTCTTGTACGCATGTGTGCATTCCTGAATCTCCATTCTTCCTTCTTGCTTTGGCTTCCGACTGATCAAGTCGCATTTTATAGCAGAGATGTAAACAATGAGATTTTAGCCTGGCTTGCCTTCCATCCCTTGTTTGATGCTGACCTAGAGGTTTTTGTTGGAATCCTGGTTTAGGTTTTGGAGAAAGACTTCACCCTAAGCTTGTGATTGCTTTCATCAAAACTTAGAGTGATTTGAAAGAAAGAAAGAAAGAAAGAAAGAAAGAAAGAAAGAAAGAAAGAAAGAAAGAAAGAAAGAAAGAAAGAAAGAAAGAAAGAAAGAAAGAAACAGAGAAAGAGACAGAGAAAGAGAGCGAAAGACTGAAAGAAAGAGGAAAGGAGAGAGAGAAGAGAAAGAAAGAGGAAGGAAGGAAGGGAGGGAGGGAGGGAGGGAGAGGGAGAGGGGGGGAGAGGGAGGGGAGAGAGAGAGAGAGAGAGAGAGAGAGAGAGAGAGAGAGAGAGAGAGAGAGAGAGAGAGAGAGAGAGAGAGAGAGAGAGAGAGAGAGAGAGAACTGTGCTATTATTTTAATTGTTCTATTATTTATCATGTGTTAATATTTTATACTGTCCCTACACCTAGAGTGTTTTTACTGCCTTCTTTTGCCCAGGGCTACCACATATTTTTCAGGGATTTTCATGCATTCAATGTCTATAGTCCAGACCATAAATATGTGTGTTTATTTTGTACATCAGGTTGCATAAGTCCATCTTAATATGCTATTTCTGATATGTGATGCTTTGTATACAGAGAAAGAAGCACTCTTGTGATCTTTGACTTTTACGCTTGCTGTCAAACATCAGCCATAACACTAATTACTGTTTTGAACAACATGCAGGTTGTATTACATGAATGGCTATTTTATATGTGAAATTATGACTGAAATATTACTGCACCTATGTTGGTTCTCATTGTCAGAAAGTTTCTCCTTAGTTTTAGGTTGCTTCTCTCTTTGATCAGTTTCCTTTAAAAAATTTTTTTTAAAAAAATTGAAATATAAACATTAAAAAGGACAAACAAACATTGAACAAAACACTATATGTACATGTGTGTACATATATACATGCAAACCTCTACGGTAAACATCTTCACGTTATCTTTTTACTTATATTTATTTATTTATTTATTTATTTTGGTATTCTTATATGCCGCCCAACTCCCGAAGGACTCAGGGCGGCGTACAACAGAGAAGAATACAAGAATGACCAAATATTAAATATTAATTAAAAACAAATTTAAAAATTTAAAAAACACAATATAAAAGAACATCGAACAACCATTCAACAACCATACATACTTGGGGGTGAGCTTGAGTGGATTAAGCTCTACCCCCAGCCTGCAGGAAAAGCCATGTTTTAACGGCTTTTCGGAAGGCCAGCAGAGTGGGGATAGTTCGGGTCTCTGGGGGAAGTTGGTTCCAGAGCGCGGGGCCAGCCACAGAGAAGGCTCTCCCCCTAGGGCCCGCCAGCCGGCATTGCTTGGCCGACGGGACCTGGAGGAGGCCAACTCTGTGGGCCCTAACCGGTCGAAGGGAAGTATGAGGCAGAATGTGGTCCCGGAGATAGCCTGGTCCTAAGCCATGAAGGGCTTTAAAGATGGTGATCAACACCTTGAATTGGACCCGGAGACCAATGGGCAACCAATGCAGCTGGCGGAGTATAGGTGTCACGTGGGTGTACCTTGGCACACCCACCACAGCACGCGCAGCCGCATTTTGCACCAACTGAAGTCTCCGGATACTCTTCAAGGGTAGCCCCATGTAGAGCGCATTGCAGTAGTCCAAGCGGGAGGTGACAAGGGCATGAGTGACCGTGAGTAGAGCCTCCTTCTCCAAGTATGGCCGCAACTGGTGCACCAGGTGAACCTGTGCAAAAGCCCCCCTAGCCACAGCAGAAAGATGATGATCCAATTTTAGCTGTGGATCTAGGAGGACCCCCAAGTTGCGGACCTGATCCGAGGGAGTCAGTTTCGCTCCCTCGAAAACCAAGGAGGGACAGTTGTCATAGTCCTTAGGAGGCAGTATCCACAGCCACTCAGTCTTATCGGGATTAAGTCTGAGTCTGTTCCTCCCCATCCAGATCTTAACGTCGTTCAGGCACCGGCACATTACATCAACTGCCTCACTGAAGTCAGACGGGGTGGTGATGTACAGCTGGGTGTCATCAGCGTACTGGTGGAAACGCACCCCATGTCTGCGAATGATCTCCCCCAGCGGTTTTATGTAAATATTAAACAGGATGGGCGAGAGAACCGACCCCTGAGGCACCCCACATGATAGGGGCCTAGGGGACGATCTCTGCCCTCCTGCTAACACCGACTGCATCCTATCGGCGAGATAAGAGGAGAACCACCACTCCCAACTCGCCGAGACAATGCAGAAGGATACCATGGTCGATGGTATCGAAAGCCGCTGAGAGGTCAAGTAGCACCAGGATGGAGGAATTCCCCCCATCCCGGGCCCGCCAGAGATCATCCATCAGGGCGACCAAGGCAGTTTCTGTACTGTGGCCGCGCCTGAAGCCCGACTGATAAGGATCTAGATGATCTGTTTCATCCAGGAGTTGCAGAAGCTGAGTAACCACCACCTTCTCCACAACTTTCCCTAGAAAAGGTAAGTTGGAGACCGGACGATAGTTCTTCAAGTCAGCTGGATCCAGGGAAGGCTTCTTCAGGAGGGGTCTCACCACCGCAGCTTTTAACGACTGCGGTACGGATCCCTCCCTCAAAGAAGCGGTGACCACCGCCTGGATCCAGCCGCGTGCCACCTCCCTGCTGGCTGAGACCAGCCAGGAGGGGCACGGGTCCAATAAACAGGTGGAGGTACTCATCGCTCCCACAGCCCTGTCCACATCCTTATATATATCTGTACAACTAGATATAACTATATATATATCATATTTTTCTCATAATTTTTATCTAGGTATAAATTAATAGGTAGATACATACATTTATAATAATTAAACTTATCTATTCTTCTATAGATTCATAAGTTATATATCAATCTAAGCATTTCTATTTTTTTTCTTTTCTCCTTTCCAGCCAATTATAAAAAGAATTCCAAATTTCAAAAAATTCCAAATTTTCTTTCTGATTTAATTCCATTGTTAATTTGTCTAATTCTGCACATTCTAAAATTTTTCCGATTATTACGTTTTCAGTCGGTACATTGCCCTGCTTCCAATATTGTGCTAAACATATTCTCGCCGCTGTCAGTATATGAATTATAATGTACCAGCACTTCTTTTCTATAGTTCGTTCTAACATCCCTAATAAAAAAAATTCCGGTTTAATGTTTATTTTTTGGGTAGTTATTTCTTCAAGCCAATTATGAATTTTTTGCCAAATTTTTTTAACTTTGGGGCAGGTCTACCACATATGATAATATGTTCCGTTTTTGTGTGGGCATTTCCAACATTTAGGGTTCATGTTTTGATACATTTTGGCCAATCTCGCTGGTGGTAAGTGCCATCTGTAGTACATTTTGTAAATGTTTTCCTTATATGACGTTGATTTAGTTAATTTCAAATTTTTAATCCAAATTTCTTCCCATTGTTCCAAATTCATATCGTGTCCAAAATTTTTAACCCAACTAATCATATTGCCCTTAGCAGTTTCTTTTTTCATTTTATAATTTAATAGAAATTTATAAATTTTTGTTATCATTTTTTCCCTTGTCCCAATAAGATTTTATCCAATTCTGATTTCTTTTTTGCTATTCCGAATTTATTCTTATCCTCTTGCAATCTAGATCTAATTTTATAATATGGCCACCAGTCTATTCTAATTCCTTGCTCTCTCAAAATTTCAATCTCTTTTAGGTTTCCTTGTTCATCTAATATTTCTTCATACTTGACCATTTTATGTATATCTGTTGTGGTGGGATAGGTAGTCACCTCCATGCTTGAGAACCATATCGGGATTTCTTTGTAATGTTGATGTTTTATCTTGGCCCATATTTTATATAATGACTCTCTGGTTTTATGTTTTTGAAAATAGGAATGTGTTTTGTGTTTTTCATCCCATAAGAATCCATGCCATCCTACCTGTAGATCATGTCCCTCAAGCGTTAATATTCTTTTATTTTTAATTTGAATCCAATCAGTTACCCATTGCAATATTGCTGCTTGATAATAGGTTTCCCAATCTGGAAGTCCAAAGCCCCCTTGCTCTTTATTATCCTGTAAATATTTTAGTCTAATAATAGTTAGTTAAATATTTAGTCTAATATGCAGATTGTTTAGTCTAATATGAATGGCTATTTTATATGTGAAATTATGACTGAAATATTACTGCACCTATGTTGGTTCTCATTGTCAGAAAGTTTCTCCTTAGTTTTAGGTTGCTTCTCTCTTTGTTCAGTTTCCATCCATTGCTTCTTGTTTTGCCTTTTGATGCTTTGGAAAATACATTGCCCCCCCCTTCTTTCTGGCAGCCCCTTAAAAGCCTGTTGCCCATCACACTCTTGGGCAAAGCGTGTGAGACATTTCCTCCTTTCTGTGGTCCATGAAAGTACATCTATAGTATGTATGTTTCTACATGAAACCGTTGGGTGAGATCATTCGCAGACATGGGGTGCGTTTCCATCAGTACGCTGACGACACCCAGCTGTACATCACCACCCCGTCTGACTTCAGGGAGGCAGTTGATGTAATGTGCCGATGCCTGGACGACGTTAAGATCTGGATGGGGAGGAACAGACTCAGACTTAATCCCGACAAGACTGAGTGGCTGTGGATATTGCCTCCTAAGGACCATGACAACTATCCCTCCTTGGTCTTTGAGGGTGCGAAACTGACTCCCTCAGACCAGGCCCGCAACTTGGGGGTCCTCCTACAGCTAAAATTGGACCACCATCTTTCTGCTGTGGCTAGGGGGGCCTTTGCACAGGTTCGCCTGGTGCACCAGCTGCGGCCATATTTGGAGAAGGAGGCTCTACTCACGGTCACTCATGCCCTTGTCACCTCGCGTTTGGACTACTGCAATGCGCTCTACATGGGGCTACCCTTGAAGAGTATCCGGAGACTTCAGCTGGTGCAAAATGCGGCTGCGCGTGCTGTGGTGGGTTTGCCAAGGTACACCCACGTGACACCGATACTCCACCAGCTGCATTGGTTGCCCATCGGTCTCCGGGTCCAATTCAAGGTGTTGATCACCATCTTTAAAGCCCTTCATGGCTTAGGACCAGGATATCTTCGGGACCGCATTCTGCCTCATACTTCCCTCCGACCGGTTAGGACCCACAGAGTTGGCCTCCTCCAGGTCCCGTCGGCCAAGCAATGCCGGCTGGCGGGCCCTAGGGGGAGAGCCTTCTCTGTGGCCGGCCCCGTGCTCTGGAACCAACTACCCCCAGAGACCCGGACCATCCCCACTCTGCTGGCCTTCCGAAAAGCCATTAAGACATGGCTTTTCCTGCAGGTGGGGGGGACAGCTTAATCCACTCGAGCTCACCCCCCAAGTATGTATGGTGCTGAATGGATGTTGTTGTTTTAATACTGTTTTTAAATTTTGTACTTGTTTTTTAATTATATGTAATTTTGTTTATTCTTGTATTTCTCCCTGTTGTACGCCGCCCTGAGTCCTTCGGGAGTTGGGCGGCATATAAGAATAACAAAATAAATAAATAATAAATAAATAAATGTAGATAATATAGTTGAAAAAAGGTGAACATTTTTACAGAACTATAGATACGTTGAGGCTGGGTGTGACAAGGAATGGCTGGGAGGGGAGGGGCCAGGAGAGGGACCCCTTGAAGTGACATTGAGTTGGCCACGCCCACCCAGTCACATGACCAGTCACTTCCACTGCCACATGACCATCAAGCCACACCCACAAAATAAGCCACGCCCACAGAACCGGTAGTAAAAAGTTTAGAACCCACTCCTGGCTTCTCTGAGGTCTAATTTGGTAAAAACTTTTCCCTTGGCTAGGTAACGTAGCATGTCCTTCATGAGGGGGAGGGGGTATAGGTTGTGTACGCACACAGCGTTTATTCCCCTAAAGTCAATGCACAGTCACATGGTTCCATCTTTTTTTTTCTTTGAAGAGGACTGGTGCTGCGACCTGTAGCTTGGCTGGCTCGATGAATCCCCTTGCTAGGTTTTTGTCTATGTATTTGTGCATTACTTGCATTTCCCGGGGTGCCATGGCGTACAGTTTGGGCTTGGGTAGTTTTGCCCCAGGGATGATTTCGATGGCACAGTCTGTCTCACAGTGGGGAGGCAGAACGTCGCATTCGGCCTCGCTGAATATTTCTGAGAGTTCCTGATATTCCCTCAGGATCTGTTCGGCCTCTGGAGTTTTGTCAGAGGTGGCTGCCAGTTGTTCTGGTGGGCTCTTTGGGAGGGTTCCCTGCGTGGGCGGTGTTTCTACTTGCTGGTGTGGAGGGGGTTGGGGTCCCCTTGCTATCCTCAGTCTGCGGTTGCCCCCTTGCCACCAGATGGTCGGTCCCCACTTGTCTAGCCAGGAGAGTCCCAGTATGACTGCATCTGTCATTTTGGGGGCTATTACGAATCAAAATACTTCCAAGTGATTCGCTGGCTCTAGCCTTACTGGTTTGGTCAGGTGGGTGGCATAGGCTCCCCCCAATAAGGACCCATCAACCTGTTCCAACCAGATCGGGTGGGCCAGTCTTTTTGCTCTGATCCCCAGTTTCAGGACCGTGATTAGGTTGATCAAGCATCTAATGCAGCCTGAGTCTATTAGGGCTTGAAAAGTCCCCTGGGTTCCTGTTTTTTGGGGCTGTTAGGCATATTGGGAAAACGAAAGGGTGGACTGGTTCACTCACCATTGGGTCATTTTTGTCCTCGCTGTTGTAGGATTCCCACGACTGGTCATCATTGCCTGGTGTACCCCCCCCCTTCGGCTGGGTGGGGAGGGACCCCTGCAGCCTGGAGGGCCTTCCGAGACATGTTGGTGGCATGCTTGGGGCTTTTTTCCGGTTGTGCCCTGGGTAGTGGCTCTGGTCTTGGTTTCGGGGCTGGGGTTGCGCATGCTGATGCCATGTGGCCTATCCCCCTGCATCTGTAGCATTTCAGCGGACTTCATGGGAGGGCTGGTTTTGGGGCCGGCTGTGGTGGTGTGGTTCCTCGTTGGCTGGGTGGTCTCTGGTCGGGTTGCCCTTTCTCTTTGGTATCCGGTTGTTTTCTCATGAATTAATTGCATTCACCCACCGAAAAGTCCAGGCAATAGTCCTTCAAGGAGTTAACTGCAGTAACAGACCTTATCAGTTCCTGCAGGCCGTGAGCTCCCAGCTGAAAGGCTGCAAATTAAGTTCTGGCAAGCAGTCTTTGTGGCACGAAACACAATGAGCAAAATCTTCAGAAATATGAACTGTTGTCTCCTGCCACAACCACTCCTTCTATTTATTCCCCAGCCAGGGAGGGGCCATTCAGCGTCCACGTGTGCTTTGCTTCCCGAGTCGACTCCTTGTCCTCCATTGTTCACCTCTCCTAACTGCTCTGCACATATGTGCATCTGGAACCCCAGCTATTTTTCTTCCTCACTCATATCAGCCTCCAAAGGCAGCTGCCTCTTCGGTGGCTGGGAAATGTTGGACGGCCCTGGCTCTATTTCTGTGTCCGATGCAGAGCATCCATCAGAGCCTTCCCGAGACTCCAGAACTGGCCCAAGTTCCTCCCCAACCTCCTCATCATCCAAGTCTGCTGGTCTGACGGGCCACAACAGGAATTTACTAACTTCTAAAAACTGCCTCCATGTCAGAAGGGCCCATCAGACTGCATAAGCCTCCTTCTCCCAGATGGCCCAACATCTCTCAGTGTCAGATAATTTGCGAGATGTATAGGCACATGGTTGCAACTCCACCTTTTCATTCATCTGGAGTAAAACCGCCCAAACTGCCAGGGCGTCTGCCTGGATCACGAAAGGCTCATCTGGGTTTGGGTTTTTCAAAACTGGCTCTGCAGCAAACAGTGCTTCAGGTTTTTGGTATTCCATCAGGTCGAGCTCCACATTCATGGCTAACTGGTACCACACTCGAAGGTTGCGGGGTATCCCCTGGGGTAGGCAGTTGTGATACAGCTCCTTCTTCAACCCCTCCCGGAATTGATAGACCAGCCAATCTTTCAGGTGAGCCACCAGCCTGCGAAAGTCTTGGATGTACTCTGCCACTGGCCGCTTGCCCTGCCGTAGGGAGCGGATGCAGATCTCTGCTCACTGGACTGCTGTGGAGTCTTCAACTCTGTCCCACAATGCCTGCATGAAAGTGTCCAGGTCTTGCAGCTCTGGAGCCTCATTGTGGAGAGATACCAGCCATCCCGCAGCACTCTAGGTTAGATGTAACAGCATTGACCTGGGCATGGTCATCCCGGTACATCCCTCCATGGCGCTTCATTTAGTTCCAGACCTGGATCAGGAAATAGGCCAAGTTGTCGGGTTGCCCATCGAACCGGACCACTAGGGGAGATGGTGGTTGGTATTCTTGCACCAAGACATATCCAGGTGGCAACCCCACTGCTGCCAGGGGTGCCTGACTGAGGATGCCGGCTGCTGCTGGGTCTGCATATGCTGGCCACTGCCCCACCAGTGGGGAGGTGGCAGGGATGGGAGCAACTGTCGTTTGGCAGAGGGCTTCCACTGCCCTGAGTGGGGTGAGCACCATCGGCTGCAGGAGGGGGGGGAGACAGGATAGGCAGCAATTTCATGTCACCCATCCCAGCTCCCGTGGTTGTTGCCCTCTGTGGGGTGGCTTCTTGGACTTCCAGCCCACCAAACCTCTCCTTCAGCTGTTCCATTGACAGACTGTACACTGAGGCTGGGAACTTCCACTCGGTTGGGTCATCCACTCGGCTACTCGCCTAGCTTCCACTTGCTCCCCAGGGTCACCGTGACCCCAGGGGGTATCGGTTAATTTTGATTCTGTTGCCTTCCTCACATGACTCACTCACCAGCCCTTGGGGACCAGATATTGTCCCTCTGTTGCTCTCTCCCCCTGGAGCTTGGGCTCTTGCTCCAGCTTCTCCACTTTGTTTGGGGCATGCGCCGGCTGCCCTCATCCCGGCTTTGGCTTGAGCTGCCACCAGGACCTCTCGAGAGGGAGCGTCCCCTGGCTTGGCCTCCCCATCCATTTCTTTGTTGGCTGCCAACATCTCAAAGCTGCCAACCTCCTGGTGGAGTCCAGTTAGGCGGCTACATAGAGAGCTGGTTTAATGTCAACTGTCCAGTTGGAACATCCAGAAAAAGGAACTCCTGGGACATTATTTTACCAAAAATATAAAACTTTACTGTATAAACCACTTTGGCACAGAAGCAGCAAAACCAGCTCTGGGTTTCCCATGCAAAAGCAAGTGTAGTCAATTCCCCCTTTTCCCTACGGCCACCCATGGTCCAATACAATCACCAATCACATATGTTCATTTTGTTATGGGAAATAGCCAGCCACACCAGGACATCTGCTCGGTGTGTCCTTGAGATGCCAGCAATGAGATGCCAACAACAGAAGCCAACAAATGCTTGATTACCATTCTCCCATCCCTGTATTCCAGCGGTGGGTAGCTCCTGGTTCAGCCCGGTTCTCTGAACCGGTAGCGGTAGTGGCGGAGGCTCCACCCACCCACCCGGGACGCTTCTGCGTATGCACAGAAGCGTCGCGAGCGTGAACTGGTAGCGATGGGATTTAGAACCCACTACTGCTGTATTCAATCCACCCCCCTCTGTTATTGTCAAGCTATGAATGAAGGAAGAATGTAGGTAAAAGTGTGAATCAGTCTTGACACCAATCCTCCTATATTGGCACAGATCTGGTGATTTTTAAATTAGATTATCTGAAGTCACTATAAAAAACTTATCTCTATGGATCAAAAATGACTCTAGCAGATGTTAGTAAATTTTAATCAAAAGCTTCATAAAACCAGAGCTCTGGTGCATTGGTCCAGCACAGCCGCTGGTAAAAATGATGGCATGGGTTCTCATGGCACCTCATGGGCAATGAAGATTTTTATGCAGGCTTCAGTTGAAACACGCAGAGATGCCATCCACTGATCCAAACATGAAACTGATGTTAATGGAGAGGGGGATGTCACCATTGGTTAAGTAGGTGGTGATTTACCCCCTCTGCAAGAAGACATTAGACCCACCATGTTCGAGAATGTCTGTCCTGTCTCCAATTTTTCCTTTTTAGGGAAGGATGTTGAAAAGGTGGTTGCATTGCCATTTCAGAGAACCCTGCAGGAAAGCAGATTATTCAGAACCCTTTGGTCGGGCGTCAGGTTTGGATATGGGCCTCAAGCAGCATTGATCTCACATGCATTCTCATTCGAGTAAGTAGCGGTTGCAGCGGCTGGTTCAGAGAACCGGGATGGCAGCGTGAGGCTCCGCCCACCCGCCCCAACATTATCACTTCCTGGTTTTTAAAAAAACTTTTAAAACCTTTTTTCTCCTGCTGGTTCCCCTGAAAGAAAGAAAGAGGGGGGAGGGGGGAAGGGAAGGGAGAAAGAAAGATAAAGAGAGAGGTGTTAGAAGGAAAAAATCAGACTCACTTTCCAGCCGGGAGATCGCTTGGCAAAGAAGAAAAACAAATGCTGTCACTTTAAATCAGGAGTCTCCAAACTTAGCCACATAGCTGGCTGAGGAATTCTGGGAGTTGAAGTCCACAAGTCTTAATGTTGCAAACTTTGGAGACTCCTGCTTTAAATTGAAAAGCCTTTGGAAGCTGCTCGGAAGGAGGTTTTTAATTGCAGAAGCGAAGTGACATTCAGCAGTGGATAAAAGGAAGGATTCTTATATGGTTCTATGTTTTTGAATTTTGAATTTGAATTTATTAAAATTTCTATGCTGCCCAACTCCCAGGGGGACTCTGGGCGGCTTACAACAGGGTATAGAAACAACAATCAGTAAAAAGTTGAAGTTTGGGGGTTTGTGCAATATGGGCTTTGTGTTTCTAAAAGGGTTTGGGTGATTCCCATTGTGGCTAAATGACTTTCGTCCTGTGTCGGGTCTTGAGTGTGGGGCTGTTTATTCTGATTCTACTGCCAAACCTTCCATGGGGAAATTTCGAAATATTCCATCTGGAATGGGTTTTCTAGGGATCTGTTTGCCTGCTTGTGTGAATGGAGCCAAACGCAGGCTTCTACTTTCTATAGGGTCATTATCTCATTATCTCTATCGGGCAGGAATGCGGAATTAGCTTCAGGCAGGTTCTTCGTTAGCAGCTTGATTTTTCCTTGTTTTTTTGTGAGCCTTTTATTATGAGTAATATTTTATTTGGGGGGGGTTGCTCCCCAAGGAAGGAAGGAAGGAAGGAGGGAGGGAGGACCACAAACCTGGCTGGCATTAGACACAACTTCAGAGGATGATTTGAAACAGCACAGCAAAGGCTGGAAGGGACCTCAGAGGTCATCTAGTCCAATCCCCTGCTCCCTTGCAAAATGGACTGCTAAATTGGCCACGCCCACCCAGTCACATGACAACTTGGCCACGCCCACCCAGTCACATGGCCACATGACCACGCCCACCTGAAGCCACACCCACCTGACCTCCAAGCCACACACACAAAATAAGCCACGCCCACAGAACCGGTAGGGGAAAATTTCACATTTCACCCCTGCCTGAAGGGTATTAAAACTTGATTTGGCCAGTTGGCTTGGGGCCACAAGGGAGGTGCTCACCACTTGTTGATGGGGTTAGAAGATCTCATCCCCATGCCGTACGTCTCTTAGTCCTGGTTTTATGTATAGTTTTACATTTTTAATTTGCATAGTTATAATTTTTTAATTGCTTTTCCATTTATCTTTTTATGTAAGCTGCCCAGAATTGCCCAGTAGGAGAGATGGGTGGCATATACGTGTAATAAATAAATAAATGCATTGACCTCTGGCAGGAGCTGGGTTTGGCGCCTCTATCCTGGGTCTCCTTGATCTCTCAATGACTTTTGATATCTTTAACCATAGTATCTTTCTGGGCCAGGTTTGGGAGTTAAGAATGGAGTCGTGGTGCTGTGCTGTTCTTCCTTTGGAGTCAGTTCCATGTGATGCTGATTGCAGAGAAGAGGTCTCACCTACAGGCACCCTGCAGGATGTCTCAGGGCTTGACATTCTCTTCATCAAGTCACTCCATAGGCTCAATGTCACACTCCACCTCAGGCTGATCATGTGATGTTAATCGATATTCCGTCTCAGTGTCTGTGAGAGTTTGGATGGGGAAGAACCAGTTTCAGCTCAATTCTAGGAAGACTGAATGGATTTAGATTTTAGGATTCCCTGGGTCCAATGATTTTCCACCCATAGTTTTGGATTGGCATTACCGCCAACAGAACCAGTGTGCAAACTGGGGAGTCCCCCTGAACTCCTGTTCCATGAACACATGGCAGCTGCGGTCAAGAGGACTTCTGCAGTCTCACTTTGTGTGCCCACTGTGCCTTTTGATAGATTGGGAGGCAGCCTTCATGGTCAAGCATGCCATGGGCAGCTTCAGAGTGGATGATTGCAATGTGTGGTACACGGGCCGCCCTCGAAGAACACCCGGAAGCTGCAATTGGACGATGTGACCATGCCGTTATGCACATATTTCTGCTCTGTGAGCTGCAATAGTTCCCTGTGGAATTTAGGGTGTCGGTTGCCACAAGTCCTTCCTCGCATGGAGCTGCAAGGCCACCACTCTCAGACTGATTCTTCCCGTCTCAGCAGGCGTGAGAGGAGCGGTGAGCTCCACGTCTCCCCTATTAGTGTCACCAGATGGGGACTCGGCAAGCAGGCCGTTCCGGTCGCGCTCCGGACCCCCCGGCGCCCGCCGCTTAGTTGGTCCTGATCCTGTCGGCTTCTGGTTTAGAAGCTGGGAGATCTCCCTGGGCCGCGAGTCAGGGGTGCCAGCTGCTGCTATTGGTCGTGGATCCTCTTTTTGGCGTTGTATGTGGTCGATGAGGCGCTTTCTAGCCCCGCTTCTCCCAAGGGCCGCCCGCGGGGAGGGAGGGAAAGTTTGAAGGCCCCGCCCGGAGCCCAGCCAAGGAAGTCCCGCCCCCCTCGCGGCCCGATTGGCCGAGGCTGCCTGACACGGCGCCTGCGCTCCTCCCGCGCGGCTGAGGGAAGTAGGGGAGCTCCGTCCCGCCGGGCGGCGGCGGCTCCGGCACCGGCACCATGAAGAGCCTCAAGTCGCGTCTCAGGAAGCCGGAGACCTCGCCCGCCGGGAGCGGCCTCGGAGGGGTGAGCGGGGAAGCGCGAGCGAGGGTCGTCCTCGGGGCCCGCCGGCGTTCCTGGTGCGTCTCGGCCGCCGGGGCTCCCTGGACAGGCGGGGGGGGGGCGAGGGGTTGTCTCCGTGGCTGCCAAGAAGCGGCACGTCCGCTTAGTCCGCTGCGCCGGAGACGAGGCCTCTCCCCCCCCCCCGAAAGTCCGGCCGGGTTGGCGCGAAGGGGTCCGGGCGGGATCGCGGCGGCGGCCGAGGGGAGGCGGGGAGGGGAGGCGAGGAAACGCGGCGGGGGAAACGCGGCTCTCCTGGAAGCGGCGAGACCTCTTCAGCCCGCCCCAGCGGAGGTTCCCCGGAGACCGCGGCCGAAGAGAGCCGGGCGGCGGGAAGGCCGGGTCGGGGGAGGCGCCTTCTTTCCCCGGACTTTCCCACCTCCAGGAGCCACTTTGTCTGCAGCCCGAAGGTCCCGCCTTTCAAGGAAGGGTGGCCGGGAAAGCGCTTTGCAGAGCGGCAGTGAAGCTGTTTGTCTGTCTGAAGGAATTATTCCTGTGAAATTTATGCAGACTTCAGAATTGGCAGCCGAGCGGCTCCTCTTCATCTGTGCGCCGAGGATGAAAATGCAGCCGGCCAGAGGAGCCGGGGGAAGCAGGCAAAAAGAGGCCGGCTGGCTTCTGCTTTCCAGAAGTGCCTCTTCTTCCCAGCGGGGAGGTTTTGCTGCAGCCTGAAGTTTCTGAACTTTGGACTGAGCCGCTCAGCAGCTTTTATTTCTTTACTCTTGTCCGGTCAAGGCTGGATTTTAAACTATGAATTCTGTCCGATGAAAAATGGAGTTTGAGACTGCTTTTGTACCTTTTTTCTTAGAGAGGGTCTCATGAGGTCTGTTGTACCTCATGATTCTTGACAAATGTATCTTTAATTTTATGTACGCTGAGAGCATATGCACCAAAGACAAATTCCTTGTGTGTCCAATCACACTTGGCCAATAAAGAATTCTATTCTATTCTATTCTATTGGTGTATGAGCTTTTTCTATTGTTATTGATCAAACTAGCTCTGGGGTGTTACCTTTGCCCTAATCTCATCCATTATCCTGAGTGCCAATTGAAGGGAATCCAAAATCAAACTTGCAGCTTTTACAACTGGCTTCTTTGGAATGCCAGAATGTCATTCTACATAGCAGGATGCCACCTTGTCAGATGTGGATTAGAATGTTGCATGTGAATGTTGAATCTTCTCTAAGCAATGCCAAACAACTGTTGTAAGCTGCCCATGGGATACAGCAGAATATATGAACGCTGATCACATCTGTTTCTCCCCTGTAGAACTCTGGCCCATGAAGTTGAATTAGGCCGCAAGGTCCTCAGCACAATAAAGGGAGTACTTTTTGTTTTGTGTTCAGTAACCACGTGAATATTGCTGATGCTTGACATACTGAATGAACAGGACAGGTACACCTTGGATGCATACTCAAAGTCTGATGTAAGAGACCAAAGACAAGATTAACTGCCCTGCAAAACACTTGGCCGAGTGTTGCAACTTGTCTACATTTGGTTAGCAGCTGGCTGTACTGCCCAGAGTGTGTGGCTTTAATACTCTTGGAAGGTAGGAGGGCTGAGGTGTGTTTGTTCAGGAGTTTTAGCTCATGTGCAGTAGATTCATTACTATACTCAGTAATCTTGTCACAACTGATAGTGGGGGTTTTTCCCCATGGCATTTAGGTTAGTAATGTTGGAGTGGAAGAGAGGTTTGTAAAATTTGTTAAATAACACCAATGTAGGGAAATTGGCTAATGCCTTAAAGGACAAAATGACAATTCAAATTAACCTTATAAATGTTTGAACATTACGGCCAGTCCACTTTCACCTGTGTAAAGTGTGGGGGCTTGCATCTGAATAGGAAAAACCAAATACATAGAGACCTGGGAAAAGTGGTTTCATAACGCAGGTGAGAAAGATCAAAGAGTCCTTGTGAACTAGTGGATGAACTTTTTTCCAACTGATACATTCCATGCATTCTGTAAAAAGAGTATCCCAGCAAAGACTTTGAACTTTTTCTTGTTGATGTTGATATAAAATTGCTTATTTTATTGGAATAGCTATCTGAAAGATGTAATCTTGCAAGGAGGTTCTCTACTACACTTGTTGAGTAGTATTTGCACCCAGGTTAATTGTTTTAGTCCCTACTCTGCATATTGTGTTATAGATTGTCTTGTATTGTCTGATATGATGCATAAAATCATATTCTAAGTTATGCTGCTTTTTGTGCATAAAACATGTTTCTTGTATACTTTTAAAGTACTATCTGGAATCTAGTGGCTGGCTGTAAGTGCTAATTATTGTAGATTTTCTGGAATTAAAAAATGCCAACAAAAACAATATAGGAAAAGAACTACAGGTGGCCCTGTTTTTAATGACCAACAGTTATTCAGCAATTGAACGAATTGTAATTGTGACTCGTCCTTATATCCTTATGGAGTAATCCTACCTCATCTGTGATCTCGATTTGCTACGAAGTCAATGGGGAAGCCATCAGGAGGTTGCAAATGGTGATCACATAATGATGTATTCATCATTACATGTAATTATGATTAATGATTACATTAAATTTCCTTTGAAATGTTTCTGTTCAGTTTGGGGACATAGTACATCTTTTTGATCAGTTATGTCACAATTTGAGTCTGGTTCTGAATGTGGCCAAACTATGACTCTAATTCCAAATTCTGTAGTATTCTGGTATATTTGGGGGGAATGAATTTAGCAATTCATGAGAAAGATTAGAATTTTAGTTTGCTTGTAAGATGAACAAAAGGTGTGTCCATTTAATCAGCACAATAAGATCTTGGTTGAGGATTATTTGTTGGAGAGTGCAATTGAATACATCACAAGCTCATTTTTTCAAGTTTTTAGCTATAGGTGTTACGGCTTTGAAATAGCTTCAAAGACTCTTCTGTGAATAATTAGTTTCTTTTTAGGAGGCAGTCTTACTGGGTTGTTTACTTTTTTTTAATACAAAGAGTACATGTTTATCCACTAATTTATCCACTAATAATACTTCATAGTCGGTGTTCAGTTTTCCAACACAGAGTTGCATAATTAGTGGATGAATGAGTTAAGACTTGTCTGTATTAATTACAGGGTGTAAAGGAGGCTCATTCTAAAACCTGCTGTTCTAGAGTTCTGTTCAAGAATTTCAAAATTTTGTCCCTCCCCAGATGAAGAGCTGTACTCCATGAGGAGAAGCCCTTTGCATCAGAAAGGCTGAATTAGGGTGGCCCATTATTTCAGTCGGGGGTTTAGCAAGGGAGTGAAGCCATTTGTTGGGGGGGGGAGGCTTTAAACCTACCTCTCAACAGTCTCAGTGAAGGAAGATGGAGGAAATGGGGACAATTGTTTTTTTTTATTCCAAAAGGCAGGAAAAGAAACAATGGGTTATTCATCATCATCCTTTTAGCCATTGTCTATCCATTGCAGGAAGAAGGCCTCTTCCACTGTTTCCAACCAATACAGTCCTGAGCTTTCTTTTGCCAATTGGGCCCGCAATACTTGTTGATGTCCTTGATCCATCTTGTTTTGGGTCTCTTTTGTGGAGCTTTTTATCAAGTGGGATCCATTCTATGACTGCCTTGGTCCACCTGCCCTCAGTTCTTCTTGCTATGTGACCAGCCCATTTCCATTGCAATTCTTTGACTCTCTTGATGGTGTCACATGCTTGTGTTTGTTCTCTAATCCGTGTGCAGGTCTTTCTATCTTGTCTTGTAAGAAAGGAAATTTCACTTGGACTTCAGGAAAGATGTTTTACCACTAAGTGCTATTCAGTAATGGACAAGGAGATAGTACACTGTCCTTTGCGAAGAGGTTTACAGAGAGGCCTTCTTCACTGGCTATTGTAGTCAATTCCTACCGGTACCCCAGGGGTCGGCAACCCGCGGCTCCGGAGCCGCATGCAGCTCTTTGGGCCTCCTGCTGTGGCTCCCTGTCCCATCACTGGCTGGCCTCGCCTTCCCCTCCCTCACCTGGCCTGAGAAGGTAAGGGCGACGGCGTGAATGGAGAAGCGGCCGTGGCTGATTCTCTGGCGCTGGTTGAGGAACATAGCCACCCCTGGCCGAGGCTTCCCTTCTGGTGACCCTCCTTCCCCTCTTGCGACTCCCTGGCTGGCTGTGGCGGGGCCAGGAGTATGCACATGTGCGGGGAGACCCTCAAGCGAGCGCCACGCGCAGCAAAGGGGCGCTTGGAGGGCGGGCGGTGGGTGGCTGCTCGCTTAAGGAGGGTCTTTGGACACGGCTTCTCTCCTACTCTAAGGATCTGGCCATTTCCTTGCCATGTCCCGTCCCCCTCCCCCCACAGCTCTTCGGCTGAGCAGGGTAGGCATAAGCTCCAGCCCGAACTGGCAGGAAGAGAAGGCTGCCTTTGCTCCGGCAACCCTCCTCCCCCTCCTCCTCCTCTCATGCGGGGTGGGGTGGGCACAGCAAGGCGATGGCCAGATCCTTAGGGCAGGAGCGAAGCGGCTCTGTACCTGCTTTCACGCCAAATTTGCACGTAAGGCAGCCTTCGCTTCCTGTTGCTTCAGGCTGGACGTCATGCCCTCCCCGCTCGGCCGAAGAGCTTTGAACCTGGCACGGCGCCTGGTGTGGCATTGCCACCAGCTCTGAACCCGGCATGGCTGTAGCATCAGCAGTGCTTCTGAGCCCTCTGGCTGCCCATGGCGAGTTGTCCCTATGGTGAGTTGGCTGCATGGAGTTGTCCTGTGGTGACTTAACGGCAGCGACTTGGTGGCAATGGTGCTGGCCGTGGTGAGTTATCCCATTCTGTTGGGCAATGGGTTGGACTACCGTAGTCGATACCCAAAATCTCTTCTAACCTTCAGTAGAGAATAACCAGGAATCAAGATAATTAGAACAGGGTGTAAAGCTTACCTCCCGCCCCACCCGATTTTTAATGAAAGTTATATGAGAAAAATTAGGTAACAAGGAAACTTTTGATTTTGATTGTTTGCATAGAAGGTTCAGTTCTATCAAGTGAGACCAGGAAGCAGGATTAGTTGCCTTTGACTAGCAGAAAACTTTCTCAGTTGGGCAAAATACACACTTCCAAGTCCATTTGCCATCTTCTTAAAGGAGTGTCTTCATTTGTATTTTGATTTATAACCAAAAACGAAGTTTTTACTTCGAAGTTATACACAATCACAAGTGATGGTGTATAACTATCAACTGGATTTAGTTTTTCTTGTTCCTCAGAGTCAATGGGTGTGTTATCTGGTATGTGTTTGGAGGGAGTGTCATTGTTTTTGGAAATAGATTGTAACTTTTCCGGTATACAGAATTGCCTAACTTCTAACTCCCTTTTCCTGAAGAAGTATATAAAGCTATTTAGGCTCATGGGAATGCATTCCGCTCTCAAGCCATCTCTAATTGGCTTCAAATTTTTTTTGTATAAAATAACAATACTTTCCTGTTCATAAACTGTTTTTTATGAAGTTATGAAAAGTTATGAAATTGGCAAAGCACATGCTTAAAAGAGTCAAATAATAAATGGGAAAAGCTATCAACAGGCCAGTATGTGTTGGTTGCTCTTGATCCCTTCTTTTCCTTACATGAGCGAGAATGATATTTATGTGTTAGGGATGCTTTTATAACTTCTAACATGGGAAAGTAGGTTCACTGAAAAAATGACACCATGCCAGGCATGACAAGTCAAAGTGTTCACTTAAGTGGAGCAAACTTTGCCACCCTTCCATCCTTCTAGAATATTCTCTCCCATCTCTACTTAATTTTGATTTTTTTCTGGATATATCATTACATCTCTAAATCTGATTAGCTGGATACATTTCAATCGGGTTCATCTGGAAAATGATCTTGAGACTGTTTTGTTCACTTGGCTTGTTCATTGTTTTATTTCACATTGGAAAGTCAATGACGGGAGTGCATGTCAAGGCCCAGCCCAAGAATGACAGAGAGCAATACAACCAAGCTTCCGTTTTTATTTGCTCACACCCAATAGAAGACTAAATCTTTCCTTCTCTCAGCCTAATGGATAAGCCCTTTGAGATTCTTAGGGAGTGGCTATCCTAACACACTTCCTCTCCAGCTCCAGGCTGTGTTGTGTCTTGTCTGCGCCCTGCCTTGGAATGTGCTCCCTCTTTCCTAGGAAATTGCTGCTTCACTCTACTCCATCACAGTGTGCAGCTCTGTTAGTTCTGGACCTCTTCACTGCTTTTCCTATCATCAACTACGGTGTCCTTCTAGGTTCTCTGGTGGAGAGATATTTTTGCAATGATTCCATCCATTCCTATTGGGACATACCCAGAAGGTGGTGCTGTGGGGGACTCATGTTCATCCCCTTGATCATTGATTGGTGCTGTCCCATAGATCTCTGGCAGGTCCCCGGGCTGACATCTGTCCAAAACAATCTCAACAACTGCAATAGGGCCTCCCTTGTAAAGTGGCCAAAATTGCATTTGGTACAAAAGGCGGTGGCCAGATTGGTGCAAGAAACAGAGATGATATAGCACCTATGCTGAGAGATTGGCAGAGATTGCTGGCTGCTAACCAGGCATGATTTAAGATGTTGGTCTTTAAAGCCCTGTATGGCTTCCCATGAAGCTCTCCCTTTACTTGGGAAAGACGACCAAGTTGGGAGACTGGGAGTTCTAGTCCCACTTGAGACACAAAACCAGCTGGGTGATCCTGCGCCAGTCGTGTTTTCTACCATCTCTATCCTCTCTGTCTTTTTGTTATCTGCAAAATTGGTACTCACATTTTCTATTCTCTTAACCATCTTTATAAATACAACAAATAGCCCAGGGCCTAGATGAGAGGTTAATGTTCTCCCCCTGGAAATTTCTTCCAGCTTGATCAGAAGCTATTGACACACCCTTATGGTCTGTATCCTCTAATGGTAGCGTAAGCAGTCCATTTTTGCAATATTCCGTGATAGCTTGTCATAGGAGACTTTCGAATGCTTTGCTGAAATTAAAGTACACTGTGTCAACCATATTTCTGTGGTTAGTAAACTGGACACTCTTGTCAAAAAGGAACAGCAGCAGGTTGGTTTGCCGTGATCTATTCTTGATAAAACCATGCTGGTTCTTGCCTATCTATTGTTCTCTAAGTGCTGAGAAAATGACCATTTAATCTGTTGTAGAGTTCTCCCAGTTATTGAGGTCAAACTGACCAGCCTATAATTAGTCATTTTCTTTTTCTCCACTATTTGAAGACAGGAATATAATTTGCCCTTCTCCAATTACCTGACACTTCATCCATTCTCCATATTTTTAAAAATAATGCAAAAAGTGGCTCTGAGATACCATAAGAGGCACAGTGGCGCAGTGGTCAGAGTGCAGTACTGCAGGCTACTTCTGCTGACTGCCGTCTGCCTGCAGTTTGGCAGTTCGAATCTCACCAGGCTTAAGGTTGATTCAGCCTTCCATCCTTCTGAGGTTGGTAAAATGAGGACCCAGATTGTTGGGGGCAATATGCTGACTCTGTAAACCCCTTAGAGAGGGCTGTAAAAGCACCGTGAAGCGGTATATAAGTCTAATTGCTATCCATAAGCTCTGTCTTGAATGGAATTAGTCTATTTCTGGTGATTTAACATTCATTCCCCTTTACTTTCCTTGGTTCCCATTGCTTTCTTTGCCAGTTGTTCTGCTAAGTTTGATCTGAACTCTATTTCCCTTAGAAAAAAAACACAAAAGTTAATTAGGAGTTGATGGGATCTACTATTTTGGTATATAGAGTGCGATGGATAAGAACAAGGATGAGTTATGTCAAAAAAGAGAATTCTTGTTACTTTCAAGAAGGGAGCTGATGAGTAAAAGGTGATGGTGATTGGGTTCACCCATTGTGTAAGGCTGTTGTGTGCTTAATGCAGCCAATGACTCTGGCCCAGTCTTTTCTTAAGCTCATCATTCCTAAAGTGTATTTTACTTTAACTGGAGACTCTATACATGTAATTTTTTTGACTCACAGTTACTGAAAGGAAAGGTAAAAAGATGAGAGGAAGTAGGATAGGATGCTCCTAAACTTCTGAAGAAAAGCAAAGAGCACAGAACCGTTACAAATACAGAAAGCGAGAAGCAGGGTGCCTTCAGTAATAAGGATCATTGATAAAGTCTGGAGTTTTCTCATTCCGCACTTATCATGTAGCTCTTCATTGAGTCCATTTTTTTCATTCTGCAGATCTCAGAATCTGTGCATTAAATTTTGACTAGAAATAACTATTTTCATTCCAAGAAAAGTAATAGTACACCCTATTTTGCAAGATGTAGCCCTCTTTGGTTATCAATACAGCTGCCACTGGCTGCTCAGAGGACAACCAGGTATCATCTATCTGCAGATCTGTGAAAAATCCTAGAGAACAAGTGACATCTGATCTGACAAGAGGAACTTTTTTTTTAAGACAGAAAAGAGGAGAGCCAATCAGTCTGACATAAATACCTAGGAAGGCTCTAGAACAGATAATAAAGCAATCTGATCCTATAAATAATGCAGTCATTCTAATAGTCAGTAAGCATTTACCAGTAACAAATCTCAGATTAACCTTATTCATTGTTTGACTGATAATTTCCTAAGTAAGTTGTGGGGATTCTGTGGACATTATATACTTCAATTTCAGCAAAGCACTTCTTGAAGTATTCCATGATAATCTAATTACAAGCCATTTAATATAGTTTAGATGGCATGTCTATTAGGTGGATGTTCACCATTATCAGAGAGAGGAGAGAGAAGGGCTCCTGCATTTTTTACATTGAGTATTTTCACAAGCCTTTTCAACAAGCCTATAGAAAACAGCAACAGAATTTAGCTGAACCTTTCTTTCTGAATGGAAACTTCTATGGAAACTTCTTTTTATTTTTTTAAAAGGCAAAGGTACCTGGTACATTTTCTAAGTTAACTTCTGAGAAGTTTTTTCCAAAATAGATTTGTAGATTCCTTCTGTTAGATTAGAGGTGTCAAACTCAAGGCCCGCGGCCTGCTTAGATCTGGCCTGCGGGGGCCCCCTGGAAAAGCGAAGGACCAGTCCGCGGTGCCTCTGCCAGTGAAAAGATAGCTCTGGAGGGTCGTGGGCGGCCCTCCCGAGCTCCGTTTTCACTGGCAGATGGTTGCAGGAGGCCGTTGCAGCCGAAAATGAAGCTCGGGAGCCTGTTTTCTCAGGCAAAGCGCTCGGGCTACCACAGGTGCCCCCGACACGAGTGATGTCAAGCTGGCCACGCCCAGCCGGTCACACCCAGCCCTCCAAGGTCAGACATAACCCTGATGCGGCCCTCAATGAAATCGAGTTTGACACCCCTGTGTTAGATAGTCATAAGTCACTTTTTTCAGTGCTGTTGTAATTTGAATGGTCACCAAATGAACGGTTGTAAGTCAAGGGCTACCTGTACCTGAAGGCCTTGCTGTGCCAGGCCATCTGGCTGGTATTTAGAAAGCCAGTGGCTTCCCTTGGAGCTGCTCCTGTTCAAAGCTGTTCAAAGGACTGACACCTGTTTTTGGAGAATGTCGCCCACTTGTGGCGGTAGCAACATATGCATTCTTGCCTTTCTAGTTGACACATTACTCACTGGTTGAGCATGCACTGAATGTATTATTAGCCCTTTTTTCCCTATCGCCCTACTATCAAGTACCAGGAGAATCGGAAAATAGCTCTGGACCCATGTGAGACTGTCTGCATATTGTTTACAGGATATTTTGGACCTGGGTAATACTTACTATGTCAGAATTGCTGCAGCAATAGTTGGTGCCACTGCCCAAAGGCTGCAAAACAAAGCCAGACCCTCCGCCTAGGTTTCCTTCTCCAGTGCCAGGCAGGCTATGCTGGGGAGACTGTTGGACTTGGCAGAGTTCTGGAGTCTTTTCAGTCATGAGGTCTGAAGAAGAACCCGGGGATGAAGAGAGCCTGTCTGAGGATCCAAGCTAAGAAAAACATGGCCGGGATGCTTACAGCAAGGCAACAAAGTCCCAGATGACATCGTGTAGCCTCTTTGGACTCAGGCGGGCTGTTTGGGTTCTGTAGCAGGTGTATTGTTTGCTCGTGGCTTCAAGGACTTGGAATTCTAGGATGAGTTGCTGGTTTTCATGTGCTCTTAAAAACGTAGTAGGTACCATGTATTTGATAATAAACCAAGCAATTTTTGGCAGTGCAATCTTAAATTTGTTCCAATACGTATTATCCTTTTTTAATTTTGGTTGACTTACACCGTTGTAAAGTTTTTGTTTATAATTTTCTTCAATTATTGCTTAATTTACAACTACTTTTAAATCAAAGATTCTGGATAAATTTACATAAGCTATTTAGATTATCAGATTCCCCCCATGAATGAATGGTTTTTAACATTATGTCGTGTTTTTTTTAAATTGTCATGTATTATTTTATTGTTCTTATATCTGTTGTACGCCGCCCTGAGTCCTACAGGATTGGGCGGCCTATAAGAACTTTAAATTAAATTAAATTAAATTAGTGTAGAAAAAAATTTGATTTTATAGACATGTGCTTCCAAGTATTTGTAGAATGTGTAATTTTTAAATGTATTCTAACTATAAACTGTTACTGTTACTATGACAAACCTTCCAGAATATTTTTTTTAATGTTA
Organism: Diadophis punctatus similis; assembly: GCA_023053685.1. Classification (NCBI taxonomy): domain Eukaryota; kingdom Metazoa; phylum Chordata; class Lepidosauria; order Squamata; family Dipsadidae; genus Diadophis; species Diadophis punctatus. Next base: position 1,251,076 of record JALIGW010000012.1, read on the forward strand.
CTTTTAACATAACTGCAATTTTTTAAAAAAGTTAGATCATTGGAACACTTATGAACTGTTGCAAAGTTAACTAAAGGAAGCATTTATTGCCCTAGGATTGAAGGTTTTTGGAAGAAGCCAATATATGTTTCAGTCTGAAATATGTAGATAATATGAAGAGGAAAGTGGTTGAAATAACATCTTTCTTAGATTCAAAATGTCCCTGCCTTGCTGGGACTCCCCTATCTTGGAAGGATTGTGTTAGTGATTTCCCAGTCCAATTCAGCTGTATATTTGCTGCAAGTGTTTAGTCCATGCTTAAAGCTAATGAGGCATTTTGGGATAAGCAGTGATTGGAAAGCATAATTCTTCCTGTAGATGCTTGGTTTCGTTAAATGTTTGATTTGAGAATCTGGCTGCAGTTTGAAAGGAATGGAAGACAATCTGCAGGACATTTTGGGAAGCTCTGCATTTCCCATCATTTCCTTGGTGCTGTGAGGAAGTGCGCATGACTTCCAGTCTCATGTTTGTGATACTCTTGCAGTATCTGATTTGGTTTCAGATAACAGATAATAGATTAACAGAGTTGGAAGGGATCTTGTAGGTCATCTAGTCCAACCCCCCGCCCAAGTAGGAGACCCTACACCATTTGATTTGATTTGATTTGATTTGGCTTGGAAAGGATACAAATGGATCTGAATGGTGTTATGAGGTCTGTTTGGCAAGCGGGAAAGACCCTTTGAAAAGTGCTAGAAGGAGAAGGTTTAGAGAGCAAGAGGGCCGGGAGATGGAGTGACCCCAGGCCACCCTAGTCCAATAAAGGCCACCATTAGTTGTGGGATCATGAACTAAAATGTCTGCATCAGTTTTTTCCATTGATTTTGAGCAGGGGAAATTGAGCAGGCTCTTGCCTGAGTCTAACGCAGTGCTTCTCAAATAGTGGGGTGGGGCCCCCTGGGGGGGAGCGGAGCGATGCCAGGGGGGGTGCATGACCTTGGGGAATGTGCTTTTTTTTGCCGCAGGGAGTAGGGTTTTTTTGCAACGAACAATAGCACACAGCACAGAGCAGGAGATATGAAGTGCAGATAACAAACCCTTAAGAGACACCATGGAAAAATATTTAACAGGGATGAAAAGAAAGGAGGAGAGAGACGGAGATAATGAGACAAACATAAGTCTCCCGAAAGCTAAGGTGAGAAATATGATGTAGCATTTGTGGCGCTTGGCTTCACTGTGACTACGGTGGGAGACGAGGAAAGACTGGTATGTTTACTATGTCTAAAAATGTTGGCAGCGAACAGCATGAAGCCAAATAAATTAAGGCGTCACTTAAACACATTACACCCCAATCACGCTGATAAGCCGCTTGAGTTTTTTTCAGCGAAAACGTGCCAAATATTGCAAACAATCATCCTGGCGGAGAGTTGGGGGCGCATGAAATGTTTACTTCTTCCTAGTGGGGGCGTAACAGAAAATAATTGAGAAGCACTGGTCTAACGGGACCTGGCACACAGACAGATGGTGGCCTCCTCCTATTTTGTTGAAGCCATTTAGACAACAAATGCAGGTGTTCCTTTTTAAATTGGATTGTGGAGATGGGAAAGATGCATGTATAATTGTGTGCATCTCTTTTTAATGCTCTCTGAGGTTCTCCTTCCACAAAGGAAGTTCTGTTACGTATAAGGAAATGAGTGCAACCAGAAGAATAGTTTGTAAATGGTGGCTGCAGTGCAAATTGGACAATACTTCTTCCTTGATGCATGGATGTGAACGCACTTGCTTCAAAAAAGTCACCTGCTCTATTCCTCCTCTGGCAGCTCCTGTCCTCTTCAGCTTTTCTTTTTATGTAGTTCTTTCCACAGTATTGGCTAAGAAAACAGACACATTGAATGGAGACTATGGTGCTTATGCCTTTTGTTTCTATCTCATCATCTAGATGAGACAGATTCTCTGCTATTCAGATGGTTATTTTTTCCTCGAGGTTTAATCTCCAAGGAGTCTGGAGAACAGGAGGAATCTCATGAACAATATTAGTTGAATTCAGATGCTGTTACTATCATGTGAGAAGCTGTAAGATCACACACAGATACTATTCTTTCAGTTTGTGGTAGTGATCAGAGCTGGGGAGGATGAGAAGATTTTGAGGGGGAAAAAGACTGATTAAAAACCAAATAATACACTGTGTGCACAATTATTAGGCAAGTTGTATTTTGGAGGATTAATTTTATTATTGAATAACTACAGTGCTCTCGGTCAATCCAAAATGTTAATAAACCTCAAACCTGAATATTGAAGAAAGTCAATGTGAGGTTTTGGCTTTCTTTGGAGAATATTTATGTGTGTGCAACTATTCGTGTGCAGAATTATTATGCAACTAAATGTAAAATGAAAATTTGCCGATCTCACTTGTTTATTTGCATTTGTTAAAGTGAATATTAAACAAACAACTCAAAATGTACAAATAAACATTTCTGACATTTCAAAATGTTGATCTGTTGACGATCAACTTTTTGTGCAGCAGCAACCACAGCCTCCCAGACACCGTTCAGAGAGGTGTGCTGTTTTCCTTCACCATAAATCTCCTGTTTAAGAAGGGCCCACAAGTTCTCAATAGGGTTTAGGTCAGGTGAGGAAGGGGGGCATGTCATTATTCTGTCATCTTTAAGGCCTTTACTGGCTAGCCACACAGTGGAGTAAGTTGATACACACTATGGAGCATTTTCCTGCATAAAAATCATGGTCTTCTTGAAAGAAACAGACTTTTTCCTGTACCACTGCTTGAAGAAAGTGTCTTCTAAAAAGTGGCAGTAGGTTTGGGAGTTGATTTTGAGTCCATCTTCAACCCCAAAAGGTCCAACTAGCTCATCTTTCATAATACCAGTACCAGTACCCCGCCTCCACCTTGCTGGCGTCTTGAGTAGAAGTGGAGCTCTGTGCCCATTACTGATCCAGCCATGGGCCCTTCCAACTGTGCCCATCAAGAGTCACTCTCATCTCATCAGTCCCTAAAACCTTTGAAAAATCTGTCTTCAGATAGTTCTTGGCCTGGTCTTGCTGTTTCAACTTATGTGTCTTGTTCAGTGGTGGGCGGTTTCAGCCTTCCTTACCTTGGCCATGTCTCTGAGCACTGAACACCTTGTAGTTCTGGGCACTCCAGGTAGGTTGCAGTTCTGGAATACGACAGCACTGGAGGATAATGGATTCCTAGTAGTTTCACGTTTGATTCTTCTCAAATCTTTGGCAGTTGATTTGCGTCTTTTTTTCTCAGCACATTTCTTGCGGCCCTGGTGACTATTTGCAACAAAATTTTGATGGTTTTGTGATCACACCCCAATATTTTAACAAGAGTGCTGCATCCCTCTGAAAGACTTTTTACAATTTTTGACTTATCATAGTCAGTTAAATCTCTTTTTTGGCCCATTTTGCCTGAGGAAAAGAAGCTATACTAAGCATAATACTAAACTAAAAGAAATAATGCTAATAAACTAAAATAATAATCAGTTTAAGGTGGCTGCTAAAAATGTAATTGAATAGATTTATTTCTTGTATTCTTAGACCAGAGTAACACCTCCTCCAAGGAGTTTGCCTGCAAAAGTGCTTACAACCTGACTTTTCAAGTGGTTTCTCCTTTTAGCAATGTGCCAGATGAGCAACAATTCTTTTAGCTTATCCATTTTTATTGGAGACGCTCACTACTTGCTTATAACAAATATTTTCTGGAATTCCTGCTAGATTTTTCCAATACTGACGTTTATTATATTTTTTCTGCATTTTTCAAACAGTTGACTGCAGATTGGAACAAATATGATGATCGTTTGATGAAAGCAGCTGAAAGGGGTGATTTGGAGAAGATCTTGTCTGTCCTTGCTAAAAAAGGAGTGAACCCCACAAAACTGGATCTGGAAGGGAGATCTGCGTAAGTAGAAGGATAGGTTTGATTGCAATTATCCCCCCAACCCTGGGCAATTTTTGGGGAAACCTACATGGGCAGCTCTTCATCTAAACTAGATTTTCCAGAGCACGGGTCCCCAACCTTTTGGACCTCAGGGACCACCAAGGTCATAATTTTAAATCCCACTGACCAGTGGTGGGCATGGCTTGATTGGGGGGGGGTCATGTGACTGGGTGGGCGTGACCAACTTTTCTTTTTACCTTTTAAAGCATTTTTAACTAGTAATAAATGGCCTTCTGAAAAACAGGAACACCCCCCCCCCCAGGGCAGATTGGAGCTTGGAATCCCTGAGCTTTCACCCTTTGCCAGTGACAGGACATGCATCTCACCCAAAGGGGCTTTTGCAAGAGGCAACTGGACTCTCTTGGTTTTTTCCTTGAAGACCTTTTGCTTCTGATCCAAGAAGCTTCTTCAATTCTTCTTGGATGAGAAGCAAAACATCTTCAAGGAAAAACCAAGAAATTCCAGTTGCCTCTTGCAAAACCCCTTTCGGACAGCCCTGACCAGGAGGACGGCAAAGCGGAGGCAGTCATATGCCGAAGCCTTCTCCTCATCCCCCACCTGTATTTGGGGGGCATTCCCTCCTGAAGGCGGAACAGCATGCCTCGCCCCACGGCTGCCAGGACACATGCCTCCACACGCACCTCCCTGCAGCACGCCTGCTCTTCCTCGCTGCACAGAGCTGTCGGGGCGCGCGTGGCTCCAGCGCTGCAGGGGCGGGGAGTGGCCACCCCAACTGCACAACTGGACCCCCCCCCCAATGCTGCGGGGGCTGCAGCTGGGCCGGGACCACCTTACCTGGCTGTTCCAAGGCCTCCCGCGGCTGGCTGAGCGCTCGGCTGGCCTCCCCAGCAGGTGCGCTCCAGCAGTGGCTCTGTCCTGGCCAGCGCCATACCAGCTGGGGCTCCGGCTTAGCACCACCGTGCTGCCTGCCATGCAGGCTTTGGAAGGGGATCCAGGGTCTCCACGTGGGCGCTCAGGGGGTGCAGGAGGCCGGACCTCGCGGGCTCCCTGGCGGCTTTGTGCTTAGAAAAGCCCACCAGCTGCAGGGATGCTGCTCCTTCCCGGTTCCCTCCGCCTGCAGGAAGCTGATGGGGCCACCGGGCACAGCAGAGTCCCCCCGCCCCCTCCGCCTGCCCGAAGCAACCCCAAGGTTGTTCTCCTCCGCTATCAGCAGCGGCCACAGTTACTTCTGCAAAACGGGCAGGTGGCCCACGGCCAGCAGGTTGGTGTCACGCAGGAAATCCTGCACGGCTTGGCTCGCCTCGCTGGTGGAGTGCAGCTCATTGCCCAGCTCCAGCCACAGCCCTGTCGCCAGCGCCGGATGCCCCAAGTCCACGTGGAGGCGAACGGCGAAAGCCACACAGCTGTGGGTGGCCAGCAGGTACTCAGAGAGGCCCAAGCCGGGGCCTTGCTGCAGGCGGAGCTCCCGCTCGTGGTGCAGCCAGAACCACGCTGCTTCGGCCAGCGCCGCCGCCTTGCCCGCCGGGTGGCCCAGGCTCTGGGCGCAGTGCGTCACTGCCAGCTGGCACCAGGCCACGTAAGGGAGGCTCTCCTGGGTGCACAGCTCCTGCGCCAGCACCGCTGCTCCCCAGACCGGATGCCATTTACCTCTCCGAGTCCCAAGCGGCAGGAGACAAGGGCTGCCTTGCGCCACCGGCTGGCGCAAATATACCAAGGAGGAATGCTGATGCCGTCCAAATGCAAGTAGTGCTTCGCTCCCGCAGCTTCCAGCCATTGCAACCCCCGCTTTGGCCCACTTGTGCAGCACACCACCACCACCGCAACAGCACCATTATTTCATTCTGGCTGGCAAGGGCTGCATTCCTTTTTGCATATTGCACCACCTGCGAAGTTGCACATTACAAGTGCCAGCCCAGGGCAGAGATTTCCAGCCCCACCACGGCCTGTCCCATATTCCAGAGCTGTAGTAGTCACACTCACAGGACTGGCCCATTGCAGCTCCTCCACTCAGGTGGACTGTCAATTGCGGATGCTAGCTCGGCCCCCTCAAAACTTGTCTCTGGAGGAGGGCTTGCTGAAGTAGTGTGGGAAACTTTGGCCGGGCTCCTCGAGAGATGAGAGTTTGCAGGGGGCCGATCTAGCAGGCGCTTTCTCTCGGGCCTCCCACCCGGAGGCCTCGCAGAAGGAGAGATGTAGGCCCAAAAGGTGGGTGAACCTTCCCCCTTCCCCAGGCAGCCGTTCGGCTGAGCGCGGCGAGTTCTTGGTCTTACCTTCCTGTTCTAGCTCGTGTGGCTCACACCGCTATACTCAAGGTGAGGTTTGCGCTCGGCCTTAAGAGTGGGGGCTGGCGTGTGGGCGGGGTAGCCTTGTGTTCCCGCGCGTGGGCTGGATTAATTGCTCTCGGCCATATCCGGTCCAGGGGCCAAGATTTCTCCACGGACCACCAAAATTTTCTCGCTGACCACCAGTGGTCCGCGGACCACCGGTTGGTGACCTGTGTTCCAGAGGGATGTTATTCCTAATAGTCATTAATATAAACTTGATTTAGTGTTTATTTCTTAGGAAACTTTTATTTATTTTATTTATTAGTGACATTTATATACCGCCTCACAGTGCAAGCACTCTCTAAGTGGTTTACACCAGTAAGCAATGTATATATTTACATTGCCCCCAACAATCTGGGTCCTCATTTTACCTACCTCAGAAGGATGGAAGGCTGAGTCAACCTTGAGCCGGTGAGATTTGAACCGCTGACCTGCAGATCAGTGTCAGCTAATGTGGCCTGCAGTACCTGCCTGTAACCGCTGCGCCACCTCGGCTCTTAAGGAAACCTCCTTAACCCTTACAAAAAATGCAGTAGAATTTTTTAAAAAATAAATAGAAAGCTGTTGGGGCTTTTATCCTGGGAAAAGAATTTCATATTTATAACTCTTGTTGTGTTTTGGAATAACCAGCTTTATTTGAAATTCTGAAATTTAGAAATATTTAGAGAAGCATTGGAGGGAACCACTTTTGCAAACATTCTATTAAATGCTGACAAAATTGATTAGCCTTGAACCTTTCTCTTTAAGCAACACCTGGAAATTCAAATGTTCTTTTATTTAAGCCAAACTCCTATTTCACAATATGAAAAATTCTCTGAAAAAACCTCAGATGTATATTTATGCAGTGAAGGATACCTGACATGATATTGTGGATGAAAAGAATTTCAGGTTGTAATGAAGCAGAAAATGAGTGAAATGTTATACAGGTAGTCCTCAGTTTATGTCCATTTGTTCAACCATGGCAGACCTGAAAATAGGAATGTATGACCAGCTGTGAGATTCCAGCTGTTGCAGCACCCACACAGATGCTTGATCCTCATCTGGGTGCCCAGCTCATGATTACAATGTCACAGGGAGCCACAGTAACCTTTGCAACCTTCCCTGCTGACTCTCCACAGCCAAAGTCAATGGGGAAGTTACCAAGAAATTTGCAAGTCCCTCCAGATTTTTCTCCCATCTGCTCCCCCTCCCCCTCCCCCTCCCAGGATTCCCAGGCGACCTGTGTCAGCCCTGCAGCCCCCCCCTGAGACTCTCACTAAAAAGGAAAGATGTTGGTAATTTCCAAATCTTCTAACACCCAAAGAATATCAGCTGTAAATGACTCCACAGAATGGCTTTCTCTCTGAGGTTGAAAAGGGTGAGAATGACGATTGCTTGGAATATTCTGTGCAAGGTTTCTCGAACCCTTTGTGGCAAGTGAGCCTAGGAGCCGGAGTTGGTTGGAATGGACTTGAGGGTAGCATCTCTTGGCAATATCAAGCCTTAGGGGGCTCAAGGGCTGGTGCAGCTATTCAAAATTAAACAAGGTAGGAAAGGAAATAAAATGTGGCCACACTGTTCTGGGGAGACTCTGGGTCTGTGAGAGAATTCTGGTGCATCTTTTGCCCCCTGCGGTAAACAGGGCAGCGTCTCACAGGGCCACATTCCCCTCCTTAACCTGTTGGGGTCGATCAGTCAATCCTAGCAACACCATAAGCTTTACAAGCATGTTGTTGCACATATTAGTGGGTTATATAAAGTGCAGGATTTAGTTCTACTTTAGCTGGAGCTCAAGAAGGTCATGTTCTAAAGTCCAGCAGCTACTGGAAGGTTATTTGGATATTTTTCTTCTAAAATGTTTATCTCTTCCAACTCACATGTTGGAATAATTTCAGCTCTAGAACTGGGAGCACATTCTCTTGGACTTGGTAGAATTTACTTGTACAGAATGAAATTGTGCAGGTGATCAAGACATTACTCCTCCCCCCTTTTGTTTCACTCAGATTCCATGTTGTAGCCTCAAAGGGTAACCTTGATTGTCTGAATGCTCTTCTTGTTCATGGAGTTGACATTGTCGCCACTGATATAGCAGGTATGATTTCCTTGTTTACAATAGAACAATTGCATGTTGTTACTTAAACAGTTTTGAAAGGTCAACTAATGTATTGTGTATCTGGCCCTGTAAGCCTGTTGGGTTCCATGGTGCTTGTTTTGTTGCTTTGAACTATAGTATCTTATTGACCAACAAACCCCCCCCCCAAAAAAAAAGAGGTGTGGAACTATTTATTCTGCATTACAAATCAATTTAAATTAATAAAAAAACCAGTTTACTTTCTTTTCCTTGAGGTATATAATTTAGTTAAAATATAGCGGCCAATTCCCGAGATCCGTACTACCCCCACCTTACTGGCCTTCCAGAAAGAGCTTAAGACCTGGCTTTTCCGGCAGGCATGGGGCCAATGACCCTAAGATGTGGTCTTGTTAGATCGGCCCATGTATGCATGTTGGAGTGAAACTTCTTTTAAATATTGCTTGTATTTTAATATGTTTTAAAATTGTTTTTACTGATTGTTGTTTCTATACCCTGTTGTGAGCCGCCCAGAGTCCCCCTGGGAGTTGGGCGGCATAGAAATTTTAATAAATTCAAATTCAAATTCAAATTTAATCTGCAATTGGAGCTGCACAGGGTTACCTAAATATGTATAAATCTCTGGGTGTTTGGGGAGGGGGAAGAGGCATTTCTTTGCTTATGTATGTAGCATATATATTCTGGCTATGTTCAGAATTTCCTTGTTAATTCTTCTCTTCAGGAAGGACTGCTCTACATTTAGCAGCAAAATATGGACATGCGCTTTGTCTGCAAAAACTGTTGCAGGTATTAAATAGTCAACAAATTGTTAAATATTATGTCGAAAAGAAAGCATGATAGGGAATTTTGTTTCTTTGCATGGGGAAAATTCAGGACAATATATAGCACTATAGCACTTTTCTTATATACCGCTTCATAGTGCTTTACAGCACTCTCTAAGCGGTTTACAGAGGTCAGCATATTGCCCCCAACAATCTGGGTCCTCATTTTACCGACCTCGGAAGGATGGAAGGCTGAGTCAACCTTGAGCCTAGTGAGATTTGAACAGCTGAACTGTTGAACTAGCAGTCAGCCTGCAATGGCTGCATTTAACCACTGCACCACTTCAGCTCCTCAGGACCTTGATTAGCTATATATAGTAGTTATCAAATGTCCAGTGGGATTTCAAAAAAATGTAAAAAAACCTAAGCAGAAGCTGAATAACTTTGCATGATAGAGGCGCTTTCTCTGCATATGTAATTTCAATTTCTTTGAGGAGATCAGTGGAGGTCAATGCAGGTTTTGTGTGTAGCAAATCTATCCATGGGGTGGGAGGGAAAACACTTAGAAAAGAAGCCTTGCAGATCAAGAGACCACGTGGAGCTTGTGAACTGATTTTGTAGAAAGCTGCATTATTAGAGTAGGTAGGATGTTACATAATAACATCTTAAATGAGTGTTCCTGATCCATGCATGTAACATTTTTAAATGAAAATGTATTTGAAGTGCCGCTTGAAATGTTGCCAGGTTTAGATTCTGTTATTAAAATGTAATGGTAAATATTGAAGGTATTAAATCTCAACACAATGGTAATATACGCTTGGCTCTTCTACAGTACAACTGCTCAACAGAAAATGTGGATCTGCAAGGACGGACTGCTCTTCATGATGCGGGTAAGGGACAGGCTGTATGTGCAACCAGAATTCCTAATGTAATGAGAAAACTAGCAGAGCTACTAACAACATGGAAAAACCAATCATCAGTGCAGATGCTGCTTGTGTTTCACCAAAAGATGGATGATAAATGTTAAGGAACTTTTTTTATTACCTCAGTACTTTGAAACGAATGCATTCTGATTGAGAAATTGACTATTAGATAGTAGTAGGTATTATTAAAACAGTCTAGAGACTTGTTCCATGGATCCTGCAGCCAATAAATAACCTGCCAGTAGTTAAGCCTTGAATTTTCCACCAGTAATATCTGTTGTTTTGCTTCCCAAAGCAATGTCGGATTGTATATCCAGCGTACAGTTGCTATGTGACCATGGAGCCTTGGTGAATGCCAAAGATGCTGTAAGTTCTTTCAGAATCTTCTTTCAGGAATGGCCAAGTTCCTGGTGCCTTTTCTTTTTTAATAAAATTTTATTAAACAGTACAATTACAGTGGTACCTCAGTACTCATTGTTATATAGTTCTGAAATGTGCAATGAGTACCAAAAACAATGAGTACCAAACAATTTTTTCCTATAAGGAATAATGTAGTGAGTCACAAGGCAGCCGACACTAACAAGTTTGTGCATTGAGTACCAAACGAACGATGAGTACTGGGACAAGATTTTCATGTCAACATGCATCGAGTACCAAATTCGCTGAGTTTCAAAGCAGTTGAGTACCAAGATACCACTGTACATCAATAAAAACAAATACAACCAAAAAAAAAAGAATAAAAAGAAAAAAACAGGACATGTGGAAAAAAAATAGAACAGAAAGAAATAAGAATATAATAAAGAAATGAAGTAAATGAAAAAGAGACTCCCGCATTATCACAAATATAATTGTAGTAACTTAAAAACAACAGATGATCTTTTCTTCCTGTATTCCATCTTTTGTCTAAACAAATCCATAAAACCTCATTTCAGTCCCGATGTCAGCAAAAGTCCATTAAGGATTACTGGAGATAACAACTTATCGTATTTTTCGGACTATAAAACGCACCGGACTATAAGACGCACCTAAATTTACAGGAGGAAAACAAGAAAAAAATAGTTTTTGGCCTCTGTGCGTCGCGTTTTCACCCTCCCCAGCAGCCAGAAACGCTCCGCACAGCCTGTTTTTGCCAAAAACAGACCCGTTTTTGCCGAAAACGGGGCTGTTTTTGGGCTCCCAAACCCTCTGTGTGTCGCGTTTTCGCCCTCCCAAACCCCCAGAAGCACTCTGCAGTGCTCTGCACGGCCCATTTTCGCCAAAAATGTGCCCGTTTTTGGCCTGCAGAGTGCTTCTGAGGGCTGGGGATGGCGAAAACACGAGACATGGAGGGCTTGGGAGTCCAAAAACAGGCCAGTGTTTGGTGAAAATGGGCCGTGCAGAGCACTGCAGAGTGCTTCTGGGGGCCAGGGAGGGCAAAAGCGCGAAGTGCGGAGGGCTTGGGAGCCCCAAAAGGCCCGTATTCGGTTTATAAGACGCACCTAAATTTTCACCTACTTTTAGGGGGGGGGAAGGTGCGTCTTATACTCCAAAAATATGGTATTTAACTTTGATCAGATAAACCAAATTATATTTCTTCCTTTTACTTCTAACAATCTTAATGTTTAGTCCCTTCAAATAATGTTGTTAAACTTGATTTCTTTTATTTTTTTCTTTGTCTCTGCTCACAAAATTCTTCAAAATGCTAACAAGCTTACCATATTTTTCGGAGTATAAGACGCACCGAAGTATAAGACGCACCTTAATTTTGGGGGAGGAAAACAAGGAAAAAAGGTCTCTGCCTCCCAGCAATTTGCCAAACAGCAAACAGCAAACAGCACAGATGATATACACTGTTTGCTGTGTATTTCTGTGCATGTGTGCCTGACCCATAGAAATAGCAAAGAATTGGAGAAATGTACATTATGGCAGTATATTAATCCCAGAAAGTTTTCTTACATGTAATCACACTAACTCCTCCTAATTATTTAAATACATCTACTCCAAACATGACTAAGTCAGAGTTTCTCAGCTGGCTTATTTTAATACTAATACTTAATACTAATACTTAATACTAAAACAGGACATTTCAGATTATACTTTTACAGATCTTTAAAATTGATGTGGCTTTCTGGAAGTATTCTCTGCTATTTAAAAGAAGATACAATAGCACTGGGCCTCTTCAGAGCAAGCATTTATTTTAAAAAGCTTCATTTTGTTAAGTTGTCTAGAACAATAATAAAGCAGTCTTTAAAAAATAAGTCTAATAATTTGAACACTCTACAAACATTTAACAAAATAACATATTAACAGAATCTGCCTGTACCTAGGATAGAACTCACAACCTCTTGATTGTGAGGCAAGAGCTCTATCTCTTGAGCCACAGCAGCTCTAGCTTGCCTTCTTGCAATTTTAGCAGTCTAATATTGCCAGCAGTTTATCTCCCAGCAATATGTCTCATCACAGCCACCTTAGTTTCAGTTTCATTTTACCACGTGGCTTGTAAGCCTCAGTCAGCTGTAGGTCGGGAGGCAGATCATCTCTTCTTGTGTTCTTCTTGTGCTTTGCCCTGTTTGCTGCAAAGAGGTAAATTTCTGGCAGGCAGAGGCCAAAGGGTGGGGGTGGCTGGGTGGGGCTACATTCGGTGGCTACACCTCTTTTTGGGGGTAAAAAGGTGCGTCTTATACTCCGAAAAATACGGTATTTTGTAAATCCAATATAAGAAAATTTAAATCACTTTCTTGATTTGTTACTTGTATGTCTCATTTTTAAAGAAATTCAAAACAAAAGCATTTTCCCATGGAAAGGATTCTTTTATAATGAATTTCAAAATCTTATTTCAAATTTATCTGGACCCTAAATCCATTTGCAACTTTCTAAAATGGAAGCCTTGCTTTTGCTGTTTGTTCCCAAAAGTCTTTTAAAAAAAGTTCTTAAACTTGTAGTTAAAACTTTTTTCATTAAGGATTGAAGGAAAATCATCGCTGTAAAACCCGTCAATGCTAAGACTCCCAATAGCTGAAAAGCAGTTAACAAACAATTTCTAAAGGAAGTATTGTATGTGTATTAGTGACATTTCAAAGGCACCAATTGTGCTTTGAGCAAGATGGCTTTCACTTTTCTCCTGGAGCTCTAAACGCACTGGAAATGGCTGTCCTGCATCCTCCTTGTGAGCTTTGTGGAGCCCTTGTGGGCGATCTCAAGTCCACCACTTGTCTGCGGAGGAATTCTCAAAAGAACAGGCATTCTGCCACAGTTACATTCTGCTCTCCTTTTCATGATGCTGGCTGCCATTTCTTCCCCAGAAGTCCAAGTTTCTTGTTCTTTTGCCAGGATGGAAGGACACCATTGGTGCTGGCCACTCAGATGTGCCGTCCAACTATATGCCAGTTTCTGCTAGATAGAGGTGCTGAAGTTAATGCAAGAGATAAGCAAAATCGGTAAGATATCTTCCTGCAAGTCATCTGCAGATTATCTACCTATATCAGTGATGGCAAACCTATGGCACGCGTGCCACAGGTGGCACGCAGTGCCCTCTCTGTGGGCACGTGAGTCATTGCCCCAGTTCGGCTCTGCCACGCATGCACGCGTGGCTCCTGCTGGCCAGCTGGTTGTCGGGCCTCTGCCACGTATGCGCAGTGGTGGATGCATGCGGGGGGCATGCACACATGCGGGGGTGGGGCGCCTGCATGGGGCCACGCATTGCATTTTGGGGGTTCGGGCGCATGCGCGCGCTTTGGGTGCTCGGTCCGGAAAAGGTTAGCCATCCCTGACCTATATGCTTCTGGAAGACGTTAGAGTTAGTTTCTCTGTAGTAAAACCCTACTGAGACCAAGAAATTGTGAGTTTTGGGCCCATGGATTCTGTAACTGGAAATATTTCATACTTGACTCAGAAAGATCTTGACTTGCCTTCCTTGAATTTGGTGTCCAGTTTGGAGATTCTCCTGGATTCACAGCTCCTGCTAGAAGAGCAAGTTGGCAGCTGTGGCCAGAGGGGTCTTTGTGTAATAGCAATAGCACTTTACTTATATACCGCTTCATAGTGCTTTACAGCACTCTCTAAGCGGTTTACAGAGTTCAGCATATTGCCCCCAACAATCTGGGTCCTCATTTTACCCACCTTGGAAGGATGGAAGGCTGAGTCAACCTTGAGCCTAGTGAGATTTGAACAGCTGGACTGCTGAACTAGCAATCAGCTGAAGGTCGCAATGCTGCTTTTAACCACTGCGCTATCTCAGCTCCATCATATGTGCCACTTCTGCCTATTCCTGGGATGGGGGCCCTGTTCTTAGCCATTAATGTCTCATTCACCTCCTTGTGGGCTATTCAACACTATTTGTGGACTGCCCTTGAAGACTGTTTGGAAGCTACAATTGGTTCAAAATGCATTGAGGTGGGTAGTTTTGGATATCTTTTGTAATAGCCATGTGGCACCTGTATTCTATGACCTGCACTGGCTTTCAGTGGGCTTCTGAGAACAGTCCAAGGTGCTAGTTATACCACTAAAGCCCTGTATGGCATATGACTAGGGCATTTGTGGGACCACATGCCCAGAAGCATATCTGAATGTCCCCCACAATCCTTCCATGAATCAGGACCCACAGGGCCCAGGAGGAGTGTCTTCTCGCTGGCAGCTTCTGCCTTGACCTACTAGCAAGCAGTCAAGATCTGGCTTGTTCCCTGGCCCTGTGGGGCAGGAGGAGCAGAATCCCCAATTTGAGCAGTCACGATTGCTGCTCTAATCTCTGATGGTTTTTAGTAGGTTCTAAGGATACCTGTTGTTTCTTTTTATATTTGTTAGTTTGGCTTTTTTCCATTTTTGTACACCACCTAGAATCACATTGTCTGAGTTGGGAAGCCATATGAATGATATAAATAAATAACTAGGTGCTTAATATAATTAAAAAATAACTATATGAAAAGCCCACCTTTTGCGTCCTGCTGGACAGTCACCTGACCCGGGGGACCAATAGGGGGGGAAAAGCGTGACTGTGGTCAGGAGTTGGCGAAGGAGGCCTCGCCTCAGGCAGGTTAGTTGAGTTAGTGAGACTCTTTTGTATTTAAACGGCATTTAAATTTCTGCAGATTTCTGTGTTTCTGTAAGCCGTTCGGCATCACCGTGAGCAGCCACATAGATTTTCTTAAATAATAAATTAAGAAATTGATAAATTAATCAATGATGCGCATGCGGGGAGCCTTTGGATTTTGGTTGACCAGGCTGAGCTCCCAACTCCCACAGTTGCTGCTGGCTTTCCCTTTTTCCTTTCAGGCTCCTCCGGCTCCCGAAGTGGGGAAGGGAGGAGAAGCAGCACTTGAGGGTGCCAGGCGCTCCCCCCCCCCAGCATACAGGGAACTCAGCCCAAAGGGTGCCAGAGGGACATCTGCCTCTGGAGCACTCCCCCCCCCCCAATTACAATATTGAAATTTTCTTTCATAGTTTTTTCATAATTTTGTTTCTTCCAGTTCTGTTTGTTTAGCGACCACTCAAAGCTACAATGGCACTGAAAAAAGTGACTTACAAGTCACTCTTAGGACTATCATACCAACCTCATGGTCACATGTTCAAAAGTCAGGGACTTGGCAAACGGCATGGACTGCATTTGCATGCTTTCTTCTTTCTCCTGCAGGACCGCTCTGATGTTGGGCTGTGAATACGGCTGTAAGGATGCTGTAGAAGTTTTGCTCAAAAATGGAGCCGATGTTACTTTGGTTGATGCGCTAGGCCATGACGGTTTTTATTATGCACGGATTGGGGACAGTGCTGAAATCCTGTCTCTGATAAAGGCTGCCTTTGAAGAATCCAGCAAAGGTACATCAGCTTTCTTTATATTTTCAGGGGAAATTTCTTCTTCGCTCATGATGCTGCCATCTCCTGGTTGTTTCTGCCCATCTGATAAGATCTGGTGGAAGAGGTTACCATTTGGTCCTTTTGTTCATTGTCAGAGGTTCAGAGGGTGTTTTTTTTTAGTCGTTGCCCTCCTTCTTTGGAAGTGCCCTTGCCCTAAGATCCCAAAAGCCACCAAAACTGTTTCCCCCTCCCCCCAGAAGTCTAAGTGACAAAAACTTGGTGACTCTTGTAATTTGGGGGGGGGGGTGTTAATTGATATAGAGCTTATCAAGATTGAAAAACACTTAAGCTTCCTATGACTTGCCAAAGAACTGGGGGGAGGGAGGGGGGAGATGGAATGCGGGAGGCTACAGTCTTCAACTGTGAGAGCCAAGGACAGGTGTTGGCCAAGATGTGGAACAAAAGGCTGATTCCTAATTGGACAATGTGACCTGTTCCATGGGAGGAGGGGATGAAACTCATTTTTAACTACCGGTATGCAGGGTTGTGCGTGAAAATTTAAAGTTGGTTTTGCTTTCTTCAGTGCTGAAATGATGTACTCAATAAAGTTTTGCTTTTGGAATTTTAAAGTTCCTGAAAATGCCTACTTTTATTGGGTCTGTTAATCGGAGAGCTATTTTCTTTCTTTCTGCCATGAAACTTTGTACTTATTTGCTTAATGATTTTGTGTTTTACGGTTCTATCATTTTATTGTTGCTCCGAGCCGCCAAGACTTTAAGATGGACAGCTAACACAAATATAATGAATCAATAAATAAATAAAGCAAGCAAGCTGGTGGTTTATTTATGAAAACAGGGTTTGTAAGCTGTTTACAAGGCACCTTCAAGGAAGCAGGAATTAAATGATATGCTTTTAATGCAAAGATTAGAGGTTAGGTACGGAATCTTGAAACTTGTAATAGGAGATTCCAGTTGTCTTTGATTAGTGAGTTCCTCAAGGCAGAATGTCTTCTTCTTGGACTCTTTGCAAGCCAGACTCTACTGATACTTTTGAGATGAACTACTAATTAACTTCTTTTTCATTTGCACATTGTTTATGTCTAGTATTTCTCCAGTTCCTCCTGAGCCTCAGAGGCATTGTTGATGTGATGGGCACATAAGTCCTTTAAATAAACCAGCATATGTTCTTTTCTTGTTTGCCAGGTGCTGTTAGAGTTTTATCAATTTCCCTTCAGGCTTTACTCTCAACATATCCAGCTTATGTGGCTGGTGGGTGTGTAATCTGTTGAATCCCAAAGGGTTTCAGCTTGAGGCGGCTATTCTAAATCATCTTTGGAATTGATGTTCTGTATTGTTGGATATAAAACATTAATGAAGATGCAGACTAGTAGCTTCTAAAGAATAAGTTTGTTTTTCTTCACGTTCTCCCTGAGCTTGGACGGAATATCTAAACAGAAGCTTTGTTTTTAGCAGGTTACGAAGTAATGAAGAAAGGGCAGCAACTATTGAAGGTAAGGATTCTAGGTGATGTCCAATGTAAGCCTCTAATTTCTGCCCCTTGGAGGTGGTTTGGAGGAAGATCTGCCCTCTGGGGAAGATATTATATTGTTGGCATCACCAGTCATTGTGGCCTTTCTCAATCTGATCAGCTCTCTTTATCAGCCTGTGTGGTCAAACTTGCCATTTCTGTCCAGTCTGCAGTTGCCTAATGTGACTGTAAAGAATGGGGGACTTGTGCTGATGAGGTAATTATTATTTCTGAAATATTTCCTTTCTGAAGATGAACTTCAACATTCTTTTCAGGTGCCCAGCATGCTACCCAAATGGACTCAACCTAATATCTTGGACGAAGTGAGCAATAAACCATTTCTGAAGGAGCACCAGAATGTACAGGTGAAGGAAGTGCCTTTGACTCTGAAAAGAATATGACACTTAATCTATCAGCTCTTGAAAACTCTCACTTTGTTTACTAAACTACTACTCAGAGTCCTGCAATGCCTGGTGCAAACGTTAGACAGTTGCTCGCTTTGGCAGGATATTTGCACAGTCCTGCAGAAGGAACACGTACAAACGAACCACCAAAAGAGAAAGATAATAATGGCCTTTGCCAACATGTCTAACTTGCGCAAATGTCTCATTGATGGACATAAAAGAACAGGATAACATCTTTTGAATTCTTGGAGTGGCATGGTGCTCTTCTGGGCCATGGCAGGCCAATTACATACAAGCAGAAACTCATTAGGTAGCCTGACATTTTTCCACGTGGAGTGTGATGGTGGTGATGGAATAGTACCTGCTGCCAGAACACCATTTTAGGAATACCATTGGTACAATTTCTTTATGGCACAATCATTGGTCCTTAGTCCAGCTGAAGGTCCTTGAACAAACGAAGGTCTTTAGAGGAGGTTCACAATTGCTTAGATTTATTTATTGTTCAAATTTATATGCCGCCCAACTCCCAAAGGGACTCTGGCGGCTAGATGTACCCCAGATGCTTCTTTATCATTGAAGGTTTGTCTTCAGAGAGTGAGAACAAGAGTTTGGTTAGCAATTGGCAACTGATGAGTGAAAATACATGATTTCCACTAGGTCAGGTCTCACGTGTATTTTTAATAACTATATTAGAGTTAGTCTAGGTCAGTTTTTCTTGAAAGGTGGTCTTAGGACTCCTCTAAGACCCTCTCAAGGGACCTTCAGATCAAAATTAAATATTTAATCAATATTAAAATTTGATCAAACAATCATGAGAAAAAGTAATGGCAGCAAATGCATCAATTTTAATTTGGAGGGTTCAATTTTTTTGATTAGTTTATTAAAATATAAAATACAAAGCAAAATAAAAAATAATGGGAAACTAAGGGAAGGGAGAAGTGTGGTAAAAAGAATCAAGCATCAAAATGCAATTTGAAATCTGTTAGACTCAACCCCCTCTCTCCTCATGCAAACATTTATATCTAATCCTTGGTGTTTTCCCTTGCCATGTGAACTTGGAAATAGATTTCTGCCATTGTTTAAAGGGAGCATCAGTTGCAAGTATTGGTAACGTCTGAAACAAAAAAAAGCATTTTGGTAAAATATCTTCTGCATCTTTTCCTGGGATTTTTTTCTTCTCTAGGCGATTGCATTGTATAAAATAACCCCCCATAACTGCTTTGCTGGCATCCCACACAAATCATTAAATTTGTCCCTTTACCCAAATTATTATCAAAATATTCATTCAGCTTCTTTTTACAGTCCTTTACAATCTCCTTTTAAAAATAGATTCATTTAATCTCCATCTATAGTTCAAATTCTTTTTTCTAAGTACCAGAAGAACTGGATTATGATCAGAAAAAGATTTAGGTAAAATGTCAACTTTTAGGATATTATTTGCAAGATTTTTAGAAATCTGTATCATATCAATCCTTGAAAAATATTTGTATCGTTCTGGGAAAAAAAGTATATGCTCTAGCAGAGCCATTTCTTTGCGTCTATTTATGCTAAATTAACCATCATGTCAAAAAATGTCTTTGGTAGTTTACCCTGGGAGGATTTAATCCTTTATAGATGTTCTATCCAAAACTGGGGAAATCATCCCATTCCATTCTCCCAGAATAAGCCAATTTTCATACGAAAAAGGTAGTAATTGCTCCATAAGATATTAAAAAAAATTACTTTTATCACCATTTGATAAAATCCAGTTACTATTGATTTTATTCCATTAAGCTCAATTTCCATTTCTGCAAATCTACCATGTTCATCTGATAAAAGTAACTTAGGTTTGAATTGGGGTTTTATATATAAACCAACTCCATTAATCTTTTTTACACCAGCAGATATAAATTCCTCCCCATGTCTCTTATTTATTAAATACCGTATTTTTCGGAGTATAAGACGCACCTTAGTTTTTGGGGAGGAAAATAGGGAGAAAAATCTGCCTACCAGGTATTCATCTGGCTAGCGTCCTTAGTCTGGTCAGCTTCAGCACATTATTTTATCCCCTGGTTAGGACTTAAAAAAAATCTTCTTCTGAGAGAGTAACAATGAAAGAGCCTGCAAGCCAGTAAGAGCTGGGAAGATAGTTAGCACCTAGTTAGGGCTAGAAAAAAACTTATTCAGAGCAAGTAGAGCAATGAAAAAAACCCTGCAAAGACTTAGGGCTGGAAAAACATTCTTCTGAGAGTAACAATGAAAGAGACTGCAAGCCGGTAAGAGCTGGGAAGATCTGTTAGCACTTAGTTAGGGCTAGAAAAAAAAAAGCTACATTCGAAGTATAAGACGCACCCAAATTTTCAGCCACTTTTAGGGAGGAAAAAGGTGCGTCTTATACTCCAAAAAATACGGTACTTCTTGTTTTGTTTCTTAATATGTGCTTGAAGACAAATTATATCAACATTAAGTTTCCTTAAGTAATGAAATATTTTTTTATACTTAGATGGGGCATTTGCCCCATTAATATTCCATGTTATAAACTTAATCTCCATCCTTGGATCAAATAGTAAGTTCCTGTATGGACATGTCAGCCATATCTTCTTCGGTGTCAACTTTTTGAGGTCGATCTACTTCTAGTTGCTTGTCTAGCCATTTCTTCAGCTGGGTCCAAAATTAGTTTATGTTTGATCAAGAAGTCTTTGGCTTTTTCTATAGAATTCAGTCTGAATCTTTCCTCCTTCAAGTTTATCCCAGCAGAAGCGAATTTTTCTCTTCTTCAGGATATCAGTAAAGAAGGAATAAACTTTCCTTTTTCTCAAGATTCTGACAGGAATATCCTTCAAAACAATTATATCCACATTTTCCATTCTTAATTTAGATTTGAAGTGGCAATCCAAAACATGATCTCTTGTAGTTCTTAAAAAATGGACTAAGACGTCCCTTGGTAATTTTCTTGTAGTAGCAAATCTGGAATTTACTCTATAAATTTTATCTATTTCAAAGCCTTGTCTTTCCAATTAATTAACTGGGCAAAGGCTTTAATCATCCTTACTCTAATATCCTTTCCAGACTGTTCAGGAACAACTCAAAATCTTAATTGGAGTTGTTTTGCTGCCTTTACTTTTCCTGCTCCATAGGGCAATTGAGGATGTATTGAAGTAACCAGCGCTAGCTCCCCAATGGGTTACATGTTCCTGAGGAAAGCCCACCAACCATATTTCCCCTTCTATTTCTCAAAGAGTATTTACTAAAGAAAAATGAGTGCAATCTGCTTCCTTTCGCAGTCATTCAGGGCTGATTCCAAAACATCCCCTATAAGAAACGCACTTCCTCTTCTGGATTGGGAATTATAGGCAATGCCAGCCTTGTTTATTCCACTGGCCTCCTGTAGAGATGCGCTGGGTTCATCACAGTCTTCTTGTTGCATTATCCAGGCCAACCAGAATAAGTCCATGTGTCTCTGCTGCTTTCAGATTAAAAAAATATATTACTTACAGTGCTGCAAAGTTTTCTGCAATAGCATGTAGGGTTTTTTTACTATAATTATTAAGAATTTTAATTACGATAGTAAAAAATTAATACAAATGAAAGTTAAAGACAAAATGGAAAGAAAGAATAAAAAGTGCAGGAAAAAAAGAAAAAATATAATAAAGAAAAATATAAATATAAAGAAATTACTTCCAATATTTTCTGGGGATGGGGATGAATCAGCCAGCGGACTGAAAGCGGCCACTGGCGCTTTCTGCCAGTGAGGAGGGGTGGTGGGGGTCCTGTTTCCCCCTGCTCAGATGAGAGGTCTTTTGCCCTTGGCAAGTGGCCAACGGGAAAACAGGAAAGAGAATCTGGATGACCCTATAAAGGAGAAGATCTCACTTGGGGTGGGAGCTAAGATTAGCTGCAATGTCTGATGACATCCTCACTTTGAATAAGATTATTATTTTTTGTTCCCAGGAATTAGAAAGAGAAAACGAAGACTTGAAAGGAAGAGTGAGGGAAATCCAACAGGAACAACGAATCTTACTAGACAGAATAAATGAGTTGCAGTTGCAGCTAAATGAGGTAACAAGCCCCAGTTTGCCTCATGCTTAACATTTAATTGAGATTGCTGGTATAAAATACCAAGCCTCAATCCTCAGATTTTCCGTTCTTTTTATCTTTTTACCTATCATCCCTTTCTGAACAATGGTTAGAATAAAGGTGATGACATTTTTTCTACTCTGAGGCATGTTCTCTGACAGAAGAGTTCCCAGTCTGCCTTTTGAAGTGGAGTCTCCATTGCTGGAATCTGGCACCACTTTCAGCAGCAGTGATCATAAAACTGCAGCCAGTGTGCCCAAGGAGAAGCTTTGCCTTCTGCAGAGGGATGATGATTTAGCAGTTGAGGTGCCTCCTGGCCTCTGCAGGATGCTTCTCGTGATGATTAGAGTGAGGGATGCATTCATTTTCTCTGGTTTTCCATTTTAAACAGAGTGACCTAGAAGTTTAAATGCTAATCTGCGTTTGGGGATAAACTAAAGCCACATTGTTGGTACCAAATACTTGTCCTTCTGGTTTTGATTGACTGTTCTACCTCTTGTGTCAGAACAGTATTTTTAAAAAGAAGTGTACTGGCATGGCTTCCAAGTCAACTGATGTGCTTTATTAAGTTTTTCTTTATTATGTGGAAGGAAAGAAGGTAATTTTAGGAGAGGCTGATCTCTTTCTTGCTTTCCGTCTTCCCTTCTGCAACTTTGGTCTCAGAATTGTGGCTACTTTGAACTGTCAGAAAATTGGCCAGGAGTTGGCATTGGAAAGGACAGGATTTTTCCTTTGTCTACAAATCTACCATAGTTCTTGTGGTTATTTTTGTGGGGGTATTGAATGCAAGGCAGAAGAAGTCTGTGTAGAGAATATTTTTGGGGCAAATCTGGGACAATATATGAAATACTGAGGGAAAATATCCTTTGCCCGGTGAATTATAGCACTAGCCATTCATGAATGATAGAATTTCAAATATCTGAATATGTGTACTGTTCTGTTTTTAGGAGCAAATGGTTGCTGATGATCTTGAAACTGAGGTAAAAAAGGAAATTCTTTCTATTGTTCACTCTCATTAACTTGAAAGGAAAACATTTTTTCCATCTCCTTGGATAATTGCCCAATAGATCTAAAATCATAAATTAGCGGGAATGGATGTTTTAAAAACATTTTGGGTTGATTGTGCTAACGCACCAGGATTTATGTAATGGCAGCATATGTTAAGTCTCAAGAAACTTTAGGCTGCTTGACTGCTGTACACTGCGGGATATTTCTGTATATCAAATCTATAAAGGTATATTATCCCAGAAAGAGAATCAGACATTTCTGGCTCCCCATAGCAGTGACTGTTGCTCTCTTCTAGAAAGATGAGCTGAGGAGGCTTCTGGCCACAAAGGAAAAGCAACAAGAAGAGAGTCTGCGAATGCTTGAAGCTCTGAAGTCAAAACTCAGGCTCCATGAGGTAATGTCCCTTAATTTGGAAGGCAGTCTTCAGTTCTAGCTGTCCTTTGCAGAACAAGAAAATGTGTGTGTGTGTGTGTGTGTGTGTGTGTGTGAAAGAGAGAGAGAGAGAGAGAGAGAGAGAGAGAGAATGAGAATGAATCACAGAATGTAAGGGGTGGAAGGAATCCAGGAGATCATCTAATCTGATCCCCTGCCGGGATCCACAATTACAGCATCCTCAACAGATGACCTTGGTTTCAGTACTTGCAGTGAAAAAGAGTCCACACACACACACACACACACACACACACACACACACACACACACACACACACACACACACACACACACACACACACACACACACCCACACCCCGGCCCCAACAAAGCATTTTTTTTCATGGCTGAATGGCTCTTGCCATTACAGATTTTTTTCCTGATAAATCTACTTGTTTTATTTTAAACCATTGTTTCTTGCCTATTTTCTGGATCAATTCTACCCAGTGCCTGTGTGGCAGCCCTTCAGAAAGAAATTGGCCATTTCTTTCTACAGTCTCCTCTGTCCAGGCTAAAAGCAGCCAATGCTTCCCGCTGTTCCTCACCCTGAGCCTCTTGGCTGTTGTCTTCTAGGTTCTAGGCTCCAGTTTGTGAATATCCATCCCCAAATGCAGAGCCCAGAACTGGGCATACTAATCTGGCTGTGGTCTGACCAATGCAGAATAGGGTGAAATTGTAACTTCTCTTGATCTAATTAGAGAGCTCAGTTGTGTGCTACTATCTTGTGCATACATTTTGCTGATATGAATGAAACCTCTGTACATTTTACCTTGAATTTTATCATTGGTAATTCTGAAGGAATTTTAAGGAAGGAAAGAAGTCTCATTTAAAGCTCCTGATTGGCAGCCAATTAGCTATGTGAAACCATGTCTGTTTTTTGTGATTTCAGGGTGACCATGCAGCATCTGGAAGCAACCTTAATAACAGTAGGTAGCTTTTGATATCTTCTTCAGTCTTTCTGCACAGTTTTGCAGTTGCTTATTTGTGCAGCCTGTAATTGTGTATCCTTGTGTTTATCTTCCAGGAAGCAGATGAATTCCTAGCAGACTTCTTCCAAACAATGTGTGGGTTTTTTTCAGTAAGCAGGCATGGGAGGCAAGTTGAGGAGATGTGGGTTTGGTAGGCTTCTCCATGTGCAGAGGGAATATGGATGTGCCCGTTGCAGTCAGATGCTGGTGAAGCCTCCCAAGGGATGGATAACAAGAGGATGCTCAGATAGCCCAGGGTTGGACATTTTGTACCTTTAAGAGTTGAGAGAAGGCTGGTTCTTCCAACACTATATGATATTCTGCCCTCCTTGCCTCTCCTTTATCTTCTGCACTCTGCCTCTTTTCTGGAGGAACGTTCACCCTCAGTGTTGATGTTCATGAGTCTTGTGACATCTGTTTTTAGCTGTGTGTATGTGGAGGTAAACAAGGCTTCCATTTCAGATAGGTGGCTGTCCAGTCTCTTCTTAAAGACCTCCAGTGATGAAGCACCCAAAACTTCTGGAGGCAAGCTGTCCCACTGGTTAATTGTCCTCACTGTTAGGAAATTTATCCTTAATTCCAGGTTGCTTCTCTCCTTGATGAGTTTCCATCCATTGTTTCTTGTCTTGTCTTCTGGTTGACCACCTCTTCTTTGTGACAGCCTCTCAAATACTGGAATACTGCTATCATGTCACCTCTAGTCCTTCTTTTCTCTAGACTGGCTATACCCAAATCCTGCAACCATTCTGTCAAGCCTGCCTCCATTCAAAACTCAAGAAAGAAAACCCCCAACTCCATTGATTTAGAGAAGAGGTACTTTTACTAAGTTTGAAATGTTAGCAGCGAAAGCGAGGCAAGATCTGATTCAAAACACTTGAAGGCTACAGATTGAAAGTCACCCCAAATCCCTTCCCCCAGGGTCCAGCACTGGGAGTCCAATCAACGTCCAGTATGATGTTGTGAAAAAGCCTGTCTTCAGGTATTTCTCCCATCTGGAGTCTTAAAACAGGCCTTGATGGAGTGTAAACAATTCCACTCAGCAGTGCCATAATTCATGAGTGCAAACCTCCCTTTCTGTTCTCATGGGACTACATCAGCTCACTTCTCCATCCCAAATACCTGAGCGCCCCCCCCCCCCCGTTACTATGGCAGCTGATAGCAAGCACACTGAAGAAACCCATGCTGGAGATCCGGCTGACACGTTCGTCATATATTTTAGTCTCCAGGCCCTTAATCAACTTAGTTGCTCTTCTTTGCACTTTTTCCAAAGTCTCCGCATCTTTTTTGTAATGTGACTAAAACTGGATGCAATATTGCAGGTGTGGTCTTACTAAGGAGACAAAAACCTGGACTTCCCTGCTCTTAGTGCAATGTCTCAAATGCCACACCATGCTGGCTCAGTTTTAAGAAAGCATTGTTCTCTTCTTTCCATGGCAGCTTTATAATAGGCATTATATTACCATGATAACAAAGACATGTCCATTCATTCTCCCTGTGCTGGAATCTGTATCTTTTCATTAAAGATACAGATTCCAGCACAGGGAGAATGAATGGACATGTCTTTGTTATCATGGTAATATTCAGAATTTGAAAATAACGTTTCGTAGAACATAGTGTAACAAGGTTGGAAGTGACTTGGAGGTTGTCTAGTCCAACCCCCTGCTCAAGACAGGAGACCTAATACCATACTAGACAAATGGCCAACCAGTCTCCTCTTGAAAAACCTCCAGTGATGGAGCATCCACAACTTCTGGAGGCAAGCCATTTCACTGATAGTTCTCACTGTCAGGAAATTTCTCCTTAATTCTGGTTGGATCTTTCTTTAATGATGTTCCAACTGTTATTTCTTGTTCTGCTCTCAAGTGCTTTGGAGAATATGTTGACCCCCCTCTTCTCTATGATAGCTCATCAGATATTGGAAGACTGCTATCATGTGGATAATCTTTCTCTTCGTTGGACTCGGTTTAACCTGCAGACCAGGGGTGGGTTCCTACCGGTGCGGTCTTGGCTGTTCGTCGCCGCCGAGCCGAAGAAGCTGGCGGCGTTTGCGGCATGGGGCTTCCCCCACCCGCTTTCCCGGGACGCCGGGATGCCTCCATTTGCATTCTTTTGCCCTCTGCGCAAGCGCTGCTTGCGCAGAGGGCAAAAGAACGCAAATGGCGGCGTCCCGGGAAAGCGGGCGGGGGAAGCCCCGCGCTGCGAACGCCACCAGCTTCTTCGGCTCGGCGGCGACGAACAGCCAAGACCGCACCGGTAGGAACCCACCCCTGCTGCAGACCTCTTCTTGTCTTTATTGCTCTTTGTACTCTTTCTAGGGTCTTTTTTTACATCTAACATCTTTTTTGTCTCTTGGGGACCAGAACTTTATGTAGAATGCCAAGTGTGGTCTTATCAGTGCAGTATAAAGTGGCACTATCACTTCTCGTGATCTTGATACTTTTCCTCTGTTGATGTATCCTAGGACTGCATTGGCTTTTTTGGCAGCTGCAGCACATTGCTGGCCCATACTTAATTGATGATGGGATGGAATGGAATGGAATGGAATGGAATGGAATGGAATGGAATGGAATGGAATGGAATGGAATGGAATGGAATGGAATAGAATAGAATAGAATAGAATAGAATAGAATAGAATAGAATAGAATTCTTTATTGGCCAAGTGTGATTGGACATACAAGGAATTTGTCTTTGGTGCATATGCTCTCAGTGTACATAAAAGAAAAGATACATTTGTCAAGAACCATGAGTACAACACTTAATTATTGTCATAGAGTACAAATAAGCAATCAGGAAACAATCAATATTAATATATAATATAAATATAAATCGTAAGGATGTTCTCTAAGACTTCTAGATCCCTCTCACAAATACTGCTGTTAAGCCATGTACTACCTATTCAATACCTATGCATTTGGTTTTTCTTGCCTAAGTGTAAAACCTTACTTTTCTCACCACTTAATTGAATTTTTCTGTATAGGGCCCAGTCTTCAAGTCTGTCAAGATTCTTCTGGATCTCGAATCTATCTTTTAAAATGTTAGCTGTTTTCCCCCAGCTTGGTGTCATCTGCAAATTTGATGAAATCCCTTTCTATCCCCTCATTTATATAATTTATGAATATATTGAAGAGCACTGGGCCCAAGGCAGAACCTTGGGGTACCCCACTGCATGCTTCCCTCCATGTAGATGTAGTTCCATTTAGGACTACATCTAGAGTGTGGTTGATCAGTCAACTTGAATCCATCTGGTTGTGATGCTGTTTAACCCAAGAAGTAGACTATGTTCTACTTTGTCAAATGCCTTGCTGAAGTCTAAGTAAGCTATGCCCATAGCATTTCCTTGCTCCACTAATTTAGTCACTTCGTTGAAGAAGGCAATAAGGTTTATCTGGCATGATTTGTTTTTAAAAAACCCATGTTAACTTCTAGTAATTGCCTCGATAGTTTTACAAGGATTTCACCCAGGTATCAGTGTCAAGTTGATTGGTCAGTAGTTTCCTGGATCCACACCTTTTCTCTTTTTGAAGATTGAAACCACATCAACTCTTTTCCAGTCCTCTGATAGTTCCCCAATGCTCCAGGAGCTCTGAAAGATATGGTTCAGTTATTCTGAGATCACATCTGGCAGCTCTTTCAAAACTCTGGGATGTAATCTATCTGGTTTCAGCTGCTAACTTTAAAGTAGCCATTCATACTTGGAGTCTCAGAGGAGATTCCACTCTGAAACTGCTAAACTATCTTGATTTTCAGATCTGTCACCTGTAGTCGAAATAAAATAATATTTTATATCTCACAATAGTAATAGCTTACTATTGCCAGGATGTTTGTGGTAACAACTCTTCTGTATAAAGCCAGCGCTAGATTGTTAAGGAGTTATTGTGCTGTTGAGCACATACACAGCGAAATGTGTTGTGGTTGTGGTGTTGCAGTTTGATATGCATATGAATGCTATTCAGTCAATAAACAGATCAGTTTAGTATTTACAAATAGTTTACTTAAAGTAGTAGCAAAGTTCAATAGGAAGTCCAAGTCATACACGGTTAGTCAGTCAATGCGAAGTTTCTTCTTCTTGCCTATCTTTGTTTTAACTAACAAACAAAGATTACAGCTATCAATCAATTCTACACTATCACAGATAGTTACTCTTTCCACAGCAGCTCTTCACAGCAATTTCACACAGTCACAAAGTCAATTACTCAACAGTGAAGCAGCAGAGATAATCAGCAGAGAGTCAGCACTCCGGAACACACCTTCAAACACACAGAGACATTAATCACCATACAGAGACATTCTGAACATGCTCTCTTGCTTCCTTATATAGTAATCAGCCTTCAATGCATTTAAAGCGATATACACTTAACATTGATTTGTGGCTTGTTCATATATTAGCAAACCAATCGTTTGAACAGGGTTCTAACATAGATTACTAATATTGCTTTAATAAGTTTAATATAATTAGTACTGTATTTTTCACCTCCCAAATGTCTGTGCAAGCATATGGAAATACTTGGTGCATCTGAAGAGATGGAATACCATTTCAAAATTGTTGGTGCAACCAGTGTTTGATTTCTTTTCTTTTTGAAAATATAATATGTGGACATTTGTTTCAAATTAAAGAAGTAATGTGTTCTGTTTTTCTTAAGGGAAAGAAAATGTACTAATGATGGACCCAGGCTATTCTGCAGGATCCCAGGTACCTGAATATTCCATTCTCCAATGGAACTCCAGTTTGCTTTCCAAGTGCGATCCATGTATTATTTGGCATCTAAGTCTGTTACTGGGAACCCCCTGGAGATGCCGTATTCATCAGCAGAGCTTCCTGTAGCTCCACCCGTGAGGAGGCTGGGGCTTTGAGAAGCGAGAACATGCCCCCAAAACTGCCCTCTTCCCCCTGCCTTTTTTTGCTGTCGGTCTCCCCCTGCAACTGTGGTTGTCGACAATTGGCTTTTCTGCCCTTTTGAGGTGGGAAATTCATAAAAACTATAGATTCACCACAAAAATAGCGCCGAAATGTTGGTTTAATGCTATTTAAAAACAAGGCCTTTTCAAAAAGAAAAAAGAAAGAACATAATCTAGGCCAGGGGTGTCAAACAATTTCATTGAGGGCCACATCAAGGCTGTGTTTGACCTCGGGGGGGAGGAGGGTGGACCTGGCCAGGGGGCGTGGCTGGGGTGGGCGTGGCCAGCTCAACATCAGTCATTGAGGCTCCATTTTTGGCTGCAATGGCCTCCTGCAGCCCTCTGCCAGCGAAAAGAGCACAGGGAGGATGCGTGTGGCCCTGCCAGGCTCTGATTTTGGCCACTATGGGCTCCTGCAGCCCTCTGCCAGTGATAATGGTGCTCGGGGAGGCTGCATGCAGCCCCCCAGGCTCCGTTTTCACTGGCAGAGGCACCGCAGGCTGGTCCTTTGCTGTTTCCAGGGCACCCCGTGGGCCAGATCTAAGCATCCCGCGGGCCAGATCTGGCCCACAGGCCTTGAGTTTGACACCCCTGGTCTAGGCTATCTCTTTTCGAATGTAGCCTCCGACTTACTGCAGCCTCCGAACCCTTCCCAAATGCTTTGCATGGCCATTGGCTGCAAACATTGGCCCACTTGTGCTCTCTCTGGGGAGAGCTGGGGAATTGCTGAACTTCACACTCTTCCAGTGCTGACAATTTAAATCTGGAAATGAGGATTCTATTTTAATCTCCAAGTTAGTAAAATTTAGAGACAATACATTTATGTTAGTGGAGGGATGTCCTTACACCTATTTTCTACTTTTTATCTTAAGTATAATTGGTGATCCAAGAAGGCATCATATTTTCCATCCTTCTAAGCAACATTGGCCTGCCTTTTAATCTGAAAAATTATGGAATGAACTTGGGAATGTAGCATTCAAAACACCATAGTTGAACTAGATGGAGGCTTTTCCTTTTACATAAAAAACTTGTTAAAGTTACTGTTTTATAGAAACAATTGTATGAAACTTAACAAATACCTTTGTTTTGTTTAAAGCAAACCCTTGCTTTGGCGCCTGCTAATCTCCAGAGCCGATCCATGGTGAGGCCTTTGGAGCTCTTAAGCCCAACACAGTGTTGCACCTCGGAGACTGATACTCTCAAGCGAGAGCTCAGCAGCATCAAGAGCTGTTATGAGGCAGCAAGAGGTGACCTCAGCAGGCTTCAGGCGGAGCTGTCCCACAAGACTGCAGAATGCAAAGCCCTGGTCTCCGAGTGTGAAAGAATTAAGCAAGAGTCGGATCAGCAGATAAAACAACTGGAAGATGCTTTAAAAGATGTGCAGAAGAGAATGTTTGATTCAGAAGGGAAAGTGAAGCAGATGCAGACCCACTTTCTTGCCTTGAAGGATCACCTGACGAATGAAGCTGCTGCTGGTAGCACTAAGGTGGCTGAGGAGCTGAAGGAGCAGCTGAAAGACATGAAGGCTAAGTATGAGGGAGCTTCAGCTGAAGTGGGCAAGTTGAGGAATCAGTTGAAGCAAAATGAGCTATTAGTGGAAGAATTCAGACGAGACGAAACAAGGCTGGTAGAGGAAAACAAAAAGTTGCAGAAAGGACTTGGCATGTTGAAGGTGGAACGTGAAAAAAGGGAGAGGACTTTTTCCGAGGCAGAAGAGCAGCTGAAGGAAAAGGCAGTGAAATTGACTAACAAATTTGAAAAGATGAAGAGTTCTCTCTCCAGTGATATTGATGAGAAGGACTGGAAGCTAGCAGAGTTGGAGGGAGAGCGTGAAAAGCTGTGCAATGAAGTTCAGCATCTTAGGACGGAGCTTGAGAAGCAGAAAGCTCAGTTTGCTCACTATGTGAAGCCAGAGGAACATAAGCATGTCAGAAGCAGATATGAGCAAAGGGCCCGTGAGCTTGAGAAGGGGCACTTGGAACTGAAGCAGAAAAACCAAGCCTTGCAGAAGGCAGTAGAAAGGGCTCAGATGGACCATAGCCTCCTAAAGCAGCAGATGGAGACCCTCAGGGGTGA
This sequence comes from Diadophis punctatus similis, assembly GCA_023053685.1. Taxonomy (NCBI): domain Eukaryota; kingdom Metazoa; phylum Chordata; class Lepidosauria; order Squamata; family Dipsadidae; genus Diadophis; species Diadophis punctatus. The sequence continues at coordinate 1,282,180 of JALIGW010000012.1, forward strand.
GGTGAAGACCCAGTATGTTCCTTTGAAGATCAATGAAGACACAAGGAAAGTGGTAGGAGAGCTGAACAAGAAGGTGACGGAAACCACTGAAAAATATCACCGGTATAAAGGAGAAACAGAGAAACTACTAGCAGAGAAGCTGTCCCTGCAGGAGAAGGTCAATAAGCTTCAGACAGTTTACATTCCTTCTGAAAAGCATGAGAAGCAAATAGGAATCTTAAAATCTACCTTGGCAGACTTGCAAAAGCAGCTTAATGAACTTAGCAAAAGATACGAAAAAGAGCAGGCCAAAGTTTCTGAATTGGTAGCTAAAAATTCAGCTCTCCAAGATGTCATGAAGGAGCAGTATGTCTCTTCAGAAACTCACGAAGAGGCAAAAGCTGCCTTGAACATCATGCTGGATAGAACAGATGAAGAATTGTCAGACCTGAAAGAGAAGATGGAAGAGGTGAAGCAGGAATATTTGAAAGTCAATGAGGAGAACGGTGAACTGAAACAGAAGTTGAGGGGGCTGCAAAGTCAAATGCAGGCTGAATATCTCAGTACAAAAGACCATGACAGTAAAGTCGCTGCTCTGAATAAAAATATTCAGGACCTTCAGAGAAGCAACTCTGCAATGCTGGCAAAGTACCAAGAAAAGCAAGAAGAAGTGGCCCAATTGCATGCAGAAATTGAAGCCCAGAAGAAGGAGATTGACTTGATTCAAGAATGCATCAAGTCCAAATATGCTCCCCTTGCCAGTCTGGATGAAAAGAAGCGGGACTTTGAGGCAACTGTGTTGGAGCTGAAAAACCAGCTCCTGGAACAGGGGGAACAGCTCAGAATAAAAGAAGAAGAAATCCAGAAACACATTGAGGAAATAAAAAAGTTAACAGCTGCGATCCTGACTGTCCAAACTGATCTGCAGCAAAACTATATCCTTGCAGAGAAGTATCATGAAATGGAGGGAATGTTGGCAAGCAAGGTGGATGACCTGAACAAGGAGTTAAGGGAGCTGCAGCAGAAGTTTGCTGAGGTCACGGGAGAGAAGGAGAGGCTTCAGGAGGAGAGTGCCAGGCAGCGCTCAGAGGTGCTCCTCCTGCAGAGCCGCTTGCAGGGCCAGTATGTTCCTCTGGAGCAGGTGGAGGCCCTGGAGAGGAAGCTCAGCTGCACCATTGAGGACCTGAAAGCAGAACTCGACAGCCAGGCAACCAGAAACCAGCAAGAGCTGCAGAGAGCGCAAGAGCTGCAGCAGGAACTGGCCCATCTACAGGCCACCTCGGTGCCTCTGGCAGAACACTCCCAAATCAAAGAAAGACTAGAGAAGGAAATGGCAATTCTCCAGTCCAGATGGAGAGAGAAGGAGGAAGAAAACCAAACCAGAAAAGAAGAGGTCTCCCAGCTGCAGTCTGAACTTCAGAGTACGAAGCAAGCACTAAGCAAGCTGGAGAAGAGAGAGGTGGTGGAGGCATCTGAGCACAAGAGGATGAGAAGCAGGCTAGAAGACCAGGTGAGCAGCATGGCTGAGAAACTGGCTGAGCTGACTAAAAAGATGGAGAAGCTGCAGGACGATTCACTGAAGGCAAATGCCGAGGAGCCATCCTTGAAGGATGAGAAGGAGCTGCTTCAGCCAAGAAACGTCAACATTGAGCAGGAAATCAAAGACCAGAAGGAGCGGTGTGACAAGTCTCTGAGCACCATTGTGGAGTTGCAGAAAAGGATCCAGGAGTCTGCCAAGCAGGTGGAGGCCAAAGATAACAAGGTGAGCCAGTTGAAACGGGGAAGCTGAGTTGCCTGAGGAGGGGCAGAGGAGAGCCAGGCTGGCTCCTCCCAGATTTCCTTTCAGTAGCTTTGGAATGGAGTCGCATTAGAGAAGCATTCTTGTTGCATCTACCACACATGATTACACAAAGCTGCATTTATAAATCCCACACAAGTACTTTATGGAAACCCCCAGGGACATTAAATTGCCAGTAGCCGCCCTGAACTCTTGGGGACCTTTACAGGGATTTCCAGGTGAGCAAAAGCTGCACCATCAGGTTTTGTGCTCACATGGAAGCCACTGGATGTGCCAGCATTACATACATTTTCTTCTGAGACATTTGGAGTCGTGTGTGTGGAATTTGAAAAAACTTCTACAATTTATGGAAGCCCTTCCTGGAGTTTTCCCCGCGATGAAAACATCTAGTGAAAGGCTGAATAGGACCCTACCCTAGGTTAAAAGGATTATCTAAACCTGCCATTGTTTTTTCACATATTTCTTAATCACAGTAGTCATATGCCCACCGTCTCCATTTAGACTCCTGGTAGCTTACATGCAGTCACTGTAGCATAGCAATAGCACTATAGCAATAGCACTTTTCTTATATACCGCTTCATAGTGCTTTACAGCCCTCTCTAAGCGGTTTACAGAGTTCAGCCTCTTGCCCCCAACAATCTGGGTCCTCATTTTACCGACCTCGGAAGGATGGAAGGCTGAGTCAACCTTGAGCCTAGTGAGATTTGAACAGCTGAACTGTTGAACTAGCAGTCAGCCTGCAATGGCTGCATTTAACCACTGCACCACTTCAGCTGCTGGCAAACTCTGAGGGGACATTGCATTATCACAGCGTTGCCATTTAATAAAAAATAACATTGGTCAGTCATCATTTTAAAACTCTCAGGCATTTTGTTTTCTGACCTGAAGTCTCCCTGGAGTTGGGTGGCCTGCTTGCCTTCTTCCTTCTGCAGTTGGGATTGATGGTTTAGCAGATAGTCATTCCAAAGCTGTTGATGTAGCTGACAAGAGCTGCTCAGCGTGGAGATGTCTGCAGTTGTTTCCTACTTCCTGCCTTTTTATGTTATGCAAGAATTCCATGTAAAAATGGTGTCAGCCCTCTTTTGTGGGCAAAGCTGAATTTCTGTCCTCTTCTAGATGAACGTGCCCAAATCCCAGGGATTGGGTTGTATTTTTTCTCCTTATTTGTGGGCCGGGGGTGATGGGAGGGCAGGACTTTCTTGTTCTTTTCATTGGAATTTTATCAATATCTCTCTTGAAGATAACGGAGCTTCTCAATGATGTGGAACGGCTCAAACAGGCTCTTAATGGCCTCTCACAGCTTACCCACAACATTCCTGCAAAGAGGCAAAATCCACAGATGGAAGTGCTCCAGAACCAGGTGAAGACTCTGCAGCAGCAGCTGGCTGTAAGTAGGGATCTGGGACACGAGGACCCATTGCAGCGTGTTAGGAGCGCCAGGCTTAGATATGGTGGGAAAATAATCTCAGTCCTTGCATGACTTGCAACTCTGCACATCTGCAGAAGAAACCTGAATGCTGCCTGTGAGTGCATGGCCCCTCCCTTCCATTAACACTTGTTTCCTATAAAAGACAATATATATTGCTGTGCTGCCCCTCTCACTCACGCACACACAAAAGTGTGGTTGTAGAGAGTTTATTAATGTTCCCCAGCAATTCCCTTCACCCAGCCTCAGAGCTGTCCCAAATAAATCCAGCCACAAGCAGGCCAAGGTTAGTCCACAAAGCAATGGCCAATAGTCCATAAAACAGTGGAAAGTTGCTCCAACAAATAAGTCCACCAGGCCAAACTGAAATACACCCACAAGAGCTAACTTGGTGAGAGATGTTCAGTGTCTCCAAGACACAAAGTCATGCAGGAAGCACAAGGAACGCACAGCCATAAACAAAACATGTTCGCAGCAATGCTTCCCTCTGCCTGCCGTGATAAATAGCTTTCCAGTGCAACCCTTCAAGACAGGCAAGGGCCTTCTCCCGAGTATTCTGGCAGATCTCCATTGCTCTTGTCTTTTTTCTGTCTTGTGTGCTCTCGGATCCACCGTGGAAGGTAGCTCCTCCTCATTGACCTGCAAGCTGACCCCAGCCGAAGCCTCCTGTAAATCTCTTTTGGCTGGCCGTTCAGAGTCATTAATTAACCCAGTTCCTGATGTGCCAGGAATGAGCTCATCCTTCTTTGAGCTGGCCTCCGAGGGAGAATCAGAGGAGTCCAAGGGAGACCTCCTGCTTGAGCAGGGGGTTGGACTAGATGACCTACAAGGTCCCTTCCAACTCTAATAATAAATCTAAAATCACAATAGCTTAGGTGGAACTGTGGGTCCTCTCTGACCTTGGTGGTTCCTTGCAGATGTTTCATGACCTGACTAGATCCCATTAATGCACTGCTAGTTTGCAAGCAAACAGCCAAGCTCAGAGAGCACCAGACAGACTGGCTATCTATCTGTCTTGTTTGTCTGTCTATCAAATTTATTTATTATTTATTTATTATTTATAATCAACAACTTTGAGTGGCTTACAGCATAAAAAAATTAAAAACATTAAAATCAACAATCATAGAACACAGTGGATAAAATCATTAACAAATAAAATCATTAACATTAACATCAGGTGGGAAAGAGCATTGCCGGACACACAGGGTGGGGAGGTGGGATTAAGTTTTAATTCATCCACCACCTCCAGTATGAAGCTCCTCCATTGGATCCCAAGCTGTCTTAAGGCTCTTAGAAAAGGTCAGGAGGGAGGGAGGGAAGATGTTCCAGAGGTCAGAAGCCACTCGGAAGGCTCTTCTCCTGGAGCCCGCCAGCTTTTTAAATCTTTTCCTTTTAAATATGATTTTTTTCTGGGGTACGCCAATATTTTACTCTGCAAGAAAACAAGCGAGCTCAGAAGCACCAAGGAGTGCTCCTCAATGTGAGCAGTGGATTAAACTCTCAGGGGGAATTTCTAGGGGTGTCAGAAGCTTCAGTCCTCTCCTCAACGAGAGTGAAGCCAATCAGTTTGATCATTTCAGGTAGAAAATTAATGGAAGATTCCTTTGCTTTAGGATGCTGAGAGGCAACACCAAGAAGTCATCTCAATATACCGGACACACCTTCTTAGTGCTGTTCAGGTGAGTGACCTTTGGGGAGGGGGTTCGCTTGGCCTGGGGGGCTTCTTCCAGTATAATTGCTCTCATGCTTCAGTGTGACTGCTGCCTCCTTTAAGGAGACTTATCCAAGCAATCCAACTTCAGAACAAGAATGGACCGGTCTTAAATGTTTAGTAATTTACTTTTTTAAAGGTCTCCTTTTAATTTTGCAGGGTCACATGGATGAAGATGTGCAGGCAGCCTTGCTCCAGATCATCCGCATGCGACAGGGACTGATTTGCTAGGGGAATTGAGGCTCTGGCTGGCTCCTCAGGCTGCAGGCAACTTTGCCAACTTCTTAACGTCCCTTAATGCTTAGGAGTTGGTAAATCCCGCCCCCCAGCTGCTTGTAGCAGGAATATGGAAAAATATTTATACAAACCCATGTTTAAACAAAAATGAAAAGATCACTCGTGATTCGAAAAATATAAGTTTTTATTTATAGGTAGTCAAAATGATGACCAAAGCGAAGTTCTCCTGAATGTCGGATTGACAGCCCTAAAAGAATGCTAATCCCGCCCTGCCCAGACATCTCCCCTCCCCCTCCTTGCAGATGTCAGGTCCTGAGCCAGGGAGCTCAGAGAAGCCTGCGTCTTCTGGGGTGGGGGCTGGACCAGGCTGAAGGTGTCCTCCTGGGACCGGCCTCAAGGCTCCCCCTGTGTTCCATGGCGGCTTGGCTGGCCAAGCTGCCTCTTTGAAGACTAGCTAAAAGTAGTAATGCCTTTTTATTGCTGTTTTCACGAGAGAAAAATACATCAGATAATATTTTGGTTTTTACAAGTTAGTTTTTCACAGAGTGTTGATTACTGATTTATTTGTAGTTTTAAGGACAGCAGGACTGGGATAGATAAAAATGAAAAGCTGTTATGAAATCTTGAAATACAGTAGCCTAAGATTTGTGTTCGATCATTTATTACTTTAAAAAAAGAAATCAACCGTTTACAGATAAGCTAAATAACAACTAAAATAGTTGGGAAAATTAAAAAAAGTTTTTTTAAAAAAATGCAGAAACAAAATAGGAAAATACCTATGCCTCTTGTAGTGGGCTTGGCTGTACTGCTGGACCCTCCCTTTGCAGCCATGAGTTGGAGGCGGGTCAAGGGCCGAAAACGTTTGTCCTTTCCAGATCTGTGGCTTGCTGAGGGAGGGGCATCTGTCTTCCTAGAGCAGCAAGTACATCTGTTCAGTTACCCAGGGAACTTAATTGTGTTCTTACGTATATTGGATGAACAGGTGGCCGTGGCTGTCAGCTGTGGCTCCATTCAACTTGGAGTGGGGAACTCTGCTGAAAGGGGCTCCCAGAAAGACCCCTTCCTCTGGGAAAACATTGCTCATGCTGTGAGGCCTGTGCCTTAGCTTGTGCCAGTTGGATTCAAACAATGGACCCCAATTGCTCAAATTCTTTGATTTTATGCTAAGGTGATTAATAGCATCTTAAAATACAGTATTTTGTAAATTGTGTATGATAATCCACTATAAAGGATATTATTTATGCAGGAAAAGCCTTTTGGTGAGAAAATTAACTTGGCATAGATGTTATGTGTTTTAGGAATAAATATAAAGGACTGGAAAGTTTGGTGTTGCTTTTTAAGTAACTTTGGAATCGTTCCAAAAGCAGATATATGGAGTTCTGGGTTTCTGGGAAAAAATCCACCTTTTTACATGGAAATATTAAAAGCAGATTGCTTCAAAAATGCCAGTTACTTATGTTAAGTGTCTGAAGTTCAGCACGATCTTGAATACTTGCAAAACCACATTGTGCCTTTGGAGGTACTTGTGTGCTAAGACAGGATGTTGCCCTGATGGGCTTCTGAAGATGGCTCCTTGATTGGCAAGGAGAATGCCTCTTGTTTTGCTCCTCTGGAAGGCTTAGATTAACTAATTCACCAAGTGCTCTTGTTCTCAGCAACTTGAATAACTGACAATAATTGTCTGTTGTCTGTCTTAAAAGTATTATCATTCTCTTTTCTCTGGGAGGCATTTATGTATTTCTAGTCTCCCTTTTACACTACATATCAATAAACATTTATTTTCTGTGTAACGTCTACTGTGCTTTATTGAAATGACATGCTGCCGTTTTGGGTGGGTGAGCTGGGATACAGCAAAGAATCCTGGAGCACTATCGGGGGGACTGAAAAAGAGCTGATGTGGTTCCCATCTTCAAAAAAAAAAAAAAACCAAACAGACCCAGGAAACTACAGACCAATCAGCCTAACATCAATACCTGGGAAAATACTGGAAAAGATAATAATAAAAAAACAGATCTGCCAACATCTAGAAATGAGTAAAGTAATGACTAGAAGTCAGCATGGATTTGTTAAAAACAGATCATGCCAAACCAATCTTATTTCATTATTTGACATAGTGACTAAATTAGTAAACCAGCGAAATGCTGTGGACATAATAGACTTTAGCAAGGCATTTGACAAGGTAAATCACAACCTACTTCTTGGTAAGCTAGAAAAAAGTGGGATAGATAGCATCACCATCAGATGGATTTGTAACTGACTGACAAATTGTTCTCAACGAGTTTTTTTTTGAAGAGTTTGTATCCTTCTATCAGTGTGTTCCAGTCGTGAGTTTTGTCCCACCAAGTTTCTGTTATTCCAACTATGTCGTATCTACCTTCGTGTATTAATATTTCAAGTTCACCCTGTTTGTTCCCTAGACTTTGTGCATTTGTATATAGGCACTTGCGATCTTTATGCCTGTCTCTGGGTGTGCTTCCTGTGTCTTCTATTTGGTGTTTGATTTTGTCTTCCTTCCCATCCCTCCTTACTTCTTTATTTGCCTTGCTTACTAGGGGTTTTTGCTTGGAATTAGGTCCTGGAGATCCTAAAGATTGGTCACCCTTCCCCCTCATTTTTAGTTTAAAGCCCTCCTGATAAGTTGAGCCAATCATTTTCCGAAAATATTCTTCTCAGTCTTTGTGAGGTATAACCCGTCCCTTGCCAAAAGCCCATCTTGGAGGTAGTACAGTCCATGGTCCAGGAATCCAAAGTTTTTTTGACGACACCAGCTCTTTAGCCAGTGGTTCACTTCTAGAATTCTTTGTTCTCTTTTTGGATATTGTCCTTTCATTGGCAGTACAGATGAAAAAATTACTTGTGCACCTAAGTCCTTGGCTTTCTTGCCTAGCTGCTCGTAATCACTCAATATTGTTTTCAAGTCTTTTTTTGTGTTGTTCGTCCCTACATGTAGTACTAGAAGGGGGGTAGTAGTCTGTGGGTTTTATTATTTTGGTTAGTTTCTCAGCCACGTCTTTGATTTTAGCTCCAGGGAGACAGCATACCTCTCTGGATTGATTGTCTGGTCTACAGACGGCAGGTTCTGTTTCTCTGGGAATTGAAGCTCCTATCACCAACACTCGCCTTTTTTTCCCCTGGGGATGTTTGGGGTGTTTTTTATCTATCACAGTAGCATTTGATGGTGCTACTTTATTAGGGGCATTTGATGGTGCTTCTTTTCTATGTGTCTGCTTGTTTTCTTCTATTGGGAATCCATGATATCGATTGCTTAGCACCAGTGGGGCTACACCAGAGTGGGTTGGTTTGGACAGTGGTTTTGTACTAGATTTGTGTTTTTTTCTGTGAGTGACATGTTTCTATCTGTTTTCTTCCTCTAAGGGGTCAACTCTTTTAGAAGTTGCTTGGTCATTTTTATGTTCAATTTGTGCATATTCTTTTTGCAAGGTTTGGGGTTTCTCATTTTGTTGGTTGAGTTTCAGAGTGGTTAGAGTTTCTTCTAGACCCTTTACTTTTTCTTCTAGTAATTTGATTAATTTACAGTTGGTACATATGTAGTTTGGGTATTCTATGGGCATAAGCGTGTACATGGAACATGTTCTGCAGATCACAATAGTATCTGTTCCTTCTTCCATGTATGGTATTTTTTTTTAAGAGAAAAAAATTGAGAGTGAAAGTGTCGAGTGTTTTACCACAGATTTGTAAAAGGGAAAAATGTCCAATTTGGAATACAGATATTCTAACAGGTCAATTAATTTTTTAAAATTTGGGGGACTCAAGCCTAGCTAAAACTTTAAGGTTCTAATATTTAAAGAGTGCCTTGTTTAAGAGTTTAAAGTTCTATCAAGGATCTCCCTATGGCTACCTGGGGAGATCCTTGAAATAACCGGGCCAAAATCATATGTGGTAGGCCTAGAAGATGGTAGAAAATGGCGGCGCCATGTGGACCAATTATGCAGTCGCTGGCCGTTAAATGCTGACTGGGGAGTAGGCCCTAACAATGTCTTCCCTACAGCTACTACTGGTCCAAGGGAGCTGGATCACTTATCTGATGAGCCGAAGGCGCCACCCAGCGATAGCAGTGAGTCCGGCCCAGCCGAATCCGAGACCACACCCAAGCCGTTCCAGGAGGTTCCACAGATGGAGCCAGAGAGAGCAAACACATCCTCTCCACCCAAAGCCAACGCCCAAACTGAATTGCGCAGGTCAGCCAGAGAGACAAAGCGTCCTGCATACCTAAATGATTTTGTATGCAAATGTCTTGGGCTTAGCCAAGGGGGGAGGGATGTTCAGGGCCCTGGATCAAGCTGCTGCTGTTGAATGCCAGGTCGATTACTAACAAAGCACCCCTCGTACGGGATTTAATCCTGGACGAGGGGGCTGACCTGGCATGCATAACGGAGACCTGGCTGGGCCAGGAGGGGGGTGTTCCCCTCTCTGAGATGTGCCCAGACGGGTTCTTAGTTCTGCATCAGCCGCGACCCCAGGGAAGGGGAGGAGGAGTGGCTATTATAGCTCGCTGGAATCTTTGTCCTCGCAGGAGCTCTACCCCGGAGATTGTTGGGTGTGAGACGCCCCTTCTGAAGTTGGACTTAGGGGTTCAGGTGGGCCTTTTGCTAGCGTACCTGCCTCCTAGCTGCGTTGCAAAGGCCCTGCCTGTGCTGCTCGAGGCGTTAGCCGGGCTGGCGATTGAGTTCCCCAGGCTTATGGTGCTGGGGGACTTCAACCTGCCTTCACCCGGCAAAACCTCGGATGCAGTCCAGGAGTTCATGGCTTCCATGACAACCATGGACCTGACCCAAGTAGTTCAGGGTCCGACTCATGAGGGGGGGTCACACGCTTGACCGAGTGTTTCTCTCGGGGCAGTGGATAGATGATCTGAGGTTAAGGGGTTTAGTCATTTCGCCCTTGTCGTGGTCAGATCATTTCCTACTGAGGTTAGATTTCATGGCACCACTCTTCCATCGCAGGGAGGCGGGACCGATTAAGTGGTTCCGCCCCAGGCGCCTAATGGAACCAGAAGGATTCCAGAGGGAACTTGGGGAGATACCTGTATCCTTGGTACACAATTCGTCTGAGTCTCTGGTAGCTGCCTGGAACAGGGCGGCATCAGGGGCGTTAGATCGAATTGCGCCTTTGCAACCTCTCTGTGGTAGTGGATCCAGGAGGGCTCCTTGGTTCACGGAGGAGCTCCGGGAGATGAAATGCCACAAGAGATGTCTAGAGCGACGGTGGAGGGCCAATAAAGCTGAATCTGACCGAACACTACTAAGAACTTTTATTAAGTCTTATTTAGTGGTGATACGGGCGGCAAAATGTTCGCATTTTTCCGCTCTTATTGCATCTGCCGATTCACGCCCAGCCGCCCTGTTTAGAGTGACTCCCTCCCTCCTTGCTAAGGGGGGAGTTGAAGAACCCTTACAGGGCAGAGCTGAGGAATTTAGTCAGTTTCTGGCGGATAAAGTCACTCAGATTCGGACAGACCTGGACTCCGGTTGGACAGGACAGGCCGAGATGACAGGGTCTGGTCTTAGTCCTATTATATGGGATGAATTTGAGCCTATCACTCCTGATGATGTTGACAAGGCCATAGGAGCGATGAGTTCCTCCGCTTCTTTGTTGGACCTGTGTCCCTCCTGGCTGGTTTTGGCCAGCAGGGAGGTATCCCGTGGCTTGCTCCAGGCGGTTGTGAACGCTTCTCTGAGAGAGGGATCCATCCCACAGCCCTTAAAAGCTGCAGTGGTGAGGCCCCTCCTCAAGAAGCCTTCCCTGGACCCGGCGGATTTAAAGAACTTCTGTCCAGTCTCCAACCTACCCTTTGTGGATAAGGTTGTAGAGAAAGTGGTGGCGCTCCAACTCCTGCAGTTATTGGAGGACACTGATTATCTAGATCCCTTTCAATCGGGTTTCAGGCGCGGCTACAGCACGGAAACTGCTTTGGTCATCCTGATGGATGATCTCTGGCGAGCCCGGGATGGGGGGTCATTCCTCCATCCTGGTGCTACTTGACCTCTCAGCGGCTTTTGATACCATTGACCATGGTATCCTTCTGTGCCAACTCGGCGAGTTGGGAGTGGGAGGCACCGTGTTACGGTGGTTCTCCTCCTACCTCTCCGATAGGACGCAGTCGGTGTTGACAGGGGGTCAGAGGTCGGCCCCTTATTTGCGGGGTGCCTCAGGGCTCGGTCCTCTCACCTATCCTGTTTAACATCTACATGAAACCGCTGGGTGAGATCATCCGACGACACGGGGGTGAGGTATCAGCAATATGCTGATGATACCCAGTTGTACATCTCCACCCCGTCTCAGTTCAGGGAAGCAGTTGATGTAATGTGCCATTGCCTGGACGATGTTAGGGCCTGGATGGGAATGAATAGACTCAAGCTCAATCCTGACAAGAGCGAATAACTGTGGATATTGCCCCCTAGGGATTATGTCAACTGCCCCTCCTTGGTTCTTGGGGGAGAGAAATTAGCTCCCTGGGAACAGGTTTGCAATTTGAGTGTTCTCCTAGATCCACAGCTAAAATTGGAGCAACATTTGTCAGCTGCGGCTAGGGGGACCTTTGCACAGGTTCACCTGGTGCACCAATTGCGACCCTACTTGGAGAGGGAGGCCTTACTCACAGTCACTCACGCCCTCATCACCTCATGGCAGGATTACTGTAATGCGCTGTACATGGGGCTACCCTCAAAGACTGCAATTGGTGCAAAATGCAGCTGCGCGAGCTGTGGTGGATGTTCCCAGATACACCCACGTAACACCCATTCTCCGCCAGCTGCATTGGCTGCCCATTAGTCTCTGGACGCAATTTAAGGTGTTGGTTATGACCTTTAAAGCCCTACATAGCTCAGGGCCAGGTTACCTCCGGGACCGCATCCTACCGCATACCTCCCTACGACCGGTTAGGTCCCACAGAGTTGGTCTCCTCCAGGTCCCATCAACCAAGCAATGCCGGTTGGTGGGACCACGGGAGAGAGCCTTCTCTGTGGGAGCCCCATCTCTCTGGAACCAACTCCCACCAGAGATCCAGATTATCCCCACCCTGCTGGCCTTTACGGCCGTGAAGACATGGCTCTTCTTGCAGGCGGGGTGAAATAGATCTGAACTCCCCCATGGATGATTGGTTTTTAACTTTTGTAATGTTTTAAATTGTTTTTATTGTATTTATGATTGTTCTTTTTTGTTGTACGCCGCCCTGAGTCCTACGGGATTGGGCAGCCTATAAGAACAATAAATTAAATAATTAAATTAAATTAAATTAAATTAAATTAAATTATTAAATTAAATTTTAAATAAAATTAATTAATTAAATTAAATTAAATTAAATTAAATAATAAATTAAATAATAAATTACATTAATTAAATTAAATTTAAATTAAATTAAATTAATTTAATTAAACGTGTCCTGGGATTTACATGTTAGCTGAGATGTTTACAACCAGGTCCACTCTATTGAGCAGAGAAGGTAATCACTGATTGGTTCTTCCCAGCCGGGGCTCTCTATTTAAACTGGAGTCACCGGCTGGGCTTTTGTTGTTGTTGCTCACTGTAATCAATAAAGAGCTGAAGTCAACTCAACCTGCCTCCTTTTTTAAAAAAAAATTTAATTGGAATTTTTTTTAATTGGAATTTTTTTAATTTTTATTGGAACTCAACAGAAGCCCAACCGGCCAGCGCACCCACCTGACATCTTGGGACATGGGGATTGGATAGATTGCCCAGGGGGGCTATGAGGGAGGGTTTTGGGATTCTTTGTATATGCATTTAGGCGCCTTTTGCCTCAGAACTTGCTTTCCTTTTGTCGCTATCGGTTCTTGTCTAGTAAAAGTACTCATCTCTATCAACATTGTTAAGGAGTTATTGTGCGGTTGAGCACATACACAGTGAAATAGTGATTGTGGTTGTGTTGCAGTTTGATATGAATGCTATTCAGTCAATAAACAGAATACGCTTAATATTTACAAATAGTTTACTTAAAGTAGTAGCAAAGTTCAATATAGGAAGTCCAAGTCATCCACAGTAAGTCAGTCCATATGAAGATTCTTCTTCTTGCCTATCTTTTTTTAACTAACAAACAAAGATTACAGCTAACAATCAATTCTACACTATCACAGATAGTTACTCTTTTCACACAGCAGCTCTTCACAGCACTTTCAAACAGTCACAAAGACAATTACTCATCAGTGAAGCAGTAGAGTTAATCAGCAGAGAGTCAGCACTCGGGAACACACAGTCTTCAATCATCATAGTCATTCTGAGCATGCCCTCTTGCTTCCTTATATAGCAATCAGCCTTCAATGCTTTTAAAGCAATACACACAACATTGATTTGTGGCTTGTTCATATATTAGCAAACCAATTGTTTGAACAGGGTACTAACAAACATGGAGTTGGGGTTTTTCTTTCCTGGACTTTGAATGGAAGCGCGCCTGACAGTAAGTTCAGGACCAAATGTTGCATTCCTGTTATCATCACAAGTAATTAATAATGAGGATGCCTTTTCCTTTTATTTTATTTTATTTTATTTAGGATTCTTATATGCCGCCCTACTCCCTGGGGAACCTTCCTCTATGACTGCTTTTGCTTTCCCAGATTTGCACAAATGGCTTTCTTCACTCTTTCCCCCACACCCCCATTATCTCCTTTAACAAAGTTGAGATATTTCAGTCTGGATTATGGTGGGTTGACAGTGGGACTGGTGGCCTATGGCCACCACAAGATCTGCTTGCCTTTCCCATCCTTGAAGCAAAGGCAAGGCAAGGATCAGTGTCTTCCCAGGCCACTTTGGATCAATCACTAGGTGACTTTGAGTTCTAGTCCTGCGTTAGCCATTAAAGCCAACTGGGTGACTTTGGGCCAATCACTCTCTTTCACCTTTGGGGGGTTGAAGACGAAGGGAAAGAAGATGAAGAAGGAATGTTTGCTGCCTTGAGTTACTTATAAAGTAATAAAAGCGGGATAAAAATCTAATAAATAAATAGAATAAAATAAAAACATCATTCAGCTTCATGCAATAGCAATGACTCTGCAAGGAAACTTAAAGATGTTTTAAAACAAACACCAAATCCTGTTTCAACAACACAGGAATCTCCAATGCACCAAAGATCGATTGAAGCCATGTTGTCAAAAGAAAAATCGGGATCAACAGTAAGTTTACAGTCCATTCAAGAGACATTACTATCAATGCAGGAATCAATGGCAAAGACCCAAAATACACTAGAAAATAATAGGGAAGAGGCTAAAAACCACCACGAAGACATTAAGTTAGAGATGGTTGACGTAAAAGACAAAGTAAAAGGTATAGATGATAAGACCATAAATATACAACAAACGTTAGCAGAAAATGTACAAAAGATAAAAGTAATGGAAAATAAGAGAGAAATGGTAGAGCAAAAAGTCAATAATATTGAAGAGAAAAATTCCCTGTCCACCAGGAACCTAGAAGAAGGTATAGCCTATGTTGAGATGGAGCACGCTTCATATAGCCTTAGGTTTCAGAACATTTTAGAAGAGAAGGATGAAAATCTGGGAGAGAAAATGGCAGCAATATTAGCTGAAATCCTGCAAATTGATATTCAGGAAATGAGAAGAGAAATTGATGAGATTTATCGGTTCACACTAGCTATGCAAGAAATCATCAATTGCCGAGAGAGGTACATGTCAAATTTGTAAGAAGAGTGGTGCGAGATGATATATATAAATGGTCAAGGAACGAGGCAATTTCATACAAGGGTAAAGAAGTTATATTAAAACAAGTTCCTCATAGAATTAGAAACATTAGAAGGCAATATCAACGAACCGACTGATAAAAGACAATACCATGTTCAGATGGTTTATCCCGGAGGGTCTCTTGATAACGTGGCAGGGAAATTTTTTTAAAAATTAATTCAATAGAACAAGCGCGAGAATTCTGTGATCAATATGGCCAATTAGAAGAAGAACAAGCTAGTGGAGGAAGTAAAGACGAATTAGAGAGTAAAAGCCAAGAAGAAGAAGAAGAAGAAGATGTAGAACAGAGGGAGAAACAAAAAGAGGTAACAGAAATACGAACAACAAGAAAAAACACAAGATAGAGTACTGAGGGAAATAAAAAATCCTAAAAGATATTATAAAAAATAACGGGGGAAGAACTTATAATAACAGCGACTAATATAAAATAACCTAAAGAATAACCTAAAGAAAAGTATTAGCAGTTAGAATAAAAAAGGGTAGGAATTTGACTGACTTAAGGTACGAAATAAATTTTTATGGATGATTAAAAGAAAGAAGCAATAAAAAGAAAGGTATAGTAATCTACTCTGAAGGAATTATGTAAAGACCTTATAATCTGTATGTATTGTATACTTAAAAATGGAAGTCCTCAATTTATGATGTTCAGTTAGAGAGGAAAAACAGATATCCAGGGAAATGCTTTATATTTTTACTGTATTTGATAATATCTTTTGGTTGATAGGGGATCATATTATTGTAATATATAAAAGAAAAGGTAAAATGTTGTACTCCGAAGGAACTATGTAAACTATTTATAGCCTTAATTAATTAGTGGAAATTTAGAAATAATTTAAAACTGATGTATAGATAGAGATTAATATAAATCTATATGGAAAAATTTATAACTGGATTATATCCGATAATAGCTTTTGGATGATAGGGGGACATCAATGCCCCACCTTTTGTTGTTGTTGTATGTGTTTGTCCTTGATTGTTTACGTATGTCTAATAAAAAATAAATTAAAAAATAAAAATAAAAATAAAATAAAATAAAGATGTTTTAAAAATAAAGGAAAAGGAAGGGAAGCTTTGCAGTACTCTGGTTAGGAAAGCAAGGGGGAGTTCGTCTGATTTAGTGTCTGATGAGAGACGGAAGCACTGAGTGAGTTGCTTCGGCTGAAGGTAGTTCATTAACCAGTCTATCACTGGCAAAATTGTATAAATTGCAGAGTGGAGCAGCCCAGCCAAAATGGTTGCCCAGGGCAACGACTTGAAAGGAGAGCTGAGATGCCCATGGAGCATTGCTGAAGGCCGTCCACATTGAAGACTTTGAGACAGCACGGGTCAGAAAACCCAGGGGGGGGGAAAGCCAGAGGTGCAGGAGGCATCTGCAGTGGGTGGGGAGGGGCTCACTCTTTCCTGCACTTGGGCCAGTGAGGGTGAGGCCAAGCAGAAGGGCAGATTTGCCCTGGTCTCCTTCCTGGAGGGGATTTCTATGGGCAGGCACAGCCGAACAGTGGAATCAATGACCCAGAGTGCCCCACTGGACGACTCCGAGCAGAGACTGGCCAGACATCAGTTGAGGCCACTTTAATAAAGTGACCATATATATTTTTTTAAGCGGGACTGGGGGCGGGCCCGCCTGGGCGCCGCCATTTGAGTTTTGCCCTCTGCGCATGTGCAGAACGCTGCGCATGCGCAGAGGGCAAAACAATGCAAATGTCGGCGTCTGGGGGGGGAGGCGGGAGGCCTTTCCTCGCCTCCCGCCTCCCCTTCGGGAGCCGGCAGTGGCTTGCTTGGGCTGGCAAGCGACGAGCGGGAGGCGGGAGGCAGGGAAAGGAGGTAGCCGGCAGCTTACCTGCGAGGCAGCGCTCACGTAGCAGCCCATGGCGGGCTCGGGGCTAGGTCTCTGTCGCGAGCTCCAGGCATCCAAGCGCCGCGGTCTCCTGGTCGCCCGCCCGGCCCCAGAGCAACGACGGCAGCGGCGACGGCTCCTCGTCCCTCACCCCTCCACCCGCATCCCAACAGCAGCGGCACCTCCGAGGGCGGGGCTAGGGATGGGGCGGGGGAAGGAGAGGAGGAGCAGCCCCCCTTCCCCCTCTCCCCAGCAGGCAGCCGGCTTGCTGAAATTCCGCTTTGCCCGACTTGCTTCCGGTTTGTATTTCGGTGTAGTACCTCTCTTTTGTGCTTCCCCTTCTAAGGTGACCAGACGTCCCGCTGTTTCGGCATTCTTTCCAAAAAAGTGTGGCTTTTTGGAAAGAATGCGGGACGTGGGACACACGCTTGAAAAGCCTGTCTGTCCCGCCAAAAGCGGGACGTCTGGTCACCTTACACTTTAAGCAATATCTTGCTCTGAACCAGAGTTGCCTTTTCCACAGTCCAATTCCAAGATTTGATATACAGTATTTGCCATTTTTAATTCTTGAACACTTAGCAAGAAAGCTGCAGCTTTTGCTTAGAAATACAGAACATTGTGAAGCTTCTATGTGTTTCTAGATAGTGACATTATCTGGAGGCAAAAGAAACAATGATAGTATGGGTGAAGAATTTTGGTTATACTATAGAGCTAGAGAAATGGCAGAAACTATGGGATAGGAATTATAAATTAACAATGTCAACTGCATATAAAGAAAATGTATATAAAATGTTTTATAGATGGAACTTTCTGCCTGCAAGATTAGCAAAGATGTTTAAGGATATGTCCGCTAAGTGCTGGAAATGTAACCAGATACCAGGCTTGTATTATCACATGTGGTGGACATGCCCAAAGTCAAAAAAATATTGGATAAAAATACACACATGGTTAGAAAAAATAGTAAAGCAACATATAGATCTAAAGCCATAAATATTTCTGTTGGGTATTTTACCAGAGAAATACAATAAAGGGAATACATGTGTAATTTTACATGTATTAACAGCAGCCAGAATTGTGTTTGCACAACAATGGAAAAATGAAGAGATTCCTACAGGTGAAATTGTAATAAAAATATATTAGAATGTGCAGAAGTAGATTAACACTTAAAATTAAGGAGAAAGAAGAAACTGAATATTTTTTAACATGGGATTTGTTTTATTACTGGCTAATCAGTAGAAACAGAAGTTAGAAACCTAAAAGTATAAGAGAAGGGTCAATTAAAATGAAGATTTACTAAAATGGATAAATAAATACTACTATTATCATGTGATCATTACTGATGTTAAGAATATTATTTTTACTATACTATACTATACTATATCTCAAATTCAATTGTACTCAGACAGCACAGTTTATATAGATATTGAATTTCTATGTTTTACATTGTAAAAAAGATTTTAAAAATATACAAAAAAGGATTTTAATTCCTTTTTCTTTTGTGAAGATCTTATTCCTGGGTTCAAAACCGAATTCTTCCCCCAGCCCCATAGGACCTTTTGGGGGAAAGAAAGTTGGCATTTTAGAACATGTCAACCTTGTGGCCTTATACTAGTGGGAAAGAAACGTTCTCCTAAGTAGACATGCTCAATTTAGAAGCTGCAGTTTAGAAGCATGGTGGGCATAGTGTGTAATTTATACCAGTGAGGGGAAACAAGCAGTTGAGGCTCAGGGTGGCAGCAGCCTTTAAATAACATGGCAAGATTAGAAGGAGACACTGCAAGAGATTCCCGATTAAACTTTTTTTTTTAAAAAAATCCATGATCTCAGGAGTATTTTCTGATTTGGCAAATGCATTTCCAGCTAGGACATTTTTTGATGCAATTTTGCAAAGTAGAATTAAAGAAAGATACTTAATTTTGTTTGGCGATTTTGTTCAACTTTAGCTACACAGAAGCTTTCAAGAAAAACCACCTCTGGTTCCGGAGGTGAAGACAGAGATGATCTGAGGGGGGAGGAGAGGTCTCAGGAGGGAAATTAGGGCAGGCTTTGATGGCAGCTGCCCCAGGATCCAGGAGAGGAGCACCAAAAACAGGAGGAGAGGAAGTGCCCCCACCACCCACCATCACTTTATTCAGGTCTGTAGAGCTGAGGGCATTTGTGGGTCGGGCCGCTCTCCTTCCTCCCCACTGCAACCACATCCACTTTCAAGCTGACGTGCAGGTGGGGTGATGAGGCAACCAGGCGCAGCCTGTCTGGTATGGAAACCGAGGCTCTCCCAGGCCAGGGAATCATCAGGCAGCCTGGGGCTTGGCCTTTATTCTGAAATTGCCCAACCTTTGCCCATTCGTTTTCTGTGGAGCATCCACATTTGCTCTCAGCTCCTTGTTATTGCTCTCTAGATTGTCTTTCTGGATCACTTTTCAAGACAACCTGATAGTTGTCTTGAAGTCTAGGAGCCGAGGTGGCGCAGTGGTTACAGTGCAGCACTGCAGTTCAGCTGTTCAGATCTCACCGGCTCAAGGTTGACTTAGCCTTCCATCCTTCTGAGGTCGGTAAAATGAGGACCCAGATTGTTGGGGGAAATATGCTGACTCTGTAAACCGCTTAGAGAGGGCTGTAAAGCACTATGAAGCGGTATATAAGTCTAAGTGCTATTGCTATAGTTTGAGCAGGTGGGTCCAACTGTCCAGCGTGGGACAGGCTGCCCTGCAGTGGAGGTGTTCATGCAAAGTCTGGGCAGCTGCTCTCGGGCCTTCTTTCATTTCAATCTGCCCTAAGCAGCAACCGGCTGTGGTTGCCTGCCGGGCCTTCCCAACTCTGCAGTGTGTCTTTTATCCTAGGCTTGTTGTTGGTGAAGCCATGGCACTTTGGCACTCTGGACTCTGGCCTGAAGCAGCAGCTCACTGGAAAATGTTTTCTCTCCTTTCACAGGGCAGGACACAAAATGATGGAGGCAAATTGCAACTAAACGTTAGGAAAATTCTACCATTTGGAAGCCATGACTCAAGGGGATGGACAACCATGTCAGGAGTGCTTCAATTTGGACTTTGCTCTGACCGGGAGGAAGCTGCTAATCAAACACGCTTCCAACTCTGGAATTCCATGCAAGGCTGCTTCCCAATGCCTTGCGAGACTGTTCAGGGAGCCCAATTTGCTTTCTTCATCGCCTCCTAGGGCTTTTATTAACATTATTTCCATGGATGACTTTAAGAACAAGCATTTAGCCACCTGACAAGAGAAGCAAACTAGTCATCCCACTGTGTGGAACAGGAAGAGCTTCTCAGTGAAAGCTGGAGAAAAAGACTAATATTGCTACTGAACAGGGTCATCAAACTTTTTAAACGGGGCCAATTCACGGTCCCTCAGACTGTTGGGGGCCTGGACCGGCTGGGTGGGCGTGGCTAGGTGGTCATGTGACTGGGTGGGCATGGCTAGGTCATGTGACTAGGTGGGTGTGGCCAATTTAACAGTCCATTAAACAATGCAAAGAAATTAAACTTTTAATTTGTTTTGCTCCTGGGGGTGTTTTATTTGCTTTTTGCATGTTGCTCTTTTGGTTGACTTTTCTTTTTACTAGATTTTTTTCCAGTTGTTTAGGAGTCTAATGGTCCACTTCAGAAAACTCAGTTTTGTGTCTCTCTCTTTCTTTCTCTGTCTCTCTCTCTCTCTCTCTGTCTCTGTCTATTTCTCTCTCTGTCTATCTCTCTTTATCTATCTTCTGGAGGCAGGGGAGGTGGAAAATGGGCTGTTTTCGCCCATTTTTTGGCCTGGGGCATTTGTGCACCCCATTTTTCACCTCCCCCACCTTCAGAAGCATGGCCAAAAAAGGGCGAAAACGGCTCATTTTTTGGCCAAAAAGGGCCATTTTCATCCATTTTTCACCTCCCCCGCCTCTAGAACATCTGCAGGCCAAAATTGTTTTTTTAAAAACCCCTTTCAGTTCCAGCCCATGGGGCTCACAAAGGTAAGTCCTACGCTCAGCCGAAGAGTGGGCGGGACGATGTGAATGGGGCAGCCTCATGGTCCTGCGCAGGCGGATTAATGGCTTTGGCGGGCCACATGTGGCCTGCGGGCCGTAGTTTGGGGACCCATGTACTAAAGGGTTGTGGCCACCATTGGGGGAGAGACTGTTATACAAGTGTCACTCAGAACCATCATTTAAATTCTGCTCTGATCTCCTTGTCAGAGGTCAACTACTGAAACTGCAGAGAGTTGGGGGGGGGTCTCCTTGCCAAGAGAAGTCAGTGGAAACTCTGGCAAGAATCAGCAAGCAGACATCAGAACTATTGCAGATTGGAGCCTCAGCTCTGAGAACACAGGAAATGAAACCAAAGAGACTCCCAGAGTGATCGTGATCAACAGCAAACACAGGAAGCAGAAGGCGGATTGTGGTGTGTTTGCACTCAATCTGTGGCTGTTTCTTAGGATTTTTTCCCTCTTGGCTCTTTTAACTCTTGTTGAACTCATTTTCTCCTTTGGCTTCCTGCATCATCTCTTCTGTGTTTCCACTTTTTCACCGCTGAGACTGGCAGAAGGAACGTTGCTCTTTCTCTGAGATCCTTTCTCAGTGGCCATCCTAAAGGTGCTTTTTCAAAAGGCAACTGGACTTTCTTTGTTTTTTTCCCTTGAAGACATTTCGCTTCTCATCCAAGAAGCTTCTTCAGTTCTGACTGAAATGAAAAGTCTTCAAGGGAAAAGACAAAGAAAGTACAGCTGCCTTTTGAAAAAACACCTTTGGGACAACCATGACCTGGATGACTGAGTATCTCCATAGACATTTCTCAGTGGCCCTTTCAATGGGAAGCCATGAATGCATGCAAAAAGTCCTGCCTAGATCTTTCTGCTCAGTTTGGAACATGGTATGGAAAACTTTGCCCAAACTTGAGGGTTTTAATCTGAACCCCATGGAAGTTAATTGTTAAATATGTAAACAGAGAGCAAAAGGTTTCAATCTGGACTGGCGTAAATAGAGACATTAACATAACTGCTGCTCATTGGTCCATTAGAGCGGTGGAAAAATAAAATGCTGTCAGTGGCCGGGCTGCCTGACAGATCCCTTTAAAAGAGGCCGCTGTCAGCCAGCCAGCAGAGATGTTTTGCCAAGCCTCAGAATAAAGACTTCAGAATGAAGTCACTATTTGGAGTCCTGCCTCTTCATTCAAATTCCCAACTTAACACTGGTGGGATTTTGAAGAGAACAAAGGACAACAGAACCGAGCTGGGCATCCACGTGGCATCGGTCATCACCGCAGAACCTGAAATGCTGCATTGGCATCCAAGATGACCACACACGCTCCACCACCTCCATTCAACCCGGCCAAAGAGAGCTGGGAAAAATATATGTTCCGATTCCAGTGTTCCCTGGAAGCCAATCAGAATGAAGGCAAGGAGGGTCCCCTTTGCTCTCCGGCCCAAAATAGACAGTCAATTAGACAAACTAATTGCCCAGGGGATTCTGGAACTGGTGGATCACGCTAAGTGGGAGACCCTAATAGTCACCCCAATTAAACCAGACGGGTCAATCTGCATCTGCACGGACTATAAATGTACCATAAATAAAGCCTTACAACAGAGTGCCTACCCAGTACCAGTCGTTCAGCACCTACTGCACTCACTAGGAAAAGGCAAAATATTTGCAAACCTTGATTTAGCACAAGCCTATCAGCAACTGCCAGTGAACGACGCCACCACAGAAGCACAGACTATTGTGGCACATCGAGGGGCATTTAAATGCCGCCGATTACAATTTGGGGTGAGTGTGGCACCAGGACTTTTCCAAAACATAATGGAGCGCTGCCTACAGGGCATTCCAGAAGTAGTGCCTTCATTGATGATGTCCTCATGTCTGGGGACAAGAAAGAAGAACTAATCCATCGGCTAAGAGAAACATTAAGCTGGACTTAAAGTTAAAAAAGAAAAATGCAAAATAGCAGTGCCACAAGTTGAATTTCTGGGGTATTTAATTGATGGTTCAGGCATTCACCCTGTTCTGACCCAGGCTTTCTGATAAATAATACAGCACAAACGGCGTCCGAAAACCTCTTTTATTTTAACGGCTGTGAATTATGTTCATTCCCAGCCATAATAAGTCCCAAACAAAATTAATGAGTCTGTTAAGGAGTTATTGTGCTGTTAAGCACATACACAGCGAAATGTGTTGTAGTAATGGTGTTGCAGTTTGATATGAATGCTATTCAGTCAATAAACAGAATATCTTTAATATGTACAAAATAGTAGCAAAGTTAAATAGGAAGTCCAAGTCATACACAGGTATTCAGTCAATGCGAAGTTTCTTCTTCTTGCCTATCTTTGTTTTAACTCACAAACAAAGATTACAGCTATCTCTTAATTCTATACTATCACAGATAGTTACTCTTCACAGCAATTCCACACAGCCATAAAGTAATCTACTCATCAGTAAAGCAGCAGAGAGTCTTCAATCCAGAACACACCGTCAAACACCACTCACCACACTAAACCACACTAAACCACCAACCACATTGAACCACCAACCACACTGAGCATGCTCTCTTGCTTGCTTATATAGTAATCATCCACAATGCATTTAAAGCAATATACGCATAACAATGATTTGTGGCTTAATCATATATTAACACACCCAATCGTTTGAACAGGGTTCTAACATTCTCCCCTTTGGGATATATATAACTTACAATCTTACAATCTTAGATTATAACCTTCACAACTTTCTTTATGTCTATCAGCATTTTGTGCTTTTGTAAAATGATCTGCTAAATTACATTCACTAGTACAATACTCTAGTTTAATCATTTTCCTCTGTACACATTGTCTAACATTAAGATATCTAAGATCTGTATGCTTTGATCTCGTTCTAACACAATATTTGTTGCCATATTAATTGCTGCTTGATTGTCTTCAAATACATATATTGGTTCATTTACAATAATTCCTAAATCTTTACATAATTGTGAAAAATAAATAAGCTCTGTACATAATAGTGATAAACACGAAAATTCGGCCTCCATGGTAGACAAACTTATGTGCTGTTGTCTTATTGACCTCCAACTAATCAACATATTGCCTAATAATATAGCAATCCCTGAAGTTGACTTTCGTGTAATCCTGTCAGTTGCAAAACTTGCATCTGCATAGGCCTTTAAATCAAGTTCTGACCTTGGTTCTAAATACAGTGCATTATACATTGTGTGTTTTAAATATCTTAATATACACTTTGCTGCATTCCAATGTTGTTCACACGGTTCTGAGTTGTACCTTGCCAACTGATTTACGCTATACGATATATCTGGCCTTGACCAGTTTGCCAAATACGATAAACTACCAATTAGTGCTTGATATATGTTACTATCAAACTTTGAATCAGTTACCTCATTATGCTCAAATTGAGTACTCATAGGAGTTTTTGCTTCTTTACAACTATCCATATTGTAGCACTTCAATAAACTATTTATTTTCTGAATCTGTGATATTTTAAATCCTTTACTGGTTCTAGTAACATCTAGACCTAAATAATGCTTTATTTCACCCAAATATCTGATCCTAAATTTATCTTTCAGTTTATCTACAATATCCTTTACTATATCTTCTGATTTAGCAATAATTGCAATATCATCAGTAAACAATAATAACAAAGTAATATCACCATCCTGTTCTTTCTTAAATAGACATGGATCAGCCAAACCTGTATTAGATAAAATAAAGAATTCTATTCTATTCTATTCTATTAAACCCTAATCTTTCCAATTCTCTGGTAATGCATTGGTTCCATTCAAAACCAGCCTGCTTCAAACCATACAAGCTTTTATTTAATTTCCAATAACCATTACTATTTAATCCTTGTGGTTTTCTCATATATAGCTCATGCTGTAACTTAGCATGTAAATATGCCGTCTCAACATCAATATGATGTACCACACTATTATTTCTAGCTGCCCACACCAATGCTGCCCTCAACGTGCTTGCCTTCAGACTAGGAGCAAAAACTTCATCGTAGTCTGTTGTACTCTGACCAAATCCCTGAGCAACCAATCTTGCCTTGTGGGTTATAGTGCCATCACTGGCTGTCTTTAACTTAAAAACCCATCTGCAGCCTATAGCTTTATTTCCTTGTGGCAAACTAACATCCTCATAAACATCAAGATCCTTCAAAGACTTCAATTCCTTACTTATTGCTTCTTTCCAAGCAATTTGTTCCTTTTCGGAATATAACTTAATCTCATCATAGCTAGAAGGTTCTAGACTTATTTCACAAACAACATTTGCCTGATACCTATCAGGTGACTTTCTTACTCTAGTCCCTTGTCTAGGCAAAGGAATACTATTAGTAGCAATATCCTCATCTTTAACTTCTAACTTTACCTCCCCTATCGGAGATCTCTCTTCATCTACTAAATCCTCCTCTTCTGGTGATTCTATCTCTTCTATATTACTCTCCAAATACTTCTTAGGAGTAATATCTTGTTGGAACAATGGAGTTTCTACCACAATACTATCTTCCTGCTCCAATTTCTTCCATCCCACATGTTCCATGAATTTGGCACTTGCACTTTTATAAGTGTTTCTGGTGCCTTTATCCCAGAATCTAAAACTTTTATGATTTTTATCATAACCTACAACATACATGAGTTTTGCCCTATGTTGTCCTTTCTTTCTAACTTGTGTTGGAATATGCACCCAAGCCGGTGCTCCAAATACATGCAAATAATCCAATTCAGGTTTCCTACCAACCATCTTGCCTGTCATAGCATTTACAGCGTTGTTAAGTATATGGTTAGTGCACATAATAGCCTCTCCCCACAAATTATCAGGCAAACCAGAATCATTAATCATTGTCCTTATCATTGCCTGCAATGTTTGTCCTCGTCTTTCTACGTAAGAGTTATGTTCTGGCCAATAAGGAGCTGAACGTCTGTGTTCTATCCCTGCTCTTGCTAACAATTAACAAACTTACTATTAGTGAATTCCGTGCCATTATCTGTTACTACACATACTAACTTATTCTTCTGTTTTCTCTCTACAAACTTTATCCAATTAGAGAAATGTTGATAAGTTTCTGTTTTGCTTTTCATTAAATAGCAAAAACCATAGTGAGAATAATGATCAACAATACTAAGAATATAGTTAGCTCCACCTAAACTTGGTTTCTTAGGTCCTATTAGATCAACAAAAACTACATCTAATGGTGCTGTTGTTTTGAAACCATTATACCTATTTGCAGGAGTAACCTTGCTTTTTTCTTGATTACAGGCATTGCAATTCAGATATTTAGAACATGGTTTTATTTTAAGTCCTTTAGCCAATTCTACAGTTTTCTGTAACAATTTAAAATTCAAATGCCCCATTCTTCTGTGGAGTAAATGTATGCACTTGTTATGAGGTTGTTTGTTCTCAAAAACTGAATTAGCTTTTTCTACTGGGTTTTCATGCAGTATATAAAGACCATTTTTTAATCTATAGCAATAGCAATAGCAATAGCACTTAGACTTATATACCGCTTCATAGTGCTTTACAGCCCTCTCTAAGCAGTTTACAGAGTTCAGCATATTGCCCCCAACAATCTGGGTCCTCATCTAGCTATAACATTGTTACCTTCTTTCTGAATTGTAGATTTATTATCCATAAATGTTACCGTATTTTTCGGAGTATAAGACGCACCGGAGTATAAGACGCACCTTAGTTTTGAGGGAGGAAAATAGGGGGGGGAAATCTGCCTACCAGGTATCCATCTGGCTAGCGTCCTTAGTCTGGTCAGCTTCAGCACATTATTTTATCCCCTGGTTAGGACTTAAAAAAACCTTCGGAGAGAGTAACAATGAAAGAGCCTGCAAGCCAGTAAGAGCTGGGAAGATCGTTAGCACCTGGTTAGGGCTAGAAAAAAACTTATTCGGAGCAAGTAGAGCAATGAAAAAAACCCTGCAAAGACTTAGGGCTGGAAAAACATTCTTCGGAGAGAGTAACAATGAAAAAGCCTGCAAGCCAGTAAGAGCTGGGAAGATCGTTAGCACCTGGTTAGGGCTAGAAAAAAACTTATTCGGAGCAAGTAGAGCAATGAAAAAAAATTCTGCAAAGACTTAGGGCTGGAAAAACATTCTTTGGAGAGAGTAACAATGAAAAAGCCTGCAAGGTAAGAGCTGGGAAGATCTGTTAGCACCTAGTTAGGGCTGGAAAAAAAAGCTACATTCGAAGTATAAGACGCACCCAAATTTTCAGCCACTTTTAGGGAGGAAAAAGGTGCGTCTTATACTCCGAAAAATACGGTATACTGTATCCTGCTTTGACCAATACTTGCACAGATAATAGATTATAAACCAATCTTGGCATATATAACATTGGCAGTTTGTCATTGATTCCTGAACAATATGCATTTCCTTCACCATTTGCTTTCATCTTCCAACCGTTTGCTAATGCAACATATTGACTACTTTTCTGCATCTTTACAAACTTTTCCTTATTGTTTGTTATACAGCTAGTAGCCCCACTATCTATAACCCATAAATCATGGTTTATCTTATTTGTTACGTTATGCATAGTCAAACTAACATTTTTGTGTTCTCTCTGATCATTCCTGATATTCTGCTTACTATTCTTTCTACAAAACTGTCACAATGTGAATATTGTCAGTTGTGAGTCTATGCAGGGTGATGCACCCCTATCCTAAATACTATGGTACTTCCCAATACAAGCAGAACACGTGACATGATGTTCTGTGCATGTCTACATTCCTATCCACCATTAATCACTTCTGTTATACCTTCTGACCTGGAAGGATGTGTTGCGTAGCAAAAATGTAGTTTATTCAGGATTTATTGTTTTATACTGTTTTGTACTGAAATAAATATTTTCTATTAGACATTTTAACCTCAGTTTTATTTCTAAGTATTTGAATTCCAAGCAAAAGATCCAATGTCGCCTCTATGGGGGAATTCTTCCCTTAACATGGTAAGCAAGAGGATTCGGTTCCTGGAATTTAACCTGACAGATTTATTGCGTCTAGTTTAGCTAGATAGATAGAGAAAGAGTTTTTATCGCCTCCAAGGAGAGCCAGCTAATAAATCTTCCAAAATGCCTTTACCGGAAGAAAAAAATATCTATGATCCGTCTTTGGACAAAGAAAAGGAAAAAAATCCTTCCGAAGAAAGATTTCAAGCCGTTTCGACACTTACAAGAGAAATTTCCAAGTTATCTCTGCAAATTACTCCTACTCATGCCGCCGCCGCTGAAAAACAAGCAGAAGCAAGTGCTAAAGCAGCCTTACAGGAAAAAGAATTTATTCAAAGGTCAGTGCACGATGTTAAAAGCACCCCTTTTCTCCCTGGGGCAAATTTTACCCAAATGGGGGCCATCCCAAAAATTCCTTATGATGAGAAAGTACAGCCCCATCATTGTGAAAGTTATTCTGAAGAAGTGTACTCCCCTGGTCTGTCAAATACAGACAAATTTATTAATACAAGCTATATGCAAATTATGGAAGCACAAAAAAGGGAGATACAATATTTACAGAGGGAGTTACTAGAAAGCAGACGTTTATGCGAGAGGTTTGATGCACTGATGTCTACGCAAGCGTTTTTTCAATCACCAGTGCCACCTGGAGGCTTTGGATCACAGTTTGTTCCACCTCCACCAGTTACTCAACAGCAAATTCTCCAACCTGCCCAAACAATACAGGCCCAAATTGCCCAGCCTGTTCCTGTGGCAGCACAAATTCCGCAGCAAGCCCAAGCTGCCCCACATGCTGGACCAGCTCCAGCACCAGTTGCACAAGCTGCCCAACAGCAACCCCAAGTGGGACCACAACCTGCTCCAGCGCAGCCTCCTTTAGCAGCACCTCAGCAACCCCAAGTGGGACCACAAGCGATTCCACAGGCCGCACCAATGCAGGTCCCATTGGCTGCTCAGCCACCACAGCCCATTCCAGCTGTAGCCCAAACTTACCAGGCACCAGTTGCTCCATTAGCTGGCAATGCAAAATTAAAGCAATCGGGACAAAATTATAAAGCCTGGGTCAGTGAAATAACAATTTTACTTTGTCGTGAGGGCACACAAGATATGGTTTTAAACCCACCTCCTCAGCCCTGGCCAGATGCCACCAGACTTTTAGATATTAAAGCATCCACAAGCTTATTGATGTCAATGGAAACAGAATTGCAGCAGACTTTTGTTCCTAATGCAACTGCTCAACAGATTTGGACTCAATTAGAACAGTGTTTCCGTCCAATCTCCATGGAGACCACATGCTTACTTTTGTCACAATTCCATGGACTGAGACTTAAGCCTGGCAAAAGCATTGGGGCGCATTTAACGAAAATGAAAGGGATGAAAAAAGACCTCGCAGAACGAGGCTATGCTATTGATGATTTTCAAATGGTCAGTATTATCATCACTTCATTGAATTACACATGGAAGGATGCCATTACACAAATTAACCAAGTACCTGTTGCTCAAAGAACTGTTGACAATGTTTGTAGAATTTTAACAGAGCAAGAAGCTATTATACTTGCCTCACCACATTTGCTAATAAAAAGAGCTGTTCTGAAGTCTGTCTCCTGTGATCCTTACCCACTATCTAACAGTGGCGACGTGGGCTTGGGACCAGGAGAACGAAGACTAGCCTCTCAAGCGCTGCAACCAGCCAGGCAGCACTGACTAAGCCTGCCTTCTTTCGGGATGTCTACCTTCCACCCGCCCACACCGTTCGATCCTGCCCGTGAGAAGTGGGACTCCTACATGCGACGTTTTGAGTGCTTCCTCAAAGCCAATGATTTGCTGGGGCTGGGGGACAACAGAAAAAGAGCTTTATTTCTGAGCCACAGTGGCCCCGAGGTGTTTGACACCGCGGAATTGTTGTCCGACCCAACCCCAGTCCACACGCTGACCTGGCAAGTCCTCCAGGTGACCCTGAAGATGCACTATGTGCCCACTCCTTCCAAGGTGGTCCAGCACTATGAGTTCTGCCAGAGAATGCAGCAAGAGGGGAAACTATAAACCAATATATTGCTGCCCTTCATAAAACATCCGGCCACTGCGAGTTCCGCGACCTGGATGACATCCTACTGGACCAGCTTATCTGTGGCGTGCAGGACATTCGCCTGCAGCACTGGCTCCTGGCTCGGCCCAACCTCACGCTGGCCGCTGCCCTGGACGAAGCCAGAGCCACCGAGTCTTCGACCAAAGCAGCTGAATCCCTGCACCGCTTCGCCTCCTCTAAAAAGGACTCTAAGCCTCCTTCTGCTGTACACAAGGGCTCTGTCGAGGAGCCAGGGAGCAGCGACGACGAGGTCTGCCGCACCGACCAAAAGCATCCTCCACCTTCCAAAGACCTTCTAAATGCTTGTGCCAGCTGCAGGGGGCAACATCCGAAGATATTATGCATATTTAGGGATGCTATCTGCCAATGGTGCGAAAAGAGAGGCCATTTGGCATGAGTTTGCCACGCCATTCTAGGACATGCGCAGGACAACCCTAGAGGTGAACTGTCAAATAGATTCCGGCGCGAAAACCAAAGACCGCGCCAGACAGCTTTCACCATTCAGCCTGAAACCAACCAAATGAGGGTTGCCAGGGCCAGCTGCCCCTGCAAGAGAAAGATCATGGTCACCGTTTCCATCGACGGAGCACTGATCCAAATGAAGGTCAACACCGAGTCTGCAGTATCTATCGTCGCCTGGGAGACACTCAAGCTCACCCTTCCATGTCTCCGGTCTACCCGCCTGCAGGAAACCTCAATCCGCCTCTCTGACTACCATGGAAACCGGATGCCTGTCCTTGGAAAAGCCCAGATCCACGTCAAATTCAATAAATTCGATGGACCTCTCCAGCTCACCATAGTCAACGACACCCTTCCGAGCCTCCTAGGACTCGATTGGTTCGACTTGGCCTGGGGGTGACAGGCATCAACGCCATCGGGAACGCGAACCTGGACAACCTGTTCGATGAATTTCAGGACGTCTTCAGTGACAGCTTGGGCAAGTATGTGGGGACTCCCATTTCATTTAGCCTTGATCCTAAGGTCGCCCCCATTCACCTTAAGTCTCGACAGGTCCCTCTCCCACTACGGGCCAAAATTGACAAAGAGCTGGATAAGCTCATCAAACATGGCATATTGGAGCCGGTCGACCATGCAAAATGGGAGACCCCCATAGTGACCCCTGTTAAAGGGGACAGCAGTATTAGAATTTACGCCGACTACAAATGTACAATCAACAAGGCTTTACAGCAGAGCACCTATCCAGTGCTGATTGTGCATCATCTACTTCACTCCCTAGGCCCTGGATGCCTGTTCGCTAAATTAGATCTTGTGCAGATGTACCAGCAGCTGACCATTGTAACTCACAGGGGAGCTTTTAAATGTCACAGGCTGCAGTTTGGAGTCAGTGTAGCCCCAGGGTTGTTCCAGAGTGTAATGGAACGTCTGTTGCAGAACATCCCCAGGGTCGTGCCATATTTTGACGACGTCCTGATTTCTGCCTGTGACCAGGATCAGCTCCACTGTTGAGTTAGAATGGTCCTGTCAAAAATGTGTGCGGCTGGGCTTAAAGCCAAATGCAGAAAATGCTTGTTGGGGGTGCCGGAGGTTGAATTTCTCGGGTACCGGGTTAACGGCAAAGGCATCCACCCCACGGAAAACAAGCTGAGGGCAATCCATGAGGCTCTTGCCCCAAAAAACCAAACAGAGCTCAAAGCCTTCCTTGGGCTCCTAAACTTTTACAGCCTTTTTCTGAAAGACAAAGCCACCATAGCCGAGCCTCTCCACAGACTGCTGTCCAAAAACATTCCTTGGACATGGGGGCCCAGAGAGGCGTCAGCTTTTGCAGCTGTCAAACGACTACTAACCAGTGACAGCTTCTTAATTCAATACAACAATACTTTGCCCTTGGTCCTAGCGTGCGACACATCCCCTGTAGGAGTCGGTGCTGTGCTCAGCCACAAGCTCCCAAATGGCTCAGAGGCCCCAGTGGCCTATTACTCAAGGACTCTGTCCAGTGTAGAGCAGAACTACAGCTAGCTTGACAGAGAGGCTTTGGCTTTAATTGCTGGCATTAAAAAATTCCACGAATATTTGTTTGGGGGGATTTTGTTTTGGTTATGGACCACAAGCCGCTTCTAGGGCTACTTGCTGGGGACCGCCCCACTCCGGTTGCACTATCCAGATTCGGTCGAACCTGGACTCTGGCAGGGCAGAGTCCATAGAGTTGACAGGGGCAAGTCTTAGTCCACCATTATGGGAAGAGTTTGGGCCTGTTTCTCCTGAGGATGTGGACAGGGCTATGGGAGCGATGGGTACCTCCACCTGTTTATTGGACCCGTGCCCCTCCTGGCTGGTCTCGGCCAGCAGGGAGGTGGCACACGGCTGGATCCAGGTGGTGATCACCGCTTCTTTGAGGGAGGGATCCGTACCGCAGTCGTTAAAAGCTGCGGTGGTACGACCCCTCCTGAAGAAGCCTTCCCTGGACCCAGCCGATTTGAAGAACTATCGTCCAGTCTCCAACTTACCTTTTTTAGGGAAAGTTGTGGAGAAGGTGGTGGTGACTCAGTTTCTGCAGCTCCTGGATGAAACAGACCATCTAGATCCTTATCAGTCGGGTTTCAGGCGCGGCTACAGTACAGAAACTGCCTTGGTCGCTCTGATGGATGATCTCTGGCGGGCCCGGGATGGGGGGAACTCCTCCATCCTGGTGCTACTTGACCTCTCAGCGGCCTTCGATACCATCGACCATGGTATCCTTCTGCATCGGCTCGGCGAGTTGGGAGTGGGAGGCACCGTTTTGCGGTGGTTCTCCTCTTATCTCGCCGATCGGATGCAGTCGGTGTTGGCAGGAGGGCAGAGATCGTCCCCCAGGCCCCTATCATGTGGGGTGCCCCAGGGGTCGGTTCTCTCGCCCCTCCTGTTTAACATCTACATGAAACCGCTGGGTGAGATCATTCGCAGACATGGGGTGTGTTTCCATCAGTACGCTGATGACACCCAGCTGTACATCACCACCCCGTCTGACTTCAGGGAGGCAGTTGATGTAATGTGCCGATGCCTGGACGACGTTAGGATCTGGATGGGGAGGAACAGACTCAGACTTAATCCCGACAAGACTGAGTGGCTGTGGATATTGCCCCCTAAGGACCATGACAACTGTCCCTCCTTGGTCTTTGAGGGTGCGAAACTGACTCCCTCAGACCAGGCCCGCAACTTGGGGGTCCTCCTAGATCCACAGCTAAAATTAGACCATCATCTTTCTGCTGTGGCTAGGGGGGCCTTTGCACAGGTCCGCCTGGTGCACCAGCTGCGGCCATACCTGGAGAAGGAGGCTCTACTCACGGTCACTCATGCCCTTGTCACCTCGCGTTTGGACTACTGCAATGCGCTCTACATGGGGCTACCCTTGAAGAGTATCCGGAGACTTCAGTTGGTGCAAAATGCGGCTGCGCGTGCTGTGGTGGGTGTGCCAAGGTACACCCACATGACACCGATATTCCGCCAGCTGCATTGGTTGCCCATCGGTCTCCGGGTCCAATTCAAGGTGTTGATCACCATCTTTAAAGCCCTTCATGGCTTAGGACCAGGATATCTTCGGGACCGCATTCTGCCTCATACTTCCCTCCGACCGGTTAGGGCCCACAGAGTTGGCCTCCTCCAGGTCCCGTCGGCCAAGCAATGCCGGCTGGCGGGCCCTAGGGGGAGAGCCTTCTCTGTGGCTGGCCCCGTGCTCTGGAACCAACTACCTCCAGAGACCCGAACCATCCCCACTCTGCTGGCCTTCTGAAAAGCCGTTAAGACATGGCTCTTCCTGCAGGTGGGGGGGACAGCTTAATCCACTCGAGCTCACCTCCCAAGTATGTATGGTGTTGAATGGATGTTGTTGTTTTTTATACTGCTTTTTAAATTTTGTATTTGTTTTTAATTATATGTAATTTTGATTATTCTTGTATTCTTCTTTGTTGTACGCCGCCCTGAGTCCTTCGGGAGTTGGGCGGCATATAAGAATAACAAAATAACAAAATAAATAAATAAATAAATAAATATCCCCCCGATTCGGCAGTTGGGCCATTTTTCTCTTGCCCTACTCCTATCGCCTGGTACATCAGCCAGGAAAAGACATGGGCAATGCAGACGCTTTGAGCAGGTGCCCATTGCCTGATCTCCTTACAGACATTGTTCTGGACACTCCAGTCCTTTTGATTGACTTGGCTGATTCTGGACTGGTCACTTCTGCCAAAGTGGCTAAACACACGGCCAAGGACCCCTCACTCAGAACTGTGTTGAACTGGGTGTGGAGGGGATGGCCGAAGGATCTGTTCAAGCCTGACCTTAAACCATACGAACAGAGACAGCATGAACTGCAAGAACAAGGGGGTTGCCTCCTTTGGGGTGACCAAGTGGTCATACCAACCAGCCTGTGAGCTGGAATACTCAGGACAGTACATGAAGGCCATCCGGGGATTGTCCGGATGAAGGCCTTGGCAAGGGGGTACATTTGGTGGTCGAATATGGATGCAGAAATCCAAAACTGGGTTGGGTTATGCAAACCCTGTCAAGAGTCAAGGCCTGCCCTGCCCAAGGCACCAGTCCATAACTGGGAACAACCTAAGAGCCCCTGGTCACGGCTACACGCCAATTTTGCAGGTCCCTGCCATGGCCAAATGTTTTTAATAATTGTCGATGCCTACTTGAAGTGGCTCGAAATATTCCCAATGGGCTCAACCACCGCTGAGGCAGTTATTAAGGTACTCAGACACCTTTTTGCCACCCATGACCCCCCGGACGTCCTTGTAATGGACAATGGTCCCCAATTTATGGCCACGAATTTTGAGGGGTACCTTGATGACCTAGGAATTCACCATGCCTTGTCCTCACCATTCCATTCGGTGACAAATGGACTGGCCGAATGATTCATA
This sequence comes from Diadophis punctatus similis, assembly GCA_023053685.1. Taxonomy (NCBI): domain Eukaryota; kingdom Metazoa; phylum Chordata; class Lepidosauria; order Squamata; family Dipsadidae; genus Diadophis; species Diadophis punctatus. Next base: position 1,316,776 of record JALIGW010000012.1, read on the forward strand.
TGGTCAGCAAAGGAAGCACTAGGTAGACTAGGCCCCGGGGACTGGCAGGCCCACATAGATAAATTTCTGAGTCTACAGCACATAACCCCAAGTGCTACCACAGACCGCAGCCCGGCCAAACTCCTCATGGGCCGCACGCTCCGATCCGTTCTGGACTGCCTGCACCCCAGCTACGCCACAGGGGCAAAACCAGAAACCACACAAAAAACAAGGTCCCTCTCAATAGAGGACACGGTGTTCACCCGCAACTATGCCGAGGGGTCCCTATGGCTACCTGGGGTGGTGGAAAAAATAATTGGTCCAATAACTTACGAGGTCCGCCTGCAAGAAGGCCGCCTTTGGAAAAGGCACATTGACCAACTATGCAACAGAGTAAAAGGGGAATTGAAAGAACCGCAAATTGTAACTCCATGAGTTCCTCCCCTAGCTAACTCAACCCCAGGTGTCTCGGAAGGCCTACCTGTAGAAGCTGAAGTCCAGCGGCGTTCTCCTTTCGAACCAGCCCCATCAGCCGAGGAGGCCTCAGCCAACACTCTCCAGGAGGTTCCATGCCCAAGTCCGGGAGCAGCAGCAGACCTGTCTGAACAGATCGCTGCCTCACCACCAACTGAGCTGCGCGGGTCCGGGAGGGCTCCTAAATGCCCCACCTACCTGCGTGACTACGTTTGTCGGATTGTTCCATCCGAAAGGGGAGGGGTGTTATGTTCTAACTAGTTACATGGTTCCACTCAGGTCCTGCATTCATGTGGGAAAAATACTTGAATGCCATTGGCTGTTACTTCTGACAGCTCCCTATAAAAGGGCAAGCTGTCAGACTGTCTTTTGCTGGTTGCTTGAGCTGTGCTAATAAAAAGAGCTGTTTTGAAGTCTGTCTCCTGTGATCCTTACCCTCTATCTAAGTTTCTTATTCAGTTCTTCTCGGAAATGGTAGAGCAGCAAGGGTTCACACCAGTCTCCCAAGTGGCTGGCCAGGCAGCAGAAATCTTGAATGTACTCCATTAACAGTCACTCTCCCTGCTTCAGTGCATGGGTGCAGGCTTCTGTGCGCCAGGCTGACATGGAATGTTTGAATTTATTTTGCAGGGCTTGCATGAATGTGTCGATGTCATCCAGCTCTGAGGCATTTTCATCATACAGTGGCACCAACCACTACAAAGTGCTCTCTTCCAGGTTGACCACGATGACATGGACCGGAGCTGCATCATCTGGGTACATCACTCCATAACAGTCCGTGTGATGCCAGGCTTAAACCAGGAAATGGGCTAGGCAGTTGGGCACCCATCGAAATGGGCCACAAGTATGTGTGGAGGGCAGATGCTCCTCCTGCATCAGGATGAACCCCTGGGATGAAATACCGGCTGCCGCCACCAATGCTGGTGGTGGGATTCTGGCTGCTTGTGCCAGAGTTCCAGCTGTGGTTGGGGCCACCAGTGCCACCAGCTGCAATGGAGGAAAAGTGGTGAAGCCCACTACTGCCACTGCCTGAGCTGGGGCTCTGGCAGCAACCGTGGCCATCAGAATCACCAGCTGAGGAATGAGGAGGAGAATGAGTAGCCAGGACTGCCAGGGTTTTCATGACTCCTGGCCCACTAGCAGTGGTTGTGGCTGCCGGTGCTGTGGCAGCACAAATCTTCATACCTCTGAACTTCTCCCTCAACTGTTCCATGGATGGGTTGTGGCCAGTGATCAGGAGCTTCCACTCAGCGGATCATCCCATTTGGCTAGCCACTTCGCTTTCCACTTGCCACCTATGACCATGTTGAAAGGAAAAGGGGGTCTTTGGCCTATGCTGCCTTGCCCACATTTGTTGTGCAGCAGATCTTCAGCCCCTGGTACAGGATGTCCCTCACTTGCTCCTTTGTGGCTGGTTGCTCAGACTTCTCAGTCTTCGGTTTCAGCTGCATGCCAGCTGGCTGCACTCCTACTCTGGCCTGAGGTGGTGCTGGTTCTTCCTGAGCCAGGGCCTCTCCTGGCTTCTTCTCTTCTGAGTCTTTGCTCTTAGTTGACATCTTAGGGTTGACCTCCTAGTGGGTTCCAGGTAGGCTATTTTTATGAGAACTGGTTTAACGTCAACAGTCCCACTGGGTTAGACAGCAAAAGAAACTCCTGGGACATTTTTTTTACTAAGAGTAAAACTTTAATGAAGATTCCATATGGGTACAGAAGTAGAAAAGCCAGTTCTAACAATTTCATGTGAAAACAGCATAGGAAAACTTTCCCTTTCCCCCCTGGACCTCCCATTGTCCACCAATCATTTGCACTGTTTTGGGAACAGTATGTCTGCCTCAGACTTCCCCAGACTTTGAGGTGTTGGGTCTGTCTCAGGCTTCCAGTTAGCACACTTGCATTCCAACTTTCCCTCCCAAACCTCCCTTACATTCCAATGCCTTCCTGCCCCCCTCCATTACAGTTGTCTGATTGCAAGCGGGGCTGCATAAGAGTCAACCATGACAGGATGTGTTGAGTTCTGGTACTGAAGAGTCAGGACGCAGTTTCAGTGACAACAGTTCTTTATTGAATATAGTGAGAACTCCAGCAAAAGCCTAGCCCAGTGGTTCCCAAACTTTTTCAGTCCACCGCCCCCTTGGTGCTACAAACTCATCCTCACTGCCCCCACCCCACCCCCTCAGGTGGGCGTGGCTTAGTGGTCAGGTGACCGGGTGGGCATGGCCAACTTGTAAAATGTGGTGAAACTCACTTAACAACGCTCTTACTTAGCAACCAAAATGTTAGGCTCAATTGTGGTCATAATTCTTTCTTTCTTTCTTTCTTTCTTTCTTTCTTTCTTTCTTTCTTTCTTTCTTTCTTTCTTTCCTCCCTTCCCCTTCTTTCTTTCTTTTTCTTTCTTTCTGTCTTCCTTCCTTCCTACCATCTTTCTTCCTTCCTTCCTTCCTACCATCTCTTTCTTTCTTTCTTTCTTCTTTCCTTTCTTCTTTCTTTCTTTCTTTCTTCTTTCTTTTTGTCTTCCTTCCTTCCTTCCTCCCTCCCTCTTTCTTTCCTTTTTCTTTCCTTCTTCCCTCCCTTCCCTTCCCTCCTTTCTTTTTGACTGTCTTCCTTCCTACCATCTTTTTCTTTCTTTCTTTCTGTCTACATTCCTACCTACCATCTTTCTTTCTTTCTTTCTTTTTCTTTCTTTCTTTCTTTTTCTTTGCTACATCCCTCCCTTCCCTTCCCTCCCTCCTTTCTTTTTCTGTCTGTCTTCCTTCCTTCCTACCATCTTTCTTTCCTTTTTCTTTCCTTCTTCCCTCCTTTCCCTCCTATCTTTTTCTGTCTGTCTCCCTTCCTTCCTACCATCTTTTTCTTTCTTTCTGTCTTCCTTCCCTTTTCTTTCCTTATTTTCTCTCTCTCTCTCTCTCTCTCTCTCTCTGTGTATATATATATATATATATATATATATATATATATATATATATATATATATATATATATATATATATATATATATATATATATATATATATATATATATATATATATATATATATATATATATATATATATATATATATATATATATATATATATCACACACCCCGCGGGACTACATTGGCTCCTCTGGGCTCTGCCTATGGCAATTTAAAATGTGCTTCTGTCTGCAAGGAAGAGGGGCGTGTTTGAAAAGAGGGGTTGGAGGTGGGTGGGAAATCTATCCCACATTGAGCCACTGGGTGTGTGTGAGTGTGTGTGTGCGTGCGTGGCCAAAAACATCCAGGTTTGGAAAACTGGGAGGTTTTGAAACCGGTTCCCCCAAACCTGGTTTGTATTTGGTTGCAAAAACAAACAAACAAACAAACAAACACACAAGCCATTTTGGTTCCTCGCCAAGGCTGGCTCAACTGGATGACCAAACAGAGCCTGGAAAGGAAAGAAAACTGCAGAAGTGGTCAATGGAGGGGGTGGGTGGGTCAGATGTACATGGGGGAGGGTCTTCTCCCCCTCCCCCCACACTGGCACATTCAAGGGGCTTCCTGGAAATACACCCCCTCCCCCGTGGGAAGCGCTGGCACTCTCCGAATTGCCTTCCTTGGCACAGAGCAGTTCGGAGGACCAAGGCCGGGTGGAGTGGGGGACTCCTGTAGCCAGCAGGCACAGCTGGAAAGCCCCCTCCTCACCTGGTGGTGTGTCATGCCTGCCTAAATTGCTATCCATCAGGGGCAGGGGAAGATGGCATCGCAGGGACGAGCGAGAGCAGTGTGTTAGGTGGGCAGAGGAGGTGAGGCCGAAGGCCACATCGTGAGACGGGCATGCGGAGAGGTTGCCGGGGGGGTGCAGGAGACTGGGCACCTGGGATCTTCAGTGGGATGGGGAAGGGGGTGGTACTGGGTGTTTGGGGTGGGGAGTTATGATTTTTAGAAGATGAGACACACATGCACGCACAATGGCCAAGGGGAGGATTTAACTTGGGGTTGTTTGGGAGAGAAAAATAGAGGGAGGGAAGGAAGGAAGGAAGGAAGGAAGGAAGGAAGGAAAAGAAAGGAAAGGAAAGAGAAAGAAAAGGAAGGAAGGAGAGGGAAGGAAATGGAAGGAGGAAGGGAGGGAGGGAGGGAGGAAAGGAGGGAGGGAGGAAAGAAAGTAGGAAGGAAAGAGAGGGAGGGAAATTAAAGGTGAAAAGGAGAGGGAGGAAGGAAAAGGAAGGGAAGGAGGAGGGAAGGGAAGGGAAGTAGGAAGGAAAAAGGGGGGAAGGAAAGGGAAGAAAGGAAAGTAGGAAGGAAAAGGAGGGGGAAGGAAAGGGAAGGAGGGAAGGAAGGGAAAGAGACAGAAGGAAGGAAGGAAAGGGAAGGGAAGGAACAGAGGAAGGAAAAAGGGAAGGAAGGGAAGGGAAGTAGGAAGGAAAAAGGGAAGGAAAGGGAGGAAGGAAGGAAGGAAGGAAGGAAGGAAGGAAGGAAAGGAAAGGAAAGGAAAGGAAAGGAAAGGAAAGGAAAGGAAAGGAAAGGAAAGGAAAGGAAAGGAAGGCAGGCGAAACTCTGGCGGGCAACTGTTCCTGATATCCCCCCCCCCCCCGATCGCTGCCCTCTTTCCGGACCGACTTTCCGGCCGCAGTGCCTCTTGGCCAAAGGAGCAGAAAAGAGGCAGCTGCGATTTCCCCATAAGGTCTCCCTCCTCCTCCTCCTCCTCCCGCCCCCCCCAACCCAACCCAACCCCCCAACCCAGCCCCTGCCCGCCCCCTCAATCCCGTGTCTTACTGGTTTAACAGCTCCGTGTTTCTGTCGGCTGGCCTCTAGGGAAAAAAGCTTGCAAAATACAGAAACTCTTCTCGCTGCGAGTTGTTAATTGCTCACCCTCGCGAGAAGAGTTTCTGTATTTTGCAAGCTTTCCAGGGGTCTCCAACCTTGGCAACTTTAAGACTTGTGGACTTCAACTCCCATAATTCCTCAGCCAGCTTTGCTGGGAGTTGAAGTCCACAAGTCTTAAAGTTGCCAAGGTTGGAGACCAGTGCAAAGAGACCAGACGACAGATACACGGAGCTGTTAAAAGTCCAGTAAGACGCCCGTCTCGCGGCCCGCCCAGTCCCCGCCGGGAAAAGAGTGGCAGGAAAAGTGGTGAGCGGGCGATTGGGGGGACATGGGTGGCGGCACGGGGACAGGACCGGCGAACCACCTACCGCCCCCCTGGACCCTCTCACCGCCCCCGTCTCCACCCTTACCTCTCACTGCCCCCCTAAGGGTTCCCACCGCCCCCTGGGGGGCGGTACCGCCCACTTTGGGAACCACTGGCCTAGCCGGTGGCTCCTGTGTTAATGTATTAGCAGAGTATTCCTTGTGTTACCAAGGTTGTGCATACAGAAACATTTAGATTGAGATCAGTTGTCGATCACTCAGTGTCAGTCCAATAATACTAAGAGCCTTTTCATTATCCCGGTTAAAGTCAGCTATTTTCTTCTTATCTTCATCATTTTTTGGATCCCAAGCTGTTATATCAGGTGGATTATTAACCACAGTCCATAATCCTTCTTTACGCAAAAGTAAGCTGCACTTCATAGACCAGGAAACAGTTAGTTCCATCTAACCTGGTTATCAGAGATAAGCTAGTTGACTGTTCTTGTGCCATTGTTAATTTAACAATAAACCACAAGTTAGCTGTCTGAGTATGAAACTGAATATTCACACTAACTCTCAATATCTCTCTGGGCCCATAACCAGTGTTAATTTATTAGCAGAGTATTCCTTGTGTTACCAAGGTTGTGCATACAGAAACGTTTAGATTGAGATCAGTTGTGAATAAGTACTCAGCCACACACAGATACACTAACTTGAGTTAAAGTTTACTTTAAGAAATAGCATTTTCCTATAAACAGTCCAAAGTCATACACTTAATCGTCATAACAATCGAAATATTATCAAGTACAATTACATTTTAGCTATAATACATAACTACAACACAGAGAGAAATGCAGAGCATACATACACAGTGTCTTGCTCTAGTCTAGTGAGTAGCAGAGAACAGTGAGTAGCAGAGACAAAGACAAACAGAGAGGGACTCCCAGAGAAATAAGCTGTGAACTCTAGCTCCCTCTTGTGGCAGTCTGCAACACCTCAGCTAAACAGACATAGCTCTGTTAAAAGCTAGACATATATTGTCTACCCAATCGTTATGGACAGAGTCCTAACATCATGTTTAAATAGAGAGCTCCGGCTGGGAAGAACCAATCAGCGATTAGCAATCTCCCGCTCAATAGAGCAGACCTGGTTGTAAACTACCTAGCTAATATGTAAATCTCAAGACACAACATCTCTCCCCCCTTGGTTTAGTCCAACACATTTACATACAAAGTCGTTGAGATACGCAGGACACTTGGTAGCTCTAGTTGACCTGTGAAACTCAGTTTGGGTGTCGCCTTCGGGAGGAGAGGATGGATTTTCCCTCTCTGGCTCCATCTGTGGAACCTCCTGGAACGGCTTGGGTGTGGTCTCCGGCTCGGTTGGAACTGACTCACCGCTATTGCAGGGTGGTGACTCTGGCTCATCAGATAAGTGCTCCGGCTCCCTTGGACCAGTAGTAGCTGCAGGGAAATCATCGTTAGGGCCTAGTCTCCAGTCAGCATTTAACGGTCGGCAACCGCGCAATTGGTCTATATGGTGCCGCCATTTTCTACCATCTTCTAAAACTATCCAATATGATTTTGGCCCTGTTATTTCAAGGATTTCCCCATGTAGCCATAGGGGACCTCGGTGAAGTTCCTTGCGAACACTGGGTCATGGACTTTGAACGTTCTTATTTGTTCTGGATTGTTTGTTTCTTTGTGATTGGAATAGCTAGGGCAGGGGTGAAATCCTCCCGGTTTGGCTGGGCCAGTCGTTCGGCGTATAGCCGATGGAACTGGTGGCGGTCACGGTGCGGAGCTTCTCCCGCCCGCTTCCCCCGCCCAGCTGAACGTCGCCATTCGGGTTATTTTGCCCTCTGTGCATGCGCGCGCATGCACAGAGGGCAAAATAACCTGAATGGCGGCGTTCAGCTGGGCCGGGGAAGCGGGCGGGAGAAGCTCCGCGCCGCGACCGCTGCCAGTTCCATCGGCTATACGCCGAATGACTGGCCCAGCCGAACCGGGAGGATTTCACCCCTGAGCTAGGGTGTAACCTATCGAGGACAGACCGGAGCTTGCGGCCCATTAATAATCAGCAGGACTTTTACCCATGGCCATACTAGGGGTAATATGCTGTTCTGTTAAGAATTTATCGACTCGGGCCTGCCAATTGCCCGGTCCCAGTTGGCCTAGTGCCTCCTTTGCAGCTCTAACCATTCATTCCGCCAGTCCATTGCTACTGGGGTGGAACGGAGCTACCAAAGTTGTTGTGGCTTGCCCGCGTCCAGTGCAGCTGGTATCGGATCTGGAGGTTCCAGAGCCGACTGTGGCGCGGCACTATCATCCCGTGTACCTGGCGCCTGAGTCTGAGAGTGAGGAGGACTCAGTACCAGAGGAGGAAGACCAGCCAGGGCCTTCTGCACCTTCTCAGCTGATGCAGAGTGGGTCATCAGAAGAGGAGGAGCCTCTGCTGGATGCTAGGGCACGGAGAGTAGCTAGCAGACAGGAACGGCTTTACAGACGGAGGTCTCCTCGCATGTAAAGCTGAGGGCTAATTGGCCACGCCCTCAGGCTATTTAAGTCCTGGAGCATGCCTGAATTGTTGCTGGAAGCAACACCTGTGTTCTGTGAGCATTCAAGATGTCTTTGTTCCCGCTCTGAGTTCTGTATTTGGAAATATCATCTCCTTTGCTTTGGATTCTGATGGAGGCGAAATTTATCTCACAAAGGAGAAATAGCTCTTTTCCCGGACATCAGACATTAGAAAAGAAACCGCAGTTTAAAAGTCTAAGTAAAAATATTTATTTCGGTACAAAACAATAAATCCTCATTAGTCTACATCTCTGATATAAAAAATAAGTCTTGCTTCGATAGAAGCTAGGAACAAAAGAAATGAATGGAGAAAGGAATGTGCACATGCGTACAAGAACATATCAATCACATGCTCAGGGATAAACCAATATATTAGATAGGGATGCTTCTCCCTGCATATACATATAACAGGCAATATAAATCACTGCGTAACAGATTCCGAGATTCCTGCCAACTCCAGTGAGTAACGAGATAAGAACTAAGTAATTACCAGCTTTGTTTTGGACATTTGAACTCTGGCTAAAAAGCTCACGAAGATAATATTCACCCAGACTCTCATGCCGTTTGTTTCTGGACTTTGAAAAACCCTGACTCTTTACTAAGAATATTTATTAGTAAACTCCTTGATTTCTTTTGCAAATGGTTGTGTGCGTGTCCTTCCTGGGAGTTCCTGTGCTGGGACACAACAAAAGTGTGCTTAATTCCCAATCTGGCTAAGAATCCCTCAAAAGATGTTGCAGTCAGTTGCGGCCCGTTGTCTGACATGATTGTATCCGGCAACCCATGAGTAGCAAACAGTTTTCTTAACACTCTAATTACAGCATCAGTGGTTGTGGTAGACATTAATACAATTTCAAACCATTTTGAATATGCATCAATTATTACCATAAAAGTCTGACCATGGAATGGACCTGCGAAATCTATGTGAATGCACGACCAAGGGGCCCTTGGTTGTTCCCATTCATGCACGTGGATTGGGGGGGAATGCCCTGGATTCCTGGCACGGAGTACACCCTGCGACCCATTCCTCTATGTATGTCCATATTGGGCCACCACACATAGCTCCATACCAGTGCCTTCATCCTAACAACCCCTGGGTGCCCCTCGTGTAGTAACCTTAGAATATCCTCTCGAAGCGACGGAGGAACAATGATGCATTCTCCCCATAATAGGTACCCCCCTTGTGCTAATATCTCATGCTGTCTTTGCGCGAAAGGTTTGAATTCGGGCTTCACTGGCCCTTGTGGCCACCCCCTCCATACCCAGTTCAAAATGGTGCAAAAGTCAGAGTTTTTAGTGGATTGGGCTGCAATCTCGGCCGATGTGATCAGGCCCGGCCCAGCACAGTCAATTAAAAGTACTGGGACACCTGGAGTAGGGTCATCCATCAAGTCCGGCAGCGGGCTCAGGGCATCGGCGTGACCCATTGCTTTGCCCGGCTGGTGGACTAGTCTGTAAGAATAGGCAGCAAGGAATATTGTCCATCTAGTCAGTCTTGGGGAGAGTGAGGCCGGAGCAGGCCTGTCTCCCGCTATGAGCCCTAATAAGGGCTTATGGTCAGTGACCAGCTCAAAGTCTAATCCGAACAGGTATTCGTGAAACCGTTTGACTCCGGCTACAGCAGCAAGGGCTTCACGGTCTAGCGGGCTGTAATTTCTTTCAGCGCTCGACAGTTTTGGAAAAGTAGGCAATGGGGGCCTCGCGGCCGTTAGGGAGTCTGTGGCTCAGTACAGCCCCCACTCCAAAGGGTGATACATCGCAAACAAGCACCACAGGCAGAGTCTCGCTAAATTGAATTAGGAAACTTTCTTCTGAAAGGAGGTTTTTTACCGCTTTGGATGCAGTGCTCTGTGCCGGACCCCAGACCCACATGGCTTTTTTAGACAGCAGTTTGTGTAGAGGTTCAGCAATGGTTGCTTTATTTTCCAAGAAAATGCTGTAAAAATTCAACAATCCCAGGAAAGCTTGGAGTTCAGTTCTGTTGGTGGGCACCGGGGCTTCCCTGATCGCCCTAATCTTGTCCTTAGTGGGGTGTAATACGGATCTGTTGATTTGATACCCCAGAAACTTTATCTCCGGCACCCCAATCTGGCACTTGCTGGCTTTAGCTCTCAGTCCCGCATTTCTAAATCTTGTGAGCACCTCTCTGAACCCCTTTCTCAACTGCATTTTGTCCTTGGCCATTATTAGCACGTTGTCGAAGTATGGGACAACACCTGGTAACTTGCTTAGAATCCTCTTGCCTTACAATCAGGAGGTTGTGAGTTCTATCCTAGGTAGAGGCAGATTCTGTTAATATGTTATTTTGTTAAATGTTTGTAGAGTGTTCAAATTATTAGATTTGAAGACTTTTTAAAGACTGCTTTATTACTGTTCTAGACAACTTAACAAAATGAAGAAGCTTTTTAAAATAAATGCTTGCTCTGAAGAGGCCCAGTGCTATTGTATCTTCTTTTAAATAGCAGAAAATACTTCCAGAAAGCCACATCAATTTTAAAGATCTGTAAAAGTATAATCTAAAATGTCCTGTTTTAGTATTAAGTATTAGTATTAAAATAAGGCAGCTGTATTAGTATTAAAATAAGGCAGCTGAGTTGAACCCTGACTTAGTCATGTTTGGAGTAGATCTGTTTAAATAATTGGGAGGAGTTAGTGTGATTACATTTAAGAAAACTTTCTTATACTGCCATAATGTACATTTCTCCAATTCTTTGCTATTTCTATGGGTCAGGCACACATGCACAGAAATACACAGCAAACAGTGTATATCATCTGTACTGTTTGCTGTTTGGCAAATTGCTGGGAGGCAGAGGCCTTTTTTCCTTGTTTTCCTCCCCCAAAACTAAGGTGCTATATTGCGGTGCGTCTTATACTCTGAAAAATACGGTAAGTAGAACCAGGATTGTTGCACTCCCATCCTGATTCAGCTAAAGATCATCAACTTGCACAACCAGTGCTACCTTGGTACTTCATGCATCAAAGTTATTCAAAGTCCAGAGATATTCAGAGGTAATGTTACTAGAAACCAAGCAATGAAGAAGAGTTCAGAAGACAGGTGCTGCCTTCATAGTATTTCTTGAAAACCTTTTGCTTTTTGATTTGGCTTGATTCTAATCTGTCTTTTTCAACAGTACACGTTATGCCCTTCAAAAGCAATAGCAATAGGAATAGCACTTAGATTTATGTACTGCCCCATAGTGCTTTACAGCCCTCTCTAAGCAGTTTACAGAGTCAGCATATTGCCCCCAACAAGCTGGGTCCTCATTTTACCGACTTCATCAGGAGGATGGAAGGTTGAGTCAACCTTGAGCTGGTCAGGATCGAACTCCTGACAGTGGAATGCAGAGTCAGCTTGCAAAACTGCATTCTAACCATCACCACGGCTCAATCTCAGGGAAAAACAGTGTCATTGTTTAGTTAATGGAAGTCCATTGTTTTCTTAGCCACTGTAACAAAGTCAGAAAAAAAGAAGGAAATATCAATTGGGTTCAGTTTATTTGGAAGGAAGCCTCTGAGATTCTTCATCCTTACACATTGGAGGGTAAGTACAGTCTATACAGGAACGTGGGGCAAATGTTGACAGGCCACAGGCCACAAGGGATATGCCATTAAAAAAAAGAATTGCTTTCAGTATTTCACAGCCCCATAGGGCAAGAAACCAAGCCATTAGTTTCCAGCAATTGGACCATCAAAATTCACAGGTGGCATTGGAGGCTGGATGAATCCCTGAGGCTGAATATTGCACACTACTATGGTAGTATGGAAGTTGTTGTTTAAAAAAAATTCAAATGCAAAGAAAGAGCCAGTTTGGTCTAGAGACCAGGAGGCAGTGAGTTCTAGTCCCTCCTCAGGCAAGAGAAGCAGTTGGGAGACTATGCCAGCCCCTCTCTCAGCCCAACTCACCCCCACAGGACTATTGTGGGGAAACAAGAGGAGGAAGGCGTATTAGGTATATTTGCCACCTTGACTTATTTAGAAAGTAATAAAGGTGGGATTAAAAAACCAATCAAACAAATAAATATAAAATGCCATCATTGTGTTTTCTCTGGAGTCACAACTATAGCAGAAGTGGATTGACTGAGCCTGCTTTTTAAAAATATTTGGAAGCCCAGGGAGAGGCAGGGGAACTAGCTAGATCATGTGAGGAAGAGGCTAATGCAGGTTGGAGAGGAGGTAGGATGCGGGACCTGAAACCAACCTTCTTTTCAGCAAGAAACAAATCAGTCCTGAAATCCATTACTTACGTTATTTACAACAACTATGGTGTCACAGGCTTCCTGCTGGCCAATGCCAGGACAATTTTACTTAGAATGTAACTGGGAGGAAGGCTGTCTACCTAAAAGAGGATAAACAGTTACTGACCCACAATGAGTTGGGTGGCAGTATGACTTTTCTTAAACAAACAAATAAAGATGGTTTCTTTCAGAAAATTCCAGTCTTTTGCTATGACTTGAGCCCCTTGCACAAACAATAGAGGTCAGGGGTCCTGTGAGCCAATTGCTGGATGGAGCAGAGCACCAGGCCTGGGGGAGTGCAAGCAAACTGGCTCCAGGTCTCAGCAGTCCTGGGTGGAGACAACACCCAGTTGAAGCAAGGAAGAGGGTCCACCCTAAAGGACCTGTGTCATACAATGGGGGAAAGCTTTTTTTTTCTTTCTTTTCTTTTTCTTTCTTTCTTTCTTTTCTTTCTTCTATCTATCTATCTGTCTGTCTGTCTGTCTATCTATCCATCCATCCATCCATCCATCCATCCATCCATCCATCCATGTTTCTGATAGTCAGTTAAAACATAGGAAGATTATAAACTGATATTATTTACTGAAAAAAGTTGTAGCTTTGTAAAGATGTACAAAAGAGCAATGTGCAATGTGAATCCACAAAAATTAAGTTGCACTGACCCTGGGAGGCACAGCACAGCCATCTTATTACAACACTTCAGATGTGGATAGCCAGATAGCCAATTGATACCTGACAATTTCCACACTGGGTGAGAAAGGGAGGCATCCACCCTGCCCCAGTCATGCAAAAGCTGCCCATCTCCTTGAGAGCTCAAGGTGGTGGGTGGGGGCCCTCCTTCTGCTCCTGTCACAAAAACTAAGATTTTTAGCTTTTAGCCTTTTCATTTCTCAAGATTTTGCACATTTCAATCATGCAGGAATACTTCCAAATTCTCTTTTCCAGATTTCTGATAGCATGGATTTCACGGCACTGTAATCCACCAACCTGAAAAAAAAAAGAGTTTACTGATTGATGAAGCTTGACCAACAACTCTGAGGGCAGGTCCTCCCCCACTGCCCAAGGGGTGAATTTGCAAGAGTCCGTTCAACCTCTATGGCAGGGCTGTCAAACTCATGTTGTCACAGTGGTGTCATGTGATATATTGGGACTTTTTCCCCCTTCGCTAAACTGGGCATGGGCGTGGGCAGCGTGTGACGCATCTGGCCCACGGGCTGGGAGTTTGACAGCCCTGGTCTATGGCAAAAAGAAAAGAATGGCTGCGATAGGGATGCTCAGGGAAATCCTGTGAATCCTGCTAACAAACACCCAATCCTATTGCACCATGTGAACTTATTGCACGTCGCACCGGCCCCGCAAGTTAATCGTATTATGTTGTTGTAGTTATTTTTCATTCAGGAGTCTGATAGCCCATGGATAAAAACTGTTCTTCAGCCTGTTTGTGCGGCTGCCTATGCTTCTATATCTCCTTCCCAATGGTAGGAGAATAAAGAAGTGCTGACCCAGGGTGTGAGTCATCCCTGAGGATTTTCCTCACTCTTCTAAGGCAGCGAGCCCTAGCGATGTCATCTAGTGGTATCAGGGGACAGCCCACAATGTTTTGTGCTGTGCTCACCACCCTCTGTAATGTTTTTCTATCCGTGGCTGTCAAGCCAGCATACCACACCGTAATGCAATGAGTGAGGACTCTTTCTATTGTGGACCGGTAAAAGGTCATCATCAGTTGTTGTTCCACTTTGTTTTTTCACAAGACCCTGAGAAAGTAGAGTCTCAAGTAAAATTATTGGTAATAAATTGCTTTTGGACAGCAAAATAATTTCTATTCATATCTCAAAAATAAATATTGGTCCCTTTTATGGATTAATACAATACCTATAGATCTAATAAAATGACTTTTGACTGATTCTGAGATTTCCAAATCCAAACCTTGCACTTGTTCTCCTCCCTACGCACCCACAAGAGGTACACACAGCTGTGTTGCTTTGGAATTGGCAAATCAGCTTCAGAGTTTTGTAGAGTTTTGGTCCAAGCCAGAAAGGATGGAGCTGCCCATCTCACCAACAGGAAGCCAAATATTCTAGACCAGGGGTAGGCAAAGTTGGCTCTTCTATGACTCGTGGACTTCAACTCCCAGAATTTCTGAGCCAATCATGCTAGCTTAGGAATTCTGGGAGTTGAAGTCCACGAGTCATAGAAGAGCCAACTTTGCCTACCCCTGTTCTAGACCACTGATCCTGGCTTCACACCAAAGCGATGTACAACCTTAGTTGATATTACGCCTGGGAATTCCATCTTGTACATAGCAAAACAACAATATCTGAATACAATTATTCACAAGTCAAGACTGTTGCATAACCCAATATGTTAAAGTTGGCAAAGACTGAGCATAACATTTCAAAATGATACTCAGCACCAACGTGGTACCCTGCAAACATCAATTAATTCACCCTTTAAATCACACCCTTTGAAGCAGGTGTGCAAATACCATCTTCTTTCATCCATACTGCAAATTGAAAGGAAGCTTAGCTGCTTTGCTCCCAGATGCCCTGATTGCACGGAAGAGGCAAGATCTCTCATCAAGATTAATTGTATTTTCTTGGCTGGCTGGTAGGAACTGCCATCTGCAAACAGGCCGAACAGAAGGCTGTAAGGGGAGACTGTTTGCAATGCAGTGGACTTGAGTCATATGAGCCTTCCACCTGGAGGCTTCTTGATCTAGAGTTGAATTAGATGACCTCCAACGTCCCTTCCAACTCCGTTATTCTGTGCCAGAGATCAGTCCAAGAGGTCTGGCCACCTGAAAACAACTCACAGATGCTGCCTCTGCCCCAACTCCTCATCCTTGGTCTGCTCAGTTGCTGTCTCCCAGCAGTCAAATGGGGGGGGGGGAACCTGTTTCTGAACATCACCAAGTGTTTTTAATGAATTTGGGCTCCTCCTATTTGAGGCAAAAGGTATTAGAAGGTAGCCTATGAGATACTAACATATGAGGTACACAAGGCCATAATCAAACGCCTTGTCCTGCATTAGTCCTTCCACAAAGCAGCCTGCATTCCACAACTGAACAATCCTTAGCACTGCATAAAGCCTTCATCCTCAAAGGCTCTCAACCTTGGCAACATTAAGGCCCAGGAACTGGCTGGCTGGGGAATTCTGGAAGTTGAAGTCCACCATCTTAAAGTTGCCAAGGCTGAGAACCCCTGCTCAAAGGCTCCGAACTAGCAGCTAGACCTTCCAGAACTCAAGGGGTTGCTCTCAGCCTCCTTGTGATTTTTTTTCCTGAAAGGAGAAAACTGGAAAGACGTGGTTATGGGCAGCCCTAGGAATCTCAGGGAAAATCCCACATGGCCCACCTTTTTTTTTTTTTTTACATTTTCCCCAGAAGCATTTCTTCTCTCAAAGAGCAGAGTCTTCATCTCAGCCCCAGCTGAAGTCCTCCAACACAACTGAGAGAAATCACTTCCAGGCAGATCCTAATCTGGCTCACCTCAAATCCAGCTGCATGGAGCATCTGGGACTGCTTTATCTCATAGTTATACAATTCATGCAATCTGCATGTCTTAACTTATTTCAGTTTCTGCAATCGTAAAACCATTCAGCTGGAATATGCTTAAAAATCTTGATAAATTTACAAAGCCAAAATCTTCAGTTGGTTGCCTGTTTTCCTCATTCTCTAATTTTTATGTTCACGTGATGATTACTAATAGTATATAAAGCACCACTTCAGGGCTGATAACCTGTTCCACCAATCCCAATACTTCCTTATTAGGTAGCAGATAAATTGCTCTCTCTCTGTGCCCATCCCCATCTGGAATAAGGTTACACTTCCAACCCCATTTCTCAATCTGGCTTTCTTTGCTGCAGCTGTAATCATAAACAAACTTATTGTGACCTTAAACTATTTTAACAAGCCCTAGGTGCATGTGCGCTTACATATTTACGTGGTCACCCCTTGGTTGAATGGTGGTAATGTTTTTAATGTTTTTTAATTTTTTATCTCTATCATTGTTTTAATTGTATTGTTCATCTTTTCTGTTGTACGCTGCCCTGAGTCCTTCGGGAGTTGGGCGGCCTATAAGATCGAACAAACAAATAAATAAATAAATATTGCTTTTTACAAAAGGGAAATATCCTGTTTGTCCAAAGGAGTTTCCGCTGGGGTGGTTGAAGGCTGGGCCTCTCCACCTCCTTTGTGGGAGTGTGTAAGCCAAGCTCCTCTTGGGGAACTGTTTGCTCTGCTTTGAACACTGGCAGCCAATTATCTCAACAATCTGCGCCCTGCCTTGTGTGCACCATCTGTTTTGAACCTGGAAGGAAATTTGCACAATGAAAGATGGAGGAGACACAAGAAATTCTTTCTCATAAAAGTGTTTGGAATTATTACAGAAGCCTGCAACGTGATTTAATGGAGCAGCCCAAGTAGACACATTCTTCCCAAGACAGCCAAACCCAGTCCAATAAATTATCTGTGTTAGTGGAATATGATTTTTTTCTTCTGAAGGGAGAGACAATGAAGTGGTAAGACCTAAAGTGGGTGTGTTTTTGTTGACTCTCTTGTATACTGTACTGCGGGATTCAAAAATGGTGTTTTCAAGACTCGGGTCTCTTTCCTGCCCGTTTCTGAACTCTTCTAGATGTAGGCAGATTGGCACAAAGGTTGCTTTGCTGCATTCCAGTGGTTTATCTTCCTTCAGGATCATTCTTGATGCCAGAGGATAATCCAAATGGAAATGTTTGTACTTCACTGAAAACTAGGATTTGTTTCAAGCTAATTTGCACAATCCTTTCCTCTGGATCTTTGTCATACAATCCATCTGTCATACAACCCTGAGTTATTATCTAGAAATCCTGGGTCGCTCACACTGGATTTTATGAAACCAGGTCCGTGCAAACATTACAGGAGTGGCTTTTTGCTCGAAGCAAATTGAAGCAAGCAACATCTGGATAGGGAGAAATTGTGTGTTCAGTCTGGGAAACCTGGCTCACTGCAGAAGTGATGATAAATGCTGGAGCCTCACAACAATTTGGGGACTGTGGTTCTGGGGTAATATGCTTAAGTGAGCAGAGTTAGGATTTTAATTTTGGTGTGTTTACAACCACCATTGCATGGGGTTTGGGGCTATTTCCTGTCTCAAAATGGTCAATTTTGAGCATCAGAGGCTGCCAATGAAGCCTGAAGCTGTGGGCAGCCCTAGGAGAGGGAGCCTAGAGGTTCCAGGTAAAGCTATCATGAGTCACTCATCTTAGGATGAAGACATTGCAAGGTATGATGGCTGCATCAGCTTTGCTGTCCAGCGTGAACTGATGCAAGTATGGTCCAGAAATATGGTCCTCTGGTCCAGAAAATCTCAGCACCGTCTGTCCTCATTTCCCTGGGACCATTCTTGGGTATCCAGAACCCTTAAGCATGTCAATCACTTAATTATATGATAGCTTTTTTTTGACTGGCTGTGGGGGTTCGCCTCCAGGGTCACCTCTCAGCCTGATAGGCCCCAGAACTGGTGA
The DNA here is from genome assembly GCA_023053685.1 of Diadophis punctatus similis. Taxonomy (NCBI): domain Eukaryota; kingdom Metazoa; phylum Chordata; class Lepidosauria; order Squamata; family Dipsadidae; genus Diadophis; species Diadophis punctatus. Next base: position 1,334,629 of record JALIGW010000012.1, read on the forward strand.
TGGAGGCAGGCAGCGAAAGAACATACCAGCTCAACACACAATCTCAGTCAGCCCCGCGGTCATCAGTTGTATAGACTTCCAGAGTTGGAAGGGGTCACAGCTCATCAAATCCAAAGCCCTGTTCCACTGCTCTTAATTAAAAAGTACAATCCTGGCCAAAAGTTTTGAGAATGATTAATTCTCACAAAGTCTGCTGCTCCAGTGTTGGAAGATCTTCGTGCAGATGTTACGCTGTATACTGAAGTATAAGTACAAGCATTTGCATAAGTGTCAAAGCCTTTATTGACAATTACATTAAGTTTATGCAAAGAGTCAATATTTGCACATTGACCCTTCTTTTTCAAGACCTCTGCAATTCAACCTGGCATGTGGTCAATCAACTTCTGGGCCACATCCTGACTGATGGCAGCCCATTCTTGCATAATCAATGCTTGGAGTTTGTCAGAATTCATGGGCTTTTGTTTATTCACCCACCTCTTGAGGATTGGCCACAAATCCTCAATGGGATGAAGGTCTGGGGAATTCCCTGGCCATGGACCCAAAGTCTCGATGTTTTAGTCCCCAAGCCACTTAGTTATCACTTTTGCCTTATGGCAAGGTGCTCCATCATGCTGGAAAAGACATTGTTCGTCACCAAACTGTTCTTGGATGGTTGGGATAAGATGCTCTTGAAGATTCTTTATTCATGGCTGTGTTCCTAGGCAAAATTGTGAGTGAGCTGAGAAGCAACCCCACACAAGAATGGTCTCAGGATGCTTTACTGTTGACATGACATAGGACTGTTGGTAGCGCTCACCTTTTCTTCTATGGACAAGGTTTGTTCTGGATGCCCCAAACTATCGGAAAGGGGATTCATCGGAGAAAATGATTTTACCCCAGTGCTCAGCAGTCCAGTCCCTGCATCTTTTGCAGAATGTCAGTCTGTCTCTGATGTCTTTCCTGGAGAAGAAGTGGCTTCTTTGCTGCCCTTCTTGACAACAGGCCATCCTCCAAAAGTCTTCGCAGGTGCACTCACACCTGCCTGCTGCCATTCCTGAGCAAGCTCTGCACTGGTGGTGCCCCAATCCCACAGCTGAATCACCTTTAGGAGATGGTCCTGGTGCTTGCTGGACTTTCTTGGGTGCCCTGAAGCCTTCTTCACAACAATTGAACCTCTCTCTCCTTGATCGGATAAATGGTTGATGTAGGTGCAATCCTAGCGGCAGCAATATCCTTGCCTGTGAATCCCTGTTTGTGCAAAGCAATAATGACTGCACATGTTTCCTTGCAGGTAACCATGGTGAACTGAGGAAGAACAATGACTTCAAGCACCACCCTCCTTGTAAAGCTTGCAGGCTGTTATTCGAACTCAATCAGCATGACAAGAGTGGTCTCCAACCTTGTCCTGGTAAACTTGTATTAAGGGTGGCATCACTGACAGGATGTCAGCTGCTCCTCTTGTGGCAGGGCTGAAAGGCAGTGGAGATTTTTTGGGGGGATTAAGTTCATTTTCATGGCACAGAGGGACTCTGCAATTAATTGCAATTGATCTGATCACTCTGCCTAATATCCTGGAGTATATGCACATTGCCGTCTTCCACACTGGATCAGCAGACTTGTGAGAATTAATCTTTATGTCATTCTCACAACTTTTGGGCAGGGCTGTATATTTAATCCCCACTCCAAATCTGCTTTCCTTTCAGCCAGCTATACAGTTATAATTAATGAACTATTTTGAGGACTGTCATTCCTTTTCAATGCCAGCAGCGCCATATTGCTATGAAGATTTCCGACAATATTGGTTCCTTGAACGATCATTTCTTATATCTGGGTGAGGGAATTGCGGGGATCACGACCTTCCTCCCCACTTTCCGCACGAAGCAGCGTCCCCCGAGTCTCACTTAGCGGAGCTCAAGGTCGGCACTCCTGCAGCGACCCTTTTGCTTGCCCGGCGCTCAGTCCAGCCTTGTTCAAACAGAGCCCGAAGCTGGAAACTCGCTCTTCGTGCCGCGCGCACTCGGGCCCTTGGCGGGCTTACCGGGCCGTCTGGTGGCTTCCGACAGGCGAGGCGGCCTCTTTGTAAGCCCTGGCAGGTCCGGCGCCCGCAGTCCTTAGCCGCGCTTCCTCTCCCGGCTTCGCAACGGCGGCATTGGCGCGGGAGGGGAGGCTGCCGAGGCTCCTCCGACACCCGGCAGCGGCCGATGGCTTCAGCTGGAGAGAGAAGCCGCTCCGAGCTAATTAAGCGCCTTCACGAAGAGGAGCCGCGCGCGCAGCCGCAGGAAAGCCACCCAATCGGCAGCTCTCGGTTCCGCGGCCCGCGTGGGTTTGACGGACAGCCGACTAGGAGTGGCAGCCGGCGGTCAAGTGGGCGAATGAGCGGCCGGAAAAGCGCTTGCCCGGACGCCGATTGGCCATCCTTCCGTAGCGCGCCAGTGCTCCACGTGGGGCAGGGCGACAGCCTCCCTCGTGACGTCACGCAAGAAGCCATTTTGGCTGAACGGGCGGGGCGGGCGCCTCTCGCGTGAGGGAAGCCCGACTGAGGGAGGCGCTTTGCACGCCCCTAGGAACCCCGTTGCCTTAGGCGGCCGAGGAACGGGCGACCCTCCGGTACAGTTGCCACCCTCGCCTGTGAGGCAGCGCTCGGCGCCTTCTCCGACCGGCGCTTCCCGGCTGCGGGAGGGGAGGCTCCGCGGCAGTCGCCGCTATGGAAATGTCCCGCGGGCGAACCACGGCTGCTTCCTCCTCCCGGCGGCTCGACAACTCCCCGGGCCCAGCCCTTCGCAAAGGCCGCCGCAACCCCCGCCCTCCGTCAGCAGCCCGCCAGCGCTCCGACCCTGCCCGCCCGGGATTGGGTGCCGAGAACCGGCCCTCAGCCCCGGAAACGGGCGCGCGGAGGCCCCGAGTCCGAGGGAAGCGGGAGCGAATCTCTGGCTCGGCGCGTCCCGTGAGCCGCCCGGCGCTTAGCTTAACCGGGACGCTACAGCGAACGGGAGCCGCGGTGTGGTGCAGCAGCCACGGTTAAGGAAGTGGCCTCGGTTTTCCCTTCCCCGCGGGAGGTCTGCCATCTCGGCCGGTTCCGAGCCTTGGACGGCCCCGAAATGCCTCGGCCGAACTCCGCCGCCCGCGGAAGCCAAGGGCACGAAGGGCGCCGCGCCGGGCCACCATCGCAGCCTTCGGGCCGGGCCGGCGTAGCTGCAGCCGCCGGAGGAGGAGCGCCGGCAGGAGCGCCGGCTCGCCCGTCCCCGCAGGGCCCCCCGGGACGCTCCCCGCCCAGGCCCCAATCAGAGCGGGAGCTCCCCACGTGGGATCCCGGCGCGGTGATTGGCTCAGAGCGGCGGGGACGCGCGCCCTCCCCTCCTGCTCGCCTCACTTCCCTCTTTCTTCCTCCGGCCGCTGCCGCCGCCGCTCCCCCGCCCGCCCCCCCCCGCGCAGCTGGAGTGGAGCCCGACGGTGCGGGGCGACCTGGGAAGGAGCCGGCGCCGCTTGCGCCCCTCCCGGACACCACCGCGGCGAGCGGAAAGCAGGGGTTCTTTTCCCGCGGGGCCCCCGCTTTGCCCGTCGAGCCTGGCCGGAGCGGGCACCTTGGGGCCCGGACCGTGTGAAGTTCGCTCGAGGAGCCTCCGCGGCCTCGCTGGATTCCGCGGAGCGGCAGGAGGGGGTGACGCCTCTCTTGGCCCGCCCGGGCTTTGTTCGCCTGCCGTTTCCCGGCTACCTGCGGGAGGGAGCGCGGCGCGGCGCTTCGCCCAGACTTACTCCGCTTCGGATCCCGGGAAGCGGCCTGCCGAGGCGCATAGCTGAAGTGCCGGTAGTGCGCGCAGCTCTCCGGCTTGGCTGAGCGGCGCCGGATCGGGCCGGGGAGAATCCTCGCGAGCCTGGGGGGCTAGGATGCCCGGGAGCGGCGGCGCAGCCATCTCGGCCGCCGCCGCCGCCCGCCCGGGGGAAGCCCGGCCGCCGCCGCCGCTGCCGCTCCACCCGGAGGAGGGAGACGACGAGGAGGCGCGCCAGGCCCCCGGGTCCGGCGAGGGGGGCTGCGGGTGCTGAGACGCCCGCGCTCGCCTCTTTTGTCCCGGCTTCAGGAGAGTCCTGGTTCCTGTGGCGGCGGGCCATGTATCCGCAGGGGCGGCACCCGGTGAGTGGCGCTGGGCCTCGCCCGGAGAACCTTACTTTCTTGGGCAGGGGGCCGCCTCCGCCTCCAAGGTTCAAAGCAGCCCCCCCCCCGTCGGTTCGGGTAGCGATGCGTTTCCTTCGGTCCCTCCTTCCTTGCAATCACCCAGTTAAACTGGGTGGGGAAAGACGAAGCAATAGATTCGCCAGGCCGGCTCATTGAAAGTCGCCCGGGTCCTGGCAAGTTGCTTTATTTGACATGAATCAAATGTGTGTAAAACCGCATCTCCGGTGTCAGGGAGGGTCTGCAATATCATTATTAATATAATATCTGTTGTCATTTGCTCATTAAGGGCCCCCTCCAATCTTCACTTCTTTTCAAGGAACCCTTAATTCCCCCCCCCAGCTCTGTTGATCTAGACCAGTGGTTCCCAACCTTTTTGTGATCGAGTACCACTTGGAGGTCCCGTACAGTCGCCGCGTACCACCTGGTTCCAGAGAAACTAAATTCGATCAGATATCACTTTATTTCCATAATTGTACCGTTCCTTTTTTGGCCCCGCGCATCCAGCAACTGGATTCTCGGGCCGCTGGGACCAGGTGGGTGGTGGGTGGTGGGTGGCAACAGTTGCAAATCGTTGCCAGATTATCTTGTGTTAGGCAGTAAACATTTTTGTGAAGTAAAAAATAACTAACTAAAAATCGTTCATGACCCCGAAAGTGTTTGCGTACCATCTGGAAGGCCCTCGTGTACCACTAGTGGTACACGTACCACAGATTGGGAACCACTGATCTAGACTCTAGCCAACCCAATGCTGTTTTGGGGGGAGAGCCCAGGTGGTTCTTCAAGCCTTTCCCCATGAAGCTGAGAGGTGGAGGGTCTGAAGTCCCACCCGGTTGTGCTGGCATGGGGAGGGGTGGCTGTGCTCCCCCTGGCCACCAGTCAACATGTCTCTTCCTCAGGGCCCCCACCAGCCTGGACAGCCTGGCTTTAAATTCACAGTGGCTGAATCCTGTGACAGGATTAAGGACGAGTTCCAGTTTCTGCAGGCCCAGTACCACAGGTGAGCATCCTCCACTCAGCCCGCTGGATCCTGCAGTCAGGCCTTCAGGGGCACTCTTGGATAAGGGGGACAGGAAGTAGGTGCCCCTTCTCTGTGGAAAATACCCCTCCCCCTTCAAATGCTGTTTTCTGCCTCCCTTTCTCCTCCATCAGATCCCCCCGAGAAATGCTTTGGATTCCAAGCTGTGCCCTAAAGCTTCTGGGCCTCAGTGCCCCCATTTGCTTGGGAGTAAAATCCCGTTACTTCTCCCGTTCCTCGCCCCAGGTTCTGCCCTCCTAGCAGTTTGAAAGCAGGCAAATGCAAGGAGATGAATAGGTACCACTTCGGTGTTCCGTGCGCTTTTGGCGTATGCTGGCCACATGACCATGGAAATTGTCTTCAGACAACGCTGGCTCCCTCGGCCAAGAAGCGGAGATGAGCCCTGTGGCCCACGGCTGACAGGGAAACCTTTACTTTTGGAAATCCTGGTGGTGCCGAGCATTGGCTCTTGAATGCTGCTGGCTCTTTTGCCTTGGCATTCCCATCTTCTGACTTGTTAAGGAAGCGCAAAGCAGCTGGTGGCTTCCTTCCCCCTACCCCCACTGGGTTTGCCTGCTATTTGCTTTAACTGTACAGGTAGTCCTGGACTTGCAACAGTTTATTTAGTGACCATTCAAAGTTACAACAGCACTGAAAAAAATGACTTATGATAGTTTTCAGTTACGACCATTGCAGCATCCCCATAATCATGATCAAAATTCAGATGCTTGGCAACTGATTCATACTTATGACCGTTGCTGTGGTCCAAGGTTCAGTGATCACCTTTTGTGACCTTCTGACAAGCAAAGTCAATGGGAAAACCAGATTCACTTATCAACCAGGTTACTAACTTATCAACTGCAATAACTCACTTAAGAAGAAAGTGAGAAAATGGGGCAATTGGAACTTTGGTGAACTCTTTGCCTTGGACTCTGATTTCTGCTCGATTGCTATTTGGAACCTTGACAGCTCACTTTAAAAATGTCTCACTTAACAACAGAAATGTTGGGCTCCATTGTTGTCGTAAGTCGAGGATTACCTGTATGAAAGGAAACTCCAGGAATGGTGGCTCTTTAGCTGAAACCTCCAAGGATTTACTTTTTCCTCAGCCCGAGTCTCCTTTCTCTGGATGGATACTTGGCAGGCTGTGATTCAAAGAGTTCAGAAGGATGGGTCACTCTGGGGCTTTAGCTTTAGAGAGAGCAGTGTGTTTCTCTAGGCCTTCAGGCCTCCAGTTCTGAGTGCCAGAGTTCATTTTTGTGAAGGCTTAAACCTTTTTATGAGCACAGCAAGTAGACAGGAAGGAAGGAAGGGTTTCATGTCAAAATATTGGATTTGTGAGCATCTTTTTTCCTGTTTTCTTCCTTTGTATTTGAAGGAATGATGTTTTGTATGTCATGTCACTTTAAAATTTCCTATTTTTTAGTCTGAAAGTGGAGTATGATAAGCTTGCAAATGAAAAGACGGAAATGCAGCGCCACTATGTCATGGTAAGAGACAGCTTTTCAGGCTCTGCAGGAACAGGACTGGGAGGGATCTGCTTGCTCACCACTTTTGAGTCCTGCTTATTAGGGCTCTCAAAAGTAGCCCCAATGGTCATGCTCTGGAGGGGAGGGGAGAGAGAGCTTGGCTAGATTGCAGTCTCCGATCTCCCTAGCTGTGGTGTCTGGGGGCTCTCTCATGCACAGCCCTGCGTGGAAGGCACTGAAAATTCTCTGGTTAACATGGGCTCTTTGCTCAAAAGATGGTCCGTAATCCTGACTGCCCTGGTTGTGTGACCTGAAAACTGTTTGTTGTATTGTGGATCCTGGTTTGAGGTTCCTGACTTGGTCTTTGTTTCTCTTAAGGCTCGTGTGGCAAGAGCTCTGTGTGGTTTGTGGGTTTTGCAGGCTCTGAGCTTTGGGTCCTTCTGCTGCCTCTGAGCAGATTGCTGATGCATGTCAAAGGTCTACTTGAGGAATACGTCAGAAAAGGATGCTCTGCCAAACTACCAAAATTGTGTTCAGTGTCACTTCTCTTTTTGGGGACTCACCCAGAAGGATTACTGGGCTGGAGTTGGCCTCATAATGTCCCCAGGGGGAATATAAGATCAGTGGTGGGTAAATGTTTGAACACTCTGCTATGTAGTCAGCTGCTTTTGCTCCTGCCATCCTTTCCTCACCACACTCTCTGCTGCCACAAATCATCCCTACAGTTGTGGCTGTTCAATAATTATTCCAGGCAGATGTTAATAACTTGGGTGGCAAGGCCTATACGATGACGTTTGGGTATGCGGAGCTTGCTGAGATTTTAAGGCAGCTGAAGCTGTCCCAAAACTCCCTATTTGTCTCTGGGACCCTAAAGATTTGCTCTGGGTGGGAAGCTTCACTCTCCAGTGGCTTCATCTGGCTAGAGAAACTGAGGCAGCCTGACTTCAGAGCAGTGGCTGATTCTCCTGCCAGGCCTCCAAATAACACAGACTGGCATGTTTGTGGCCATTTTCTTGCATGTTGAAAGGGCTTGTAAAGAAAATAGGTTGGTTATGTATTCTTTGAACTGATTTCCTGTTCCTGCTCAGCTCTTGAGTTGTGAATGGAGTCTTTCTAGGATAACTGTTGTCTAAGCATTGTATTGTGTCCCTCTATGTAGGAAAACCTGGCATAGTTGGCACTGTTTGTAAATTGGGTGCTTGCTGCAGGGAGCTTCTGCTGTCCTGGATCATTAAATTCCTGAGTTGATGGGTGGTGATGGTATCCAACCCCATGGCTTCCTCTACGCTGAGCACCTTATGCCTTACTTTGTAGTGTTGGAGGGAGCCCCAGGGAGGCCTCCCAGAACTGCCTGGGCTGTGCACTTCCTGGAGGCAGCAGGGGCTCCGTTTGTGCCTGGCTAGCTGAGAGTTCGGCTCAAGGGAAGAGACATTTGATGACAGTCTTTTCCTAGTGTTGCTAGGGTGACCTGTACAGAACTGAGGTGTTCGAGGTCCTAATAAATCCAGTTTTGTCATTTTGATGTTGAATTTTGGGCATGCTTAGTTTCTTCCAAGCATTTCTTGCATCGTTAGTAAAAAGCTTGTGCCTCTTTTGTTTTTCAGTACTATGAAATGTCTTACGGGTTGAACATTGAAATGCACAAGCAGGTGAGTGCCTTCCTTGAAAGCCCCTGCCTTTCCCAAGGGAGTCTCAGAATGAACCCTGTAGACTTTGGGGTGCAATTGGGGGTGGGGGTGGATGGGGGGGTGCTTTTTTCCCTTGGCCTGAATTCAGGATGACTAAAGGATCCACAGAACAATGGGGCTTCCTTAACTTTGCGAGTAAACTTCATTTCAGATGATGTAGCCAAATTCTGGCAGTATTTTGTCAACTGTAATATATCTTGGAATTTCAAGAGTGCATTTTACTATATTTATTTCCTTATTGGGAAAATATCCCACTGTTCATTCAGGAACTCAAGCCAGATCCTAGCATGCTCTCCTCTCATTTCCCCCTCTGACAGTTCTGCCAAATTGGTTGGCAAACAGAAGGCGATCTGCTTGACACCCCTGTGAACCTCTCCCAATTTGAACCCAGATTCCCCTTTCTGGTGTTCCCCCCCACCCCACCATCTGCTGGGCATCTTGCAGTTAGCAGAGATGACACTCATCTAGCTGATGGCTATGAATTGGTATCACCCCATCAGATGCTTCATTAAGGTCACAAAGCCATCTGGCTGCTTCTTTTTGCAGGTGCCTTGAAAAGTGGGTTTCTGATTATTTATTTTTATTAAGTAGTCAAAGATGAGGGGCCAACTGCTTATCTCATAAGGAAATGCTTTTCACTAGTATTTGATTGGAAATAGTGGGAGAGCACTGTGCTGTGTATGTGGTCAGGAGTAAAGCCTGTGTCCTGTATTGTACAGGAGGGTCTGGCAAAGAGGATGGCTTTGAAAAGAAACCTTATTTTATGTGATGTGACATATAGCAGAAGCTGTGAAATTACACAGCCTGTGTAATCCCTTGTGTTTGGGGAATTAATGAAGTTTCTCATTCTTCCCCAGGCACTTAAGGGCCATCCGATTGAGTGGTCTCCTTAGGTGCCTCCAGACTGCTTGGCCATCAGAGAGAGAGACATACATTGGCTTTCCCAGAGAGAGACATACATTGGCTTTGTCCCCTCTCCTAGAGAGAGAGAGAAATTGCCGGAGGGGGGGGGGGGCTCGTCCAGCGCCCTTGTTTGGCTGCCTTGCCTTGAGCAAAACGAGGGGAGGAGTTTTCTCCCTTGATGAGCCTGAAGTCTTCCTTGTGAGAGTAAAACCTAAAGGAATTATTATTGAGATCCATTTTGATGAAATGGGGAGGGAGGGAGGGGGGCTATGTTTTTTTAATAAACGGTGGCTCTGCAGAAGCCTCTTGGTAAAGCCTGGCCTATGGCTCAAGCATGCTAGGACCAGCCTCCAGTCTTGATCTGCAGCCCTGGGACAAAGCTTGCTCAAAAGAAGGAAGGGAGGAGGCATTGGAGAGCCCTGTCCTTGCTGAAGGCTTCCCCTGTCACCCCGAGTCGGCTGCTTTCTCTGTAAGGTGCCTGCAAACCACATTGGCTATTTGTGGAAATGGGGCTCTCTTTCCTGCATCCACTGTCTGGCCTTTCTCCTTCACAATCCAGTCAGATAGACGTCCTTAGTTGTACCTGATGTTTTCTGATTTTACCTTCAAGTTACCTGATCCTTTTCTCCAAGCTACTATGGATGTAGGTAGCTACAGATTAATGCAGCCTTTTCCCCAGCTGGATGCCTTCCAGAGATGCCAATTATAACTCTCAGAAGTCCCAGCTGGCTCAGGCCTCTGGGAATTAACAATTTCATCATATTTCAGGCCCCAGACTGAAGAAGGCTGATTTATTGTCATGGGTACCATAGGTACATAATGGATAGATTTGGGGCAAGGAAATTAGGTTGGGATTATTCTTGCCTCTCTTTCTGTTGTCCACATTCAATCTGTGGCTTGTTTTGGACGACGGTCTCTTTGATAGACCATTGGCTCCCTTGCTGATTGTTACAGGTGTATCTGGAGGGCATTTCAATTCTTTAATGGGGAAAGATTTCTGGATGACATCAAATGAGCATCTTTGGTGGTGCTAGCTTTGCTTTTGTCTTTTTCTTCCTGAACGCTATGCTGGACTTTCTTGAACCGGCGCACACAGTTCTGCCTTCAGGCCCATCCGGTGACTGAGTGGTTTTGACTTTGAGGGACTGAACCTGGAGGCAAATATTGGGACTGAGGAGAGAGGACAGTACAATGTGACTTCAGGAATTTTTAAAAAACCAGGCATCTTGGCGTTGTCTTGTGTAGTGCAGTACCTGTCAGATAAAAGAAATTTGTTTAGTTATTGAGGACAAACCTTTGAAGTTCTTCCAAGCTTCCCAAATGAAGCTGTAATCTGAGGGAGCATGACAGTTCTGTGCTTATTTGCCTATTAGCAAGCCTGGTGAGACTCCAGTGTCCTTCCGAGAAAGTGTACTTGGGCATCCCTCATGCAGTACTGTGATTTATTATTTGAAGACGGGAGTAGCAGGCAGCCATGGTTCACTTTGAGTAAGACTGTAGAAGAGGCTGATGCTGTTGGGCAGTAGCTGATGCAGAGGTTTGGCAGATTGTGTGCTAGATCTGATAGCAGCATGGTTGCCATTCAATCCAAGCAAAGGTGGCTGTGGAAAAACCATATGGCTGGGGTACGAGGGTTGTGTGCTTAGACTTATAGCATTCTTAATCAAGAGCAGAGCAGAGAGACCGTCTCTGTGGTTGTTAACCATGTAGTTAAAGAAAAGGTTCAGGTTGTGCCTCAGCTGCTGTTGGGGGCAAAAGGGGGTGCATGTGGCTAACCATTAGAGGAAACCACTCTTGAGAACCTAGCTTATTTCCCATGGCTCTTCTTGACCACATCCTCAAAGAATAAAGCCTAAATGGATATAGAAAAGGTCAGTTACTTAATTTGGTCAGCTATGGATGTTTGGCTGCAAATAGGTTCTGGGGGGATGAAGAGAGATTTTTGGGAATCGCTGGTATGCATGTGAAATGAACATATTTCATGTTAAAAGCCTTGAGAATAAGAGAATACGAACTAAAGTTCTCATTATCTGAGTCACCTCAAGTGATGTACTGTTGGTGCTGTTGCCTCTGCTTGTTAGTTGACTGCCTTTAACTACTTGTGATTCTGGGGAAATTGGCACAAGCTGGCTGAGGAAACCCAGCCAAGGAGAGCGAAATGAAAGTTAAAGGGCACAGCAGCCTTAATGAAAAGCTGCCTTCTCCTCGTCTCCCAGTTTTTGTCCAGATTTTCAACAAGTAAATCGGCTCCTAACAGGAGTGTGAAATTCTGTAGGCCTTTCAGCCAAGTTTTGAACAAATGAGCATCTTCTCAGGTGACCAGCTGCCCTTTCTCTGCACACAATTCCTGGGCCTTGAGTCCCAGAATAATTCATGCAGTTTTATGTGCCCTGCAGACATGCCTACTGGAGCCGAGCCCTTCCTGATGGATGGATGAGTATCTGATTGGCTTTGATTCTTTGGAGATGGATGACTAAACAAACTATGCTGGAGCCCCCCATCCCCACCCCATTGCACATTACATTCAAGAGATTCTTAGAGCACAATTCCCAAACACAAGTTTGCTATTTCAGAACCTGGCCAAGAGGCCCTGTATAGCACAGTTGCCCATTGGGGAAGAATAATAAGAGCCGAGGTGGCGCAGCAGTTAGAGTGCGGTACTGCAGGCCACTTTAGCTGACTGATCCACAGGTCAGCGGTTCAAATCTCACCGGCTCAAGGTTGACTCAGCCTTCCATCCTTCCGAGGTAGGTAAAATGAGGACCCAGATTGTTGGGGGCAATATAAATATACATTGCTTACTGGTGTAAACCGCTCAGAGAGTGCTTGCACTGTGAGGCGGTATATAAATGTCACTAATAAATAAATAAATAAATAAATAAATTGGTGGAGGGTCCAGTCTAGCCTCTGGGCATCTGTTCTGCACTAGCATGGGCTAGCATGGGGTTGGAGCCCAGTAAATGCCAGTGGAGGAGGGACAATGTGTTGTAACCCTGGGAGTTGTTTCTCTGAAGTTGGTATTTCTGCTTTGTATAATGGGCGATGAAAATCGCCTTGGGAGACGGGAGGAAGAGGCACAACCTACAGCGCATTTCTCAGGGTGGAAATTGAGGTTGAAGCTCATACAATGGCCAAGATTAAGAAACACTGACTTAGACAATGGCCTGATAAGAGAGAGGAGTAGGGATGGAGAAAGCATCTCAGAAGGGACTCTCCCTAGTTCTATGGGAAGTAAAGGCAGGGGAGGGGGGAAAGCACTTTCAGACTTGCACAATTCTGTTACAGTAATTCTGTTACTTACCATCAAGATAGTATTAGTATTCATAGTTTTAGTTTTCTATTCAGACTACATTGAAGCCTGACATTTTGTGAGTTCCCCAGGGTTATTGAATATGTGGATAGCCATATAGGTTTCTTACATAAATATATTACATTTTTTGGCTGCTGGATTCCTGAGCTTTCATTTAATACTGTTCCCTATTGTTTCATTAAATAAGAAAGTGGACCAATTGACAACTCTGGAATGTATGGTGTCATTATTATAAGGTTTGTTTGATCACCTTCCAGAGCAGTGTCAACGCCTTCAGGTCATTAGTATCAATCAATCAGTCAGTCAATCAATCAATCAATCAATCAATCAGAATAGAGCTGGAAGGAACCTTGGAAGTCTTCTAGTCTAACCTTCTGCTCAAGCAGAAGATGTAAGGACCTACACCAGCTGGTCCCTCGGGAAAGCAAAACTCTTGACTCCATTGAGTTGAATCAAAAGAACTTTTACTGAGAGAAAGTGGTTGCAGTAAAGTCAGGCAGAATCTGAAGGTCCCACCCAAAGCACAAAGCAATTCTTCTGTTTCCCCAAACCCAATCCCCCAGACCAGTCCACCGGCAGCCAATGTGATGCCAGAAGGTTGCTTTGAGAACTGCAAGGTGCTAGCCAGATAACTCTTCACTCTCAGGGCACAACGGCCTTGGAACCAGGCTGGGATGGAATCTCTTCTGTTTCCGCAGACAATCCCCCTCCCTAATTCCCAAACAGTCACAGCAAAAGCATGCAAAAAATGCCATCAAAGGCCCCCCGACCCTTCTTCCAACAGAATGGCAGGAGATGATGGTAGACCTGACAGGAGACCCTTATACCGTGTTTCCTTGGAAATAAGATCAGGTCTTATATTTATTTTTGGTCCAAAAGACCCATTAGGGCTTATTTTGGGGGGGAAGTCTTATTTTTCCATATATGGGAGGCGGCGAGCAAGCAGGGGCTGAAGGTGTCCGGCAGCAGCTGCAGCCCCCCGGCCCTTTGGCCGGTACACTCTGGGGCTGCGAAGCCCACATAGTGCAGGTGAATGGGAGCACTGCTATCGCCGGGCCAGGCCCCGCTGGACATGCACGGCTGTCTGCCCACTCCTGCCCACTGTCTGCTTGCCCGCAGCCGCAACTGGGCAGGTAACTATACAGCGTGTCCAGTGGGCCGGTGCCACTGCCACGAGGTGTGGCGAGGCAGGGAGCAGGGCGGGGGTGGCACCACGCCGCGGCCTGCGCACGCTCGCTGCCTCCTATAAGACAAAGCAAAAGAGAGAGCGGGTGGGGTGTAGAAAAAGGTTGGTCCAGGAAAAAGAAATGGAAAGGCAGAAAGAGCCGGGCGAAAAGTCACACCTTTCTGCCCGCCAGGAGGGAGACCATTGCCTCCCACAGGGCCCCTTTTCATCCTTGCTGCAACTGCAGCCCCCCGCAGGCCCCATCCAAACAGGTGGCCAAGGATACTGTTGGGCGGCAGGGCCTGCAGAGTCCTGATGCTGGTGGGGTGAGGCGGCAGCATGGCAGCAGCAGGAGTCCCAGCCACTGCCACGACAACCAGCGGTGGAACGGGAGTGGCAGCAGGAGGCACCCCACTGGCTACCGCTGCTGGGTGAGATGGGGAAGGGGTTGCTCCGGTCGCTGTCACCGCTGAAGCCGGCCCTGGTGGGAGGGGCAGTGGCGGCTGGCCCGGCTCCCACGCCACTCTTGCCGCTGCTGTGCCGCTGCCACCTCACCCCACCTACATCAGGGCTCTGCAGGCTCCGCCACCCCAAGAGTATCCTTGGTCACCCGTCCGTCCGTTTGAGTATGTACAAATACTTATTTATAATTTATACCATCATTTATTTTAAGTATTAATGTCAATAATATTATTTCTTTATATTAATAATATTGTTTTATAATTCAGTATGTCTGCCGTGTGTTGCAATGGATCTCTGGCTGATGAGCATAACTCGGGCTTGTTTTTGGGGTAGGCTTACATTATGAGCATCCATTGTTTTCAGGTTGGGTCTTATTTTTTGGAAAACACTACCATTTCAGATATATTATATATATTATTTCAGATATATTATATATATTATTTCAGATATATTATATATATTATTTCAGATATATTAGTAGTGCTTTGCTAGATGGGACTGAGTGGCAGAGAAATAACAGATATTATGAGGTCCCAGATTGTTGGAGGCAATCTGTAAACTGCTAGAGAGGGCTGTAAAGCACTATGAAGCGCTATATAAGTCTTAAGTGCTAGTGCTATTGTTAATATTCAGGCAGTCCATTTTCCATTTCTGAGCTTAATTCAAGGATGGCAGCTTGTGTCCTTGTATCTTTATGATTGTATTGGGAGGATTTTTATATAAACTGTTGTAAGACCAGGGTAGAACATCAGGGTACGCAACAAAGATGCTTCTTTACTAATAGGACTTTTTGAGCAGTCTAGGAGAGAGAAGGCAAAGCACCATCCATATTGTACCTTGTAAGTTGCCCAGAGTCATTCTAGGAGATTGGATGGCCACATAAATCAAGTCAGCCAATCAATAAAATAAACTGCAGGGGTGTGTTTGTGAAATCCCCTGGTGCTGAGCTTGACTCAAAGGAAGCCAAACCTTTTACTTCCGTCAGTTGCACCCTTCACTCCTGCCTTGTTTTCTTCAGGAATGACTCTCATGGAACAAAACACTATATTGAAGGGGGGGGGGTGTTTCTAGAAGAAAATCAGATTTCCGACACCTGATCATTTGTTACAGGTGTCCTGGTGATCATTTACTGATGAGGCCAATTAAAGAGCTACCTAGGCTAGGGGCTCTGACTGCACAGGAGCAGGGATGTTGACATGCATTTTAAATATGAAGGAATCCTTTAACAAAAGTAAGGTTCTAAAATTGTGCAAAAGTGCCCTCCCCGTATGTGCAGTCCATCAGCCGTACGCCTCTCGCAATCTGCCGGGGGTGCATCTTCCTTTCAGATAGCCTTTTTCCTTCCCCATGTCTGCTCTTAGAAATTCTGTCCTTGCAGATCCATGGCCTCAAGCAACGCTGATCTGGGCCTGATTTTCTCATTTTTCCTTCCACGTTGGTCCTCTTTGCCCTGTGCAATTGGGAACTCCATAACATCTGCTTGTGCCTGCATGCAGACTCCTCCCTGTGAGTAATTCTCATCAGCAGCGTTCTCCAACCCTGCTAATGATGACTTGCAACCACAAATAGCTTTCAACATGCCGTGGAGTGCCTGACAGTAGAGAGCACTTGAATGTGTGCTAGACAGCTGGAAGTGCCCCTAATTGTCTGCCTGAGTGAGAACTGCCAATGCTCAAGGACTTATTTTCATCTGCTTAGAGAGACAATATTCTGCTTTCAGCAAATACTGAAGGCACTTGGGTAGATGGCTGCATCTCTGAGACTGTTTTAAGACTTGTTGGGAAATAGGCAGTAAACAAAAGCCACACCGAAGGCCTTTGAGGAGTATCCAGTATTTCCAGCAGAGGTGAGAAGCTTCAGTTCCCTTCAGAATGTGATAGTCAAGTGATGGTCCAGGGACCTTGCAGTCTTCCTTAGCAGCACCTTACCTGTCAGGCCTGTGGTGCAAATAGGGGAAGATTGGTGAGAAATACAGGGTGTTAAACTGTACTGGGCCTCGGGGGCTCTAGGGCCAGGGAAAGAATAGGCTTGGACAGAGGGGCTGCAGTGGCTGCTGTGTACAGAAAAGAGGAATTCCTGGTGGGGAAGGGATGCTCAAAGCACAGGAGATAATACCTTGGTTGCTTTCAGTCACCAGGCTCCTGCAAGTAGAGATTTGTTTCAAGAGACTTACAAGAACAAATGGATAGTTCAGGGAAGAGCTGCAAAGGCAATGAGGGTTGTGAAGAACTCTTAAAGTAGCAGGGTATGTTTTATGAAGAAATGGGATGTTCCCCTTCATTGGAGACCTTCAGGCAGAGACTGAATGGCCATCTATCCAAAATACTTTAGCAGATCCTGGACTGTTCCACTCTATCGTTGCCTTGTGTGGGTGATTGTAGCTGTTTTCTGCTGAATAAAGAGGAATAACATGAGTCTTTGGATTGGAATTGATCAGGGAATTTAAGGAGCCCACACCTTCCTCTGACTCACAGGTTTGTACTTGGCATGATGAAAGCCTGAAGCAGCAAATAGCCACAGTATCACCGATAAGAAGGGTGAGGATAGATGAGTTCAAAGAAAGGAATTGGCAGCAGAAGCAGTTCTCTGTCAGGAGGCTGCCTAGTAAAGAGTGGGGCAAGGAGGTGCTCTCAAAAGAGACAGGAGAACGTCCTGTATGGCTGGAGCTAGAAACAAATGGTTTTCGAGTCCTAAGGGGTGAAACAGGTTTTGTCCAGAAGTTCAACGGTCCTGGGGACAAGAGGTTCCATTGCTAAAGAGCAGGGGAGGGGCATCTGTGCCCTCGAAGAAAAAGAACCAGCGTTCTTAATGGATGCCTAAGGGATAAAGATCAGGGGCAAGACAAAATATCACATCAGGTACCGCTTCCTGCTAATTTGGCAAAACTAATGCTGCAGTGGACAGCTCTCAAACTCAATTTGGTGGATAAAATGTGAAGTTGAAAACCTGAGTTGGGGACCTCAGATAAAAACTGGCTTCTGTATAAGTCTCCACCAACACCGAGAGCAAGGGGCATGAATAAGAGCACAAAATGGCAAATATAATTTAACAGGTAAAGTGAAGACCTGAGGGGGTGATTCCATAGAATATAGGGAATGAAAGACAGTTGTTCAAAAGGAGCAGAAACACTAGAAATGGTAGATGGAAGTTAACTTCACCCATGAAACGCTATGGAAAAGCCATGTGAATGAATTTGTTAGGCGTGTGGATTTTCTCTGGGTTGAAATAAGTGAAGGAACACAGGCAATCTTTGTATCTTCTGTCACCTGCCCACCTAAGGGGAACACTTTCAGCAGGAAATTGCAGTTCTTTCGGGAGATATTACAAAGAGAAGAGCCTTTAATTACCTTAATATCTGTTGGGAAACAAACTCAGGCAGGATTGAAGAGTGACGTGATCAAGTTATCACTCTTTACTTTGAATTTCAGTCTCTGGGACCAGATGAATTACTTCCTGTTTTTACTGAAGCAAATAGCTGACGGTTTGGCTGGCTCTTTATGTGCAATCCTTAAATGTTGTGATACCGATGAAGAGCAAATGTTTTTTCCCATCTTCTAAAAAGGGAAGAAGGAAGATTCAGCAGACCAATTAGTCTGATGCTGATGCCTTCTGGAGCACATTATAAAGACCTGTAAAACAAAAAGGTAATTACCAGAGTCAGCCTGGATTTGTCATAAAGAAATATTGCCAAACTAATCTTGACTCATATTCTGATTTGGTAACTTCCTTAACTGATGGTGGGAATGGTGTGGATTTCAGCAATATATACCCTGTAACTGTGTGTGAGTGTCTGTGGAGATTCTCAGTCATCCAAGTTATTGTCTCAAAGGTGCTTTTCCAAAAGGTAACCGGACTTTCTTGGTTTTTTTTTAAACATTTCACTTAGCTAGGAGTTAGAAGTGAACAAGTTTCTTGGATGAGAAGTGAAACATTTTCTTCCTCCAGCCGCCTGTGGCGAATTAGCCATGTGAAGTTGTCCTGCAGCAACTTGGTGGCGGTGAGTTGGCAGAAGCGACTTGGCAGTCGGAGCTGGCCGCAGTGAGCTAGCTGTGGTGAGTTGTCCTAGACCCTTCCTGAAAGGGTCTAGGACACACAGGACACTGGTCTTACATTCTCCATAGTGGGTGGAGCTATCATCCAGCGTGGGTTACATCACGTCTCTCGACCAATAGGACTGAGTCTTTTGTTAAGGTAATTCTGCCTCTGTGTGCAAGGCCCGCTTTTTGACTCAGTCTGGACACCAAAGAGGACGTGTGGTCACCCATCTCCTGATAGCCTCATCCACTATAGAGGGAAGACTAACGAATTTCTTCCTTTGCAGCAAATCGTAAGTATTCCCCTTACCCCCCCCCCTTCCCTCCCTGACATCCAGGCTCGAGAGGCAGCGGCAATAGGGAGCCTAGCTCTCGCCGCAGGCTGTCTGCCGCTTGCATCCAGACCTACTTAAGTCCAAGCGGCCAACGTGGTTCTAGCCCGGTCACCCTCGCCTCCCCATGCAGCGTACGGGCTCGCTGCGAGGCGGTCGAGTCGCGTTCCCGCCCACGCCCCAGGTGACCGGGAGCTCTCTAAGCGAACCACCACAGCCAGGGAGTTCCCAGGATCTGCGAGCCGACTCCCAGGGCAGCAATCGGGCTCCCTCCGCCCGCTGCCCACCCGGCCTGCCTTCCTCAGCCTAGTACTTCGGCGCCCGATCTCCTGGCAATTCAATTCGGCGCCATTACAGCAGGACCGGAGCAGCTCCCCCACGCATGCGCAGCAGCCCTAATGGCCGGCGCAAGCAGTAGCGGCTACAGAAGCCGCGGCGCCCATTACTTTAAAAGCAAAATCGGCCAGTTTTGGCGAAAACTCCGGAGGCAGCACCACCAGGCCTATGAAGGAAGAGGCGGATCGGCTGCTAAAGGCCAGGATCCACCGCGACCGCCATTTTCCCGGCGGTTAAATTTCCCGCCAAAAGGGGAGGGGCTTACCGTTCTTCCTTCTCGCTCCCCAGGTACCGGAAGTTCTTCCATTAACATGGCAGCTGCAAATAAGAAACAAGGGGAGATTGAGGAGGCTGATTCACCTCCAGAGCTGACCCTATCCTCCCAAGGCAGGGAAGACCAGGAATCCAGGAAGGGCAAAAGCAGGGAGCTCAAATCAAAGGCCAAAGCCCCCACTAGAGATGAGTCTCGCAGAGACAGGGCTTTAAAAAAGATTTGCAACAAAGCTGCTAGGAATAATCCGGGCCCTTCTGACCTGGTTAGCCACCCTGAGCCCCCCAGATCAGAGGATTTTTGGGATTCCTCATCCCTGGACGCCAGGGATCTACCTCTCGCAGATGCAGACATCTGGGAACAGGGAGCGGTTTCTCAGATGAGGGAGGTAGCCACTATTAGGGCGGCATCTGGGCCTTCAGCCACCTTCACCCCTACTGCTGCTGGCCTACGACCAGACACCCCAGCCTGCCTTCAGGACCCCACAGTCCAAGCCATAATTCAGGCAGAGATTAGAGACAGGGTATCTGAATGTCTGCAACTAATGCAGCTACCTACCCAAGCATACCAAGGGGGCGGGCCCGTCCCCTCTGCTGCAGCATCCCAACCTAATGAGGATTACTACGATTGGTATGCGGGGACCCAGGGGTACCAACCACAGACCACCTCCCAAGAGGAAATCTCCGGGGAAGGGACAGGCCCAGACCTGGAACTATCCGAGGACGAGGGATTGGCCCCTGACCCTCCTCCTACCACCGGACTGTTTCACCCCAGTTTATTTAAGTCACTCTTATTCAAGGCGCGTAACGCTTCCAAATGGGGACCCACCGAAACAACTAATCCGGCAGATGATTCCCAAATTGATCCCTTATTTTCGGAAAGTGCCCCGGAGGCACAAGTCGTTCCTTGCCCCCCGTACTTTGTACAGGCCGTGCGCTCACAATGGACCACTCCTGTCACGGGCCCCGCTCCATCGGCTCTGGACAGACGCTACTTTAACATCGGTTCAGATATTGTTCCAGCCCTCCAGGTTCCACCCGTGGACGCCCCAGTCCTGGCCCACTTTGCAGTGCCGACCTTGCCCGCAGACTCCGCAGACCTCCTGCGTCCGGAGGACAAGAAGGCGGAACTGGCACTCCATCGCACCTATCTGGCAGCGGCTTGGGCCGTGCGGGCCTCCACGTCGGCTTCCTTCTTCTCCCGCACATCACTGGTATGGCTTCGGGATCTTCAGGAACGCTTGCCTCAGTCCGAAACACGGGCACACCGGGACATTAACAAACTCCTGGCAGCAGCACGCTACTCGGCAGACGCCACTCTTCAATCGGCCCGATTCGCATCGAGAGCAATGGGGGCCTCGGTGGTGGTAAGAAGACTACACTGGCTTCGGTCTTGGCAAGCGGACATCAAGCTTAAATGGCGCCTTGCCACCTCGACCTTCGACGGCGCCCAACTGTTCGGCGCATCGTTGGATCCCATCCTCGTAGAAACTAAGGACAAAAGGAAAATTCTCCCTTCTAACCAACGCAGAGGAGCCTCAAGATCAGCCCCCTATCCTAGGCGTCCCTTCAGACAACCTGACCCAGCCCCCTCCTACCCTCAGCGACCTCAAGGTCAGTACGGGAATCAGTTCGGGAATCGCCAACGATTTCCTCAGGACAGGGCCTTCAGGGGGAGGCAAGCCAGACGGCCCTTTAGAGGGGGAGGGGGTCGTCCCTACAGACGCACTAAGTGAGCCGCCGGACGATCTCCCCATCGGCGGCCGCCTTCTACACTTTGCCGACCGGTGGGAGGAGATCACTTCCGATTCTTGGGTCAAGGAGACGCTAAAATTCGGCCTCTCCTTAGAGTTTCTCTCCACCCCCCCGAGTTTCTTTATCCGCAGCCCAGTTTCCAACAGACCTTCTAAACAAATCCTCATGAGCAATGCCATCTCTCACCTCCGGGAAATTCGAGCCATCGAACAGGTACCGAAGGACCAAATTGGGCAGGGGTTCTACTCCATTCTCTTTGTAGTCCCCAAGAACTCGGGAGGGTGGAGAGCCATTCTAGACCTTAAAAGACTGAACCGTCACATTCGATACCGACGGTTCAAGATGCACTCGCTCCAGTCCATACTGGCGTGCGTTCGGAGGGACGACCTCCTAGCCTCCATTGACCTCACGGAGGCCTACCTCCACATTCCCATACTTCCTGAGCATCAACAATTCCTCAGGTTCTGCTACGGGGGAGTTCACTACCAATACAGGGCCCTTCCCTTCGGACTATCCTCCGCTCCCCGGGTATTCACCAAGGTAGTGGCGGCCCTAGCGGCTCACCTCAGAACCATTCCAGTCCGTGTATACTGCTACTTAGACGACATCCTTATCCTGGCCTCCTCCCTTGAGCAGGCGGTCCGCGATGTCGAGGTAACCCTTTCCACCTTTCGACACCTCGGATTCTCCATCAACCTGGAGAAGAGCCGTCTGTCCCCGAGTACCTCTCTCATTCACCTGGGCGCCATCATCGACTCCCAACAGTGTAGGGTCTTCCTATCCCAGGACCACGTGGATAGTATCCTTGAACTAGTCTCCATGGTCTTGCGATGTCGTAGGGTTCCCCTTCGCCAGCTCTCCACTCTCCTGGGGAAGATGATTTCAGCCATCAACATAGTTCCCTGGACTCGCCTGCATTCCAGGGACTTGCAATGGCTCCTCTTACCTTTTCAGAAGACCGGACGGGGCTCCTCCCCGGCGAAAATCCTGGTGCCGCAGTCGGTATGCCAGTCGCTCCGCTGGTGGAAATCTCCTGCGTTGCTCCAAGGATGCCTCTTCCTCGAACCCTCCAGGCTCATACTTACCACCGATGCCAGCCTGAAGGGATGGGGAGCCCACCTGGAAACAGCAGTCGCCCAGGGCCTTTGGTCTCCCCAGGAGGTTTCACTTCCCATCAACCTACTAGAACTGCGAGCCATCAGGCTAGCCTTACTGAGCTTCAAAGCCCTAGTCCAGGGCCGTCACATACTGGTCCTAACAGACAACACCACGGCCAAGGCGCATGTCAACAGGCAGGGGGGCACTCATTCCCGCGCCCTCATGGACGAGGCCTGGGCTCTGGGCTCCTGGGCAGAGAGTCATCTGCTCTCCATCGTGGCGGAACACATCTCCGGGGAGGCCAACACGCAGGCGGACTGGCTGAGCCGCTCCTTAATAGACCAGACGGAATGGAGGCTCCATCCCGACCTATTCCGCCAGATGTCCCAGCGGTTCAAAACCCCTCTAGTGGACCTGTTCGCCACCAGGGAGAACACGCAACTGCCCAGATTCTTCACCAGGTTCCAATGCCCAGAAGCGGAGGGAACAGATGCCCTACGGTGCCGGTGGCCTCCGGGACTACTTTACGCCTTTCCTCCACTGGCTCTGATTCCTCGGGTACTACGCAAGATCATAGCAGAGAAGGCGGACGTTCTTCTACTGGCTCCTCACTGGCCCCGCCGGACTTGGTTTGCGGACATTCTGACCTTATCAGTTTGCCCCCCCTGGCACCTTCCTGTGACCAGATCCATGCTCAGCCAGGGGGAGATACACCATCCAGAACTGCGCTGGCTTCAACTGACCGTGTGGCGGTTGAGCGGAGCACCCTAGTCAACCGGCAAATCCCTTCCGGGGCCATTGAACTCATCCTAGACTCCAGGCGCCCTTCAACGGAGCGCATCTATTCGGCCACCTGGCGCACCTTCTGTGCCTGGTGCCGGACAGCGGGATGCTCACCCACCTCCAACTCAGTAGGGCATGTCCTAGGATTCCTCAGAGATGGCTTCGACAAGGGTTTGTCAGCCAACACGCTCCGGCGGCAGGTGGCAGCACTTTCTTCAGTTCTGTCTTGTGGCAGCCTGCCTTCCCTCTCCCATCACCCATTACTCAAGCTTTTCCTAAGGGGAGCTTCCTCACGTAGACCCCCAGTAGTCCATCGCTTCCCTACCTGGGACCTGTCCCTGGTCCTTAACTCCCTGACGGGCGCTCCTTACGAGCCTCTCAGGACCACCTCCCTTCGCTATCTAACACAGAAGGTGGCCTTCCTGGTGGCCATAACTTCAGCTCGTCGGATCTCAGAAATAGCGGCCCTGTCAGCTCGATCCGACTTGTGTGTTTTTTTCCCGGACAAGGTGGCCCTCAGGTTAGATCCAACCTTCCTCCCTAAAGTGAATTCCTGGTTCCACAGAGCCCAGGAACTCGTTCTACCCAGTTTCTACCCCCGTCCCACCCTTCCCCTGGAACGACAGTGGCATTCACTGGACGTTCGCCGAGCTCTCCGTATTTACCTGAAACGCACCAAAGAATGGCGCAGATCGGAGGCCCTATTCGTTTCCTTCCTTCCATCGTCCTTGGGGCACAAGGCCTCGTCAGCTACGGTGGGGCGGTGGATCCGAGCAGCCATTGCTAAGGCATACGAACTGTCGGCCAAACCCTGCCCATCCGGGATCACAGCCCACTCCACCAGGAGCGCGGCCACCTCCGCGGCCTGGGCCTCTCAGGCCCCCATGGAGGAGATCTGCAGGGCGGCCTCGTGGGCTACGCCCTCTTCTTTCATTAGGCATTACAAAATAGATTCATTTGCCTCCTCAGACGCGGCCTTTGGCCGCAGGGTCCTACAGAGGGTTCTGCCGTCTGAACCCCGGGAACACCATTAATCTCCCTCCCTCGGGACACCAGGCTTTGGTATGTCCCACGCTGGATGATAGCTCCACCCACTATGGAGAATGGTACGTTGTCCTACCTGAACGTCCATTCTCGTAGGTGTGGAGCTATCATCCAGACCCTCCCGTTCAGTTAGGGATCCCGGGGTATAAGTTGTTATAGTTTTATTACCATTATTACAGTTATGTTGGGGATAGGGTGGGACGGGGTACCAGTTGTTTTTTTCATCAGATTCAAGAGATTTCAGCGGTGACCACGTGAGTCGGTGATTCGCCTTCGTCAAAAGCGGGCCTTGCACACAGAGGCAGAATTACCTTAACAAAAGACTCAGTCCTATTGGTCGAGAGACGTGATGTAACCCACGCTGGATGATAGCTCCACACCTACGAGAATGGACGTTCAGGTAGGACAACGTACCATTCTCTCTGGCAGGACACAACATTACAGATAAAAATTACAGGGGAAAAAAAAAAGACGTACTTTGACAGCTAAGCACAGCCTGGGAGGTGTGGGCTCCCATTCACTGGGGGTGCTTTAGTTTGGATTCCTGAATGAGCAGAAGTCATTTGATGGCCATCTCCAACTTGACTGTTTTGTAATTCCACGTAAGCAGGAGAACAAAGTAATGTATTGCACTCTGTGAGGTACAATATGTGTAGTGCTTTGGATTAGGGTTTGCCAAAAGAAAGCTGAATTTGATCACTAGTGTAGTTTAAAAGGATATTTTCTCATGGTTCCCCCCCCCCCCCTTACTGGGCAAAAATTACAGGTTGCTGTCAACTGTCCAATTAGTGAATCCAAAACAAAGAAACACTCTCTCGGGAGAATTGAATTCCCAAAAGTAAAACTACATTGGATACACCATGTTGGTACCAGCTCTGGTTTTCCCACGCAAATGCTTGCCCAGTTAAACAATAACTTGCCCTTCTCCCCACCCCTGGGTGATCACATTATTCAATTATGAAATGTCCTCCTGTTATGGGAACAGTCCATCTCTTTCTCAAGCACCTGCAGCGGTGACCTTGATGGCTTCCATGCTCTCACGATCTCTGCATCCATTCTCCACATTCCATCCCCCCCCCAGTTCATTGGCAAGCATTAAGGTTTGAAAGAAGCAAAGCGGTTCAATCTTGACAGTTGCACTGTAATCTTGTGTCTTGTAGCTCTTGTTGTGAAGCTCCTGATCCTTTTGGGGTGGCCCATCCTGCAGGCAAGAGTCATGTGTTTGGTCTGAGCCTTTGAAAGAACAACTGGGCGTTAAATTTAACATCTTTTGCATTCAATGACAACTGTAAGCAAAGCTGTACTCTTGGGCTGGCAGGGAGCAAGTTGCCCTGGATTTCCAGATCTCTGTTCAGGAGAAGGTGATGGCGCCCCTGAGGCCTTTTCTCATTTCTCTGGGGGTCCTTCCTCCTGGTAACATGGCATTTGGGTGGTGCTGTAAGATGTCTCTGCAGAAAGAGCAATTTGGTGCGAGAGTCACTTGAAGAGCTGACTCCCAAGGGAGCAAGAGCCACCTGGCATCAAGCTGCTTGATCTGGGCCACCTGTTCCTCCTCCTCCTTGCCTCTTCCCAACCTGACCTCCCAGTGATTGGCAAACCCCAGTGTACATGGCTTAATGACCTGGCTTAGCCAGGTGATTTTGCAGCTCCCTGCGGTCCGTCAAAGAGCAATTGGTTGTCCTCTGATGGGGATTAGGTGGATGTGGTTGCCATGGAAACCAGAGGGTGATGAATGAGGTCCATTTGGGATAAGGCTCATGTTCCAGGGAAGGTGTCTGTTCAGGATTCCTCTGGCTTTGGCACCCGGGTCTCCCTTCAGTCTGAAAGGAGGGGGAGGCATCTCCCGAACCTATGGAAAATCACAGCCTTTTGGGAAGGAAGCTTCCATAACAGCCATATGAAAGTGTGTCTGAATCCTTCTCAGAAATGAATGGATTTGAGGCTTTTGTGTGCTTCTCTGCAGCAGTTTCAGCTTGTGGAGCAAATTGTTTAGGCTTCCTCTAACTGCTTAAAGGTGGAACACTGTTTTTAATGATCGGGCTGCCTTGAAGGCAGATATTTGGGATCAAAATGCAAACCTGGCAAAGTCATTATGACAATGACAAAGATGCAAGCCTCTCTGCATCTGGGAATATGCTTCCCTCCCTAATGGCTTTGCAGAGCAATTGTTTTGCTTTCGGGAAGAGATCAAACTACACAGAATCTCTGAACCAGTTGAGTTCCTGAGTCTTCCTGGTGAAGATGTCCCAGTCTTGACCGACAGTTAGCTTGTACGTCCTGTTGTGGCCGGGCAGCTGGCAGAGGCTGAGCAAAAGACAAACCTCTTCCACAGGAGCCCTTGGCAGAAAGTGTCAGGCACAAACAACCAGACCCTCACGGTAGAGTCCAAACTAGCTATTCTATTGTACTATGCCTACTTCACAGGAACCTTCCCAGACTGGCAGCTTCTGCCTGGGAAAGGCTAAAGGTTAGGAATGGGGGCCGGGGGTCAGACCTTGCCTTCCTGGGTTTATGTAAGGAGTCCAGATTAATTCCAGATTAATTAATTAGTGGTCCTCCTGAATAGGATGGTCTTTCTCCAACAACAGCCATTCAGATGCAACGGCACTGAAAAAAGTGATTGATGACCGTTTTTCACATTTATTACCACTTATAGTATTACCATTGTCTCATGACCAGAATTCGGGCACTTGGCCACTGGCATGTATTTATGACGATTGCCTTGTCCCAGGGTCATGTGATCACCAGTTGCAACCTTCTCAGTGGCTTCCAGCTGACGAAGTCAATGGGGGAAGCCAGATTCACTTAACGACTGCATAATTCACTTAAGTGCAGTGATTCGCTTAACAAATGTGGCTAAAAAAAGGTTATAAAATGGGCCAAAAAGTCACTTAATGATTGCTTTGCTTAGCAGCAGAAGAATTGGTCTCAATTGTGGTCATAAGTCAAAGACTGCCTGTATCTATTTTAAATGCATTTCCATTTTATTCATACTATTGATTTTACCTTTATGGTTATTCTAATTAGAGCAACTTTTACTAATAAAAATAGAGCCAGCTTGATTTTTTAAAATTATGTTATTGTTATTTGTTGGCTGCTTTGTGAGCAGCGGGAGATGGCTGTCTGTTGCTGAGCCTTGTGAGAAGCCCAGCAGGCAATCCCAGGAGTAATATCTCGCGTGATGTTATTTATTCCAACGGAGCTCTGCTCCTCCTACACGGCTCCAAGGACGGTGCTTCATCAGAGCTGCAGGCCTTCCACAAACGGCTCCACTTTCTCTAGCTTATGCAGACCTCCTTGGATGAAGGCCGCTCCACTTGGCTCATTCAGAGGAAGGCCTGGGCCCAGCTGCAGGGTGGTTGTGGCTGAGGGCGGGTACGTTTAGATGCTTGCACATTTTTAGCTTCTGGGGTTAGGGTTAGACCTGAGAATGATGCCCCCATCCCAGGTTTGGCTCATTGAAGTTTGACTCCATTGTGGTGATGAAAGAAGTTCTTGTTTTTCAAGTACTTGCAGAGTCTCTATAAATGCTGATTCCAGAAGCTTTTTTCTTCTGAAAAACGCAGTCACCAATGACAGCCGATCGATTCATTTTCTCTTTCCTTTCTCTCCTCACACTTTTAGACAGAGATTGCCAAGAGACTGAACACGATTCTCGCCCAGATCATGCCTTTTCTATCACAAGAGGTAAGACGCTCTTTGGAATGCGGGCAGACTTTGCAGGGCGGAAAGCCTAAGCCGGACTTGGGATGCCCCTCCACAGCCCCCACTGTCAAAGTCTGCCTCCTGCATCTTACTGGGCACCCCTAAGGAGCATGGCAGGAGCAGGCCTGTGGCAGGAATGCCAGGGGCACAGTTTTCTTTCACCTGGAGACAAACGTCTATCCTCTCCCTTCTGTACCTAAGTACTTTGGAACACTTTCCCCTCTTCTAAGGCCACCTGCTTGCAAAGCTGCCTGAGCCTGTCACAGTCCTCGTGGTCTGTTTCCTGTGCCAGGCCAGATGGCGGCCTGGTTTCAATATGCCCCTTAATAGCCTGGTTTTCTCGAATGAGGTGCGCTTGGGACAAAGACCCAGAGACCCCATCTACCAGCTTCTTAGCTGCTGGTAACCACTTCCTTTTGTGTGGCATCGGTTGCCTCCCTGCCCCTTCCACCGCCTTCCTTTTTGCTCTGGGACGGCTTCTTTGCTTAGGCATGTTGGCTTGTGATATTTAAGCTTCCTTTTCCCAAATATTGTTGTTTTAAAGACTTGCCCACTAGACGCGATTGGCTTGAGCCAATTATGGGCCCTAATGCACTAGTTACTTTTTCTCTTGCCAAGTCTAGCTCATTTTTTCCACTCTCTAAGCTAATAATTGAACTGCAATATTGGGAAATCTGTGACTGGTTCCCCTCATCCCTCACCCACTGGTCTGCCTGCTAGGGGCATAGCACCGCACCGCACTATCTGGACAGCCACAGATTCCCCCCCTTCCCTCCCTCCCTCCCTCCCTCCCTCCCAGTGCCATTTTCTTAATGACCGAGCAGGGACACACAAGAAGTGTGGCTTGAGAATCCGGTGAGCCTTCTCTTAGGTGTCCCCACCAAGTTGCAAGAGCTCTGGACTTCTCCTGGGGCAATACCTCCAACTGCTGAATCACAGGTGTGTCCTCGGAAGGCTTCCATCTTTCTGCCTGTCTTTCCACAGCACCAGCAGCAAGTGGCTCAGGCAGTTGAGCGGGCCAAGCAGGTGACCATGACGGAGCTGAATGCCATCATTGG
This sequence comes from Diadophis punctatus similis, assembly GCA_023053685.1. Classification (NCBI taxonomy): domain Eukaryota; kingdom Metazoa; phylum Chordata; class Lepidosauria; order Squamata; family Dipsadidae; genus Diadophis; species Diadophis punctatus. The sequence continues at coordinate 1,363,206 of JALIGW010000012.1, forward strand.
GGTAGGTGGAGTTGTGATTGCCTCTCATTGAGGGCATTCACTCTGCTTCTGTTGTGTACCATGAACCGGGGCAGAAGGGCAGCATAAATGACTTAGATGAGGGAATAGAAGAGGAACTCATCAAATTTGCAGATGACACTAAATTGGCAGGAATAGTCAATACCCCAGAAGACAAACTCAGGATCCAAAAAGATCTTGACAGACTTGAACAATGGACCCTATCCAACAAAATGAATTTCAATGTGGAGAAAAGCAAAGTTTTACATTTAGACAGGAATAATCAAAAGGTATACAATAAGTGCAGATTAGGTGAAACCTGGCTCAAAAACAGTAAATCTGAGAGGGACCTTGAAGTTCTAGTGGGTGATCACTTGAATATGAGCTAGCAGTGTGCAGCCGCCACCAAAAAAGCTAATACAATCTGGGTTGTCTAAAGAGAGGCATAGAATCAAAATCACGTGAAATATTAGTACCACTTTATAAAGCTTTAGTAAGACCACACCTGGAATACTGCAAACAATTTTGGTCACCACACTACAAAAAAGATGTTGAGACTTTGGAAAAAGTTCAGAGAAGAGCAACTAAGATGATCAAAGGCCTGGAGACTAAAACATATGAAGAACAGTTGCAGGATTTGGGTTTGGGTAGTCTAGAGAAAAGAATTAGGGGTGGCATGATAGCAGTATTCCAGTATTTGAGGGGCTGCCACAAAGAAGAGGGGTCAAATTATTCTCCAAAACACCAGAGGGTGTTTTGGGAACAATGGTTGGAAACTGATCAAAGAGAAGCAACCTGGAATTGAGGAGAAACTTCCTAACAGGGAGGACAATTAACCAATGGAACAGCTTGCCACCGGAAATCGTGGGTACTCCATGACTGGAGGTTTTTAAGAAGAGACTGGCCATTTGTCTGAAATGGTGTAGGGCAGTGATGGCGAACCTTTTTTTCCTCGGGTGCCGAAAGTGTGTGCGTGTGCGCTATCTCACACATGCGAGTACCCACACCCATAATTCAATGCCTGGGGAGGGCAAAAATGGCCTCCCCCGCCCCTCCGGAAGCCCTCTGGAGGCCGGAAATGGCCCATTTCCCAACTTACAGTGGGCCCAGTAGGCTTCCCTGGAGCCTGGGGAGGGCAAAAACGCCCTCTCCCGTCCCCCCTGGAGGCCCTCCGGAAGCTGAAAACGCCCTCCCAGAGCCTCCGCGTGAGCCGAAAATCAGCTGGCCGGCGTGCACATGCACGTTGGAGCTAAGCTAGGGCAACGGCTCGCGTGCCGGCAGATATGGCTCCGTGTGCCACCTGTGGCACCCGTGCCATAGGTTCGCCATCACTGGTGTAGGGTCTCCTGCCAGAGCAGGTGGTTGGACTAGAAGACCTCCAAGGTCCCTTCCAGCTGTATTCTCTTCTATTCTCTCATCCCTCTGGGGATAGCATGAGAGAACTGGCTGGCTTGGGCTGCTGGAGTGTGGGCCTCCTACCTTTATAGGACTCCTAGAAAGGGCACTGTGGGGGAAAGAAGAGGACAGATGCATCTTTAGCCAGTGATGGTGATGTGCCAGTCAAAATGTGGGGACAAGGGATTGTGCCACAGCAAGAAGCATCAGCTTTGGGTTACCTGCTCTCTGCTGTTGCAGAGGTGAAGGGAGTTGCTGCTTGAGGCCTTTGTTCCCTGACTGTCCAACAGCACATAAAAGTCTCCTCATCCAGCAGTCATGGGGTCATGGGAATTCCCCCAGAGCCATGTTCAAGCATTGCATTCATACATACATTCAGCCTAATATTAAGTTCACAAGATTTGCTCAGAGGCCTCAGTACAGATTAACAGAGTTGGAAGGGACCTTGTAGGTCATCTAGTCCAACCCCCCACCCAAGCCGGAGACCCTACACCATTTCTGACAGATGGCAGTCCAGTCTCCTCTTGAAAGCCTCCAGTGATTAAACTCCCATAACTTCCGAAGGCAACTTCTGTTCCATTGGTTGATTGCTTTCACTGTGAGAAAATTTCTCCTTGTTTCCGGGTTGAATCTTTCCTTGGTCAGTTTCCATCCATTATTCCAGTGAGGTTTCTATGACTTCCCATTCATCCCCCTGAGGTGATTGTTCTCTTTCTCTAATTAAAAATTGTCCCGAAACCATCAGCCCTTCTGCTTTTATTGGGCTTGGTCTGTCTCTCTTCTCCTGCCTTAGTGAAAGTGAGCTTCTCTCAGATGGGGGCAGGGGGGGGGCTAAAAGCGAGGCCCCTGCCTCTGTAGGGCTTGGCCAGCCAGTCCTGCTGGAGAAAAGACCGCCATTCTTAATGCCACGTATGTTAGCTGGGAAGTTCTGCTTTGGGGTTCTTGTTTGAAAGTGCTTGGTGGGGGCCAGGAGTCAGGAAGGTTCCCCCAGGACTGAAGCAGGGCTCCTTCTCACAGGCCTTGCAAGAGGACCCCACCCTCTCCCAACAGAGGGCCCTGCTTGTTTTGTGGAGCAGCCAAGATCTCATGGAACAGGTTTTTTTTGGGGGGGGGGCTCTGCTGCAGCTCTTTATGTTTGGAAAAGTTTACTTGTGAAATCGATGCTGTATTACCCCATAGTCACACACACACACACACACACACACACACACACACACACACACACACACACACACACACACACACACACAATCTTGCAGGGCTGCCTTTTTTCTTATTTTGCTCCAGTCTGATTCATCGCACACCCCACACTCATAGACAAAAATTGCTCCTTGCCACAGATAAGTGCTATCTTTGCATAAATTCGTCCTGACAGACCTGGTTGCGCAGAAGGTTTGGATGCCCCATTGAAGAAGAGTTTGGAATTGCTGGGGAACATTCTGGTTTTCCGCTGGCTTTTGGGAGGTGAGATTTGGAATCTAGTGCAGACCTTTGTTTAATACGTGGGTCAATGCTTTGCCATATGTGCAGACAGAAGAGTCATCACAACCACACTTCAGCCATACCTGGCTTTGTGCTTGGCTCACCACAATGGACTCCCATCTAATTCTGGTTGCTGGGAGAAGCTGTTTCAGATAACTTTTTTGCACACACGTGCATGTGTGAATGCTGCCTTTTTTGCTCTCCTCCCTCCCTCTTCCCCCCCAAGCAATCTTGTTATTTTTCTGTCATTGAGACTGTGCAGGGGCCAGCTTTTTCCACCATAGGTGGCTGGGAGGAAAGGGTGTCTTATGGTGGCCTCTGCGATGGAAGAAATGTACCCCTTGAGGACCTCTGCCATCCTGAAGCATGGCTTGCTCTGGACGGCTTGGGGCTGCCAGGCATTGGGGGGCCAGTGCCTGCCTCCCCTGAAAGTCAGAGGCTCTTTCCCTGATAACCTTCGGGTGGCTGCATGGCAGGTCAAAGCCTCAAGCAAATATTGGGGAGAATTGCTTCCTGGAGGAGTCGTGCTGCCATTCCATGTATCTCCTTGGGAAGCCACTGCAGGCAGTCATGCAACAGGGGAACTTTACCAAAGCAGATTTATGTGCCTGGTGGCTTCATTTTGACCCGTAGTGTTTGGGATTTGTATCGGCTTGGATGGGAAGAAACCAACTTGGTTGCTTTTGTTTTTGAATTATCCTTAGGTATTAGGAGCACATCCCACAGAGGGTAAAAGGCCCATTTTCCTTTTCTGCCTCCCCAGGACTGAATCCGTCACTGCTCCAAAGCCTGAGTCTATGCCTTATGCAGACTGCAAGCTTTTCCTGTTTTGATCCAACATGAGAGGCTTCCCCATAGATGTTTTTTGGAATTATGCCAAGTGTTTTTTCCAGTCATTTGCAATCCCATTTTTACAACCCTAAAAACATCAGCTTGGTGGGATGCGGGTGTGTGTGTGTGATCTCAAGCTGAAATTCTCAGGATAGCATTTCTCCTCTTGCTTTGAGAGTAGGGTTGCCATTTCTGGGTCCTGATAGTTTGAGGATCAGAACTGGAGCCTCCCTTTGACTGTCTTTCCTGCCTGTGCAGAGATATCTAGGAGACCCTCCTGTGTGCTCCCCTCTCTGGGAGGTTCACCTGACTGTCTTCGGATCAGGAGCTGGCTTAGCTTGGGGCGCTCTGCTTTGGAAGCCTCTGCAAGGGGGTCTCTGAATGCCGCCTCCATGGAAGGAAAATCTTGGGAAAGCATTGTCTTCCTTCTGGTTTTGCAGGAAGCAGAGTGAAGGCAGATGGGAGAAGAAACTCCACAGCTCCATCTGGCACATTAAAGAGTAGTTGAGTTACTAGTTTGTCTTTAAGATGCCACAAGGTGCTTACATTTTCCCCTCCTTTGAAAACTTTCCAAATAGGAATAGGGTAGAAATCCTAATGCGGGAGCTTAAAATGCAGATGGAGATGCAACCCCTCCCAGAACGTTTCCTTCCCAGTTAGTGGGGGTCTCTTGGTCTGGGCATCCTGCTGAACCTGCACACCCTAGTTAGCACTAACCTCCTGGCATGCAAGGCGCCCAAAGCCAGAAGGAAGCAGAACAAAGTGGTGGGGGAGGAGGGGCCGCCCCAGGCCAGCCTTTCTTCATGACCCTAAGTGGGCTTTCCTCCCTCCCCTGCCCACTTTGCTTCAGGCCTTTGAAAGTGAGCCGTGGTTCACTTTGTAGCTCTGGAAATGATTAGAAGGCTTGAGCAAATTTAATGAAAGTGATGAACCATTAAATCAGCTAAAAAAGCCATGAAGCAGGATGTCCATAATCCAATTAAAACTGCTCAACATCCCAAGATGTTCCACTGCCAGACTTCCTTACACATGCTTTGCCGTATGCAGTGTGTCTTTGGAGTGAACAATAAGTGTGTTGATTGCTAGTTTTCCCTCCAGTGGGCACTGAGATATTTGGGGGGGGGAAGGATTGGAGTTCAGCAGTTGTCCAGCTGTGCAGATCGATTCTTTGGCACTGATATAAGAAGGAACACAACATGGTGGCAGCTGACCAGGGCTGGGCATGATGTTTGATGAACAAGAGGGTTGCAGAGGAATGTTCCCTCTAATTTTTTTTCGGTGTGTGCAGAAAAGTATAGTGTTTGAGCAGCACATTTTCATGCTGAGCACCTGAATTTGTGCATGTGATGATCAGCTGTCCTTCATGCACGCGGCAGTGCTGAAAACCGGTGTGTGTATGTGCACCGGCCACCTGATTGTCAGGTGTGCATGCACGCCAGAACCTGGAAGTTCGGCTTTTCCGGAATACAATCCCTTCATGCGCACGCTGCAGTGCTGAAAACCGTCCTGCACATACGCACAGGCCAGCTTATCGTCGGGCGCGCATGCAAGCTAGAACCTGGAAGTTCAGCTTTTCTGGAGCGCAGCCCCAACGAACGCATGTGCACATTTCCGTGCGACCTTTTGGGCACTTGGTGCCGAAAAGTTTCGCCATCACTGGTATAGGGTCTCTTGCTTGGGCAAGGGGTTGGACTAGATGACCTCCAAGGTCCCTTACAACTCTGGTATTCTATTCTATTCTATTCTATTCTATTCTATTCTATTCTATTCTATTCTATTCTCTGTGTTCTCTATTTTCTACTCTATTCTACTCTACTCTATTCTGTTAGAACAATTAACCAGTGGAACAGCTTGCCTCCAGAAGTTGTGAATTCTCCAACACTGGAAGTTTTTAAGAAGATGTTGGATGGTTAATTTGTCTGAAGTGGTGTAGGTTTTCCTGCCTAAGCAGGGGGTTGGACTAGAAGGGAGTGGGAGAAATAGGAGCAGGCATGTGTTTTGGGAGATACCTGCCACCATGAGTTATTCATAAAAATAATGCAGGTAGGAGATAAATAAATATAGTATCTACAACAGTATCAGGTTTTAAAGCCTCCCCGTTCCCCACCTCATAGTAACTGAACCAAGATGGGTTGATGGACTGAGGCCTTTTACCAAGCATAACATCTGCTTTTTTAATTGGAGAAGATCTTGCAGTTCACCTTCATCCAATACCAAACTGGTAAAACTTCTGCAGCCCCCAAATATCAACCCCTGGGTCCTTTGGCTCCCTTTGGCCAAAGCGCGCTGGCGGTTGCCCGGACGCCTAGTAGTTAGAGTGCAGAATCCTCAACTGCGAAGGGAATGCTCAGCTCGCAAAAAACAAAACAAAAAAAACCTGTTCGCTCGCCCAGCGTTTATTAAAGGAGGAGGAGGAAGTGGGGGAAAGGAGGGACAGGCATGAAACCTCGCCCCTGAGCTTGCCGCCGCCGCCCCTCTTCCCTAGGGTGAATAAAAGCTTTGCCCTGTTGCGTAAAAATCCAGCAACCTCTCGCAGGACTTTTCCCCGAGGCTCAGCGAAGCCGAATTTGCGAGCGGGCGGATGAGGGGGAAAAAAGATGGTAATCCTAAAAGGAAAAACAAAGATGCTTGGAAAACCCTGAAAAATGAGATAATGAAGGCCCAGGCAAAAAACAATACCACAGAGAAATAAAAAAGATATCAGACAAGACCAGCATGGTTGCACAAAGAACTCTGACAAATTGAGGGACAAAAAATTAAAAAAATGGAAAGAGGGACACATAACTAAAGCAGAATACCAACAAACATCCTGAGTCTGCAAGGAGGGAATCAGGAAAGCTAAGGCCCAGAATAATTTAAGACTAGCAACTAATGCTAAACATAATAAAGGTTTATTTCAATATGTAAAAAACAAGAAAGTCAAGGAAATGATAAGTCCACTAATGGGAACAGAAGATTTGCATATGTTTTTATGCAAAAGAAAGAAAAAAAACCCCAATCTATGAAATCCAGCGCTGAAGGAGAAAGAACTGGCAAGGAATTAGTAAGAGAATACCTAGAGTAACCACCCTAGATGAGTACAAATCACCTGGGCCAGATGGGTTTACACTCCAGGGTTCTGAAGGAGCTGGCAGATGTAATCTCTGAGCCACTGAACGTAATCTTTCAAAGCTGCTGTAGCACAGGGGAAATCCCAGAGGACTAGAAAAGAGGTGATGTGATTCCAGTCTACAAAAAAAAAAGGGAGGGGGGAAATGGATCCAGGAACTTGTAAGCCAATCATCTTGACATCAGTAGTTGGGAAAGATAATCAAGTGGTGGATTTGTGAGCACCTAGAAACAAGGCTATTACTATAAGCCAGCATAGGTTTGTTATAAATGGATCATGCCATAGAAGTGGATCAGAGAAATGCTGTGGACATAGTATACTTGGACTTCAGTGAGGCATTTGGCAAAGGGAGCAAAATTCACTTAACAGCTGGCTTGCTTAGCAACAGATATTTTGGGCCCTATTGTGATTGTAAATCAAGAATTGTCTGTATTATGATATAAGATACCTATGGAGATTCTCAGTCATCCAAGTCATGGTTGTCCCAAAGAGGGGACAAGGGGATTTCAAGAGGCAACTGGACTTTCTGATTTTTCTTTGAAGACGTTTTGCTTCTCATCCAAGAAGTTTCTTAAGCTCTGGCTGGATGGTGGCGAATGGAAGGATTTATACTCAAGAATACACTAAGGCAGAAGCTTGTCCACCCCAAGGATAAAACACCCAAACACAAACTCAGCAACGTGGTACATGCAGTACAATGCAGTGAACCATGTGCAGATCTATACATTGGGGAAACAAAACAACCACTTCATAAACACATGGCACAATATAGAACAGTGATGGTGAACCTTTTTTGGTTTGCGTGCTAAAGGGGGGGTGCGCGCGCAAGCGCGTGCGCACGTGCCCACACCCATTCCCTCCCCCCCACGCATGCGCACAAACCCCCCCATGCTGCCCCCTGCGCATGTGCACACACACACACACGCAAAGGCCTTACCGAAGCCTGGGACGGTAAAAAACGACGAAACGGGCAAACCGGAAGTTCGGAAAACGCACTTCCGGTTTGTCCGTTGGGGTGTTTTTTGCACTCCGGGGCTTCAGGAAGCTTCCCTGAACCCTCCGGAGTGCTAAAAACAGCCCAATGGCAAACCGGAAGTGTGTTTTCCGAACTTCCGGTTTGCCCGTGGAGCTGACAGGGCAACGCCTCGCGAGCCCTCCAATATGGCTCCGCGTGCCACCTGTGGCACGCGTGCCATAGGTTCACCATCACTGACATAGAAGAAACCCATCAGAACTAGATTCAGCAGTCCACCTGCATTTAAAAGACAAAGGCCACTCGAAGACAACAAAATCCACATTTTGGACAGAGGGCAGCTGGTTTGAAAGGGGTCAAAGAGGCTATGTCAAAACTGAGCAGCCCTCTCAACAGAGGGGGAGGGATACAACTTCTCTCCAGTCTATCTCCAGTCTACAACACAGTCCTTTCAACAGTTCCAAGAAGGCTCCACACCCATGTGCACCACTCTGGTGACCCTGAGGACACAGATAAACCATAAACGGTTGGCCATAAACGACTCACAGTGCAGACTCCTGTCTGCAAGGAGTATAAATCCTTCCATTCCCCTCCATCCAGCTAGAGCTGAAGAAGCTTCTTGGATGAGAAGGCAAACATATTCTATGGTTTAAACAATTTTATTAGTTTATAATGTAGCATACAAAGAAAATACAAAAGTAAATAGTAGGGAAATTAGGGAAGAGAAGAGTGGGGGAAGGCAAGGAGAAAAAAGAAAAAGGCATTGATTTCCGACTCTTTGGTGCAGTAGAATAAGGCATTAACATCAAACCAACTTTTTACTTTTAAATAATAGTATAAACTAGCCATTTCTATAACAAATCTAATAGGTAAAACCTAAAAACAAAGTTTCATTTTTTTCCACCTCAAACACAAAGTCCAGAAGCTGTTTCCAAGTAGAAATAAAGATATTTGCATTTTTTTTCTTTAATCAAAAAGTCAGTTTAGCCATCTCTGCTAAGTCCATCAGTTTTTGCAGCCATTTGTCCATTGTGGGGGTCGAGGTGACCTTCCATTTCTCTGCATAAAGTGTCTTGTGCTGTCAACAAATATAACATCAACGTTCCGAATTTTTTTTCAAGTCTTTCCAATAAACCCAAAAGAAAAGTTTCTGGGTTTTTTTTATATTCACTTTAAGAATTTTCTGTATTAAAATATGAGTCCTACTCCATATTTTTTTTTGCTTTATGACACGTACACCATAAATGATAAAAAGTCCCTTCTTTACATTTACATTTCCAGCATTCATTTGAAATACCTTTATACATTCTTGACAACAATTTAACTTGAAAAGTTAAATACCAAAGATGCATCATCTTATAGAAATTTTCTTTCAAGTTATAGTTTAATGTAGATTTTAAACCTTTATATTAAACCTTTATCCACATAATCTCCCACTGTTCAAGCATTACATTATATCCAAAGTTCCTTGCCCACTGCCCATATACAATGCTTTATTTGCTCATTTTCCAGATTTAAATTCAATAACCTTTTGTAGACTAGCAATAATATGTTAATCACTACCACACAATAGGATTTCCAAAACATCTTCAAAGAAAAAAATAGGAAGTCTAGTTGAAGTCTTGAAAAAGCACCTTTGGGATATAGGATACCGTTCAGCCTTCAGATATTTGACAAACAGACGTACCTGGCTGAAGGTTTCGCTCCAGCCTTTTGCTCATGATGTAATGTCCAGCTCTTCTCAATGGTCTTTTCCCCAGACCCTCTTTAATGCGGTCTTAAGTAGAAATCTAGAGTTTCTGTTGAAGTAAGGAATATTTTACTAATGCTGAAACAAACTCCTACCCTGAAATTGAATGAACACACCGGAACTGATGATTTGCATGTTTTCTTTTCTTTCTTTTTTTAAAGAAATTTTTATTTTTTCTCCAACATTACCATACATACTGTATATAAATACATATACCTTACATTATACCAATAGACACTGTTATACATTATTATACAATTATTCTTAAAATATTCTCCTATATTACACCTAATTTATATTACTATTCATCAACCTGTTACTCTTTATTTCTTTACACTCCCCTCCCTCTGTCTCCCTCTCTTCCCTCTACCTTCTTACCCTTCTCTCCCCCTTCCTCCTTTCTACTTCCTCTTTCTCCTTTACCTTTCCTCGAGTGCTTCTTATCTTAAATCTTCTCATATTTAACAGATTGATTTATTTTTCTCTTAAATTTCTACTCCATCGGTGTCATTACTTCATTTAACTTTTATAAATCATTTCTAAACAAATACTTATTTATTTATTTATTTAATAGATTTGTATGCCGCCCAACTCCCAATGGGACTCTGGGCGGCTCACAGCATATTGAATACAAAATCTACAAAACTTAAAAGATTTAAGAACAAAATTAAAACAGTATAAACAATTAAAACATTTTAAAGCATTTTAAAAAACCACAATTTAAAAACCCCATAATTCACTCATGGGGCCAAGAATCATTGGCCCCAGGCCTGTCGACAAACTACTTCATAGTTTGGTACATGTAATTAATTGATAAATAATGCTACCTCCCCCAAAAAAATCTAGTTTTGTCTTCTGGGTCTACCACCGATTAATTTCTAATTTTCTCTTCAAATTCACCGCTACCATTTAACTTCTTAGGCTAGTTGTTACCTTTCCTACCTCTTAATTTTATGTCATATTGCTTAATCCCCTTCTTTAATTTCTTTACACATCATTCGTTTTCTTGTCCCCTATTTTTGTCATAACTAAATGCCCTGTAAAAAAAACTACATTCCAATTGCATCATTTACATTATAATCATAAAATATTATATAATCATATTAGTTATTCATTTCAACAACTCATTTTCATCATCATTTCTGTTATTTCAGATTAATTAATTATTCAAATCTTATAAACGGAAAATAAAAATAATAATAGTTATTCAAATTCTATATATTTCAAAAAATTAATCTATTTTCATTCTCTTCCATATTTCATCTTACCCTCTAGCGGTACAGATATTTAATTCCATCAATTTTAAAATAATTTAATGAAACCAATCTTATGTCAATCTGTAATATACCTATAAATCCACAAACAAAAATAAACCTTTTCATTAAGTAATTATATCAAGTAATTATCACATTCCAATATATTTATAATAATACTAATAATCCACACATTCTAATATAATATAATATTAATATAAAAAGGACAAAAGAAAATTCTGTTCCTCCCATCATTAATCATCCATTTTATTTATTTATTTTATTTATTTATTTGTGAGATTTATATACCGCCTCACAGTGCAAGCACTCTCTAAGCGGTTTACACCAGTAAGCAATGTATATTTATATTGCCCCCAACAATCTGGGTCCTCATTTTACCTACCTCGGAAGGATGGAAGACTGAGTCAACCTTGAGCCGGTGAGATTTGAACCGTTGACCTGCGGATCACAGTCAGCTAAAGCAGTCCTGCCTCTAACCGCTGCGCCACCTCGGCTCTTTTGATTTTCTTTTGATTTCCATCCCCCTTTTCTCAACTTCTTTTTTTCTTTCTTTTACATTTGTACCCCCAACTTCTTTTCCTCCAAGCTCCTTTCCTCCCCTTTGAATATATTATTTGTTTTATTTGTTTGTTTGTTTGTTTGTTTGTTTATTTATTTATTTATAATTTTTTTGGGAATTCTTCTATGCCGCCCTACTCCCTAAGGACTCAGGGCAGCATACAGCATTTTAAAGAACACCAAACAATAAAATCATTAAAAACAATTTTAAAAAGTTAAAAGAAACATACAACACCGTGCATACATGGGGGAGACCTCAGATGTAAGGTTGTCTCAAAATCACCCCTCCTGCAGGAAGAGCCATGTCTTAATGGCTTTTCGGAAGGCCAGCAAGATGGGAATGATTCGGATCTCTGGGAGAAGTTGGTTCCAGAGAACAGGGGCCCCTACAGAGAAGGCCCTCCCCCTAGGCCCTGCCAGTCGGCATTGTATGGCTGACGGGACCCGGAGGAGACCCACTCTGTGGGACCTACCGATCGAAGGGAAGTATGAGGTAGGATGCGGTCCCGGAGGTAACCTGGTCCTAAGCCATGTAGGGCTTTAAAGATGATTATCAACACCTTGAATTGCACCCGGAGACCAATGGGCAATCAGTGCAGCTGGCGGAGTATAGGTGTTACGTGGGTGTATCTTGAGACACCCACCACCGCACGCGCAGCCGCATTTTGCACCAGTTGAAGTCTCCGGATACTCTTCAAGGGTAGCCCCATGTAGAGCGAATTACAGTAGTCCAGTCGAGAGGTGACAAGGGCATGAGTGACCGTGAGTAGAGCCGCCTCCTCTAAGTATGGTCGCAATTGGTGCACCAGGCGAACCTGTGCAAAGGCTCCCCTAGCCACAGCTGTAAGGTGTTGATCTAATTTTAGCTGTGGATCTAGGAGAACTCCCAAATTGCGGACCCGTTCCGAGGAAGTTAGTTTTTCTCCCACAAGAACCAAAGAGGGACAGTCGGAATAGTCCTTAGGGGGCAATATCCAGAGCCACTCAGTCTTGTCGGGGTTAAGCTTGAGCCTGTTCCTCCCCATCCAGATCCTGACATCGTCCAGGCATCGGCACATTACATCCACTGCCTCCCTAAATTGAAACGGGGTGGAAATGTACAGCTGGGTGTCGTCAGCGTACTGTTGAAAACTCACCCCGTGTCGACGGATGATCTCCCCCAGCGGTATAGGTGTATCTTCAATTCTACTTATTCTCTTTTCCTTATTTCTCCCTTCTTTTATTAATTGTTTCTTCCGGTACCAATATTCTCCCCCTACTCTCCTTTTTTCACTGTTAACCCCAGTGTAATAATCATAAATTTCAACATAGTCATTAATTTGTCCATTTTCTATATCCACTTTTCTTTTTTCACTATAGGACCCAGTGTCTTCATCAATCTGGTTTTTCTCTTCTATTATTTTCTTTCTTGTGATATCTTCTTGTTCTTCATTTTCATTTTTATTCTGATTTAATTCTTCTCTCTTTTCTTTTCCAAGTTCCAAAAGGCATCTTTTTATATCATCACACAAGTCTTTCAAGAGTACCACAAACTCTTCATAATCATTTGGCTCCATTTCATCAAAATCCCAAATCTCAAATCTCACAATCCATCCAGCTGTTAACAAAAAACTGTATCCACAGCTTTTTATAGTTATTTTCTTTTAAGTAAAATATTGTTCATTCAAACTCCAAATACTTCTAATCCTTTAGTATTAATATGTTGAAGTTCTTTCCAGATTTATTCTTATTCAAATAAATCCAACTCCTTCAAACTCCAAGTCTCTCTAGTCTTTAATTATCAAAGTTCCCAAGCCAAACACTGTCTTTTATTTCAATAACAAATTGGTCTTTTCAAGATAATTTTTCATTCAGGGCCAACAGCTGTCAAAATATCCATGAAAATAATCCACTGTTGTAATAATAATTGTAAAAATAAAGAGCCCACTAGATGGGCTCTTTATTTCCGATCTCCCAAGTCTTCCTTTACTGCTCAATAATATTTTCCTATTGTTTTAAATCCACATAGTTTTTATAAAATGTTTTCTTTCAAATATATTTTCCAATCACATAGATCACCACCATGTCTTAAATCACACATTTAAAAGTTCTCCCAATTGGGCTTTAATGTCATTTCGTTGTAGGTTAGTTTCTCTTTGATTTTTTAATTGCTAGATAGCCGCTTTGTCAATCCGGTCCTTTGTTCCCTTTTTCAATCTTTAAAAACATTCTTTAATGACCTTCCTTCGGCGAAATCAGTCACCAATCTTCTGTTTTCTTTCTTTCTCTCCAGCACTTGCTCTTTAATCTTCTTCCCAGCTGACTTCCAATCTTCAAGCAAACCTGCCGATTGTGACCGCCGCAGCTATGGCGACATATTATGTTGCTTTCCTGTCGCTGCCGGTCGAGGGGACTTTGCCAGCTCCCTGGGGGGTTTGCCACCCTCCCAGTCCGCTAGCAGGCGCCCCTCTTCTTCACCACCCTTCCAGGGTGGCTCTGACCTGGTTCGGATCGAACCAGGTCCCCGAACAGCACGGATTTTGGAATTCCCCTTCGGAACGAGGGGTAACTCCATAGCGCCGCGGCATTGGCCACGCCCCCAATCCCAATCATGATTTGCATGTTTTCTAAGACCTTTTGCTGAAGCTCCAGGAAGTCCTAAATCCTAAACTTAAAAGTGGTCAATCTCCTAAAGTGTTCTCAATTCATTTGAATTCTGCTGTAGCTAATCCTTCAATGGTTTTGCAAGAGGGTGTTCTGGGAGGGGTGTGAACTTTTTCTCCCCCCCCATACCTCTGGTCAAGCGAAGGGGTCTGTGCAGTGTTTGGACTTCCTGCTGTTTCTCACTCTTGGCCTTTTCTGCAGCAGCAGCAGCTCCAGGCCCAGCACCTCTCCCACGCCCCTCACGGGCCCCAGGTACAGCTGCCGCCTCACCCGTCAGGCCTTCCACCCCCAGGGATCCCCCCTGTCACAGGGAGCAGTTCCGGGCTCTTGGCCCTTGGGGCCCTTGGCAGCCAAGCACACTTGGCTGTGAAAGACGAGAAGCATCCGCACGATCTGGACCCTCGAGGTGAGGACATGCAAGCTGGCTTCCTCCTTGAGGCTTCGGCCTGCCAGCCTCTTGCTTTTGTGTCTCTGGAGGCTCTTGAGTACTCGGGGAGGGAGGGGCTAAGGGTCAGCCAGTTCCCCCCTCCCCAGAGTTCTTCCCAGACTAGTGGGGAGTCTACCCACCAGCAGCGTGGATGTTGCACTGGCTTCTTCCAGGTGTGTGCAAAGCTGTTGCATTGCTGCCTGCCTGCCTGCCTCTTGGTGTTCTCTCCACTATTTTGTCTGGGCCCTGGTTGCTTCTTCAGAACAAAAGCCAAAATGGAACTTTTATTGAGCCAAACCAGAAAGGCCCACTTTGCAAGACTGATGTTCTCTTTTGTGCTTGTTTCTCTCCTCTTTCTTGTCTTTTCTTTCCATTGCTGTGAATTGGGCTGCATTCTGGAAAGACCGGGACTCCAGTGCGGTAAGTCTGTTTTGTTTTGCCACCTCCATTTTTTGACCTTTGATTGCTTCACTAGTTGCCTGTCTTCTGAATCTGGCTGCCTGTCCCGTTCCACCCCCACCCCCCCTTTCATCTAGGTAAAATCCAAATTTCTGGCTATTGAAACTGTTGATTCCTGGGGAGAGTGCCCTTCTCTGCTTCCTGTTCATTCTATTGATTTGGAGAGTCTTCCTGGCTGCTGAAGTTTTGGGCATAAACAGCAGCGGGATCCATAATTAAGAACACACCCAATTGGCTCCTTTTTCCTTGGCTCCTTTTCAGTAGTGGGTTCTAAATCCCATCACTACTGGTTTGTGTGCACGCACGTGACGCAGAAGCATCCCGGGCGGGTGGAGGGGGCCTCCCGCTGGTACCGGTTTGGTGAACCGGGTGGAACCGGGAGCAACCCACCGCTGGTCCTTTTCCCTCCATTTCCTACAATTTTGGCTGGATTGAGGGGAAGCACATTGTGGCCATTGGGCTGTTTCTATGTTAAATTGATCAGCTGCCTTTCAAGTGCTCAAGGTGGCATTCAGAGCATTATATGTTGTGAGGTGGCTTGGACTGAGACTGAATGGCTGGCCTGCCCATCATCCCCTAGCAAGTTTCTAGGGCTGAGGGTGGAGTGGAACCCAGTCCTCTGTCATAGAATGGACGTTGAAGCCACCCGGAGTCTTTTCTCTTCTGCCTGGAGCCAGAAAGGATGTTTCTTTTGTTTAAAAAAAAAGCTTTAATTGTTCTCCATGTTGAAGATTAGTGTCCATGAGGTCTCTCCCCAAGCAAGACACCTCTCAGGCAGTAAAGGGACATCTTCCGCAGCAAAGAGAAGGGTTGCCTTTTCCAAGCATGGCATAAAATTCAAAGACCTCTTTCTTGGGGGCTGGGAAGCCCCTCACTTTGCCTCCTTCCTGTGTTTGGTCAGCAGAATCTCTTGAGGGATTTGTTCTCATGATGCTTTGTGCTGATTCCTACCGTGTTTCCCCGAAAATAAGACACGCCCCAAAAATAAGCCCTCCTCCGAAAATAAATCCTTCCCCAAAAATATTTAGACGCATGCGCAGCCGGTGCCCGCCATTTCCTCTGGTTAGGGTTAGGGAGACAGAGCTGGAAATCAGGTAAGACGGAAAGAGGAGCCCCGTCTTGCTCCATGCGCCCCAAAATAATAAGACTTCCCCAAAAATAAGGCCAAGCGCTTATTTCAGGGTTCAAAAAATAGAAGACAGGGTCTTATTTTCGGGGAAACACGGTACCTCAGAATTTAAATATTGGTAATCACCTCTTCTTGCCGTGGCCAGAAATGATTTTGACTTGGCCTGAAGCTTAGCAGGAGGCTGAGCATTCCATGCAGAACCTAACATTTCTCCCAATTCTGCCATTGCAGTGTCAGCTCAGTGCTCGTTCTTGCATGTTATAGGTAAAAACACGAGACACAGTGATATTTTCAAAATGTAGTGAATTATTTCTGCTTAAAGGAAAGTTTGATTTATGTGTGTGTTTATGTGTGCGTGCGTGCTTGCATAGGTACATTTTCGTCCCATTATTTGGCTCACAAAAGCACCATTGCTAAGATCCACAGTGCCCCAAGCACTTCACAGAATAGAGAGGCGTTTGCAATTTTCTAAAAGCTTCCTGAGAGAGACTGGCATTGGATAGGGGAGGCAGCAGCCTTGTGCCTCAGAGGGTCTCTCTCTCCCTCTCTCCCGACACTGATTTCCGTATTCCTGATGGGAAAACATTTCTGGATCTGGGATCTGATTTATCACTGGCATTTTCTCCTGCTTCCCCAGAACACCTCCATCTCCCCATCGGAGAGCCTGCGTGCCAGCGAGAAGCACAGGGGCTGCTCAGACTACACTGGCATTGAGCCCAAGAAGCGGAAGGCAGAGGAGAAGGAGGGCTTGAGCCGCTACGTGAGTCTTCTGCTCCAGTTGTCTTTTTGAGACACTAATAGCCAGTTGGCGGCAGCCACCAGTCGCTCTTATCAAGGAGGGCTCCGAATTCTAGCCAAGGAATCTTCCCATTTCCCATTTGGAAGATGAATGGCTGCGGCAGGGGGATGGAGGGGTGCATGGAAGGTGCAGCCGGAGCAGTTAGAGGAGCTGCCTTGGGGGCTGGTTCTGGGCCTGGCTTCCTTTTACAGCCCTCAACCGTTTCCTGTTTCAGGATAGTGATGGCGACAAGAGTGATGACCTGGTGGTCGATGTCTCCAATGAGGTAGGCCTGGCAGTGGCCCTCTCTTGCCCCTGGCACTGCATCCCATTCCCCAGAAGAGTGGTGGCAGCATCTGCAGAGGGTGGGCAATGCCAGGGAACCAGGGCAGGGTACCCACCACATGGAGAGTGCTGAGGAGAAGCAGGCTTACCTAGTTTCTTCCCTTGCGATTTCTCTTGCATTGTCAGTTCAAAACAGCTTAGCTGGGTCTGGACCTGCACTGGCAACCTCTCCAGTTAGGGGAAGGGGCCCTGGAGGGCTGCTTGTGGTGAGCACTTGTTTTTGTTGCCAGGATCCAGCAACCCCCCGGGTGAGCCCTGCCCACTCACCTCCGGAGAATGGGCTGGATAAAGCCCGTGGACTGAAGAAGGATGCCCCAAACAGCCCAGCCTCCGTCGCCTCCTCTAGCAGCACCCCCTCTTCCAAGACTAAAGACCACGTAAGCCACAGCATGAACAGCCACGTCCTTTGTGGGGGACTCCATCCCGCAAGTCTCCGGGAACACTGGCCAGGTCCTCTTCATGGAGTGGTCCCTTAGGCTTGACCTGCAAGGGTTCCGTTACGGGGGGGGGGGCGTTCTTGCCCAACAAACCTAAGGCCGCTGAAGCTTACCTGATACCAAGCCAGTCACATCCTGCTGCTCCAGGTGTTTCCCCACTTACTGGACAAGAAGGGGCAGACAAAGGGGCAGCCCCAGAAATTCCAAGGGAAAGGGTTACCTCTGTTTTGAGCTAACACTGATCTGCTCAATTTTGTGATTATTTATTAAAATTTATTAAAAGTTTACACTGCCCGTCTCCTCTTTAAGATGATTAGGAGAGCTAGGCATGTCAAAATGAAGCTCACTTTCTCTACATCTAGTGACTAATGAGCCGAGATGGTGCAGTGGGTAAATGCAGCACTGCAGGCTACTGCTAGTTCAGCAGTTCAGCTGTTCAAATCTCACCGGCTCAAGGTTGACTCAGCCTTCCATCCTTCCGAGGTGGGTAAAATGAGGACCCAGATTGTTGGGGGCAATATGCTGAACTCTGTAAAACCGCTTAGAGAGGGCTGTAAAGCACTATGAAGCGGTATATAAGTCTAAGTGCTATTGCTATTGCTATTGCTAATGAACATACTATAGAAAGAAGGCGTGGCCAGCACTGAGGTGCTACGAGGCTTTCCCCATTCCCTGTGGGAAAGCCCCAAACCTGCGTCGCTCGGGGACCCGGTCCGGTCAGGACCGGGTCGAAACCACCCAGGAGGGGTGGGGAAGAAGAGGAGCGCCTGCTGGCGGACTGGGGGGGGGCGGCAAACCCCCCAGGGAGCCAGCTTAGTCTCCTCAACCGCCGGCGCAAGGAAGATGACCCTTTAAAGTGTCGTCTCTAGCCGCGGCAGTCACATCTGCAAGGATTTAAGTACGACATTCTGAAATCATCTGGGAAGGAAAATCAATGTTTCGTGCTGGAGATGTTAAAGAAATACAAGAAGACAAAGATTGGTGAGTGATATTGCCAGGAAAATTTTAAAAGGAGCATTCAAATATTAGAAAGGGGACAAAAGGACCGGGAAATTAAGGAGTGGCTGTTAAAGAGTTGGATACAATAGTGCAACAAAATTAAAAGGATTTGCAACTAAAAGCCCATCTATTAAAGATTTGGAACTTTATTTTAAAGACTTGGTAAAGATTTAAGAACTTTGTAAAGTAAATCTTAAGAAATAATTTGAAAATTGGAACTGATTAAACAGAAAAATCAAAATGGAAAAAGTAGAATGAGAAACTAGAGTGGAGATGCCATCTGGTGGTTGGAAGAATTACTGATGTGGTGAAATACTCTTATGATTGTTTGGACAGCTGGTGACCTTGATTAAGGGAAACTTCTGTGTAAGTTGAGGAAATTGAAAGCAGACTGCAAAACTTTGTTTGGGCTGACTTGGATAAGAAGGAACATGAATAGATGTTGACCTTGTTTGGATTGACTTGAATAAGAAGGAACATGAACAGATATTAAATAGCAAAAGAACAGAAGGAACCAGCTTTGTTTTGATTCTCTTTTTAACTACTAAAATAAAACCTTGTAAATTATAATAGGCTGTGAAACATACTTTGTCATGTGGAGATTAGTGACTATTGGGAACTGGTGGCATCTTTGAATGAACTTTGATTAAAAGATTGAACTTATCTAAGCTTTGGATTTAAAAACTGAGAACTGAGACTGAGACACTAAAGATATGGAGAGAACGGAATATGAAGAATTGACTGAGTTTTTGAAGGATCTTTTTGAAGATTTTAGATGATCTGTATTTGGACATGGAGATTTGTATTTAACTAAGGATTGGTGGCACTTTTGAGACTGAAGCTACTCAACTTTTGGATTTGAGAATTGTGACTTTGGAGAACAACGGAATGGATTGTGGAAAGTAATGATTTCTAACTTTGGGACGTGGAGATTAGTGATTATTGAGAATTGGTGGCATCACTGAATGAACTTCGATTAAAGATTGAATTTCGCCTAAAAGATTGAAAATATCTAAGCTTTAGACTTAAAAACTGAGAATTGAGACAGACTAAAGATATGGAGAGAATCGACTATGAAGAATTTGCTGAGTTTTTGAAGGATCTTTTTGAAGATTTTAGAAGATCTGTATTTGGAAGATTTGAGGCAGGAAAAAATGAAATACAAATGGAAAAAATGGATAAGAGAACAGAAGAAGAAAAGAAGAATGATGAAGATATTATAAATGATGATGAAAAGGGAAAAAATACTGAAAATGCAATGCTGATTAATGATTATGTTAATGATAATGATTCCACTGGGTTTAACAGTGAAAATAGAGATAAAGATAACAATGACAATAGAGATAAAGATATTAAACACAACTATGTTCAGATAGATGATAAAGATCTTGAGACATATAAAATGAAAAAAGAAATGGAGAAAATTAGATATACACAGAAAGTAGATTTAAGAGGAAGGAAAAGAGCGTGGGGACAGAGAATTTATTGGTATAAAATTAAAAGTAAGAGGAAAAAGAAGTTAAGCAGATGGGGGTAGAGGAAATATATATACAAAAATAAAATAGTCGAGAAATTAAAAGGAAATGGATGAGGGTGTTGAAATATTATGAAAATGTTCTTTCTTCCTACTCAGTATTACTATTTTATTAAGAGTTAAGAATTTTTTTTCTGTTCTTTTTATATAGATTAATATTGTTTAATGAATTAAAGATTTGATATTTTAGATAAAACAATGTTAATATGAGAAGTATGAATGATAAACATGAACATTAGAGCTTAAAAGATATATTACAATTGTGTATTTTTTAATATAAGAAATCAGTTTAAATGGAAAACTTCAAAAGAGAAAAAAATGTATTATTTTAGGAGTTGAATACTTAATTTAATAATTCAGAAAGAATTTTGATGATTAATATGTGAAAAGGTGTATTATGATTGTGTATTATTCTTTTATATATAAGATTTGTTTAAATGTGAAATTTAAAAATCCTTTATTTTAAGAGCTAAACATTTAATTGAGTGTGAACAATCTAGGAAGAATGTTGATGATTAATATAAGAAATTGGAATGTTTAATTGGGCATTTAGTTTTGTGACAGAATAGAGGATAAAATATATATAAACGATGAATAAAGAGACAAAATAGTGGAGGAAGCAATATGGCTTAAAATTAAGAAGTAGGATAAATAATAACTCTTGGAAATTAAATTAATAGCGGATAATTTGGAAGGAAAATTTAAAAACTAATTGGTGAATATCCCAGATGACAAAATTAGACATTATCTTTTTTTTTCTTTTTTTGTGTGGAAATAAGACGAAGTTAGCAGCATATACCTAGAATAAAACATTATATACAAAGAAATGATATTATTATTATAATAATAATTTAAAAAAAATTAAGAGACAGGATGAGTCTAAATTTGAGAATGTATCATCAGTCTGTCAAATACAAGAGGATTTAGTATAAAAGAGTACTCGGGAAGGCTAAGAGGGTGTAAGAGGAAGTA
Source organism: Diadophis punctatus similis (assembly GCA_023053685.1). NCBI lineage: Eukaryota > Metazoa > Chordata > Lepidosauria > Squamata > Dipsadidae > Diadophis > Diadophis punctatus. The sequence goes on from JALIGW010000012.1 coordinate 1,384,298, forward strand.
GAAGGGGAGGAAGAGAAGGAGTAGAGAGAGTAGAGGAGGAGTGAAGGAGTAAGAAAGTAGGAGGAGATGACGGAGATAGAGAGAGGGGAGTGTAATGGAAAAAAGCAGAACAGACTGATGATCGATGTGTAAGCGTTGGTATAAGATTGACTTTTGAATGATGGACTATAAATGTAAAATTGTGTACTTTATTGTAACATTTTAAGGTATATGTCTATTGAATTGTAATAGTGGTGGAGGAAAAAATAAAAAAATGGAAAAAAAAGAACATACTATAAAGTATCTTCATTAGGCACTCGAATGGGAAACTCCAACTACTTTGAAGTAATTTTGGACAAATTAATCCCATCTCCAGTCTTCATTTATGGTTCAGAGGAGGCAGAGAATTTTCTCACCAGTGTATCTCAGTTCTGATTCCTTTTGACTCAGGATGGTGTAATGAAAAATCTTTAGCAAAATCTAAGATGTTTTACAATGTTTGCATCCTGTTTAAAGAAAGTGAATTTTAGAATTGATTTTGAGATTGAAAGGCAAGCATGTATTTTGTCCCTACTTAAAAACAAAAAATGTTCAAATGCAACAGGAATAGTCAAACCTTCCCTCAAATCTTGTTTTGACTCAGAATGATAAATCCTCTACGCCTGGTTTAAAGTCCAACACCCCCACGCCAAGGAGCGATGTACCGACGCCTGGGACAAGCAGCACTCCGGGCCTCCGACCAGTGCCAGGGAAGCCCCCTGGAATGGATCCCTTGGGTAGGTTTCTCCTTGATCGATGTGGGGGGCGGTCTGCTTGCACCAAAAGACGGAGGGAGAGGTTTGGATTTTGAGGGCAGTTCATAGACTCACAGAATGGCAGACAAGAAGGGATCATCCAGGCCCAGTACAAGCACCAGCTATTACAGCCCCTTCCAGTCTCTCTTTAAAAGTCTCCAGTGCTCCATCAACTCCTGTCTCAGCTGGTCTCAGAATTTTTTCTTGCACCCCGGCCAGAATTGGCTTCCCTGCAATTGAGACCTGCAGTTCCTTGTCCTCTCCTGAGGGACCTTCCCCTAGGACTTTGGACAGATCACGGTACCAGCCTTGTTTCTTTTGCTCAGTTTGATTGCACAATCTTGCCTTTTGTTTTTGATTGTTTGCTTATTCTTTGACTCTTTCTAGCATCTGCCTTAAGGACCCCCATCTCCCTCGCTAGCTCTTATGCTGCCCCCTTTGCCATGATGGGGCATCACGAGATGAATGGCTCCCTTGCCAGCCCTGGGGCCTATGCAGGATTGCACAACATCCCCCCTCAAATGGCAGCTGCTGCCGTAGCCTACGGCCGGTCACCCATGGTGAGCTTTGGAGCTGTACGTAGACCTTTAAGCTCCTATCTATAGGGGTGGGGGGAGCACACAGTCACCCCTGCAGGAAAGGAGCACGCTCGTTTCTTTCTTTTTTTCCCCAATAATTTTTTATTTTTCATCGTTAAAATACAAACTTCAAAAAGGGTGGTGGGAGAAAACACAAAACAAAGCAAAACTAGAAAGGACCAAAAAAGAAAAGAAATGTGCATAAAAAGAGAAAAAAATCATATGCCTGAATTGTTCCCCCAGTGCAATACTGATAATACTGTGTTTCCCCGAAAATAAGACATGTCCCGAAAATAAGCCCCACAGGGCTTTTCGGGACATGCGTTGAAATAAGCCACCCCCCGAAAATAAGCCCCCCCAACTACTTCCGGGGAAAAGGGGGGGAACATGCCAGGAGCTGCTCTTTTTGCGGCGGCCACTCTTTTGGCCGGGAGAGAGAAAGAGAGAGAGAGCAAGCGAGAGGCGGGTGTGCGCACACCCCGCGGCTCCTCTGGGCTCTGCCTACGGCAATTTAAAACACACTTCTGCCCGCGAGGAAGAGGAGGCGAGCATCGATCCCTTCTTCTGCGCAGGCAGGAGCGTGTTTTAAAACGCTGCCAGAGGCAGCCCAGAGCAGCCGAGCCAGTCCCGTGGGGGGTGCACGTAGCCGCCTCTCGCTTGCTCTCTCTCTCTCTCCCGGCCAAAAGAGTGGCATTGGAATCCCCTGCAGAAACAGCCACCCATTCCTTGCCTGAGTCCGGCTAGAAGCCAAACTTCCACCCGGGCTCAGCTGCAGAAGCAGCCGGGCATTTGCTCACTTGCCAGCCCGCGCCCATCCCTGTTGCCGCCCCTTTGGCTCTGCCTTCCGCCGCCAGCTTGCTCGCTCGCCGGCCCGGGCCGCCCTATCCCCCGCCCGAAACCCCCAAACTCCACCCCACTGCGAGACGCACCACTTACTGGAGTTTGACAGCTCTGGGGTTTCTCTCGGCTAGGAGAAAATTTAATTTAATTTAATAGATTTGTATGCCGCCCAACTCCCGAGGGACTCTGGCCGGAAAAAACCTTGCATAGTGCAGAAACTCTTCGCACTGCGAGAACTTGTTAATTGCTTGCCTCGCAAGAAGAGTTTCTGTACTATGCAAGGTTTTTCTCCCTAAACAGACTAGCCGAGAGACCACGGAGCTGCCAAACTCCAATAAGTGGTGCGTCTCGCTTCCCGCCCTGCCTGCACCCTGAAAATAATAAGCCACCCCCCAAAAATAAGGCCAGGGGCATTTTCTGGGGGGGGGGGTCAAAAATATAAGCCCCTGTCTTATTTTCGGGGAAACACGGTACATTTCAAGAATAATAGTTTCCCCCACCCTCTTACAAAACAGGCACACAGTTTATGAACTTCTACAGCTCCGTTTACCCTGAGAAGTGGGCCGAGGGCTCCAGAAGGGACTGGTGGCTGTGGCTTACTTCCAGAGCCAGACCTGCTCAAGGAGGGGGTCTCACCAGGCTCCAGTCAGGGTATCTTGGGTCACTGGGTCTGAGCTACTGCCAGCCTCTCACCTGAGGGGAAACCTAGTTTTAGGACCAAGGGATCTGGCTGAAGGCTTTCTTTGTGGATGTCCAGATGTTCTGCAATTAAAACAACACCATACAGATAACCTGGCGGGGAATTGGCATCTGTGCCATGCATTCTCCAAGTGGCATCTTAGGAGCTTTGAGTTGGAGGACCTGCACTGCAGATCTCTTGGTTGGGATCGTTCTTCTCTGTCTTTCTGCCTCTGTGGCCTCTGATGGCTTGTGCTGAAATGCCAGGGGTTAAGGGGAAGACCTTTGTCCCCCTAGGATCAGAAATTGGGGCTGTCTCTAAATCCTTTTCTGGAAGTGAGATCAGGACTTCTACCCTTTTATTGTGTGCCTTTCAAAAATCTCATTTCTAGGTTGGATTTGACCCCCACCCACCAATGAGGACTTCTGTCCTGCCCTCCATTCCTGGCGGCAAACCGTAAGTTGCTCTAAGCTTTTGTCCCCAAGTTCAAACTTCAAACTTTTTTAGTCTTGAATCCTGTTCTGTAGAAAGACAACTACTTAATAAGGAGGGGTGGGGGTGGGGTTACTTGGCTTCCAAAATGTGGCAAGTGCCACAAAGAAAGCTTGTAGATGAGAATGATCTTTGGGTCTTTCCCAACAAGAACCAGCAGAGTCTTGAGGATGGAGCATAAGGCGACCCTCGGTTTGTGGGTCGAGGTTAATTCGGTTGTTGAAAAGGCTTTGGCTGAGCAGGGCTGAGCTCTGGATAACAAGAGCTGCCCTTGTCTCCCCCCCCCCCTTCTCCCTAGGGCTTATTCATTTCACGTCAGCACAGATGGGCAGATGCAGCCAGTTCCGTTTCCTCATGATGCCCTTGCTGGCCCTGGCATCCCCCGCCACGCTCGTCAGATCAATACCCTGAGCCATGGCGAAGTGGTGTGTGCCGTGACTATCAGCAATCCAACCAGGCATGTGTACACAGGGGGAAAGGGCTGTGTGAAGATTTGGGATATCAGCCAGCCGGGCACCAAGAACCCCATCTCCCAGCTAGATTGCTTGGTAAGTGGCAGGGCTGGCAGTTGTCTGAACTTTGATTAGAACTTGCATCAAGGTCTGTGGAATGAAGTCGGTGCAGATCATCACCTACTATTTGTGAGGCTGCCCACCTCCAATTACTTCTGCTTGTCCCATGAGATCCAGCAGAGGAGATATCCTTTGCTCCCTTCTTTTAATTGTGACCTCTTACGGGAAAGGAAGGACTGTATACCTCCCTCACAAGGTTCCGATGTCCTGACTTTGCTGGCCTTCCCTGAAGGTGCTAAATGCACAGCGATTCCTTTGAGTCCTGGGCCAGGCTGTGGGGTGAGCCCACCTTGTTGTGATGATTCCAAGTTTTGGCGACTACTCCATGAACAGTGTCGATCGCTCTCTCATCAGTGTTGTGGTGGTCGCTGGCTGCCCAGAGATGAGCATGGTTGGGAGGCCATAAGGAAAAAAGTCCTACAGCAGCAGGATGGGCAGGGTGGCCTTTTGGGGGGAGAACATAAGACTCTGAAGGTCAGAAAAGATGTAACTGGAGATGAGATCACTAATTAGGGCGAGCCAATGTCATTGCTCTTTTAGGGGAAAGAGATGGTGGTGGTGGTTGTTTTTTTAAAAAATAACCAAGCTAGATTTGGCACCCTTAGCCTTGCAGATATTTAATACTTGTCTTCCTTTTTCCACAAAGAGTTATCCCAATATAATTGAAACAGGTGGATCTTCAGGCCTTTCTAAGAGGTCCTGCCCTCGCTTTTATTGCGGATGTTTCTCTCTCCAGAACAGGGATAACTACATCCGTTCCTGCAAACTCCTTCCAGATGGGCGCACACTTATTGTGGGGGGAGAGGCCAGCACCCTCACCATTTGGGATCTGGCTTCCCCCACCCCCAGAATTAAGGCAGAACTGACCTCCTCTGCCCCTGCCTGCTATGCCTTGGCCATCAGCCCAGATGCCAAAGTGTGCTTCTCCTGCTGCAGTGATGGAAACATTGCCGTCTGGGATCTCCACAACCAGACATTAGTTAGGTGAGCTTCATTGCTGGCATGAGGGGTTTGCAGGTTGCTTCCACGTTCTTTTGTTTAGAAGAAGGCTTCTCACTGTCTGGCCTAACAAAATTATGTCCACTGGGAAATAAAAGAGGAGAAGCCAAATAGGGACAAGAAGAGCTGCTTATTCAAAGCCCTTCCTTGCTTGTCAGCATTCATCCTGACCAAGAGCGCCAAGCTCTCATCCCCAGGACTCGTTATTTACGTTGCTTGGCTCTCCGGTCTTCCAGCCAGATACCTGAGAATTCCTTCAGGATGTCGGCCAAATGCTTCTCATCCTTGCAAGTGAAGAAATTTGAGCTTGTGAATCCCCAGATTCTGCTTGGGGAGAAAGTGGACAAGGAAACCTTTGCCCAGGTTCATCTGGTCTGCCAATTGTGTCCTCATCTGGACCAGGGTTCCTTTCTCGTAGCCACTCGGGCATTGTGCTCTCCTGGGGCTGCCCCTGAAGACCACTCAGAAGCTGGAAGTCATCCAGCATGCAGCCATAGGGGTGGTTACGAGCAGTCGCGGTATCAGAGTTGGGCTAGTTACCAGTGAGCATCCGGGTAGAATTGAAGCATATATTAAGTCATGGGGTCTGGTTATCCCAGGACTGCCTTTCTCCCTTTGTCTCTGCCCAGGTCCTAATGAGTCCTAGGAAGTGTACCGTCTCAGTGGTATCACTTCCTCTCTGGAGCAATATCCCCCCGGGGAGTTTGTGTTGCCTGACCTTGTGGTCCTTGAAGTGAAAGCCTGCCCCTTCCCCAGGCGCTGAAATGCCCTTTCTGTGGGAATTTTGTGCGATTGGGCTTCGTTACTTGTTTCATTAGTTTTATTGCCCACCATCTTACGTGGGGGTGGTTATTGGGCTTTTATTGTAAACTGGCCAGAATGAATTGAGTGGCTCTCTAAATTTCATAAGAGAAGTAACAAGAAATAAGAGAAGATTCAGAAACCCTCTTTCCTTGTCTCGGTTCCCTTCTCAGGCAATTCCAGGGTCACACGGATGGCGCCAGCTGCATTGACATCTCCCATGACGGCACCAAACTCTGGACGGGGGGCTTGGACAACACCGTGCGCTCCTGGGACCTTCGGGAAGGCAGGCAGCTACAGCAACATGACTTCACCTCCCAGGTGAGTTTTGCCTTGACCCCAGAGGCCCAGCCTCTCTGAACCTGAGTCCTTGCAGGGAGGAAGAACTAAAAGGACCATCCAAGAAGCACCAGGTTGATGAAGGTGGATTCTAGGACCAAAAGGAGCCTGGTGGAGGCAGGGGGTTATTTGTGGCCCATCACAGCTACCAAACCTGCTCCTGGAATCCCAGCCTGAGTTGGATTTAACATTCATGAAACCCAACAAGGGCTTAGTTTGCAAGGCAAAGCCAGTCTCAAATAAGAAATAACCTGGTGCTGAAAAAGAGGGAGGGGTGTCCTGGGGACATTTCCTTTTGCGGGACAGGCAGCCTGGCAGCAGAACCAGCCTCCCCTCCTCTCCTTGCTTTGGGAGCAGTTCATTTTAGCCTTAGGAGTTGGATTGAGCTGAGAGGCACCTCCGAACAGCTGCTCCTTGTCTTCTTTGTAGATCTTCTCGCTCGGCTACTGCCCAACAGGCGAGTGGCTTGCAGTGGGATTGGAGAGCAGCAATGTGGAAGTGCTGCATCACACCAAACCTGACAAATATCAGCTCCACCTGCACGAAAGCTGTGTCCTCTCCCTGAAGTTTGCCTATTGTGGTGAGTGCCTCTTGGGGCGAGGGTGCAATTCAGTGGCAGGGATTGAACCTCGCAGGTTGGAGGTCCCGGAGGTAGGAAAAGGCTGCTTGAGACCTGGGAGGAACCAGGCATTTCCTGAAGCTGTAACTAAGCATCTGTAGCTGGCTTTTTACCCCCGCAGCAGTAAGGGGAGGCAGGTGCCCAGTACATGTCCTGCCCATTTTGAGAAAAAGTGCGAATAGGAGTAGGGAAGACGCCGGGTCACCTGTAGCACTGGCTTCCTGGCAGGAAGTTAAGAAAGTCCTTTGGATTAATGGTCCTATCCGCATTCCAGCCTTGTTTTCTTGTTGGGAAAGCTAACGCCCGGTTTGTGTCTGTAGGAAAGTGGTTTGTGAGCACTGGTAAAGACAACCTTCTCAATGCCTGGAGGACCCCATATGGAGCCAGCATCTTCCAGGTGAGAGCCTTCCCCTGGGTTGGGGGGAGCAGGGGTGGCTCCTCTGAGTCTTGAGCAGTCTGCAACTTGCCCCATGTTGTGTGCAAAAGAGCCACCTGCATGTTTATTCTCCATTTTCTTGCTGCCTACACACAGTTGCAGAGGCATGTGCATGCAAGCACTTGCTGATATTACTGTCTGATCCTGTGAAAACTAAAAGGGATTGTTTCTTCTTTTTATTTTCCCCATCAAGTCAAAAGAATCTTCTTCCGTTTTAAGCTGTGATATTTCAGCAGATGACAAATACATTGTCACAGGTTCGGGTGACAAGAAGGCCACAGTTTACGAAGTAATCTACTGAGTAGCTATGACTTGGCTAACGACTCTGGCAGAAGAACACAAAAGGAGAGCAGCTGAAGGGTCCTTTGATGCCCTCTGGAGGGCTTTATGACCTCGGTGGATCTTCTGTGACAACCTTGGAATAACTCTGGAAGGCACTTTGAAGCTCAGTCCAGCTGATCAGTGGCAACGCATTGGCCATGCTGGTTGTGTTCTTAGGCCGCACACCTGTGATCAGAAGGCAGCTAACACCCTGGTTTTGCATTCAGGGGGGGCCCAGGGGTCTCCTTTCCCCATCAGACTTGTAGGAACTGTAGATAACAGAGGAGCTTCATGCTGAGGCTTCCTTCCCTTCCTAGCCAGCACTGTGTTGTCGCCCTCTTTGTTTTCTGCTGCTGCTTCCTTGGTCTGCTCTCGCTGTGAACTGCTTCAGTTTTGCTTCCATTCTGGTGGTAGCCACCATCATTTCCCTCCCAACCCAACCCTGCCCTCCCCTCCCCTTGAAAATATGCTTGGAGATACAGGTACTCTTACCAGCCTTGTCACCAGCCTGAGCTCATGAAATGAAATGAAATGAGCCTGAGCCTCATGAAATGGTTTTCTCTCTTGGATGTGTGAACTAGTTCTTCTGGCGTTGAGTCTTCTCTGGGCCGAGTTTGAGCCTCTAGCTGGACCCTTCTTTCCTGATTCTGATGGCAGCGGAGAAGACAAAGCACTTGTCAGTCAGGGCAAGAGGGTGCCTTGCCCATCACAGCCTTCAGACCCAAACACTGAGAGGACGCAACAGTTAACTAATACGCTCAGGGAGCCAAGAAAACGAGAATAGCAACTTGTGGTGGGATTTTTTTTTTACTCCAGTGAAAGTAAAGTAATAGCTAATAATGTTTAAATGCAGGTTGTTTTTTCAGTTTACTAATGAACATGATTTCTCTATGGGATGGTGGGCAGTGGGATTTCTGTGGCTTTTGGCAATCCGTGTTTCAGCCTGTTGGCATGAGCAAAAGTTGTATGTGGGGAAGGGAGGGAGATCCGTTTCTGGCATTTTTGTACTAAAGGAGTAAATAAAATTAAACACAGGAAATTACGTATTTGTGTAGCAGAAGATCTTGCCTTGTAATGTAGCATATGAAAAAGAATTTTTATACCACATTTTATGGATTATTTTTTAATTGTTGATTTTGATCTGGTTTTTTAAAAGGTAACTATAGCTTAATGGTGAAAAAATTACCTGTTTCTATTAAAGGCCATGCTGATACACAAAGGAAGATGGAGTGGCAGGTTCTTTGTCTGGGATGCCAAATCCTTGGGTTGGGCGCCTTCTGTCTTCCACTGAAAAGAACCGGCAGACCGAAGGGGCTTGAGCTAGATTGTATGTGGTTGGCTGGGTCGTGGAGAGGCCCTGTGCATTTCTGCATGTGAACCAAGATAAACAGGAGCATTCATGTATGTAGTTACGGGTTAGCCCCCCCCCCCCCTCCAATGGAGGGGAGAATTGTTACAAATCATGATTCTGCTTTGTGCCGGTCTACATTTTTATGTTAATTAAACTTTGCAAATGAGCAGATTTCCAATATCTTGAGATGTGAAGGTAGTTAATCACTTTTCAACCAGGCTGCGATAGCTTCCCCAGTGACCTGCTTTCTAGCAGAAATTCATTCTTAGCATCATACTTTAAGAATATTCAAAACCCAAACATACCCTGTTTTTCCCATTGTTTGTAGACTGTGTTCCCTTATTGTTAAAACTGTCCTTTGCTGAAGAATTGGAAATGAGGTTGCTTGGAGGAGGAATTTGTCCAGTCCATGATTACATTGCATATTTAAGGTCCTTATCTTACATGATGACGATGCAACCTGTTCAATTGTGTCTGATTCTCCGTGATTGTATGGGCCAGTTCTCTCCCCATTCCAATCGTGTATGGCTTCTTTGTTTTATGTTGTTTTATGCCTGGCTGGTTTCGGCTTTGATGTTCTGGGTGGCTAGTTTCCTTTTTACCACTGACCATTTTGAGTATAACTGCCTTTTCCAGTTAGTTGAATGACAATAACTAAGGCAGTTTTTTGTGATTTTGCCTTTGAGGGATATCGTGGTTTATACTGGTACTTGCTTATTTGTCACCTTTGCTGTCCAAGGAATGCTCTTCAGAAGCCTTCTCCAACATCACAGCTTGAACAAGTCAATTTTCTTCCTGTCTCGTTTTTTCATGATGAACGTTCAGAACTGTAGGTTGCTATGAGAAATGCAATAGTGCGGAGTAATCTGCATTTAGTAGCCAAGCTGATGTCCTTGCTTTTCCATACTCAGTTTTTGCTCATCAGTGCAGTGCAACCCAGTGCGGTTTCACCTTTTATTTATGGGCCGCATTCACGGCTTTGATCAAGCTGCGATCCCAGGAATTCTTGCATGCATTCAATCTCTTCACCCTGGTGATTGTGACATTTCCATTGCTTGATCTTTTTGATGATAGGAGAAGAGGCCAAATTCTGAGCTGCTTTGGTTCCTGCTTGGAGCTGTAATTGTACTTGTTATCTTTATTGGAAGGGGAAAGGAGACAAACCAGCCCCACTTCTTTGGGCGCAGGCATTGTGCTGTGTGAGGACAGGATTCCTGCTGCCAGAGGGCATTTTGATAGCTCAGCTCATGGCCAGGAGGCGCATTGTGCACATGGGAATGGAATTTAGAATTTAGGCAGTCTTAGGAGGATATTTTTCTTTCCTGCTACACCTTTTCTAAGCAAATTTGCACAGATGAAGTGGCAAATTATTTTTACACTCTGGGCAATCGACGCCAGCCATTTGGTCCAAATTGGAAAAAAAGGAATTCTGGCTAATAGTAAAGGAGGGTTTTCTGATGGCATAAGAAGTCAGCTTTGGCTTTGGAAATGAATGGATTCTCCTTCAGGGAGATTGAATATTTAAGCCATTGGAGATGTTGGTTGATCTTTGAAGTGCCTCTGATTTCACTGAGATTTATTCTCAACTAGGCAGAAAATGTCAATGTCGGAGTCACTGACACCTGTTGCTTGGATAGGACTGGAGTTTAATTCTGCCATTTTCCAACCTTGCTCTGGTCCAACCAGAAGTGGGTTGCTGCCGGTTCGGACAGGTTCTACGGAACCGGTAGCGGAAATTTTCCCCCGCTCGCCGAACTGGCAGCGATGGCCGGCTGGCCACGCCCCCCAAACCAGCTCTCTCTGCGGCGCCATCTTGTTTTTCACTTCTGCGCATGTGCAGAAGCTGTTTTTTGCTTCTGCACATGCACTTTATTTATTTATTTATTTATTTATTTATTTATTTATTTATTTATTTATTTATTTATTTATTTATTTATTTTAGTGTTCTTATATGCCACCCTACTCCCAGGGTTTTTAGCACTGCGCATGCACGCAGCGCGTGAGGAAGCGAACCAGCAGCGAGGTAAGTTAGAACCCACCCCTGGTTCCAACCATCTGTGAAATACATCAGCCCCATATTCTATGGGGCATCTCTGGTGGCCCCATTGAGGCAGCCCTTGGTGCCCTGAAGACTTGAGTTGTTGCTTTTTCTATCTTGCTGAGATAAATGGATGATTCAGCCCATTTTACATAAGCTGGTGTGGCGATACAAAACCTAACACCTATATATAACAGAGAGTATGATTGAGGAATAGGGTTCTGAAAGTATTCATCAGAACTTCATAGAAAGAATGGTAAAACTCCAGTTGTACCTCCTAATGCAGGGGTCCCCAACCCCCAGGCCGTGACTCAGTACTGGGCTGCAACCCTTTTGGAACCAGGCCACGAAAGTGGTGGGTGAGTGCGAGCACATGCGCTGCTTGACTTGCGCGAGCAGGTGAGCATGCGTGCCACAGCTTGACTGCACGAATGGAGGGCGAGCATGCCCGCAGCTACATTTGTGCGAGCGGTGGGCACACGTGCCGGCCACTCGCACAAATGAAGCAGCATGTACATGCTTTGTTTGTAATCCCCTCTCTCTTCCCACCCCCCCACCAGTCGCAAAGCTGGAAAAGTTTTGGAACTCTGTCCTAATGTGCTTTCTGCGTGACCAAAGTCAAGTAAGATCTGACCTGCTGCCTGAAGTGCCATAACCTAACTTTGGCATAGCTTTTTTTAGCTCAATTGGAGGGGTACCCTGCATGGATGTGCAAGGGCTTCCTGGCTGTCTGTTTTCCCCCCCCCCCATTAAAGTACATTCATCCTCTTTCTTATCCAGTGGTTATCCCCAGTGTTTTTCAAGCCTGTAGCAGAGATAAAGAGTTATTAGAGTAACAGCTGGTTTTATGTGCAGAAATGCAGGAGCTAAGTGCGAATGAAATAAGACTGAATGAAATGAGGTAATAGCTCAATTTCTGTTAGCTATTAGTTAGATATTGGGCTCATTGAAACTTCAGAGGCTCTTGACAAAATGGCCGTGGGTCTCCATTTCTTGTGGCTCTGCATAGAATCAGCGCCTTCCTTTTTTGAAGAAGGTTGATAGATTGTGGAATTAGAAGGGCCACCAAGCCCAGTCCCTTGTCAGCACAGGGCTTAGGCGAAACATGGCCCTCAGCTCATGAGGCTGATCTGCTGTGGCTGCTCAGCCCTTCTCAAATAGGTTTAATTTTAGTAGTGATTCAGTAATGAGTAGTTTTAATTTTAGAAAATTAGGGTTGAGCTTCATTTTTCATTTTTCAGACATCATGTCTGAAGTTCTTAAATATACTTGAATGGAAATAGTCCACAGTGCTATATAGTGTGGGACAGAGCAGTCCGTATTTGGCTTCCCATGCAGAAGAGAGCTCACCAGCCTTTGATGGGCCTTCACTCATGGCAGTGAGCTTCACTATCACAGATTTCAAGGTTGGATAATTCTCACGTCAACTGAAAGGAATTGATATTTGGTAGACTGATTGTGTAATAACTCATTAAATTCAGGAGCAAAAAAAAGCTAAAGTTGCTGGCAAGATTTAGACTTGAAAAGATGTGCTTTTAATGGCAACTGGTGTAACACCTGCTCTTGGAGCCACAGTCCTCCACTCCAGAGAGAGTTGGTGCAGCATCCCGTGTGTTTGTGTAAATGGGAAAAGGTTTGGAAGAAGTTGTTTCTGTAGCCAGATGTCTGCAGTCTTTTCAGCTCCGGCTGCTGGTGGTAAATGGTAGGTCTTGTGTCATTGTCCTACCTGAGAGGAGCCTTTAGCGTCCCATCTTCCTAATTGCCTTTCTTTCATGTCTTTCTGTTAAACCCCAAGGATTTCACACACTTTATTGTGACTGAGAGACCAGCCTTTTTCAACAGATACTGACAGACCTTTATGTCCCACTATAAGTGGTCTGTGGAGAAAACAATCGGGATTCCAGGGCACATGAAGCCAGCGCAGGATTAGGAGAAAACAGCTGAGGAGCATTTCCATCACAATTTATACCTGTGTGTATAGGAGGCTGTAGGAGCTCAGTAACCACATCATCCGAGTTGAAGGGAACTGTCAAAGGGGAGCACAGATTTGGTTTCTGCTAAGCAGCATTTGTGCCTTGTGTGTTTATGTGACCCCAATTCCTCTCTCCAGAATTGGGAGCTACGGCCATAACCCAGAAGGGGTGGGTGGGGAATCCTGATATCAGGAGACACGTTGCTCAGTGCCCTTTCCACGCCTGTTTCCTTGCCTCCATCCCCCTTGTCTCCTGCTCCCAGAGCAGCTGGCGAGAGGCAGCTTGGAGGGTCCGTCAGCTGCTGCTCTCTCTAGCTGATGACATGGAGCATAATATTTTGCTGGCCTCCCCCACCCTCATCTGTTCCACTGCTGAATCCCACCAGATTTAATTACTGTAATTGAGTCATAATGAACCATTGTTTGCTGCCAGCGTGCCCTCGAGTTGTTCTCCTGGCTGGGGGTGGCTGGTGCTTCTCCAAAGCAGCAGGCCACAAGTAAACGCTGGTGATGCAGAAGCTTCCCCTGACTAACAGGCATCTTTTTAAAATGGTAGATTGCCTTTTTGTTTTTTTAAAAAAATGGTTATTAAGGTTTCAGCAAAATATAAAATATAAAACCAACAACAAAAAAAGATGGCATAGGCAGGGAAAAGAGGTTAAAGAAAAAACAAAAGCAAAAAACCCAACCTTTCAACTTTCTTCAGGGCAGATACAGATACAAATACATTAACATCTTACTCCAAAATTAACAATAATACATATTTCTATAATCACACACAGTTCTCGTTGTCAAATCCCAAAATTAAATGTTCATTTCTTTTAGTTTATAGCAAAAAATCCAACAGTGGTTTCCAAATAGAAACAAAGTTAGACCAAGTTTTGAGTCCCGCGGGAGTTGGGCGGCATATAAGAACGATTAATTTAATTAATTAAGTTTTGTCTTTAATCAGAGTAGTCCATTTTGCCATCTCCGCCAACTCCATTATCTTCCTCATCTGTTTATTCTTCCAGTATAGGAATTTGTAAGCCCTTAACATCTCTGTGCATAACAAGAGTCTTGTAGCAGTATAAAGAAACAAAGTCCCAACTTTTCATCAGTTTATCTATCAAATGTAAAAGGAAAACCTCTGGTTTCATTTGTAAATTTATTTTTAAAATTCTCTGAATTAAAATATATATTTGGTTCCAATATTTTCTAGTTTTCTTACATGCCCACCAAAGATGATAGAAACTGCCTTTCTAAATGGTTACATTTCCAACTTATATTTGACATTCCTTTACACATATTGACACTTTATCATGTATTAAATACCACATCATCTTATAAAAATAATTTTCAAATTATACTTCAATGTAAATTTCAGTCCTTTGCTCCACATATTCTCCCACTGATCAAGCATATCATCCCCCAAATATTTTGTCTGTTTAATTATAAAGTCTAATACTTTGCTGCTTGCTGTCCAGTATGGATGAGAGAGCGGATGACTTTGAGAAATAGGAGATTATTGGAGTTGGAAAGACATGATTTGAGATTTGGGTGGAATGGCTATTTATGGTATCACAAAGTTAAAGTTAATACAGATACGAAAAATCATTTTATTAGGCATGCCATATTGAGGGTTTGGAACAGGTATCAAGCAAGATTGACTCCCCAAATTCCTTTATGGTTGTCACCCCAAGAAACCTTTTTAGAAGAATAATGATAGTTACACAATCTTGATTGACGGGTGCTGATTAACTTTTTTCAAAGGAGAACCTAAATTAAAAAGATTTGGAAATGAAAGGTCATACTTGTCGATGATTTGCTTATATTCAGTTGACAGAAAGACTTATGAGTTTTGAGCACGTGGCATTCTGTCTATCACCAGATAGAGACCGGTTTGCCCCAGTAGATTTGCTTTTTGGTGCAATCGTGAGAGAGGAGAGGAGATTCAATGCAGTGCAAGATTAGGATTAGAAGTAATCTATCATATTGCAGTCAGTTCCATGTATGTATTTGGATGATTTATTTCCCACTTTAGTTCTTGCAGGAGCATAGTAGTTACATGTATGAAAAAGGTAAATATATCATTAAAATATTACTTAACTTTTCTCTTGAGAAAGGCTCCCTAAGTGCAGAGAATTGGTCTGTTAAATTATACAGCATACCTCAGCCTGATATACTGTGATCCAGGCAAATTGCATTGCTTGCTTCAGTTTTATTTTGAAAATGTCAATGCCGCCATTTCCCCATTACTGCACTCTGTTATCAGCAAAAGCAATGCAATGTCAAGAATAGAATAGAATAGAATTCTTTATTGGCCAAGTGTGATTGGACACATAAGGAATTTGTCTTTGGTGCATATGCTCTCAGTGTACATAAAAGAAAATATACATTTGTCAAGAATCATGAGGTACAACACTTAATGATTGTCATATGGTTCAAATAAGCAATCAGGAAACAACCAATATTAATATAAATCGTAAGGATACAAGCAACAAGTTACAGTCATACAGTCATAAGTGGGAGGAGATGGGTGATAGGAACGATGAGAAAAACTAATAGTAATAGTAATGCAGCCTAGTGAATAGTTTGACAGCGTTGAGGGAATTATTTGTTTAGCAGAGTGATGGCGTTCGGGAAAAACTGTTCTTGTGTCTAGTTGTCTTGGTGTGCAGTGCTCTATAGCGACGTTTTGAGGGTAGGAGTTCAAACAATTTATGTCCAGGATGCGAGGAGTCAGTAAATATTTTCACGGCCCTCTTGACTCGTGCAGTACACAGGTCCCCAATGGAAGGCAGGTTGGCAGTAATTGTGTTTTCTGCAGTTCTGATTATCCTCTGAAATCTAAATAAAAGACTAAATAAATAAAATAAAATAAAATAAATAAAAGACTAAATAAAAGACCCCCATCCAGAAGCGGAAGCATCCATGGAAATGCAGCCCTTGGAGACAGCATCTGCTGAAGCACTGCCAGGGCCTCCTTCCTTTATCCAGATGACATCAGGAAGAGGCACTTCTGACTGTGGTATCCCGGAGTGCAAATAGGTGATCCTTCTTCAGTTGCCTGCAACTTCTAAGCAACCTTCAAAGACAGCAGAGCAGGTCACACTTGTAGGCTAGTCAGAAGCTATAACATTTTAGAAGCCTAAATAAACAGAAAGCAAAGAAGTCTGAAGAAACTGATTTTCACATTGATTCTAATTTGAGATGTTAAGTAATTAACAGCTTAACATTTACAGTATTTGAAAAATATATTAATTAATATATATATATATATATATATATATATATATATATATATATATATATATATATATATATATATATATATATATATATATATATATATATATATATATATATATATATATATATATATATATATATATATATATATATATATATATATATATACTCGGCCTTTCTGCTTGTATAAATAGTCCCAAGTAGTTTATTTTAGTGTGGCAAAGGAAAATAAAAGTTATAAAATATGGCTGCACAATCAATATAATTAAGACCAAAATTAAGACCAATGCAATTAACAGGTAAAAGCTTGGTGAAAGAGCTTGTTTTGCAGTCTCTGTCCTGAATATTGAAAGAGTGGTTCCAAACATACTTCTTTGAGGAATGATTCCACAGTCTGGGAGCCACACAGGAGAGGATCTTCTTCTCATTGGCGAGAGAAGAGCTTCTGGCAATGGGTCGTCTTTCGAAGGGCCTCTTCTGCTGATCCAAGTAAAGGGAGAGCTTCATGGGAAGCCATACAGGGCTTTAAAGACCAGCATCTTAAATCATGCCTGGTTAGCAGCCAGCAACCTCTGCCAATTGTTGGAACGAAAAACAGTTCCTCAGCCTCCCCCTTCTTGAGAAGCCGTAAATCAGAGGAGAATAGACTGAGCTTCTCCATGACTGCTAACCCAAATAAAATAAAACCGAAACTTAAATTCTAATAAATGCTTTTATTATAAAAAATACAAAAAATATGAGATTACATCCTCACCAGTAGAAATACGTCCGGCAGGACAGAATGAAAGCAAAGAGAAGAAGAAAGGAACAGAAACTACACATGTGCAGTAAATCAGCACATCATGAGACTCTGTTGACATTAGATAAGAGTATGACCAGACTACCGTAAATCTCAGACTGGAAGCACAGCTGACGAACAACAAAAACGCAGTGACAAGCCCCTTCTTCGTCAGTTGAGTGGACACCAGGAAAAGTCATTAAGTAAGGCACATCTTCCCACGTAAATACTCGTGTTGATCTACTGGAAGTGGTTTGTTGAGCATATCAGCAATCTGATCACGTGTAGGCACATACTGCAATTTTACAAAACCTTGCTTTACTAATTGTTTGATATTCTTATAACGAATGTCAATGTGTCTGGACCTGGAACCTGTGAAATGAGATTCAGAAATATACACCACCGATTCATTGTCTTCCATCACGGTGATCAGTCGGATCGGATGGGTCCAGATATCTGTGACTAAAGCATCAAACCAAGTTAGAGAATTACATGCATCAGAAACACAAGCATATTCAGGGAGGCGGGACCGATTAGGTGGTTCCGCCCCAGGCGCCTAATGGAGCCGGAAGGATTCCAGAAGGAACTTGGGGAGATACCTGAAACCCTACTCCACAATTCGACTGAGTCCCTGGTGGCTGCTTGGAACAACGCAGCATCAGGGGCTTTAGATCGGATTGCACCTTTGCGACCTCTCCGTGGCAGTGGATCCTGGAAAGCTCCCTGGTTTACCGAGGAGTTCCGGGAGATGAAACGCCACAAGAAACATCTAGAGCGACGCTGAAGAACCAGTAAGGCCGAATCTGACCGAACACTATTAAGAACTTTTATTAAGTCTTACTTAGTGGCGATAGGGATGGCAAAACTCTTATTGCATCCGGAGACTCGCGCCTATCTGCCTTGTTTAGGGTGACACGCCACCTCCTTGCAAAAGGGGGTGGCGAGGAACACTTGCAAGGCAGAGCTGAGGAATTTGCACAGTTTCTGACGAATAAAGTCGCTCAGATCCGGTCGAACCTGGACTCTGGCTGGACAGAGCCAGTTGAGTTGACGGGCGAGTCTTAATTCAGTTCTATGGGACAAGTTTGAGCCAGTAACTCCTGATGATGTGGCTATGGGAGCAATGAGCTCTTCCACCTGTTTATTGGACCCATGTCCCTCCTGGCTAGTTTCGGTCAGCAGGGAGCTTTCAGGTAGCTGGATCCAGGCAGTGATCAACGCTTCTTTTAGAGAGGGATCCGTACCGCAGCCCTTAAAAGCTGCGGTGGTGAGACCCCTCCTTAAGAAGCCCTCCCTGGACCCAGCGGACTTGAAGAACTTTCGTCCGGTCTCCAACTTGCCTTTTTTGGATAAAGTTGTTGAGAAGGTGGTGGCTCTTCAGCTTCTCCGGCTATTGGAGGAAACTGATTATCTAGATTCCTTTCAATCGGGTTTCAGGCGCAGCTACAGCACGGAAACTGCCTTGGTCGCCCTGATGGATGATCTCTGGCGAGCCCGGGATGGTGGTTATTCTTCCATCCTGGTGCTACTTGACCTCTCAGTGGCTTTTGATACCATCGACCATGGTATCCTTCTGCACCGACTCAGCGGTCTGGGAGTGGGAGGCACCGTTTTGCGGTGGTTCTCCTCGTACCTTGCCGATAGGTTGCAGTCGGTGTTGACAGGAGGGCAGAGGTCATCTCTTAGACCCCTGACATGTGGGGTCCCTCAGGGTTCGGTCCTCTCACCCATCCTGTTTAACATTTACATGAAACCGCTGGGGGAGATCATCCGTCGACATGGGGTGAGATTTCAACAGTACGCTGATGACACCCAGCTGTACATCTCCACCCCGTCGCAATTCAGGGAGGCGGTGGATGTGATGTGCCGTTGCCTGGATGATGTTAGGATTTGGATGGGAAGGAACAGGCTCAGGTTCAACCCTGATAAGACTGAGTGGCTCTGGATATTGCCTCCTAAGGATTATACCAATTGTCCCTCCTTGGTCTTTGGGGGAGATAAATTATCCCCCTCTGACCAGGTTCGCAACTTGGGGGTGCTCCTAGATCCACAGCTAAAATTAGACCAACATCTTACGGCTGTGGCTAGGGGTGCCTTTGCACAGGTTCGCCTGGTGCACCAGTTGCGACCTTATTTGGAGAAGGAGGCTTTACTCATGATCACTCATGCTCTTGTCACCTCTCATTTGGATTACTGTAATTCGCTCTACATAGGGCTACCCTTGAAAAGTATTCGGAGACTGCAATTGGTGCAAAATGCGGCTGCGCGAGCAGTGGTGGGTGTTTCTAGATACACCCACATGACACCTATACTCCGCCAGCTGCACTGGTTGCCCATTGGTCTCCAGGTGCAATTCAAGGTATTGATTATCATCTTTAAAGCCCTACATGGCTTAGGACCAGGTTATCTTCGGGACCGCATCCTACCTCATACATCCCTACGACCAGTTAGGTCCCACAGAGTCGGTCTCCTCCAGGTCCCTTCAACCAAACAATGTCGGTTGGCGGGCCCTAGGGGGAGAGCCTTCTCTGTGGGAGCTCCGGCTCTCTGGAACCAACTTCTCCCAGAGATCCGAATCATTCCCACCTTGCTGGCCTTCCGGAAAGCCATTAAGACATGGCTCTTCCTGCAGGCGGGGTGATTGTGACTGTTACTTGTGTTGTTTGTATTTTTTAATCACTATTTTATTACTGTCGTTTTTATAATATTTTTTTATATAGTATTCAGCCCGGGGACATGACAGAGGTCTGTGGGACAGCACCAATCGATCAAGGGGATGAACATGAGTGTCAGGATCTCCATTGTCAGCCTTGCACCTGGCACCTTGCTGGGTTCCTGCTATCAAAGGGGAAAGAAGGGAGAAGGCATTCTGGGCAATCCACACCTGTGTATCAAATGGTGGGAAAGGAGAGGTGGTGGTGGGGGAATAGGAGGGAGAATTGTCAACAGAAAACAAACCAGCTTGTACCACGATCTTCAAGGCCGTTTGCCCTGAGAATGGAATGATACTGGTTTCACACCTCAGAGTTTCTCAGAACATCATACCGGCATCACACTGGCTGGCTGGGGGACTGGTCATGGGGGTAGGGATTGGAAATTGGAAAGAATAGCTTTGTGTTTTGCACAGGAACACCAGATTCTGCCTGACTTTGCTGCAACCAGTTTCTTTCAGTAAAATTTCTTTTGTTTCAACTAAATGGAATCATGAGTCGTACTTTCCTGAGAGAGCAAACTGGGGCAGGCCTGACAATGAGTCCCCCAGCACCATCACCTGGGTATGTCCCAGCAGGAATGGATGGAATCACTGCAAAGATATCTTCCCGCTTCAACACCACCAGACAACCGAGAAGGACACCATGGTTGATGGTAGGAAAAGCAGTGAACAAAGCAGTCTCACCAGCAGGAAGGGTCAGAAATTGAGCAAATAGCTGATGGTTCTCACTTCTCCCCTTATCCTGTATACTTGCTTGAGATCCACAACCTGAAGAATCCTTATGAACCAAGGTTACCTGATAGATCCAAACAAGGTGATAGGAATCCAATCATCCTGTCTGTGAAGAGCTGTGAAAATTACTATGACTCTCAAAGAAGAAGAGCACAGCGTGAAAAAGCATAACTAGTCTGTGCAGATGCAATGGAAGGAGAGAAACATTACCCTTTTGCTACATCTACTTTAGAGAATTAGGATATCCAATGGATCTTTAAAAAGGCCCTACTTGGAATTGTCAATTTGTGCTCCAGCATTTTACTTTCTATCACTCAGCATTCATTGCTCTCAGATTCTGGCAAACCAAGGTACCATAGGAAAGGGGTGCATAGGAGTGAGAATGAACTACCATAAGACCTCTACACCTGACAGAACAAGCAGGACTTCAACAATGCCACCAACAGCTGTCAGTCTAAAGCTAATCGGTATTAGAATGCCCACAGAAGAAAAATTATGCCAGTTATTCCAGTTCCCAACACTGGTATTTTTCCTACATTCTATTCTGTTACCCTCTAGTTTTATGGCTTTGTTTCAAAGAACTCAAGAATATAGGATTTAATAACCAAGTATTTCTCAGTTGCATCTCTTGTATTAAATGCAATTTAATGACAACATGTATAAGTCACGACAGATTCTTGGCAAACTGAAATGGGTTGTTGTGAGTAGAGAGATGGCCAAGGTGCTAAGTACAAAGCGATGCTTGGTCACGATAGGTCATTTCTTGCTGCCCAAGGAAAGTTCTATCTGGTAGCCAGGCCATTTAAAGATCTGAAATCGGGCAGGATATAAAACTCTAGAAGACGTGGGATGTAGATCGCTGAGTCCAGCCCCATTGCCCAGCAGATGGCTGTCCAACCTTTGCTGGAGGGCTGATTTCAGTGGGTCCTCCTTGGTCCCACAGAGCTTGGAGAAAGAGAGAAAGGAGAGCAGGAGGAGATTCAGGAGGATGAAAGACGACGGGGTGGTGGCGGTGTATAATTGGAGAACCTGGCTGGACTCCCAACTAAATTTGCCAACTAAATCCTCAGGGTCGAATGACTACTTCTGCTCTGGCCTAAGAAGAGCAGTCCTCCTTTCTTCCCATCCCCCCACCCCAGCAAAAGCAACCCTTTGATGTGTTTATAGAAAGCTTTTGGACAGGATAATGAGTTCTAAGCTCGCTCCTGCTTTAAAAGCAGTTTCTGGAAAAAGGATGGGGAAATTCCTGGGAGCATGCCAAAAAGTTAATTAGTGACTACTTTCCAAAGGGCTGAATTCTACTTAAGAGCTGAAAAGATTGTCTAGCAAAAGATTTCTATTTTAAGATAAAAATAGAAATCAGAACCTGCTCCTCAGTCCTGAACAGAGCCCCAAGAATGGGAGTATGGTGGGAAATGAAACATGGGCTTAATTTAGTATTGCTATTTAGCCAATCAGTCCCTTTGACTTTTTGGGACCTGTGGAATATTTCTGGGCCATCAGTAACAACTTCTTTGTGTACTTGTGCAATTGCGGTAGTTCCTCACATCTTGTCCCCATGTCTCAACCTTTTTCAGTGCTGTCAGTTTTTCTAAGCACAAGTAGCTTTTGCTGTCGCTTTATGTGTTCAGAATATTGGAGCTCCAACGTTTTTATTAGTGGTTCCAGTGAGCAGTCAAGTTTTACTTAATGTTGAATTTGTTCTTGCTGCCCAATGTCTTCTTAAGAGTTTCCTCAGACAACTGCTCTTAGCTGGCAGCAACCAAAATAAAAAAAAAACAAAAAACATAAAAAGAGCATCTAAGAAGACTTGAAGACTCAAACATGCCATCAGGGCCCTGGGTTCTATGGCAAGCCTGGTTTTCAGTGACTTACAAAAGACTGGCAGAGTTGGGGCAAATCTAATTTCTAGGGAAATTATGTTCCAGCTCTCAACAGATGAGACCCTCTTCTACTTGATCAAACAGAACAGGTAGACACCACTGGGGAGAGACAGTCCTGTCAGTAACCCATGCCCAAGCCACAAAGGGCTTTAAAGGTGCCCACCAGCACCTGGAATTGCACTGGAAGCAGATTGGGAGCCAGACCAGCTCATGGGGCAGAGGTGTTCTATGAGCACACCAAAAACATCCTCATCACTGCCACATTTTGCAGCAGCTGAAATATCTGAATACTCTTCAAGGGCACCTCTTGTAGAGCAGGGGTCTCCAACCTTGGCAACTTTAAGACTTGTGGACTTCATCTCCCAGAGTTCCTCAGCCAGCTTTGCTGGCTGAGGAACTCTGGGAGATGAAGTCCACAAGTCTTAAAGTTGCCAAGGTTGGAGACCCCTGTGTAGAGCACACTGCAACAGTGCCATCAGGAGGTGGAATGATTCCTTTTATTCCATTCTGATAGAATATTTCCTTGAAAGGAGGCTTTTGAAAACTCTAGAGGCATCAGCTAATGGTCTCACCCTGACCTGGCTGCCTGTCTTCCTAGCCTAAGGTGACCAGACGTCCCGATTTTGGCGGGACAGACCCGCTTTTTCATAATTTGTCCTGCGTCCCGCCCGTCCTCTAAAAAGTCCCGATTTTTTTAAAGAATGCACGACTAGGGCATTCTTTCAAAAAATCGGCCTGAAAGGGCGGTGTGCGAGATTGGGGGGAGGAGTTAATTGGCCTGAAAGGGCGGTGAAGAGGCGCCTGATGCAGCCCCGCCCTCTCGAAACGGCCGGCGTCGCGGTGGGCGGGGCGGCCCGAGGGAAGGAATTGCATCCAAGATGGCCCTTGGGCCGGGGCTGGCTCAGCCGGCCGGGGCTGCCGCCGCAGCCTTCCCGCCACCGGGGCAGCCGGGACTGGGGCCCCAGCCGCAGGGGCAGCAGCAGCAGCAGCAGGCCTCTCAGCTCGGGCCGGCCGTGGGTGGCTTTGGCGGCGGGCGGGCGTCCCGCGTTGTTGACTCCTCCGGTGGCGGCTGGAAGCTGGGGGGAGGGGGAAGGGAGGCTGCTCCTCCTCTCCTTCCCCCACCCCATCCCTAGCCCCGCCCTCGGAGGCGCCGCTGCTGTTGGGAGGGGTGAGGGACGAGGAGCCGTCGCCGCTTTGAGCTTACGAGCGGCGCAAACAGCCCTTCCTCATCCCCCTCCCCTTTCTTCCCCCCGTCGCCTCGCTGCCGCCGTTGCCCTGGGGCCGGGCAGGCGACCGGGAGACCGCGGCGCTTGGATGCTTGGAGCAGGTAAGCTGCCGGCTGCCTCCTTTCCCCGTCTCCCGCCTCCCGTTCGTTGCTTGCCAGCCCGGCCGAAGGGGAGGCGGGAGGCGAGGAAAGGCCTCCCGAAGGGGAGGTCGGCTCCCGAAGGGCTGCCGGCTCCCGAAGGCTTTGGACTACCAGATTTTGAATTGTATTACCAAGCAGCTGCTTTAGCATGGTTAAAAGACAAAAAGATATTTTGAAAAAATCAGGTTATTATACTGATTTACTGATAGTAAATAGTCTCCCTTTATTTTCATTTATCAGCAAAAAAATCCTACATATATATATATATATATATATATATATATATATATATATATATATATATATATATATATATATATATATATATATATATATATATATATATATATATATATATATATATATATATGTATATATATGTATATATATGTATATATATGTATATATATGTGTATATGTATATATATGTATATATATATATATATGTAGGATTTTTTTGCTGATAAATGAAAATAAAGGGAGACTATTATAGATCTATTTCGAGCTTATTTTGCTCTCGTCAGATATATGTGTGTGTGTGTGTGACATTTTTTTGCTGATAAATGAAAATAAAGGGAGACTATTATAGATCTATTTCGAGCTATTTTGCTCTCGTCAGATAACTATACCCTTAGTGGGATTTGAACCTGGGCAATCTGCTTGTAAGGCAGAAGTGTTAACCTCTAGGCCAGGTTCTCTTCCCTATCAGCTCTTCACCAGGAAAGGGTTATATATGTTTTTTTCTGTCGAGTCATCCTGGTGTATGGAAGGAAACATCACAGCTTCCTTTTGCCTTTCGGCCCCTCCTGGGGCCATCCAGGCAGTTTTTTATAGCCGACAAACTATATTGTCTGTATGTGTAACATTTTTTTGCTGATAAATGAAAATAAAGGGAGACTATTATAGATCTATTTCGAGCTTGTACCACCCACCCCCCCAATTAGTTCAAGTCACATTGTCCAATACAGTCTCCAGATATTGTTGTGGGAAAGTGTTTTTGGCTTCTGTAAACACGTGCCGAAATGTCCTTGGTTCTCACACCGACATCTCGATATCTGAGCCATGTTCTATCTCCCTCTCCCTCCCCACATAGTTTGTTGGCAAGCTGAGATGCGAAAATAGTTGCAACAGCAAAAGTCTTTTGAAGCTTGACAGGCTGCCCCCCCTAACCAGGAGGTATCTGGAAAACAACAATCACATTTTTTGCTACAATTACCCTCCCCTCTGTAGGGGCCCTGGTTTCTGAGGGTACTTAGAATAAAATTTCCCCAGTAATTGATCTGCCTTAATGTTCTGGGCTTTGATCCATCTGGCCTCTGACACTGGGTACCCCTTCCACTGTATTAGGTAATGCAACTTTCCTGTATAATACCTGGAATCCAGGATTCACTTAACTTCATAATGCCTTTCTCCCACCATAATTGGTCCAGAGGCTTCTTTTCCTATTGGCCTTAAGTTAGAACCCTGGACTGGTTTCAGCAAACTGCAATAGAAGACTGAGAGCACTTTCCCCAGTATCTTGGGCAGCTTTAACTCTACCATAACATGGTTGATCACCTTTTACAATGGGGAAAGGTCCTACATACTTGGGTCCCAGTTTTCAGCTGGGTAGCCTCAGCTTTAGATACTTTGTGGGATACTTTATCCCCTACATGGACTTTCTGTGGCTTTTGCTAAGGGCTTTTTTATGTTTTTTCCATGCATAATGGAGATAATCCACTCACTCCGTTAGGGACACTGATGAAGGGGGCTCTCTTGGGTACTCTGGCATAGGTACGAACTCTACCTCTGTGACTACTTTAAAAGGGGTGAGTTTGGTGCACAGCATTGTTGTATGCAACTTCAGTGAATGGCAGGAGTTTTGCCCAGTTAGTCTGCTGGTAGTTGACATAACAATGAAGGTGGTATTGCTCCACCATTGCATTAGTTCATTCGATGGCTCCATTCATGCTCAGATGAAATGCAGAGCTAAGCCCCTAGAAGCTTTTCTTTTCTTTAAATAGCACAGGTGCTGTTACCTTAATGGAGATAGCGCAGTGGTTAAAAGCAGCATTGCGACCTTCAGCTGATTGCTAGTTCAGCAGTCCAGCTGTTCGAATCTCACTAGGCTCAAGGTTGACTCAGCCTTCCATCCTTCCGAGGTGGGTAAAATGAGGACCCAGATTGTTGGGGGCAATATGTTGAACTCTGTAAACCGCTTAGAGAGGGCTGGAAAGCACTATGAAGCGGTATATAAGTAAAGTGCTATTGCTATTACCTGGGATTTCACTGGCTGAATGAAGCCCCGGGCCAGGTTTTTGTCAATGTAGTCTCTCATCTCCCCCATTTCCTTTGGGGTCATCGGGTACATCTTAGGTTTTGGGAGTTTTGCCCCAGCAGGATTTCAATGGTGCATTATGTGGGGCGATGTGGAGGGGGGGCAGGACATTGCATTCCATCTCACTGAACACCTCTGCCAAATCTTGGTATTCTCGGGGGATTCCCTATCCTTCCTGCACTGGCTCGGATGCTGCTTTTATGCATTCGGGTCTCCCCTCCTCTCCCTTCTGCTGCTTGGAGTTTCCCTTTTTCCTTTTGAGGGATTTCGGGTCTTTCCCCACTACTGCTACTCCTCCTCTTTCTGATAAAACAATAAAATTGATAAAACAATAAAAATTATATAAAACACAAACATAAGAAATGTAAGGAACCAAATGGACAGAACTCAGCATGTCTAACCAGCTTGTGGTCCTTCCTTCCAATCACTGTCATAGGTAGTCTCTAGGGCAGAATAAAACCACAGGTCTTTTTTCCTGTGCTCTGTGTGTTGGGCCTCTGCAGGTGACAAAAAAAGTAGCCAGCATGGAATCTCACATCGGTGAAATCTCTTATAAGTGATGCCTTGCCTGGACATCAGATCAGAAAACTGGCTTTTGGGACCACCAATTAACTTCAGAAGTCGTTGGTTGAAAAAGACTCATTGTCCAAAATATAAATACAGTCTCCACAATCTGTACTGTTGTGTCATAAATTTAAGATTCACACAATTCTTAGTCAAGCAAACAAATTTTCATTTTTCACCTGCACTACTTAAACCTTGATTCTTTCCAATCAGGGAAGCAAGTGTGGGGCAGGATGACTTCATAAACAGTAGAGCAAATCTCTTGTTTTGTCCTCAGAGTGGAAGTTGAATACCAAAGGCCTGCCCTGGTGCTCTTGTCAACTTCTTTAAAAAGTCCTGGCCACTCATTCAGAACAGAACAGAACAGAACAACTGGAAGGGACCATGGAGGTCTTCTAGTCCAGCTCCTTGCTCAGGCAGGAAACCATATACCATTTCAGACAAATGGTTGTCCAAACTCTTCTTAAAAACATGCATGGAAGAGCCCATTCCTTGGGCTTCCCCATGCATGCTTTTGCTAAAGGACTTTTTGAGGGTGCTGGGAAACCTTTTCCCTCATCTTCAAAGAGGTCAAGTTGCTGTACAATGACTTGTGACTATCGATCAGGATCTCACTTTGATGATACAAAGGTCAAGAGGAAGAAAAATCATATTGATGAATGCAGAAACAAACTTGTGCAGAATGCTTATGATAATGTCTCTTCCATTCACAATAGCCACTTTTTTCAAAAAATAGCCTCCTTCCTAATGAAAATGCACATGTAATCTGTTAGCAAAGGGATGGCTGTCATGCCGTCTCATGAATTATTCAGTAGCCTTTTCTGCTCTGCTATCTGGAGTCCCCTGAGATTTCTCCTCTATTGTCTGTCTTGAAGGGTCATTATGCACTCTGCGAATTTAATCGTTCAGGCTAGCCGGTTGCACAGAGGAAGGAGGAAATGTATGAATAACAATTTTCCTTTAATAACCTTCATCTAACCTTTCAAACAGAGTGAGTAATTCCAATCCTATGTTCATATTAATGGCAGAGTCAAAGCCAGGCAATTATCTCTTATCTGTTCTACCACAACCCTCAGCATTTTAATTTGGCAGGGGAAGTGGGGAGGGTGGTAAAATTCTTACAGAAAACAATATAGGGAGACACATTCTGATGGAGTGATATGCATTTAGGTGATAGGCGGACTGATAGCTATTTTTAGGTGGCGATTAACCTACTGACACAATATTTCATAGACCCCCAGTTTGGTGTAGAGTTCAAGCTTTAAGATAGAAAGCTGCCAGCCCTTCAAGTAGTTCAGATTATGAAATCAAAATCATGAATACTGACACAACTTTCATTATAAAGTTTCAGTAACAGAATCCTGCAACAAAGTGGTGCTATCAGATCTGCCTGGCTCAGCTTGGGGAGCCTCACAGGCATCCTGCCATTAAAAAAAAGAAGTGGGGAGGATGAAAGAGGGAAAGATGAAAGGGCAATAAAGCTTTGTGTGTATGTGATAGGAAATTTGGAGGTGGGGAATGAAGGTGAGAAGGACCAGAGCAGCCAGATTCTATTTGTACCAGCATCCCACAGCCAGGCACCCTGAGATTGGCAGATTACCCCCAAAACACCTCAGTGTTCTCAAAACATCTTGGTGAGCTCTGATTGGCTGGAAACAGTTTGGTCACAGGGGGAGGTTTGCTGGGGGCAAACCTACACCTTATCTTTGTATCTAGCAAGCATGGTAATTGCAGAGCTGGCTTGACTTTACTGCAACCAACACTCTTAGTAAAAGAACCCTTTTACCCAAATGGAGTCAAAGGCTTTTC